>OZ014520.1:51582971-53982971 GCA_963966055.1 Lathyrus aphaca
TCCCTTCATCCTCCTCATCTGAAAAATACTCATCAAACTGATCGGAACCACCCTGCATAGGGTCCTCATACAGCCAGTTAGCTCTATTGTCTATAGTAATCATATTAGGCGCAGGTAAAGAAATCAAATGCTTGTTACGAGTCATCACAGCATAATAATTATGACAGGTTTTTATCATACCTTGGTTGATCAATGTTTCAAGATCAATTTTGGTTTTACCTGCCACTGCAGGTACTTCAAGCAACCTCTCATTATACCCAAGATGCTCAGCAATCTGCGTAATCATCCCTCCAACAGAAATCTCACCCGAGGTAGCATTGGCTACCCGCTTCAGGTGATCTGCTGTGAAGGCCGCAACGTTGATCAGCTCATTGTTTGCCATTCCATACAGGAAGTACAACTCTCGCAGTGTCGCGACTCCTGTGCTATCGCCCCGACAGAAAAGGGTATAAGCTAACCCTTTTTGAGCATACCGGAAGCAAGGGTTATGAATATAAGAGGCTTTTGCTGCCGACGCGGCATACTCGTTATTGCCGGTGATATCCTTCCAGAATGATCCTGCCACGAAAGTACTCGGCGGTGCACCAGGCCCGTAAACTGGGAGATCCAAAATCTTCCCCAGATCAGCCACCGACAGCACATGATCATTGTCAAATAGGCGGAACTTCAAAGTACCGAAGTACTCTGTGTCGGATCCGGTCCATGTATGCTTGAGCTGAAACTGTAAAGAACTCAAAAATTCCAAGGTTATGCGCTCAAAAGTTGGCGCTTCATACTGCATAAAATTTAACATACCGATACTGTGAAACATTCTATGAACTTCAAATTTAAGCCCTAGATTTTCAAGAGTTTCATTACACATGTACCGGGCCGGTATCAACTTACGCCTTACCAACTTTGCATACTTGGCTTGATGCTCCGGGTCCTCAAACAAAATGTCATGAGCATTCGGCATTCGGTGTGCTCTCTTACGAGGACGAGAAGATTCAGCAACATTCTTACCGGTATCCCTTTGAGAAGGCATTGTTCTCACCTGCACAAATTAAACACACGAAAAAAATTGAAAGATTAGAGAAAACGGTCACCGTAGAAGTGACAATGGAGGGATGGGGAACAATTTTTGTGAGCGGGGTAGTTGGTTTTGGTGAGTGGGTGATTGAGAAAATGGAGGTTTTGTGAAAGATGAAAATGGGGTTAGGGTTCTTGAGAGAAAATGGAGGTTGGAGAAGATGAAGGATAATGATAATTGAGTGGTTAATGAGCCACTAATTAGAAGTTATGAGAATAACCACGCGGGGCCCACAGAATCAAGTTGGGAAACTTAAAAAAATTTGAAATTTTGACTTCCCGCATGCGCAACACGGGCGGTGTTGTCCAACACGGGCACCCGTGTTGCCTCCCTGGTTCTTCCAATCAATTTATATTCATAATAACTCTCCTTCAGTACTTGCAACACGGGCCGTGTTGCACAACACGGGCACCCGTGTTGCACCCCTGGTTTCCTTCATAAACTTCCTTAAAAAAAACAATCTTCCAGACATTGCAACACGGGCCGTGTTGCACAACACGGGCACCCGTGTTGCATCCCTGGATACTCTTCAAATCCGCATAAAAACACATTCTTCTGAACTATGCAACACGGGCCGTGTTGCACAACACGGGCACCCGTGTTGCACCCCTGATTTTCACTTTTTCTTGATTTTCTGATCTTCCTTGCCCGACTTCAAACCTCGTTCTTTCCTTCTTAGAACCAGTGATATACAAAACCTACAAAACAGAAACAAACAAAAGTAAGAATGAAAAACTCGTGGGTTGCCTCCCACGTAGCGCTGCGTTTAACGTCGCATGGCTCGACGGTCCGTCATACTACTGAGTAAGACGAGTGACATGCACATCACCAGTGGTCTGGCCTTTGAAGTAATGCTTTAATCTCTGCCCGTTCACTTTGAAAATATCTCCATTGGTCTGATTTTTAATCTCAACGGCTCCGTGAGGAAATACCTTGTGAACTACAAAAGGTCCCGACCATTTAGACCTTAATTTGCCTGGGAATAGCTTCAGCCTTGAATTGTACAGAAGGACCATTTGTCCTTCCCAAAACTCTTTTCTTTGAATCCTTTTATCATGCCATTTTTTCGTTTGCTCTTTGTAAACTTTGGCATTCTCATACGCCCGATTCCTGAACTCTTCTAACTCATGAAGTTGAAGAATCCTCGAACTTCCAGCTTTTGACAAATCCATATTAAGATACTTAGACGCCCAAAAAGCTTTATGTTCAAGTTCCAAAGGTAGGTGACATGCCTTTCCGTAAACCAGTTGATATGGTGACATACCGATAGGCGTTTTAAAAGCCGTTCGGTACGCCCATAAAGCGTCATCCAACTTAATAGACCAATCCTTTCTAGATGAATTCACTGTCTTTTCCAAGATTTGTTTCAGTTGTCTATTTGACACCTCAACTTGGCCGCTAGTTTGGGGATGATATGGAGTAGTTATCCGGTGTTTAACATTTTACTTTTGCAGCAGCTTCTCCATCAGGTGGTTCAAGAAATGTGTCCCTTCGTCGCTTATTAATGCTCTCGGGACACCGAACCTTGCAAAGATGTTCTCTTTTAAGAATCTCACCACAACCTTAGCATCATTGGTGGGCAATGCAACAACCTCCACCCATTTGGACACATAATACACTGCCACCAAAATATAATTTTTTCCGAACGACGGAGGAAACGGCCCCATGAAGTCTATCCCCCATACATCGAATAACTCAACCTCGAGCATAGAGTTTTGGGGCATCTGGTTTCTTTTTGATATATTCCCAGTCCTCTGACATCTGTCACACTCTTTCACTACTTCTTGAGCATCCTTAAATAACGATGGCCAGTAAAGTCCTGATTGAAGGACTTTAGCTGCTGTTCGATCACCACTGAAATGTCCACCATACTCAGAGTCGTGACATGCTTTCAGCACATCTTTTTGTTCTTCGTCAGGTACACATCTTCTCACAAGGCCATCCACCCCTCTTTTGTAGAGAAACGGATCGTCCCATAAATAAAACCTGCAGTCATGAACAAACTTTTTTCTCTTGTTAGAATCAAAATCGTCGGGTATAATACCGCCAACGAGGTAGTTTGCATAATCTGCAAACCAAGGCACCCCAATAACAGCTAGGATATGTTCGTCAGCGAACTCATCCTTTATAGGGCGTTGCTCTTCCGTCTCATCAATTGGTAACATCCGAGAAAGATGATCTGCAACAGTGTTTTCACACCATTTATTGTCACGGATCTCCACATCAAATTCCTGGAGGAGTAAAATCCACCTCAACAGCCTGGGCTTTGAATCCTGCTTAGCAAAAAGATATTTCAAAGCAGCATGGTCAGTGTAAACAATCACTTTTGAACCCAACAGATATTGCCTGAATTTATCGAAGGCATACACAACCGCTAGCAACTCCTTCTCGGTAGTTGCATAATTTATCTGTGCAGGGTTCAAAACATGACTGGCATAGTAAATCACATGAAGCAATTTCCCTCTTCGCTGTCCAAGAACAGCCCCTACCGCAATGTCACTAGCATCGCACATAATCTCAAAGGGTAGGGACCAATCAGGGGCAATGACAATAGGTGCAGACACTAATTCTTTTTTAAGTGTTTCAAAAGCGTCGCTGCATTCCTTATTGAAAACAAAAGCCTTATCTTTAATCAACAGGGTAGTTAAAGGTTTGGCTATCTTCGAGAAGTCTCTTATGAACCTGCGGTAAAAACCCGCATGTCCCAAGAAGCTTCTTATGCCCTTCTCATTGATTGGCGGAGGTAACTTAGAGATCACTTCCACTTTGGCTTGATCAACTTCGATCCCTTTTTGTGAGATTTTGTGACCAAGAACAATGCCTTCTCGCACCATGAAATGGCATTTTTCCCAGTTCAATATTAAGTTGCTTTCTTGACATCGCTGCAAAACAAGTGAAAGGTTAGATAAACAATGATCAAATGAGGATCCGAACACGGAGAAATCGTCCATGAACACTTCCATGTGTTTTTCTAGCATATCCGCAAAAATGGATGTCATGCATCTTTGGAATGTAGCGGGGGCATTACATAGCCCAAATGGCATCCTTCTATAAGCAAAAATGCCATAGGGGCATGTAAACGCCGTTTTCTCTTGGTCTTCCGGTGCAACAGCAATTTGATTGTACCCGGAATAACCATCCAGAAAACAATAGTAATCATGTCCCGCTAGTCTTTCCAACATTTGGTCAATGAATGGCAACGGAAAATGGTCCTTTCTCGTAGCCAAATTCAATCTTCTATAATCAATGCACACTCTCCACCCAGTAACAGTTCTAGTAGGAATCAACTCATTCTTTTCATTTGTTATAACAGTTGTTCCCCCCTTTTTGGGCACCACATGCACCGGACTAACCCAAGCACTATCGGATATAGGATAAATTAATCCTGCATCCAATAGCTTAACAACTTCTTTTCGCACTACCTCCTTCATCACCGGATTCAATCTCCTTTGGGGTTGCACAACCGGTTTGTGATCTTCTTCCATAAGTATTTTATGCATACACACCGTGGGACTTATACCTTAAAGGTCTTCAATCTTCCACCCAATTGCTCCCTTGAATTTTTTAAGAACTTCAATTAACTTGCCTTCTTGCATGTCTTTCAAATTAGCGCTAATAATAGCGGGACATTTTTCTTCCGTGTCAAGAAAGACATATTTGAGATTCTCGGGAAGTTGCTTCAATTCAGATATTTTCGGCTTGTCTTTGCCTTCATCAACCGTTATAGGCTGTTGCAACTCTTCCCACCGGTGCATTCTAACTCTTTTAAAGATAGGTTGAGTTTCAAGCATAGCTACCACTTCCATATCATTATCTCCAACTTCCTTATCACCTTCAAAAATGGACATACTCAGCACCCTCTCTAAAGGTAATTTGGATACACTTTCTAAATTCTCACTAGCTTCCATTTGTTCTAACACTTGTATGTTACTACTAGTGCCCACATCATCTTTATACTTCAAAGTGTTCCTAACATCAATTTTCAACTCTTCATCATACACCTTCAACGTTAGTGTTCCACCTTCCATATCTATCATGACTCTCCCGGTTTCTAGGAAAGGTCTTCCCAAAATCAAGGGGATTTCTTCATCTTCTGGCATTTCAAGGATCACAAAGTCAACCGGGAACACAAATTTGTCCACTCTAACCAAGACATCATGGACAACTCCATACGGCCGCTTCACAGAATGGTCCGCGAATTGGAGAGTCATCCTAGTGTCTTGAACAGCACCAATACCCAACTTTTTGTAGATGGATAAAGGCATTAAACTGATGATCGCTCCCAAGTCAATGAGAGCTCTCTTGAATGATCGGTCACCGATAGTGCAAGGAATGGTGACAGCTCCTCTATCTTTTTTCTTCACCGGAATCTTTAGTCCCTGCAAAATAGCACTACAAGTTTCGGTTAGAATAATAGGTTCAGCTCCCATAGTCCTCTTTTTAGCAATTATATCTTTCATGAACTTGGCATAAGTGGGCATTTGTTCAAGTGCTTCAAGCAATGGGATATTCAACTCCAGCTTTTTGAATAAGTCAAGAAATTTCTCAAAATTCTTCTCTTGCTGCCCTTTCTTCTTGTTTCTTGTAGGATATGGAAGTTTGACCACCGGTTTCGGTTCAACCGCTTTTTCTTTGATGACCGGTGCTGGGGTAACTTCTTTTTCTTTACCAACCTCTTCATTTTCTTTGATTTCAAGCTCAACCTCAATCAATTGACTTTCACCTTCAGAATTTTCTTGAACCTCTTCACTAACTTTACCTCTTCGCGTTGTGACTGCATTTACTTTGTGATTATCTCTAGGATTTGTTACAGTAGCACTAGGAAGAGTCCCTGGAGTTTGTGGAATGGCAAGGTGTTGGGCAATTTGGCTCATTTGCACTTCAAGATTCTTTATAGAGGCTCCAGTGTTCTTGAAGTTACTTCTTGTTTCTTCTTGAAATTGACAATTGTGAGCTGCCATCTTTTCAATGGCAATCTCCCAATCAGCTTTTCTTGACACTGGAGGCTGATATGGTTGTTGCTGGGGCTGATACTGTTGTTGGCCTTGAACCGGTTTTTGGATGTTCCCTTGATGATCTTTCCAAGAGAAATTTGGGTGATTTTTCCACCCCGGATTATATGTGTTGGCATATGGATTGTTCTGCCTCAACATATTAATCTGCTCAACCTGCTCTTGAGTTGCCAAACAGTGCATGGCAAAGTGAGGTCCACAACATATCTCGCAAATCACCGCATGAACGGGTTCAACCTGAGCAACTGTGTGAGTTCCCAGATTCATCTTCTTTAACCTTCTTTCAACTTCTGCGGCAATTTGATCTTCCATTTTTACAACCTGCTCTGTCAGCTTAAGATCGATTTTCCCATCTGGTTGACTCACGGTGCGATCATATAACTCAAGGTGTTCATTGGCAGCAATAGCTTCTATGATTCTTTTAATACCTGTGGCTGTTGAAAAGTTTGTTGAGCCACCTGCAGCAGTATCAATAAGTTGCTTTGTCTTGAGTCGCAACCCATTCACAAAGTTTTGCATCTGCTCGGTTGCGTCCATATTATGAGTAGGACACGAAGTCAAACACCTTTTGAATCTTTTATAAGCATCTCCAAGTGATTCACCCTCTTTTTGTTTAAAATTGACTATATCATATCTTTTCCGGATGAACACTGAAGCAGGAAAGTATTCGTTCAGGAAAGCTGTTTCCATCTCTTGCCATGTTGTGATACTTGCTGCGGGAAGAGAGTAGAACCACTCTTCAGCGTCGTCAGTAAGTGTGAATGGAAACATCACCAGTCGTTTTGCCTCCTCTGAATGACCTTCGATCTTCAAAGAAGTTGTGGTAGTAAGAAATCTCTGCAGATGCTTATTTGCATCCTCATTAATTCTTCCGGAGAAAGGCTTGCTCTCTAACTGGCGGATAGTAGATGGATGCAACTGGAAGTGTGCTACATTCACCGGTTGATTAACAATCGTCATCCTGTTAGGTTGAGCATTTGCCCCTCCGTAATCACCTAAGAGTCTCTCTGCAGCAGGTTGATTCCCTGCCATGTCGTTGAATTCAGGGTTAGTTTCTCTGTCTGAATCAGAGTCACTGTGCTCCGAGTGAACGAAAATATAGTCCTCAGTTTCCTGATACGGGACACTTGAACCAGTCTTAGCCAGACTATCAATTCTTGCCTTGCGGCGTCTCTCGTGCAAAGCTCTTTCTGGTTCTGTGTCAAAAGAAAATTTAGCTGAGGCCTGACCTCGCATAAACAGTTAGACACGAGTTAGAAAACAAAATTTCAATAACACTAAAATGATATACAGAGAGAGAAGTAAAATTTTAGTCGCAGAGCAACAAAATTCCAATTGATATAACACGAACAACTTAATTCTTTGGCAGTCCCCGGCAACGGCGCCAAAAACTTGATCGGAAAATAGCAAGTGTACTATTTCTACCGATGTAGTAATAAAAGGGAATAACCCCCAAATGTCGATCTCAAGGACTGCGTACTAAAATAAGTTCTTAGTGGTTGATTTCAATTGGACAAAATTCATGGTTTAAAGGTTTTGATTTAAATTAAATAAACTAAAGAGATTAAAACGAACTAAAACAAATAATTTCACTAATATGAAAGTAATGCCAGGGACGGTGTATGATTCGCAGTGCAATGACTCAAATGTTCCTTAATTTTAGAGATATGCTTTAGAAAGTGTCTTTCCTAAGTCTATAATGTTTTTCCTAAATTCCTTCAAAGAAAAACCTTTGGTATCCTTCATTGACTTTGATTCCTCAACGGTCAAAGAAGGATATCAAGCAATAATTCTGACATAAAAAGGTTTTCACAAAAATATCCCAATTCCTCAGTAATACTTATCGCGATAAAATTTATGCAACAAGGTTAGGATGGTTGGTCAGACCAAATCCTAACCACGATCAATTATCCCATTTTCCAACAAAGATAAAGCGTTAAGGACGTTGCGATAAAATAAAGAAACGAAGTTAAAAACATAATCCCAAATTGAAGAATTCAAATAGTCATTACATAAAGCAAATCAGGGACACCCCCCTGGCATTGGGGGGTTTAGCCACTCATGTTCATACTGGAAATAAAAACAGAGCAAGAAAATTGAGACATTACAATTAACGTCAGATTCGTTGGATCGTCAATCGCTTCCGCTCTTGATCAATCCCTCTTCTCCCGTATTCGTTCAATCCCCAAAATCCCCAAATCAAAAAGTGTCTCTAACAGTAATAATTGTCAAATATAAATCAGTCTTCAAAAACACCGCGAAAAGTCCGGAATACCCTTGAAAAAGCAAAACAAAAGATTTTTCTCTGGTCTTCACAACACGGGCCGTGTTGTGCAACACGGGTCGTGTTGTGCAACACGGGCACCCGTGTTGTGCCTCTGGTTCCCCACAAAACCTCTTCTTCAACAGCTGCCATGACACGGGCCGTGTTGTACAACACGGGCACCCGTGTCACAACTCTAACTTCTTCTTTTTCTTTGCAAATCTCAGTTTCTTCTGGTATTCACAACACGGGCCGTGTTGTGTAACACTGGCACCCGTGTTGTGCCTCTGAAATCCCATTTTTCTGTCGTTTTTTTCATGCTTGGATCATCTCTCGGACGCCTCGAACAACCGATTACATATTTACCTGAAACACAACAAAGAAAACAACCACATAACCCATTCCACGGATAAAAACAAAGTAAAACGATTAAAACTAACTTGCACGCAATATTGAGAAAACTATGACAAAACATGAACGAGATACTACAAACAAACCAAATTAGACTCAAAAGACGCTGAAAACCGGCTTGAACATTACCACTAAATATCACTGATCACATGTCACCCTCCAGTGGATAGGATCCCCCACCACAGGCAGAGGATCTCTGTGCGGCCGAGCATAAGACAATACTTTGTCCAGCAAGTCCTCAACAACCCATTCCTCGGGCGTAAGTGCCCTTTCCTCCTCTTCTGGAACCACAGGAGCGCCAGCCGCTCCCCCAGACAATGTCGTCGCATCATTTATTTCAGTTGCCTCTTATTCCCCCGAGGAACTTTCAGAGTCCGACGAAACAGTTGCCGAGGAACCCGAATATTCTGACGTACTTTCCTCCAAGGAGATATCATAAGGATCGACGAGCGCGTTTTCACCTGAAAAGTAGAGGAAAGGTGTTAGTGAATTCGATCAGAATATCAAATCCACCATTCCACTACCTATCAAGTGAAAAGGCGTGCAACGGCCCGAGAACAAGGTCCTGACCAAAGCCCTAGAGTAATCGACGCCCGAAGCGATCGATCAACGCTCGACAGGGAATTATAAAGACACGAGGTTTGCGACGAACAGAGGCTCATCACGAAACCCTAAACCTCGGTCGAGCTTCAACCAAGGTCGCCGCCGACCGCGAACCAGGGTTCAGGACAGGCAGCGTAACAGTAACTACTTAAACCTAAAATACATCTACATTACTCTAATCTACTGCTAAAATTGAAGCCTAAACTGCATGCATTACTACTTCACGAGAACCAAGTCTAAAAGTTAGAGTAAAGTTATTACCTTGACCTTGAGACGCCATTACAAGAGGTTATGTTGAGAAGTACGGTGGTCGGCGAAAGACAACGGTGATCGACGGCAGAATACGGTGAACGGAGGTGCGAGCAAGGGAATATAGGAGAAGACGAAACGAAAAAGTGCAAGAATGAGACAATACTTCTATTTATAGGGAAGGGGGCACGTGCAACTGAAGTGTGACCCCTATCCCTAGGCAATGATAGCCTACACACTAGCCCTTAGGCTAGCCGTTAGGACATTAAATTGACACAAATCCCAAGACACGTCACCTTTTCGTTTCATCTTCCTTTGCACCGACCAACCGACGGAATGCTCGTCTGTCGAACTCCTTTGTTCATCCGCGAAAAACGCTCGAAAGGCCAATCCACCAATGATTGCTGATATTTCCGAGCAAAAGGTCGCCCTTAAGTCATCGCTTCCTCGACCAGAAGCAACGACTTAGGGGGCTCTTGTTCCGGACCGACCCAATTACCAGAATTGGGCCCTATCTATCTCGCGGTCTAACGGCCCAATGAATCTTCCACGCTCGGAGCCCCAAGAGCCATCTGCTCGACAAAGGCCATCCGACCAGGGACCAAGTCGAGCAGATCTAATCTTGCCCCAACGACTAGTTCCTAACCGTTAGCGGTTATTGCGGAATCCGCGATCCGCGCCCAACAATTCGGGCCAATGGACATCCACTTGGACCAATATAAAAACCCTCTCATTTGAGAGGGTCAGATATTCAAATCTTGACCCTAAATCTCGTACTTGCTCACTCGTTGCTCACTCTCTGACTTTAGCATCGGAGTGCCTTTACATGTACACCCCTTTTTCTCCATCATCAATCGTGCTCATCCACGTTCGATGCGGCCACATCGAATCCTGATCTACAGGTACGATTATATATATATATATATATATATATAAAGTTTTAATTTGAAAGTTTATTATATCAAAATATTTAATAATGAATTATATCCAAGAAACCAAACCCTATACAAATTTAAATTAATCATGCATGTACAATTGTTTTTTAAAATAACACATAAGAAAAAAATCCTAAACAAGTATGTACATACAACAATCAAATCAAATCATATACTCGAAATATGAGTTTACTAACCTAACTTGTTGTGACTCACTTAAGTTGCTCCCTCGCTTCCTTTCTTTGGATGGAATAGCCGCCGGTAGGAGTTTTTAGGGTTTTTTACTTGTTGTTCTTCAGTGTGAAGAACAACAACTTTAAGGTTGAATATGTATGAATAATCAGTGAGGAAAATATAAGAGATAAATAGTCTATTTATAGGATAAAATTAGGTTAAATGAATTGAATGAGATTGTCTTTTTTATGAATGATTCAATTTAACCTGATTCTCCATATTTCTTAATGCTCAAGCCAATGAATCTGGATGGATTCATGGCTTGGTGAATTTAAATAATAAAAAAAATTTAAGTGAAAGAAATGGCCTAGTAATAATAATGAGAAGAAGATTTTGATTGATTTTATTTTTATTTTTATTTTTTATTTTTTGAGATTTTTTTTCATAAGAAATTGATTTTAATGAAAAAAAAATTATATTTTCAAAAATTCATTAAATAAAAATCCGAAAATAAAAAATTAAATATAAAAAAAATGATATTTTTGTGATTTTTTTATTTATAAAAAGGAAAAAGTTAGTAATAAATAAAACATTAAAAGTGAGGAAGGTGTGATTTGAACTCATAACCTCTTTCACTTATAACCCTTATACCCCCTCTTTCATCCAATTGTGTCATTTTATTTATTTGAAGTAAAGTGGCATTAGAAAGCATGTGGAAGGTGGTCAAAATTTAGGGTACGACACCTATAATCTGGCCTCTTTTGGCCTAATCTTTGGAAAGATGTCTACGTCGCTATATTAAATTGCGACCGGTGCCAACGCACTGGTAACATCTCTAGGCGCGACGAGATGCCCCAAAAAGGAATTTTGGAAGTTGAAGTCTTCGATGTATATGGGATCGGTTTCATGGGACCATTCCCATTTTCACTTGGTAATAAGTATATATTCGTCGCTGTCGATTACGTTTCAAAAAGGTTTGAGGCTATAGCCTCTCCGACAAATGATACGCGAGTAGTTATAAAGCTTTTAAAAAATGTGATCTTCCCTAGATTTGATATGCCAAGACTCGTTATAAGTGGCGGAGGCTCCTATTTCATATAAAAAATCTTCGAAAAACTATTATTAAAGTATGGAGTAAAACACCGTGTAGCAACACCATATCATCCACAAACTAGTGGACAAGTCGAAGTTTCGAATAGAGAGATCAAACAAATTTTAAAAAAGATCGTTGCTACATATAGAAAGTATTGGTCAACCAAATTACACGAAGCTTTATGGGCTTACAGAACAACTTTCAAGACACCCATTGGAACCACGCTGTTCAAATTAGTCTACGGAAAATACGGCCACCTGCTAGTAGAAATAGAGCATAAAGCCTATTGGGCGATCAAAACCCTTAACTTCAATTATACTGATGCATGTGAAAAACATATCTTAGACTTGCAAGAATTAGTAGAACTGAGACTAGACGCTTATGAAAATGCTCGCATATACAAGGAAAGAACCAAGAGATGGCATGATAAGCGCATATCTAGGAAATAATTTAGTGTGGGAGACATTGTACTCTTATTCAACTTAAGACTTAGGTTGTTCCCAGGAAAATTATGATCTAGATGGTCCGGTCCTTTCGAAGTGACTAAAGTCTTGTTAAGTGGTGCAGTCGAAATAAAAGGTAAATCTAGTGCACCATTTGTAGTAAATGGGCAATGCTTAAAACATTATCATTGCGTAGAAAATAGAGATTTTTCGACGGGTCTAAAACTGGCAGAAATGCCTACAAAGACCTTAAGCTAACCTTTCCCTTAAACTATGTTGAGCCCCGACATAAAATGAAGCGTTGCATGGGAGGTAACCCACAAAATTGTTTTCATTTTTATTTTAATCATTTGTGTTAATTGAGTTTTCGTTTTTGTTTCTTTTTTCAAATTTTATTTTCAAATGCAGTAAATTCACTGATTTATGTGTTAATTGTTTTACTATGTATTTACAGGATTTTTAAAGTTTTTCTACCTTCTTCCTTCTTCTCTGATTTCATTCTTCCTACTAACATTAGCAATGAATAACGAAGATAACATGACTGTGGAATTCAGAGACGGTGCCCAGCGGCGCCGTTACGAAGTTTTATCCCAAAGACCTGTGGCTCTAACCAAATTCGCCCATGGACCTACCATGACCACTTTAGGCATAGGTGTTAGCGTTGACTACATGTTTAATCAAATAGGCTGGGAAGGTTTCGCTACTAAAAAGCATAAGACGTATCATAGACTAACTCTAAAATTCCTGAGCTCACTTGCTTATACCCCTAACTGCGGAAAAGGATTTAATAAAGGTAGGATTGCCTTCAGACTATTTGGATATCCTTATGAATTTAACATCCGAGAGATGGCTGAACTGTTGGATTTCCCTAATGGTCATATTGTTTTCTCTATGGGACATGAAGATTTATTTATGGAGGATGAACTTAACCATTTTTTGAGTAGTATCCTATGACGCTATGATTATGACCTTTACCTTAGGCTATCTACGGATATTCATAACCCGACCATTAGATATTTCCATATGATTCTGGCTTATACCCTTTTTGAAAAAGATAAGAGTGATAACAAAGTTTCTAGAAATGAGATCTTTATAATGTTCTATGTGTTTCAATCTCGGCTTGTTAACGGAGCTACCTTCAAGTTTGCCAACTTCTGTAAGATTCTACGATCTGAGCTCGAATCCATTCTAATAGGTGGTCTGGTTACTAAAATAGCTGACGAAATGGGATTTAAAACCCGCCTATTTAAGATAAACCCTATAGGATACTATAGACCTATGAATATCACATTCTGTTTCAATAGGAAAATGATTAGAGACAGTGGACCACATCATTTCAAACTCCTGATTAACAATGTAGTTGTGCCCCATTTTACTTTGCCTGACTATGAACGCACAAGTGTGCACAACCGTCACAACTGACTTTATGATTTGGATGAACCATTGTATGAACCTGAAGACGCATAGTCCAAAATAGAAATAGACCCAAAAACACCTCCACATTACTATGATCTTGATTATCCAGAACACCTTATTGAAGAAGAAAAGCTCACTCCTTCCACTGATACACAAGCCACCATAGAAAATGTATATACTGAACTGACCATAATGCATGGCGAGCTTCGCACCTTGCGCATCGATGTCGTCACTCTACGAGATATGGCCGTCGAGAAATTCAACCACCTGAGCCAAGCCATAGAATCCATTCGACTCAAAAATGGCTAATTCGGAAATTTCCAGAATCTACCTGAATTTACTTGTTTTTGTTTTATTTCAGTTTTTCAACATTGCTTTTAAAATTCAATTTGCATTTTCTCATTATTAGCTACTGTTATTTACTTTTCAATTTGACTAAAAACGTCACAATTTGCCTCTGTTAATCAAGTGTGCCTCTATTGAATTTGTTCTACTTATATTTAGTAGCAGTATTTTTTATTCTGTCAGTATTATTATTGATCTTAATTTGCTTTTGTTATAATTTGTCCGAATAATGCTGTCAGAGACTAAATCTGCTATGCTCTGTTATTGAAATACATTATTAATGTTAGTACTGCTAAAAAGAATTTATAATATGCTATATGATAATATAGAGTGTGTTACATGAGTGTGTTACATGAGAAATTAAAATGGAACAACCTTTAATTACAAGGAAAGAATAACAAAAAATTTGACTGTTACGCCCCCCTTCTGTGTGACAATCGTCACAAATATTAAGGGTGTGATGCCCGTCAGGTAAGTGAGACATTTGTCTCAATTCCAGACGACCGTTAAAACTTTGAAATGATCGTCACAACGGTCATCTGCTACAACGTCTCTGATACTCGTTACAAAACCATTACACACCCATTTTCCTCTTCCCTTCTAACATTCCACTACCCCCATTATTATTTATAACTACTCCACTCTCTCATTTACTCACAAAACTCCCTTTACAACTTCCATTTTTCACCCACCTCTTATAAATTACAGCAAGGCTTTGTTCCAAATCACAACTTCTTCTTTTTTATCTCTAACCTCACGAACCTTCAATCCTTTTGTGAAAAATGGCCAATCAAAGACATGTTCCCGACCTTTCTATGATCACCTTCCGTGACGGAGAAGTCGGTGATCTTCAAAGAGAAAATTATCTTGCATTCTATCAATGCTCCGTACAACCGACGAGATACGTCGATGAAACTTGTCTACAACAACTAGGATTTGGGGAAGGTGTCCAGTGGTTGCTTCACAACTCAGGCCTAACTAAGCTTTGCACCAATAGTTGTCTGACGTATGAAGCACTGACGCTGGAGTTCCTAAGTCCATTTGCTTACAACACACCGACCAACAACTACATATATCTCATCGGCTATGCCATGTTTAGGATGTTCGACGATGAATAATCCATACCGCAAGACAGTTTCAGCGAATGGTTTGGTTTTCACTGTGGCAACAATGTTGACTATCACCTTCCAAGTAGTGAAGATTGGTCGGGTCATGCATTTGTGATTTAGGAAACTCTGACAGGTGTTTTGCCGACTGGATGCGATGATCTTTATGCAACCCATATTCACAACCCCACCATCTGGTATTTTCAACGAGTCCTAAGCCACACTATTTTCAGAAGGTACAATAACCACAAAGTTAACCGAATGAGTTATTTCTGCTCCACTGTGCTTTCCACCCTCAGCCAATAAACCTGGTTGTTTTTATGCTATCCAACATCCAATCCGCCTATGCTAGAGGGAAAACTCCATTCTGTTTCGAAGGTATCGTTACCTCTATTGTACTCCATCTCCGATTAGGAGAGCGACTCATTGACTTACCCTCCTTACTGACCCTTTTTCTCGACATGGACTATTATCGAAATGCACGTCTGATCATGTAACAAGAAGATGGCTAGTACAACCTGATGGTCAAGAACCAAGTGGTTAGAAACATCATTTTGTTGGCCATACCCGCACGAACCCGCAGAACACGGTAAATTGGATTTATAATATAGATGCTCTCGAACCCGATGCAGCTACGCCTGAAGCACCACCACACGATGAATTTGAGGAGATATATTAGCCATAATAGGAAGAAGGTGGACAACCTCCAGCCACTCAGTGTACGAGCATTTCCTCCCGATGTTGTCGAAGAAGTGAAAAAGCGCCCACAACGAATGATGATATTCTCGTGACCATTATGTAGAAGAACTAGTTAGACGCTCAGAGGGATGCACGGTACCAGACACAACACACATAGATGATGACTCTCATGGGCCAAACTCGACAAGAGAAAACAAGCCAAGGAAAGCGGATAACATGAGCCATAGAAGGGCTAGGTGCTTTGACTCTGCAGGTGCAACATTTGCATGAGTATATCCATCATGTTGGTATCCTGGATCATGTGGCGCAGTATGGACATTGACAACTTCGAGGCAGAGGCAGAGGACGAGGACCTCAGTAGTTTCTTTACTTTTCTTGTTTTTTTTTCTTTTTTCTTTTGTAGTATTTACCTTGTCTCGCAACATTGAGGAAAATGTCCGAGATAGTGTGAGAGAGAGGTAGTTACTATTGTTATTTCCCTTATGTACCTTTCATTTCAGTAAACCAAGTTATTTATCAAAGTATTTTCAGTTATTCGATTCCCTCTAATTTTTTAGTTATAACAAAAAAAATTATGTTAGAATAAACTCAATTGACATACCCTACGAGTATATAGGTTGATAGACTATGTTAGAAAGCTGAGAAAGACTTAACGAAACTGATATAGTCTTGACACCTTAGACCCTAAAGATATGCGATTTCAGTTTGAATACCTTTTATACTGAGATCTGAAGCTTTAGTTCTAAATTAGCCCCTAGTAGTTTATTTTAGCAGTCAACACCGCCTTAAACACAAGCTACATGGAGAATCGATGCAAATAAGTGATTGATACTTAAAGTGCAAAAAAGTATTAGAAAGAATTAAGCATGCAAATGACAAAACTATTAAGCTTGCACCAAATCTAAAGGATGCAGAACTTGCAAAAAGGCAAAGAAAGTCTGATGTTAGTTAGTTCAGAGGTACCTGGTTCTGAACTCGGTAGGGAGAACTACGAATCGATTCCCCACGACTTGCACTCAGTAGATATTAAGGGTTACTACACTTGTGTACCAGACCCCACGTTTGAAAAGATCAAACTCACCAACAGGCTACTCCACTATGCGTGTGTAAAAGTATAGGGTTTAATGTGATTGCATCAGAATGAAAACGGGTGAAATAGAAACAAGAGCATTAGGTTGAACTCTAATAGAATGATTCAGATTGGTTTGTATAGGTGGTTTATGAGAATACATCTTGATTTTGTGTCGTTAATGTATATTTGGTGTTCGAGTTAGTACCAGTCTTTTAGCAAAGTGTCGCACGACCACGTATGGTTGGGTGATGTGTCTTGTGTTTGTGTTTAACATATATTTTCAAAATCATACTGATTATTTGCTTGAGGACATACAAAGATTCAAGTGTAGTGTAGTTTGATAATACATTTTTATACCGATTATTTAGCTTATTTTCCGTTAATTATGTTATCATTTTTTCATAATTTACAATCCATGAGGCTTGTAGAAGAAAAGAACTAAAATGAAGAAGAAATGAGGAAGATATGAAGACAGATATCAAAAAACTAAGAATTCTGCAATTCACACCCATGACGCCCGTAACAAGGCCCAGACGATCGTCACACATTATTAAGTGAGACGACCGTCAAGTACAAGTGGCGTCCATCACATGTCAAAAATAGGGAAATTAAATACGCGCCTCAGTCAAAATCAGAAGGAGCCATTACGTTTTCTTCTCCATTCTTTCTAGACTTCAGCAAACAAACCCAGTCTCATTCAAGCATGGATTTCTCAGGCCCAACAAAATTACCTCCGTTATTTTCTACTTCACAGTTATTGATCAAGTACTATAAATAAGATATGAAGTATCTTTCAAAGGAGAGCCTACATTAAGTTTAATTTTTTCGTTTCTATTCAGAGCTTTTCCTTTTTATTTTGTTGCACTGTTTTCCTTTCCGTTTTCGTTTCCCTTTACCGAATTAGTAGTAGCTTCCTACATCGGGGAGCTATTACACCTTAATTTGTTTTAGCCACTGCCTTTGAATTCTATTTTCTGCAAGCCTACCGACCTGTGGAGGTTTGCTACGCCAAGATTTTACTACTGTCCAGGTTTATTAATATAATTGCTTTATTTTTAGGGTTAAATATGTTTTTGGTCCCTATAAATATCTCACCTTTCATTTTTAGTCCCTATTAAAAAAAAGACATTTTTTGGTCCCTACAAAAATTATATGCATTCAGTTTTAGTCCTTGTTATTTTCTAAAATTTTAAAAACTATTTAACTACCCCTAAACTTTTAAATTTTTGAATAATTTTTTTTATGCGTGTTTAGATTACTATAAAATATTTATTTACCAAATTATATAATTTCTTAAGACGAGGATAATTAAATATGAATTTTTTAAATTTCAAAACATAGTGATAAAAGTAATGAAAATCTCGACTTTGAAATCAAATTTTGAATTCCTTTTTTTTTCGAGGAACTTTTTATAACGTTCTAAACATATCTCCAAAAGAATTATTCAAAAATATATATTGGTTTAATAATAGGGACTAAAACTATGTGCCTAATGATTTTGTAGGGACCAAAACACACTATTTTTTTATAGGGACCAAAAACAAAGGTTGGTAATTTTATAGGGATCAAAAATATATTTGACCCTTATTTTTATTTGCCATGCCTTATGCCCTGATTTACTATTTTTATTTATTTATGCTAGTTCTAAATAATATGTCTGGTTAAAGCACTTATTCGGTATGTAATTAATTAACCGGAATGGATTCGATAGGTCTAGGCTAAAATCATAAACAAACTTATTTCCTTTTTTTTTTCTTAATTCAAAATCGACTTTTATTACGAGAGTAAAAAGGTAACAAAGGTTACGATTAAGACCACGAGAGTGTGATATTTTAACCAGATAGCTGAAATCGAACATTAATTTTAAATACAGCGAAAGCGCTTTAAAGTTAATTAGAATCTATAAGTTTTCAAAAAGTACTTTTAACTCAATTTGATACAGCGAGAGCGCTCAATCTGACTTATGAGTATAATTAGAGTTAAGACCACAAGAGTGTGAGGCGAAGACTTTTAAACTGATATTTTCTACATAAAGATATTTTGACTCATTTTTATAAGCCGACGATTTATTGAATCCACAATGGCACATTAATTACGTACTGATATTCTATCATAATATATTTTAATTTAAATTTCTAATTTCCCATTTTGTTTAAACTAAAACATTATTCACCTTAGCTATACATACTAATACCCTGAAAGCATTAGTTTGATTATCAAGTCTCGGTGGGATCGATATCTTTATTACTACACGATTAGGCTGTATACTTGCAGTTAGTACCCGTAAGACTTAGAAAGTCGCGATCACTAGGGTGCTCCCAAACCTCCTTAACATACTCACACATAATATTTCCTACAATTTTCCAAGAACTAATCCTGCAAAAAATCCATCTGGCCTCAGGGCTTTCCATAGAGACATACGAAACAAGGCTACTCGAATTTCATCATTAGTTGGATTCTTTTCCAAAGCCTCAACTTGATTGTTATCGATACTAGGAAATCCAATCTTTGTTTGCTCCCATGTATTCCCAAACTCTTTTAACGCAAATAAATCCTTATAACGATCAATGAACAACTGGAACACCCTATCTTCCTCCTCAATCCACTGCCCCTCACTATTATTTATCATAACTATCTTATTTTTTTCTCCTTCGCTATACAATTTTCATATGATAATACTTCGTATTCCGGTCGCCATCTACAAGCCATTTTGATCGAGATGGTTGGAACCACATTAGCTCCTCCTTCTGTAGAATCTCATGAATTTCCTTTTGAAGCATATTTTCAATCCTTTTAAGCCCACCATTTGTCATGCTTGTTTGAATCCTTCTTTGAACCCCTTCCAGCTTTCTTAAAATCTCATTTTTCTTCCTTCTGACTTGTCGAAAAGTGGAAAGATTCCATTCCTGCACTCCATTCATGGTAATATTAAGATTGCTCGCAAGAGATTGATCCTTCTCCCATATCGCTTCCATCATATAATGATATGTATTCTCAACCAGCCACACACTTTCAAATCTAAAGCTCGTCTTCCTTTATTACCAATGTTGCCCTGCAAGTAAATGAGGATTGGATGATGATCAGAGAACTCCATTCTAGAAAGAAACTTAACATATCCATCCACAAACCTAAATCTCAATTGCTCATTGCATAACGCTTTATCCAATCTTTAGTATATTAGCTGACCCCATTATAAATAGGGCCTCTCCAGGTGAATTTAAGACCTACATCCCCAAGTCCAACAAACCACATTTGTCAATATTATCTCTGAACTTTTACATTTATTGATATAAATGGAAGCATCTCTTTTCTTCTCATGAGAAAAAGCAATATCATTAAGGAATCCAGCCACCAACCAAGCTCATGTCATACTACTAAGAATATCATGCAAATCATTCCACAAACATCTTTTATTCTCCACATTCGGGCTCACATACGTTGTAGTAAAATACCCGCTTGAATTTTGATTAGATTGAACCAAATAATGGACAAATTGGAACTTGTTGTTAATGATGGTTACTTCCATATCCTCCTTAACCTATGCAATGGCAATTCCTCCAACATAACCTTGATTATTATTAGCACAAAAACCATCATATCCCATTTTAAGTAATGGTTTTCGAATCTTCTCCAGCATAACCTTGATATTAGTAGTCTATTTTACTTCATCAATTCTAAACTATTCACATAAACACTAAGAATCACAGTGTTACGATATTTATGAGAAACTAACCCATGAATAAACATTGGATTAATGTTTCCTTCTTATAACCACCTCGTCCTACATTTTTCCCGTGAATATCGTACTATATTCTATAAAGAAAGGGGTTTTCAAATTCAAATCTGAAATAACATATATCTTAGATAAAGATAAGCGACCTTCTTGACTTTTAATATTGAGTTTATTGATATCCTCTTTGGAGATTTTTCTATGTTCCACTAAATTTTAACAATAATTTTATGTCACTCACTTAAACTAATTTTATACCCTTCCATTTTTCATTCAACACAAAATGACTTCACCCACTAAAAGTAAAATCACTACTACAAAACGCGTTAACAACGACGCCATGGTCACCACGGATCATGCCTACACCATTGTAAAATCTCTAAACTAAGACGCTATTGTATTATTTTTATTTACTATTTCTATATAACAACGGTTGTTTATTTAAACCGTTGTGACATGTTTTGTTTTTTGTTTTTATAATTTTTAATTCTAAATTAAACTCTGGCGCTTCATTATGAAATTTAATTAGAAAAGTAATATATCATGCCGGTTGTGGTATATTCATCGTTGTGATATGTATCAAACTTCGATTCCCAACAACTACATTTTTTTCCATTTTAAAGATATATTTTTGAATCTGTAGTATTCAAACTGATATATAATTAGATTTGATTCCCAACAACTACATTTTTATAAATTTACTTTCCATTTTAAACATGTATTTTATTTCATTTTTTAGCATTTTTATGTTAATTAGAAGAATTTGATCAAATTAAAAAAAAATGAAAGACAAAAGTATATATAATAGATAAGTTCATTAATATTTTAAAAAGGGGAGTACATATATTTTTCAAGGGGATCATAACCCATATCTATAAAGGTATCTTCATAGTCTAGGGGACTGTCCTCACTCTCTTCATCAGAGTTATAATAATATGACATCCTCTTCTTCATTTTCCTTGGCTTCTTATTCTTCCTCACCTTTAACGCATTCGGCCTAACATTGGCAGCTTATTGGACCTCCTCATTTGGTTGCTGGCGTTGCTCAGTAATGATCTCTATGATGTTTCTGTTGGCATTGTGATCTTTTGTAGAACTCATTGTTACTAGATATTATGAAGAAATGTAAAATTTTGTATTTATAGATGAGGATGAATATGAAAAATCTGATACTTTAATGCTTGCAATTATGATAACGTGTAATGTTTGATATTTTCGAATGATAATTTTGAAAAACAGAGAAAATTTTAAATCACTAGGGATGAGTGTTTTCCCTCTTCTGGGAAGAGCAAATATTGTAGTATTACAACGGTTGCGTTTTATAACCGTAATTAAATAATTATATAAGATGGAACAAATGTTGTAGCAAGGATTCGAACCTTGTACCAATTAAAAGGGTAACACTACAGTTAATATGGATAACTGTTGTAATATAATTATAATAAATATATACCTATCATGACAGTTATATTCGTTAACCTTTATGAAATATTTATCATATAAGCGAATTAAGTTTCCCTTATTTACATGTAGCGTCATTTTCTTCACAGCGAAACCCTAACACCCATTTTTTCTCTACATTTTTGGCAGCAAGGCTTCATCTTTTTTTAGAATATGCAAAAAGGAATGCAAGAAGTATGAAGCTTTTTGTTTAGGCTTCTTCATCCCTGTATTCCTTCTTATAGTGTCTAAAACTAAATGAACATGGTGATGATGCTGGCGGTAGCAAGCGTAATGTACACATTGTTTATGGAAAATTAGGTATTCTTCGAGGATTTTGTTTCAACTTTTGCTTGTTTTGTTTTGAATACAAACTAATTTTCTTCATTGTTTCCTTTATTTACATGTAGCGTCGTTTCCTTCACAGTGAAACCATATCACCCATTTTTCTCTATATTTTTGGCAACATATACTTCATATGGTTTTAGAATCTGCGAAAAGAAATATAAGTAGTCAGAAGAACCTTGTATTTCTTCTCCATTATTTTACAAACTAGATGAACATGGTGATGATGCTATGGAAAATAAGGCATTATTCTTTCTTCAATCTTCTTGTTAGATAGTTCATATTATCTTGTTTGCTTCATGTTAGTTGTGTTGAATGTGTTGATTGTTCTCATTTTTTCAGATTCGTCTTCAATAGACCATACTTTGACTATGAGACATATTGTTTGTTACATATGCTAACAATGTATCTTGTTTTGCTACAGTCCCACTTAGGATTTTGTTTCAACTTTTGTTGGTTTCATTTTGAATACTAACTAATTTTCCTTTATTTGAAATAGCTAAAGTTGTATAGTAAAGATGATACATGGTGATGATGATGGTGGTAGCAAGCATATAATATGAGTTTATAAGGTACATATATATGTATATTGTTTATTTCACTGTCCTTTTGATATTGTATTTGAAATTTAATTAGTTAATTATATACGATGTATATTGTTTGTTTCACTATCCTTTTATTGAAAAGACAATCATTTAATTTGACATAAAGCCCTATAATTTGAAAATTAAGATGTATTTGAAAACCAACCTAAATCGATCAATGTTTTCTGAATTGTTTCCATCTCATTTTAGCACATTTTATGTTCCTTTAACTTATAATATATGATTCAATGGTTTGTTTGCTTCAATTATTCATCTATATCTATATTTCTACTTTACATTATCCTCATCACTTATCACGATAAGTCATCATAATAATCTCCATGATAAGTGGCGATGATGAGGTACTATAATGAAATATATAGATGTATTGAAGGAAATAGATCATCAATACATTTTTATGTTAAAGAACATAAAATGTGTTGAATGAGTTTGATGCAATTTGAAAAACAGTGGTCTGTTTATGTTGGTTTTCAAGAAAAGTTTAATTTTCAGATTATATAGTTTACCAATTTAAATGGTTGTATTTTTTTAATTAGTGTATGGTTAAACAAGCAATATATATTTGTTTATAATAAACTAAAAGAAAAATTTCACGACGGTTGAAACTCATAACTGTTGTGATATTCTCTCTCTCTCTCTCTCTCTCTCTCTCTATATATATATATATATATATATATATATATATATATATATATATATATATATATATATATATATATATATATATATATATATCACAATAGTTGATAAACATAACCGTTGTAATATAACGCTTGTTTTCCAGAATACAACAACGGTCTCAGGACCGTGATTATAAGTAGCGTACTTACGACAACACTCTACATAACAACGCCCTCGCCCGCATTATTATATGTCATTCCCAACCGTTGTTAAATGGATTTTTCATAGTAGTGAATTACTTCTTCACAAATCCTTATAATATGAAATTTTTTGCCTTACATTTAAACACATGGAAAGGATTAAGATCCCTAGTTTAGCCACACATTAAACAATATAATTGGATAATAATCAAATATCCCTATTTTTAATTCTCATTGAGACACATTTAAACACTAAAAAAGAACGTTCTTAGACACGAAAAAATATATTAAATTTACTTATTATAACCTTCTTATATTATAATTGATAACTTTAATTTGATATTGATTTCACCTTGCATCCCACACAATTGAAAATTATATTCCTATGATCCAAGTATGATAATTCTTTTATCACTATTAATCCCCACTGCACCACCCCTTATATTTTAACCCAGAATTCTCTTTAAATTAAATTGCCTTATATCATCAGCTATTTCGACAATGTTATCGTGGAATAACAACCAATGTTTACATTCATCATTGTCAACTGAATCATATGACTTGAAGATAACTTATTGTTTGATTTATAGCATTGGCGATTCAATACACTATATTTAATTTTATAATATGGGTCGTGTTAACTTGTGCATCATTAAGCATCAAAAGTAAGTATTTGGTATCGTATCCACAAGGACTACTGCGATAACAACATTTTATTAATTGTTATATTTTAAGTGAAAAAGGTTGATAAGTTTTATTTGTGAATGATCATAGAACTTGTAAAGTCGACAAGACTTCTAACTTATGATTCAAGTGATACATAGTTAACTTTTGGTCATTTTACTCAATTTAAAAAACATTGCATGGTTTCAACCTAAGTGAGAATTATGGATACTTCAGAGGTACATCACTACAATAAAAGGTGACTTGAAATTACGACAAAGAGATAAAATTAAAATTACAATCAAACAATAAATCAAAAATATATAAAATGCGACAAAATGTTAAAATACAAATGAAATCACATTGCTATCAACAAAGCAATTTAAATAATTGATTATAATAGACATTAAACTCAAGAAGAAACATAAATATGAATGTATAACTAGATTATATATTGTCAAAGGATAATGAGTGATACATAAAAGTATGATACATACATTACATCTAATCTCAACAAGAGAGAGAGAGAGAGAGAGAGAGAGAGAGAGAGAGAGAGAGAGAGAGCTAAGTTACATATTGTCATGGTAACGGTGTAGAAAATGTAAACATCAAAGGATATCTTGAACATAAGTTGATATCCACGTTGTGACTACCTCAAACTTTCTCACTAACAAAGTAACATTAAGCTAAAACTAACACTTTTGATTTTCAGTAATAATTAATACAAGGATACAAAAAAACCAAGATATCCTAAATGAAAACACATATAAATGAAAACACATATGACATATTTATAATTTTCATTTATGACCTCAATCCGCTAATCAAAGGATGATTCGACTAACTTATTAGCTTCCCTTGGCGCGAAGAAAACTATTTGCCGCATTGAATATGCTAATCGAATGTTTGTTCGATTATCAAATTATCTTTTTTTTCGGTGCTAACAAACCTTTAAAACTTCTTCTATTCACTAATCAAGAGATAACTCGATTAACACAATTTTCCTATTTCACAAGGATGTGATTTTGTCTTGTGTTTGTTGATCGAGCAATGACTTGCTCAGTGAACTAAATCCATAACCTGGTCTTCCTATCTATTCACGGTAAATTTCCTTGATCCTTTGACTTGACTTCCGTTCATCATTTATATCACATTCAGATAACAATAATGAATGATCAATTCATAAATGTAGAATAATATCTCATTTTGTGCATAAATTAGATATTTAAGTGATTATTTCGTGATCAAATAATTAAATTAATATGTGAAATCAACAATGTCTAAATTACACACTTATTGTTTAAAGGGCACATGTTAAAAACTTATACTATACTAACTAAAAAGTTTTGTATAAAGAAACCATGAAAAAACAAAACTCTATAATTTTAATAAAGTCAATGCGCAAATATCCAAAATAATTTTTTTAAATTTAACTCTTAATTTATATTTTAATAAAACAAGTTAGGAACGTCTTTAAAATAGTTTATAGCTTGTGTAGTTTAAAACATAAAACAATTATTTTATCCCTTCCAAAATCTTTCTCTCAAGTATACTCAAAATATTATAATAACAATTATAATTTCAATTACTATTAACCACAAAATAAAAATCATTTATAACTTATTAACATGGTTTATATTGGGTCATTTGTTTTGACTAAAAAAACCCTTGAATTTAGTTGGATACCGATACCTTTAACCAATCAAAAGTTATGATTCAATACCATATCATTTTATTATATTATTTTATTTTAAAATAAATTAAAATATTCTCAAAATTTAAATAGTTATTTTAGATATTTGATTAATTTATTAAATTTTATTATATCAAAATTTCAAAAAATTATTTAGTTTTAAAATTATTTCAAATAGTTTTTCATAAAAATTAATTTTTAATACAATTTTTTAAAGAAAAAAGTACGATTTCGACTATATTTTAATCTTTAATAATATATGTTTATGTTATAGGATGTCAAAATTAATCTTTTAATTAAAAAAAAAACAAATTTAAAAAATTTGTAATATTTTAAAAAATAATTCTACAAAATCTATTTTAACAATATAAAAAAAAATATTTTTAAAGATAAAACAAACTGACTTATTATTTTAAAATTCTCGTTGAGAAAGTGACATTACCTTAAGTTTATGAAAAACAATGGAATTAATTACCTATAAAACAAAACAGCTTTTAATTAAATTACAAATTTGATATTTGTCTACCGTTTTTTGTTTTTGAAAAAAAAAAAAGGTGCAAGTATAGAGAAAGAAAACCGTTGGCTTGAAACATCAATTCAAATAGTGATTCTAAAAAAATACAACTAAACAATGGTTAAAAAAAAAACACAGCTGAAATTATTAATAAAAAACTTTATTATCCAATAAAATATGCATATTAAGGTAAGCAAATTTATATCCTCTAATGTTTTAATATACATAGTATTGAAAGATATTGAAATTTAATATATTTAGTAAAAAAAAAGTCAATAATATAAATTTGTAGTTATGTTTGGCACAAAGTTAATAATGAAAAAAAATAAAAGAAATAGTTTTCTTTTGGTATAGAAAATCAAGAAAGAACTATTGGGTCAAAAAAATAAAAGAAAATGTTATTATTATATCCTAATTAGCACAAGTTACTTTTTTTTTATAGATTTTTTATCAGAAAATCATATGTAAACTTCTATTTTATTTAAATTTCTAATTTTAATATATATATATATATATATATATATATATATATATATATATATATATATATATATATATATATATATATATATATATATATATATATATATATATATATATATATATATATATATATATATATATATATATATTAAAGTTTGTGTATATATAAAAAATTTTAAAGTTTACTTTTACTAAAATGAATTTACATATAATTCTGTAGCCAATAGTTTACCCATTGCGCACACCAATTATTTGATTGTACCAAAAAGATATATTTTGAAAAAAGAAAATATTAATTTAAAATGGAATTAAAAAAGAAAAAAAAAGAATAAGGGTAGATTAGTAATTTCACCTAACATATATTATTAAAAATTCGAAAATAACAATGAAGGACAGGTTTAAAACATGATGTTAACGTTGTTTGTCCTTAATTAATCCAAACAGTTTAAGCAAAACATAATCTCAGCATTGAATAACATAATCTCATTAGGATACAGTATATTAATCCTGAGTTAATCTAAAAGATCACGATAGGTAATTTCTAAAACCTGAGAAATTATCCAAATTCAAATTTTTTATTCTTGAAAAATATCTTGTTTTTTTATTTTATTTTTTTTAATATTTTTTTTTACAGTTAACGAGTTATCAGTTTTGTCAGAACATAAGTCCAAAGAACCCACTATCTAGAGAGAGAGAAAATGCCACTTTTTGCGACCTATTGATAGAGAGAGAGAAAATGAGGTAAACTGTAAAGAAGGTTTTCTATTCTATTGCAGCTGCTACTGAAGCTAACATTGCTAGATTTCTTTGTTTTGGGGTGTGGAGGGTGTAACAGAGATCAAAGTTTGATGCTTTTTGTGATTCTCTTCATACCCATTTGATTTTTTTTTTGTGGTGTTTTTGGATCTTCAGTTTGGATGTTGTTGATCAGTGTTTTTCACTTAGTAAGTTTTGGATCTCGTTTTTAGTTTCATTTTGCATTTGTTTGAAGTTTGTACTTTTGCGGAAGTTTTCCAATGTTTATGTCTTGCTTGTAGTTCATAGTATGAATACTGTCTTTTGTTTTGATGTCATGTCACTGTTTCTTGCTTTTCTTTGTTGTTGTAATGTAACCTTTTTTAAGATTTCTAGTTTCTTTTTCTCTTCACCCTCTTGATGTCATTGTTCACCAGAAACATTTTTGTTTTGTTTTGTTTTATATTAAAAAAAAAAAAGAATAATAGTTTTTGTATATTTGATTCTACCAATGCAGGTAAAAAATAATAATTTTTTTAGTAATTTGATGTTTGTGATTTTTGCTGTTCTTGTTCAGGATCTCTTGGTTTCTGCTAAAAAGGAAGTTGTTTTAATGTATGCTGTTTCTTCTTTTTGTTCTTATTTTGTCTTTTTTTTTTTCTCACAGTTATCTTGATTTTGGATTGTTGGAGCTGTTGGAACATACAATTATATTAGTAACAAGAAGATATTAGAGCGGTGTTCGATTTGAGCAGGTAATGCGGTATCCATGTTTTTAGTAGATTGAAGTTAAACGATGACAGTAAAAGTTGAATTTCATGAATCTGAGTCTAATCTTTATTGAATGTACGGTTTTTTCTTATCAGATAGACCTTGGTGGTGGAAATTACATTCGGATAGTCGGGACTGGATTCATTATCGGATCTTTGCAGTTTTGCTAAATCCAAACCAGCTTTGGTGTTGTTATTTGCTGGAGCTATGGCGGCTTTGTTGCATTCTGACTCGAGGCGATTATATTCGTGGTGGTGGGATAGTCATATTAGTCCGAAGAATTCAAAATGGCTTCAGGAAAATCTTACGGGTATGAATCCGTTTTTTAAAGCTAAATTTCATTTCATATAAATACAATCATTTAATGTGAAATTCTATGGTTTTGTAACGCTTAAGAGATGATTTTATGTGTTTTTGACAGATATGGATGCGAAAGTCAAAGCAATGATTAAGCTTATTGAAGAGGATGCGGACTCGTTTGCGAGAAGGGCGGAGATGTACTATAAGAAGCGGCCGGAACTCATGAAATTAGTTGAGGAGTTTTACCGAGCATACCGTGCATTAGCGGAGAGATACAATCATGCAACGGGAGAGCTACGTCAGGCTCATAGAACAATGGCAGAAGTGTTTCCCAACCAAGAACATTTTCTGCTGAATGACGATTCGCCTTGTAGTTCTTCGGGTGAGCCGCACACGCCGGAAATGCCGCAGCCGATTCGTACATTCTTAGATCAAGTTGAAGGACAGAAAGACGCGTTAGGTCTAAGCAGAAAGGGTCTAAAGCAGCTGAATGAGATCTTCGGGTTTTCTCCGTTATCGGCTGAAAAACAGGATGTGAATGCGAAGGGCCAGAACAATTCTGAGTCTGACTCTGAGCATGCGGGGAGAGCGGAAATTGAACTCGAAGCCTTACGGAAAACTCTAGCAGATGTACAACTTGACAAAGATTCTATCCTTCTTCAGTATCAGAAGAGTTTGGAAAGTTTATCTGAATTGGAAAAAGAGCTTAATAAGGCGCGAAATATATCTGAAGGCCTTGATGAACAAGCAAGCAAAGCGGAAATTGAAATCGGAATATTGAAGGAAGCCCTAGCAGAGGTAAAGTCCGAGAAGGATACTGGACTCGTTCAATACGACCAATGTCTGGAAAGGATAGCTAGCCTGGAGGCTATGTTATCTTCGGCTCAGCTGGAAGCAAAGGGGCATGGTGAAAGGGCTGTTAAAGCCGAAACCGAATCTAAAACTCTCAAGGAAGAAATTGCCAGGCTGGAAGCTGAGAAGGATGCTGGCCGTCTTCAGTATGAAAAATCTCTTGAAAAGATATCGGTTTTGGAGTCTAAAATTAACCTTGCCGAGGAGAATTCAAGGATCCTAACCGAGCAAATTGAAAGAGCGGAGTCCGAAGTTAAAGCGTTGAGGGAAAAGGTTACCGAACTGAATGAAGAGAAAGAAGCTGTAGCTGTCATGTACAAGCAATGCTTGGAGAAATTATCTTCAATGGAGAGTGAAATTTTGCATGCTCATGAAACTTCTGAACGGCTGAGTAGAGAAATTGAGCTAGGCACTGAAAAACTAAAGACTGCGGAAAAAAACTGTGACACTTTGGAGAAATCGAATCAATCTCTTCAGCTAGAGGCTGACAATCTAGTGCAAAAGATTTCTATAAAAGATCGAGAGCTTCTAGAGAAACATAATGAGTTTGAGAGGATGCAGACTCTGATGCAGGAAGAGCATTCTCGCTTTCTTCAAATTGAGTCGACTCTGCATACTCTGCAAAAATCGTACTCTCAGTCGCAAGACGAGCAAAGATCTCTTGCCTTGGAGCTTAAACATGGGCTTCAGATGTTGGATGACTTGGAACTTTCGAAAAAAGGTTTTAAAGAAGAAATGCAACATATTGTGGAAGAAAACAAGACTTTGCATGTGCTTAACTTCGCAGCCACCGGAACCGTAAAAGATCAGCAAGTGGAAATTTCCAAGTTGAAAGAGATCAAAGAGAATCTGGAACGGGAGTTTGTTGTGAAAGTTGAAGAAAGCAATTACCTCCTACATGAATCTCGTCAAATAAAGGACGAGATCCATGGCTTGAATAATAGATACCGGGCTATACTCGAAGATCTAGAGTCTGTCGGTTTGAATCCTAAATGTTTTGTGGCATCTGTGATGGATTTACAAAAGGAGAACTCAAAACTAAAGGAGGTATGCAGAGTCGAACAAGATGAGAAAGAAGCTCTTCGTGAAAAGTCAAAGGATATGGATAAACTTTTGAATGAAAAAGCCATTATGCAATGTTCCTTATCAAGTTTGAATGATGAGGTAAATGGACTAAGAGATACAGTGAAGAAATTTAAAGAGTCGTGCGATGTTCTGAAGGAAGAAAAATCCGGTCTTGTTGGTGAGAAATCGGCTTTATTGTCACAGTTGCAAATTATAACCGAAAGTATGCAGAAGTTAATGGAGAAGAATGCCTTGCTGGAAAATTCTCTCTCTGATTCAAAGATTGAGCTTGAAGGTTTAAGGGCTAAATCAAGTAGCTTGGAAGAATTCTGCAATTTGCTGAATAACGAGAAGTGTAATCTTCTCAAGGAAAGGACCGTTCTGGTATCTCAATTGGAGAGCGTTGAAGAGAAATTAAGTAACCTTGAAAAAAGGTTTACGAAACTCGAGGAAAAGTATTCTTATATGGAGAAAGACAAAGAAAGCAAAGTTAATCAAGTAGAAGAACTTCACGCTTTGCTTTCGGCACAAAAAGCAAAGCATGCTAATCATAAACATTCAAGTGAGTCCCGATTGGCGAATTTGGAGAATCTCGTTCTTCGGCTACAAGAAGAGCGCCAGATGGGGAAGGTAGAATTTGAACAAGAGCTTGATAAAGCCGTAAATGCTCAAGTTGAGATGTTTATTTTGCAAAAATGTATGGAAGACTTGGAGCAGAAGAACATGGGCTTACTATTTGAATGTCAAAAACATGTTGAGGCATCGAAGTTTTCTGAGAAAGTTATTTCCGAGTTGGAGGGTGAAAACCTTATGCAACAGATGGAAGTAGAGTTCTTGCTCGAGGAAATTAGAAAATTCAAAATTGGGATTCATCAAGTGTTCGGGGCTCTTCAGGTTGATCCGGATAGGAGACACAACAAAGGTTTCAAGCAAGAAGAAATTTCCGTATCACATATTTTGAACAATATCGAAGGCTTGAAAGGTTCTCTTATGAAAACTCAGGAAGAGAAGCTGCAACTGTTTGTAGAGAATTTGGTCCTCGTGACGGTACTTTCGCAGCAAGAGTCTGAGGGAAAAGAACTGGATTCCAAGAGAATGACCCTTGAACGGGAGCTCGAAAACACAAGTGCGCGGAATGTGATGTTGCAGAAAGTTAAGCTTGAACTACTGGAGATGAACGAGCAACTGAGGTCTGAACTGACCGAGGGAGAAGAAAGGGAGAACGCGTTGAAATCTGAAATGGAGGCTCTTCGTATGAAATCGCTAGATTTGCAGAAAACAAATGTTATGTTTCAGGAAGAAAATCGTAAGGTGCTTGAGGAGAAAAATTTGCTAATCAAGAGTGTTTCGGAACTCAAAGATGCGAAATCTGCTGTTGAGGATGAGAACAGTGCAATGTTCCATGAAGCGCTGAATCTAAAAAGCCTTAGTTTGGTTTATGAGAGCTTTTTCAATGAGAAGGTCTTGGAACAAAAAGAACTTTCCGATCATCTGAGCGATCTTCACAGCATGAACAACAACCTGAAACAGGAGCTTGGTCTGTTAAGAGAACAGTTTGAGGCAAAAGAAGCAGAGAATGTTTATCTGAAAGAGACAGTTGAGGCTATAGATGAAGATCTACGAGAAGCCAAAAAGGAAAATGACGACTTAAGTCATCAAGTTCAAAGTTCAGAGAATCTTCTTATGAAGAAGAAAACAGAACTGTTAGAAAAAGAGGAAAGGCTAAAGGCCGTGGAAATGTTGAACGCGGAGTTTTGCAGAAACATTGAGAAACTGAAAACGGAGCAACAAGAATCAAGCTTGATCAATGAAAATCTTGAAAAGCAGATTCTGGAACTATCAGAAGGTTGCATGAATCACAAAAAAGAAATTGAACTCCTCAATGAAGCAAATAGAAGTGTCCTGTCAGAGATGCGATTATTACATCAAGAAGTGGAACAACAGAAGGCTAGAGAAAAAACGTTGAGTTCAGAGCTGATGGATAAAACAAACGAATTTCAACTTTGGGAGGCTGAGGCTGCTACGTTCTACTTTGATCTTCAGATATCATCCATCAGTGAAGCATTATTGGAAAATAAGGTGAATGAGCTTACCGGGGTTTGCACGAGGCTTCAAGATGAGAGTGCTTCAAAGAGCTTGGAGATTGAAAAAATGACAGAAAGAGTCGGTTTTCTGGAAAGTGAAGTTGGAGGACTGAAGGGTCATTTGTCTACTTATGCTCCGGTCATTCGTTCTTTGGAAGAAGATTTTGCTTCTTTAGAGCAGACTGTTTTTCTAACAAATAAAGTGTCCGCGGTATGCAAACAAGAACAAAAGGTAGTATTCTGTTATGTACTTTGGTTTTCCTCTTCCTCTTGTCGTTTTGAATGAACATATGAAGATTGTGTATCTACTTATACTTTTTTGTCATAAATATTTCCAGGTTGCAGAAGAAAACGTCGATCCCGGTGTAACAGAAAACAAGATACCGGATGGCGTTTCGGGTTTGGTAGGCTTGAAGGCAAGGATTAGAGCAGTTGAAAGGCATGTCAAGGAAGAAAATCTAACGTCTAAAGCCAATTCAGGTAAAGACTATAGAAAAGTAGAGAAGGTACTCAAGGATGAGAACATGTTCAATCTCAACACATGGAGAACGAAGTCCGAAAATGGATCGCTGATGAAAGATATTCCTCTTGATCAAATATCAGACAATCCAGCTTCTAAGAATCGCAGGAGAAAGAATAGCGGGACTGATGATGGGATGCTTGAATTATGGGAAACTGCTGAACATGATTGCTTTGATGACCGTTTGATGGTTCGCGTAGCAATGAAAAGGAATTCTGATCCAACCGAGGACATTGTTACATGCCATGAGTCAGACAATAATTCAGGAAGATGTATGAACACCTCTTCAGAATTAGAAGCAGAAAAGGAATTGGTTGTTGACAAGCTTCACATGTTGAAAAGCATAAAGGACAGAACTCAAGATGGCAAAAGGAGAAAACTATTGGAGAGGCTTGCATCGGACGCGCAGAAACTGAATGTTCTTAAGATGACCGTGGAAGATTTCCGAACGAAAATGGAGACAAAGAAGAGAGGCGGCAAGAAGGGAGACAACACTGAATACGAAACGGTTAAAAGACAAATTGAAGATCTTGACGAAGCTGTCGTGAAATTAGCAGATACTAATGATCAACTTACAAAGGAGATCAAAGAGAGTGTTCCGTCGTCGAGCAGAGAGACTTCAGCCGAGCTGGAAAAGAGCAGACAAAACCAACGGAAAAGAGTAATGGAGCAGGCGCGAAAAGGTTCTGAAGAGATAGGACGATTGCAGTTCGAGGTTCAGAACATGCACTATGTTTTACTGAAATTGAGTGATGAAAAGAAGAACACAGGGAAGACGAACAAATTCTCAGGAAAAACAGTGGTGTTTCTGAGGGACTTTATTCACATTGGAAAGAAGAGTAGTAGCAAAAAGCACAACAAAGGGTGTTTCTGTGGATCCTCAAAGACTTCAGCTAATGAAGACTAAGTAAATATAGTCTCACTATGTTGTAAAGTGCTTTTTTACTTGAGATTTTCTATTCTAATCTAGCTATCAACTCTTAGTTTTAGCTTAAACTTAAGGTTAGTGTTTAAATGATCATGGTAAAACTTATTTCAGATCTCTTATGTTTTTAGCTTTCAGAAAAACTTGTACTGAGTTACATTTTAGCTGAGGAGTACTTGTGTGTGACACTCTTATCAAGCATGAATCAGAAAATAAATTAAATTTTCACTCCATTTCTTCAATATTTATTGAATATAGTATTTATAAAATAGTTTTTGACTTTTGCAAATTTGAAAGTATAACTATAAAATTGTTAAAAAATAATAAACCTGTTTTAAAATTGGCTTCATAATTTTCCTTACTTTACCAAATTTAAACAACTATTCTTCAAACAAAGCCAAACAACACACTATGGAAGGATTTACAAGTTTTTCTAAATCTGATGCTAAAGAAGAGTGTGTTGATGTTGATTTAACTCAAATCTCTCTTAGACCCCTTGTTCTTTCTGATCTTGAGGATCTTATGTTGTGGACCAGTGATGAAAAAGTGGCCAAGTACTGCACTTGGGAGCCTTATACAAACAAAGAATATGGCATCAACTTCATCCAAAACATAGCAAGCAAATCTCTATGGTTCAGAGCAATTTGCCTCCGAGATCGTGCAATCGGATGTATTGATCTCCGGTCGTGTTCGGGTAGATGCATGGACAAATCTGCCGAACTTGGCTATTCTCTGAGCTCTAAGTATTGGAGCAAGGGAATTGCAACACTTGTTGTGAAACAAGTGATTGAAGTGGCATTTAAGGAGTTTTCATATTTAGAGAGGCTTGAATCTCGTGTTGATGTCGAAAATGTCGCGTCTCAAAGGGTGTTGGAGAAAGCTGGTTTTCTGAGGGAAGGAGTTCTCAGGAAATATCTCTTCATTAAGGGAAAAAGTAGAGATATGGTTATGTTTAGTATTTTATCAAACGATTTCCAAGTTTGATTTGTTTTCAAACATGTCAACTATTGTGTTATGATATCGAAAATGTAAAAATAAGTTCAATCAATAATACAAATTTTCACAGCATATTCATAACAAGCATAAGCATAATCCAGACATATATTATTGAGTAAAAAATGTGGTGCGCTCTGCTTAAATTACAAGATCGTATTAAGCTTCATTTCACATTCTTTGAAGTTTGTACTTTTGCAGAGGTTATCCAATGTTCATTTCACAAACATTTTTGTTTTGTTTTGTTTTAGATAAAAAAAGGAAAAACATAAAATTAGATAATAGTTTTTGTACATTTGATGTTTGTGATTTTTGCTGTTCTTGTTCAGAATCTCTTGGTTTCTGTTTTAATGTATGTTGTTTTTCTTTTTTACCGTTGTCTTGATTTTGAATGGTTAGCAACGAGATATTGGAGCGGTGTTCAATTGAGCAGGTAATGCGACTTCCAGCCCTGAGGGTTAGCCTCACACACCTGAAATGCCGCAGCCGATTCGTATGTTTTTAAATCAAGTTGACGGACAGAAAGATGCGTTAGGTCTAAGCAGAAAGGGTCAAAAGCAGCTGAATGAGTTCTTTGGATTTTCTCTGTTATCGGCTGAATAACAGAATGTGAAGAAGGTCCAGAATAATTCTGAGTCTGACTCTGAGTATGCGGGAAGAGCTGAAATTGAACTCGAAGCCTTATGGAAAACTCTAGCAGATGTAGAGCTTGACAAAGATTCTATCCTTCTTCAGTATCACAAGAGTTTGGAGAGTTTATCTGAATTGAAAAAAGATTTTATTAAGGCGCGAAATGTATCTGATTGCCTTGATGAACAAGCAAGCAAAGCAGAAATTGAAATCGGAATATTGAAGAGAAAGCTGTAGCAGTCACAAACATGCAATGCTTAGAAAATTATCTTCAATGGAGAGTGAAAATATGCATGCTCATGAAACTTCTGAATGCCTGAGTAGAGAAACATGATTGCTTTGATGACGGTTTAATGGTTCGTGAAGCAATGAAAAGGAATTCCGATCCAACTGAGGACATTGTTACATGCCATGAGCCGGACAACAATTCAGGAAGATGTATGAACACCTCTTCAGAATTGGATGCAGAAAAGGAATTAGGTGTTGTTGACAAGCTTCGCATGTTGAAAAGCATAAAAAGACAGAACTCAAGATGGCAAAAGGAGAAAGCTATTGGAGAGGCTTGCATCAGACGCACAGAAACTGAACGCTATTAAGATGACCTTGCAAGATTTCCGAACGAAAATGGAGACAGAAGAGAGGCAGCAAAAAGGGAGACAACACCAAATACGAAACGATTAAAAGAAAAGAGATCAAAGAGAGTGTTCCATCTTCGAGCATGGTGATGGAGCAGGCGCGAAAAGATTCCAACGAGATAAGACGATTGCAGTTCTAGTTTCAGAACATGTGATGAAAAGAAAAACACAGGGAAGAACAAATTCTAAGGAAAACAGTGGTGTTTCTGAGGGGCTTATTCACATTGGCAACTTATTTCGGATCTCTTATGTTTTTATCTTTCAAAAACGCTTGTACTGTGTGTGACACTCTTATCAAGCATGAATAAGAAAATAAATCAACTTTTCACCTCTTTTCTTCATTATTGAGTGAAAATAGTATTTAGAAAATAGTTTTTGACTTTTGCAAACTCGAAAGTATGACTATGAAATTGTTAAAAAATAATAAACCAGTTTTAAGAAAGCTTCATGATTTTCCTCACTTGATCCATTCTTGTAGTTTTATGGTCATTTTCAGAAGTTAAAAATTCTCTGCAACCAAATTTAAAAATACTTGTTCTTTCTGATCTTGATGATCTTAGGCTGTATTGCACTAGGGAGCCTTATACCAAAACATAGCAAGCAAATTTCTATAGTTCAGAGCAATCTGTCTTAAAAAACATGCAATCGGGTGTATCAATTTCAGATCGTGTTCGGGCAGATGCATGGACAAATCTGCTGAACATGGTTATGCTCTGAGCTCTAAGTATTGGGGCATAAGATTTTCAAGTTTGATTTGTTTTGGAACATGTCAACTATTGTGTTTTGGAACATGACATTGCCGGATCGAAAATCGAAAATGTGTATAAATAAGTTTAATTGTTGATACAAATTTTCACAGAATTCATAACAAGCACATGCATTCACTATATGTTTTTTTATCAAGATACCCAAACATAATCCAGACATTATTGAGTCAAAAAAAATGTGGTGCGCTCTGCTTAAATTAAAAGATCTGATTAAGTTTAAACTTACTATAACTCAAAAACATAAGTAACAGGAAAAATCAAACAAAAAGAACATGAACAGTAAATCAAGCTCCAACAATTTCAGTAGGTTCTTCTGCAACTGTTTCTTCAGCAGGTCTGTCTACCTTTGTGCCAATGTCATCAGAGTAATCTCCATGAACCTGCAAAAACCAAAAAAACAACAAAATCAAATCAATACAATTTTCAAGTGGTCAAAAACATGTATTAGTGAAAATTGTAATTTCATGCTACGACATATGGTTTTGAAGAGTTAATGAATCTTTGAGTTTAGAATAGAAGGGAATGAAGAACAATAAAAACTTATGTGATTAAACAATCCAAAGATGGAGTAACTAGGTAAGAAGGAAGAGAAAAATATATAGAAGTAGGTGTTCATAAAACAATACCTCCATCAACTTTCCAAGATCAAACTTGGGAGCTTTAAGGATCTTCACTTTTCGAATGAACACATTCTGCAATGGGTAAATAGCACATGTAGCCTTCTCAATTTCCTTTCCAATCATCTCGGGAATGAACTTTCTAACCAATTCCTTCAAATCACAGGATGATGCTTGGTTGGTCATGATTTCTCTCATCTTCCTACGGATCTGAACAAATAAAGATCTATTTAAATTACCAGTAACAAGCAATATCTAAGGGAAAAAAAAGCATAATCCCGAGTTCAAACCCATTTATCCCTTCTTTCTATATCGAAAAGCTCAATCAAATATATGTATTGAAAAGTAAGACTTTGAACTTATATACCCGTTTAACTTGGCTGGACTGAGCATAGCAGGTCCTCTTAACCTGGTTAGGTCTCCTCTTGGTAAATCCAATGCAAAACATCCTCAATGTGAAATTGTCAGATGTCTTCACATCAACATGGGCTTCAATTAGTGTTTGCCACTTACGCACTAACGACCTCAATTTGTCAGTGGTAAGATTCATCCCCTATAAATTCAAATAAAAAATTAATAACAATAACAACTAACAACAATATAACCATAAAAAACAGCTGCAGCAACCAAACATACCCAGAAATTTGTCAAGAGATTCTTTCCTTGAACATCCTCAGCTCTAAGCCTGATCTTCCTGAAAGCATGTTCCTCGTCACCTTGGAGATCAGCTAGAGAAACCTCAAACACTCTATGTTTGAGTCCATCTGAAGCAATCTGTCATTATAAAAAATCATCTTATATTTAACTACACATGAAAGACCAAACAACATGACATCCTTAGGATTCGACAAAATCAAAACACAACATGAAAACCAATATTTTATATATCCTACAAAAAAAAACCCATTACTAAGTAGCAACTACACTGGTTAACTCTATGCTATGTTTTCTCAATATAATTACCAATACATATGCATTTACATGATTAACACAATTAAGTTGTATTTAAAAAACAATGCAGATTCAACAATTACCTAACAATAACAATGTACATATCAAACCAAATATCAAATAACAAAAAACAATATAAGAGCTTCGATATCATACCTTTGTACCCTGAGTACGAGAAACGAGGGTTTTGCCAACATTTTTCACTTGGAAAACTGAAGGAGCTTTGATATCATACCAATCCTTTTTGGCAAAGGGATCAGCACTGCAAATTCAGAGAAAACATAGAGATCAAAACCCAGAATTGAATTTGAATACGAAATGTAATGAAATATGTGAAAAAATAAGCTTTGGAAGTAAATAGAAAAGGGGACTAACGCTTTCTTCTTCCCACCCTTCTTCCCCTTGGAGATCCGCTTGTTCTTTCCAACTGCCATTGCTCACTGTTTGCAGATAACAGCAACTGGTGACGGCTGAGATAACAAAACAGTAGCAACAATGGCCAGGAAAACCAAAACCCTAACCTTTTGTGTATATATAAAACTCTTCCATGTTTTCGGGTTCTGATGTAGGGTTTTCGGGTACAATATTAGATGGGCTTGGGTTTGGCTTTTCCTCTTTAGACATTGTTTTTTAAAGCCCAACTAGGTGGAATCTTTCTGTCACCCCCAAGTTGTACTTGGCACCCACCAAAGTGCTTGTGATTACGTTTTTACCCTTACTATATTTAAAAAGTTTTGTTAAATTCTATTTTGGAAAATTTCCCGTTTGAAAGTTGAATTATTGAAAATTTTGCAAATGTATGCATTTGTAAAATTGTCAGTAAAAAAATTAAGGTTTTTTTTATTAAAAACTTCTCGATTTTTAAAAATTCCGGAAAGTATGTTTGAAAAAAACCGGAAAAGAAATAAACATATCGGAGTTTTTTCAAAAATCCGATATGAACTAAAAGTTCTGGAAAATTTGAAAAGTCTAGTAGGCAGTAATGAAATTTTTGAAAAACATTTTTTTGATTTTTTTAAACTAAGTTAAGTGAATAAAACATATACATATCACTACAAAATTAATTATGTCGACTTCTCGGTGTCTAACACATCACACATATGTTGATTCCCACTTCCTTGCCACTTCACTATAGTTCTGTCTCTATTGGTCTGTAACGAGATGCAAATGACAATTGGGTTTCAACTTCACGTGCACCAATGATTGTTGTTAACAAAATCGACTGCAACTATTTTGTGTATACTTGAAGTTATGCATGGAGTTATCATTGATGAGAATAATATGATGTTAAGGTTTCTGGACAATGAGACCAATATAATAATGTATCTAGAAGCAATAAGGTAACTCATATCAGGAATTGTTATCCAGTTCTCACGACCATGCACACCAAAGTCATCAACCTGCAATGCACTTCTAACTTCCGACATCATGTCATAGAACAAATTGGAATACAATTGATGGTGTTGATAAACTTTAGTATATAACTGTGTCTGGATCAAAGACCAAGAATTTTCACCAAATCCAAGTAAAGATGCAATAGCCTGAAAACCACAATTTCCATTGTCTCTCATATCAACAATATCATTAATGCACTAATGCAAGCAAATAGGAAATTGAGACAAATATTTTAGTTTTGAATACATGTTAAACAATTGACTTTCAATTGTACATGATCTCTTCTTACTCCGACTTCCTTGCGATCCCTCAACATACTCTCATTATGAAGGATCACGATGAACATCACTCTCTTTACCATTTTTACTCTTCTTATTTCCTTTCATTGACTTGTATTTCACTGGTTGTGGACACATAAAAGTTATGGATGGATGTTTAGTTTTAACATTTTCTTCTCCATCGCCCTCTGGCCTACAATAACTAGTGTACCGAAATACTTCTTCAACTCTTCACACTTTTCTTCTAAATTGAGTAGTGTCCCACTATTTTCTTTGGTGACCTCATGCCCTTCAATAAATATATATATATATATATATATATATATATATATATATATATATATATATATATATATATATATATATATATATATATTAAAATACATCCATTGAGTTTAATGGAATAGGTTCTTCTTGTATTTGATACCCTGCAAGTTCGCACGCACAAGGTAACCCATGTGTTGTTTTAATGAAGCGGCCATATGCTTTTTTGTCATAGCCAATTAATTTTATCCTTTCTAGCTCTTTTCCAATGTGTTGTATACATTATCTTGAAACAAAGTCGTGTAGTTTAAATTAAAATAGAGTGTTGTATAAATGATCAATGTTGCATACTTTTCTAAAATAACACTCTAATTGAACCTAATTGCAGCTTCAACATGGTATTAACAACATCTCAACTTCTTCATAAATCTCCCCTGCTACTTTAGAGCATATTTTTTTAGTCTCTAATGAGCATATTCAACCCTAAAAAGCATAAACTAAACAAAATGTCATTATTTAATAATTACTAATGTAATTGTATTCATATTAACATCAATATACATGTTGGTTGTTGTGTTCCCTATATGAGTGACTCTATTAGTCCAAGTAGTAATAAATCTTTCTTTATATGGTGTCAGCCAAGTTTCATGCACATACTAAACAAATTTTGGAATATCAACACATACAACTTCAAAATGATTTAGGTGTACCACAAAATCAGTCTCGGTATTCGAATATATAATGTTGTTCCACATATCCATAACATGCCCATGCTCATGTGATTCAACATACTCTTTACACTTCATACTAACATTTTTTGAAATTTGGAACATACACAACAAATGAATTGAGTTTGGAAACACAACATTCATTAACACCAGAGTCTGAGTCTTCAGAGTCTTTAGGTTCTAATCCTTCAGAGTCTGAGTCTTCAGAGGTTTACTTTATTCAGAAGTTGACCTCCTTCAGAGTCTGGACTTCTGCTTTTGATCATTTAGAATTTATATCTTTAGTGTCTCTTTAAATGTCAATTCTCAGTATTGGTACTAAGTTTTCTTCCGAAATTTTAGTCTATGGTCCTGCACAATTGAATATTTGATAGTATATCCTATTGTTCTTTAAATACTTTGTTATCATCAAAATCTTAGAGATATGGTACAAACCAATTTTATTCCAACCTAAATGACTGTAGATCCCAAGAAATAAGTTTAATAGGTAATAACAAGTTGTGAGTAATATGAGATGATCATGCGAGTATAAATAAGTAAAGCATGAATCCTGAAGTAATAAAATAATGAGATAATGGAAACTCTTAATGAGATATATACTATGTATGCGGGAGTACCCAGGCTATAAGAGTATTATTGATAGACTCACCTATGTGATTGCAGAACTAATCAAGTCTACCAAGATATTACTAGGAACTAAGCTCTTCTAAATGTACATTACTTTTGAGCAATCCAAAGGGCATGCAAAGTTGTTTCACAAACATTGCCACACAAATTGCAGCAAGTATGGCCAATACCCTTTTTACTTTCGTTGAAGTTGTCGAGGAACCTATCGTGATTCATCAACCAAACAAAGCTTCTACATCTCTTAGGAGCTACAATTTTCTATATCATCTATCATTCTTCTTCCACAAAATCATTCTCAAAACCTGATACAATTATACAACTCTTTCATCGAGAATTCTCCATTGTCGGTACTTGCAACATAAAAAATGCCAACTTCTTACCCTGTACAGGGAGGCAATCACAATCGAATTTTTTCCAATCCAATCCTGTGGCATCCAGTTCATACTTCATATCCACTCCCTGTGTTCATCCATCAAATCACAAACTTTAGCTTCTAAATGATCGTATGATATATAACTTTCAAGATCTTCCAAACAAAAATCTTTCCCCAACCAATTATCCTTCCGAGCATTGATGATTTTTTTGTCTCCAACACTCCAACTGTCGTGCTCCATCAATGTAGGAATGTTCTTGATTATCTTCTTCCAAAGACTAGAGTCCGCTTCACTATATTTAGTAAGGTCATCATTCTCCTTTGGTAAGTATTTTCCTTTCAGGATATTGCACCACGGATCCTGAGAATTCTTAATGATTTCTACCCTAACTTCATGACACACCTTGTATTAAAAACCTCCAAATTTTTTAGACCAATACCACCTAGATCTTTAGGTCTTGTAAGAGATCTTACCAAATAAACTTCCATTGTAGGGCATGAATATCCTCAATGCAGGATTTTGGGAGTCTATTAGCTAATCTCATTTTCCATGCAAAAGATAAGTTATTATTCTTCTAGCTATTAAGTTTCGAGGCAATCTGATAAACTATATAATGGAAATCATACCGTCTAAGTTTTTTACCACTAAGAGGAACTCAAAGATACTTCCCAAAATTGCTTGTGACCCTGTATTGAGAGAGTTGCGTCAATTTCATTTGCATGTTTCTTGAAACATTCTTTAAAATAACACACTAGTTTTCTTCTGTCTCACTTCATGTTTAAGAGTATCCATGACACACTTCATCTGGTTTTTAGTGGCTTCACTAAAAAGTAACAGATCATCCACAAACATAAGGTGTGAAATCATTCACCATGCCTTCCCAGTTTCATAGCTTTCTAGTTCTTACACCTAACTTCTTGCTCAATTAGATGATATAACTTATCCATGCAGAAAACAAACAAGTAAGGAGAAATCGAAACCCCTTGACGAATGCCACATTAGGAATATAAAAACTATTTCTAGCATCATTCCAATTCCAATTCACATTGGTTTCAACACTCGACATTGCATGCATGATAAGCTTAATCATTCAAGCAGGGATATTGATTTCTTGAAGTGTGCACCAAATGAACTTCCAACTATGCTTATCATAGGCTTTCGAAATATCAACCTTGATCGCAAATTAACCTCTTTTACCTTTCAACCTCTCCATATTATTCATTATTTCTTTTGCAATTATGATATTCTCATGAATAGATCGACCCGATACAAATTCTGTTTGATAAGGAGAAATCAATCTATCCATGCTCATCTTCAGTCTCCCAACAATAATCTTGCTCACCACCTTATAAATGATATTACACAAAGAGATATGGATAAATTGCATCACTGTGTGAGACCGCTCAACTTTAGAAATTATGCAAATGTCGGGTTGGTTAACTTCAACTGTCTCACCAGACTTTTCCCAAACTTTACGAACAAAGTCACAAACCTTGTTACCAGCTTCATTCCACGATCTTAGATAGAAGCCCGTTGGAAAACCATCTAGGTCTGACGCTTTCTAAGATTTCATGGCAAAAAGAACATTTTTAATCTCTTCATTGCTAACTTGGTCATCAAATTTCTGAATATCAATCAAATGCATGTTAGAGCATGTGATATGTGTTTGGTTCCATGTGTTCCAATGGTTACTCATAGTAAAAAACTGTTTGCAGTAATTTTTTTTTTTGATAATCACTTAAATAAGGGAATAAAAGGGATATTCCAAACCCAAAATAATATACAACTAGTTCTTCGATATACAAAATCAGTCAAAAGTAGAAACAAACTACTCCTACAAAAAAATCTATTGAGTATTTGAATCAATCGTAAAAATTACAGTCTCTACTACGTTTTAGAGATAGGCGAATCCACCACCTAAAAAATTAGACGATTCTATGAAAAATATCTTCAATAATACAAAAATCATCGTTAAATAAAACTTGATTTCACACCCACCACATACACCAACACCAACACGTGATGATCACCGTACTATTAAAAATATTGTTATATCCATTTACCATACTTTTAAGATGATCACCATCTTATATCCATTTACCATTCTCATCTTTCAACATTATGATCCTTGCTAAGTTTATGACAAAAATCTCTAGTTTAAGCTAATTGAGAAAACAATTTAACTTAAAGTACTTGGTATTGGCATTATACTATAGTTTAGCTGCTATCCTTGCTAAGTTTTTCAAAGAAATGTTTTATTCAAATTGTGGCATTTGAATTGTAAAGATACATATAATTTCTATGTGTGGTAGTTAACTAGTTATCAATGATAATGACGGCACATATCCGACATTCAGTCATAATAATAACAATAATAATACTAAATAAACAAAAATCACTACCATTGACCCAGCAAATCACGGTTTTGTTTATGAAGCAACAAAAAATTGGTTTAGAATTTGTGTTTTTAGACCATCGAGAATATCCCTTTCTCCATCATACTCACAAAGTTTCTTATATTATTTATTTATTGCTGCAACTAACAATAGTTTATGATTTAATAAGAAAAACTTGAAAGATAAGTCAAATACAGAAATAAGGTTTCATATTTAAATTGCAATGAAGTGGAAATAACAATATCTAAATTCAAATTCCTATGATTTTTTTTTTATATATTTTATTTGTACAAAGAACAATATATATGACCAAGTAAACACTATATCCTCCAATAAAGAACACAAGAATTTAAAAAAATATTAATATCACAAGCTTTTATCTCTCTCATCTCATCATAGATAATGGTAGTAAGCTTCCGCAGGAGGAGGTGGTGATGGTGGTGGAGGCGGAGGAGGAGGTGGCGGAGGTGGAGGTGGAGGAGGAGGTGGTGGAGGCGGTGGAGGTGGTGGAGGCGGTGGAGGTGGTGGAGGTGGCGGTGACGGAGTTATAAAAGAACAACCAACACCAGTACAATGAACAGGATGTTTATAAAAAACATCACACTCATATCTCGACCTTTGCAACGGTCTAAACGGAATACAATTCAACGTATCATCCTTATTTCTCAACTCAACACATGTTTCCGATTCATCACTGAAATAATTAAACGAATACGTAAAATTCTCCAACCTTGGCAACCTGCAAACACTCTCCGGAACAAGCCCAGAAAACCTATTATGCCCCACATTCAGCTGTTCCAAACTCTTCATCCCGCCAATACTCTCCGGCAACTCTCCGACAAACTCATTAAAACTCACATCAAACACCGTCACTTTATCCAACTCACCAATCTCATCCGGTAAACAACCTTTCATCCCACTGTTAACGATAATAATCTCATTTATAGTCTCCTTCATTTTCACCACACTCGAAGGAATACACCCCTTGATGTCATTGTTCGCGAAAACAATGACAGAAGCCGGAGAGTTTCCGAAATTCTCCGGGAGAGAGAATTGAAACTTATTGTTGTTGATGAAAACCGCGTCGAGTTTTAGATCAAAGAGTTTCTCCGGAACATTTCCTTGAAAATCATTGAACCTTATGTCTAAGAATTTCAACGAGGGGATACAAAGAACAACTTGCGGGAATTCTCCAGAGAGTTTGTTGTTACTGATGTCTAGCTCGTGGAGAAAGTGGAGAGAGTCAAAGGTGTTTGGAAGGGAGCCATAGAAGCGGTTTGTGTTAATGTGGAAGAGAGCTAGGTCTGTTAAAAGACCTAGCTCTTCTGGTAACGAACCAGCTATGTTGGCATGGTTAATGTCTATGCCAGCAACTGTGTAGATGTAGGGATCTTGTGGGGAGGGTGCACAGTAGATACCTGTGTAGTTGCAGACATTTGGGCCATACCAGTTTGAGGTGAAGTTTTTAGGGTCAGAGGTGAAGGTTTTTTTCCATGCTTGGAGTGCTGTGTGGGCTTTGATGAGTCTTGGGTTGAGTGGTGGGAGAGCTTGGTGTGAGGGGTTGATGGAGAGTATGATGAGAATGGAAAAGAGGAGAGTTTGTGTGAGATGAAAAGGGGGTTCCATTGGTATTAATGGATGGGTTTGGTTTTTGTTATGGGAATGTGGATTTATATAAGGTTGGAGAAATTTTGAAATTTTGTGTTTGGTTAATGTAAATTGACATTACTCTTGTAAAAGAGTAAAATAATAGTATAATTGTTTGGTTGGACATTTAAATGGACATATAGTATATATCTAAAAGACCAAGTTTTTCATGATTAGAATTTTAAGAAAGTGTATAGTTTGGTTAGACTTTTTCATTCTTTTTCTGTTTTTATATTGAAAATCTATTGTCTAACTGTTTCTATGTATTCTACTATATCAAATTATCTTAGGTTCAAATCTGTTTTACCATTTTTATCTCTTTGAACTTTTTTTACATGAACTGTGTGTTTTTTGATGGATTAATTTATTTTGTTTCTTTGATAATTTTAGTTGAAGTTTATTTTATTTGATGCATATAGTAGATGGGATGGGACTGCCAAAATGGAATACAGCCGGCTTTATATATTTATTAAAATTAAGGAATTTTTAACACATATATTATATATGATAAAAGTTCTAAATTAATATGATACTGGCCTTTTACACATAAATTGTATAAGTGATAAGCAGTTTGAATGGCAAAGCAAATTAAACACTCAACATGCTATTTTAAATTAAATTAATAGAGGTGACAATTTCAAATTATGACTTTAGATTTAAAAATTAAAAAAAAATTATGTGTTAATTTTTTTTTAATGTCAAAATATATTAATAAGGAGGTTTGCTCGTTTCTTTCTATCTCGGTTGACTATTATTTGTACTCGGTTAATATTAATTCCTTGCTTTTAAAAATAAATATAAATAAATAAATAAATAAATAATAATAATAATAATAATAATAATAATAATAATAATAATAATAATATTCAAAAACCCAATTTTTTTATACAGAAAATACAAATAATTTAAAAGCACAAAAAGTGTCTAAAAGATTACAAGAGTATAAATAAAAATTAAGAAGAAAAAAACATTTGAACCAACAAAACAACAGAGTAAACGAAAAGGTAAAAAAATCCAAACAACTAAAGTTGTGATCCCTTAGATTAAAAATTTAAGTTGTTACCGCAAAAATCATTATCAACAAATCATAAACCACAAAAAGAATAATGAAAATCACATACCAACACCTATTATAGAATTAAGATGAACACTCAATAAACCAAATTGATAAAGTTCTATGAAGTTAATCAAAATACGTGAGTGAGTTCACCATTAATCTATCTAAAAGTTATTTTTAAGACAAATAAAATACTTTAAATCAGGTGTGATAAAAACGGGTCATCCGTCTCTCCCCGTCCTACCTTAAGTCCGTAAAGAAAAGGTGGGACAGACAAGCTTACCTAGTGAAATTTAGCTTAAACATCTAGCTTATCCTATCAAGGTGACAGGTTAGCGGGTGGCGAGCTTACCTGTCTATATTTTTGTTTTGGCGGGGCGGGTTGGCGGATCCAAAATCCCGACCAATCTGTTATTTTTTGACGGATGAATGAGCTAGTCTGATGGGTTACGACCCGTTTTGACACCCCTACTTTAAATCCCGAGTAAAGACTAATTTTCAGCTAAAACAGAATCATCAATAAGAATTTCAAAATTATAGTTCAAATATTAACCTCCAACCAATCAAAATAAGTATTTTAAAAAACAAAAAAAGCTATTTTTTTTTACTTCACCGTCGTTTGTTTGCGTGTTGTGTGACTGCACTGTGAATCAAATTATAACTTACGTTTTAAACGGTCTCAGTTGTTTTTTCTTTTCTTTTTAGTTAACATTGTTTTTTTAATTAAGCGGGCTTGGCGGGACAACCCACCTAGTTACGTCTTTACCCCGCATGGTATTTTGTTTTGGCGGGTCGGGTTGGCGGGCGCAAAATCCCGACCAACCCGTCATTTTTTGGCGGGTGAGTGAGCCGGTCCGACGGGTTACAACCCGTTTTGACACCCTTACTCTAAATCCTGAGTAAAGACTAATTTTCCTAACCCTTTCAACTAAGCCACTTAGCCTCTCAACCACAAATAGGAAAAGGAAAGGAGATAGATGATCGATTCCCTTGCTTCAAACCCATTTGGATGCTAATATCTTGAGTAGGACAATCATTAACCAACACCATAAAATTGCCAACGAACACACAAACTCTCATCCAAGTCCTCCACTTCTCATTAAACCTGAATCTTATCAACATATAATCCTAAAATTTTCAACTAACTGAATCATACACTTTCTCAAAATCACCTTTAAAAATAAGATATGCTTCTATTAAGCAACATCTTACCTTTAAGAAAAGTTGATTGGTTAGGAGAGTTAAGTTTCTCTATCACCGGTCAAGTCTAGTGGCCAATACTTTAGCAGCCAATTTACACAGGCATCCCACTAAAAAAATTCGCCTAAATTCACCTAAATGAGAAGTAGATTTAATCTTGGGAATCATAGCCACAAAATAAGATGCAAAACCACGAGGTAGAATTGCTAAATAGTGAAATTGGTAAAACATGATCTCCAAATCATCTCTAAAGAGATTCTAGAATATTTTCCAAAAGAAGAAATTGAACTCATCGGGACTTGCACTCTTGTTACCATCACAACGAGAAACTACACAGTCTAACTCTAGAAAATTAAAGGGGGTCGTCAAAAATAAGATTTCCATCTTCCAAAAGAGAGCGAAAAACAATACCATCAAAACAAAGTCTATCAACATTCGATTCTCTAAAATATCAGTGAAATGCTTAACAACCTCGAGCCTAATTTCAGATAACCTTTTAATCCAACCTTCAGAGCAATGATAACATTTTGTCTACCTATATTTTTTTTTACTGAAGCATAAAAAAACAAAATCAATGTCTCATTTGCTTAATCACTTAGACTTAGTTCTTTGAAACAATTGAGAACTTTCAATCCCTAACAAAGACCACGAATTCGCAAATGATTTAGATCTAATATCAATTTAACCTGTCAATCTTAAAATTAAGATTACCAAACTTATTTATTCAATACATTTTTTGAAACAAATATCATGTATTGGAAAAAAATCCAAGTTTCACATTGGTTAAACATAGAACCCACAAAAAATTTAAATAAAGTGTCACTCCTCACCTTACCAACAAGTTTTGTAAGGTTGAGTTATGTCAAACGCTAATTTTATCATGATATCAGGAGTCTATCGATTCAGGTCATCCACTATTTATATATATGCACTAAACCCAAAAAAAATGTTAAACGTAAGGGGATGTATTGAAATAACCAAGTCTCATATATTGATAATTCGGATCACTCACCGTTTATATCCACACATCAAACCCAATAATATTAGGCGTGATGGAGTGTATTGAAAAAAATCAAAATCTCACATTAATTAAAGATAGAATCCACAAAGAATTTAAATAGAGTGATACTCTTCACCTTACAAATGAGTTTTATAGAGATAAATTAGATCAAATTTTAATTCTATAATCCATATAAACAAAATAACTTATTTTCACTACAATGCTATCTTACCTCTTAATAATCATTGTACTTATATGACTTATTCCTGTTAAAAAAAGTCGTATTAAATTTGTGAAATCACGTACTACTAGTGTGCTATTCTTTAATAGCAGTAAATGGTGGAAATGAACTGGCATGCAATGTAAACGATGTCAATGCTGATTTTTAATCATCTTGGTGGTAGATATAAGCCACCAAAAACACGGTTTTTACCATATTCAGCTTATTTATATAAGCACACACACTACTTTATTTCCTTTGACTTTGAAATCTATATTTTCCATCACAATAATTTCACATAAGAACTAAGATAAAATACCTACTATATTAAGAAAATTCTAAGTTCATTTGATTACAAGATAATCAATTTATCATTATGTTTCTTGAACAAAGTTTTGGATCACAAAAAGGGTTAACATTTGAGTTTAGATTCTAAGTACATGTCTTTGTTAATAATGACATGCTTCCCTAAAGTGATAATTGATTAATTTAGAAGTAATGTACGTCTTTAATAGTAATGAATCTGATAATGTGATCAGGTCAACAAATGTTATGCTGTGTATAAAAGCAAACCTACGCAGTTGAAAGATTAATTAGAACTAATATGCTCATTAGACCAATTAACACTCTTCAATTACATATGTCCCTGTTGTTCAACTAGTTTTCTATTTTCATTTCATAAAATATTTCTTAATTTCACTTTCATTTTATCGCCATCAGTATTCTTTTCATTGGACTGATTAATTTGGTTCGAAGATTAGTTTTAGTATTAAGTGGTTTTCACTCTCTTCTCGATCACAAATATAGAAATCAAACCGTGATTCTTTATACTAAATACAACGTTAATTATCACTAGACCATCTAATAATTGTTATATAATTAAATTAAAATAAATTGATATTTTAGAAAAAATAGAAAATATTTACATAAATCAAATTGCATGGGAGGAATTGGTAGAAGAAAACAAAATCATGGAAACGAAGGAAAAGCTTAACTACATAGTCTATTTAAGCATGCTTGAAATTTAAGAGGACAAATTTCTTTAATTTATTGTGAAATGAAAACCTATATTTTTATTCCACTTGTGATAAAAAAAACTTAATTATCATAAGTTATTAAATTAAGGATAGAGATTAGAGAACCGATCAAAGTCATGTACAACGAGACACCAAAGGAAGATTCCACCTCTTCGAATTTTTTTAGGAATTTATTAAGACAAAACGAAAACAAATTACTATAATATAGGTTAAATATCATAAGTGGTAATCTATCATAATAAATATTGAGTTAGGTATTTATATCTCTAGTTCCTTTACGTGAGAAAGCATTTTCTTTGCCAATAACTTTGACAATAAGCGGTCTAAGAATTTTTTAATAATATGTCACATTGATGAAAATAAAACTCTGAAATACCATTTTTTTTAAATATCACTTTTTCTTTATAGGTTCGTCCATTCATTGGGTGAATTAATGATACTTTTTTTCCCCTTTTATAGGTTTGTCACTTAACAAGTTTCTGCAAGTTTTTAAGTGTTTGTCTGATGTATGGATGAACCTATAAAGGGGAAAAAATTAGCACTGTTCATCAAATGAATGGACGAACCTATGAAGGAAAAGTGACATTTTGATTTTGTTTCCAAAGTGTGATATTTTAGAGTTTTATTTTCAATAGTGTGGCAAATTAGTAAAAATTCGCAGTCTAACCTTGATCCATCAATCAAAATAGTGGATGAATCATCCCTTTAATATAGAAGACATGGTTAGTCCATCTGCGAGATTTGGGATTCTTCTGTTATAACGAGGAAAATTTTGTTAGTTGCTTAGAATGTGCTTCATACATTTCACCCCTTATAAAGCAGGGGGATGTGGCAAGCTCCCCCTCGTGTTTTCTATGTAACTTTGCTCTGCTACCTTTTAGTGTCTCTGTCTTACTTACACGTTAGGAAGTTAATAAGATGAAAACTTTGACACTCATTAGGCTTAGATTATTACATAACGGTCCACAATCCTTGAAGCACAAGTCTTGTAAGAGTGAGGTGATTAAACGAGAGACTTAACAATCCATGACCCTAAAACATGATGTATGTAAGGGAGAAGTGATTAAGCGAGAGACCTGACAATTCATAGTCCCTCAAGAGCGACGCATGAGGGCAAAATGGTTAAGCGAGAGGTTTGACAGTTCAAGGTCCTTCAAGAACAAAACATGTATAAGCGAAGTGGTCAAGCGATATACTTGAGAGTCCACAATCTTTCAAGTATGAAGTTTGTAATAGCGTAATGGTTAAACGAGAGACTTGACAATACACATCCCCTCAAACACAAAGTATGTAGGGTGACGTGGTTAAGCGAGAAACTTGACAACCCATAATCTCTCAAGCACGGGGAATATAAGGGGGAAATAGTTAAGCGAGAGACTTGAAAGTTCATGTTCCCTCAAGCAAGAGGTCTATAAGGGAGAGGTTGTTAAGGGAGATGTCACTTGTAAAGGTGATTCCACTTATGGGATTAAGATTGAATTTGATAGTGGTAACCCAAATGGTGTAGAAAGTTGTTTTTTTAATCAAATGGTCTAATTAAAAGATTAAGTGTATCATTGATGATGAAAGTGATTAAGAATGTCTTCAGAAGGACCAATTAATATGGGTCGTCCATTGACTTGCATGCTTGCAAGCAAAGTCTTTGACGCTCATTCACATTAATGATTACTGTTTAGGCTAGATGGGGCTATTCCCCTTTTATAATTCTAAAACATTTGCCTCCTATTTGCATCATTCACTTGTTTAGTAACAACTTCACTTTGTAATCATTTCTTCTTGTTATTTCTCCTGCTACTGTAAACTCAATTTCCTATTGTTTACTGTTATTTTTAGTAAACAATCACGAGATTTGTTCACTTAAGAGATTAAACTCGAAATAATCTCAAGGATAATATGTGCAAAAAAGTACAACGAAAAATGTTTGTGATTGAAACTTAAATGTTTGAATGTTGACAAACTGAACATATAATGAAAAACTGTATAATTGCTCTGGGAAAAGAAAATAGATAAAAAGCATAATAAATGTCATAAAAGTAAATGATTCAATTTGAAAAGACTTAAAGAATTTAAAGAGAGGATGCAAAATCATACATATTCTCACAAACTCTTTCTCCCAGTGGCTTGAATACTTTAGTTCTATAGATAATAAATGAGATTTGTGACCCTTGATCATAATAATGAGATCAACTTATCTATTAATACAATGTTAACCGTCGACAACAGTTACCTTTACATAACTTTACATGTATCCCCTTATGTAGACCTCAATATTCTAATTTTCTTCCACGCGTCTTCAATGTTGAAACTGCTGTAAATTAACCATCATGCTGATAACTGCCATTGACCCCCTAACCATTTCTGATGATAATCTCTGGTCGAATCCTATTATGGACCCCGAATACCGTTAAATCACTTAATCTTTGGACTTAAGAATATCCTAAGTCCGCAACATCTGATGGACGTGTCGAACTCGAAACTTGTCGTAGTATTTTGATTTGTATAACCCTTAAGTCTCTCACCCACAAGGAGGGGTGATACTTATAGAGCCATTGTGTTAAGAGTTCTAGGCAAGTAAATAGTAAAGTGAATTGGAGGTTCATTGAAACAGAAATGTTTGAGAGTTATAATAATATTTGTTGTAGTTCTAATAGTGAGGAAAGTAATAATATTGACATTGTTTTGGTATCTTCTTACCCAATACCAGCGATATTAATGATGACAACTTAACATACAAGCTTAGCCCTTTTTGTGATGAATTGGTGAATACTAATAATTGATTTAATAGTGAAACAAGGGTTAATGAATTCAGTGGGGACCTATACACATAAACCACGAGAAATAAAAATGATGTTTTTCTAGAGCTTGCATGGAAGACAAAAAGGTTTGAATGAGACCCCCTTCACACATATTATAACTAATTTGGGGGTAGGGACACCCTCACCATATTTGAGTCATGCATTATGAAGGAAATCAATGTTGCCTGCCTTAAAACTCCATCAAAATAGTTGTGCCTTTGTGAGGAGATTCTAAATCCTCTATGGAGCTTTTGGAATTACGCCTATCATGGGTGTTTTCTTTTTTATTTTATGAAATTAAGGGTAAGGGTTGATGGATTTCTATGAGAGCCCATCCTAGTAGGGGATTACTCACCATGTACATGTCTAATTTCAAGATATATATATATATATATATATATATATATATATATATATATATATATATATATATATATATATATATATATATATATATATATATATATATATATATATATAAGGGTTGATGGATTTCTATGAGCGCCCATCCTAGTAGGGGATTACTCACCATGTACATGTCTAATTACAAGGATATATATATATATATATATATATATATATATATATATATATATATATATATATATATATATATATATATATATATATATATATATATATATATATATATATATATATATATATATATATATATATATATATATATATATATATATTTGTCCAAGTGTGAGGTGGTTGATGGCTACTTTGTATGCGTTAATATGCATAAGAAAACTAGTAGAAAGTGATGAGAAAAAGTATTGATCACACAAGGATTGTATTAAGCATAATAATTTTTACACAAGAGTTTAGAAAGTATACATGGACAATGGTAATAAAATAATAATGTGTGTTACATGGTCAAAGACAAGAGAATCAAGAAATGACAATAAATGTTTAACAAAGTGGATTTAATGTCTTCATCTAATGCATGAATATGATATCTGATCTAATGACATATGAGGTAAGAACTCAACCTTGTGGTGAATGTTAAAACTATGCATCGATTCATTGTGGAACTCATGTATAAGCCTCACAATAACACTAATACTTTTCATATAAAACTTATTATGTTTACCCCTATGGCCCTAACTCTTTATACCTAAAGTGGTTTAGTGGGCAATGTATGTCGACTTTCTTTTTAACCATATTAGTTCATGAAATCCATTTATTATATATGATACATTGATCTTAAAAACCGTTATTCCCTTGAAATATACTTAACACATTACCCTCTATAAAGAAGCGTAACATGGCAAGCTCGCCATTGTGTCTTCCATGTTGTCGCTCCCACCAAATGACACAGGGCCAGAAGGGGTACAAACGCGAACGATCGGCGAAAGAGAGAGAACACACAAGGGTGAACTGAAAAGAAAAGAGTCGTCAGCTAGGCATTTTTATCCCGAAGGAAAGGTAATGCTGCATAAACCTAAGAAAAGATGGATAAGACGGTTGCGAACCAGAGAAACTGAGAAAGGGGGTTGGTTACAACCTGGGAAGGTATTAGCACCCAGATTGTCCGTCGTACTCGACGGGATCCACGCTTGAAAGATTTGTGTTTAAAGGGGTAGTGTCAGTGCAATTTGTGTATCAAAGCTTGAAAAGAATGCAAGTGTCAGTGTAAAAGAAATATGAAGTGAAGTGAAGAAGTGTCAGTGCAGAGAAAGAATATGAAGCTCAAGACTATGAGGCTTAAAGAATAATGCTGGAAGAGGGGGGAATATACAGAGACTTTTGTTCGATAACTGTTAAGTTATGCCTACGTATCCTCTCGTGCAATGAGGAAGTCAGAACATCGTAGTTCGACTCAAAGAGACTGAAAGATAAATTGACTTGTGAACTGCTTACTTGTCTATGCTCAAGTGTATGACCTGTCTGGCTCAGGTGCAAACTGTCTTGCATTAGACGGAAGAAGCAAGTTCTCGTTTATGAGTGAATGAGATGAGAAAAGAATCCCGTAGGAGACGATTATTGTTTATTTTTTGTGTTTTCAGGTTTATTATTGCTCTTGGTGTTTGTCATAAGTTAATGATCTTAAGCCTAAACCAAGGGCTAGTAAACTCATCACATCTTCCCTCTGATTAGGGGTAATGAGAATACTTTAAGTGTGAAGTAAAACACTTCACATTTAATCACCATGATGTAGGATTAAGGTCATTAACCTACTTGTAATTATTTAGATGTTTTTTTGGTATTTTGTTTGGTGTTAAGTAATGAGTTTAAGCCATAATCAAAGATTTAATGGACCCATTACACCATCCTAATAGAAGGATGATAGATGAGAACATTTAAGCTGAGGAAGGCTCCTCAACTTAATCCATGATTAGGGATTAACCTCATGACAAAACAAAGCCTTTATTAGAGTGGATTTTAGTTAATGATAAGATTAAGTAGTGAATTTTATGGTTTGTAAAACAACTTGAGGGAGACTTGTCCATTAACACTAGGGTTAGTCCTTCTTAACCAATTAAGGAAGAATTAGAACCCTAATGCAAGGCCCAAGTTACAAGCTTATTGTCTTAGTGATTATTAGATGGATTAATTGAGAGATTTAAACACATTAAGGGCTTAACACTTAGGATTAAAGTTATACACTCCATCCTAAGAGAAGGATGCAGGCATAACCTTAATCACAAAGCCTTAAAACCTTAAAGGTTTAGTCCCTGATTATGAGATGAGAAGAGGAGACACAAAGATGACACAAAGGTAAAACTAAATGGGGGACTAATCAAACCCTAATTGTTATCATGCTTGGATGTTCCTAGGGTTTATGAGGCTTGCAAAAGATCTTCAAGAGAAAAGCCACCAAGGAAGAAGCAGATGAAAGGAGGAAGAAACAGAAGAAGCAAGACAACTTACTTCACATGAGGAGATAAGTTGCTTGAAGAAAGAAAGGGGGGAGGGAACATGAATGAGAAAGCTCACTCTAATCCACAAATAAAATGCAGCAATGAATGCATAAGAGAGATGAGAAGAGATTATGAGAAGTGATGGCAAATTCACTTCTCAAACACTTACCACCTGAAAAGTTAGCAACAAGGAATGAAGTGAAATGAAAGTGAGATGAGATGCAAGGATGCCAACCAAGATAAGAAGCATATTTATGTTGTAAATGATGCAAATAAATGATGCAAAGACATGTCAAGAGATGCAAATGATCATACAAACAATGAGGATGCAAATGAAGCATGAAAAGAGGCATGAAAGTTCATGAATGCATATGACATGAAATGAAAGCAAAAGCATGGCAAATGGATGATGCAATGATCAAACATGATTCCAATATGTCTTAGGGTGCCTTATGTGTCATGTGGATGCACAAAGTGTCATGGTAAGTTCATGTATGCAAGCTTGTGCAAGATGGGTGCAAATGAAGGCAAAAATTAGGGTTTACATACAATATGCAATGCAAAAATCAAAATCAGAAGCAAATGACATGACAAAAAAATGAAAATGGGATCAAAGGTACCCTAAACCTATACAAGTTCACTGCCCAAAGGAGGAGACCTAAACCTTAACCTAATGGAGGTTATGATTTTCTCAAGTTTGCTAGGGTTTTAGGATGCCTCAAAAGGAAAAATGCACAACAAATTGAAAATGAAAGATAAATTCATGCCCATTTTATCCTAGAAACTACATGATATGAAGAATGCAATGCAAAAAGAACCAACATCAAACTTTTCATGGTTAGGCAGAAAGGATTTTTCTAAGTTAGGGCAAAAATATTGACTTTTAAGAACCCTAAATCCAAAGAAAAATGTCAAAATAGGTCAAGAACCAAAAAGAAATTTGTGTGAAGGGTTTGATAATGTTTCTAAATGTTTTAAAAAGCTCTATGAATTTTTTTTGGAATTTTTAAATACCTAAATGTATTTTTAATTAATTAATTCTCATTAACTAATTAAAAATAATCATTTAAATGATTTAAAAATAATTTTTAATGCAAAAAATAAAAATAAAAATATTTTTGGTTTCTGAAAATAAATAAAAGCTTGGATAAAATTTTCAGAATTTTTTGATATCATTTGCTATTTTTTAAAAATTCGTTCAAATAAATAGAAAACAAATGAAATAATTATTAAATAAAATGAGAAAATGAGAAAGTCAGCCAATCCAAAGGCCCAGGTTCAAACTCAAGATGGAGGGAATTGACTTCGCGCGCTATCCAAGGGCCAGAATTCAAACTACGCTAATTATGATTAAAACCCTAATCTGAGCCCTAATCACTTTCAGGTGACCGGAACAGTGTTCCGGTCATCTTCTCCGGCTATCCTCTCATCCAATCTCCCTCAATACGCAACCCTAAGCCCTTAAACTCTCCAGAAATGATCCCCACCCCATTCTAAACAAGAATCAGCCATCAAACAGAATTTATTTCACATGAACAAAGAGATTCGAAGCAAAACGGAAAATTTCTCAGAAAATTTCAGAAGCTTCATACATGCTTAATATGCAATCATTTTCAAAACCAAAAGGTGCAGTGTGATCAGTGAAGCATGGAGAACAATCTAAGAACTTAAAAAATCATTTCTGGAAAAATTGTTCTTGATGATACCTGAACTGAAGCTTTCGAAAATGGCACTGGCTGACTGCTTCTTTGCTTCAAATCAGCTCCAATGATCCTCCTGAAGAGTTTGTGATGATTGGTTGGAGTTTAAATGGTCTCTAAATGAAGTTGGCAGAAATTCAGTTCAAGCAATGTCAAGATCGTGTTTTTGATTCAGGGTGTTTTTGGGGAAAATGAAGGGTGGGAAATGATCAGCAATTGATATGGAGTTGAATGATGGAATTTGTTTTAAGGTTTGATGGTTGAGTTGTGAATTTCGAAGGCTTTTGCATAAGAGGGAGTTTTTGTGATTGCTGAGTTCTTGGAGGTTTCAGCTTGTGTTATGTTATGGAATGGCTTGCTTTTGGTACACATATCATGCTGGGATAGGTCAGAGGGTGGGTGATGGCCTATGTTGATTGGTATGGGGCAAAATGCATAAAGTCAAGAGTTGGTGTACTTGGGGTATGGGCAAGTGGCAGGCTGAGACAGGGGCCTGGCCGCAGCAAGGATCAAGGAATGCTATGAAATCAGATTTGATGAGCAGTGGCAAGTGGATGAAAGGTTTTGATCCATTTTGCAAATTCATGAAGTTTTGACCCCTTTTGGATTTTGTAAAGTTCAAGGCATGAAACTTGGAATTTCTTTGGGCAATTCTGAATTTTATGTCATGTATGATGTTTGTGCAATGCTTAGAAGTCAATTAGAAGTCACTTTTGGCTTTGGCAAGTGTTTTTGCAAACTTCCCTCTTTGGTGCATAAGTGAAATTTAGTGATTTTTCCCAACTTTGCAAAGCCATAACTTGAGTTCTATGATGAATTAGGTCAAGTTCTTGTACTTTTTGAAAAGGGAATGATCCAATCTACAACTTTCATGACCAAGAATTTTTCAATTGAAGCATTTTTGAATCAAAAAGAGGAGGTTGAAAAACTTTCCCAAAATGGCAAGTTTGCATTACAAGTCACTTTCCCAAAATAGAAACTTTGCAAATGGCTTGAAACTCTTCAATTTGTGAACTTATAACTTCTTCTAAGATCAAATAAAGATCAAATACATCCAAAATGATGGAGAAGACCCTTTGGTTGGATGATTGGGGGCCTCAGATGCCTTGATTTTGCACTGACTTGCTCAAGAAGTCATCTTTTGATCAGATGCCTTCCCCTAGGGATGGCAACGGGTCGGGTCGGGTGCGGGTTTCACACTACCCAAACCCGCACCCGAAATCAACACCCGAACCCGAACCCAAACCCAAAGGTTATTCGGGTGGCAAAATAACACCCGCACCCACACCCACACCCGTTGGGTTCGGGTTTTTCCACCCAAACCTGAACCCATAACAAAAACACAAAATCAATTTTTTTTTCAAAAAATTTAATTAGTTTTCAATTATATATATATATATATATATATATATATATATATATATATATATATATATATATATATATATATATATATATATATATATATATATTACTTAGTTAATTATAAGAAGGATTATAAGTTCTATTTACTACTATAATATTGTTGCTTACAAAATAAGATTTCAATTAAAATTTTGCATACAACAAGATATTTTGCACACCCCTAATTATAATTAAAATTAAGGTCTTCAATATCTTAACGTTATAATTAAAATTAAATTCTACAATCTACAATTAAAATTAAAATTAAAGTATTCAATTAAAATTAAAATTAAAGTATACAATTAAAATTAAAATTAAAGTCTAAACGGGTGTAGTTTCGGGTTTCGGGTGTGGGTTTCACACTACCCAAACCCGCACCCGAAATATCGGGTGGCACCCGAACCCGAACCCAAACCCAGTCAAATCGGGTTTTCACCCATTGACTCGGGTTTGGGTGCGGGTGGGGCCCGTGGGTTTGGGTCTGCCTGCCATCCCTACCTTCCCCATTGAATTTCTTCATGAAAATTGGTATGTATGATCCTTGTAGCATATAATGACCAATAGAAACAAGAATGAGCAAAAAAATTTGGAGTTATGGCCTCTGAAACCAAAACCCTAATTTTAGGTCATTTGTGTAGTTAAGCTTGGCTCTGCTTCCATGCCTTTCTCAGTTCTTGTGATTCTTTGAATTTCTTGATCTTGGGAGGATACAATATGATATTTGAACATACATGGACACTCTTGAGATGATTGAAACCCTTTGGAGTGGCTCAAATGGCTCAGGGATGACTCAGATCACAAATCCTAGATGCATATGACTTAGAACCAATGCAGTGAAGCAAAAATGCACTATGAGATGATATGATTGAACTCATGCAATATGAAAAGAATCACAAGCCATGGTGAAATGAGTGAGGGCAAATTTGGGGTGTTTACACATGTAACATCGTCTTACTACCTTTTAAAACTCTCTTTCCTACTTGTGACATGGATAAAAAATGTTGATATTTATTGGGTATAGATTATGACATAAATGTCCATAATCCCTCAAGCACGAGGCCTGTAAAGAAAAAGTGGTTAAGCGAGAGACTTGACAATCAACAACCCCTCAAGCACAAGGCTTATAAAGGCGAAGTGGTTAAACTGAGAGACTTAAGCATCCAAAATCCTCAAGCATAAGGCTAATGGCGAAGTGGCTAAGTGAGAGACTTGACAATTCACATTTTTTCAAACACAAAATTTGTAATGACGAAGTGGTTAAACAAAAGATTTGACAAACCATAATTCCTCAAACACAAAACGGTCTGTAAGAGCGAAAAAGTTAAGAATAATGTCACATACAAGACGATAAGTTTTATAATCAAAGGTTCTAATTATAAGAATAAACGATTATTATTAACGATGAAAAATGATTATTATTATTTTTTTTGGAAATGATTAGTTAATTTGAATAATCCATTGACATGCATGTCTATGAGCGTCATGAGGTTAGTGATGGCAAGTTGAAATGTGACTATTTTGAAAAAGTGCTAATGAGATCTAGCATACATACATTGACACAATTTCGCACGAGAGACAAATAAAGGGTGATTAAAACTTGGCACAATTTCTAGAATGTCATTTAGTTGAAGTCAGTGTACAATATAACCAAAAGTTTTGGACTGAGTAAAAGTAGAACAGAACCTACACTATGTCATTCTATTTTTAAGAAATTTCAATAAAATATAAATGCCAACTAACAATTATTATTTGTTAATCGTGGCAGATTGTCGCTCCTATTATATGAGTAAAATTTATAAGCATTGAGTGGGTGAAAAGTAATATGAAAACTATGATAGTAATTGAAAAAATAGGAAGAAAACGTTTTTGATTTTCTCATACTGTTAGTTTTCCTTTTGGCTTAATTTTCCACACATTTATTTTAAGGTAATGCTGACTTATGTTCTAGAGACACAAATTAAGAATTAAATTGAAAAATAATATTTTGGTAATTGTGTACTGCATTTAATAATTTTTATTTATTGATATTTTCAATACAAACTTTCTATAAATGTGTTTCTTAATTTGTGCTTCTAGAACACAAGTTATATTTTTAAAGATAATAATAAGATAAAAATTATTTGATACAGTATAAAATATATTTAAATATGTTTTTAAATTTGGTATAATATAAAATATATTATACATGTATTTAAATTTGAAATTACCTATTAATTTTAAAATGAACGATAATTTTATAAAATCCATTGTATTAAAATATATAAAAAAAACAGACTCGTGAAATGAAAAAAAAAAAGAATATTTAATATTTCAAATTAATTTAATTATTAATTAATAAAATATATATTGTGTCACTATTCAATGCATGTGTCTTTTTGTTCCCAAAAGTTATTGTTTCCACACATATCTTTTACACTTGTCCTCATTTCTTCTTGTATAAATATCTTACCAAGCTTTCACAAATTATGAAGATGCAGTCCAGACTTAGTATCGAGCCACTACGGTACAAAGTCATCGGGCTACGATTACAAACAATAGACTGGACTATGCCGACACCGACATATAAGTAATCCTTATGCTTTCTAAATTACAACTGACTTGTGTGTACCGATTAAAATGCTTATGATGTTTATCTATACAACCATAGAATCAATTAAAAGGTGTTTAGTTAAAGGAACTTTACAAACATATATACATCATAAGCGTATCATTTCCATGTCGTACTTTGTGTATTCTCGATGGATACGATGAAGTTAAGTGTTTACATAATATCACTACTTACTATGTGGAATTACAATGATCTCATGAGTTTGTCAAGAAGGAGGACATAAGCCCAAGGACCAACCAAAGAAGGAGGCCAAGAAGGTCGTAGAAAAGCCCAAAGAACCAGAGGCTGAAGAGGAGGAGGCACCCAAGCCCAAACCCAAACCTAAGAATCCACTGGATCTTCTTCCTCCTAGTAAGATGGTACTGGATGACTGGAAAAGACTCTACTCAAACACTAAGACCAACTTTAAGGAGGTTGCAATCAAATGTATTGTTGTTATTAGAATAATCCTTTGGTGTCATTGTTTTCATCCTCAAGGATTATTATTGTTTCTTAAATTAGTAGGTCCATTGCCAAATTTGTTTTGAATATTCTCTCAATTCAAAGAATGTCATAATAGATTTCCGTATAGGCAAGATCAATTGAAAAAACCTTTTTCCCATCTTGCAGAATTTTGGGACATGTATGATCCTGAAGGATACTATCTCTGGTTTTGTGATTACAAATACCAAGATGAGAACATCGTTTCCTTTGTGACTTTGAACAAGGTTGAGGGATTTCTTCAGCGGATGGATTTGGCCCGCAAGTAAGCATTTGGTAAGATGCTTATAATTGGAATATTATAGAGTATATATGTGCAATGTGACTAATTGAATACAATTATGGACATCTATAGAACTATGTACGGAAAATTGATTAGTGCGTCTACTGCAGGGCTGTTATTTGTTTTTGTTGCAGTCATTTAATATCAAACATGCCTATTTTGTTCTCCAGTTTCTTAGTATTGTCAGTTTTCTATACTATGGTTAAATTTTATAGTAATTTTAGTAATGTATTATTGACTTTTATAGTAATATTTAGCAACTTGGTTGCATTAAAAATTTGAAAGTGATTAGTTTAGAATTATCTCATTCAAATTAAATTTTAATTTATATATTATTGTTACTTTGATATTTAATATATTATAATATTTAAAAAACGAATTAGACACAAAAAATTAAAAAATTTGAGAAACATTTCCTGCGGATTTACCTGTGACTTTTTATTTTTCTGTGACTTTACCTGCGGATTTTACTACGAATTGAGACTTTCCTGCGCATTTACCCGCGACTTTTTCCTGCGACTTTTCCTGTGGATTTTTATTTCTGTGACTTTACCTGCGGATTTATATTACCCACGAAGGTTTTAGCTGGGAACGAAAAATCGCAGGAAAAGTCTCAAGAAACGTGTTTCCTGCGGATTTTTTACTAAATTCCGTAGGTAAATCCGCAGGAAAACAAAGTATTTCTAGTAGTGTAATAAACAGTGAAATAGAAAATTTATTTAATATAATATAAAATATATTTATATACAGATGTAAAATTGAAATGAGTTAGTTAATTGTAAAATGAAAAATAATTATATAATCTCAATTGTATAAATAATCGTGCAAAAAAAGACTCGTGAGATGAAGAAAGACAAAAAAGAAAATTTTGATGTGATAATGACCGGTGAGATAAAAAGAATATTTGATGTCATATAAATGTATTTAGAAACAAATACAAAGTTTAAAATGATTTACTTAATTGTAAAATGAACAATAAATATAAAAATTTAATTGTATTATATAAAGAATCGTGAGACGGAGAAAGAACAAAAATTAATATTTAAAAATAAGGATTTTATCTCTCAAATTAAGACAATGATTGATTAAAATAAAATAGATATTGTGTTGATAGTGATCTGTGAGATAAACATATAGTGTTATTCTATTAAAATTAAAAAATAAATTATTAATATTTTTAGTGATAATAAATAAATAGAGAAAAAATTAAAATGAAAGGGATAAAATGTGGGAAAAAGAAATGTGAGCGGGAATTGAAATTTGAATGAAGAGAGATAATGAATGCATATAATATTTAATTGTGATTTAATTGATGGAAGTTGATAAATGATTGTCATTTGTCATGTTGTAATAGAAGATGGATATGAAAAAAAAAGTTAGTTGATTACTAAAATACCATTTTTTTAGTGTAAATAATTTATGATAAAATGACAGTTTTAAAAGTCCATGCAATTAAATTTTACTAATAGATAAATAATAGATGTTTATTACTCTTTCAAATACCATTAATCCACAAATTAACAAGGTCATGCTTCTTCCTTCATACATGCACGCCCCATTAATAATCCAATCCATTATACATTTATATGATTGATGGGCTCTAAGACAATGGAATATGTCGTATGTAGATTTGTTATGGGTTAATAATCATAAGATCGGGGGTTGGTATGTCATTTTTTTAAAATTTAAAATTGTCCATCTCAAATTTAGAAATATATTTTTGTACTTACCCAAAATATTGCATATATCTTCGTAAGCAAGTTATTCACTTTATATTGTTAAAAATTAGTTTGAAATTGTATCTCCATACTAATGGAAGGATGTATTCGTATGTGCAATTCCCTAATAACCCCTAGACACATTTTAAATCCATGGTAGTGTGTTTATTTCACACTAAGGCATAATTTAGAAGTATACTTCCGTCATAACCCTTATACATTAAGTTTCTTATAAATTTGACATTTTTTTAAGAAAGCTTATATTTTAGTCCATTTATATTAAGTGTACTATCAAAATAAGTTTATTATCAATTAAACCATACAACAATGTAATTCAACTAAAACGCCATATATTAATGAAATTAAAATTCATAATCTAACATCATTCATTGTTAACAAATTAGAAACCATAATACAAATATCATAAAAAAATACAAGTAAAAGTGAACTACCGTGTATATCTGACCCCCCAAATCTTTCTCTGCCTCCCATACTACAAGATATTTTATACCTTGGTTAGAATGACCTCTATTGTGACCCTCACATAAGTTTCTTACAAAAACTCTTCTCTCTATACCCGCTCGCACAATAGCCATAAAGCACTGACATGCAAGTAACACATCAATGATATTATATAAATTAGTCTGCTCCTCCTTTTATGTCTCCTGATGAGATAACAAAGGTAGATCTCCCTGATCATACAATGTCATGTAAGGACGCGACATTCTAAAGTACCATTGGATATATGTATCAAAATGCAATATTCCATGGTTGGGGAGTTGACACACTTCGTGTTTTCTCTAGTACTAACTAATTATAGAAATCATCAAACATCATTGTGAATGCCAATGGGAGGCACATACACAATGGGGCTCTTGTAATACCCAATTGAAACCTGAACCGACGCATGACTTGCTCAGACATATGTTGATGAAACATGCGTGACCCACAAGTCAACCATCCGAAATGGAAGGCTATCTCATCAAAGGGACGCGTTTGATGATGATCATTATACGATGAGTAACATATATCATATGCTACGATGCGGTCAAGAAACACTTGAAACGTCTCGATTTCCTGATTCCTTTTGAGAGGAAGAACGAAGAAAGCACGTGGACAAACCTCATTATATTCATCCTCAAGTGACCAGTCGGGGATGCATGGAAAATGGGAGAGGATCCATGTCTGAAAATGGTTCAAATAAAATATTAGTAATGGTGTAGCACAAGTGTTATGAAATATTAGTGTTAATGCTATTATTTTATGATTGGCATTATGTTTGGTAAAACTAATATGGCTGGAAAATGTTGAATAAGAAGTTCCATATTAACATAGTATAGACTCTGGAAGAACATGTCAAACATGATGTCCTGACATGGTGGCACAGATAAATGTGGAAGTTGTCAAAGAAGATGTTGAATTCAGTTCAGAATGTCCTATCAGATGTTGGGACATTATCAAACAGAGTAGAAGAACTTAATTCAGGATGTCCCAACAGATGTTGTCATATGTTACAGTCAGATGTCAAAGAAGATGTTGAAACATCTGCAAATGTCATGACAGAATTACTGTCATATGTTACAGACAGATGTCAAAGAAGATGTTGAAACATCTGCAAATGTCATGACAGAATTACTGTCATATGCTACAGACAGATGTCAAAGAAGATGTTGAAACATCTGCAAATGTCATGACAGATGTCAAAGAGAATGTTGAAACATCTGCAAATGTCATGACAGATGTCAAAGAGAATGTTGAAACATCTGCAACTGTCATGACAACATTACTGTCATATGTTACATATAGATATCAAACAAGAAGTGTTGAACTTAGTTCAGGATGTCACACCAAATGTTGTGACACTGTCAAACAGAGTAACAGTTAATGAACTTAAGTCAAGATATCAGGATGTCACACCAGATGTTAGGACATTGTATCAGTTGATGGAATAAGTTCAGTTTACAGGATGTCACATCAGATGTTGTGACATTGTATCAGTGAATGAAGTAAGTTCAGTTTTTCAGGATGTCCCAACAGATGTTGAGACATCTCAGACCTGTTACCAGAATTAATTAATAACTAACTGATCTGAGATATTTAAGGAGAGTTATCTGGAATTAATTATGGATGGATAAAAATAGAACAAGGCGCATCTGCAGGGAGTTTTGTTATGAAGATTCAGATTAATCAGAAGAACAAAATCACCTAGAATCTAGGAAGTAACAAACCCTAATTCAAGGTGATGACATTGGATTTATCAGATCTGAATTATGCAGAATATTCTGGAGATATTATGCAATCATATGTGGTGCTGATCTAGAAGATCTTAAAGACTCAATTTAAATTGAAGACAAATATTGAAAAATATAGGTTTCTATATTTAGAGATATTTTAGGAGTTTAAGATATTTTGGAATATTTGTAGCAGATATTTCTGCATATTTGTAGCAGCTATTGTTGTGATTGTTTAGGCCCAAATCCAGTTGGGAATAGGTTATAAAGAAACCTTGTAACCTAGTTTAGAATGAAGCCAATCAACCGAAAATGTAAACATTATTAGGGTTGTGTCCTTGTGTCAGCCGTGCATAACAAGTAACTCTATTGTGGCTGTTTCACTTGTGATTCTCGAAGCTTGTAAGCAAGAGAAGTTTTGTGACTTGATTGAAACTGTGAAGTAAGATCAAGCTGTATTGTTTGAAGAATGTCTTCAACTTTATTAAACTTGTAAACTTGATCACTGGGTGATTGAGGGGGAGTGAGTAAGGTACTCTTATCTAAGTTGTGTCTTAGGTAGAAATTGCATTGGGTATTTATTAAGTGATAGATTAAACAGGGTGGTTTAAGTCTAGAATTAATATTACTTATAGTGGATTTCCTCCTGGCTTGGTAGCCTCCAGATGTAAGTGTGGTTATACACTGAACTGGGTTAACAAATTTTGCTGTGTTCTTTATATCTTTTATGTTTTATGCAGTACCTGAACTGAATGTCCTATCAGATGTCCCAACATCCTGAAGCATGTTTGACTCTGATATATCAGAATTATTTAAGTACTGATATGTATGCCTTACCATGTTTATAAGTAACAGATAAGATGTCTCAACATCATATTCGACATCTGAGTCTGTCATACCAGAATTTCAATTAGTAATACAAAAGGTGCAAATATATTACCGTAAACAACATTATGAGTATAACTACAATCTGATGTACCTTATCAACCACTATCTAGGAAGAGAATCTGATGGACCTAATGAGCTGGGAAAGATAAATAACCATGTGTGCAAGGTCATCACTGCTAATCAATTCAAAGCTTGGCCAGTCAAGGGGAAATTTTCTGTTAGCTTGCTGACAAGGAAGTATGCAATGCTGCATAGGATTGGCACTTCAAATTGGGTCCCTACCAACCATACCTCCTCAATAGCAACTGAATTGAGCAGGTTCATATATGCTGTGGGCACCCAAGCAAAGCTGGACTTTGGGGCTTATATTTTTTTTATCAGACATTGAAGCATGTTGGAACATCTGCAACAAAGCTTCCCATTGCTTTTCCCTCTCTGCTATGTGGAATCATACTAAGCCAGTATCCAGGTATCCTCACTGAGAAGGATTTAGTATGCAAAAGAAAAAGTCCTCTAGCCTTCCATTACAAACTTTTCTTGAGCCATCATGCTGCTGATGTTGAAGCTTCCACTAGGACATCTGCTGGACCTTCAAAAGCAAAGACTCCTATATCCAAAGCTGCCTTGATTGCAGATCTGAAGAACACTTGCAAAAATCTGGATGCCAGGAAGAAAAAGCTTGAGGAAGTATTTCAAAGGCTGGAGCTGGAAGAGGTTGCTCAGAATACTGATGAATCTAATGATGAATCTGAAGATGAAGAAGCTTCTAAATGTATTTACAAATGTGGGTGATAAATGCATGACTTTGGTCATGATTAAAGCTAGCAATGTGACCAACAATTGCTAGAAGCAAGGGAAAAATGTCAGATTGGGAAGTCTGATCAGAATGGTTGTTGAACTGGTAGTCTCTTCCACTACTAGTCATGGATAGTGGCAGTATAAACCCTTTGTAGCAAGCAAACTAAGAGCATCTGTTTTGGAATATAAAATCAAGTGTGGATATTTATCAGTTGTGCTCTTTGTATGTTCATCAGGGGTGTGAAATTGAGAATTAGTGGAGTACATGCACAGCTGGAGTATTGTTTATCCATGACATGAGGAGATCTTGCTAATCTTATCTGGAGCTAACCTTAAAATCCTTCAAAAGTAAAAAGTTCAGATTGTGTAGAACTATCTGATAAGGTATTATACAAGGATTTAAGATCAATTGTTGTTTGTGGAATTCACAAATATTTGATTGATTATCCTTGTGATTCAAGATTGGTGATGTTCAAAAAGATGTTGGAACATCTTATCATCAGAGTTTGTGCAGAATCATGGGTGAGGTATTGCATAAGCTGTAACATTGGCTTCAGTCTTGTGTGACAGGAGTTATGTAATTCTGGAAAGTTTCTTGGCAAGAACTTGTCTGGATATTGTTGATGCTAAAGATGGAGATGAAAGACCATGAACATATCATAATCTTGGTAACTACTTGGATTGGTTTATTTCTGATCTAGGTGTAGTCCAGAATGCTCATCATGGAGTTAAGATAGGTGGAGATATCATAAATTTGTTTAGACTGCCTTACTCAAGGAAAGGTGGCATCCTTGGTATAGTTTTGAGGTGTAGTTCTTAACTATTCCTTCTGAATAATCAGACAGTGGCAGGTTTGAAGACTTTGGAGAAACATTGGAAGTTTCTCATCAATATGTGTTATTGGTAAGAACTTCTGCAAAACCAATAGAATGGAGGTTGTTTACTCAAACTTGATGGATAAATCAAGTCTATGAGAGCATGGAACTCTTGTTCTATAAAGGAAGGAGGTTCTTTCAAGTGGCAGAAGAAGGAACTGAATTTAACAGATGGATGTGGGCTAATAATGTTTAAACATCTAGTTCAACATCAGAGTCTAATTGGTGAAGATCAACTTTTTTGATCAGGATATCTTTGGAAGATTTATTATAAACGTGAAGAAGACAAAAGTGGCAATTGGATTTTTCATATGAGGATTCATAAAGAAGGTTATCAAAATGTGGTAATTGGTTGATCTTTAAAGTAGATTCGAAGAATCAAGATAATCAGAGTGTGGAAGCTGGTTGTTCTTGAGGATTGTCTTGGAACAAATTGCTCTTGGGAAGAGGAGTGATAAGTTGAAGACTCAAGAGGATTTATTCTTCTTGAAGGTGGATGAGAGTTTATCACTCTTTCTGGATTTCTGATTCTAACTGGTGGCACAGTGTAGTTGAAGATTTTCAGTTCTTGGATTACTATGCTATAGTAAGTCCAGTTGGTGGAGCACATCTAGGATCATGGTGATAAGGTCTTGGTGTATGAAAAATGTTCTAACTAAGTGTTAGTACATTATCTGGGGTGTTTATCTACATGGTTTCTATTATTAGACTACCTAATCATATGGGAGAATGATGAAGTAGATGATCTATATTGGAAGAAACATGTAGAAGAGACTGGAAGTGTTCCTCGTGCTAAAAAGCCAAGAACTCCAAAAAGATCAAGTTTTCAGCAAGACCAAAGGCATACCTTCACCATTGTACAACACTCCAAAAGCTTCTGAATATGTGGATGATTCCATAAAGGAGTTGGTAACCAAAATCCTATCTGAGCAAAGAGTGGTAAGTGGCATATCTATCCCTCTGAACATTATGCCAGCCCCACAAGAAGATCAACAAACTCAGGCTGCAAAGGACACTCCTGCTCAACAGGATGTCCCAATAGATGTTGAAACATCTGAGGACCAGAAAAAGGCCTTCAATAATTGTGATGAAGAAGCATCTGAGGATCAGCACAAGGCCTCAACTGAATAGCACATCTCTGTTGATCCACCAGAAGTATATCAGGTATTGATTGCTTGGAAGTTTGTTTGTGGACATTCATTCTAATTTCATAATTAGTTTGGATGTGTTTTATCTGGATTGTATGGCCTTTGGTGTGTAAAGGCTTAGTGTCAAGAACCTGTGTGCTAGAAGATGTTCATCTTGTGTAGTCTGTGGTAACTACAAACCCAGAAAGGAATCAGGTATGCTTTGGTACAAGAAGTGAATGTGTTCGATTGGGAATTGAACAGAGAGTGAGCTCTTGAAGACATGAAGATGCGTCTTATGTTTTCCTTTCATCAATGTACAGAGAAGCATGGAGTATCCTAGACAGGGGGAGTGTGTTACAATTATGTGCACTTGATTTTGTGGTGTTAAGGGGGAGTAATACCTTAACCAGATAAGGAGAATCCTAAGAGTCTAAAGGCTATATTACATAAAGCTTCTCTCTGCAGTTTATGTTTGATTCTTGAGGAATTGTGTGTGTTTCAAGCTTATGGAGATTATATACCTCTATTTTTATGGTACCTTTGTCTTTTTATGGCTAAAAAGGGGGAGAAGTAATAGTGTGAGGTCTGATATGAAGATGTGATGTTAAGGAACTTCTACATAAGGCACTACTACACCTGTATGTAAATTAGTTTTAGCCAAAATAAGCCAAAGGGGGAGATTGTTAATGCTATTATTTTATGATTGGCATTATGTTTGGTAAAACTAATATGGCTGGAAAATGTTGAATAAGAAGTTCCATATTAACATAGTATAGACTCTGGAAGAACATGTCAAACATGATGTCCTGACATGGTGGCACAGATAAATGTGGAAGTTGTCAAAGAAGATGTTGAATTCAGTTCAGAATGTCCTATCAGATGTTGGGACATTATCAAACAGAGTAGAAGAACTTAATTCAAGATGTCCCAACAGATGTTGTCATATGTTACAGTCAGATGTCAAAGAAGATGTTGAAACATCTGCAAATGTCATGACAGAATTACTGTCATATGTTACAGACAGATGTCAAAGAAGATGTTGAAACATCTGCAAATGTCATGACAGAATTACTGTCATATGCTACAGACAGATGTCAAAGAAGATGTTGAAACATCTGTAAATGTCATGACAGATGTCAAAGAGAATGTTGAAACATCTGCAAATGTCATGACAGATGTCAAAGAGAATGTTGAAACATCTGCAACTGTCATGACAACATTACTGTCATATGTTACATATAGATATCAAACAAGAAGTGTTGAACTTAGTTCAGGATGTCACACCAAATGTTGTGACACTGTCAAACAGAGTAACAGTTAATGAACTTAAGTCAAGATATCAGGATGTCACACCAGATGTTAGGACATTGTATCAGTTGATGGAATAAGTTCAGTTTACAGGATGTCACATCAGATGTTGTGACATTGTATCAGTGAATGAAGTAAGTTCAGTTTTTCAGGATGTCCCAACAGATGTTGAGACATCTCAGACCTGTTACCAGAATTAATTAATAACTAACTGATCTGAGATATTTAAGGAGAGTTATCTGGAATTAATTATGGATGGATAAAAATAGAACAAGGCGCATCTGCAGGGAGTTTTGTTATGAAGATTCAGATTAATCAGAAGAACAAAATCACCTAGAATCTAGGAAGTAACAAACCCTAATTCAAGGTGATGACATTGGATTTATCAGATCTGAATTATGCAGAATATTCTGGAGATATTATGCAATCATATGTGGTGCTGATCTAGAAGATCTTAAAGACTCAATTTAAATTGAAGACAAATATTGAAAAATATAGGTTTCTATATTTAGAGATATTTTAGGAGTTGAAGATATTTTGGAATATTTGTAGCAGATATTTCTGCATATTTGTAGCAGATATTTCTGCATATTTGTAGCAGCTATTGTTGTGATTGTTTAGGCCCAAATCCAGTTGGGAATAGGTTATAAAAGAAACCTTGTAACCTAGTTTAGAATGAAGCCAATCAACCGAAAATGTAAATATTATTAGGGTTGTGTCCTTGTGTCAGCTGTGCATAACAAGTAACTCTATTGTGGCTGTTTCACTTGTGATTCTCGAAGCTTGTAAGCAAGAGAAGTTTTGTGACTTGATTGAAACTGTGAAGTAAGATCAAGCTGTATTGTTTGAAGAATGTCTTCAACTTTATTAAACTTGTAAACTTGATCACTGGGTGATTGAGGGGGAGTGAGTAGGGTACTCTTATCTAAGTTGTGTCTTAGGTTGAAATTGCATTGGGTAGTTATTAAGTGATAGATTAAACAGGGTGGTTTAAGTCTAGAATTAATATTACTTATAGTGGATTTCCTCCTGGCTTGGTAGCCTCCAGATGTAAGTGTGGTTATACACTGAACTGGGTTAACAAATTCTGCTGTGTTCTTTATATCTTTTATGTTTTATGCAGTACCTGAACTGAATGTCCTATCAGATGTCCCAACATCCTGAAGCATGTTTGACTCTGATATATCAGAATTATTTAAGTACTGATATGTATGCCTTACCATGTTTATAAGTAACAGATAAGATGTCTCAACATCATATTCGACATCTGAGTCTGTCATACCAGAATTTCAATTAGTAATACAAAAGGTGCAAATATATTACCGTAAACAACATTATGAGTATAACTACAATCTGATGTACCTTACGCAACTTATTTAAGTAATGCATACATCACAAATAAAAAAGAAGAAAATAAAAAACTAACCAAAAGGAGTAATGCATACAACCTGGTGTACATTAAGCAATCTATTTAATTATTGGATGGACCACAAGGAGTTCATTCCTTTTGTGACAAATATTTGGAACTCAAACGTAGTTTAGGGTAAAACAACCTATGCTTTGAAAGATAAAATGAAAGGTTTGAAAGAGAACTTAAGAAGATGGAACAAGGAATTATTTGGAATCTTAGACTTAGAAGTGGACGGGGAAGTGAAGTAACTCAATGATTTAGATCAATTTGATACATTAGACACAATAAGGGATTCTGATCAGTTGGCAAAAATCGCATACAAGCTTTCAATAAAGTTGTCAATCTATGCTTTCAAAAGACAAGAAATAAGTGGGGGCTCAAACTCAAAATACTTCAATAAGTCAATGAAATAGAGGTTTAAAAGAAATACAATTGTTGGGCTTAACACATACATGGAGGACAAAGTAAGTGGAAAAAGTAAGAAGGGAATTCAGGAACCACTTTGAAGATTTGTTCAAAGAGCCAAACTTGAAGAGACATTTATGAGATGGAGTTGAGTTCCAAAAGTTAGCATTGGAGGAAGGGTTTTTACTTGAAGCTCCATTAAGGGCATAAGAAGTCAAGGAAGTAGTGTGACATTGTACTAGAGACAAAATCCCTGAACCAAATGATTTAATCTCAACTTCTTCAAGGATTGATGGTAGATCCTAAAATAAGATATTCTTAAATTTGTAAATGAGTCCCACTCCAATGTTAGAGTCCTAAAAACAATGACAACATCCATCTTTACTTTGACACCAAAATCAGATAACCCTCAAAGTTTAGAGGAATATAAGCCAATTTGTTTAATAAGAATCTTATACAAGATCCTAGTAAACGTTCTAGAATCAAGACTAAATAAGATAATGGAAAGAATAATATCAAAAAGCCATTAAACTTTCTTAGCTTAGAGACAAATTCAAGATGGAGTATTGGTGGTGAATGAAAGTGTTGGACTACGCTAAAAGAAACCAAAAGAAATGATTGTTCCTGAAGATGGATTTTAAAAAAAAAAGTTTATGATTGGATAAAGGCTTTGGTGTTCAAAATCTCCACGTCCATTCTAGTTAATGGAAGTCCCACATTGAAATTTCAAGTAAAGAGAGACTTGAGGCAGGGGGATCCGCTATCCCCATTTCTATTCTCATTAGCTGCAAAAGGCCTATCAGGGTTGGTCCATAATGCATCAAGTTTGAGGTAATTTCAATTTTTTCAGCTTAATGAGGCTATTCACTTTGAGCTGTTGAAATTTATAAACGACACCATAGTAATGTGTGATGGATATTGGAATAACTTATGGAGCTTAGAAGCCATATTGAGGGGGTTTGAAATGGCATCATGATTATGTGCAAACTTGTCTAAAAGTAAGATTTTTGGCATTAATCGGAAGGACGAATTCTTGCAAGAAAATTCCACATTTCTCTCATGTGGCATTTGGAATATTCATTTCAACTTCATAGGGGTTAGTATAGATGTAAATCCACAAATAAAGGAAACTTGGAGCCCTATTTTGACCAAGATGCGAAGAATATTAACTTTTTGGTTAGGTAGACAAATATCCATAGGAAGTAGAATTGCGTGTTAGATGCAGTAATGTCAAATACACCTATATATTAAAGTTAGTTTGCTTATCAAAATAAAATTAATCTTATGTACACTATTGGAATGGGCACCGACTTAGAACTTATGAAGATGTTCATCAGAACCATCTCACGGTGACTACTACTAGCATATGCTTTTCTGTTTGGCATTGTACTTTCAGATGCATTAAGAGTAGATGGTTCAAGGTTCTAAATATTATATATACAACATGACTTTCTTGTAAATTAAGATGTAGACATTTAATATCAAAAGCTATATATTGATTAGAAACAACATACCCAAGACATGTTTGAATGTTGAACACCATAATTCTCTTTGGACTTAAAGAATGTAGAACAACATAATTCTCTCTATGTTTGTCTTTGATGGGACTATGATGGTAATTGTAGTAATCCAGCAAGTGACCAACAAGTAACTTCATCATTCAAAATAAATTTATTTGACAACATTATGATATCCTCTATAAAATAAAATTTATTATGATATGACCGTTGATAATAATATAGTCGTTGATGTTGTAGAGGATATCATAATGTTGTCAAATTAGTCATTGAGAGGTATTTACTATTCTACTATTATAGTTTCATATACTTAAGAGAGTATATGGTTCAAGGTGCTAGTTACTAAAGGCAAGACTTGACTTTATTGTAAATTACTAAGTAGATATTCAATATCAGACACATACACATTGATTAGACAACAACTTTCCAAATGCATGTTTGACTTGAGTGTATGATCAGGTGCTTTGTAGCCAGAGGCCTACTACGCCATTGACCAAACACTTATATATCAAATACATGCTAGTTGAATTACCATGTGCTTATATATCAAAAGGAACATTGTTTGATGGTTGCACATATTTTTTTTGTTTTCATAGGTTCTTTTTGGGGTTCATTTTGGTCCCATAATTTTAAAAATAATTGGACCCCTTGAATGTTAAAAGTGAATTAAATTAATCACTTATATCCATTCTATTAGTTACAGTGAATAATAGAATCTATGTGGCACGAACGTGAAATGATTGATGCACATATATCGCTAATTTTGCCACCATGTATGCCACCCAATCAAAAACACATAAGTTTGTCGCAAAACATGAAAAAGATGAAGAAACATAGTGTAAACCCATTATGTGAACGCTACATGTGTGACAAAACATGAAAGAGACGAACATGACTATGTTTAACGCATAATTGGAATTTAAATTTTTCATTTAAGATGATGAAGTGAAGATCCATCACTTAAACTCTGTATTGTCACTAATTCCAATGCAAAGAAGATGAAAATGTATGGCTAAGAACCCAAAAATTTATCACTAAATATGTAATAAAATATAAGTTTGGTCACTAAGTCCATTGTAAAATGAAGAAGACAAATATTCATTGCAAACACAAAATTGGTCATTAAATTTGCTCTAGATGAATCTCATTGCTTAACTTCATTGCATACAATTAATGGAGAAGATGAAAATGCAAAACATAAAACTAACATAATGTCACTTAATCTATCACAAAAGATAAATATGCATAACTCAAACCTAAGATGAATATGTAGACAATGAAGATATATAACTTTATACATAGTTTGTCACTAAATTCGTAAAAAAAGACTAAATCTAAAAGTACATGTGTGCATGTTACCACTGTAAGGACAATGAGACTCAGAGGTCTTAATATGTATATGACACGATATATTGGTTAGGGCTTGTCCACGACGCGTGATAAACCCTATACCGTGGTGTTTTGAGGTAGGTTAAGAGATTTGTTCACGTGAGGTGAAAGACTTTACTGATGATCGATGATTCTTGGTAGCAAGCGTATAATTATGGTCAATCGTGTCTTAAGACTAAAATGTGCATTGTGCTCTATAGGGTGTATAAAATGTGTATTACTTAGGGTCTGTCCCTACACTTCTTGAGGGGTGATGTATTTATAGAGGTCCATAATATCTAGGATTTAAGCCACCCTTAGTGGCATCAACCGTTTCTTCCTTCTCAAGGGAAGTTATTGACTACCTTATTTCAAGAGTTAGTGGGACTCCTTCTTTCTTGACTTACACGTCAAAGTTACTTCTGGGCGGGTCTCCGGGTTATCTCCCGAGAGACACGATTCCTGAGCGAGGGCGCCCTGGTTTAGGACTTCCGTAAATATAACATTACACTTAAAAATCTTAAATTATTTTACTATCTTTTATAAAATGATTTATAAAATACAAATCAAACAGGAAGAAGGCTACACATACCATATTCATAATATCTTTGATATCAATGGTAGATTGCTTTTCATTTTATATTAATTGATTATAGAAAATGTTTTTCTGTTTGGAATAATTTTAAAGAGAATGACTTTGATTACAATAGAAAACTGAGGTATAAAGGCAAGACGCCCACTGTGGAGCAAAGATGTATTGTTTACAAGTGAGCACCATGAGTTTCAAATGTGATATCTAAAAAATTTCTACAAACAACGAGAAATGGAAGATGAATATGTAAGCAATAGTTATTCAACAAAGGGATACATTCGAAAGTAGATGGAGGATGGTTGAAGATTTATGCTTGCAGGTTTGTTAGATTACCTAAGAAGAAAAATGTGATTGGAAGCAAGTGAATGCAAGTTGCGAGATCAAGGTTTAAGGGTGGCTTAAACTTGATCACAATTGTTGAATAGTATTTCAACATGGTACAACATAATAAGATGGTTGATGGATAAATTGACATCATTACGATTTTAAGTTAAGGTGGAGATTGTTGAAGTATACCTTAAAACCTCAAGTGACAAAAGAGAATGAATAATGACATATTTTGGTGCTGACAATTTTTTGGGCTTGTGTGTAGACTATTTGTTAATGAGTCATATCTTGGATCCGTTAATATTTACGTTAATAATAAATATGATTTTCTGTCATTTGTTAGTGAGATAGACAAGTTGCAAAAGGGCTTAGGAATTCTAGAGATAAATTTAGAGAAACAATAGTGTAGGAAACCTTTAGAGATATCTAAAGGGATTAAGAAACATTCATAAACACTTTGGATTTGTGTGATTCATATAATAAGAGTTGTAACTTGGAAGACTATTTTCTTGCAACTCATTTATAATCTCTTGTAACAATTTTTGAAGTTTTGTGAATTGGACAAATGCTCTTTCTAGATCAATTTGATCGAACTCAGTAAAAAAATTTGTGTGTTCTCAATTATTTTTATTTTTATTGCTTGAGACTATTTGTATGATTGCTATCATTCTGCCTCACACATCAAATATTTAGGTGTGATTGAACTCTGAATACTTCTTTAAAAAATACTTTTAATTATTCTATAAATTTCATTACAAAATCATTTTTTTTTATTGTATATGTTAGAACTTTAGTTGGAATCTTGGTTTAATTGAGTATTTGGTTGGAGAATTGAAGTTACAGAGGCAGAATGAAATTGATTATTTCCTCAACCCCTACTATTGTAACATGTTATATTTTTTTTGTTTTTGTTTTGTAACATTGTAGCTTGTTACATATAACTATTAATTCAGATTATTTAAAATGAAGGGTCTTAACAAAGGGTATTAAGTGTTGAAAACTTTACATCAATTATCATGTGGCCCTGGCCCTCTTGAAGAATATTTGTCAACTAATATTAAACTAAAGTAAAACATCAAAGAAATAGATCATAGAAAATAAACAACTCATTAGTAAATCATTGCTGTTAGACAATGTATCTAACTTGGTAACATTTATACAAAACTAAAAACCATTACAATGTTTCACACAGAATCCACAGTACACACAATGAATAGAACAAGAAACTCTACACACAACTCTATATTATAGAAACAGAATCATTACTTTTTGTTTAGAAATCTAAAAGGAAAAACAAAAACTCAAAACCTGAAAACCTCAATTCTTACATATTTAATGTTCTTGCAAACTGTCTTCTATTGAGTGTGACACAAGGCACACATTGATCAGTTCCTATCTCCATCTGGCTGCAATCAAAACAATGTATCGAAGCAATTAACGATTTACCGTAGGATAAAAAGTTAAAAACTAGTAGAATGAGAATAGGTTGTAGTACTACTCACATCATATGCAACAAGAGATCTGCAGTAGTTAGTATTCGTAAGCATTGTACTTGTCGAGCCACACTCGCTGTCTTGGAGCGAAACCGCTGATCTATCAAGCTTAATTGACCATGGATATTGGTAATTCTGAGCAGTGGCACCAACATGTGAAGATGACCTCTGCATCCTCACTGGCCTAGGAACATTTCTTCCCTCGACTGAAACTCTTCGTCGGCTTGGTTGCCTCTCAAATGAATCTGGCCTTTGTTTTGGTGCACTGTGTGATCTAACTTTGGCCTTGGATGATTCTGTATTAGCCATGTAACTTGGATACAAAGGGTAATCATAGGACATAGGTTCTGTGTAAGACGGTCTAGGGAACGAAAAAGGATGGTTTGAAGATGGATCGTCTGTTTTCGATATAGCAGAATAGTAATGAGGGCTGCTTTGTGCTGTACTGAAGCAATCTTCGAAATGGCGACTGCACCCTTTTGGACTCATTTCTGATACAGCTGATGGAGCTGGTGATACTTTGTAGTTTTCTTCTTTTGAGCACGAATACGAATACGAACCATTTGTGGAATATTGATGATTTACACTGCTGCTTCTGCTTGTAGAGTTACCTTTTGATTCACAAAAATCCATTTCCACAATCTTGATGTTGTCTTCTAAGCCTCTGTCCATTTCCTATATGCACAAAACCACATTTCATTTCATGATTAACAAGTATTTGTGCCGTGTCTGATCATAATTTGAGAAAATATAAGTGATTGTATCTGATCACAAGTATCTGTGTCGTGTCAGTGTCAAACATCAACCCATATCAGACAATCAGACACGCCTTCAACTGTGCTATAGCTATATTCAAAAGATAATTAGTAAGAGTTATGGAACTGACATTGTATATTTGCCTGAACAGGTCATTTTCCATGACATTTCTAGGAGTTGATTGATTTGGGTTAGGCCTTCCTTCAGACACCATTCGGATCCGTTGAGCCCGAGCTCTAGCTTGTGCTGTCACCAAAGCCTGCATACATCTAAGTGTTGCCTTAGCCTGTTTTCTCACCAAATGGCCCCTAATCAGTGCCTGCAACTTCACTAATCCTCTCAGAGCACGCAATGCCTTTCTCGCCTGTCACAGAAACATTCACATTCAATAAGTATTTCGATCCTCGAAATTGTAAAAATCAAGCAAATTTAAAGAACTAAATTGATCAACAGCTACAATTTTAATGTCTAGAGTGCTGATATATGAGAAAACTAACTTCATAATTCATACCAAGTGAGATCGAAAGACACATTGAATTCTAACAGCAGCAGCCTCTTCAATACTCCTAGAACTCTCATTCGAACCAGAAGTCAAACGGATCACAACGGCTGCAGCCTGTGCAGCAGCCACTGCTGCATCAGCTGCCGCCGCAGTAGCAACAGCCACAGCCATAGCATGACTCCTCTGCTCATTCTGAATATTCTGAATATTCTGAATATTCTGAATATCAGTAACAGTCTGTACTGTCACAGAAGCAATAGCTTCAGATTTATTCAACTCCTTAGAAACTGCCGGCGTAGCCGTTGCAGACGATCTTCTAAAACTCCATCTCTTTTTCTCCTTTGTAGTACCTGAACTTGAAATTGGAGTAGTTGGATTTTCTGCCCCATTAGAAAAATTCTGGTTTATTGTAGATTTCTCTTTATCTTTATCTTTCTCTCTTTTCCCTGTCAAGAAATTCTTAAGCCATTTACCTTTCTTTCCCATCTCTTTCTCAAGTACTATAAAACTAACATGAATTGTTGTAGCAACATGATTTTATTTAGATCTCTTGAGAAGTTGCTTTCATTACATACTATATGGTGGTTGAAGGCCACATAACTAAAAATATATAAAACTATTTGACAGCATAAACTCACTGTTACATCAATTTTTTTGTTTTTCTGCACTAAATGTAAGGGTCACCATGTCATGTAAAAAGAAGAGATTCTTTGCCCTTGAAAGTGTTAAAGAATTTGAAGTTCTATGGAGGGTGTTTTGGTGATTTCAAAGGATGGTTAATATGGATCAGAAAGCATGTGAATAATAGGTAAAGAACATGCAGCATACGTGTAAAATACTTAAAAGATAATTTGTGTTAAGAGTTGTGGGAACCACTAAAATATGATTGAGTAGGGGTCTTGAGAATGTGCACGTGCCCATCTTATTCATGTAGTCAAGAAGCATAAGTTATAAAAGTATGTAACACATTTTGTTTTTCATGATACCAAGACCTTGGGAGAAGTCATCATAACCTTTACATTTCATAATTTGAGTAGTTTGGTTATTTTAGACTATGGTAATTATGAATGAGGGGGTTATCCATACCAAACATTAAAGAGATTGGTAAGCTTAGTTGGTGACTACTAAATGAAACATTACAAAAGTGTTTGGTCCATGTGATTGTGTCAGAATAACATACCATGTTTGGATGAGACTTGATGTAGTGGACTTAGTTCAACCCCCGACCAAAGTAGAAATTTTAGATTAATTATTGTTATGAATTGACTTAATTAATCATTTATGTTTAATTGTTATTAAATATTTATTATTTTTGTTGAACTTGTTTATGAATGACACTTAATTAGTTGTACTATTTTATTAAGTTCACTAAAAATATAAATATTAAGAGTAAATTTATATTTGACTAATCTACCATGAGAAAAACCAGCAAGGTGTAGGTTGATAAAATAAAATAAACATTACATAGGTTATGTTATGAAGGTGGTTTCAAGTAAGTGGTTGATAAACAATCTTCCTCAATTGCTATTTGATATGGAGTTTCATATTGTCAGTGGCTTTCAAAAATCTCTCATGTATCACTTCCCATTCAATCAAGATAGAGATATTCAATTTACCGTCTTCCATGACAGCATCATCATCAAACCCGAGCCTTTTTCAGTGAGTGCGAACTTCATCCATTTGTATCGGGCTATTAGGTTTCACCTTCTTAGATATAAGGCAAGCACATGGGATACCACATGTTCTCACAAGTGTGCAACCACACTTTGACCTATCAGAACCTACATTATAAAGCAGTATCATGGTCGATGACAATTACTTTTAACATGCCTTCTTTGTCCTTCAACATTGCCCGACACACCTCTAAAGCCCAAGTAACATTTTCTTATAGTGAGAAAAATACACAATGAAATTCTGATAACAGATACGTGATGTCGAAGGCGATGTCACAACATTACTATCTAAATATTAACAAGATAAAAACAGTACAAATAACAACATTAGAAACGCACAGGATTGTTAACCCACTTCGGTGCAAACACACCTACTTTGGGGGCTACCAAGCCCGAAAGAAAATCCACTATTAGTAGAACAATTCAAAGCCTAAATAGTCGCAGTTTACAACTTATCACTTGAACCTACCCACTACAACTTTTACCTAGAAATTAACATCTAGATATGAGAAATCACCATCTCACTCCCCCTCAATCACACACTGTGATAATCAACTAATTTCAAAACAGAAGATCATTATTCCAAAACACAACACCTTGATCTTACTTAAAACATTTGATCAAGAACAAACACTCATGCTTAAAAGCTTTGAGTGGACATAATTATAACATAACAATTAGTCCAATTCAAACATCTAAATGATGTATGAATGGCTCACAAATAATGGAAGACATTCCTAACCCTAACACAGGTAACGCAACTTACTCAAAAATCTTAATCTTCGTCTATCTACAAAATAAGGTTACCCTAGAATAAATACACGACTTGCTTTTGGGCTTGGATGCAAAAAACAGATAGATTGGAATCTTCCTTAAATGCTGAATATTCTTCAAAGAATCTTCAACGTAAATAGCAACCCAACATAGGAAAGATCAGATTCTTCCAATCAAGTGAAAAACGGTTCTAACAATACCACTAACTAATACGCAAATAATCACTTAAAATTCATACACATGGACAAGGCATTAATAAATTCAGAATCTTGCTACACTCAGTAGCAAATAAACCAAGGTCTTTAATCCTTTTATTAGCAAAGCTAAAAAGAGGATTTTTTTAGGTCTCTCTCATGTCAAGATTCTAGAATCAAAACATTTAAGAATACCCATACCTTCTCCTTTGCTTACTCCATAGATCATGAGAGCAGGAAAAGTTCTGTTAAGACTCATTGTCAAGAAATATTGAAGTTCCATAACATACTCAAATAAAGGTTCCTTGGAAATCCTTTTAGCTTAAGCACTTAGATTTCTTTCCAATGTCTCAACATTTTTTATCATATAAGAATTTAGTTCTTCTTAAGGAAAAAAAGGTTGTTTCTTAACAGCATCATCAGATTCTGAGTTAGAACCAAGCTAGGATTCAGAATCAGAGAGTGTGTTAACCATATGAGCAGGATTAACAATAACATCTTCTCTGTTTGCATATGTTCTTTTTTAATTTAGGGTAGAAGATTATGTAATTGAACCTTTGAAGTTAATAACTTCTACCAGAGAATATCTTGATTATTCTTGGTCAAGTGTTGAAACCTTTTGGTGATAAAATCAATTTTCTCTCATCAGAGTCACTATTAGAATCTTCTCCATCAAAAGCTTCTTCTGGTTTTTTCTGACACATGAGGGTTTAAAAGTTTTTAACACCAGATCTTTCAGCATTAGACCTTAAGTCATAAGATATGGGTTTCAACATAGGTTCATCACCATCAGTTCCATATCAAGGCTTTGAAGGTTACATACCAACCTTTCAAGGTCTAGAGTATTCAAGTATTTGGCATCCAGAATAGTTTTAACCTTGAAGTTGTATCTTGTAGAAAAATTCCTCAAGATCTGTTACCAAGCCAACACCATTGATATTCTAGTCAATGTTATTTAAAAGATTGTCCATAACTTATCACAACCAATTATGGGATTGGATATCTTGATTTAAGTAGATTAAGATTAAACCAAGATTCCTGCAGCAAGCACATTTTCCCCACAATTCAGTTTTAAGGATTAGATAATCCTTTCATGCTCACAAAGCAAATGACTCACATAAAAAACAATTACTTGATTTCTTCAACAAGTGTACTTTCCCCACGAGTCAGTCTTAAAGATTAAAAATCCTTTCATACTCACAAAACATTTGACTTATAGTAGAAACAAGTATCTTAATCCATAGAAATTTGAAAGAACTTCTTCTATGATTTTTTCTAAAGTTCCTTCTAGGTCATGTGCTTAGGTTCAAGCATATAACATGACCTTCTTCAACTTATCTTTACTTCATCCAAGTTATAGCTCTTGATTGAGTAGTTTTTCTCACTAGATCTTTTTTTGTCTCACCATTAAGTGATAAAGCATAGTCGGGCTCTGATACCAACTAAAGGTGAGAAAAATACATAAGAAGGGAGGTTGAATTATGTATGTCCAAATAGTGAAACTTTTTCACTAATTGTTTTTAAACCATCATAGTTGAATCATATTTAGAGTCTGGTGTCAGAGTGAAGACAACAGTGAAAAGTTTACTTCCTTTTCTTAAATTTGCTTCAGAACAAGAGGTGTTAAGCTTAGATTCTGATGCAGGTAAGAAATTGAATCAAATAAGAGTCTGACTTTAATGTATGTTTGTACAACATAATATAAATGCAGAAGTAAATAAAGAGACACACAATATATCCTGGTTCCTCTCAACCGAGAGTCGTTCATTCCCCTTACAACACAAGAGCTTTAAAATATAATAAAATGACTATAATTGCTTAAGCCAGTAAATCAATACTTCCTACTCAAGCTTGTAAGCATAATACTTTCTTGGCTAAACCCTCATTTAGGACTTCCTACTCAATCACCCAGATCGAGATTTCCTTGCCGAAACTACCTATTCAAAACTTCATGCTCAATCAGCCAGATCCAGACTTCATTGCCTGAACTATCCATTCAGGACTTCCTTGTCAAGCCTCAAGCATGAGATTTCATGCTCAGTCACACTAATCAAGACTTCCTGCTCTGCCCACAAGCATGATACTTCAATGCCTAAATATCCAATTAAGGACTTTTTGCTCAATCATCAGAAAAAGACTTTACTCTGAGAACAAAGGCTAGAGTCTTCAGATTCTTTTAACATAGACATGTAGTATTAAGATTTTTTTCATATATGTGTTTCTTAGATAAGAAGATACAAAAAGGTTTACACTCTTGAGTAGGTTTGCATTGATTGCTCCTAAGTTTGGAAGAATGAAGAATTCATTCTTCATCTCTCCATGCACAAATTTTCATCTTGTTGTGCCTTCCTGTTCTGATGAACATGTTCACATATTCTATCTTCAGAATGTATAGGAACATGTTTCACTATACTCTAACACACTTAACCCTTCTAGTTAGATAATCTTTTGAAGAGTGTTTCTCTCAACTTATTTTAGTGAAATGGTATCACATTCATGTGAACACAGTCATGCAATCTTCAACTCACATTCATTCTCTTGAGAGGTAGAGGTTTAGCTTAGAGAGATGTTCAAAGAAGCTTTCTTCTTCTTTTAAACTTCTGAATGTTTTCAATCATCATCTATAAATAGATACTAAGAATAAATTCATTGAAGATTGAAACTACCATGGTACTATATCCGTTGAAAGCTACTATGGTATAAATAGTTGTTGAAAGATACCATGGTACAAGTAGGGATGGCAGGCAGACCCAAACCCACGGGCCCCACCCGCACCCAAACCCGAGTCAACGGGTGAAAACCCGATTTGACTGGGTTTGGGTTTGGGTTCGGGTGCCACCCGATATTTCGGGTGCGGGTTTGGGTAGTGTGAAACCCACACCCGAAACCCGAAACTACACCCGTTTAGACTTTAATTTTAATTTTAATTGTATACTTTAATTTTAATTTTAATTTTAATTATAATGTTAAGATATTGAAGACCTTAATTTTAATTATAATTAGGGGTGTGCAAAATATTCGGTTGTGTGCAAAATTTTAATTGAAATCTTATTTTGTAAGCAACAATATTATAGTAGTAAATAGAACTTATAATCCTTCTTATAATTAACTAAGTAATATATATATATATATATATATATATATATATATATATATATATACTTGAAAACTAATTAAATTTTTTGAAAAAAAAATTAATTTTGTGTTTTTGTTACGGGTTTGGGTTTGGGTGGAAAAACCCGAACCCAACGGGTGTGGGTACGGGTGTTATTTTGCCACCCGAATAACCTTTGGGTTTGGGTTCGGGTTCGGGTGTTGATTTCGGGTGCGGGTTTGGGTAGTGTGAAACCCGCACCCGACCCGACCCGTTGCCATCCCTAGGTACAAGTAACCATTGAAGGTTTTTAGTTGATGGACAATAGAGTGAGATAAAAACTCAGCTAACATAATGGCATTAAGAGTAGAAGAACAAATAGAGAGAGAAGATCATGACAATGTTATTATCATTAGATTTGACATAAAGTTATATACCGTTGTCACATGATCTTCCTTGAGCCTTCTTTTAGATGATTGTTAAAGCTTGTTTAGAGCCTTGTTATCCTTATATTGGTCCTTCTGATTCAGATGCTTTTTTATAGAATTAGTTAAACCATGATTATAAGTTAAAGTATGTCTTAAGAACCTGGTTGGAATGAAACTTCAGAGTCTTGAGTTCATAGGTTCAGATTATTGCCTTCATTTGAGTTTTGATCAGAACTAGTTTGGATAAGCACTTGCAGAGTTGTAGACTTGATATAGACAAATTCCTTTGAAGCGGTGTCTTCAGAATCGCTGATGAAACTTGTTCAAAAGATGCATAGTCGTTCCTAATAACAGAGTATGCTTGCTTAAAAAGGTTTCAGTCTTTAGAGTTGAGCTGCTATTTGTATTTCCAATTAAGCTTAGGTTTCACATTTGAAACACTTGAGTCAGACTCTTCTGAGTCTGAAAGCCTTATTCAAATCCTTTAGATTCATAATAACTTTGTTCTCTTTAATGGTTCTTATGAGTGATTAACTTGATTCATATCAAGGTTAATGTCTTTTGATCCTACAAACTCGAATAACCATTAGTAAACCCTATTGTTCTTTCAATACTTTGTTTACATCAAAACCTTTTATTGGAATGAATAAATCTTGTTCTAAAAAACATGTGTTAGAAAACCCTATTGTTCTTTAAATATTTTATTATTATCAAAACCTTTTAAGGGAATGAATAGACCTTGTTCTAACATTTTTTTTTCGCTATCCAAAAATGAAAACCCGATAGAATAAGTCTTCTCAGTAAAGGTAACACCAATAATTTGCAATAGTGTAAGCTTGTAAATGTTGGTCTTATACATTGAATCAATGATGATCATAGTAGGAGACATGTTGAAAAACTTAATGGAATCAGGATGAGTCCAAAATATATATCTAATAATTACTTCATCCTCACACGTCCGGTACCTAGACGTATAACTGTTATCATCCAACTGTTTCAAGAGTTGTTGCATTTCAGTCCAAGCATTTGAGATCTAGAGCTCGATTATGTGCATATTGAGCATTACGTTGTTCCATCATCTGCATAACTCACTTTAAAACAACTTGAGCATATTTGAAATGAGTTTTTTTTATCCATGGTAGTTCAATATGAAAGTACCAAATGTTATGGTTGTACACAATAGCAATAATAAAATAGTGAAGGAACAAAAAATCAACTCAATTTATTAATGATGAGGATGATTACTCTAAGGAACAAGTATCATTTGAGTACAATTTAGGGAATTCAAATGAAGTACAATGGAATATTGAGCAACTAACAACTAGTAAAAGAGGCATTGAAAGAAGTGTACTAATTGAGGGAGAGAAGTTTTATAATCTCCAATCATTATCTTCCTATTCCTTCATCATTCCTCCTTCTTATAGTGCTAATCCATCAAGGCACTTGCCAACCACCTTCATTATCTCAATTTTCTTCATTTTTTGAATAATAGGATCTGCTGCCACCCGTCCATATGGAATAACCAACTTTGTCATTTTCAATATTTTGTTTGTAGTGTTGTTGTCATCTGTTACAGATCCCAACAATATTCAGCTCTAATTTTACATTTGATATATATATATATATATATATATATATATATATATATATATATATATATATATATATATATATATATATATATATATATATATATATATATATATATATATATATATACATATATATATATATATATAAATTTCATAAATTATATCTTATTAAAAGTTGCATCTTCTTGAATATTTTATTTTCAATCTAAAAATATGTCATTTTTCACCTTAGTTTTCTTTTCAATTGAGGTGAATATATTTATGATATATAGCTTTAGCTTGTAGCAATTAGTTTCACTAGTTTAAACAACATAAACAAAATCATAACGAAAAGTCCTAAAAAATGCGAGTCATAAACACATACCATATTCAATACGAAGATGTTATGTGTTTAGTGCTCTTGTTTCTTCTTCAAAGATCCAAATCATTTCCTTTTAATTATTGTTCAAAGATCTGGTATGTTAAACATCACTACTAAATTTTTGTCATATTGTTGTTGTTGAGATCCAAAACCATATAGGTTTTCTTGTTATTTTTGTTGTTGTTATTGATATTGTTTTTGTCAAGGTTGTCGTTCTTGTTGTTGAGACCCTAAACCCTATAAGTTGTTTATTGACGTTGTTGTTATTGATATTGTTGTTGATGTTGTTGATTGTTTATTGACGTTGTTGTTCTTGATAATGTTGTTATTTTCTTGTTGTTTTTGTTGTTGATATTGATATGAGATAATATTTTTTGTGATTCTATGTGCAACTCTCATCTTGTTCCGTCGAGTTGAGTTTATTATATCTAATGTTATTTTTTTATTATTTCACTAACCCCTCTTTGAACATATAACCTAATAAACTGATTTTGGAAATAATCATATGCAAAATTATGTTGTATCTGAGACTTATCTTACACTGATTAATGATTTTCTAGCATTCCGCAACTCATTATTCATCTCATGTTGTTTTATCGTTAAAATCTCTCAAATACCTTTGATTTTTGTTCAACTTTCTTCCATATTTGTTCATTTTCAAAACATTAAATTTTATGTTTTCAAGAATGAATTAGTAGAAAAGGAAGTGTTGAATAAAGAACTTGAAACATTGGAGAAATTTTAACCATAAAACAGTGTGAGACGAATGATGAGTTGCATGATGCTTCAAAATCACTAATCAATGTAAGTTGTTCTTCAAATATAACACGATTTCATATAATTATTTTCCTATTCAATTTTGAGAAATTATATGTTCAATATAGGGTTTAGTGAAATAAGCAATCCACATTAGATTTAATAAATTCAAAATTGTTTTACCCCTCGATTTTATTAGATAATCGAGGTGAAAATATGGTATATCTGTCGGTGAAATGAGAAACTCAAGGGAACATGTGTTTTCACCATTTCAAAATTTCAAAAAGATCTTCCTAGGGATCAAACTCATGACCTTTACGTGTATCCGTCGATTTTTATAAAACCGAGAGATAAAATATGCACTTTTCATGACACCCTTCGATATCCCACTTATAAAACCGAGATAAAAGACGTTATTTGTTGAAGTGAAGTTCACATTAATGTATCAAATTTAATAAATGAGATATAAATTTAACATACTAAAAAACACAACATAAAATTTTAAACTCCCATTAACCAAACACATCAAAAGAACTTACAAAACACTTATTTTCAATGCGACTCTTGAAAACAATGAGCATCAGTCTCTTGGTTAAGGGATCAACAACATAGAATTTGTATCAGTATGTGATAATGTACATATTCTTTGTATCAATATGTAACAATGTACATACTCTTTTGTAAGTACCCCATCACCTGTTGGTGATTTTAGTATCATCAACGTATTTTAGTAGTAATGTGATTTACTACAGGCCAGTGCAATTATGCGTTAAAGCTTTGAAACGAGTTAGGGTAGTGCGGAGTGCACGTTCGTCGAGCCGACATATAATTGAATGCGAATAATTCAAACGGGGTTCCAAGGGGCGAAGCCCCTGGAGGGGTGCGGGGCAGCGCCCCGTGGGGTTCCAAGGGGAAGAGCCCCTGGCTGGGGTCCCGCTTTGAATTATTCGTTTGAACGTTTGAACGTTTGAACGTTTGAACCCTTTCCCAACAGACATAACCATTTTCCGAACAGGTGTGTCTTTTCGTTTTGAATTATTGATCTCCTATATAAGGAGTCATTTGGCCTCATTTTGCGCACAAAAAAAAAACAGAAAACCTTCTACATTCTTCACGAATTTTCTTTTGCCAGAAACAATTCGTTCTTCAAAGAATTATCCCCATAAAGATTTCGTGAACCCAGGCAAGAAAAGGGTCGAAATACTTTGTTCGGAAAGTGTACGAACACGATTCTTCGAAGATATCCTAGATTATCATACCCAATTTCTAACATCACCTTGTTAGCATCCAGTGACCATTCTCAAGATTTGACTCGTATCTACCTACACTACTAAAAAAAAGACATTTGGTTAAATGATTTTACATCAGGCATTTATTAAAAATGATGTAAAAAATAACGCGGTGGCAGTTTCGTAAATAATAACATAAATTGTTATAAGGGATTTTACATCGGTTATTGATAAAAACCGATGTAAAAAGTAATGCGGTGGCAGTTTTGTAAATAACAAAAACTTCATCTAAAGCCTTTTACATCGGTTTTTCTAAAACCGATGTAAAAAACCATATTAAAAAACAATAAAGAAAATTCAAAAAAAACAAAATACATATTACATCGGGTGTTTTAACAACCGATTTAAAATGTTTCTTAAAAAAAAATTAAAAAAAAACATTTTACATCGGTGGGTATTATAACCGATGTAAAAAGTCTTTTATAAAAAAAAAATAACAACATGTTACATCGGTGGGTTTTAAAACCGATGTAATAGGTTTCTAAAAAAAAATTAAAAAAAATAGGCTATTACATCGGTGGGGTTGATACCCGATGTAATAAGTGTTTTACAAAAAAATTAAAAAAAAAATTAAATCGGTGCTAGTGAGAACCGATGTAATAAGTATTTTTAAAAAAAATTTAAAAAAATTAAAAAAACACCTTTTAAATCGGTGGATATACCAACCGATGTAATAAGGGTCTTAAAAAAAAATTTAAAAAAATTTAACATATTCTATTAAATCGGTGGAATTTCCAACCGATGTAAAAAGTCTTTTAAAAATTTAAAACCTTAAATCTAAAACATAAACTTCATTTACTGTACCAAACTTCCTCCTCCTTCACTACTGTTGCTGTTTCCGCCGCCCCCATTCATTCTTCGCTGTTGCTGTTACCGCCGCCGTCCATTCCTCCTTCGCCGCCCGTGTTTCTACCGCCGCTGCCGCTGTTGCGCTGACGCCGACTCCAACCCCCCACGCGTCGTCACGCCGTTCTGCTTCCACCCTCCACGCGTCCCCCCTCTCCTTCCGCCGTTCCGCTTCCACCCTCCACGCGTCTTCCCCTCTCCACGCGTCTTCCCCTCTCCTTCCGCCGTCCGCCGCCGTCGGTAACATTTTCTGTTCATCTTCTTCTTCCTCACTATTGCTTTTTGAATATATATATATATATATATATATATATATATATAGTTTTGTATATATACATATACATATATATATATATATATATATATATATATATATATATGCCATGTTTATTTTATACATATTGTGATGATATTGTTTCTTGTAGAAATTGTGTGTCGACGAGAACTTCTGCATCGTCACCCGTGAGTCATCCGGCCGACCACACCATATTACAGGTTCTTTTTTAATTATTTATAACTTCTCACTTCTTCTTTATGCATGTCATGTGTTTGCACGTAGAGACTTTTGCATTTTTCTAATGTCCAAGAGAGCGACTATTATAGGTGTCTAAATGATTTATCTGATCTGTATGCATTAATTCCGGAACATAGGTATGAATCGTAGTTGGATAAAAGCTAATCGATTAAGTGTTGAGTACGAACATGGAGTAAAGGAATTTCTACAGTTTGCTGAAAGCAATGCTAAAAAAAAATCTTCCTCCTCCTAAAAGTAATGGTGAAAAAAGTGTTGATGTGATTTTTCTCTGCCCATGTGTTCGTTGCGCAAATCGCGAACCAAAACTTAATAAGAAGGCAATCATGGATCATCTAATTTGTCATGGGATTTGTCAAAGTTATACACAATGGATATGGCACGGTGAGGTAGTAGAAAAGTCAAATGTGTCCTAAAAAGATAATATTGGTGTAGAAATGGATGATGATCGTCTGGAAGACATGATGCGTGATATTGGACAAGATTCGTTTAAAAAGGCACATGCATATGATACTTTATGCAGTGACAATGATCAACCTTTGTACCCGGGATGCACTAATTTTACACGTTTGTCAGCCGTGTTAAAATTGTTTAATTTGAAGGCAAATAATGGGTGGACTGACAAAAGTTTTACCGAATTGCTTGAATTGTTGACACAGATGCTTCCAGAAGGTAACGTATTACCAAATCGTTATTATGAGGCAAAAAAGATATTGTGTCCAATGGGTTTGGAGTATGAAAAGATACATGCATGTCCTAATGATTGCATATTATACAGAAAAGAGTATGTAAACTATAATCATTGTCCGAAGTGCAAGGCTTCACGCTACAAAAAGAAAGATGGTGATTTTAGTGATGATGAGGTTGTCAAAAAGGGTCCTCCCGCGAAAGTGGTATGATACCTACCAATAATTCCAAGGTTCAAGAGACTCTTCGCAAATGCAAATGACGCAAGGAATCTTAGATGGCATGCCGAAGAAAGAAAATGTGATGGACAAATTCGTCATGTAGCTGATTCTTTGCAGTGGAAGAAAATAGATTCTTTGTTTCCAAATTTTGGCAAAGAGTCGAGAAACCTTAGACTTGGACTTTCAACTGATGGAATGAATCCGTTTGGTAATCTAAGTACTAATCATTCTTCTTGGCCTGTTCTCCTGATGATTTACAACCTATCTTATAGGTTATGCATGAAGCGTAAATATATTATGTTATCCATGATGATTTCGGGCCCAAAACAACCGGGAAATGACATAGATGTTTATCTAAGTCCCTTGATTGATGATTTAAGAGTATTGTGGGAGAAGGGGTGGATGTTTTTGATGCGTATTCTGGTGAACATTTCAATATGCATGCCATGTTGTTTTGCACCATCAACGATTTTCCGGCGTATGGTAATTTGTCTGGTTATAAAGTTAAAGGGCATAATGCATGTCCTATATGTGAAGAAGACACGAGTTACCTCCAACTTGAGAAAGGAAAGAAAACTGTTTATCTTGGACATCGAAAATTTCTAGCTCGTTATCATCCATATCGTAGATTGCGAAAAGCTTTCAATGGGGAACAAGAGGATGGTGAAGCTCCAAAGCCCTTAACTGGAGAGGAAGTTTATCAATGACAACAGGGCATTAATGTTGTGTTTGGAAAATACAAAAAGAAATCAAATACGAAAAATTTATGGAAAAAGAGGTCAGTTTTCTTCGATCTTCCATATTGGTCTAGTCTTGATGTAAGACATTGTATTGATGTGATGCACGTGGAGAAAAATGTATGTGATAGTTTACTCGGAACACTTCTGAACATTCATGGCAAAACAAAAGATGGTTATAATGCTCGTGTGGATTTGGGTTTGATGGGTATACGAGAAGAGTTAACTCCACAACATATAGGCAACAAGATATATTTGCCTCCTGCCTGCTACACTTTGTCTAAAAAAGAGAAAACAAGTTTTTGTGAGTGTTTACAAAGTATTAAAGTTCCGCATGGTTACTCATCAAATGTCAAGAGGCTTGTATCTGTTAAAGATCTCAAACTAATTGGCTTAAAATCTCATGACTGTCATGTCTTAATGCAACAACTACTACTAGTGGCTATTCGTGGGATATTGCCTAACAATGTTAGGAAGACTATAACTAGGTTGTGCTTATTTTTCAATGCAATTTGTTGTAAATCCATTGATCCATCAAAGTTAGATGTTTTGAAAAATGAGGCTTCAGTTATCTTGTGCCAATTAGAGATGTATTTTCCTCCTTCATTTTTCGACATTATGGTTCACTTGATTGTTCATCTAGTAAGGGAGATTAGAATTTGTGGCCCAATTTTTTTACGATGGATGTATCCAACAGAACGATACATGAAGATCCTAAAAGGTTATACAAAAAATCCACACCGGCCGAAAGCATCGATTGTTGAGAGGTACATTGCAGAAGAGGCAATTGAGTTTTGTTCAAACTATTTGTCAGAAGTGGATGCTGTAGGGGTTCCTAAGTCTCGTCATGATGGAAGATGTGAGGGTATGGGTACACAAGGTTTAAATGTCAAGAGTTTAAGTATTGATGTGGTTGTTCAAGCTCATTTGTATATTTTGAATAACACGGATGAAGTTCAACCTTACTTATCTGCTCACAAAAGCATCATAAAGAAAAGGCACCCCAAGATGAATGAAAGATGGTTGTTAAAAGAGCACAATAAGAGTTTCTCTGAGTGGTTTAAAGAGAAAATTGCTAATGATGATAGTGCATCTAATACAATTAAGTGGTTGTTCTATGAGCCGAAATGTAACATAATAACTTGGAGTGGATATGATATTAATAAAACTTGCTTTTATACAAAGTCAAAGGATGACCGTAGTACCACACAAAATAGTGGGGTGATGATTGTGGCCGAGTCCATGCACTTCTCTAGTGCTAAAGATTAAAATCCGGTTATGGCATCTACACCCTACTTTGGGGTGATTGAAGAGATTTGGGAAGTTGATTATGTTGTGTTTAAAGTTCCCGTATTTAAATGCAAATGGATTGATATCAATAGTGGTGTAAGAATCGATGAATTTGGATTTACATTGGTTGATCTTAGCAAGTTAGCTTATGCGGACGAACCTTTCATTATGGCGTCTCAAGCAAAACAAGTGTTTTATGTCACAGATCCTTCTGATAAAAGGTGGTCGGTGGTTATACAAGGAAAGATGCATGATAGTGATGAAAATCAAGATGCCAACCTTGATATTTCCGAAACTCCTCCTTTCTCAATAAATGTGCCTACCTTCATTGAAGAAAATGAAGAGGATGATGTGTATGCTATTCGCACAGATCATGGAGAAGGGATATGGGAGGACTAGTAAGTTATTTATTTATTTATTTTGTGCTTGCTTTGATGTCTAATTGTTTATATTTTTGCTTAATTTAATGTCTAATTTTTTATATTTTGTGCTTAATTTAATATTTAATTGTTTATATTTTTTTGTCTAATTTGATGTCTAATTGTTTTTATTTTATGTGAACAGATACATGGCTGATTCAACAGACAACCCTTCTTCATCTAGTGACCCTACAAAAAAAAGAGTTAGAGATCTCACTTTAATGACACAGATTGACAAAGTTCACCAAACAGGTAAGAAGATAAAGGTGAAGTTTGATCCAAGAACCCATGAATGTACGGGTGTTGGTAAAAATGCTTCAAATTTTAAGAGTTACATAGCATCTCTTGCTCGACAGAGATGTAGTATTTTGAAAGATGAGTGGAAAAACGTAGATAATGACATAAAAGAGGCCATTTGGACTGATGTTCAGGTATTTTTGCTAATTTTGATTTCTAATTATGTTTTATATTCATATGCTAATAACATATGCTATATATATTATATGTGTAGGCTCATTTCACTATTCCAGAACCTCTTGATGCAAAAAAGGATCCATTGAAGAAAGAATGGATTAAATATGCTGGAGAGCGATGGAGAGGTTTTAAGACACAACTCACAAGTGAATATATTAGAAAGCCCAAAGATGGTCTCGCTCCTGCATATATCAGATATCCTTATATTAAAGAAGAAGTATGGAAAGAATTTCTGAAGTCTCGGGATTCATCTGAATTTAAGGTTAGTATGAGTTATAAATTTTTATTATGTTTATTGTGCTTAATAACATTGTTATTATGTTTAGTATGATTAGTAACTTTTTCAGTTTTTAATAGGAAAAAAGTGAAAAGGGTGCAAAAAATGTGGCTAAGAATGCATACCCACATGTATTATCTCGTGGAGGGTATCGTTTGCTTGAAGAGAAAATGATAAATGAAAGGAGATTATCGAGAGATGATTCTAATTTAGATGATACGGGTAGCCCATCTCCACCTTCACGCCATGAGTTATGGAAGAGAGCACGACAAAAGAAAGGGGGAGAATACACATCACAGGCTACACAAGTTGTTGCAGAGAAAATTGTAAGTAAAATTCTTCAAGTATCATTATAATTTTGTTTGATAAAAACTATATTGACAAAGTTGTGGTGCATTTTTAGGACTCTCTAGTTGAAGAAGTTGAAAAGGGTGCATTTGTTCCGGATGGACGTCACGATATCTTAACAGCAGCCATTGGAACATCTGAGCATGGCGGCCGTGTTCGTGGTGTTGAAAAACACCATAAACAGAGCACTTTCTTTGGAAGATCACGTCAAAGACAAGATATCGATGTATCAGAACAATTTGCACAATTGTCATCTCAATTGGAAGCAAAAATTAGAGCGGATTTAGCGCAACAGTGGGTTGAAGAGCGTAAGGCAATGCAACAATCTTTCATGGAGACACTTAAGTCTATGGGTATCTCCCAAAGCAAAGCAAATAATAATTGCATTGAACAAAGGGAAACTGTGGATGGAAGCGGAAAAGGAAGTTGTTCAATTGTAAAAGTAAGCAAAATGGAAGAGGAAGACAATGTTGAGAGATTAGTAAAAATGGTTCTGAAAAGGAGTGACACACAAATGGATTACTTTGAATTAGAATTAAGTCATTGTGTGAATGTCTCAAATTTTTATATGTCAGCGAAATGTATCAGAGAGTTGTTGATGGGACAACACTGGCTTGACGTTTCTACTTTGCAAGTATGGTCCACGTAAGTATATTTTCTTTTTTATTACTCTCAAATATTTTAATATGTTATAACTCCTGTCACTTTGATTCTAATGTTTATGTTATAATTAGGTATATTCATCATATGTGTATTGATACATCACAATCAGAAGTATATGAGATATTGGACTCTGCTTTGTGTTCGTATGTTGATAATGTGGCAAAAACTGAAGCAAAAGTTAGAAAATACATACAAGACATGTTACGTGATCACGAAGAGAAAGTGTGTCACTTGCTACCATTTATTCATGGGTATGTGTATGAAATTCTATTTTATAACTTTGTTAATATGAAATTCTGACTTTTGTACTTCAACACGCACATACAGATCTCATTGGCAATTAATAGTCATTTGTCCAAAAGACAATACGGTGGTCGTCTTCTGTTCACTTCATCGGGAACTTAATCAAACCATGACGAAACTTGTTACAAAGTAAGTTTATCTTTTATGTTCATTATATCTTATATACATAATTTGTTACAAAAGTAATTTCATATTTTATGTGGCTTTATATGGTTTTTTTGCCTTCTTTATTAGTGCTTTAGGGGTTCATCAAGCGGCACATGGCATTAGAAGAAAGCCTACATGGCTTCGACCCATAGTAAGTGGTGTAAATTATAAGTATAAATTTAATTTTATCATATAAGTATTCACTAATGATGTCATATATTCATTTGTAAACAAGGAAACAAAATAACTCTGATGATTGTGGGTACTATGTGATGAAAAATATGTTGGATATTGTCTCTGCAAAGATAACCGATAATTGGATGACGGTAATAAATATAACTTTACTTTGTTATTTACTTTGCATTTTGCAACTTAATGTGAATTTTCCAAAATAACTCTATATTGTTATTTATGTGTTGTAGGTATTTAATGACCCAACAGAATTAAAAGAAGATGATTTGTATGATTTGCGACTCCGTTGGGCAACATGTTTCTTTGAGTTGTATAAAAGTTAAGCTTTATCTGGTAAGATATATAAAATTCTCTAGTTGAAGATATTGACTTTGGTGTTGTCTTTTGGTTAATTGGTGTTATTATTTATTTTCAGGAAATTTGATTTTTGTGTTTTCTACCGAAGTTACAACTCATATTCTTGTGGATATTGTAAGTTGATATTCAAGTGGGGGAAATATTGGTTGAATGTGTATTTTTTGTTGTTGTTGTTGTTGTAGTAGTAAATTTTAGTATAAACCTCCTATATATTGAGATGACTATATGTGTATACTAGTACATTTGGAAGAATATATGTGTACTAGTACATTTGGAAGAATATATGTGTACTAGATATTTGGTTTATTGAATATTGGTGAGAAATATATGAAAATAGCGACCTAAATATGGTCTATGTGAAGGAAAAATTAGGTACCAATTTTTTTTACAGGAATTGCTAAATAATTAGGTACCTAGAAAATTACAGGAACTGCTAAAAAATAGTTAAATTATATAAATTTTCTACAGTACTTTTTACATCGGGCGAAAGGGGAACCGATGTAAAAAGTACTATATGGCACACTTTTTACATCGGGCTAAAGGGGAACCGATGTAAAAAGTCCCCTATATGGCACACTTTTTACATCGGGCGAATGGGGAACCGATGTAAAAAGTCCCCTGTATGGCACACTTCTTACATCGGGCGAATGAGGAACCGATGTAAAAAGTCCCCTGTATGGCATACTTTTTACATCGATTATATGAAAGCACCGATGTAAAAGCCAACCTATTACATCGGTTTTATCTTCCAACCGATGTAAAAAGTCTCTTTTACATTAAAAAAAAATTATATTTTTTTTTACATCAGACTTAAAAATTAACCGATGTGGTTGACATATTTTTTACATCGGTCCTAAAACCGATGTAAAATGTCTATGACTTATTACATCGGCTGCCTTTATATCGGACTCGGAACCGATGTAAAAAGTCATTTTCGCCCGATGTAAAAAATCATTTCTGCACTAGTGTTAGGAGATCAACAATGAGACAATGTCAAGTCTATTAGTGTAAATTATATACTTCAGTTAACAAAATAACAAAGTCACAAAGTGTAATAAACCAAGGATTGCCTATAAACATACGTGAACATCAGTCATAATAGAGTTGTGTAAGTAAATAGCATATTTGATTTAAAGGATATTTTTATATACAGACAATTAGTTGGCAATCACATGGCATGTTTACATGCTCCTCAATTCACTAGTTGTTCTATTGAAGGAAACACCACCTTTGGAATTTTCCTAATTTCCTTCTCTATTCTTCTACCCTATGGTTAAAAATTAGCAAGTGATTTATATAACAATGATTCAACGAATCAAACCAAAAAATCCAAAACCATGAAATGAATATATGATAGGCCAATGATGCATTTTCTTGGAAAGTTCTTATATATACAATGTAAAGACATGTTTGAAACATAATCTGATCTATGAATACATAAGATCTCTCTCTAAGTAGGGCCCACAGGAAAGTCCATAGTTTTGAGTTCTCATCTACCCCATGTGGATGTACTTGAATTTATATTCCTTCTAAGACATTCTGATTCATTACCATAATAATACTTGATTTAGACCACAATAATGAAGTTTAAAGGGTTGTTTTATTGCCTTACTAATTAGAATACATACACAAGGGATAATACAAAGCACAAACATTGAACCAACTTTGGAAAATCTTAAATATATAGCAAGTTAAGTGGTCCTAATAATCATTTTCACATGGGTTTTAAAGAACTACATGTGAGATACTGTTTGATGGAGATAGATCCTTTTGAGTCCAATATTTCAACCTTTTCTTTAAATTTACATGGCTACTCAATACTACCAACTAATTAGTAAAGTATACACAATATATATTTTTTGACAGCAGAATAAACTTCAATGATTAAGAAGTGTATAATTTAATTATATGTATCTATAAGCAAGGTTTATGCATCTATTTTGTTGCAATTTTGGGTTAATAATTCTCTTCACTTATTAAAAAAATGAGTTAAATCTGTTTTTGGTCCCTGTAAATATCTTAATTTTTAATTTTTAGTCTATATTAAAAAAATAATAAATTTTAATCCCTACAAATTTTATATGCATGCAATTTTAGGTCATGTTGTACTGTTTAATTACCCTTAAATTTTTAAACTTTTGAAATTTTTTTCATCCATGTTTAGAATACTATAACATATTTCTTTACTAAATTTTAGAATTTTTTAAAATAGAATTAAATATGAATTTTTTAAATTTCAAAATATAATGATAAAAGTAATAAAAACCTCGACTTAGAAATCAAATTTTGAGTTCTTTTTTTTTTCGAGAAACTTTTTATAACATTTTAAAGATGTTTGTAAAATAATCATTTAAAAATACACATCGGTTTAAAAGGGACTAAAACTACATGCATAATAATTTTGTAGGGATTAAAATATCTAATTTTTTTAATAGGGACTAAAATTGAAAATTGAGATATTTATAGGGACTAAACATATTTAACCCTAAAAACAAAAGCTTAATACATTTTTTAGTTATTTATCTTAACCTCAAGGTTCATTTTGATCCATTAACTTTAAAAATGTCCATATTGGTCCATTAACTCTTTAAAATGTTTCATATTAGTCCTTTTCATCTTATTAGTGACGGAAAAATTCAAAATTTGGTCGCTAAATTCGTCGCTAATAAGACAAAAAGGACTAATATAGAACGTTTTGAAGAGTTAAGAGATCAATATGAACCTTTTTAAAATTAAGAGACAAAAATGAACCTTGAGGTTAAGATACAAGACTAAAAAAAATATTATGCAAAAAAAAAACATAAAAGATAATCTCTTATTTGATGATCACCAACTAAAGATGTTGTTAGGCCTTAAGAGTTGAGGATAATATTGATAAAAATGTCCTACATTATTTAATCCATGATATAAATTGATGTTTATAAGCTTTTGACAAGGTTGTTAGCTTGTTGAGTTTGGTATCTCCAGCTTGTAACCCTAGTGGGGGCATCAGTGTGGCGGAACAAGGTTCAAGATTTGTCATGTTGGGTTGGTGATTAAAATATGTTGGCTCACTCACCTAAAGTTAAGAGTTGGCTAATGGAACCTTGGAGAAGGCTTGAGTCTCCTTGTTCCTAGAATTGATCACACCGTATGCGCGTTAAGTTGGCTTAAAAGAGCAATAAATCCATCCAACTCCTTACATTGACGTATAGCAAGCCACTGCATTCACATCCCACAATGTCTGGTCACCCTGGACACCTGAACCACCACCTTTTTATACTCCTCTCCACTTGTTAAATGACTTTTTATAAGGATCTTTCAAATACTTGTAATAAGACTTTGTTCTCAATGGAACAATCACTCCTCTGGGTATACATGGAGTTAATAGTATCTGTAGGAGATAAAAGAGATTTCTGATCCATCAAAACTCAATTCTTGGTCATCCCGTGCAAGAGCATTTATAATTTCATCATGGGTAAGTCATTCGCTGCCACGTTAGACATCGTAGCCTCACTCGTGCACTTAAAGCTCAAGTACCATAACCTGCAGATTAAATAATATCCATCCCTAGAAAATATACCATATTTCCTAGATCAGTAATATCAAACTCATTCATTATTATTGAACTTTACTATCCCATCTGAACAACTCCCTGTTTGCAATATGTCATCAACATAGAGACACGCTAGAATCATTATCAGATGTATGCTAAACATAAATACCATACTCTATCTTACATTTTCTGAATCCTTGAAGCTTAAATAATGAATCAATTTTCAGATTCTAAGCTCTAAGAGCTTGTTTCAGTCCATACAAGACTTTATGTAACCTGTACACCATTCCTTCTTGATTCTTTTTCACAAATCCAGGAGACTGTGACACATAAACGTCCTCTTGTAAAGGACTATTCAGAAATGCATATTTTACATCTAAATGCACTAGAGGCCAATTTATATTAGCAGTTATTGCAATAACCAATTTGATTTTTTCATGCTTAGCTAAAGGTGTAAACACCTCAAGGTAATCTAATCCGAATTTTTGTAGAAATCCTATAGCTACTATCCTTGCTTTGTGTTTTCTAATTGATCAATCGAACTTTAGTTTCAACTTGTAAACCCATCTCACACTGATGGCTTTCTTGTTCTTTGGAAGCTCATTCAACTCCCAACTCTTGTTTATTTCTATAACCTAAGTTCCTCTTCCATGGCTTTCAACCACACTTTCTTATTGAGTGTTTCTTCAGTACTAACTGGTTCGAAGTGTATTAACATGGCACATTGAATGAATTTTCCTTCAAAGTCTATCTTAGTAACTTACAACATGTTAAACTCTATGAATTTTCTTGGTATTTATCTGCTTCTTTGTGGTCTTTGAACTTGTTCATAATCTTCTTCAGATGCTGGAACAATATCAAGTGTTGAACTACCTTCAGAGGATGTACCACCTTTAGAAGTATGACCACCTTCAGATGCATGATTAACCCTAGAGTCTAGATCATCATCAAAATCTAGATCAGAATCAGATTCACCTTCCGAGTCTTCTTCAGACTCATCTTAAGAGGCAGAATCTCCTTCACAGTCTGAAATATCTTCAAAAGTTAACTCAGGTGTTTACACTGCATCAAATTTGGATTGAGACTTGTTCCAATCCCATGCTTTTGTTTCCTTCACAATGACGTCTCTTTTGACTTACACCTTGTTACTTACTGGACAATAAAACTTATTAGCACATGGAACATGTTTGTAACAAACAAAATCAAATACTCTGATATGACTCACACTTTGCTTCTTTCAAGTCCACTTCTCAAAAGGAATAGTTTCCTTAAGTTTCTTGGTTGGAAACTTATTGAGTACATATGTTGTAGTGGCAACAACTTCTCCCTACAAGGTGTGAGGGAACTTCTTCTCCTTTAGAATGCTCCTTGTCATATCAATAAAAGTCACGTTTCTTCTTTCAACAAGATCATTGTGTTATGAAGTATATGGATCAATAACCTCATGTTCAACTCCATTCGCTTCACATAAACTTCTGAACTCTAATGAGTTGTACTCAACTTCACCATCAATTATGAAAACTTTCACCTTTTGACCGCTATATTTTTTAGCATTCACCTTGAACTTTTGAAACTTAATAAACACCTCATGCTCCACAAATGACACAAAGTACTTGTTTCCTCCAAGTGAAAATACTTAAAATGGTCCACATACATTTGAACACACTACTCTCAAAGCATGTTTTGCTCTTGAAGCCACTTCTAATGCAAATAAAAATCTAGGTTGCTTTCATTTCATGAAAATCTCACTTGACTTCTTAGGCTTCATAATCTTAGGAATACCATGTATCAACTTCTTATAAATCAGATTCCATAAGCTTTTGAATTTTAGATGCCATAATCTCTTGTGCCACAACTCACTATCACCTTCAACACATTCTGTACTAAGGCATTCAGTTTTAGTTATTTCTACTTTCACCTTAAATGTTCTGTTTCTCGTGTGTTCAAATCGTATAATCAGCTTTTGATCAGAATCATACAACTTCAAGAGATTTTCCTTCATAGTAACTGGGAAACCATTCTCAATCAACTGACTTACATTTACCAGATTGCTCTTCATGCCAGGAACATACCAAACATCTTTGATCTGAACTGTTTTTCCATTCTTCATTCTGACTTTGATGTTTCCCATTTCTTCAACGTTAAGGTACTTATCATTAAGACATCTAACTTTTGACTTCTTTCTAGAGTCAAAATCAATCAACCATGTTTGTTTCTAGTTAGGTGATTTTAGCAGCCAATGTCCATATACCACCAGTCTACCAAATATCCACCATAAGATTCAGAAGCCATCAATAACACAGGTTCATCATTAGACTCTCGTCTCACTATGTTTGCTTCTTCTGATTTCCTTTACTTGTTTGACATACAATTAGCAGCAAATTGGTCAAACTTCTTACAAAAGTAGAATTGAACCTTCTTCTCATCAAACTTATCCTTTCCCTTTTGATGTTTCTTCTCATCAGAGTTGGAGGTTTCTGACTTCTGATAACCACCACCATGTCTCTTCTCGGCGTTTGGAAAATATTGCTTTTGATTCTTCCTACCAGAAGATGCTTTTAGAGATTATTCTACCTTTCTTTTAAGGGTTTTCTCAATGAGACACAACTATTGTGCCTCTAGACTAATTTGCATCTCTTCAATTCTCATGGTGTTGAGGTCCTTAAAGTGTTCAATTGCTACAACAATGTAATCAAGCTAAGTAGTAAGTGATATCAATACCTTTTTAATGATTACTTGTTGAAAGAAAGTTTCTCCACAAGATTTCATCTCACTAGTGATCAAAATCACTCTGGAGATGTAATCAGATACCTTTTTACTGTTCAAAAAGTTGAGATTCTCATACTGCTTACGTAGATATTGAAACTTCACCTTTTTCACTGATGCATCATCACCGTATCACCGTACTAGTGCGTCCCACGCACTCTTCACCACCGATGAATCAACAATCTTCTCAAGCACATTTGTATCCACACATTGATGGATATAGAATAACATCTTTTGATCCTTCTTCCTTGTATCTTTGTGCACGTTTCTATGCATTTTTGTTACATCTGCTACAACTATTGTGTAACCGTCATTGACGAGATCAAGAACATCTCGAGTGTCAAACAACACACGCATCTGAATCATCCATTGATTCCAATTCTTTCCATAAAATATTGAAAGTTTTGTGTTCAAGCTACCGTTTTTGTCGTTCATCTTCGTTCTTGTGTAAATTCACTAAGATCTCACCAACACTCATGTTTCTCAATCCCTCAGAATCAAGAAATGTGATCCAGATATTCAATTCACTGTGAATTGAATGAACATAATCAATCACACATGTCTCACGTGCACTCGTGTTTCCTGTTCCTAAATCAGAACCAAAACTCTAAATATCAATTATTGTAGCACAAGGTTGAAGATGAAGAAAACAAGAGAGAGAGAGAGAGAGAGAGAGAGAGAGAGAGAGAGAGAGAGAGAGAGAGAGTATTGAAACTAACTTTTGTTCTCAAAATGAACAACAAATACAGTGAATTCTACTTCTAAACAGACTAAGTTTACCTGATATACAGATACCCAAAGTAAATGCAATTGAAATACAAACCAAATGAAATACCGGTTAAATGTGAATTTAGATTAACTTTAAAAAATATTGATCCAAATTGCCTCCCATGAAATTTTTCACATAAAGAAGTCTAGAGAAAATTCTCACTTTCTAATTTATTTTGTAATTAATTTAATTGCATGCTTTTTAAGGAAAAAAATACTGAAATTTAACAACAACAAAAAAGTAATTGGAGAGGGTCCATCCTCGTCAATATATCGTGTTCTTCACCCTGTTTATGATTTGATTCCTTATCTTGTATTTTTCTTTACTATATAAAAATAATCCAAAAACCAAAGATGAGTTAGGATAGTACATAATTGAAACCTAGGATTCTTTGTACGTGAGTAATTTACAAGCTATATTGTAACTTATACGGCTTTCAATTACTAGCATTGTCCCATGCATTGATTTGAATTGACGACATTTTGGTAGGCCCTAAGCAATTTAGGTGAAGTTGAGTCATTTTCAATCCTATTTCTAGGCATATAATTTATTGCATAGTTTTAAATAACTCACATCTTTTTTTGTTTGTAAAACAGGAGCCCTGGTTATTGGTTAATTTTTCTAATTTCTAATTTAAATTATCTATACTTTTATAAGAAATCTATATTATTGGGAAATCTATATTATTGGGAGTTTAAGGGTATTGCAATCCCAAAGATACTCAATTATATTCTTAAGTAAACCTTTTGTTCTATTTTCTTTTCTTTTTACTCTATACTTATATGCAGACTTTCATTTTAAATACCTTATGATTATAAATAAAATTGTAATTTGAACTAGTAAATCTATCAACTAAGAATTTTAAAGAACCTAACTCGAGTCTTAAATTGATCATTGTGTTTATTTATTAAAAATAATTAAATTTATTGTCAATAAATTGGCGTGTTCAGTATGACATTAATTTTTATGTCAAATTTGTAGAACTTATATTTTAAAATAATAATATTGGATTAAAGAAGGTGTTTTTGGTAGAGGATATTTCGACAACAACATATCCGATAAACAGATGTCCGTCGACTGCATTAGATATAAAGACATCTGAAGAAATTTGGTCGGGACATTCATCAGATCTAGACAAATTGAGAGTATTTGGTTGTTTAGCCTATGCTCACATTAGGCAAGACAGTGTCGAACCTAGAGCTCTGAAATGTATATTCATGGGATACCCTGAAGGTATCAAAGTTTATAGCCTATGGTGCCTAGAGCCATGTCACAGGAGGTGTATCATCAGTCGAGATGTAGTTTTAAATGAAGTTGAGATGACTTTCAAAAAAACTGATGACATTGGGTCGAAGTTCAAAGATTTCTAAAGAAGAGCTGAAACATGGAGAGATTCTTGTTGAGGTTGAGCATAATGATGTAGAATTGCATGATCCAGATGAAGTCGAAGAAGAAACAAAAGTTGTTGTCGAAGATGAGGAGACTGATAATGACTATCTGCTAGCAAGATACAAGTCGAGAAGATTCATCAAGCCACCTCAGAGACTTGGTTATGCAGATCTTATAGCTTATGCCCTAATCTCTGCAAGTGAGGTTCTGGGCGAAAAACCTATAAACTATAAAGAAGTTATGATGAGTTGAAATAAGACTGAGTAGCTGGAGGCCATTGATGATGAGATAAAGTCTCTTCATGATAACCACACTTGGGAAATGATTAAGAAACTTGTGTAAGAACAAGAGTTGTCTCTACATCCCATTTCCATGTTTTGATGATAACAATGGAGTATTTGTGAAAGAACCATTTTATGTTCTGATGTTTGTTAAAGTGCAAATCACGAATATTGTATATATTAATATCAAACAAACATTATGAATGAGTATGAAAATGCTATTATGCGAAGTTACTATGTGTAACAATAGTCACAAGCGTGCTTCTAAATCTGAACACAATCAGAAAGATCCAAGGATGCGGATGTTGCATTGGCAATGCTCTTGTAGATGCATTTCTGAACGTGGTTCTGATCAGATAGCAAAGCTTCTGAAATTAATCTTCTGAAGAACTAAGTTCTGAAGACTCTGATTACTTGAAGTTCTGAAGACTTAACGTCTGAAGACCAAGTGCTTGAAAAATTCTGAAGACTTACGAGTTCTGAAGATTAAGGTTCTCAAGAACCAAATGTTGAAGACTATGAAGACAATGTTCTATGTGAACAAAGTTCTGAAGACTCTAATACTTGAAGTTCTGAAGATCACGGGTTTCATGCTAAGTGTTGAAGTTCTGAAGACTAAAGACTTAGGTTCTTTAAAGATCCAAGTATCATGGTCTCTAACTCATGCTTCATTCATTGAATCATAATCAGAATCCTATGAAGTTCAGATGACAATGTTATTGTTAGCAAGGATAATACATAGTACAATAATTCTTTATCCCACTACCTTTCCACTACCTTGAGTTGTGGATAAGGACAATACGTGGAAGTACTATTTTGAATCCTTGTGTAACAATTTCCTCAGTAGCCTAATGGGCTATAACGACTCTTTTATGTTTGGCTATTAAAGGAAAGCATCACATGCTTTATGATGTTGTTGGTTCTATTGAACCCAACCGTTGTGTGTGAATCTCTGAAGAAAAACCGAGAGGTTGTTGGAACAAAAATAATACATTATCCAAAACCACAAACACAACAATCAAAGTGTTAATATATCAGGTGTTGCTCAACTATGATCATATCATAAAACAACAACTCAACATCTGAGAGTCTGAGTTCGTGTTGCTACATAAAGACCATCATCTACAACAACAACAACCAGAAATTGATAAACTGAAGTTGAAGAAGAAGAAATCAACAAGTCATCAATCAACACCAACTACATCATCTTGTAGCTCATTATAGATCAGAAGCAAGGAGTTGTTGTTCATAGCTTGCTCACCAATGAAGATAAAGAATTATGAAGATGCAATTTGAATTGTAATATTATTAACATCTTAGAATCATGTAGTTTTCAAGGAGCTATTGCTCATCTTGTTGTAACTCTGAATAGTTACTTTGTACTTAAACAGAAGAGTATATGCTTGCAAAGAAGCACCTCAATTTAGCTCTAGTATATTAATTTTACTTAATTAATTGAAGCTCCTTAATTGGACGTTATATCCAGAATGGATCCCTGAACGGTCCAACTATGAGTTAAGGCTCCTCAAGTGGACGTTATATCCGGAATTGATCCCTGACACTCTAGCTATGAGTTGAGATGAAATCCTGACAGAGGTTCTGCTTGGTCAATGAATGTTATATCCAGTTGGATCCCTGAACGGTTCATTGTGGAAGTCACAGATGTTCTATGTAGTTAGTCACGGTTGTAGGTCGCGCAAGAAATCCTGGTAGAGGTTCTATTGGGTCAGGGAAAATTATATCCATTTGGATCCATGAACAATCCATTGAGTGAATCATAGTGTTGTTGTGAAATTATAATCATAATGATTTAATTATAGTGAATTAAGTCATTTTTTAAAGCGAAAGCACCTTGACGGGTGGACTGGATTAGCTTGAGAAGTTCTCAAGTAAACCAAGATATATCATGTTTTCTTTACTCTTGATTTTATGCTTTATATTCTTTTATGCTTCCACAACGCATTCATAGCATAGCTTGACACAACTCATCAAAGTGCGAAAAGTAGCAAAAAGTGAAAAAAACTCAATTTAATCCCCACTTTCTTGTGTTTTTCTCACACCTTTAACCTGCTGGAGCCATGTTAGTCAATTATAAGTGGATTTTAAAAGATAAGGAAGGAATCGAAGGAGTGGGGTCGAAGAGATACAATGCAAGATTAGTCGCAAGGGGTTCACTAAAAAAGAAGGTGTTAACTTTAATGATGTGTTCTCTCCTGTTGTAAAGGACCGATCCATTCAAATGTTGCTTGCCACGATGGAACATTTCGACCTTGAACTAGAAAAGATGGATGTGAAAATTTTATTCTTGTATGGTGATCTAGATGAAACAATCATGATGAGGCAACCTGAAGGGTATGTCGAAAAGGGAAAGGAAGATTATGTGTGCAAGTTGAAGAGATCTTTATATGGACTGAAACAATCTCATATAGGAGATTCAACAAGTTCACAACATGCATAAGTTTCAATATAAATTAGTTTGACCACTGTGTTCCTTCAAATTTCTACTTGGTATTTCATTTGTTATTTTTTTGCTTTATGTGGATGATATTCTAATAGCAAGAAACAATATCGAAGATATAATGAGGGTGACGGTTGAACTCAATAAGGAGTTCGACATGAAGGATATGGGAGCTACATCCAGGATTCCTGGGATTGACATTCGAAGAGATAGAAAACAGTCAAAATTATGCTTATCTCAAGAGGCATACCTACGAGAGATTCTCAAAAAGTTTGGTATGTCAAATTCAAAGCCTGTTGTGACTCTAACAAAGCCTTAATTCAAGCTAAGTATATATCAGTGTACAATACTGATGTCAAAAGAACTTATATGAATAAAATTCCATATGCTAATATAGTAGGTTCTCTGAAGTATGTTATGGTATATACTAGACCCGACATAACATAAGCAATAAGTCTAGTAAACAGGTACATGGTGAATCTTGGAAAGGCTCCCTGGCAAGAATTGAAGTGGATTCTAAGGTACATAAATGGGTCTCTAAACAAATTCCTAATTTATTGTGGAGCCTTGGGTGAAGATTGTAAAGCAACAATCGAAGGATATATCGACTCTGATTATGCAAGTTGTATGGATTCTAGAAAATATATTTCTGGATATCTGTTCACTATGTTTGGCACAATAATCAGTAGGAAAACAACACTTCATAAGGTTGTTTCCTTATCAACCAATGAAGCAAAATATTTCTCCCTAACTAAAGTTGTGAAATAAACATTGTGGCTTGAAGGTTTTGCAAAGGTGTTAAAACATCAAGGTCGAGTTATCACTGTTAAATGTGATAGTCAAAGTACAATACACCCGTAGAAGAATTCAGCCTATCATGAGCGAACCAATCACATAAATGTGAGGTTGCATTTTGTCATAGAGGTAATCGAGTATGGAGAATTCCAAGTGCTAAAGGTTTCGACAAATCATAATGTTGCTGATATGATCACCAAGACTTTACCAAGTTGCAAGTTTTTCCATTGTATGCAGTTGATAATGTTGCATGAAGAAAGCTACTTTTTTCCCTTTATGTTATTAAGTTTTTTCCAAGGTGGAGATTTGTGAGATATTGGATCGAAATCTAGTATGGTCGAAGGGTATCTTCTTGGGTTGTCAATTCAACAGGATCTGAGCATGCCGTCGAAGTTTGTTCGCATGTTGTAGTTGAAGTATGCTAGAAGTGTTAGCATGTCAAATTAAGGATCCAATTTGTGGTATCGTTTTCACAAGGAACCAATTATACTTTGTTATTCTGGTATCGTTTTCACAACAACACTTATATTTGTGGTTGTTCTTCACTTATTTTCTTATCATACCATCTTCCTCAAAAGGTTTAGTGTGTGAATATTTGGGGATCTTGTTTGATATGTTTCACTGTTTTTCATCTTTACTTCGTAGTTTTACATCCTACTTTGTGAATTTGATCCATATGCTTAAGATTCCTACTCAGTTGGGTGATTTTAGGTCTTTATCTATTATTGGAGCCTTTATAAGTTATTGGCTAAAGTTTTGGCTTCCAGACTTTGTCTGGTAATAGAGAAGCTTATTAAAAGGAAGTATGTTGGTAAATGGAGTGTGGTTTATTAACGAAGTGATAGACTCGTCCAAGAGATCTAAGAAAGGTTGTCTTATTTTTAAGGTTGACTTTGAAAAGATTCACTCTATTAGGGTTTTCTAGATTATATGCTTATAAAGTTTGGGTTTAATAAAAAATAAGATCCTAGATAAGAGCTTATATGTTTTTTGAGAATCTTGTGGTGTAGGTTAATGGGTGTCCAACTCAAGATGTCAACATCCAAAGTGTTTTAAATCAAAGGGAGACATATCTCCTTTCCTTTTTATCCTTGTGGTTGATGTGCTTAATGGTTTAATGTCTATTGTTATTGAGCTTGGTCTTTACTATTGGTTTAGAGTGGGAACATCTAATTTAGTGGTCTATCACCTTCAATATGCAGATGAAACTCTCTTATTGGTATTTCCTGATGTTGTGAACCTATGGAACATTAATGGGTCGTAAGGGGGTTTGAGTTGGCTTCGGGCCTTAGAGTTAATTTCTTCAAGAGATGTATTTTTTGAGTTAGTGTGAGCCTTGTCTTTTGGCTTCTGCGAGTAATTTCCTCCATTTAGGACTAAAACTCTCCTATTTAAGTACCTAGTCATGCTAGTGGAGGCTAACCATATGACGTAATCTACTTGAAACTCTTTAGTCAATTTGATGACCAAGGGACTCCATCCTTGGAAGCATGAATATTTCAATTTGGGTGGTCGAGTATTTCTTCTTATTTCAGTGCTTAATGACATCTCTATCTTCCTTTTGTATTTTAAAAAAGTGTTTGTTAAGGTTTAGACGAAACTAGTTAAGAGTCAAAGATGGATCTTCAATGAAGGTGTGAAGGGTTATTCTAAGATCTCTTGAATTAATTGGGAAACTTTTTGTAAACCTAAAAGGAGATGGATATTGGTAAACCTAGCCCTTTTGGCCAAATGGAGACGGATATTGGTTATACACGATTAAGGTCTTTGGTGCAAGATTCTTGAAGCTAGATATATGCATCAGTTGTTTCCTCTCTTTATGTGTGTGTGTGTGTGGGGGGGGGGGGAGAACCCCACGTTTCTTATATGTCCTAGTTATTTCTCCTTAGATTTAAAGAGGATGACCCCCTCTAATTGGTTTGTTGATGGTTAGGAAAGTGGAATCAAGCATTTAGGTTTTATTTTGGGAGGATCCTTGGGTAAAACCTATCTCCATCAAGAACAAGTTCCCTGGTATTTATTTAATTTTTACTAAACAAGATAGCTCGGTGGGAGAGATTGTTCGAACAAAAAATGAGAATCTTGTTTGGGATCTCAAGTTAAAGAGAACATGTTTTCTCTATGAGTTACTTATGATTGATAACATTCTCTATGTGCTTCATAGTTCTATTTTAGCCAAGATAAAGATAAGTTGAAGTGAAATCATATAAGAGATGGTGTTTTCTAAGTTACCTCAATTTACCATATTCAGTTTTACCTCTTTATCACGTCTTTATCTTATGATCTAGTTGAGAATTAGACCATTCCCCTAATCTGGGTCAGTTGAGCCCCTTTTATTGTGGTGATCTTTTCTAGGAAACTTATGTTCGAAAAAGTGGAATATTGTATCGAACTCTGATACGAGAGAGGTTTACCATGAAGCCGAAGCTGGTTCACATGCTAGTGCAGAAGTTATACATATTGTAGTCGAAGTCCGTTCTAGTATGTATGTCTAATTGGACATTGTGTTATGGATCCAATTGTTTAAGTTAACTTATACCCTAAGTTAGCTTGTAATGGGTAATTGTTAAAAAGCTCATTAGGTTAGTGTGTTAGTTTTCTTATAAATAGCATACTAGTCTCTCATCTTTTTTATAAGGGAAAATAGGAAAATAAAACCCTAATTCAAAAGTGAGAGAGATTATTTGTTATTTTTGTATACATGTAATCTTATTTAAAGAGAAAAGAAAGAATAACAGTTTATAACAAATCCTTGTTGTTATCCTTGGTTACCCTAAACCCTAACCCTTGCGGGTTTCTAGATCATAAAGAAACCTATTATACTTTGTTTCTAAGGTATCTGATTCACAACAAAACATGTGGATGATTTTTTATTCTAGTGGGATCTCATATCCTACGTGTAAGGGTTCAATTGAGTTAGTCTCCCATCTATTTGTCACTTGTGATTTAACATTGTCAGTTTGATCATCTAGAATATTTTAATAGTTAGGTTGGATGGTGGCTATTCCTAGTGAACATAGACTTTTGTTTGGCTATTTTGTCTCTTTAGATGATATAGTTATGTCTAGGGGTGATTTTTCTATGATTGGACATGTTGTTGTCTGATCTATTTGGAAAGTTTGTAATGCTGGTATCTTTAATGGTGTTTCAATAACTGTGAAAGAAGTAAGGGATAATAGTATTTTTGTTTGCCTAGAAATAGTTCCTAGGTATAACAGAGGTGGATTCATGCAATTTCTCTGACTAACTTCAGAACTCTATCATCTATCTAAATTAATAGATGATTGAGTGTTTGTCTTGATAATGAGATTGGTAATGCTTTATGGTTTTTGGTTCTCTTTTGTTGTCCTTTTATCTGTTAATGGTGGTTCTGAAAGTCTTAAATCTAGCTTGAACCCTACGGAGACTCGTGTGTTTTTTGTGTTAGATTTTTCTGAATTTTTAGTTGTTCCATTACTTATTTATTTATTTATTTATTTGTTTTTCTAATTGTATCTTTTGTTTTTCTTTGAGGTGGCGTGTATAGCATCTTTGGTTGGGCATAGGGGAAATTTATATGGGGAATATATTTGGGCATTTTAGGAGTTGGATTGATATGCTAGTAGAGAAACATATTGAGGTTAGAAAAGCGGCTACTCTTTGGTTGATTATTTGTTGGGTCATTTGGTTGTTCATGAACAAGATTATGTTCGCCGAAGAATTTTGGGATCTAGATACAATCTCGAATAGGATTATTATTTTTTCCTGCTGGTTGTTAGACAAGAAACATAGAATTGCAAGTAATTGTAATTATTACGAATGATCAAATGTTCCTTGCAATTTTTTTAGTCATTCTTATTTTTGAGGCGGTGACTATTTTGTATACGGATTAAGATACACATTTCTATACTTAATATAATTTTTTTTTCTTGTTAAAAAAAAACAATTATCATTATGCATGTATTGATTTTCACATCTTTACTATTATATTATTTAGTCATTAAAAGATATTTGAAAATCTAATATATTTTTTGTCATTAAAAGATATTTGAAAATCAATTTTACGAAAAAAATGGTCACACTAATTAATAAAAAGAATGCGTCTTTTTATCTAGGGATAATAACCCTACTCTCATATGACTTACGCATCTGCTTGAGACTGACTATCTAATGTGTTATCTTGTCCCAATGCCATATCTAGATTTCAGGACCATTTTTACAAAACATCTAAACATTTAATTTTGTGTAACAAAAACTACCAAAGGCAGAAAAATAGTCTTCAATTTCCACTATCCCAAAGAACAACTATGATACTATATAATTCAGTACTTGGGACAACATTGTCTCTCTATTTTGAGCTATCCTTTTAAGAACCACGTGTATCTTTGTGGACACAAAAAACTCATCCACCCAAATAGTAAAATATTTGCAATAATTTGTCACATAACACTTCACCAAAAGCCAAAATGAAATAATTATTGGTGTCATGTGCAGATGAATAATATCAATCACACAAAATCATTAGCAAAAGTCCATTTAGATTGATGAAAATTGACCCCTCAAAATTTTGATATTTTGTATTTTTCCAATCAAAACTTGGATGCATTATTAATATTCTTGGTGGTCTTGTTGTGAGCATTAAATTGAGAGATGAGGAATAAGAATAAGCTTAGGTGAACAAGATTTGAATTGAATGGCTGGTAGATTACCTGGTGTTGGATTGTCACCAAGGAAAAAATCAGATCAAAATCACAACAGACATGAAAATTATTACCTAAGAAAATCATTGGATTTAGATGCACCATGGACTTCAATTACTACTACCTTAGATGAAAATGCTTTCAAGGCTAAACAAAGACTTGAGAAGAAACTTGGTTACTTCTTTTCTTCTTCCAGGTATATAGTTTCTATCTTCTTTTTTTTAGGGTTGCTAGATTCATGCAAATTAACTATGATTTAATTTAATTTAAATATCCACATGTTTCTTATGTCTAATTATGAGTTTAATTTATATATTTTTCTTTATAAAGTGAAGAAAATATTGTATGGTTTTTGAGAGAATCTGATTTTGTATAGTTTTTGTTATGACAGGTCAAGTGAAGAAAATCCTAAGAAAGGAGAAGAAAGTAAAAGGTTTCAGAAGAAAGATGCAGGATTAGGTCGAAAACTACTAGAAAGTGCATGGTTATTACGTGGAAATAGGTTTAAGAAAGAGAAAAATGTTTGTGCTGTGTGCTTAGAAGATTTCCATCAAAATGAAGAGGTTATGAACCTTTCTTGTTCACATAAGTATCATTCAGCATGTGTTCTGCCTTGGCTTGAAAGGCATCCTCATTGTCCTTGTTGTAGGACCGTGGTTGAGCCAAAGGATTGAGTTTGTGATTTTCACTGAGGACTGTGTTTTTGTTTTCCTCCTTGTGATTTATGATGAGAGTGGTGAGTGTTAGTACATTCATGTTAAGCTAGTAATGATAATGAACATTATACCTACTATATACTATATACTATATATACTATTGGAGCACTCATTCACCAAAAAAATGTCCCTTGGCAAAGAGTGTGTTGATCAAAAGAGTATTAGCAATACTCGAACTCAAATACTCAAAGAAGCTTAAGACTAAGAAAATGATTTTTATTACCTCATTTAGTACTTTGATTGGAACTTTGTAAAAGGAGAAATGATGTACATGCAAATTGTTGATGACTTAATTAATGAGAGGAGCTCTGCCAGCTAGAGAAAACATTCCCCCCTTCCAACCTACAAGTCTCACTCTCAATGTTTCAAACACTGGCTTCCAAGTTTCAATTCTTCTATGATTTGCACCTATCAAAATCCCTAAGAATTTAAAGGGAAAATAACCAATTTTGCAGCTCAAGAAGTATGATGCAGCCTGAAGGAAATTCTCCCTAGCATCAATACCATAAATTTTTCTCTTGCACATGTTTATTCTTAGCCCTGTTTATCTTAGTCCAGAAATCATCTCAAAGCCTCTCAAAAAAGACTTAATAGCCCATATGTTAGACCAAGAAGCTTCCCCCACAAGAATTATGTCATCAACAAATTGTATTAGGTTTATATTCCACACTTTCATTTACTTTGAATCCTTTGAATAGTCTAGAATTTATAGTTTGTTTTACTAAACCAGCCAAGCCCTTCACAACTATTGTAAATAAGAAAGGTAACACTACAACAAATAATGCTTTTCATACTTTCTCCTCGAACAATAAAAAATCGAGGTATAAAGTCAAGACGCATTATTTTTTATTATTTAAAAATTAAATAAAAATCCATGAATTCCCTCGATTTTTCATAACACCGAGGTGAAAAAACAACTCAGTACAAACTTCGATTCTCAACTATCGCAGTTTATGATTTTATTTGTTTATAAGTGTAAATAAAATATTATAACCCTTCGATTTTCTATTTAACCGTAGCATAAAATAATAAGATTTTACTATAAAACCACCAGTTAAATAAATTTTACCCTAAATCTTAGGGTCTGTTTGATAAGACATAAAAAAGAGTTTTTAGCTTTTCAGCTCATATCAATGAAAAAAAATTGTTTGATAACTGTCTTTTAGCTTTTAGCTTGTAGTTTTTTTACTAGCTTTTATCTTTCTTTTCAAAAGCTATTTGAAGCAGCTTTTGAGTTTATAGCTTTTAGTTTATGACTTTTTTTCCTCCATTTATACCCTCATTATTTTATCAAAAACTCAATTTTACCATTTATATTAATATAATTTAAATTAAAATACTTGTGTTTTAGTTGAGGGAATAAAAAAGATTAGTCATTATTTTTACGAAACAAATTCATGATGCAATCTGATCGTACCTGGAGATCAGGATCCGAAGTGGCCGGCGTCGAACGTTGATGAAGCTCAGTTGATGGTGGGAGAAAAGGGGTGTACCTGCAAAGGCACTTCGATGCTAAAGTCAGAGAGCGAGCAACAAGTGAGCAAGTACGAGATTTAGGGTAAATATTTGAATACTTGACCCTCACAAATGAGAGGGTTTATATAATGTCCATACTGCGTGGCTATTGGTCCTGGATCGTGGATCCTCCAATAACAGGTAGCTGCCAGAAAGTAACCGTTGGGGGGAATTTGATCCGCGTGTCGCGCACGGATCAAAAACGAGTAATTTTTGAAAACGTAGTATAGCGACAATGACTCGAATCATTTCACAAGGATTCTTGTATTGTTATTAATCGAAGGTAACCGAATTTCGAATTAGGGGGGGTTTGTTTTAAGGTTGATAAAATATAGAACAATTAAGTGATTAAAATACGTGATTATGGAATAAGTCAATCTACCGATTCAGTTCCTACTATCATCGATTATTATAATTATAATACCCTAAACGGATTATTCATTCCTATCTGGATACAAACTCAATGACAAGCACGATGAGGTTTGTAAGATTAACGATCCTATTGTCCGAATTAAGCAAACAGGATAAAATTTCATGAATTAAGCAAACATGATTGATCAAACACAAAACAAATTAAGCAAACGTACCGTGTCTATGTTAGGATCATACAATCAACCAAATCAAATCAATATATTTCATGCAATTGAATTAAGCATACAAGAAAACAAAATATCATTGAAAGGAATTAAATTAAATTAACATTATAATAATCTCAAGTGTTAGAACCTGAATTACAGTAGATTGACTCAAAGGTGATTAAATCTCCATCGTTCTTTCAAGCGTAAGAAAAATAAAATCGTGAATAGGAGAATGTCCAAGAGCATCCTCATCTACTAGGTTAAATAGAAAACCTAAAAACCCGTTTACAACCCAACTGGGTCAAATACATAACCCATGCCCAATTCTAAATGACCCGAAACTGAATAAAACTAATGCAGCAGCTTCAAACGAAATTCTGGAAAATATGACTCTGAATCTGACTTTGACTCCAACACAAAAGTTGTAGCTCTCTCTCTTAACTTTCCATCGACTGGTAGAACGCCTCAATCAGATTCCTGGAACTCCGATTATGATCATTTCCGTAAAAGCTGTTAAAGCTGAAAATTAAGTACGGAAATTAAATTAAGCCAAAAATAAAGTAAATTAGAAAAACAAATTAAAATATAAAAATAAACAAATAAAACTAAAGAAATGCCTAAGTGCAATCATGTAGGAATGTGCACCAAAATGCACTGATCAAACGCATTGAGTGCTCGGATAAGATCTTGTCGGGCAGATATTCCTCGGTAGATCCTGGGGTTTCGATCCACGCGGGGCGCAAAGCCTGGTCGGTAGAGTTGATGGCCAGGTTGGATGGACTTTCGGGCGGATCAAGGACATGTCAGTTGACGAAGAATCGTTGGTTCGTTATGGGCTAGAAGATGGATTGGGCCAAAGTATGAGAATTGGGCTAGTCCGGAACAAGAGTCCCCCAAGTCGTTTCTTTTGGTCGAAGGAGCGATGACTTAAGGACGACTAGCCGCTCAGAACTATTTCTCAGTGTTGACCGAATATCACTTGGTTCGATCAAACGGTTCCCTCTAGAGAAGCAAGAGACAACTTGAAAATCGAGCAATTCAATGGATGGTCGGTACCGAGGGATAGGAAACGAAGAGGTGACGTGTTTTGGAATTTGTGTCAATTTAATGCTTTTGACGGCTAACCTAGGGGCTAATGCATAGGCTATCATTTCCTAGTGATATGGGTCACGCGTGGCTGCACGTGTTTCCCACACTATAAATAGAGGCATTCCTTTCGCTTTTACACTTTTTCACCTCTGTTCCATTGCTCGACGTAATCTTCATCTTCGGCTACCAGTCTCTTCCGTCAATCACCGTCTGTCAGCTTCCGACCACCATACAACCTTTACTCAAAACCTTTCTAAGCATGTCTCAACTAGCTGGTAAGCATTTTCACTTGTTTAGATATGCACGCGGTTAGGCTTTAGCTCTTAGGAGTAGGATTAAGTAACCTAGATGAGTCCTTAAGCTGTGACAGTGGTGACTCGTCTCCCTTAAACTCGTCGCGTATGCCCTAGGCGTGATTGATACGCTGCCTGCGCCGGTACTCCTGCTATGACAGGCACTGGTGCAGAATTCTAACGGAACATTGGGGTCGTAGTGATTCTTTAGTCGTTGTGATGCCTCTTTCCTGCCGTGCGCGTCGCTTGAGCATGGCCGACTGTTTCTTAGATGCATAAATCTCTTTAGGGCTTTGGTCGGGGACCTCGTCCTCCGACCATTGCACGCCCTTTCACTTGACAAGTAGTGGAAGGGTGGATTTGATGACTGTATCAAATTCACTGACGCCTTTCCTCTACTTTTCAGGTGAAAGAGTGCTGGTGGATCTGTACGACACTTCCTCTGACGAAGATTCGAGGAAGGATTCAAGCTCCTCAGTCACCGTCTCCAACAATTCTCAGGGCTCTTCCGAGGGTTCCGAAGCCATGAGGGAGGATGATGTGGCCATAACCCCCGGAAGAAAGACTGATGCGCGGGAGATCGTAAGCGAAGGAGGAAAGGTCCCGGCGCCCGAGAAATGGGTTATAGAAGATTTGATGGATAAGGTATCGACCTATGCTCGACCGCGGACGAAACCACTGCCCTTGGTGAGGGATCCCAAGCACTGGGTGGTCACGTATCTGGGTGATGACGATAGAATCTATTCCGACTTTGGGGGAAGGAAGTTTTCGATGTACGAGTGCGTTTTTACGACCTTGGGGATCAGGTTACCTTTCAGTGACCTAATCTGCTCGGTGCTGGGCCATTTGGGAGTGGTGCCCTCATAGTTGCATCTGAACTCCTACACCTTTATGAGGGCGTTCGAGTTGACGTGCACCCATCTTGGTGTCGGGGACACCCTCCCACTATTCTTCCGACTCTTCTCTCTTCAGCGCGAGGTCGGTCGAGGGGGTGCTCGGAAAGGCTTCATCTCCTTTAAGCAACAAACCAAGATCTTCAAGGCACATTCAAAATCTATCCGGTCGTTCAAAGGTGACTACTTCTTGGTTGAATCGGCGACCAGGTTGATCAACTTCATGAGGGTCGATACTGACGAGAATAATGTTCCCAAGCTCGATGCCCAATGGAAGGAGATCCCTCGGTGCATTTGGATGTTTCCCTTTTCTTGGGACTTTCTCCATTATGATATGCAGGTGAGCGGGTTCGTCCAGATCGGGGACACGCTGAATGAAGATGACGGGGCCAACTCTGAGGAATTTCGCAGACTAGTGTCTTCTTTTACCCCCCCTCCCGATGCTTGACGGGGAGGGCAAAACAATGCTCGACGCCGACGAGGGAGAAGTCATGGATCTTCCTTTGATCAATGTAACGACGCTCCTTGCGTGTAAAAACGGGCAGGAAATGTCCGATCTTTTCGGTATTCGTTATCAAGCCTTTATTTATTTTTACTTTGTCTTAAGATTTGTGTTTTGATACTCGGTACTAACTTCTTTTTCTGTTGCCCCTTTGAAGCGACCATGGCCAATCCCCTAGATAAAATCCAGGAGAAACTAAGGCAAACCAACAAAAGGAAGTTGAAGACGGTTCAGACCCGACTGAAGGGCAATGCAACGAGCGGCTCGGGCTCGGGGCCGACGGGTCAAGGTTCTCCGGGGGTAACTTCAACCTTACACTTGAAGAAGCAAAAAGGGGGCTCGATTATGCTGGACCTGACCACCGACGCCTCCCCTAATCGGAAACATGTCCTTCCACCCTGCTTTACTAAGCATAACTATTTCGAGGATACAACACTGGAGGTCCACGGGGCGGAGACATTACACATCGAGAATATGGATCGCCCGGCCCGTCGGTTGACGTTGGCACGGGATGCTAGCGCCGTTATGAGGGTACTCTCTATGGCCTCGACACTGGTCGAAGGAAACCCTGGGCATGAGCGGGAGGTCGCTCTTCTGAAGTCCCTGTTGGCTGCATCCGAGGAAAATGCAAGGAAGGTTGCCGAAGAAGCGACCAAATCTCTCACGGAGCATGCCGAAGTGATTGCCAAGCTGGAAATGGATAAGAGGAAGGCCCTCGACCATAATAAGAGGTTGAAAGATGCCATTATGCCCAAAGAGGATGAAGACGAGGATACTAAAAGCCTGATGACCCGCGTACAGTTCCTTGCCCGGTTGGACCAGAACTTGGAGGAGCTAAGGGAGACGACCAAGTTTAGCTTCCAAAATGGGGTTGATCAGATCAAGGCGCTTTATCCAGAGATTAATCTAGACACCAAGCAGATCAACTACTTGTACAAAGTTGAAGATGGTCGGATCATTGTTCCAGATGATATAATCGTGGATGACACTCAGCCTGGAAGTCCTACTCAACCAGTCCCGACCGAAGTCCAGCCAGTCCAGGGTGATGGTCAGTCCGAGGGAAACTAGTCCGGCCTACGTGCCATGATGTTGTAATTTTATTTTTTATTTTTGTTGTTTGGGGACCTGGTCCCCTTTTGATGTAATCAAGAATAAGTCAGCCCTTCAGGGTCACAACCTCATTAGTATTTCCGACCTTGGTGGTCATTTTATTATATTTGTAGTGTTTTTATTGTTATGCATAACCGCTCGTCGGTCGGAGGACTTTTAAACTTTGAGCGTATGTTTTTACTAAGTCTTTTATGCTCGACGTTAGTTTAGTCGTGATGCTAAACAATAAAAATGTGAGGACTTGCTCGAATAGGGGGTAATGCTCGTTAGTGGGTATGGTATGTAGGTTAGGGGAACCGAACAGTCGTCCAGAGGCTTGCTCTGACGCGGTGCCCGAGTCAAGATTATGGCTCGGGCCCCGTGGCTTGATCGTCCCATCGCGAGCTGGGGTTCTGCCTGGTCGTGGTACTTAGGTGATGACAGACTCGTTTGAGTATCCGTTCATGCAACATTCACTTCCCTCGTCCGTGAGGGGGTCCTGGTGGTTAATAGGTGTTGGCCTGCAATGCTTGTACCTAGGCATGCAGGTTGGTCGATCTGTCTGCTCCCTGTCTTGGAGTTGAGCAGAGGCGACGTTTGTACTAGCTATAATATTGTTTGAGTTTCTCGGTGTTCCAAGGCCGAGTGAGCTCTTCCCCTTGTATATTTTCTAAGTAATAGGCCCTGTTTTCGGTCTTTGCTCGGACGCGATAGGGACCTTCCAAATTGGGGGCCAGCTTCCCTTCCCTGGAGTCCTTATGGTTTTTCCTCAAGATGAAACTGCCAACCTTAAACGCTCGCCTGATGACTTTGGCGTCGTGTCGGGCTGCTATTTTTTGTTTGAGGGCAGTTTCTCGAAGAGCAGCCTTCGATCAGATTTCTTCTACCAGGTCAAGCTCTTCGCGAAGCATCTCAGAATTGGTGTCCTGATCCATGGGCGATTTTGTTCGCTTGGTCGGGATGTGTGTTTCTATAGGTATGTCTGCCTTGGTCCCATAGGCTAATCAGAATGGGGATTCTCTGGTCGTTGAATGGGGAATGGTTATGTACGCCCAAAGTACGCTATGCAGCTCTTCGACCCAACGTTTTTTATGCTCGTCCAGCCTTCGTTTTAATTCCCTTAGGATCACCCTGTTCGTAGCTTCTGCCTGTCCGTTAGTTTGAGGATGTTCGACTGAGGCGAAGTGTTGTTTGGTCCCTACCGAGGTTACAAATTCTTGGAAATGCTTATCAGTGAAATGGGTTCCATCGTCTGTCACGATGGCGAGCGGTATTCCGAACCGAGCAAGGATGTTTCCTTTAAAGAAACGTAAATTGTTGAGTGCAATGATTTTGGCCAAATCCTCTGCCTCTATCCATTTGGTGAAGTAGTCGACGCCTACAATAAGGTATTTGTTCTGGCCTGATCCGACGACAAAAGGGCCTAGGATGTCCAGCCCCCACCAGGCGAACGGCCATGGGGAGGATAGCGACCTCAGCTCGGTAGGTGGTGTTATGTGTATGTCATTGTGCCATTGGCATTTATCGCATTTCTTGACATTCTCTTTTGCATTGTTCTACATTGTCGGCCAATAATATCCTGCTCGTAGGACTTTTCGTGCTAGTGATCTCCCACTTGGGTGCTGGGCGTTAATTCCTTCATGGACTTATCTCAATATGTGAGGTACGTTTTCTTCTTCAACGCATCCGAGGAGGGGCGTAGAGAAGCCCCTACGATACATTTTGTTCCCGACCATGACGTATGAGCAGGATCTGTGTCGCACGGTGCTGGCTACCTTTGGGTCCGTCGACAGCTCTTCCTTGGTTAGATAGTTAAACAATGGGGTCATCCACCAATTGGTGTCGCCAACGACATTGACATCCACTGGGGACGAAGATTGTCCGATGCTAGGCCGAAGGAGTACCTATTGTATGACAGATTTATTGCCTCCCTTCTTTTTAGTACTGGCCAATTTGGACAAGATATCCGCTTGGGTATTGTTTTCGCGTGGAACATGTTTAACTTCTACGGATGCAAATCGTTTTAGTTTCTCTTTGACCAAGGACAAGTATTCGAACATGTTTTCATTCTTAGCTTGGAAATCTCCCCGTACTTGGTTGGCGACCAACTAGGAGTCCGTGCATATAATGATATCCTCGGCATCGATGTCGTCTGCTAGTCGCAGACCAGCCAGAAAGGCCTTGTACTCCGCTTGATTGTTGGAAGTGGGGAAGGAGACCTCGATGATGGTTTCTTCTTCGTTCTCCAACATAATCCCTGCTCCGCTGCCTGCTGAGCTAGAAGCTTCGTCTACGAAGATGGTCCATTTGGACGTGATCGCTGACTTTTGCTCGGTGAAGGTTAGTTCTGCAACGAAGTCGGCCAAAGCTTGGGCTTTTAGAGCTTGTCTTCCCTCATACCTAATGTCGAATTCGGATAACTCCAATAAGCATTTTAGCATCCGTCTAGCCATGTCTGGCCTACCGAGCAGTTGCCTAATTTGGTTGGTCAGTTCTGACAATAATCGTATGGGCCAAGAAATAATGTATAAGCCTTCTCGCGACGAAGAGGAGGGCCATTGCTACTTTTTCGATTCGTTGATATCGTAGCTCGGGAACGTGAAAGGCCTTAATCGTGAAGTAAATTGGTTTTTGTCCTTTAGGAAATTCTCGAATGAGAGTTGCGCTTATAACCTCGTTCACGACTACGAGGTAAAGATATAGAACTTCACCTTCGTTAGCCCTGGAGAGTACTGGAGGTTCAGATAGCGCTTTTTTCAAGTGGGCTAGGGCTTGATCGCATTCATCCATCCACTCGATAGTTGATTCCTTTCGGAGGAGTTTGTAGAACGGGAGTGCGTGTTGGGCAGACTTAGCCACAAACTGAGCGAGCGAAGCAAGAACTCCATTTAACGATTGTATAGATTTCTTAGAGTTTGGCGTAGTAATCACTATGAATACTCGACACTTGTCGGGGTTGGCTTCGATTCCCCGCTCGGTTAGATAAAACCCGAGGAATTTACCCGCTCGAACTCCGAACGTGCATTTTTCAGGGTTGAAGCACATTTTGCATTTTCGAGCTTGGTCGAATACCTTTCGTAAGTGGGAAGAGTGATCCATCTCTTGTTGAGATTTAATGATCATGTCGTCCGTATATACTTCAAGCATATCTCATATTTCTGCTCGGAAAACCTTATTCATCACGCGCTGATAAGTGGCACCCACGTTTTTCAGGCCGAAAGGCATAACGTTTAGTAGTAATTGCCTGATTCGGTCATGAAGGTCGTGTGCTTTTTGTCGGTCACGGCCATGGGGATTTGATTGTATCCCGAATAGGCGTCCATAAATGATAGTAGTTTGAAATCGACCAAGTTGTCGACCAGTTTGTCAATGTTTGGCAATGGATAAGCATCCATCGGGAAAGCCTGGTTAAGATCAGTATAGTCAACGCACATTCTCCACTTTCCATTCGACTTTTTCACAAGTACAACGTTTGAGAGCCAGGTTGTGTACCTGGCCTCTGTTACAAATTTTGCCTCTAGGAGGTCTTCTACAGCTTTTTCGGCCGCTTTGGTTTTTTCGATCGACTGCTTCCTCCTCCGTTGGGCAATGACCTTGTGAGTAGGATCGATGGAGAGATGGTGGCAGGCCACGTCTAGGTCAAGTCCGGGCATCTCCGCTGCACTCCTTGCGAATAGGTCGGCATTCCCTTTTAGATATGCCTCCAGCTGTTTCTTTTCCAGGTCCGGGAGATGAGCTCCGATCTTTACGCACCTGTTCGGATATTCTCCCAAAGGGATCAATTCGAACTCACTGTCGGGGATTGGTCGGGCTAATGAAGTGGATGGATGCTGAGAGATTTCGCCTTCGTTCGGAAACCTGCAATCTAGGTCGATGGAATCGACCCGAGGGAGAGGCTTGGGCACTTCTGTGTTCCCGGAGGATGTTGAGGCAGAAGCCTTGGGCTGGTACGATATCGAGCTGAGGCCTTTAGAGGCTGCCTCAAAGCAGCGACGAGCAGCTTCGACGTCGCCGTGCAGGGTGGCCACTCTTCCCAATGTTGTGTAGTACTTCATCTTCATATGGACAGTTGATGGAACGGCCAGGAGATCGGCTAACGTTGGTCAACCCAGAATGCATTGGTACAGGGAAGGGCAATCGACGACCAGGAATTGGACGCAGATTAACCGAGCGGTTTTTGCGGCCCCAAAAGTGACTATGAGGTCGACATAACCCCATGGTCGAGACACTGCCCTGTTAAAACCCTGTAGGTCGGATCCCACATAAGGTGTCAAATGAGTCTAGTTTAGCTGGAGTGTCGAAAACAGTTGTGAATACATGATATCGCATGAACTGCCTTAGTCGCCTAGTATTCTGCGAACGTCGAAACTGGCCATCTAGGCCTGAATGGGAAAAGGGATGCTGGCGTTAGGTGCTCCCCCTAGTAGTCCCTCTTTGTAAGAGGAAATGGGCACTGAGTTGTCTTTGGGTGGGTCTAACGTAGCGTTCAGGTCCGGTCCTTTTGCAGTCAGTTGGTTGAACTTCCTCTTCACGGAACCGACCGTGATTTTGTTAAATCCTCCACCTGAAATCACCATTGCGGAGGGGAAGGCTTCCCGAGGGATATGGGAAGACAGATAACTCTGACTTTTCTGATGTTCGGGTAGAAAGAAATCTTCAAGGAAATAGATGTTGAGGGCGACCTGCATATTGGTGTCCGCGGGCACCACCACTGCTTCTTCGACCTTTATGGTTTCTTCCGCCTCCGACCTGGAGGTTTCTTTTGATTTCGTGAATTGTTTGAGGTGGCCGTCGTTTATGAGTATCTCGATTTCGTCCTTTAGATGGATGCAATCCTCAGTATTGTTCCCGTGGCCTTTGTGGAACCTGCAATTCTTGGTTTTGTCGGTGCCCAACTTGGTAGGCAGCTGCTTGGGAAAGCGAACCCCTGCTTGCTGGAATTCTGAATTAGCGCACTCGGACAATATATTCTCCCTCGACACTTAGAGGGGTGTATACTCATGAAAGCGACCTACTGGCCCTTTCTGCTCCCGTGGTTCACGGGGGCGATCTTCCTTTCTATTGTCGCCTCCCCTAGGAGATGTCGAGGGTTCATCAGTTGTGTTCTCTCTTGCTCTTATCCCACTCTTAGGTTACTTAACTTCTTCAGGAAGTAAGTAACCTATTCTTCTATCTCCTTCCTTTTTTTCATCTGCTTCTCCTTCCTTGGTGGCCAATCTGGAGACTTTCTTTATGCCTCACAAACCATATGAACTACCAAGCATGATAACTTTAGGGTTGTGAATAGTCCCCCTTAGTTTTTTTTACCTTTTTGAGTCTCCTTGAGTCTCTTATTCTCATCTCAATAACAAAGGCTAAACAGTTAAAGTTTTGGGGCTCTGTATTAGGGTTATGCATGTATCCTTATCTTAGGATGGAGTGTATAATTGTAATACTTAGTGTTAAACCTTTAAGATGTTTTCACCTTCTAATCAAAACACCTAATAATTATCAAGACTTAAGCTTGTAACTTGGGCCTTATATTAGGGTTATATCTCTGCCTCTGGGTCAGAGGGACTAACCCTAGTGTTTAATGGACAAGTCCCCCTCAGGTTTAGTCTTACAAACATAAAATTCACTTCTTAATCTAACCTCTAATCAAAATCCACTTTAATAAAAGTTTGTTATATAATGATTTTAATCCCTGACCATGAATTAAGTTGAGGTATCTTCCTCATCTTAAGTGTCCTCATCTATCATCCTTCTCTTAGGATGGTGTAATGCGTTCACTAATCCCTGATTAGAGATTAAACTCATTACTTAACACAAAACAAAAACCCAAAAAACTCTTGATAATTACAAGTAGGTTAATGATCTTAATCATGTATCATTAGGGTAATTAAGTTGGGATATTCATCTCACACTTAAGTAGACTCATTATCCCTAGTCAGGGGTGATATAATGAGTTTACGACCCTTGATTAAGGCTTAAGCTCATTATCCTATGCAAAACACCAAAAACAAATAAAAAACTGAAAACACAAAAACAAACAATAAACATCTCCTCCAGGATTCTTTTCTCATCACACTCACTCTGGAAACGAGAAATCGCTTCTTCCGTCTAATGCAAGACAATCAGCACTCGAGCCAGACGAGTCATACACTTGAGCATAGACAAGCAAGCAGTTCACACCAAAACACCAAGTCTCTTTGAGTCGAACTACGGTGTTCTAACTTCCTCATTTCACGAGAGGATACGTAGGCATGACTTAACGGTTATCGAACAAAAGTCCCCAACTCTCCCCCCTCTTCTCTTTCCAGCTTTCTTTTCTTAGCCTTAGTTTGAACTCCCGTTCTTTTTGCACTGTCACTTTGTACATCCATCTCTTTTATACACAGTTAGCACGTACACTTCCCCCCTTTTTAAACACAATCAGGTAAGCGTGGATCTCGTCGAGTACGACGGACGATCTGGGTGCTAATACCTTCCCAGGTCGTAACTGACCCCCTTACCCAGTCTCTTTGGTTCGCAACTGTCTTATCCACTTCTTTCTAGGTTTATGCAGCATTACATTTCCTTCGGGATAAAAATGCCTAGCTGGCGACTCTATTCAACCTTCAACATCCGACCGTTCTCATTGACAGTTCGCGTTTGCACCGGGACGAAAGTCCGGTGAGCGACACAGATGTCTAAACATCCTGAAGAATATTTGAATCTGATATATCAGAATTTTAAATTACTGATGTTTGTTCCTTGCCATATTTATAAGTAACAGATAAGATGTCTCAACATTGTATTCGACATCTGAGTCTATCATACCCGAATTTCAATTGGTATCAGAGCAGGCATCCTAGTTTGTTTCTGGATGAGATCCAAGGGGATACTTTCTGGTTCATGGTCAAGGTAGAAGTGTTCTACTGAAATGTTGTTTGTTGTGTGAATGGTCCCTAGAAGTGGAGGATGGACTATTCTGTTGTGGTAGCATGGTGGTGTGTTGTTGATGTAACATGTTTGATTTATTTTCAAACCTATGGTTGTTGGTGGCACCTGGAGATATTGCAAGGGCTAATTTGTGACACTTGAAGCTTCTAAGGAGTTCGAATTTGCTGCTTATCTATCTGATACATGAAGGATATGTTGTATCAACTTATGAAGTTGATTGATGTGTATATAGTTGATCAATTGCTATATTGTGTGTGAAGACATCTCAAATCAAACATTTTGAATATTGAGGAAGTCTGTTGAAGTGTTCCAGCTGCTGCATTGGTTTGTATTTTGGTCTGATAGCTTAATTAATTATTGATGGTTGATTCCTCTGTGCTCACCTGCATGTATTTGTGTGGAGGTGTATGTGACTGATACTGATGTCTGAAAGAATGTTAGAACATCCTCTCAGAAAGAGTCAGATGCCTGCAGAAGAAGAAGAAGTCAGACTCATGTTCTACCTTGTGTGAGAAGGTAATCTTATTTGACCAATAGTAAATGCCTTGACGGGAGACTTGGTATTTTTCTATTGTTTATATGATGCATAAAGGTGGATACTTTGATGGGAGACTTAGTATTTATCTAAGAGTTATGCATATTTGTAGTCTGAATCTTATGGTTCAGAAAATGTGTTGTGTCACTGATGCTCATCCTCAGAAGGAGCTTTGGTTGTTCTTGCAAAGGGGAGTTGAAAAGTGTTATCTGTGGTCTATTGATGCAAGGGTGCAAACTATTTTTGGTAGGTGCAGCTGGATTGTTTGTTCTTCCCATGACAAGGAAGGTATGTATTATCAGGAAGTTAAAATTGATAAATCATCAGGACTTTGTGAATATTGTTTTACTCAAGGAGAAGTGTTATCCTTGGTATAACTACAAGGTGTAGTTCTGAACTATTCCTTCTAAAGATTCCGACAGTGGCAGGTTTAAAGACATTGGAGAAACAATGGGAGTTTCTTAACAATATGTGATATTGATAGGAATTTCTGCAGAATCAACTGAATGGAGGTTGTCTACTCAAACTTGGTTAATGAATCAAGTATATGAGAGCATGGAACTCTTGTTCTGTTAAGGGAGGAGGTTCTTTCAAGTGGCAGAAGAATGAGCTGAATCTAACAGTTGTATATGGAATAATAATGTTCAAACATCTAGTTCAAAAATCAGAATATCAGTTGGTGGAGTCGCACATCAATTAAAGATAGGATGATTTACAACAACAAGTAGATCAGAATATTTTTGTGAGAATTCTGACAAACGTGAAGAAGACAAACTATGGCAATTGGATTTTTCATATGAGGAATTATAAATGAGGTGATCAAACTGTGGCAATTGGTTAATCTCTATAATGGATTCGAAGAATCAAAATAATCAGAGTGTGGCAACTGGTTGGTGTAGCGGTAAAAACATGAGTGTAAGCTATTAGTTAACTTAACTCAAAGTAAACAGAGTCGCCACCGCGCTTTTATTTTTATTCCAAGAGGAAAAGGAAAAAAGAGCGAATAAAACCTAATGAATCTAAAAGCAAAAAGCTAAAGAAACATAACAGAGAAACAGGTAAGGGGATAGGTTACACAATGGGAAGGTTTTACGCACCCAAAATGTCTGTGGTGCTCCACGGGAACCCTTTGAAAAATATATTACTTTTGGTTTGGAAATGGTTTGTAAAATGTGAGTGGAGGGATTATAAAAGAATTATTTTTTAATATTTTTGTGTTTGGAGAGGTTTAACGCCTCATGCCTACGTACCCACAAAGTGCAATGCGAGATCAAAACCTCATAGTTCGTGGTACAAATAGTGAAAAGGGTTGGTTATAATTGATTTTATTAGGTGAAGAGAATTCGTCATCTTCAAGTGGATAGCCAAACAAATCTACCATGAGAATGAAGACATGGACTCATACATCATTATGGGAGGGCGCCAACTCGGATAAAATCGACGAGTATGCCACTAAACCCCCACGAATGACAAGAGACTCAATTACATCAAACTACGACCATGGAGATTGAGAGACTTGCATCCGACTAAAGAAATATGACTCATAATCGACACTTTTTTTTAAAAGAAAGCAAACAAAAGTGCACAAAGGCACAAGACAATTTAAATGAGTTTGGCTCTTTTTATTTTTTGAATTAAAGTTAAAATGATTAAATTCATTGATTTTTTAAGAGAAAAGAAAAAGTAAAATTCACTTGACAAAAGTCAAGGTTTTGTTTATTAAAGAGGTGATGATTTAAAAAGAAGGAATCCTTTGAAAAAGGGATATGATTTTGAAAATTAAAGAATGGGAGGAGATGAAGGGACTATCCTAAAAAAAGAAAATAAGGAGATGAAGGAAGAAAGATCTAACCAAACTTGATGATACTTTCAAAATATGTGCATAAGAGTTTCATCCTTATAAGCTAGCAAATGGCCAAATAAAGGCAAGCTCCAATCTTCATGAATGTTAAGGCCAAGGAAAAGCTATCCTAAAATCTAAGTCCAACACTTCCATTCCAATGCCAAGGATAGTAACCATTAGTCCCAAATTAAGATCACGAGTTTTTTAGATATTTAATCCTTTATTAATATTTTTGCATCCAAATGGATAAAAAGAAAATCACACAAACAAAATAAGGACAATAAACATAAACATGATAATGGATGAATAAAGCATATAAAAAATAAAAGCAATTAAAGTGCAAGAAATAAAAAAAACAATTAAAGTGCAAAAATCTAAAATATTAGTATAGTAGTAATATAATAATATTTACATAATAATAATGGTATGGTGAATTTAATCAACCACAACCAAAAGTGTAACCAAAACCGAAAGGCAACCGGATCCGCTTAGCATCTTACACTATAGCGATTAATCAAGGCAAATCGAACCGAATTCAATGAAATTTGAAAGGCGATTGGGAGACCCAAAGCACCTACGCATCAAACATTCATAAGTCTCGATTCTTAATGCAATATGATTAACCACTTTGGGATTACGCGATCAACAAGAGATCCGGTCCACGAATGTGCAAGTACCCAATTAGATTATTATTTTAAAGTCGGGACACATTTAGGTCTATGTTAAGCAATCACCGAGTAATTTACGAAGTAATTACCCTACAAATGAGGCCGGCCACCACCAATTAAGGTGAAAAATATTTTTGCTAATACATGTTAGAGAAATGATATAATGAATCATCCTCCGAAAACATGTCACACTAAAAAAAATGGTAACGGTCTAATCTTAATCGATATTTAACATTAATTTATCAAAAGCAACCTATCACAATCCTAAAGTATGGATAATGATCCAAATGATCATACATCCATAAATTTGAAATAATGAAGATTAAACTCTTTGAAAATCAATAATCTTCGAATCAGAGATCTCATCGACCAAAAGAAAAAATAAGAAAAAGATGAAGAGAAATATGGATTTAAATTTATAATCCATAAAAAAAAGAAATACTAAAAATACTTTTTAAAAAAACTCTTCAAATATTTTTTCCAAAAATATTCATAGAAATAGTCACAATAAAAAAATCAGAGGAACAATTTTAAAAGAAAATAATAAAATAAAAAAGAGTTTTAAAAAAAAATTAAAAAAATAAAAGCAAGAGAAAGGGGGGGGTGGTACGTGAGAAAGGATGGTGGTGATAGTGGAAGTTGGATTCATGTTGTTCTAAGGCCCATTCCAATATATAAAATCAATTAAACAGAAAATTGAATTTATAAAAATAAGTAAAACAAAAAATAAAAGAAAATACAACATCTTCTTCTTCGTGAAAATAGAAACACAGGGTACTATTCACCGCCGACGCTAACACCTTGGAGTTCCGTCAAATCGGAGCGACGGAGCTCCATTTGAACATCATTGCGATCGGAACGAAGAGTAGAACCAACATATGCTATCAATCTCGGAAAATATTCAAGAATAAACTCAAATCAGAACCGCGAATAATCATTGAAACTCGTCAAACTACCTTCAAAAATATATAATCAACACTCCAGTTCTTCTTCTCTGGTTCAGACTCTTCTTGATGCTTTGTGGTGTATGGATTTTGTTGTGAAAACTCAATTCTGAAAAGGTTTGGAAATGAGGAATTAAGGAGTTTGAATATGGATTCAGGATGGTGTTCAGAGAGATTTTCGCAGAGTTTTGAAGGCTATCAAAAGCTTCAAATCTGAAGGTGTAAGAGCTCTTATTTATAGATGAAATTGTGGTGAGTTTTGCTACCGTTTTGATCCTTGAAGTTGCATTTTGGAGCTGTGAATTTTATGCCGTTTTGCTCTGATTTCTTTTGCGTTTTTGAACTCATAATATGCGTGCTCCACCACTGAATTTGTTGTGCGTTTTATTCAAATTGTATTGCGTTTTGGTTGTGTGCGGAAGGTGTGACATTGCTGAATTTTCTGCGTTTCGTTTATCTCTTGGCTGCGTTTTGATACTTGCTTGGTTGTTTGTATGGATGGCTTAGAAGTTGAACTTTGTTTGGCTATAAATGATGACGTGTGTGCCATATGTATGGAGGTGGAAGTGTTGATCACATGTTCCTAATATAGCTGATAGCATAATGCATTTCTCTCTTATTTTATTATCATATTTTTTGCAAAAAAAAAGGCTTTTGTCATGGTTGGGAATGGCTTAAGCTAAACTTAGAATTGGTTTGTGTAAGAAATTTGGGGAGTATCATTGGTAATATGAAATAAAAAGAAGACAAATTAAATGGAATTAGCTATGTAATGGAATTTATGATGGATTTAGAGTATAGAAATAGATTTGGAAAAAAATAGAAAATTAGTTTAATGAATATTTGGATGAGAAAAATGGATAAATGGATTGTATTAAAAATGATTTAATTTGGATATAGGTTTAACAAATGTATTAAAAGTGGAATAAGGAAATGATTTAAGAAATGGGCTTCAAATATTTTTGTACATACTTTGTGGTAGAAAAAAAAAGGATAGTAATAAAAAAAATGATAGAATTATATAAAGTGGATAATAGTTTTTTTTTTTAATGTGATAGTTGGAATATTGGAATTATAAAAAGAAAATGGATAAAAGTGTGAATAATAAAAAATGGATATAGAATTATGAAAATTTAGAAATTGAAGGAAATGAATTGAATATGAATAATTTGGATATTTGGTGAGAATTAGAAAATGTGGAAATTATAGAGATGGTAATGTAAGATAATATTTTTTTGGTAATTGAATTAAATGAAAATTGGGATAAAGGTGAATGATAATTTTGGTGATAAAAAAATGGATGTTGAGAAATGAATTAAAATGTGGAAATTAAAATGATGATGAATATTAAATTGGGTATTTGGAGATGGAAAATAGAAATGTGGACAGTGGTTAGAAATAGATGGATAGGAAATAGTTGGATAATGGAAATATGGATGAGGTAAAAAAATGACTAGAGAGGAAAAAATGTATGAATCGAATAATAGACGAAGCGATGATTTGTGTTTAAAGCACAAAACAAAATTTGAATTTTCCACACACATGATGAATGAAACCAACCACAAGCCACTGGAAAAATCGCCACTGAAACCACAACCATCCACCTTTAATTTTATGAATCTTCTCAAAAATATCTGAACTGATCTCTGGAAAATAAATCCACAGATGAACCACTGATGAACTGATGATCACTCATTTAAGATAATCTGGACCAAACATCTCATGAATCACAGCTCAATAACCAGAGAATTTTCGCACACAACATAACTTAACATTGAATACACACTGCCTGAGAAATAACCACTGACACAAATAATTTGTAGTTGAAACAATCTCCTGATAGTTTGACCAAGATTGGGTCAAACTTCCAATTGAATCGGATCATGACTGAACAACCACATTTGAAATAAAATCATTGTCACGCCTTTGAAAACCCTGCAACTCCTGAAAGCACAAAGAAGAAGAAGAAGCGAACTACAACATATTTTTGGATTTTGGTTAGTGATTAGTAAACATAAACAAATATAAAGCAAATAAAAACAAAAGCAATGGTGATCCCCTGTGAGGCATAAACCTACACCCAAGAAGAACTGAGAAACCAGGGTGATCTTGTTTGTATGCAAGATGCAGATGAAATGCGAAGATATCTTAGGGCAAAAATCAGGATGTTACAGTTGGTCTTGAGGATTGTCTTGGAACAAGTTGCTTTTGGGAAGAAGAGTGATGAGTTGAACACTCAAGGAGATTTGTTCTTCTTGAAGGTGCATGAGAGTTTATCTCTCTTTGTAGATTTCTGATTCAAGCTGGTAGCACAGTATTATTGAAGATTTTCAGTTCTTGGATTACTATGCTATAATAATTCCAGTTGGTGGAGCACATCAAGATTCTTAGTAATGAGGTCTTGGTGTTTGGAAGGTGTTCTAACTGGTGTTAGGACATTATCAGGGGTGTTTGTCTACATGGTTTCTATTTTAACCTACCTAATCATACAAGAGAATGATGAAGTATATGATATGTCTTGAAGAAACATGTAGAGTAGACTGAAATAGATCAGGTATTGATTGCTTGGAAGTCTGTTTGGGGTCATTCATTCTAATGTCTGAATTAGTTTGGATGTATTGGATTGTATGGCCTTTGGCGTGTGAAGGCTTAGTGTCAGTATCTGCGTGCTAGAAGATGTTCGGCTTGTGTAGTTTGTGGTAATAGCAAACCAAGAAGGGATCAGGTATGCTTTGGTACAAGAAGTGAATATGTTCAATTGGGAATTGAGCTAAGGGTGAGCTCTTGAAGACATGAAGATGCGTCTTATGTTTTTCTTTTATCAAGTGCAGAGAGGCGTGTAGTATCCTAGACAGGGGGAGTGTGTTACAATTCTAGGTAGCTGGTTTTGTGAAGTTAAGGGTGAGTAGTACCTTAACCAGGTTTTGTGATGTTACACATCATGTTGTGACATGTGCTACTAAGTATGGGATTTATTTTGATAACATTTGTTACTTAGTTATGGTGTGTATGTCCTTGTGATCCAGATGAGGAGAGTCCTAAGTGTCCAAAAGGCTATATCGAATAAAACTGCTTTCTGTAGTTTATCTTAGATTCTTAAGGATTTGTGAACCATATTGTTGCACTGCTAGAAGACAGTATATGGTTGGATGTCTGAACATATTTCAAAGCATGTGTGTATTGTTTCCTATTTAAGAATATTTGTGGACGGTGCTAGCAGAAAAGTGTGAAACACGGGTTATTCATGCGTGTTTGTTATTGGGCCGTTTATTTTGGGAGAGCAAGTCAGCTGGTCAAGGTCTGTTTTTGAGAGATCCTCATTTAATGGTGCATAAGTTTTTGCTCATTTCATAAAGATCTAGGACCAAGAACGCTTCTTTATTCAAGGGTAGTTCGTTACTATCTATGTCCCTGCTTCCTATTTATAGAAGCATATTTCTCCTCCATCAGCATGTGAGTATTTTCATATTTTCTTCTTTCTAATGGGGTTCTTTTGTATCTGGATGAATAATATGTGGGTATGGTGTTGTGAGGGCTGTATTTGCCTAAGTTTGGCTAAAAGGGGGAGAAAGTGTGTGTGCAGATGGTGTGTTTGGAGATGTTATTACAACAGTTACATCTGTTATGTTCATGTTCATGCATGATGGTTGCCAGGATGAAGGTGGAAGATTTTTCTCTTATGTCACCATTGGTCTTCTTGATGGAGAATGTTCAGCACCTTGGGAGGAAGGGTTCTGTAGAACCTGAATGGAGAGAGGTCATATTGGATTGGTTCGGCCAAGACTTTAGGACTTTCTACTCCTAGTCCACTGTTGGTATTTCCACTGAAAGAATAGGAGAATGGTGTTTTAATTTTGAATGTTGCTAAAGATGTCAAACAATATGCCCTGACATAGTGAAGAGTTTGCTTTTGTTGTTGTTTTTTCAGCTTTGTTGTTGCTGTATTTTTTTGGATGTATTTGTGATATTTGTTTTAGCCAAAATTTTCCAAAGGGGGAGATTGTAAGTTTTGTATTTTTAGATTGGCATTAATTTTTTATCACAAATATTCCAAAAAGAAGATGATAAAGAAAAAATCTTAAGATTATGCAAGTCATTGGTAAAACAATCAAGTTGCACAAGAGGCAAAGTAAAAAGACTGATGTTAGTTGGTTCAGAGGAATCTAGTTCTGAACTCGGTAGGGCGAATAACTATTCGATCCCCTATAACTTGCACTCAGTATGTTAAATGGTTACCACACTTGTGTACCAGACCCCGTATGAAAAAAGATCAAACTCACTAACATGTTATTCCACTATGCGCGTGAAAGGTAAAGGGCTTAATGTGATTGCGTCAGAATGAAACCGGGTGAAACAGAAACAAGAGCATCTGGTTTAGATATAATAACATGATTCAGGTTGGTCTGCATAGGGGTTTATGAACATTGTTTGTTTTAAATGTCACTAGTGTATCTTTACTGTTTGAGTTACTATTAGTTCATTTAGCATAAAGTTGCACAACCACGTATGAATAGGTAATGTGTTTTGTGTTTGCATATAAAGGATATTTTTCAAAACATAATTGATTGTTTGCTTGAGGACAAGCAAAGATTCAAGTCTGGGGGAGTTTGATAACTCAAATTTGTATCGATTATGTAGTATAGTTTCTGATCATTTAACTTGTTAATTTATACATTTCGAACGATTTTACGCGAGTTTTATGTTTGTTTTGCAAATATTTAGTTAAACTTGACTTTTGGAAGCAAATAATGAAAATGAGACTTATTGAACAAGAAATGAAGCAAAACAGAAGAAAATAATGTTTTTGCATTTTTACTGTGGGAGGATCGTCACAAATGAGTGACGACCGTCACCAACCCAAGATAATTGTCCCAAGTTTAAGTCGATTGTCACAAGATAATTTTCTAAACACCTATATTACATATCAGAAGTCAAAATAGAAAGAGTCGTTGTTCGTCTTTTTCTCATTCAACAGAGAAGTTTTCTCCACCCTATTCAAACCTAGTTCAGCTTCATCAGTAAAGGCCCAAGCTAAATCCATTCCGTCAAACTCTCAACAAACCAAAGCTTAGAAGCTATAAATTGAAGCTACTGCCAAGTCCAAAGGGAGCTTCACTTTGTTACCGAATTCTTTCCAGATATTTGTTCGAAGCTCAAGATTTATTTTCCAGCATTGTTTCTATTTTTCCATTACCAACCCAAAGTGATAGTCTCCATCATCAGGAAACTATCACTCTTTATTTCTTTCTAGTCACATCATAATTGTTTTAGTTTTAGTTTTCTTCAAGTTTGGTTGATCAAGAACATTGCAACCAGATTTCTATTTTTAATGCTTTATTGTTTAATTATTATGCCATTTATTATTATTATGCAATTCTTCTTCTTCTTCTTCTACCTTTCTTCGTTTTTATTTAATATGTCCGGCTAAACCGTTAATTGGTTTGTAATTGTCTAACCGGAATGGATTTGATAGAACTAGGCTAATATCTTAAATTAAGTTTCTTTTCGGTTTCGATTTCTTAATATAAACAACTTTCATTACAAGAGTAAGTAAGTATAAAAGATTAGGATTAAGACCACGAGAGTGTGAGATCATAATCGAATAGCTGAAATTGGGCATTGTTTTAAATACAACGGAGTCGCTTTAAAATAAATTAGAACCTTTAGGTTTCCAAAAAGTATTTCTAACTTGAATTGACACAACGAGAACACTCAATTGAACTTGGGAGTATAGTAATAGGCAAGACCACGAGAGTGTGAGTCAACAACTTTTAAACCGACAACTTCTACAAAAAGATAACTTAACAAACCTTAATAAGCCGACCCTCTATTGAATTCGCGAAGGTGAATCAATTACGTACCGATATATCCTTATTATTAATTTACTTAATTACTTTCTCACCTTTTAAAACTAAGAATATCACTTGCCTTAGCTAAACATAGTAACACCTGATAGCGCTAGGTTGATTATCGAGTCTTTGTGGGATCGATATCTTTTATTACTACATGATAGACTGTGCACTTGCAGTTAGTAATCGTTAGACTCAGAAAGCCGCAATCAAGTTTTTGGCGCCGTTGTCGGGGACTTAGATTTAGTCAATAATGCAATTCGTTGTTGCGTCATCTAGACTAAGGCAACAAATTTACCTTTCCTTTGTCGATTGTATGCCCGGTACTTGCTCCCGAGGCAAAGGCTTAGAACCCCAGATCGACGAAGTAGAACATTTCATAAGTTCGATACGCCAAACTGAAACCAACGAAACCCTTTTTCCTGAAGATATCATACCATAACAAGTTGAAGAATCAATCATGGCCGAAAATGGAGCCGCTACACATTCACTCAAGTCCTATGCGACTCCAAATCAACAAGAATTGCACAATAGTATTGTCACACCAGCCATAACCCGAAACGTTTTTGAACTGAAACCTTCACTGCTGCAATATGTACAACAAAACCAGTTTTCCGGGAATCCTACGGACGACACTAACGAACATCTGACAAAGTTTGTGCAATACGTAGATACCGTGAAAGAAAATGGTGTAACCCAAGACGTAAGAAGAATGGGACTCTTTTAGTTCTCTTTAAGAGATAGAGCTTGGGCATGGTTACAATCGCTACCAGCCAATTCAATCACAACATGGACAGAACTTAAGAAAGTTTTATTATCTCGATATTTTCCGCCAAGAAAGACAGCTATGCTGAGAGCTCAAATTAACAGATTTCGACAGAAAGATTTCGAATCACTTTATGAAGCATGGGAAAGATACAAGGATTTGTTAAGATTATGTCCACACCATGGGTTTGAAAATTGGGTAACCATAATAACCTTCTTTAATGGACTTTTATACAACACTAGTGTAAGTTCTGTATTTTGGCATTAATTTTGTAAAACAAATATAGTAGCAATATATATGTACAGGAACTTTGGAAAACACAGAAAACATAAAGCAAGGAGTCCTTTTATGCAGCCAAACATGTTGTGTTGAAATGTTTCAACATTTGTAACAACATGTCGAAGAAGATGTCAAGACAGTTCATTCGACATCATGAACTGCTGAAGATGGATTGAGGTTTCTGTTTTGGTTTCTACAGAAACAAAATATTTTAAAGATTTAAATCAATCCAATGACGATGATTGTAAAAGAAAGACTCAAATGCTTACTGAAGACAGAAATCAAATATTGAAAAATGTAGAGTTTCTATATTTAGAGATATTTTAGGAGTTCTTAATTTGAAGATCTTTTTGTATATTTGTAGCAGATTTTTCGGCATTTTTGTAGCAGTTGCTGATGTGATTCTTTAGGCCCAAATCCAGTTGAGAATAGGTTATAAATAGAAACCTTGTAACCTAGGTGTAACCAGCCGAAAATGTAAAGATCATATCATTAGGGTTGTGTTCTTGTGGCAGCCGTGCGCAACACGGTTTATGTTGTGGCTGTTTTGTTTGTAAACCTTGAAGTTGCAAAGTAAGAGGTAGATTGTTCTTGCAGGAAGCTTGTAAGCAACTCTAAGGCATCGTCATGGAAATGTGACTTCTAGTTTGAATAGTTGGTGTAGGTAAAGAGCCGTCAATAACAACAACTAATTGTTGGGACTGTGAGACATCACTGAGGTGATTAGAAGTGAGGATGGGTCTCTCATATTTAGGAGATCCTAAATAGAAGTTGCATGGGTAGTGATTAAGTGAGAAGACTGTAAATTGTAGGTGTTTGCTGAGAAGTCTTTGAATTGATACTAAATAGTGAATTTCCTTCCTGGCTTGGTAGCCCCCAGAGTAGATGAGTTAGCATCGAACTGGGTTAACAATTTGAATGTGTTATTTACAGCTTTCAGTTTATTTTATGTAGTATGTGTGAAAAATGTCATATCAGATGTTTAACATCCTGAAGAATGTTCGAATCTAATATATCAGAATTTTTATTTACTACTGTTTGTGCCTTACCATGTTTATATGTAACAGATAAGATGTCTAAACTTCATATTCGACATCTGAGTCTATCATACCATAATTTCAATTGGTATCAGAGCAGACATCCTAGTCTGTTTCTGGATGAGATCCAAGGGGATACTTTTTGGTTCATGGTCAAGGTAGAAGTGTTCTACTGAAAATCTGTTTGGTGTGTGAATGGTCTCTAGAAGTGGGGGATGGACTATTCTATTGTGGTAGCATGGTGATGTGCTGTGGATGTGACAGGTTTAATTTATTTTCAAACCTATGGTTGTTGGTGTCACCTGGAAATATTGCAAGGGATAATTTTTGACACTTGAAACTTCTGAGGAGTTTGTATCCGCTGTCTATCTATTTGATAATTCCTTATGTTTGAGAAGGTTGCTCTTCTCTAGAGATATATCCTATGATGTTGGGTATATATGTCTATCTGCTTCTATTATTTGTGCTAATGATACATGAAAACTCTTTTTCAAGTCCACTCAAGGCACTGTGAAGAGAAGTGGTTGTTTAGAGATCTGAAGACTGTTTTAAATAGACTTATCTATTGTCTGTAGATCTCTTGGTGATCCTTGAAGTGATGTCTTATCCTTTGATAGAACATCACATCAGAATTAGGCATAATTATGTTGTCTAAGGGTTGTTTGTATAGATGCTTTGGTGCTAAACTAGTTTGTTTATTTCACACGTGTTTGGAACCTACTCCTGATTTGGAAGAGGCGACATCTATATAGTGTGTCTAAGAAGGGTCTGGCCATGGAACTTCTCTTAGATGTGTGTGCTGATCAAGGTGTGATCAACATGTCTTGTTATCATGAGGACAATTTATTTATGGTCCTTGCTGCAGGAGTGAAGTACCTGAGCTTCAAGGAGTATTATTTCAGAGAGAGTCCTTGTACATGAAGGTCAAGCTGTGTCAACTGGTGGAGTTGACTGATGTTGATATAGTTGATCAGTAGTTATATTGTGTGTAGAGACATCTCAAATCAGAAAGTCTGAAGGAGAAGTCTGTGTTCTAGCTGCTGCATATGTCTGTATTTTGGTCTGGTCAACTTCTGATGGTTGGTTCTCTTGTGCTGCCCTATCTGTGTATGGATTACTATGATGGTTGTCTTCAGAACCATAATAATCTGTGAAGTTGTGACTGAAAGAATGTTAGAACATCATCTTAGAAAGTACCAGATTCCTGCAGAAGAAGAAGAAGTCAGATTACATATCTTGCCTTGTGTGAGAAGTTAATCTTATCTGACCAATAGTAAATACCTTGACAGGAGACTTGGTATTTGTCTATTGTTTATTTGTTGCCTAAAGGTAGATATTTTGATGGGAGACTTAGTATTTATTTGGGAAGTATGCATATCTGCAGTCTGAATCTTATGGTTCAGAAAGTGTATAGAGTAACTAATGCTCATCTTCAGAAGGGGCTTTGGTTGTTCTTGCAAGGGGGAGTTAAGGAGTGATATTTGTAGTATATGCATGCAAGAATGAAAATTGTTGTTTGGAAGGTGCGGCTAGAGTTTATTCTTCCCATGACAAGAAAGGTGTGTATTATCATGAAGTTAAAATTGATAAATCATCAGGACTTTGTGAAGATTGCTTTACTCAAGGAGTAGTGTCATCCTTGGTATAGCTGCAAGGTGTAGTTCTAAACTATTCCTTCTAAAGATTCAGACAGTGGCAGGTTTGAAGACTTTGGAGAAAACAGTGGGAGTTTCTTAACAATAATATGTAATATAGATAGGAATATCTGCAGAATCAACAAAATGAAGGTTGTTGACTCAAACTTGGTTGATGAATCAAGTATATGAGAACATGGAACTCTTGTTCTGTTAAGGGAGGAGGTTCTTTCAAGTGGCAGAAGAAGGAGCTGAGTTCAACAGCTGGATGTAGAATGATAATGTTCAAACATCTAGTTCAACATCAGAATCTCAGTTGGTGAAGTGGCACATCAATTAAAGATAGGATGATTTACAACTAGTATATCCGAATATTTTTATGAGAATTCTGACAAACGTGAAGAAGAAAAAGGGTGGAAATTGGCTTTTTCATAAGAGGATTCATAAAGGAGGTGATCAAACTATGGCAATTGGTTGATCTCTTGAGTGGATTCGAAGAATCAAGATGATTAGAGTGTGGCAACTGGATGGTCTTGAGGATTGTCTTGGAACAAGTTGCTCTTGGGAAGAAGAGTGATGAGTTGAATACTCAAGGAGATTTGTTCTTCTTGAAGGTGGATGGGAGTTTATCTCTCTTTCTGAATTTCTGATTCAAGTTGGTGGCACATTTTTGGTGAAGATTTTCAAGTTCCTGGATTACTATGTTATAGTAAGTCCAGTTGGTGGAGCCCATCAAGAGTCTTGATCTTGGTATTTGGAAGATGTTCTAACTAAGTGTTAGGACATTATCTGGGGTGTTTGTTAACATGATTTCTATTTTTAGCCTACCTAATCATATGGGAGAATGATGAAGTAGATAATATGTATGGAAGAAATATGTAGAGTAGACTGAAGTAGACCAGGTATTGTTTTCTTGGAAGTTTGTTTGTGTTCATTCATTCTAATGTAAGAATTAGTTTGGATTTGTTTTTTCTGGATTGTATGGCCTTTGGTGTGTGAAGGCTTAATATCAGAACATGTGTACTAGAAGATGTTCAACTTGTATAGTTTGTGGTAGCAAAAAACCAAGAAGGGATCAGGTATGCTTTGGTACAAGAGGTGAATATAGGGGTGGAAAACGGGCATGCCCGCCCCGTTTAGACCCGCCCTGCAAAAGCCCGCAAAAAAATGGGGCGGGCGGGGCAGTCAAAGTTGAGGTTGCGGGCCTAAAACATAAGCCCTCCCCGCAAAAAAGTGAGGGTGGGACGGGGAAAGCCAACGGGCATTGCACTTTTTAAGCCTAAAAATGCAAAAATTTAAGTAAATGTGCATGCCCGCAAAAGCCCACGAAGAAAATGGGGCGGGGTGGGGAGGACACTTTAGAAGGTGAGGACCTAAACCCTTGGCCCGCCCCGAACTAAAGTGCAGGTAAAATGGGCATGCCGAATGGGCCGGGCCCGTTTTGCCACCTCTAGGTGAATATGTTCAATTGAGAATTGAACAGAGGGTGAGCTCTTGAAGACATGAAGATGCGTCTTATGTTTTCCTTTCATCAAAGTGCAGAGAAGCATAGAGTATCCTAGATAGGGGGAGTATGTTACAATTTTGTGCATCTGGTTTTGTGAAGTTAAGTGGGAGTAGTACGTTAAACAGGTTCTGTGATGTTACAGATCATGTTGTGACATTGCTACTATGTATGGGATTTATTTTTGATAACATTTATTACTTAGTGGTTATGGTGTGCATGTCCTTGGGATCCAGATTAGGAGTGTCCTGTGTGTCCAATAGGCTTATGGAATAAAGTTGGTATCTGCAATGTATTTTGGATTCTCAGGAGGTGTGGACAATGTTGTAGTGGGTTGTTAGAACATGTTTCGGAACATGTGAGTTGAGGATGACCAGGTTTGGTGTGTGGAAGGTACAGGTGTGAAACACGTGCTTATACAAAGCTTGTTTTGGTCGGTTCACTTTATTAGGTGGAGAAGCTTTTGCGCCTAAATTAACGAGTCTTGACTAAGAATGCATCTTCTTTTCAAGACACCATCATACTTTCAAGGTTAGCTTTGTCCTATTTATAGAGAGCATTCCTTCTCCTTCAGCCAGCGTGTTTTTCATTCCTCTTACGTTTAATGGGGTTCTTGTGTTTCTGGGAGAGTAATGCATGAGTTTGGCCCTGTGAGGGTTGTATTTGCCAAAGTTTGGCTAAAAAGGGGGAGATAAAGCCATGATGTGTCTAGTTTTGTGATGAAGCTGGAGTTTGTGTTCCAATATCTGTATTGGATGTGTTCATTATGTGTAGCATGTTTGGAGTCCAGGATTTCAAGATGGAAGCTGTAGCTTAGTCATTGTGACTTGTGTCCTGAGTTGTGAACACAATTGTGACTTGTGTTCTGAGTTGCATAAGAGAATGAATGCCTTGTTCTCTGATGCTACCATTAGCCTCTCTGGAGTAATGAGTCTCTCAGAGTTCGGGCGGTATTTCCCGGATTTTTGGAGGTATTTCTTAAGAATGGAAAGGAGGTAGAAATGGATCGATTTGGTCAAAGAATTTAGGACTTTCTACTCCTTGTCCACCACTGAGGAAGATGTCAAGCAACATGTCCTAGCATGGTCAAGAATTGGTTGCTGGTGTATTTTTGGTTTTTTGTTCTTGCTGCTGAAGATTAATGTATTATTTTTTTTATTTGTTTTAGCCAAAATTTTCCAAAGGGGGAGATTGTAAGTTCTGTATTTGTAGTCTGGCATTAATTTTGTAAAACAAGTATAGTAGCAGTATATATGTATAAGATATTTGCAAAACACAAAAAACATAAAGCAAGGAGTCCTTTTGTGTGCCCAAGCATGTTGTGTTGAAATGTTTCAACATCTGGAACAACATGTCGAAGAAGATTTCAAGACAGTTCATTCGACATCATGAACTGCTGAAGATGGATTGAAGTTTCAATTTTGGTTTCAATAGAAACAAAATATTTTATAGATTTAAATCAATCCAATGGTGTTGATTGTAAAAGATCTTGAAGACTCAAATGTTTACTGAAGACAGAAATCAAATATTGAAAAATATAGAGTTTCTATATTTAGAGATATTTTAGGAGTTCTTAACTTGAAGATCTTTTTGTATATTTGTAGCAGATTTTTTCTGGATTTTTGTAGCATTTGTTGCTGTGATTTTTTAGGCCCAAATCCAGTTGGGAATAGGTTATAAATAGAAACCTTGTAACCTAGGTGTAACGAACCAACCGAAAATGTAAAGATCATATCATTAGGGTTGTGTTCTTGTGGCAGCTGTGCGCAACAATGTTTATGTTGTGGTTATTTTGTTTGTAACCCTCGAAGCTGTTAAGTAAGAGGTGGATTATTCTTGGAGGAAGCTGGTAAGCAACTATAAGGTGTTGTCATGGAAGTGTGACATCTGGTTTGAATTATTAGTGTAGGTAAAGAACCGTAAATAACAACAATTGACTGTTGGGACTGTGAGACATCACTGAGGTGATTGGAAGTAAGGATGGGTTTCTCATATTTAGGAGTTCCTAAGTATAAGTTGCACAGGTAGTGATTAAGTGAGAAGACTGTAAACTATAGGTGTTTGCTGAGAAGTCTTTAAATTGATACTACATAGTGGATTTCCTTCCTGACTTGGTAGCCCCCATAGTTGATGAGTTAGCATCGAGCTGGGTTAACAATATGAATGTGTTCTTTATATCATAATTTTAATATTATTTCTATTTATGCCTTACCATGTTTATATGTATCATATAAGATGTCTCAACATCATATTCGACATCTGAGTCTGTCATACCATAATTTCAACTAGGATGACGATAGATGCTGCCGCGGGCGGCGCTCTTATGGAGAAACCATACGAAGAAGCCTATAACCTCATTGAGAACATGGCTCAAAATCATTGCCAATGGGGATGAGAAAGAACACCTATAGAGAAGAACCAAACTAAAGGAGGAATGTACGAAGTGAACAGTTTTGATCACGTAAATGCCAAGATGGATGCCATAGCTCAGAAAATCGATAACTTGACCATAACACCACTAGCCACCGTGGGTGTAGTGGCTCCAAATTGAGAAATTTGTGGAATCCCAAGACACACATCACCTGAATGTCAACTTCTTGTCTAATACCTACAACTCATGATGGAAGAATCATCCAAATTTCTCTTACAAGAACAACAATTCCTTGTATGCGCCTAACCAAGCACCACCTGTACCACTGGGATACCAAAAGGTTGTCGCACCCAATCTAAACGCTCCTAGGAAATCAAACCTTGAACGATGATGGAAAACTTTATTTCCACACAAACGCAAAAAAACAAGGATTTCCTGAACCAGAACATACATACTAGTGAGCAGATCAAACAATTGGTGACCAAAGTAGATGCATTAGCTACTCATAATAAGATGTTAGAAACCCAAATCTATTAAGTAGCCCAACAACAAACATCCAATGTTTCCCCAGCTGGAACGTTTCCTGGATAACCACAACCAAATGCTAATGGTCATGCAAATGCAGTTATACTAAGAAGCGGAAAAGAATTGGACGGACCTGCCGATCCTAGAACCGAAAACCCAGCCATGTATCAACAGCCTGAAAAATCGACCGCGAAAAACAATAAACCACAGGAAAAGGAAGCCAAGGAACAAGAGGCCGAGGAAAAATAAAAACCTTATGTACCTCCGCCACCGTATAAACCAATGATTTTGTACCCCCAATGGTTAACAAAATCTAAAACTATGGGACAATTTAAGAAATTTGTAGAGCTTTTGAAACAGTTGAAAATCACCATACCCTTTACATAAGTTATTACTCAGATGCCCTCATATGCTAAATTCTAAAAGAGATCTTATCTAACAAAAATAAAATCGAGGAGAATGAAACAGTTACACTTAGTACTGAGTGTAGCACAATTATTCAAAATAAGATGCCTCCTAAATTGAAGGATCCAGGAAGTTTCTCTATTCCTTGTGTGATAGGAAAGTTCATCATAGACAAAGATCTATATGATTTAGAAGTAATAATAAGTGTTATGCCATTATCAATTTGCAAGATCCTCGATATGGGACAATTGAGACCAACCAAGATGTCAGTTCAACTAGCTGATCGATCAGTAAAATTCCCGGTTGGCATTCTAGAGAACCTTCCTGTACGAATAGGTCAGTTTTACATCCCAACTGATTTCATAATCATGGACTTTAAAGAATATGCTAATACTCCTATCATACTAGGAAGACCATTATCATCGATGTGAATAAAGATAAGCTGACATTCAAAGTAGGAGAAGAGAAAGTCGAATTCATTCTAACCCAATTCCTCCAAGCTCTAGCCATAAATGATACCTGTTACCTTATATACGTCATTAACGAGTGCATATGAGAAATGGAAAAAGAAGATACTACCTACTCTAACATAATGAAAATCCCATCTCCTGAGATCTTCGAAGATGATAATTTGAAAGAACCTTACCAGGATGAAAGCCAAATTGAATGCTTAGCTCTTACACCTGATCAAATTCCATGCCCAAAGAAACCCGATATTGAACTTAAGTTATTACCTAATAACCTTAGATACAAATTCCTCGATTCAGAGCTTAAAAGACCAGTTATAGTTAATACAGACTTAAGACAGCTCGAGACCGAAAAACTTTTCGACGTTTTAAGAAAATACCCAACTCCGTTAGGCTATAAAATATTTGATCTAAAAGGAATAAGTCCTTAAATATGTATTTACCGTGTTATGCTAGAGGAAGACTGTAAGACCTCTAGAGAACCTCAGAGAAGGATTAATCCAATTTTAAGTATTGTAGTCATGGACGAGGTTAAGAAGTTACTAGACGCCGAAATTATATATCCAATATCCGACAGTCAATGGGTCAGCCCAGTGCATGTCTTACCAAAGAAGAGAGGCATTACAGTCCCTAAGAACACAAAGGGCGAGTCTATAATACAAAGAGTAGTAACCGGGAGTAGAATGTGCATCGATTACCGAAAACTGAACAAAGCTACCCGGAAAGATCATTTTCCTTTACCCTTCATCAATCAAATGTTGGAAAGATTAGCCAAACATTCTTACTTTTTAACCTAGATGGTTACTCATGATTTTTCCAAATTCCTATTCATCCTGACGACCAAGAGAAGACAACATTCACATGCCCCTACAGAACATTCGCTTACCATCGTATGCCATTCGGTTTATGTAACGCTTCAACAACATTTCAACGATGTATGATGGCGATTTTTGTTGATTTCATAGATGACATCATGGAATAGTTTGGGGACATGTGATATCTAACAGAGGCATCGAGGTAGATAAAGCAAATATAGGAATAATAAAAGACCTTCAACTGCCTAAAACTGTGAAAGAAATAAGAAGTTTCATAGGACACGCCGATTTTTACCGTCGATTCATTAAGGACTTTTCCAAAATCACTAAGTCGTTGACTGGTATACTAATGAAGGACGTTGAGTTTGTCTTTGACGAAGACTGTTTAAAAGCATTTGAAACACTCAAAACAGCCCTCATCACTGTACCCATCTGTAACACGGTGGGAGAACTGACTTTAAGTAATGTTGCGGATAGCAAGAGTCGCCACCGACTTTTATTTTATCCAAAGGAAAGGCATAAAAGAACAGGAAAGACCTTAAGAGATATTTTTGGGTCCGGGGGGTAGGTTATGTAAAGGGAAGGTGTTAGCACCCTTTACATCCATGGTTATCCATGGGCTCTTAGTTACTTAGCTCACTTTTGAATTGTTTTTGAAAGTGTAGTGTGTGAATAGAAAAATTTTCAGAATAGTTGATAATAACCCATGTACGGATGTGTAAAAACTTGTTTTTGAAAATTTGTTTGAAATTGTGAAGAGTTTGAAAAGTTTTTGAAGTGAGCAAGTACATAAGAGGAACCTACCCTAAAGTTTTAAGTCTTTCTTGTTCTTTATCCTTTCATTGGTAAGACTATCCCTACTATTAAGGAGTAGGTAGTCATTACCTTGGATGTAAGGGACATGTGAGGGACATTCTGTTTTTATGAAGGCAACTGTGGGGTGTATTAAGCATATATGAGGGACTATCATCATTATTCGAAAAGGGACTTGATTCGTGAAGGCAACCATGAGGGACTTGATGATTTTTTCATTTTGAAGGGACTTGCTTTATACACCCCACTTGACCTTATGATTTAGGCAACTTGAGGGATAACCTTAGAAAGTGTAGGATGGCGATTAGAAATCGACTTACGTGTGTGAGTGTTTATTTTAATTATCTTATTATTAAAATGATCTAAGTTATTTTTTAAATAAAATACATATTAGCACTCCCTAATTACTAACCATAGCAATAATAATAATATTTACAAATTTTACATCCGGGAAGCAATTACAACATAATTATAATAAGCAAAAATAAATAAATAGCAAAATATAAATATAAGCAAATTAAAAATATATAAGCAAAATAGTAAGCAATAAATAAATAAATATTGGGTTAGTGCTAAATAATAATAATAATTAGAAATAACAAACAAGGTTAGAAACATAATAGAAAATAAAAGTATGGTTAAATAATAAAAATTAATGAAATAATGTAAAATTAATAAAGCAAAACAAATAATATGGTTAGTAGTAATAATAATAAATTAATCAAAACATTATAAGAATAAGGAATTAACAATTTCTAGCATAAACAATTATATTTAAAAAAAACAAATATGAATAAACAATTATTTTAATTCCCAAATTATTAAATTATTCTTAAATATATTATAGCTACAAAACTTAATTATTATAAATTCAATTATTTCAAAACAAAAATTATAAAAAAGTATTTACTTAATATATATAAAGCGAAAAATAAATTATAAGTATATTTACAAAACTTTAATTTCTAATAATATGAAATATATTTATATTTTAGACGAGAGAAATAATTTATAATTATATTTATAATATTTACATGAATCATACTAAATAAATAAATAAATGTACATTATAATTACATTAATAGTTAGAAAATAAAATAACTTGGAAAAAATAGAATTAGATTTTATTTTAGAAATTTTTTAGGGTTTACTCTTAGAACATATTTTTTAGGATTTTCAATATAAGGTTATTTTTAATTAATATACATATTATAATTTATTTACATAAGATAAAAACATAATTTATATTTTAGAAAACAAACATGCTTGATTATTATTTATTATTTATAAACATATATTCCAAAAAATTATATTTAATTTAAAATTATAATACATAAAACAAATAAAATAAGAAAAAGTATGAAAAAAACTTACCTGACTGGGGTTTGAACCCAGGTCAGTAGGTTTGCAACCAACAGGAAAAAACCATCAAGCCATCACACACGCAGGTGAGAAAGAAGAGAGCATAATTGTTTTTGTGCGTTACCCAGCAAAATCAGGAAAAATAATAGAAGCCAAAAGGCCTGGGGTAGGATTCGTACCCAGGACCTTATGAATGCAAGCATACGCGCGCTACCGCCTGGCTGGGAGAGCCTTCCTGTTAGCTGAATGGCTTTGAACAATAATATAATAAGTCTTTATTATCCTGAAAAAATAGCAAAAACAATGTACAAGGCAGGATTCGAACTCAGGTCACGCTGGCTACACACACAGGCCTTTTACCACTGGACCACATGCACGCGTGTGATTATCAAACAGCAAAACAACATAAAATAAATTAATCATAATTTGAATTTGAATCTTGGCGCCAGGGGATCGTCTTCAACCTTGTGACCTTCAAAATTTGCTGCGAAATCAGCTAGGGAATTACCTGCGAATTTTCATACGCACACAACCTGCAAATTTTCAATTATCACAAATACGCAAGCATTCATTAAATCAAGCATAGGGTTATGATCCCCACGTCACATACAGTCAATCCATGGTATTAAAATTAGTTTATGAGTCCTAAATCAAAGAATCCCAAAAATCATTCAAGAACCCTAGCTATGGCCGTTTACGGTTTAAGCACCTATTCTTCAATCCACTTGCCCAGGAAGCATCTATGCATCATTACAAACATAAATACATCATTAGATTTCATTATCAATGCATAATTAGTTCAAACCGAAATTTTTTTTAAGAGAGATAAAATGCATTCGGGTAGCATGAATTTGTATGGTTTTGATGCAATGGATGATTGAGTTTGCTTCAAGAGGGCTCAAGGAACATCTCCATGTCTTCACAATACCTTTTTCTACCTTGAAGAGAGGAATCCGAATTTGAAATTTCTTATGATTTTTTGAAGTGCAAAACCTACCTTTAAGCTGCTGGATTTCGTGCCCTTGTGTTTGGTTTATGTTTAGTATATATAGGTGAATCATTCTAGGTCAAAACATTGATTAGTCATGTGGAAACTTTGATCTAAAAAGATTGAAATTGATCAAGTGTTAAAAGTCAAATATTTGTGTATTATGACTTGCTATCTTTGGATCAATCACATTATTTCTTTCTCTTTAAACTTCAATCATCCATTAAGAATTTCTAGAACCTCAATCTTCACCCAAAAATAGATTTTCATATTTTATATTTATTTAAAATGATTTTTATGAATTAAATCAATAATAAATAAAAATAAAATAATAAAAATGCTGAATTTTGGTCAATTGGGTCGTGCACCATGTTATGAGGTGGATTGGATCACAACTTAGCAAGCCCATTTGGAAAGAATTACTTTTAGACCTCCATTTTCAACATAAACCATCACAAAATTTCCCAACTTTGCAAAGGCATATCTCCCTCAATTTTAAAGGTATGAGGGTGTTCTTGGACTTTTTGGAAAGCTTGAGGAGTCCTCTAAACAACCCCATTGGTTTCAGGTCCATATCATTTACCAATCTCAAGTTGTGCCCTTTTGAAGTTGTTGACTTTTTGTTGACTTTTGAAATGACCTATAATGTCTTAGATCATATCTTTCAAATGAAGCATTTTTGGGCTTAACTTTCAACATCAAAGTTGTAGAGAATTCAATTTCCTTTAAAATGAGCTTTGGATGGAGACTTGGTGATGAAGTATGTGAAAGTTATGATTGGTCAAAGTTCAGTTGACTTTTACTAAGGAAACCCTAATTTAGAAACTCCTGATTATTGATGATCTGGAATCTCCTTGATGAATCATGATCAACCCTTGATCAAATGATGAATTTTACTTCATATACTTGATGTTGGCAAAAAATCATGAAGTTTGACTTTGGTTTGACCACAGTTGACCTCAGTTTGACTTTTTAACTGCATTGACTGATTTTGACTTATCTGATCATCTGACTGAGCAAGCTTTTGAGAAAAGTCTTGAAACTTGACATGGGGGTTCTTGCACACATATAAGATGTTATGAAACTCACTTGAGGTATTGGAAGTCCATTTAGCCTGATTAAAGTCAAAACCCTAGTTTTGGATACACTGCTTAGGAGGTGCATTGTCTGAGGGAATTATCAACTCTTCTGACCAATTGTGAACTTTGTGAACCTTGTGAACCATCATAAAATGTCTTGTGAACCTCATGGGAGGTATTGTGAAGCTTGTGAACCTTGTGAACCTCATGAAGTGGCTTTGTAGACCTCATAAACCTCAGGAAAGCTTTGTAATCATTGTGAATCTTGTGAACCTTGTGAACCTTCATAAAGTAACTTGTAGACTTCATGAACTTCATGAAAGGTCTTGAAGATGTTGAGAAACTTGTGAACCTTGTGAACCTTCATGAAGTAACTTGTGGACTTCATGAACCTCATGAAAGGTCTTGAAGATGTTGAGAAACTTGTGAACCTTGTGAACCTTCATGAAGTAACTTGTGGACTTCATGAACCTCATGAAAGGTCTTGTAAATGTTGAGAAGCTTGTGAACCTTGTGAACCTTCAAGAAGTGACTTGTAGACTTCATGAACCTCATGAAAGGTTATATAAGCATGGAGAACTTGTGAACCTTGTGAACCTTCTTAGAACACAAAGTCTTGTATTGTGAGGGCAAATTTTGGGGTGCAACAGCTGCCCCTGTTCAATTTTCTGAAACCTGAGGGGTTAGATTGGTATATTTGCCAGTCGTAACCTGGAAGGTTGAAGGGGATTGAACACAAAAGCCCAAAAATTTGCACTCACCAGTGCCTATATTGATGGTTGGTTGGATATGATTGAGTGGGCTTAAAGATGCCACTAGGGAAAAGTTTTTTTTCTAGCAGTATAATGAGAGCTGTCAGGAGTCTGGAGTAATACTGATGTAACAGCATGTCTTCATGAGGATAGAGCAATCAATAATGATAACCCTAAAGCAGTCTTGAAGAAATAATATGATTTCAGGAGGATAGAGCAACCAATAGCTCTAAAGCAGTCTTGAAGTAATGATTTCAGGAGGATAGAGCAATGAATAGCTCTAAAGCAGTCTTGAAATAATAAGATGGCTTCAGGAGGATAGAGCAATCAATAGCTCTAAAGCAGTCTTGAGGTAGTAATATGACTTCAGGAGGATAGAGCAACCAATAGCTCTAAAGCAGTCTTGAAGTAATGATTTCAGGAGGATAGAGCAATGAATAGCTCTAAAGCAGTCTTGAAATAATAAGATGGCTTCAGGAGGATAGAGCAATCAATAGCTCTAAAGCAGTCTTGAAGTAATATGATGATTTCAGGAGGATAGAGTAATCAATAATGATAACTCTAAAGCAGTCTTGAATTAATATGATGATTTCAGGAGGATAGAGCAATCAATAATGATAACTCTAAAGCAGTCTTGAAGTAATGATATGATTTCAGGAGGATAGAGCCATCAATAATGATAACTCTAAAGCAGTCTTGAAGTAGTGATATGACCTCAGGAGGATAGAGCAATCAATAGCTCTAAAGCAGTCTTGAAGTAGTAATATGACCTCAGGAGGATAGAGCAATCAATAGCTCTAAAGCAGTCTTGAAGTCATGAGAATTTATCAGGAGGATAAAGTGACCCTGAGGTAACAATAAAGCAGTCCCGAAGATCATAAGTTTGTTTGTTGGATAGTTAACCTGAAAACAAGGTAGCTTTTGTATAATAATATTAGTTTATGCATTATGTATGCATGTATGCTATGATGCACTTAGGTAATGTACTATATGTCTATGGATATGTATGCTATGGTATAATGTAAATGATGTATGTATGATATGATACTGCCGGAAGCGTCTGGATATCTTCGTATAACAACTGCTGGCCAGGGAAAATAAATCCCGATTCGCTATTGAAGAATGTATAACCCTCCGTCTGCTGGGGATAATAAGGTATATATAACCTCCCGTCTGCTGGGGATAGTAGGGTATATATAACCTTCGTCTTCGTTTGATAGTAGGATAAGTATAACATCCCGTCTTCGTTCGTCGTACTCTTATTGGAAAGTAATTTCCGAATATCCGTATGAGGATAAAAGAGATGGATATAAATTCCAGGGGAGATGAAACTTTGTGAAGATGGATTCGTCCTACTAAGGGTTTTGTAACTGTCTTGTAAAGGTGAACCGGCGAAGCTTCGTTGAAATCCTTCCCTCGTTCGTCCTTAGTAAATACTATTACTGCATTTTCATGCATTTCTGGTAAACATTAATCATATTAAGCATACATGCATTTCTGGTAAACATTAATCATATTCAAAAGCATACATACATTCAAACACAACCAATGGACGTTTCGCTTATGTAAATAGGGTAAAAGTAAATCTGAATTCAAAAGATGGAATTTATTTATATCAAAAGTGACCCATACATGGGTAAGTTTGTACAAGGAGACATAAACCCTAGTAAGAGGATTTTGTCATAAAGTTTTACAAAAGAAAATCAGCTATGTGGGAAACAATCCTATTGAGCTTCAATTCTACTATTGCCATTCAAGTATCTCATCTTCTTGCTGTTGAGACGGAAACGATTGGATTGAGCTTTATCTGTTCGAGCTTGAATAAGTAGTACAACTGGTTGCAGTTTCATGGGTGATCCAAACGAGACATAGTCATACGCTTTAATCCCTAACTTTTGCCTGGATTGCCCTTTCAGGTTTTCAATCCACCGGGATACCCTTTTTTGCCCAAGCCGCCTTTTCAGGTTTTCGACTTGCCGGGTGTACATCTTTTTATATATATCCCTAATTTTTGCCCAAACCCTTTTGGTTTGCCGGGATGCCCTTATTTTTCCTAGGCCAGTCAACCTAGCGGGTCTCTTTTTATGCGTAGTATTTTTTAACTATGTCTGCGTTTACAGGCTGTGGGAAGTCCTCACCATCCATTGTAGTCAGTATCATGGCACCTCCTGAGAATACTGTCTTGACTACAAATGGTCCTTCATATGTTGGAGTCCACTTGCCCCTAGGATCACCCTGTGGTAATATGATACGCTTGATTACCAAGTCACCAGCCTGATATACCTTTGGCTTAACCTTCTTGTTAAAAGCTTTGATCATTCGTTTCTGGTACATCTGGCCATGACAAACTGCTGCTAACCTCTTCTCATCAATCAAATTTATTTGGTCCAGTCGAGTCTGAATCCACTCATCTTCATCCAGGCCTGCATCCTTCATAATTCTTAAGGAGGGGATTTGAACTTCAATGGGCAGAACTGCTTCCATACCATAGACTAAGGAGAATGGGGTTGCCCCTGTTGAAGTACGTATTGTGGTACGATAACCATGAAGAGCAAATGGTAACATCTCATGCCAATCCTTGTAAGTAACAGTCATCTTCTGTAGAATCCTCTTAATGTTCTTATTAGCAGCTTCAACTGCCCCATTCATCTTTGGACGATACGGAGAAGAGTTGTGATGCTTAATCTTGAACTGCGTGCAGAGATCAGTAATCATAGTGTTGTTCAGATTAGAGCCATTGTCAGTGATAATCCTTTCAGGGATGCCATACCTACATATGAGATTGTTCTTAATGAATCGAGCCACAACATTCTTGGTAACATATGCAAATGAAGCTGCCTCTACCCACTTCGTGAAGTAATCAATAGCAACCAGGATGAAACGATGCCCATTAGAAGCAGTAGGCTTGATCTCACCAATCATATCAATGCCCCACATGGCAAAGGGCCAAGGAGCAGTCAACACATTCAATGGTGATGGAGGTACATGAACTTTATCAGCATAGATTTGACACTTGTGACATGTTCTAGAGTGTTGATAGTAATCAGCTTCCATGGTAGACCAATAGTAACCTGCTCTCAATATCTTCTTTGCCATGGTATGTCCACTAGAATGAGTGCCAAAAATCCCATCATGCATATCTTCCATAATCTCAATTGCTTCCTTCTTATCCACACAACGAAGCAAAGTTGAATCATGATTGCGCTTGTACAAAATGCCATTACTCAAAAAGAACTTAGCAGAGAACCTTCTCAGAAACTTCCTATCTTTGACAGATGCCCCTTCAGGGAACTCCTGAGCTTCAAGATATCTTTTCACTTCATAGAACCAAGGCTTCTCCTCTGCCCCTTCAGTGTCAATCTCATTGCAGTATGCAGGCTTCTCAAATCTATCAATGGTAATCTTGGGAGCTTCATCATTCCAACTGATCTCAAACATGGATGCCATGGTAGCTAATGCATCTGCCAACTGGTTCTCTCTTCGTGGAATGTGTCCAAAAGTAATCTCTTTAAAATGTGGGATCAAAGACAACACATGCTCTCTGTAAGGAATGAGGTTATCATGCTTGGTATCCCAATCTCCTTTAATCTGACTTACCACCAGGGCTGAATCTCCATACACATCAAGGAACTGAATCTTCATATCAATAGCAGTTTTAATACCCAGGATACATGCCTCATACTCAGCCATGTTATTGGTACAATAGAAACAAAGTCTGGCAGTAATCGGGGTATGACAACCTTCAGGGGAACTAATCACAACACCAACACCATTACCAAGTGCATTAGAGGCACCATCAAAAACCATAGTCCATCGGGATCCTGGTTCAGGTCCGTCATATTGTCCAGGTTCTTTGGTAATGATCATAATGTCTTCATCAGGGAACTCAAAATTCATTGACTGATAATCATCCACTGCTTGATGAGCCAAATGATCAGCAACAACACTTCCTTTAATGGCCTTCTGAGTAGTATACTGTATGTCATATTCTGTCAAGATCATTTGCCATCTTGCAATTCTTCCGGAGAGAGCAGGTTTCTCAAATATGTACTTGATTGGATCCATCTTAGAAATCAATAAGGTAGTATGGGTCAACATATACTGTCTTAGTCGGCGAGCAGCCCATGCCAAAGCGCAGCAAGTTTTCTCGAGCAGTGAGTATCTTGTTTCACAGTCGGTAAACTTTTTGCTAAGGTAGTATATTGCCTGCTCTTTTCGACCAGACTCGTCATGTTGCCCCAATACACACCCCATTGAGTTGTCTAACACTGTTAAGTACATAATCAAGGGTCTTCCATCAACTGGTGGCATCAAAATTGGAGGTTCTAGCAGATATTTCTTGATTTCATCAAAGGCAGTCTGGCACTCATCATTCCATTCCATCAGCTGATCTTTCTTCAACAATTTGAAAATTGGCTCACAGATGGTAGTTAATTGGGAAATAAATATTGCAATGTAGTTCAATCGTCCCAAGAAACCTCTAACCTCCTTCTCAGTGCGGGGAGCTGGCATCTCTCGTATAGCTTTCACTTTTGCAGGATCCACTTCAATACCTTTTCCACTGACAATGAAACCCAGGAGCTTTCCAGATCTAACTCCAAAAGTACACTTGTTTGGATTTAATCTCAACTTGTATTTCTTCAACCTCTCAAACAACTTGTGCAGATGATCAAGATGTTGCTCTTCGTTCTGAGACCTGGCTATCATATCATCTACATATACCTCTATCTCATGATGAATCATATCATGAAACAAAGCCACCATAGCACGCTGATATGTTGCCCCTGCATTCTTCAAACCAAATGGCATTACCTTATAGCAAAAGGTGCCCCACTGTGTCACAAATGTTGTCTTCTCCATGTCTTCAGGTGCCATCTTGATTTGATTGTAACCAGAGAAACCATCCATAAAAGAGAATACCTTATGCTGAGCAGTGTTGTCTACCAGAATATCAATATGAGGAAGTGGAAAGTCATCCTTAGGGCTAGCCTTGTTCAAATCTCTGTAGTCTACACACATACGTACCTTACCATCTTTCTTAGGAACTGGTACCACATTTGCAACCCACTGAGGATAAGAAGTCACTGCTAAGAACCCTGCATTGAACTGTTTCATTACCTCTGCCTTGATCTTTTCTGACATTTCAGGACGCATACGACGAACCTTCTGCTTCTTTGGACGACAATCTTCTTTCACTGGTAAACGGTGAACCACAATGTCTGTATCCAACCCTGGCATATCTTCATAAGACCAAGCAAAGATCTCCACATAGTCACGTAACATCTGAATCAACCTGCTCTTGACACTGTCCCCTAAATCAGCCCCTATCTTGACCTCTTTTCTGTTTTCTTCAGTTCCCAAATTCACAACTTCGACTGGCTCTTCATGTGGCTGTATAGCTTTCTCTTCTTGTTGTAACAACCTAGCAAGCTCTACAGGTATTTCACAATCGTCCTCATTTCCGTCTTCAGTTTGATAGATCGGATTCTCGAAATTATAATTGGCAATAGTAGAACTGTTATCAACAGGATCCAGAGTGGATGAGGATCTGCATTTAGTGATGTGGGTGTGTGTAAGAACACATAGCTGATAAAACAAAAATAAAAGAAAAGAAAGACAAGGAACACAATATTTACGAAAACGAAACGTCCACTGATTTTATTGAATGAAGTATGCAAATGAAATGACAGCCCGTAACAAGCACACCATTGTGCCCCGGGTAAGGCACATGGCTTATTGTTCAAATTTTAAAACATAACACAGTAATAGTATTTACTCCTGACTAAAGGAGATAGGGATAACATCTTCAGCTTTCCAATTATTGAGTCCAGCACCCACAGTAGGAAAAATCCAAGCATCCAAGTTGTAGTCTTCATCTTGATCTCCCACAGCATTGATAACCCCTTGATTGGTGATACGAGCAGCACGAGCACGACGAACAGCCTTCTGGGACTCTGCAGTGAAACCCAAACCAAACTTGTCAGACTTGTATGGAATATCAGGAAGCTGACCCCAAATAGTACAACCACCTTCATCCACCACAGCTCTAGCATCATTGAGGGAGGCCATTGCCATTGTTGGAGGTTTTCTGATGACCACAGGAACCTTCTTCACAGCAGGAGGAGCTACACAATCATTAACAACCCAGGGAACCACTTCAAATGACTGACACGGAGTCTCAATGTATTCACCTTCTACTTCCAGATACTTGAAGGTATTTACATGGCTGACAAAGTATTCTTCCTCTCCAAAGACAGTAACAACTTTTCCATTCACCGGATATCTTAACTTTTGGTGCAATGTAGAGGTCACAGCACCTGCCCCATGGATCCAGGGACGACCAAGCAGACAAGAGTATGAAGGACGAATATCCATCACATAGAATGTAGCAGTAAAAACCTGAGAGCCAACTTTGATTGGAAGATCAATTTCCCCATGCACTACTCTTCTAGAACCATCAAAAGCCTTTACCACAATATTACTGGGCTTCAGCACAGCATCTTCAGGACTTAACTTATTCAGGACTTCTTTGGGCAACACATTCAGAGAGGAACCATTGTCTATCAGTACATGTGACAGGGTAGTGCCCTTACATTCAATTGAAATATGCAAGGCCCTGTTATGATCCCTCTTGGCAGGGGTCAAATCAGCATCAGAGAATCCTAACCCGTTGTCATAGGTCAGGTGAGCAACACAGTTCTCAAATTGGTCCACAGAAATTGCACTGGGCACATGAGCAGACTTTAGAAACTTGATCAAGGACTTGGCATGAGCCTCAGAACACAGCAACAAGGACAACATAGAAATCTTTGAGGGAGTATGCCCCAACTGATCCACAATGTCATAATCACTCTTGCGAATGATTTTCAATACTTCTTCCATCTGCTTAGAGAGATCATCAGCAGCTGGCACATCAGTAGATACAGGTTCAATAACAGGACCTTTGCCCCGAGCATCAGTGGTGGAAGTAGCAGCAGGAGTAACTGCATTCTTGGAAGTATCTGGAGGAGAAAAGACTCTTCCACTACGAGTGATCTTGCTAGATCCAGCAATATTATCAATGTCAACAGGCACATCAGCTACAGGCTCTTGCTTGACACCATGGATGTAAACATCAGACCCATAGTGCCAAGGCACAGCTTTGTCAGACGTATATGGGATAGGACCAGGAGTAGTAATGACCATAGGAGCTACTCTGGCTTCCGCAATAACTTTCACAGGACCTTCAGCAGTAATCTTGATTGGGCCCTGATGAGTGATTTTGATGGGACCCTTTGAAGTGATTCTCACCGGTACTTTGTCAACCATATCAACCTCTTCAATTTTCTTACCCCGAGTCAGATGATCCACCATACTTTCTACAGATACTGGTCTTCTTTCAAACACTATAGTATACTTATCCATGAGACGTTGAATTCCATCTCTCAAAATGAAGCAACTATCCGGCTTATAGGTACAATACAGACAATCTTCACGACAACCTGGAAAGATCCCAGCTTGTACTAACCTCTTTTTGATAACAGACAATGGTGTGCTTAACTCCATAACTGAATAGACATGCAGATCTTCATCAATGTCTTCATCAATGGCATTGACAGTCTTCTCGTGATTTGGCATTGGAGCTGTAATCACATTTGGAGTACCTGGTGGATCAAACTCAATTTCTCCAGCATCAATCATATCTTGAATTTTGTTCTTCAAGACCCAGCAGTTATTAGTATCATGTCCTGGACAGTTTGAATGATATGCACATCGTGCATTGGGATTGTACTTGGGAGAGGTAACATTGGGATTCTGAGGAGCCTCCCTCAGGGTAATAAGTTCAGCCTTCAACAAGTGTTGCAATGCCTGAGCCATTGACATGTTGATCTTCGTGAACTGTCTTCTAGCCCTCTGTTGGTTGCCCTGAGGCTGCTCTGTTGTTGCGGGAGTTGGATTTGAAATATGAACTGCACTGACAGACTGATGCCTTCTGTTACGATCAGGTTGACCATAAACAGCATTAGACTCTTTCTTTCCAGTGGGAGGCTTCTTTGCAGAACTTGATGAGGAAGCACCCACTTGGATCTTACCATTCTTTATACCATTCTCTACTCGCTCTCCTGTCATGATCAACTCAGTGAAGCCAGATGATGAGCTTCCAATGAGATGACTGTAAAACGGACCATTCAGCGTACACATGAACATATCAACCAATTCCCTGTCAGTCAAAGGGGGTTGAACTCTTCCAGCTAAATCTCTCCACTTCTGAGCATACTCTTTAAAACTTTCTTTGGCACCCATAGACATGCTCTGAAGCTGCATGCGAGTGGGGGCTAAGTCAGCATTGTATTGATACTGCTTATAGAAAGCTTCAGCAAGATCATTCCAGTCTCTGATGTTGACACTCTCCAACTGATAATACCACTCCAGCTGAGCTCCAGATAAGCTCTCTTGAAAGAAATGGATCCACAACTTCTTATCAGCAGTGTGGGGTTGAATTCTTCTGACATAGGACCTCAGATGCAGCTTGGGACAAGAGACCCCATCATAAACAACAAATGTAGGAACCTTGAAACCAATGGGTATGACTACCCCAGATATCAAACTCAAATCCTCAAAATCCAGCCCAGATGATTTCTGCAACTCCATAGCATCCATCCTATCCACCAGCATCTTGAATTTGTCTTCATTAGGCTCATGGTAGTAATTAGCCTCAGAATCAGAGTCCCCCATTGTGTGGAGGAGACTGCCTACCTCTTGCTCAGATTCTTCAGATTCATAGTCTTCAACTGGTTCTTTGATCTTGGCAAGACCTTTGAACCTTCTTCCCATGTTGGTCAACCCAGCAGACCTTCTAGTCTTCTTAGTCTTCTTGGCCAGTAGTGCCTTTAATTCATCCTGCCCCTTGGATAGGTTCAGGATCAGCTCTTGGAACTGTGCATTCTGTGCCTGAAGATCTTTAACTGATTGTTCAAGAGCCATTGCTGAAATAAACAGCGAGAAGATGAGAAACCTGTGCACAATTATAAACCTGTGATGCAATGCAATGATATGGGAATGCATATGCAATGTTTTCAAGGACCGCAGGATTTAAATTTGCTTAGACAAAAATGAAAGTAAACTTTTATTAGTAATAACTTGTTTTGCCTTTTAGGCTTACAAAAATGAAAATGAAATAAGTACAAAAGATGGGATTTTAAGTCTCCCATGGACGTTTCCTCTTTGTGTTGAGGTATGAGTTGAGATTCCGTTCCTCGTGAAGCTGCTTTGTTAGCTCTAGGATCCTTGCTTGGCTTGCTTTGTAATGAGCCTCGAAAGTATCCCTTTGCTCCTTCATTTGGATCCATGATCTCTGTAAGTCTTCCATATCAGTAGGCATGTCTGGGTGAAGGATGGTATAAGCAGTGTCTCCTTCAGCAACAGGTTCCATGGTAACTGGTAGGATGGCAGGATATGGCATCATGAGTGTCTGAGCACGAGATCGTACCCATCTGAGATAAGCCTCCATAGGAATAGTGTACTTAGGCTCCAGTGTCTTGCTGTCAATCCTGTTTACCTTTCCCCAAGCTCGTATGAATCTCTGACGGTAACCCTGATGATCGTTGTCGTAGTCAAACACAATGCCCTGAATCAACATGTCATGTGGACCATCGCTTCGGGCGTAACCAAACTGTCGTAAAGCTAGAGAGGGGTTGTAGGTGATGCCTCCTCTTATGCCTAGAAGTGGCACATTAGGAAACTCCCCACAACGGTCAATGATGGTGACATTCTCCATAGATCTGGAGCACCAATGGATATCTGAGTGAGAAAGTGACATGATCCTCTTGGACCATCTGAACCCTTGCTCATTCTTCATTACTGAGCGAGGAAGGTGAGAAATAAACCACCTAGAGAGTAAAGGTATGCAACACATCAAAGTTCCTCTTGCCCTTGTAGTACGGGTGTGAAGAGAATGCAGGATGTCTCCAAGCAATGTAGGCATTGGATTGCGACTCAGGAAAATGTTGATGGCATGAACATCTATGAACTGATCTGGATTGGGGAACAATACTAAGCCATATATCAGCAAGGCTAAGATCTCCTCAAAAGCATCATAGCTCATGGCCTTCAAGAACATTTGAGCTTTATCCATTAATACCTTGGCAAGGATACCCTTGACTCCACTTCTTGTTTCTAGAACAATGTCAGACTTCTTCAGATGTAGAGCTGCAGCAATAACCTCTGGTTTAAGCTCCTTCTCCAAGCCTGTGAAGGGTCTTTGATCAAGAACAGGTATGCCCAGAAGTTTAGAAAACTCCTCCATGGTTGGAACCAACTGATAGTCAGGGAATGTAAAGCAGTGGTGTTTAGGGTCAAAGAACTGAAACAGGACATTCATCATATCTTCACTGAACCCTGAAGTGACTAGATCCAATAGGTGACCATGTCTCTTGTTGAACTGGGAATGATCAGACACTTGAGAAACCAACTCTTTAAGCTTGGGAGGTATCCCTACAAAGTTGATCCTGATGGTGTTTCTACGAGCAGAAACCATGACCTGCAACAAAGAACAAAGATAAATCCTTTGGTCCTTGAAATGGTTAGTGAAAATGCTATGCTTATGATGCATGATGATGTCATGATGTTATGCTCAATCACAAACATGTGGCACACACAAGCAAGTCACACAATAGCCCTAGGTTTTAAGGCTTGCATGAGGTTTTAAGGTAAGTACCCTCCCCTGAAGTTAGTTGGTTCATCCTGTCCTACAAAAGTAACCGGGTTCTAAGGGATCTCAATATCACTGATCCTTCACAAGGGTGGTTGATCAGAAGGCAACTTACTTGCCAACCAAAACCCTCCAAGTTTAAGATCTCAATGAGCGTAGTATCGAGTGTCAACCAACTTCAGTCTGCACCAAAGCCGGTTACCTCACTACCTTCTAAAGGCCAAGATGAGTTAACTAGGGTTCTAAAAGTTAGTTAGTGCATTGACAACATATGGCAGCCTCAATATTATCCTCAACTTGACTTAAGGAATATAAGCACCAACCAAGAAGTCGTACTAACTATGGCCACCAGATCAACCGTATCGATATACGTCGTACAGTTTCCTTGGTCTATTGCCATTTACCTAAGGTACACTAGATCCGGGTTAGGACCTTTCACACATAAGAGCACCCCAACAAGTAATATAAAACAAACAAGGCAAACAATTTAAAGTGATCTTAATTCCTAAGGGTACCCCTCTTAAATACTATCCCCAGCAGAGTCGCCAGTTCTGTAACACGGTGGGAGAACTGACTTTAAGTAATGTTGCGGATAGCAAGAGTCGCCACCGACTTTTATTTTATCCAAAGGAAAGGCATAAAAGAACAGGAAAGACCTTAAGAGATATTTTTGGGTCCGGGGGGTAGGTTATGTAAAGGGAAGGTGTTAGCACCCTTTACATCCATGGTTATCCATGGGCTCTTAGTTACTTAGCTCACTTTTGAATTGTTTTTGAAAGTGTAGTGTGTGAATAGAAAAATTTTCAGAATAGTTGATAATAACCCATGTACGGATGTGTAAAAACTTGTTTTTGAAAATTTGTTTGAAATTGTGAAGAGTTTGAAAAGTTTTTGAAGTGAGCAAGTACATAAGAGGAACCTACCCTAAAGTTTTAAGTCTTTCTTGTTCTTTATCCTTTCATTGGTAAGACTATCCCTACTATTAAGGAGTAGGTAGTCATTACCTTGGATGTAAGGGACATGTGAGGGACATTCTGTTTTTATGAAGGCAACTGTGGGGTGTATTAAGCATATATGAGGGACTATCATCATTATTCGAAAAGGGACTTGATTCGTGAAGGCAACCATGAGGGACTTGATGATTTTTTCATTTTGAAGGGACTTGCTTTATACACCCCACTTGACCTTATGATTTAGGCAACTTGAGGGATAACCTTAGAAAGTGTAGGATGGCGATTAGAAATCGACTTACGTGTGTGAGTGTTTATTTTAATTATCTTATTATTAAAATGATCTAAGTTATTTTTTAAATAAAATACATATTAGCACTCCCTAATTACTAACCATAGCAATAATAATAATATTTACAAATTTTACATCCGGGAAGCAATTACAACATAATTATAATAAGCAAAAATAAATAAATAGCAAAATATAAATATAAGCAAATTAAAAATATATAAGCAAAATAGTAAGCAATAAATAAATAAATATTGGGTTAGTGCTAAATAATAATAATAATTAGAAATAACAAACAAGGTTAGAAACATAATAGAAAATAAAAGTATGGTTAAATAATAAAAATTAATGAAATAATGTAAAATTAATAAAGCAAAACAAATAATATGGTTAGTAGTAATAATAATAAATTAATCAAAACATTATAAGAATAAGGAATTAACAATTTCTAGCATAAACAATTATATTTAAAAAAAACAAATATGAATAAACAATTATTTTAATTCCCAAATTATTAAATTATTCTTAAATATATTATAGCTACAAAACTTAATTATTATAAATTCAATTATTTCAAAACAAAAATTATAAAAAAGTATTTACTTAATATATATAAAGCGAAAAATAAATTATAAGTATATTTACAAAACTTTAATTTCTAATAATATGAAATATATTTATATTTTAGACGAGAGAAATAATTTATAATTATATTTATAATATTTACATGAATCATACTAAATAAATAAATAAATGTACATTATAATTACATTAATAGTTAGAAAATAAAATAACTTGGAAAAAATAGAATTAGATTTTATTTTAGAAAATTTTTAGGGTTTACTCTTAGAACATATTTTTTAGGATTTTCAATATAAGGTTATTTTTAATTAATATACATATTATAATTTATTTACATAAGATAAAAACATAATTTATATTTTAGAAAACAAACATGCTTGATTATTATTTATTATTTATAAACATATATTCCAAAAAATTATATTTAATTTAAAATTATAATACATAAAACAAATAAAATAAGAAAAAGTATGAAAAAAACTTACCTGACTGGGGTTTGAACCCAGGTCAGTAGGTTTGCAACCAACAGGAAAAAACCATCAAGCCATCACACACGCAGGTGAGAAAGAAGAGAGCATAATTGTTTTTGTGCGTTACCCAGCAAAATCAGGAAAAATAATAGAAGCCAAAAGGCCTGGGGTAGGATTCGTACCCAGGACCTTATGAATGCAAGCATACGCGCGCTACCGCCTGGCTGGGAGAGCCTTCCTGTTAGCTGAATGGCTTTGAACAATAATATAATAAGTCTTCTATTATCCTGAAAAAATAGCAAAAACAATGTACAAGGCAGGATTCGAACTCAGGTCACGCTGGCTACACACACAGGCCTTTTACCACTGGACCACATGCACGCGTGTGATTATCAAACAGCAAAACAACATAAAATAAATTAATCATAATTTGAATTTGAATCTTGGCGCCAGGGGATCGTCTTCAACCTTGTGACCTTCAAAATTTGCTGCGAAATCAGCTAGGGAATTACCTGCGAATTTTCATACGCACACAACCTGCAAATTTTCAATTATCACAAATACGCAAGCATTCATTAAATCAAGCATAGGGTTATGATCCCCACGTCACATACAGTCAATCCATGGTATTAAAATTAGTTTATGAGTCCTAAATCAAAGAATCCCAAAAATCATTCAAGAACCCTAGCTATGGCCGTTTACGGTTTAAGCACCTATTCTTCAATCCACTTGCCCAGGAAGCATCTATGCATCATTACAAACATAAATACATCATTAGATTTCATTATCAATGCATAATTAGTTCAAACCGAAAATTTTTTTAAGAGAGATAAAATGCATTCGGGTAGCATGAATTTGTATGGTTTTGATGCAATGGATGATTGAGTTTGCTTCAAGAGGGCTCAAGGAACATCTCCATGTCTTCACAATACCTTTTTCTACCTTGAAGAGAGGAATCCGAATTTGAAATTTCTTATGATTTTTTGAAGTGCAAAACCTACCTTTAAGCTGCTGGATTTCGTGCCCTTGTGTTTGGTTTATGTTTAGTATATATAGGTGAATCATTCTAGGTCAAAACATTGATTAGTCATGTGGAAACTTTGATCTAAAAAGATTGAAATTGATCAAGTGTTAAAAGTCAAATATTTGTGTATTATGACTTGCTATCTTTGGATCAATCACATTATTTCTTTCTCTTTAAACTTCAATCATCCATTAAGAATTTCTAGAACCTCAATCTTCACCCAAAAATAGATTTTCATATTTTATATTTATTTAAAATGATTTTTATGAATTAAATCAATAATAAATAAAAATAAAATAATAAAAATGCTGAATTTTGGTCAATTGGGTCGTGCACCATGTTATGAGGTGGATTGGATCACAACTTAGCAAGCCCATTTGGAAAGAATTACTTTTAGACCTCCATTTTCAACATAAACCATCACAAAATTTCCCAACTTTGCAAAGGCATATCTCCCTCAATTTTAAAGGTATGAGGGTGTTCTTGGACTTTTTGGAAAGCTTGAGGAGTCCTCTAAACAACTACATTGGTTTCAGGTCCATATCATTTACCAATCTCAAGTTGTGCCCTTTTGAAGTTGTTGACTTTTTGTTGACTTTTGAAATGACCTATAATGTCTTAGATCATATCTTTCAAATGAAGCATTTTTGGGCTTAACTTTCAACATCAAAGTTGTAGAGAATTCAATTTCCTTTAAAATGAGCTTTGGATGGAGACTTGGTGATGAAGTATGTGAAAGTTATGATTGGTCAAAGTTCAGTTGACTTTTACTGAGGAAACCCTAATTTAGAAACTCCTGATTATTGATGATCTGGAATCTCCTTGATGAATCATGATCAACCCTTGATCAAATGATGAATTTTACTTCATATACTTGATGTTGGCAAAAAATCATGAAGTTTGACTTTGGTTTGACCACAGTTGACCTCAGTTTGACTTTTTAACTGCATTGACTGATTTTGACTTATCTGATCATCTGACTGAGCAAGCTTTTGAGAAAAGTCTTGAAACTTGACATGGGGGTTCTTGCACACATATAAGATGTTATGAAACTCACTTGAGGTATTGGAAGTCCATTTAGCCTGATTAAAGTCAAAACCCTAGTTTTGGATACACTGCTTAGGAGGTGCATTGTCTGAGGGAATTATCAACTCTTCTGACCAATTGTGAACTTTGTGAACCTTGTGAACCATCATAAAATGTCTTGTGAACCTCATGGGAGGTATTGTGAAGCTTGTGAACCTTGTGAACCTCATGAAGTGGCTTTGTAGACCTCATAAACCTCAGGAAAGCTTTGTAATCATTGTGAATCTTGTGAACCTTGTGAACCTTCATAAAGTAACTTGTAGACTTCATGAACTTCATGAAAGGTCTTGAAGATGTTGAGAAACTTGTGAACCTTGTGAACCTTCATGAAGTAACTTGTAGACTTCATGAACCTCATGAAAGGTCTTGAAGATGTTGAGAAACTTGTGAACCTTGTGAACCTTCATGAAGTAACTTGTGGACTTCATGAACCTCATGAAAGGTCTTGTAAATGTTGAGAAGCTTGTGAACCTTGTGAACCTTCAAGAAGTGACTTGTAGACTTCATGAACCTCATGAAAGGTTATATAAGCATGGAGAACTTGTGAACCTTGTGAACCTTCTTAGAACACAAAGTCTTGTATTGTGAGGGCAAATTTTGGGGTGCAACACCATCATGCAACCACCTGATTGGACACTACCATTCGAGATTATGTGCAATGCGAGTGATTATGTTGTAGGCGCAGTCTTAGGCCAAAGAAAAGATAAGAAACTTCATGCAATATACTATGCAAGTAGAACTTTAGACCCTGCTCAGATGAATTACGCCATAACAGAAAAAGAACTCTTAGTCGTCGTGTTCACACTTGATAAATTATGTTCCTACTTAGTGAGAGCTAAGATATATACCGATCACACATCCATTAGATACCTTCTAAGTCAAAAAGACGTGAAACCTAGATTACTAAGATGGATCATATTGCTACAAAAGTTTGATTTGGAAATCAAGGATAAGAAAGGAACTGGCAAAGTAGTAGCAGACCACTTATCACGTATGGAAGGAATTAAACCAGACACGATACCAATTAATGATGATTTCCCTGATGAACGTCTTATATCTCAATTTGAGAGTGAGATATCTTCCTTGACTTTAGATGAACAAATCCAAGAAGAAACAGTGGAAGATATTTGTGCACAAACCACTATACCATGGTACACTGACATAGTCAACTATTTAGCTACCGGGGTACTTTCACCAGATCTCACATACCAACAAAAGAAGAAATTCTTCCATGACTTAAAACAATAATACTTGGATGGACCATTGCTTTTCAAGAGAGGATCCAGTGGTATTTACCGTCAATGTGTCCCAGAAGAAGAAATAGAAAACATAATTTCCCATTGTCATTCCGCTCCTTACGGTGGACATGCAAGCACTTCAAAGACTTGTGCGAAGATCCTTTAATCAGGCCTATTTTGGCCCATTCTTAGGAAATATGTTCACCTCTCCATTCTAAATTGCGACCGATGCCAACACACTGGTAACATCTCGAGGCGCGATGATATGCCCCAAAAAAGGTATTCTTGAAGTGGAAGTTTTCGATGTTTGGGGAATTGACTTTATGGGACCATTCCCGTCTTCTTTTCGAAATAAATTTATACTCGTCATGATCGATTATGTTTCGAAATGGATCGAAGTTATAGCTTCTCCAACAAATGACACACGAGTAATCATGAAGTTTTTCAAAAACATTCTCTTCCTAAGATTTGGTGTACCAAGACTCGTCATAAGTGACGGAGGTTCCCCTTTCATATATAAAATATTTGATAAGCTTTTATTAAAATACAGAGTAAGACACCGAGTAGCAACACCTTATCATCCACAAACTAGCGGACAAGTAGAAATCTCAAATAGAGAAATAAAACAAGTTTTAGAGAAAACTGTTGCTACATCGATAAAATATTGGTCTACCAAGCTACCCGAAGCTTTATGGGCCTACAGAAAAACTTTTAAGACACCCATCGGAACCACACCTTTCAAACTAGTCTATGGAAAGTCATGCCACTTGCCAATAGAATTAGAGCATAAATCCTATTGGGCGATTAAAAATCTTAACTTTAACTATACTGACGCGGGTGAGAAACACATTTTAGACTTACATGAATTGGAAGAACTAAGACTAGACGCTTACGAGAATGCCCGCATATATAAGGAAAGAACGAAAAAATGGCATGACAAGCGAATTTCTAGAAAATAATTCAGTGTGGGAGACATTATTTTATTCAACTCTAGACTTAGGTTGTTTCCTAGAAAATTACGATCCAGATGGTCCGGTCCCTTCGAAATAACAAAAGTTTTAATTTGTGGCGCTATTGAAATAAAAGGTAAGTCTAATGCACCATTTATAGTAAATGGGCAAAGCCTTAAACATTATAATTGCGTAGAAGACAATAAATTTTCGATAGGTTTAAAACTGGCAGAATTGCCATTGGAAACCTTAGATTAATCTCTCTTAAGCCGTGTCGAGCCCCGACATTAAACAAAGCGCTTTATGGGAGGCAACCCATAATTTTTTGACTTCTAATTTCGTTTTTGTTTTTCAAAAATTATAATTTTCAAAATGCATTTAATTCACTGATTTTTGTTGAAATTCTGGTATGATAGACTCATATGTCGAATATGATGTTGAGACATCTTATTTGTTACTTATAAACATGGTAATGCATACGCATCAATAGTTAAAATATCTGATATATCAGATTCAAACATGCTTCATGATGTTGCGACATCTGATAGGACATTCAAATAGTTAACCCAGTTCGATGCAAACTCATCTACTCTGGGGGCTACCAAGCCAAGAAGGAAATCCACTATGTAGTATCAATTCAAAGACTTCTCAGCAAACACCTACAATTTACAGTCTTCTCACTTAATCACAACTTGTGCAACTTCTACTTAGGAACTCCTAAATATGAGAAACTCATCCTCACTTCCAATCACCTCAGTGATATCTCACAGTCCTCAACAGTCAGTTGTTGATATTAATGGCTTCAAACCCATACAACAATCCACAAACAGAAGCAACACTTCCATAACACACAACTTAACCTTGCTTAGCATTTTCAGTTAAGTACAACACTTCTCTTGCTTACACGCTTCAAAAATCACAAGTGAAAAAGCCACAACAGGGTTCCTTATTGCACACGTCTGCCACAAGAACACAACCTTAATGATATTACATTTCCGGTTTGGTTGGTTGTTTCTAAACTAAGTTACAAGGTTTCTTTTATAACCTATTCCCAATTGGATTTGGGCCTAAACAATCACAACAATAGCTGCTACAAAAATGCAGAAAAAAGGTGCTTACAAAATACAAAAAAGATCTTCGAATCTAAAAACTCCTAAAATATCTCTAAATATAGAAACTCTATAATTTTCAATATTTTTCTTCAATTTAAATTGAGTCTTCGAGATCTTCTACAATCAGCGTTATTGGATTGATTGAAATCTTCAAATAAACTATTTCTGTTGAAACCAAAACATAAACTTCAATCCATCTTCAGCAGTTCATGATGTCGAATGAACTGTCTTGACATCGTCTTCGACATGTTGTTCCAGATGTTGAAACATTTCAACACAACATGTTTGGGTGCACACAAAAGGATTCTTTGCTTCATATCTTTTCTTTATTTGCAAAGATCATGTACATACACATTGCTGCTATATTTGTTTTACAAAATTAATGCCAGTTTTACATTACTTACAGTTGTGTTGGTTTTTGTTTTATTGTGTGATTCCAGAATTTTCAAAGTTTTCTACTTCTTCTCTATTTTCATTCTCACTAACTCTGACAATGACTACCAATCTGATTGTGGACTTTAGAGATGGCACCCAGAGGCGTCGTTATGAAGCTCTATCCAAAAGACCTATGGCCTTGACCAAATTTTCCCATGGACCTACCATGAAAGCTTTAGGCATTGGTGCTTGCATTGATTATCTGTTTAACCAGCTAGGTTGGGAAGATTTTGCACTTAGGAAACATAATACCTATTATGAGCTAACCTTAGAATTTCTAAGTTCACTATTTTACGATCCCAACTGTGGAAAAGGCTTTACAAGAGGAAATATAGCATTTAGACTCTTTGGATACCCTTGTGAGTTTAACATCCATGATATGGCTAACCTTTTAGGTTTACCATATGACCCTACGGTTTTCTCAGAACCACAGGAAAACTTGCTTGCATGGGATGAGCTAGACCGTTTTTGGAGTAGCATCTCAAGACAACATAATCATGATTTATACCCTATGTTGCCCACTGATATCCACAATCCAGCTATTAGGTATTTCCATATGATCCTAGCCTACACATTGTTCGGAAAGACTGAAAGGGATAGCAATGTTTCGAGAGATGAATTATGCATCATGTTTTGTGATTTTACATCCAGGAGGGTTAATGGAGTGAATCTCATGTTTTCAAATTTCTGTAGGATTATTCAAAATGAGCACTACCCAATCCAGATAGGTGGCCTAGTTACCAAGATCACAAATGCAATGGGATTTAGGACCCGCCTTTCTCAGATTAACCCACTTGGAGAATTTAGGCCTATGAACATCATTTTCTGTTTCGAGAGAGTTATGTTGTATGACTGAGGACCTGGAAATTTTAAGCTTTTGATCAATGGTGTGATTGTGCCACACTTAACTTTACCTGACCATGAGAGCACAAGTGTGCATAATAAGTGCAACTGGCTATATGATCTAGACGAGCCAATTTATGAGCCTAGAGATGCTTTGTCTGAAATTGAGATAGATCCTAAGACTCCTTCAAATTACTATGATTCAGACTCCCCTGAGGATATAATTAAAGAAGAAGTGAAACCTAAACCTGTTGAGACACCTGCACCCGCTCCATCCAATCATGAGCTTACCTTAGAAAATCTCCGTACTTAAATGCAAATCATGCAATATGACATTCGTGACTTGCATAGAGACATCATCACATTGAGATATATGGTTGTAGATCAATTCGACCATTAGAGAGAAGCGTTAGAGTCCATCCACAATAATCGTGGCTAATTTTCAATATCAACACTCATAAGAATTTTTCCTGTATTTTGTTTCAATTCAGCATTTTTATTTTAGTCCAATTTGATTTCTAGTTATTTTAAATTTTTTGGCTTATTTCGATTTATGACTGTTGCACCCCAAAATTTGCCCTCACAATACAAGACTTTGTGTGCTAAGAGGTTCACAAGGTTCACAAGACCTTTCATGAGGTTCATGAAGTTTACAAGACACTTTATGAGGTTCACAAGGTTCACAAGACCTTCCATGAGGTTCACAAGGTTCACAAGACATTTTATGATGGTTCACAAGGTTCACAAATAGTCAGAAGAGTTAACAATTCCCTCAGACAATGCACCTCCTAAGCAGTGCATCCAAAACTAGGGTTTTGACTTTAATCAGGCTAAATGAACTTCCAAGACTTCAAGTGAGCTTCATAACATCTTATATGTGTATAAGAACCCCCATGACAAGTTTCAAGACTTTTCTCAAAGGTTTGCTCAGTCAAATGATCAGATAAGTCAAAATCAGTCAAAGCAGTTAAAAAGTCAAACAAAGGTCAACTGTGGTCAAACCAAAGTCAAACTTCATTATTTTTTGCCAACATCAATTATATGAAGTAAAATTCATCATTTGATCAAGGGTTGATCATGATTCATCAAGGATATTTCAGATCATCAAGAATCAGGAGTTTCTAAATTAGGGTTTCCTTAGTAAAAGTCAACTGAACTTTGACCAGCCATAACTTTCACATGCTTCATCACCAATTCTCCATCCAAAGCTCATTTTGAAGGAAATTGAATTCTCAACAACTTTGTGACTCACAAGCCAAGCCCAAAAATGCTTCATTTGGAAGGTATGAGCTAAGACATTATAGGTCCCTTTGAAAGTCAACAAAAAGTCAACAACTTCAAAAGGGCATAACTTGAGAATGGTAAATGATATGGACATGAAACCAGTGGGGTTGGTTAGAGGACTCTTCAAGCTTTCCAAAATGTCCAAGAACACCCTCATAGAATTAAAATTGAAGGATGTGTGCCCTTGCAAAGTTGGGAAATTTTTGGGAAGTTTATGAAGCAAATGGAGGTTTAAAACCAAATTTTGCTAAATGGGCTGAACTTTTGATGTCCCAAAGTTATCCATGACATCATGCACGAAAATTATTTGATATTTTCATAATTTTTATTTTATTTAATTTATTTATTATGATTTTTTATATTAAAAATCATTTTAAATTTAAATAAAATATCAAGTGTGAAGATTTAAAATTATTTTTGGTTCTAGAAGGTCATGAATTCAATATGGATCAAATTGATACAAAAATAATGTTGATTGGCTTGAAATAGAAAGGGTTTATGCAAGGATATTTGAATTTTAAAGCTTGATCTTTTTGAATCTTTTCTAATCAAATCTTTCACACAATGTTCAAGTTTTTTGACCTAGAATCATCACACTATAAGTACATATCACAAACCTAATCATAGAACACGAATTTCAGCCTCCCAAGAGTAAGTTCAAATTTTCAAAATCCATCAAAAATCCAATTTTTGGTTTCTTCATTGCAAGGCATTTGAAGGTATTTTAAAGACATAGCAATGATCCCTGGACTTCACTGATCATGTACCAATGCTCATATGCATCCAATACCTCATGAACATCTCAAACCGAATCAAAACATTGACATCTTTATGATTTTTTCGTTTTCATATGTACATGTAATATAAATTGAATTTGATTGTGGATTTGTGTTTGTGACAAGCTTGTGAATGTTTCTGGGCAACTCAATTTGGTTTTCAATGCAGGATTAAAAAACCACCATTGTTAGGGTTTCGGCCATGGATTTGGGGTTTTGTCTTAAACCTAATATAAATAAGTTCTAAGAACATAGAACAATTCTATGGACCTTGGGGATCATAAAGCACTAATTATTGTTGAGAAATTTCACTGTTTGGATGCTTTTCCAATTTTCGTAGGTTCTTATGTTTTGAAATTCGCAGGAAACATTGTAGCAAAGTGCATAGGAAATTTCGCAGGTACCATGAAGAAGATGAAGGCCTGCGCGCGTTTCTGGAATTTCAAATAATTGATAATATATTTTATGAATTGGTTGCTGTTTTGTTTCACAATTGGTGGCTGGCTCAGTTGGCTAGAGGATGCGCGCATAAGGCTTAGGTCCAGGGATCGAATCCTGGCCTCAGCAATTTTTTCTTATTTTTCAGTTTAACAATGAAACTTCATATATTATGTATTGTAGTCATCATATGGACAGATGCGCCCTCCCGGCTGGAATGGAAAGTGTGTTTGTGTGTATTGCGAAGGTCCTGGGTTCGATTCCCCCCCGGGCCTTTTTGTGTTGTTTAATTTTTCATGATATTTTCAGGTTTTAGATACAAAACCAATTTCTCTCCTTTCCTTAGCATCAGGCGCGCGTTGGCCTAGTGGTTGTTGTTGCTGGCTTGTACTCTTGAAAGCTAGAGGGGCTGGGTTCAATTCCCAGCCAAGGTAAGTTCTCTTTTTTCTTTTTCTTTCTATTTGTTTTGCTTATTATTAATATTTTAAAACTATAATCTTAAAATCCTAATATATTTCATAAATATAAACCCTAAAATATTTTTTCTAAAATCTAATTGTAAATGTTATTTATTTGTTTATTTTAAATTTTTGTTTATATTTTTAGTAATAAATAAATCTAAATGTTTTAATAATCAAATTTTAATTTTTAATGTAATATGTATATATTCTACAATTCATTTATAATTTAAAATCTTGCTTAAAAATTAAAATTCTTAGTTTATTTTCATAATATGTAAATATTTTATAATTGTTTATAATTCAATTTTGTATGTAAATAATTTTTATTATATGTTTAAAAAATAATTGCTAATTAAATTTTGTAATTATAATTTTATTTTCATAACATGTTCATAATTTATTTATTTTGCATATAACTTAAAATTTCATAATAATTGGTATAATTGTTTATATTTTAATATTAAATAATAATTGTTTATAAAATTGAATTTTTAATTATTATAATATTCTTGTTTACTTCATTATTATTATTAATTATATTCTTGTGATATTTATTTATTACTAACCCCATTTAATTTGGTAGTATTTTATTATTATTATTTTCACTAACCCAATTATAATTATTTATTTATTTATTTTGCTTGTTATATTTAATTTTGCTTTATCATGTAATTGCTCCTTGGTGTAATATTTAGTAATAATGTTTATTATTTATATTTTATGCTATGGTTAGTAAATAGGGAGTGCAAAACATACTTGTAATATAAAATCAATTTAGATCACAAATTTAAAGATAAATATTAAAATTATACACTCACACACGTAAGTCGATCTTTGATCGCCATCTCACTTCCTTAGGGATACCTCTCATGTTGCCTAATCAAAAGGTCAAGTAGGGTGTATAAAGCAAAGTCCCTCAATTTCACATCATCTAGTCCCTTAACAAATAAAAGATCAAGTCCCTTTCGAGTGTTGCCTTCGTAATGATCTTGTCCCTTTCGAATAAAGATGATAAGTCCCTTCGAATTGTTTATACACCCCACAATTGCCTACATAAACAGATGTCCCTTCACTTGTCCCACACATCCAAGGTAATGACTACCTATTCTTTAATAATAGGGATAGTCTTACCATTCAAAGGATTCAAGAACAGAAAAGAATTAAAACTTAGGGTAGGTTCCTCTTAAGATACTTGCTCACTATTCAAAAACTTTTCAAACACTTCATACTTCAAACAATTTTCAAAACAAAGGTTTTTTACGCATCCGTACATGGATCATTATCAAACTCTTAAGAAAATTTTTATTCACACACTTCACATTTTCAAAAACATTTTAAAGTGAGCTAAGTAACTAAGAGCCCATGGATAACCATGGATGTAAAGGGTGCTAACACCTTCCCTTTACATAACCTACCCCCCGGACCCAAAAATCTTTTAAAAGGTCTTTCCTGTTCTTTTATGCCTTTCCTTTGGATAAAATAAAAGTCGGTGGCGACTCTTGTTATCCGCAACATAACTAAAGTCAGTTCTCCCACCGTGTTACAGAACTGGCGACTCTGCTGGGGATTTAATAAAAGAGGGGTACCCTTAGGAATTAGATCACTTTAAATTGTTTGCTTTGTTTGCTTTATATTTATCTGTTGGGCTTTATGTGTGAAAGATCCTAACCCGGATCTAGTGTACCTTAGGTAAATGGCAATAGACCAAGGAAACTGTATGGCGTATACCGATATGGTTGATCTGGTGGCCATAGTTAGTGTGACTTCTTGGTTGGTGCTTATGTTCCTTAAGTCAAGTTGAGGATAATATGAGGCTGCCATATGTTGTCAATGCACTAACTAACTTTTAGAACCCTAGTTATCCCATCTTGGCCTTTAGAAAGTAGTGAGATAACCGGCTTTGGTGAAGACTGAAGTTGGTTGATACTCGATACTACACTCATTGAGATTCTGAACTTGGAGGGTTTTGGTTGGCAAGTAAGTTGCCTACTGAACAACCACCCTTGTGAAGGATAAATGATATTGAGATCCCTTAGAACCTGGTTACTTTTGTAGGACAGGATGAACGAACTAACTTCAGGGGAGGGTACTTACCTTTGAACCTCATGCAAGCCTTTAAACCTAGGGCTATGGTGACTTGTTTGTGTGTGCCACATGTTTGTGATTGAGCATAACATCATGACATCATCATGCATCATAAGCATAGCATTTTCACTAACCATTTCAAGGACCAAAGGATTTATCTTTGTTCTTTGTTGCAGGTCATGGCTTCTGCTCGTAGAAACACCATCAGGATCAACTTTGTGGGCATACCTGCTAAGCTTAAAGAGTTGGTTTCTCAGGTGTCTGATCATTCCCAGTTCATCAAGAGACATGGTTACCTATTAGATCTAGTCACCTCAGGGTTCAATGAAGACATGATGAGTGTCTTGTTTCAGTTCTTTGATCCTAAGCACCATTGCTTCACATTCCCCGACTACCAGATGGTTCCTACCATGGAGGAATTCTCCAAACTTCTGGGCATACCTGTTCTTGATCAGAAACCATTCTCAGGCTTGGAAAAAGAGTCTAAACCTGAAGTTATTGCTGCAGCTCTACATCTGAAGAAGTCTGACATTGTTCTAGAAACGAGAAGCGGAGTTAAGGGTATTCTTGCTAAGGTGTTGATAGAGAAGGCTCAAATGTTTTTGAAGGCTATGAGCTATGATGCTTTTGAGGATATCTTAGCCTTGCTGATTTATGGCTTAGTGTTGTTCCCCAATCCAGATCAGTTCATAGATGTTCATGCCATCAACATATTCCTGAGTCACAATCCAGTGCCTACATTGCTTGGAGACATCCTACACTCTCTTCATACTCGTACTACAAGGGCAAGAGGAACTCTGATGTGTTGCATACCTTTGCTTTCTAGGTGGTTTATTTCTCACCTTCCTCGCTCAGTAATGAAGAATGAGCAAAGGTTCAGGTGGTCCAAAAGGATCATGTCACTCTCGCATTCAGATATTCATTGGTGCTCCAGATCTATGGAGAATGTCACTATCATTGACCGTTGTGGGGAGTTTCCTAATGTGCCACTTCTAGGCATAAGAGGAGGCATCACCTACAACCCTTCTCTAGCTTTACAACAGTTTGGTTACGTTCGGAGTGATGGTCCACATGACATGTTGATTCAGGGCATTGTGTTTGATTACGACAACGATCTTCAAGGTTACCGTCAGAGATTCATACGAGCATGGGGAAAAGTGAGCAAGGTTGACAGCAAGACTCTGGAGCCTAAGTACACTATTCCTATGGAGGCTTATCTCAGATGGGTGCGATCTCGTGCTCAGACTCTCATGATGCCATATCCTGCTATCCTGCCAGTTACCATGGAACCTGTTGCTGAAGGAGATACTGCTTATACCATCCTTCACCCAGACATGCCTACTGACATGGAAGACTTACAGAGATCCTAGATCCAGTTGAAGGAGCAAAGGGATACTTTTGAGGCTCATTACAAAGCAAGCCAAGAGAGAATCCTGGAACTAACAAAGCAACTTCACGAGGAGCGGAATCTCAACTCATACCTCAACACAAAGAGGAAACGTCCATGGGAGACTTAAAACCCCATCCCTTGTATTTATTGCATTTCATTTTCTGTAAGCCCAAGAGGCAAAACAAATTTATTACTAATAAAAGTTTACCTTCTTGTTTGTTTAAGCAAATTTAAATCCTGCGGTCCTTGAAAACATTGCATACGCATTAATACATCATATCATTGCATCACAGGTTTATAATTGTGCACAGGTTTCTCATCTTCTCGCTGTTTATTTCAGCAATGGCTCTTGAACAAACAGTTAAGGATCTCCAGGCACAAAATGCACAGTTCCAAGAGCTGATCCTGAACTTGTCCAAGGGGCAGGATGAATTGAAGACACTGCTGGCCAAGAAGACTAAGAAGACTAGAAGGTCAGGTGGCCTAATCAACATGGGAAGAAGGTTCAGAGGTCCCGTTAAGACCAAAGAACAGGTTAAAGACTATGAATCTGAAGAGTCTGAGAAAGAGGTAGGCAGTCTCCACTACACAATGGGGGACTTTGATTCTGAGGCTAACTACTATCATGAGCCTAATGAGGACAAGTTCAAGATGCTGGTGGATAGAATGGATGCTATGGAATTACAGAAATCTTCAGGGCTGGATTTTGAAGACTTGAGTTTGATATCTGGGGTAGTCATACCCATTGGTTTCAAGGTTCCTACTTTTGTTGTTTATGATGGGGTCTCTTGTCCCAAGCTGCATCTGAGGTATTATGTCAGGAGAATCCAACCTCACACTGCTGATAAGAAGTTGTGGATTCATTTCTTCCAAGAGAGCTTATTTGGAGCTCAATTGGAGTGGTATTATCAGTTGGAGAAGTGTCAACATCCGGGATTGGAATGATCTTGCTGAAGCCTTCTATAAGCAGTATCAGTACAATGCTGATTTAGCCCCCACTCGCATGCAGCTGCAAAACATGTCTATGGGTGATAAAGAAAGCTTCAAGGAGTATGCTCAGAAGTGGAGAGATTTGGCTGGAAGAGTGCAACCACCTTTAACTGACAGGGAATTGGTTGATATGTTCATGTGTACGTTGAATGGTCCTTTTTACAGTCATCTCATTGGAAGCTCATCATCTGGCTTCACTGAGTTGATAATGACAGGAGAACGGGTAGAAAGTGGTATCAGGAGTGGCAAGATTCAAGTGGGTGCTTCTTCATCAGGTGCTGCAAAGAAGCCACCCATTGGGAAGAAAGAGTCAAATGCTGTTTATGGTCAACCTGATCGTAATAGAAGGCATCAATCTGTGAGTGCAGTTCATATTTCAAATCCAACTCCTACAACACCAGAGCAGCCACAGGGCAACCAACAGAGGGCTAGAAGACAGTTCACTAAGATCAACATGTCAATGGCTCAGGCATTGCAACACTTGTTGAAGGCTGAACTTATCACTCTGAAAGAGGCTCCTCAGAATCCTAATGTTACCTCACCCAGGTACAATCCCAATGCACGATGTGCATATCATTCAAACTGTCAGGGACATGATACTAATAGCTGCTGGGTCTTGAAGAACAAAATTCAAGATATGATTGAGGCTGGAGAAATTGAGTTTGACCCTCCGGGTACTCTAAATGTGATCACTGCTCCCATGCCAAATCATGAGAAGACTGTCAATGCAATTGATGAAGATTTACATATTTATTCAGTTGCAGAGTTGACCACACCATTGTCTGTTATCAAGAAGAAGCTAGTACAAGCTGGGTTCTTTCCAGGTTGTCGTGAAGATTGTTTGTATTGTACCTATAAGCCGGATAGTTGCTGGAGATTGAGAGATGGAATTCAACGTCTCATGGATAAATACACCATAGTGTTTGAGAGGACTCCATCTTCTGTAGAAAGTATGGTGGATCATATTACTAAAGGTAGGAAGATTGAAGAGGTTGATATGGTTGATAGAGTGCCAGTAAGGATCACTTCCAAAGGTCCTGTTAAAATTACTCATAAGGGTCCAATTAAGATTACTGCTGAAGGCCCTGTGAAGATTGTTGGTGAAGCTAGAGTAGCTCCTCTGGTTATTACCACTCCTGGTCCTATTCCATATACGTCTGATAAAGTTGTGCCTTGGCATTATGGGTCTGATGTTTATATCCATGGTGTTAAGCAGGAACCCTTAGTTGATATGCCTGTTGATGTTGATAATATTGCTGGATCTAGTAAGATCACACGAAGCGGAAGAGTTTTCTCTCCTCCAGTCACCTCCAAGAACGCAGTTGCTCCAGCTGCTACCTCCACCACTGATGCTCGGGGCAAAGGTCCTGTTATTGAACCCATACCAACTGATGTGCCAGCTGCTGATGATCTCTCTAAGCAGATGGAAGAAGTATTGAAAATCATTCGCAAGAGTGATTATGACATTGTTGATCAATTGGGGCATACTCCCTCCAAGATTTCTATGTTGTCCTTGCTGTTATGTTCTGAAGCTCATGCCAAAGCTTTGATTAAGTTTCTGAAGACTGCTCATGTACCTAATGCAATTTCTGTTGACCAGTTTGAGAATTGTGTTGCCCACCTGACCTATGATAATGGGTTAGGCTTCTCTGATGCTGATTTGACTCCTGCCAAGAGGGATCATAACAGGGCTCTGCATATCTCAATTGAATGCAGGGGCACTACCCTGTCACATGTATTGATAGACAATGGTTCCTCTCTGAATGTGTTGCCCAAAGAAGTCCTGAATAAGCTTAGCCCAGAAGATGCTGTGTTGAAACCCAGTAACATAGTGGTGAAGGCTTTTGATGGTTCTAGAAGAGTGGTGCATGGAGAAATTGATCTCCCAATCAAAGTTGGTTCTCAGGTTTTCAATGCTACTTTTTATGTCATGGATATTCGTCCGTCGTATTCTTGTTTGCTGGGACGTCCCTGGATCCATGGGGCAGGTGTTGTAACCTCTACACTGCATCAGAAGTTGAGATATCCGGTAGAAGGAAAGGTTGTTACTGTCTATGGAGAGAAAGAATATTTTGTCAGCCATGTGAACACCTTTAAGTATCTTTAAGTGGAGGGTGAATATGTTGAAACTCCGTGTCAGACATTTGAAGTGGTTCCTTGGGTTGTTAACGATTATGAAGCTCCTCCCGTTGTCAAGAAAGTTCTTGTGGTCACCAGAGTACCTCCAACAATGGCCTCCCTTAAAGATGCTAGAGTTGTGGTGGATGAAGGTGGTTGTACTATTTGGGGTCAGCTTCCTGATATCCCTTACAAGTCTGACAAATTTGGTTTGGGTTTCACTGCAGAGTCTCAGAAGGCTGTTCGTCGTGCTCATGCTGTTCGTATCACCAATCAGGGGGTTATGAAAGACCAGATCAATGTTATGGGTGACTATGATGAAGATTAAAACCTGGATGCTTGGATTTTTCCTACTGTAAGTGCTGGACTCAATAACTGGAAAGCTGAAGATGTTATTCCCATCTCCTTTAGTCAGGAGTAAATACTATTATTGTGTTGTTACTCTTAAGTTTGTAATTTCTTGAACAATAAAACTCTCAAGCCTTGTGCCTTACCCGGGGCATAATGGTGTGCTTGTTTCGGGCTGTCATTTCATTTGCATACTTCATTCAATAAAACTCAGTGGACGTTTCGTTTTCGTAAATATTGTGTTCCTTGTCTTTCTTTTATTTTATTTTTTACCTTTATCAGCTATGTGTTCTTACACACACCCACATCACTAAAATGCAGATCCTCATCCACTTTGGATCCTGTTGATAACAGTTCTACTATTGCCAATTATAATTTCGAGAATCCGATCTATCAAACTGAAGACGGAAATGAGGACGATTGTGAGGTACCTGTAGAGCTTGCTAGGTTGTTACAACAAGAAGAGAAAGCCATACAGCCACATGAAGAGCCAGTCGAAGTTGTGAATCTGGGAACTGAAGAAAACAGGAAAGAAGTCAAGATAGGGGCTGAATTAGAGGATAGAGTCAAGAGCAGATTGATTCAGATGTTACATGACTATATGGAGATCTTTGCTTGGTCTTATGAAGATATGCCAGGATTGGATACAGACATTGTGGTTCACCGTTTACCAGTGAAAGAAGATTGTCGTCCAAAGAAACAGAAGGTTCGTCGTATGCGTCCTGAAATGTCAGAGAAAATCAAAGCAGAGGTGATGAAACAGTTTGATGCAGGGTTCTTAGCTGTGACTTCTTATCCTCAGTGGGTTGCAAATGTGGTACCAGTGCCTAAGAAAGATGGTAAGGTACGTATGTGTGTAGACTACAGGGATTTGAACAAGGCCAACCCCAAAGATGACTTTCCACTTCCTCATATTGATGTTCTAGTAGACAATACTGCTCAGCATAAGGTATTCTCGTTTATGGATGGTTTCTCTGGTTACAATCAAATCAAGATGGCACCTGAAGATATGGAGAAGACAACATTTGTTACACAGTGGGGCACCTTTTGCTATAAAGTGATGTCGTTTGGTTTGAAGAATGCAGGGGCAACATATCAGCGTGCTATGGTGGCTTTGTTTCATGATATGATTCATCACGAGATAGAGGTATATGTGGATGATATGATAGCCAGGTCCCAAAATGAAGAGCAACATCTTGATCATTTACATAAATTGTTTGAGAGGTTGAAGAAATACAAGTTGAGATTGAACCCAAACAAGTGTACTTTTGGAGTTAGATCTGGAAAGCTCCTGGGTTTCATTGTCAGTGGAAAAGGTATTGAAGTGGATCCTGCAAAAGTGAAAGCTATACGAGAGATGCCAGCTCCCCGTACTGAGAAGGAAGTTAGAGGTTTCTTGGGACGACTGAATTACATTGCAAGATTTATTTCCCAATTAACTGCCATCTGTGAGCCAATCTTCAAATTGTTGAAGAAAGATCAGGTGATGGAATGGAATGATGAGTGCCAGACAGCATTTGATGAAATCAAGAAATATCTGCTAGAGCCTCCAATTTTGATGCCACCAGTTGATGGAAGACCCTTGATTATGTACTTAACAGTGTTAGACAATTCAATGGGGTGTGTCTTGGGGCAACATGATGAGTCTGGTCGAAAAGAACAGGCAATATACTACCTTAGCAAAAAGTTTACCGACTGTGAAACAAGATACTCACTGCTCGAGAAAACTTGTTGCGCTTTGGTATGGGCTGCTCGCCGACTAAGACAGTATATGTTGACCCATACCACTTTGTTGATTTCGAAGATGGATCCAATCAAGTACATATTTGAGAAACATGCTCTCTCCGGAAGAATTGCAAGATGGCAAATGATGTTGACAGAATATGATATACAGTATACTACTCAGAAGGCCATTAAAGGAAGTGTTGTGGCTGATCATTTGGCTCATCAAGCAGTAGATGATTACCAGTCAATGAGTTTTGAGTTCCCTGATGAAGACATTATGATTATTACCAAAGAACCTGGACAATATGACAGACCTGAACAAGGATCCCGATGGACTATGGTTTTTGATGGTGCCTCTAATGCACTTGGTAATGGTGTTGGTGTTGTGATTAGTTCCCCTGAAGGTTGTCATACCCCGATTACTGCCAGACTTTGTTTCTATTGTATCAATAACATGGCTGAGTATGAGGCATGTATCCTGGGTATCAAAGCTACCATTGATATGAAGATTCAGTTCCTAGACGTGTATGGAGATTCAGCCCTGGTAGTAAGTCAGATTAAAGGAGATTGGGATACCAAGCATGATAACCTCATTCCTTACAGAGAGCATGTGTTGTCTTTGATTCCACATTTCAAAGAGATTACCTTTGGACATATTCCACGAAGAGAAAATCAGTTGGCAGATGCTTTGGCCACCATGGCATCCATGTTTGAGATCAGTTGGGATGATGAAGCTCCCAAGATTACTATTGATAGATTTGACAAGCCTGCATACTGCAATGAGATTGACACTGAAGGGGCAGAGGAGAAGCCTTGGTTTTATGAAGTGAAAAGATATATTGAAGCTCAGGAGTTCCCTGAAGAGGCATCTGTCAAAGATAGGAAGTTTCTCAGGAGGTTTTCTGCTAAGTTCTTCCTGAGTAATGGGATTTTGTACAAGCGCAATCATGATTCAACTATGCTTCGTTGTGTGGATAAGAAGGAAGCAACAGAGATTATGGAAGACATGCATGATGGGATTTTTGGCACTCATTCTAGTGGTCATACTATGGCAAAGAAGATTTTGAGAGCAGGTTACTATTGGTCTACCATGGAAGCTGATTGCTATCAACACTCCAGAACATGTCACAAGTGTCAAATCTATGCTGATAAAGTCCATATACCTCCATCACCATTGAATGTGTTGACTGCTCCTTGGCCCTTTGCCATGTGGGGCATTGATATGATTGGTGAGATCAAGCCTACTGCTTCTAATGGGCATCGTTTCATCCTGGTTGCTATTGATTACTTCACGAAATGGGTAGAGGCAGCTTCGTTTGCATCTGTTACTAAGAGTGTGGTGGCTCGATTCATTAAGAATAATCTCATATGTAGGTATGGCATCCCTGAAAGGATTATTACTGACAATGGCTCTAATCTGAACAACACTATGATTACAGATCTCTGCACGCAGTTCAAGATTAAGCACCACAACTCTTCCCCGTATCGTCCGAAGATGAATGGGGCAGTTGAAGCTGCTAATAAGAACATTAAGAAGATTATACAGAAAATGACTGTTACTTATAAGGATTGGCATGAGATGTTACCATTTGCTCTTCATGGTTATCGTACTACAATACGTACCTCAACAGGGGCAACCCCATTCTCCTTAGTCTATGGTATGGAAGCAGTTCTGCCCATTGAAGTTCAGATTCCCTCTTTAAGAATTATGAAGGATGCAGGCTTGGATGAAGATGAGTGGATTCAGACTCGACTTGACCAGATAAATTTGATTGATGAGAAGAGGCTAGCAGCAGTTTGTCATGGCCAGATGTACCAGAAACGAATGATCAAAGCTTTTAACAAGAAGGTTAAGCCAAAGGTATATCAGGCTGGTGATTTGGTAATCAAGCGTATCGTATTACCACAGGGTGATCCTAGGGGCAAGTGGACTCCTACATATGAAGGACCATTTGTAGTCAAGACAGTATTCTCAGGAGGTGCCATGATACTTACTACTATGGATGGTGAAGACTTCCCACAGCCTGTAAACGCAGACATAGTTAAAAAATACTACGCGTAAAAAGAGACCCGCTAGGTTGACTGGCCTAGGCAAAAATAAGGGCATCCCGGCAAACCAAAAGCGTTTGGGCAAAAATTAGGGATATATATATAAAAAAATGTACACCCGGCAAGTCGAAAACCTGAAAAGGCGGCTTGGGCAAAAAAGGGTATCCCGGTGGATTGAAAACCTGAAAGGGCAATCCAGGCAAAAGTTAGGGATTAAAGCGTATGACTATGTCTCGTTTGGATCACCCATGAAACTGCAACCAGTTGTGTTACTTACTCAAGTTTGAACAGATAAAGCTCAATCCAATCGTTTCCGTCTCAACAGCAGAAGATGAGATACTTGAAGATAATGGCAATAGTAGAATTGAAACTCAATAGGATTATTTCTCACATAGCTGATTTCCTTTGTTTTGTAAAACTTTACGACAAATTCCTCTTACTAGGTTTATGTCTCCTTGTACAAACTTACCCATGTATGGGTCACTTTTTGATATAAATAAAATTCCATCTTTGAATCCAGATTTACTTTTACCCTATTTACATAAGCGAAACGTCCATTAGTTGTGTTTGAATGTATGTATGCTTTTGAATATGATTGATGTTTACCAGAAATGCATAAATGCTTAATATGATTGATGTTTACCAGAAATGCATGAAAATGCAGTAATAGTATTTACTAAGGACGAACGAGGGAAGAATTTCAACGAAGCTTCACCAGTTCATCTCTACAAGACAATTACAAATCCCCAGTAGGGCAAATCCATCTTCATGAAGTACTTCAAGTCACATCTCCCCTGGAATTTATATCCATCTCTTTTATCCTCATACGGATATTCGGGAATTTACTTTCCAATGGGAGTACGACGAACGAAGACGGGAGGTTATGTATACCCTACTATCAAACGCAGACGGGAGGTTATGTATACCTTGATATCCCCAGCAGACGGAAGGTTATGTATACCCTACTATCAAACGAAGACGGGAGGTTATGTATAATATATTATCAAACAAGACGGGAACGAGTTCCTCATATTCTCCAGCAACAAATCGGGATTTATTTTCCTTGGCCAGCAGTTGTTATACGAAGATATCCAGACGCTTCAGGCAGCATCATATCATACATACATCATTTACATCATACCATAACATACATATCCATAAATGCATAATACATTACTTAGGTGCATCATATCATACAAACATACATAATGCATAAACTAATATTACCATACAAAATGCTACCTTGTTTTCAGGTTAATTCTCCAGCAGACAAGACTTCATCAACAACTTGTGACCATTGGGCCGTTGTTTATCTTCCCAAAAGTTATACATTACCTCAGGATGTTGTTTATCCTCCTGAAAGCATATCACTACCTCAGGACTGCTTTATCCTCCTGAAAGCATATCATTACCTTGGGTCGTTGTTTATCTTCCCAAAGGTTATATCACTACCTCGTGACTGCTTTATCCTCCTGAAAGCCTATCATTACCTTGGGCCGTTGTTTATCTTCCCAAAGGTTATATCACTACCTCGGGACTGCTTTATCCTCCTGAAAGCATATTATTACCTTGGGTCATTGTTTATCTTCCCAAAAGGTTACATCATTATACCTCAGGACGTTGTTCATCTTCCTGAAAGCATAACATTCCCTCAGAACGTTGTTTATCCTTCTGAAAGCTTACCATTTCCTCAGGACGTTGTTTATCCTCCTGAAAGCACATCATGACTATTGGGCCATTATTTATCCCCCCAAGAGTTATACTACCACCTCAGGATGTTGTTTATCCTCCCGAAAGCATATCATTTCCTCGGGACGTTGTTTATCTTCCTGAAAGCTATCACGATTACCTCGGGACGTTGTTTATCTTCCTGAAAGCTATCACCATATCTTCATATTCTGGACTGCTTTATCCTCCAAAAGAAGTATATCTGAAGAACTGTTCTCCAAGTGGCATCTTTAAGCCCACTCAAGCATACTCAACTAGTCATCAGTATCACTCTACGCACCGGTGAGTGCAAATTTTTGGGCTTTTGTGTTCAATCCCCTTCAGCCCTCCAGGTCACGACTGGCACATAAACCAATCTAACCCCTCAGGTTTCAGAAAATTGAACAGGGGCAGCTGTTGCACCCCAAAATTTGCCCTCACAATACAAGACTTTGTGTGCTAAGAGGTTCACAAGGTTCACAAGACCTTTCATGAGGTTCATGAAGTTTACAAGACACTTTATGAGGTTCACAAGGTTCACAAGACCTTCCATGAGGTTCACAAGGTTCACAAGACATTTTATGATGGTTCACAAGGTTCACAAAGTTCACAAATAGTCAGAAGAGTTAACAATTCCCTCAGACAATGCACCTCCTAAGCAGTGCATCCAAAACTAGGGTTTTGACTTTAATCAGGCTAAATGAACTTCCAAGACTTCAAGTGAGCTTCATAACATCTTATATGTGTATAAGAACCCCCATGACAAGTTTCAAGACTTTTCTCAAAGGTTTGCTCAGTCAAATGATCAGATAAGTCAAAATCAGTCAAAGCAGTTAAAAAGTCAAACAAAGGTCAACTGTGGTCAAACCAAAGTCAAACTTCATGATTTTTTGCCAACATCCAGTATATGAAGTAAAATTCATCATTTGATCAAGGGTTGATCATGATTCATCAAGGATATTTCAGATCATCAAGAATCAGGAGTTTCTAAATTAGGGTTTCCTCAGTAAAAGTCAACTGAACTTTGACCAGCCATAACTTTCACATGCTTCATCACCAATTCTCCATCCAAAGCTCATTTTGAAGGAAATTGAATTCTCTACAACTTTGTGTCTCACAAGCCAAGCCCAAAAATGCTTCATTTGGAAGGTATGAGCTAAGACATTATAGGTCCCTTTGAAAGTCAACAAAAAGTCAACAACTTCAAAAGGGCATAACTTGAGAATGGTAAATGATATGGACATGAAACTAGTGGGGTTGGTTAGAGGACTCTTCAAGATTTCCAAAATGTCCAAGAACACCCTCATAGCATTAAAATTGAAGGATGTGTGCCCTTGCAAAGTTGGGAATTTTTTGGGAAGTTTATGAAGCAAATGGAGGTTTAAAACCAAATTTTGCTAAATGGGCTGAACTTTTGATGACCCAAAGTGATCCATGACATCATGCACGAAAATTATTTGATATTTTCATAATTTTTATTTTATTTTATTTATTTATTATGATTTTTTATATTAAAAATCATTTTAAATTTAAATAAAATATCAAGTGTGAAGATTTAAAATTATTTTTGGTTCTAGAAGGTCATGAATTCAATATGGATCAAATTGATACAAAAATAATGTTGATTGGCTTGAAATAGAAAGGGTTTATGCAAGGATATTTGAATTTTAAAGCTTGATCTTTTTGAATCTTTTCTAATCAAATCTTTCACACAATGTTCAAGTTTTTTGACCTAGAATCATCACACTATAAGTACATATCACAAACCTAATCATAGAACACGAATTTCAGCCTCCCAAGAGTAAGTTCAAATTTTCAAAATCCATCAAAAATCCAATTTTCGGTTTCTTCATTGCAAGGTATTTGCAGGTATTTTAAAGACATAGCAATGATCCCTGGACTTCACTGATCATGTACCAATGCTCATATGCATCCATAACCTCATGAACATCTCAAACCGAATCAAAACATTGACATCTTTATGATTTTTTCGTTTTCATATGTACATGTAATATAAATTGAATTTGATTGTGGATTTGTGTTTGTGACAAGCTTGTGAATGTTTCTGGGCAACTCAATTTGGTTTTCGATGCAGGATTAAAAAACCACCATTGTTAGGGTTTCGGCCATGGATTTGGGGTTTTGTCTTAAACCTAATATAAATAAGTTCTAAGAACATAGAACAATTCTATGGACCTTGGGGATCATAAAGCACTGATTATTGTTGAGAAATTTCACTGTTTGGATGCTTTTCCAATTTTCGTAGGTTCTTATGTTTTGAAATTCGCAGGAAACATTGTAGCAAAGTGCATAGGAAATTTCGCAGGTACCATGAAGAAGATGAAGGCCTGCGCGCGTTTCTGGAAATTCAAATAATTGATAATATATTTTATGAATTGGTTGCTGTTTTGTTTCAAAATTGGTGGCTGGCTCAGTTGGCTAGAGGATGCACGCATAAGGCTTAGGTCCAGGGATCGAATCCTGGCCTCAGCAATTTTTTCTTATTTTTCAGTTTAACAATGAAACTTCATATATTATGTATTGTAGTCATCATATGGACAGATGCGCCCTCCCGGCTGGAATGGAAAGTGTGTTTGTGTGTATTGCGAAGGTCCTGGGTTCGATTCCCCCCCAGGCCTTTTTGTGTTGTTTAATTTTTCATGATATTTTCAGGTTTTAGACACAAAACCAATTTCTCTCCTTTCCTTAGCATCAGGCGCGCGTTGGCCTAGTGGTTGTTGTTGCTGGCTTGTACTCTTGAAAGCTAGAGGGGCTGGGTTCAATTCCCAGCCAAGGTAAGTTCTCTTTTTTCTTTTTCTTTCTATTTGTTTTGCTTATTATTAATATTTTAAAACTATAATCTTAAAATCCTAATATATTTCATAAATATAAACCCTAAAATATTTTTTCTAAAATCTAATTGTAAATGTTATTTATTTGTTTATTTTAAATTTTTGTTTATATTTTTAGTAATAAATAAATCTAAATGTTTTAATAATCAAATTTTAATTTTTAATGTAATATGTATATATTCTACAATTCATTTATAATTTAAAATCTTGCTTAAAAATTAAAATTCTTAGTTTATTTTCATAATATGTAAATATTTTATAATTGTTTATAATTCAATTTTGTATGTAAATAATTTTTATTATATGTTTAAAAAATAATTGCTAATTTAATTTTGTAATTATAATTTTATTTTCATAACATGTTCATAATTAATTTATTTTGCATATAACTTAAAATTTCATAATAATTGGTATAATTGTTTATATTTTAATATTAAATAATAATTGTTTATAAAATTGAATTTTTAATTATTATAATATTCTTGTTTACTTCATTATTATTATTAATTATATTCTTGTGATATTTATTTATTACTAACCCCATTTAATTTGGTAGTATTTTATTATTATTATTTTCACTAACCCAATTATAATTATTATTTATTTTGCTTGTTATATTTAATTTTGCTTTATCATGTAATTGCTCCTTGGTGTAATATTTAGTAATAATGTTTATTATTTATATTTTATGCTATGGTTAGTAAATAGGGAGTGCAAAAACATACTTGTAATATAAAATCAATTTAGATCACAAATTTAAAGATAAATATTAAAATTATACACTCACACACGTAAGTCGATCTTTGATCGCCATCTCACTTCCTTAGGGATACCTCTCATGTTGCCTAATCAAAAGGTCAAGTAGGGTGTATAAAGCAAAGTCCCTCAATTTCACATCATCTAGTCCCTTAACAAATAAAAGATCAAGTCCCTTTCGAGTGTTGCCTTCGTAATGATCTTGTCCCTTTCGAATAAAGATGATAAGTCCCTTCGAATTGCTTATACACCCCACAATTGCCTACATAAACAGATGTCCCTTCACTTGTCCCACACATCCAAGGTAATGACTACCTATTCCTTAATAATAGGGATAGTCTTACCATTCAAAGGATTCAAGAACAGAAAAGAATTAAAACTTAGGGTAGGTTCCTCTTAAGATACTTGCTCACTATTCAAAAACTTTTCAAACACTTCATACTTCAAACAATTTTCAAAACAAAGGTTTTTTACGCATCCGTACATGGATCATTATCAAACTCTTAAGAAAATTTTTATTCACACACTTCACATTTTCAAAAACATTTTAAAGTGAGCTAAGTAACTAAGAGCCCATGGATAACCATGGATGTAAAGGGTGCTAACACCTTCCCTTTACATAACCTACCCCCCGGACCCAAAAATCTTTTAAAAGGTCTTTCCTGTTCTTTTATGCCTTTCCTTTGGATAAAATAAAAGTCGGTGGCGACTCTTGCTATCCGCAACATAACTAAAGTCAGTTCTCCCACCATGTTACAATGACTATTGCAATTTTCTAAGTTTTAATAAATAATTTTGGTTATGTTCTTATTTTGTCTGTGCCTCAGTTATAATTGATCAATGTGTTACGAGTGTTTTGCTTAAATTGAATGTTTAAATCCTTCTGCTACTTATAATGCACTAGTGTTTACTGTCAAATTAAATTGATTTGATACAATTATAATGCACTGTCATTTAAATACCAATTATATTGCACTGCTATTGGTTAATATGCTACTGATATATATATTTTGCTACCTGCTATAAATTAATAAATTGCTACCTGCTATTAAAACAAATAATAATAATTATTAAGTTGTCTGAGAAAAATAAACATAGTGAATTATGTATAGGATCAGGGAAGCCCATTAGGAGGCTTGAAATTTTTTATGCCAGACGACCATCACCAAGCTGAGACGATCGTCTCATACCCTAGATGCTCATCAGGATTCCCAGACGACCGTCACGAAGCCCAGAAATATTGCACTGCTATTGGTTAATATGCTACTGATATATGTATTTTGCTACCTGCTATAAAAACAAATAATAATAATTAAGTTGTCTGAGAAAAATAAACATAGTGAATTACGTATAGGATCAGGGAAGCCCATTAGGAGGCTTGGAATTTTTTATGCCTGATGACCATCACCATGCTGAGACGATCGTCTCATACCCTAGACCCTTATCAAGATTCCCAGACGACCGCCACGAAGCCCAGAACCCCCTAACGGTCGTCTGTAACGATCATGAGACCGTTGAAAACCCATTATTTCCCACCTCCAACGTTCTGATTTTTTTCCCACCACCCCTATAAATAGCCACTTCCATATCCCATTTTCTCACAACTATTCCAATTACTCCTCTTCGTAGCAAATTTAGCAATTTTCTAGCACCCACTTTCTGTTTATGTTTCTATATATTTGCAATAGTAGTTGCATTCCATTATCACACCCATTTTCTTCACAAAAATCATCCTTTCTATTTTGTTCACTTCATCTCTCTCATTTTCAAACCTTTTCAAAACCATGGCAACCCAAACACCCATCAGCATTCCTCCACGAGAAGATGTTACCGGAGAGCTCCAATGCACACATTTCGCAGAATATCGTGATAGAACGGTAGAAGTTACGCGTTACATTGACGAGGATTGTCTAGCCCAACATGGGATCCTCGACAGTGTCAACTACTAGTTTGCGAAAACCGATCTCACGGCATTGTGCAAGAGCAACAGTCCAACATATGTTATGATCACTCTGGAATTCTTGAGTTCCTACGAGTACAATACTCCTACCGACACAACAAAGTACATAGTAAGGAATGTTACGTTCCGCTTTTTCGGAATGGAGTATTCCGTTACCCAGGAACAATTCAGCGAATGGTTTGGATTCTAGCAGGGCAACGGTGTGCACCTAACCCTTCCAAGAGATGCAAACTGGAAAGCCAAAGCTTTCCAGCTTTGGGAAGTGTTATTAGGATAGCGAAACTCGACGTGGGATGAGTTATACACCACTCATATCCATAACTCTGCCATCCGCTACTTTCAGAGGGTGTTGTTCAACATAGTTTTTGGAAGGTACAACAACTACAAAGTGAATCAGAGAGAGTTGTTCTTAATCAAATGTGCCTTCTTCAACATCCTAGTGAACCATGTGGCCTTCATTCTCCACAATATCAAGAGTACCTGCAAAAGAGGGAAAGCCCCTTTTTGTTTTGGCAGGATGATCACCGACATCTCCATTAAGCTCAGTCTAGGTGAGCGTCTTAGTCAACATCTAGCAACTCCAGCCTTGTACCTCGATATGGAGTACTGTAAGAATAGCTACTTCACGAGGAAAAGGATGGATAACAGGTATAACTTGGTTGTGAAAAACCGAGTTATCTGAAGCATCATCCTACCATGCCACTCTCACATAGATGTGAAGGTCAGAGCCAACTGGAACTATGATTTCGACACACCTTCACCAAGCGATGATGCACCAGAAGAGCAACCAGATGTAGGGATTGATGAGATGCAGTAAGCCATGAACGAGGAGGAAGCTTCTCAAACGCAAGCCACTGATTTCGCCAGCACCAGCACCTCCACTAGACGTCGGCGTAGGAATCAACAACCTTCGTCTATGGATGACATCATGGAGGAGATTGTTCAGAGCAACAAGCTACATCAGAGGTGTAACGCCCATTTATTTAATTAATTAATTAAATATAATTGTAGTATGTTATGTTGATTCGCGTTGATTCGTGTATTTGAGTTGATTCAAGTTGAATTTCCGAAATATCGGAATATTATGTTGATGGTTATAAGTTGGTTTAAGTCGAATTTAATTAATTAAGTCAATATAAGTGGTGGAAAACGATATGGCGTATTTTCCTGTTTATTTTTGGAGTTGTAGATTGGATTGTTTGGACCATTTGGTTGATAATCGGAAGTTAATCTAATTAAGTCGGGAGAAAATAATTAGTTGTGAATTATTAAATTTATTTTTTAGGCGTTCTGGTGAATTAAGTCGTAAATTCAGAATATTAAGTTGGAAAGTTGAGAAAATAATATTATAAGTGATATTATTGATTTTTGGAGCATATTGGTTAATAGGTTTGGTTTGCGTCGGAAATAGCAATAATAGTGGGTATAGTGTTTAGGCTCATTAGTTGATCATTATATTGGATTATTATTAATTTAATAAAAAGAAAGAGATAAAAAGAATTGGTCAGGAAAATAAAATATCATGAAGAAGAGGAGAATCGTGAAATTGGAGAACGAGGAAAGTTGGGAGAATGCAATCACGAGAAGTTGGCGTCGGAAAACAAAATCGGTCGGAGATTTGAGTGGCTATAGATTAAGGTAAGGGTGAGGTTCGATCCTTATAAATGGGTATGATAATTGGTATTGTGATTGGGTAGTTTTAGGTTGCTGTGTTCTATATGAAATTGTTATTCGATTGTTGATTTTAAGTTGTTTATGAGTTGTTCAGTGTTGTTTTGAATTTAATTGTGTTGTTGCGTTGCGTGAAATTCTGGAAAAATGTTGGTTTTGGGACAATAACACAGAGACCGGTGGTGTGAGGGTCATTTTAGTAGTGGGAGCCTTTTGCTCCCAGGCACCATGGCGCAAGCCATGAGCCAAAGTGGCGGGTGCCACTTTTTAGTGGTGGCTTTCAAAAGAAACATAGTGGCGATGGCCACTTGACATGAGGAAACAAAGTGGTGGTGGCCACTTGGGTTGGAAAAATTTATTGTTGCATTATTTTAATGAAAATACATAACTTAAATTATATTACTTTTCATGAAATGAATTTAAATAATGTAACAATAATTAAATGTTGATTTTAATTAGTAAGGAATTTATAAGATAATGATAATGAAATGAGGTGAAAAATATATCAGTACTTATCCGGTCTTGATACAAACAGAAATGAGTTTTGGATAGAGAAACATAATGTAGTCCTTATTGTTATGACAGATAAAACTAGCAGGACATGTCTTTTAACAGAATTTGATTAAAACTGTGTTTTCTATGACAAAATAATTTACCAAAAATAATAGCTTTTGACAGAATTTTCATAATAAGTCGGAATAATCGCAGAATGATAAACTTAGGCGAAAAACTTAGTTGCCCGGAATTTAACGAAAATTGTCGGGGTAAGTCGGGTAGTTTAATAGTTGATTTTTGTTGCATCGTTTTGTTAAAATTATGTTGTAAAGTCGAGTTACAGGTACAATTGAGTTGGTAAGTGATTCCGGTTTACGAAAAATCTCTAAGATGTTATGTTGAAGGCTTTAACAACCAAAGTTGATTTTAAGTTTCCTATGTCATATAAGTTGTTTGTATTGCTTGTTATGTCGTTTAAGTTTCTCAAGTTGCTTAAGTTGTTCTGTGTTGTCGAAGTTGGTATGTTGTTCAAGTTGGAGGATTAATAGCCAATGTTGATTTAAGTTGTTCAAGTTGTATAAGTTGGTTGTGTTGTTTGATGTCGTATGTTGTTATGTTGTAAAGTCGTGCATGGTATGTAGATCATTTGAATTTTTATGTCGGAGCTATTGCTCACACCACGTTGGCCTGGATTGACACTAAGTTGAAAGTTGAAGGTTTATGCCTTGATTGCCTCGATAACCTGGAAATAATTTAAGTTGGAGGTTTTACTCTAAATGGTATCACATGCATTTGCATAGTCGATGTTCTATTTGTGTTGCGCTATTTATGTCGATTAGGTTGTTTATGTTGTTCAAGTTGATAAGTTGTGTATGTCGATCAAGTTGATAAGTTGTTTATGTTGTCTTCAAGATGATTAAATGAATTGTGTTGATTAGGCTGATTAAATAGTTCGGGTTGAATATATGATTAAGCAGTTTATGTAGAAAATGTTGATGAATATATTAAGTAGTAAAATAAGTTGATAAAAGGTGGTTGATGTTAAGTTGTTGTCTCGGTTGATGTTGTGAAGTGGTGAATTGTTTATGATCCTTATCTAAGTATTGTTTATCATATATTGTTTATAATTATCGATATCTCACACTTTCTGTTAGAATATTACCCCTATATTGGTAACATGCAGGTAACTTGTAAGAAGATGGTTATCTTCATTAGTTCGAGTCAGTCTCGGTACTCTAACATGTAACACTCGGGGAATGGACGCTTTAGTTGCTTTGTGTTGTTTTCAAGTTGTTTTAGTATAAATATGTTGTTACTAGGTTGTTTCAAGTTGAATAACATGTTATACCATGTTTAGTTGAATTTTGTTGAAAATCTGTTACGTAGTTTTAAAAGTTGAATTTGGTTTCATAAATGAAATAATGTTGATGTTTTTAGTTTCTTACGAACCGAAAGTGTTATGCATCAATTTTCATAAAATTAACTGAAGTTTTTATAAGTTGAAAATGTAGCATCCTGTTTGTGTACTATTTAGTTGAATTTTAATACTCTGATTTTCTATATAATCGTCGGGTAGAAATGGGGTGTTACATTAGTGATATCAGAGCAGGTCGGTCCGTCCGGCCAATGTTGTTAATGTCGTTTATTCCTTAGTGTGAGACATTTGTGTGAAGCATTGTCGGTACTTGTTGATGGTTCTAGTTGTTGTCTGCAGGTATTGAGTTGGAATTTTAAGTGGGGGAGAGGCTTGCTCCCGGACGTGTTGTTGGTATGTAGAAGCTGATTAAGTTGATGTTGATTGCAAGAGTGCAGGGTTGATTGAAGCAATTTTGTTGAGGACCGGAGAGAGTTTAGACTCCTGAATTCGTATCGGTCGGGTTTGAGGAGTGCGTAGATTTTTGGATGGGAGTTGTTCGAAAATAAGGATTTATCCCAAAGGAAAAGATAAGTTGATGGATCAAGTCAGTAGATTGCTATGTCTTGAGTATAGTTGGATTAAAGACAAGTAATTTTTGTAGTTGGCTGAAGGGCGAATATTTTTTATAGATCTTGGAAGTAAGAGGGGGGGGGGGGGGGAGATGGAACTTATGTTCATCAATCTCAAATTTTGATTTTTGGAATTTTGGAGCAGCTCTTGGTAAAAGAGGCATAACATTTTACTCGTGACTTGGACTGAAGTGATTATGGACTTTTCAGAAAGCTTACAAAATTCTCTACAGTTTGCATATAAGATTTGCATTCAAGAGGTTTGTGAAGAATGAAATAAGTGCGTTAATAGTTGGGTCTGCTGCTGATTTTTGGAAAATTCTGCATATGGAAATTCTGAACCAATCCCATTGCAAGGAGGATAACTTTTCACTCGTGAGTCGGATTCAAGTGATTCTTAAAGTTCTGGAATATGCACAAAATTCTCTTCATGTAGGAATATAATTATATGATTGGGAGGTCTTTATTGGAAGAGATTATTATGTTTGAAGTTGAGCGGTTATTGCTAAAAATTTGAAAAGATGAAAATATTGGTAAAGAATAAAATGTTGGTATTAGAAGGAATGCAAAGGTATCGAAGAATGCATAAAGATGCGATTTATGTCGAATGAGGATGATTAAAGTTCCGATGTTAGATGATGGTAATGTTGAGAGGAAGACGGATGTTCGATTAGTGTTGTTAAGAATTTTCTTTAACTTGGATGAAAGTTGTAATTGGAAGCGAACTGAACTGAGTTATGCTTGATGTTGTGGTGACTCCGGTGTTAGGAGAATATTTAAAGTTGTGTTGTGTTACGAGCAGGTATAAGGGATTGTGTATCGGATTTTGGATGCATTGGTATAATTGACGAAGTCGAAATTTAAAGAGACTAAGAAGAAGTTGATAAGCCTTAGAGAGTTAACGGAGCTTTATGCTTACGGACTATGGGTACGAGTTGAAGTATGCTATTGTGTTGGGTAATGATGATTTATGCCACCGTTATGATTGTCGGATTTCTATTGACAAATTGAGGAACTAATCACCCTTAATCTATTGTTGATAGTAGACAGAATCATAATTGATGGATAGATGTGTCATGCCAACTAGTATAGTATTTACGTTGAATTGGTTGAAGTCAAGCTGAGTGCTTGAGGATTGTTTGTTTTGCCGATGCAGGTTATTATATAAGAATATTAGTTGGATTTAAGGATGATAGCATGGAGAAGCGTTTGGATTGAATAGTAATAAGGAAACTCATAGTTGAACTTTGGATAATTGGAATGTTGTTTTGGTGATGAATTAAGTGGCATGAGACTTGAAGTTTCTTGAGATAATTCAGGAGGAAGTATATGGACATGTAGGATCATGATTTGACAAGAACGTCAGATAGAGTTGAGTTGCAAGTATTAGAAGAAGTGAAACTATAATTTGATTTATTAAAGTGCGATTTTTGGTTTGAATAAGAAGAGTTATTTGGTTGTGTCGATTCAGGAAGAATTTATGAAGGTTGTGTCGGTATGAGTACGAATCAAGGATTCGGTATGTTGAATAGAAGTGAAGAATATGAGTTATGTTGTGGGAATTAGTTGGAACCATGTACCTTAAGTTGTTGCAATGATGTTGCGGGTTTAAAACGATTTTTTAAGGACGTGTTGTTAAGAAGATGGTAAAGTTGTAATTGCGTTGATGATAATTTGGAATTCATAGAAGTATATTAATATTTTATCCAAGGATTGAGGAGTAGTCGCAATTGTAATTGTGATGAACGTTCATAGGTGTTATCTTATGGATATAAGTTGGAACTATTCGGGACCTATAAGAGTTAGAATACCTGTTGGAACGAAATTACAAAGGATTAAGTTGAAGGACTTATTGATATGTCGATTTTGATGATTGGAAGTTAGAGTTAAACTCGGTAAACTTGGTAGTATGCAAGTAATCAGAGTGCGCAGCGAACGCGTGGTGTAGTGCAGTTGTTCTTAGGTGAATGACAATGATGTTGATAGTTTGGTTGTACTAACGTTGTGTTTAAGTTGTGTGTTTCTATGTTGTTGTGTTCGAGTTCTTAAACCGATGAATTCGCAAGTTGGTTACTCGTCATGTTGTATCGATAGATGTCAAGTGAATCGCTTGTGGGTTGTTCGTGTTGTTGTTTCTATTAAAGTTGTGAATTATTGTTTGTAGTATACGTGGGTTACCTTCAGAGATGAGAGTTGACTAGTTGAATGGAATAAGTAGTTGGAGTAATTGAATCGAATTAGTCACATTCTTTGTAAGTCCACCTTCGGCTTGGTCTTACTGTTTTCGAGTTCACCTTCGGCCTGTCCTCAAATGTTATCGTAAGTCTACCTTCAGCATAGTCTTACTTTTGAATACACCTTAGGCTTGGTTTCATACCTTTGTTTGAGTCTACCCTCGGCTTAGTCTCATTCTTTGTAAGTCCACCTTCGGCTTGGTCTTACTTCTTCGAGTTCACCTTCGATTTGGGCTCGTATCCTTGCTCCCTTTGAAAGTCGGATTATTTTACTTCCCACAAAGTACAAATTTTCCGGTTTATTCGGGTATTCAATCCCCCCATACCTAGAACATCTGAAAGCCATTTCTATCATCTATTCAGGTCTATGGTTGATTGAATAGGGGCAGCGTAACACCTCAAAATTTTCCCTCTTATTTATAACCCAAACTAACTTATGATCACATTCATCTGCATTTCTCATTAGGTTTTAACGTTCGCGATCATGCATTTCATTAAACTCCTAAGACGTGGGATCAAGAGCATCTTCCTATGATTTTAATTGCCTTTTTCATAGGCGGTTTACTTGGCCATTACACTTAAGGATTTCCTAAGCCTCAGGGTAAACCCATGAAGCGTGGAGTTTGTGTTTTTGATTTATGGCTATTAATGGTCTTCCTCAATATTGTGCCCCTGAGACAAGCGACTCAGGGTTTTTATCTATTGTGTGGGTTTGTGGATAATCATCATTTGAAGAGGTTGGTTAGAATTTCATACCAAAGGCATCTTGGTGTTCAGGTTGCAAGAGATCAAGTTGGGGACTTATATGGTGCTCAGAGCATTATCACTCTCCCAGTTGATTATTACTTGATGCGGGTGATAAAAGTTAATGAAGTTTGAGCTCGAAGTTGACTAAGGATTGATGATTCACTGATGATACCGATCCAATTTTCCAACCAATGAACGTTTTCATGTTAATATCCAATTCCGACCTAATTCATCATTTTAAGCCCAATTGTTCCCACTCTTAGCCTAAAACTCACATTTAATTTCTAATCCCATTTTTATAATCTAATTTAAATCTAAATATCTCTTCTAACCAAAAGTCTCCTTTTCTTTCCAAACCATCTTAAAGAAGTTCAAAGCCAAGTCATTATCCAATTTATTCATTCATATTTTTAAACCATTTAGATCTAATTAAATAAAAACTCTTCTCTTCACTTCTTGGTTTTGTTTTAGATTCCAATCTGACTTTTTTTTGTACACTCTCAATTTAATAATAATACAAAGGGGATTCAATTGCAAATTACAAGGAAAATTCACACAAAAAAAAAGAAGAATTTCATAATAGAATTGACACCAATTTGATATAATAGAGAACAGGGAGAAAACCAGAAATCAGTTGCAACTAAAAAAAACCTTATAACTATTTTTTACATAACTAACAAAAAATAGTTACAATGCTAAAAAAAAGATAACAAACTCCAACTGATATTAACAATTTCAGTTAATGGAAGATACAACAGAAAACTCAGAAAAAAGGCAAAAAGGAGAATTCAGTTATACAAAAACTTCAACAAGAAATATCAGAAGAAAGGGAGAAAAGAGGCTCTTCTGCAGGGACTCTCGGAAAAAATTTGATATCTTCACCTTCTCCACAATACACCTCTTCATACATTAATCTTCATCAACCTCTGAATCTCCATCTTCAATTGCTGAATCTTCATCAACAATCCTCACCAACCTCCTTAATCACCTTCAATCAACATCACTCACCACTCTTCAACCGTCTTTATCACAAGAACACACAACACACGCAAACCCATCACAACAGAAAAAAGAAAAACATTTACAAATGAGGAACCGAAACTCTTCAATCAGTTTTTCCGCGGCTTACTCTTCAATCAGTTTTGCTGCGGCTAACTCTTGAATCAGTTTCTCTGCAATCTTCACATCACCAATTCAACTTCGAGAATCTTCAATCTCTCATCTTAAGAACCTTGCAACATCGATCTTCATCAACATTGCATCATCATCATCATCATCAATTTGCAACAACAACAATAAGATTCTCATCTACAACAACAGTCACGACTCAGATTCACTCGCATCAACACCATAATTTTGCTTGAAACTTGTTCACTTCTTCTCCATCTAATCCCTTGTACCTGAGTATTCATTCTCTTATTTTGTATACACTTTCATAGGCATTTCAAGACACTTATCATGGATCTTAAGTTCTGATTTTTCCATTTAATCATGCTTTAATATATGTTCATCTTGCGTAATCACTCAATCTCCTTCATCTAACTTCACCTTGAGTTTCTTTGGTGCTTAGTGCCTAGTTAGGGCATAGTTTGGTTATTTGATCTTAGAATCTTAGAATACTTTCTTAGGGTTTAGCTACTGACTTTAGAAGTATTTGATCATGTAGGATCCCCTTTGCTTAGTACTTAGCCTTAGGGAACCCTTAGAGTGTGTTTGGATGAGGTATTTTAATGAGGAAAAGTAATTTTTTTGAGGGAATTTAAAATGATTTGACAAAATCCCTTGTTTGGATAAATAAATGAGAGAATTGTCATAATGATGTAATTTTATTAGATAATTTTCTTAGACCAATTTAGAGAAATTTATAATTCCACCTCAAATGACAAGATTTTGAATTCCTTTAGTCTCTCTTCTCATGATACGTTTTTTCTGAGTTCACGCATTTCTTCTCACATGTTCTTCTCTCTCTCTCTCTCTCTCACGAATCGATTTCTCTCATCCTCATAGAATTGATCTCACAGAATCAATTTCTCACGGAATCCATCACTCAAGGAATCAATCCTTCACAAAATCCACCGTTCACAAAATTGATTTCTCCCGGAATCGATCTCTCACTCTCTTCCTTCTCACGGAATCGATCTTAGGTATTTTTATTCCTTTTCCATTTTTCTTTTGCATCTGGTTCATCCTCGTTTTTGCATCTAATTATTTATGTTGTTACTGAAATTGTTGTGATTGAGTAGTAGTACATTATTATTCTTTGATTCAATTACTTCCTAATTTTAATGGGTGTTGTTGTTTTGTGTACGGTGTTGTTGTTTTTCTCAAAATAATGAGTATGTAATAATTCTTAATGCATAAAGAAACGAATCCTCTTGAACTCATCATTGATATCATTATAGATTCTTCATTCTTCTTCTCCGGTGGATTGATTAATTGGTTGTAATGGAGAAAAAGATAAAATATTGAGCCATACAATTATCACTTTCTGTCAGGGGACCTCAAAATAACAGAACACACATTTCTCTATCTTGCATTAGCATTAACTTACACATTTCTTAGGTTGTTGTAGCTTCCTAATCTTCATACGTACGCGTGGTTTATGCATTTTAAAGTATCAAGTTAATGCAAAATAACATCATCGTCAAAAAGTTAAAATACTATAACACGTGTGTTTCAAAGAATAAATACAATTTTATTTTACCTCTCTATCCCACACGCTCCTAGCAGCATTGTTTGCATATGGAGGTGATAATGAAGGGTCATAGGGGCCTCCCCCCAAAAACCCCAAGAACAACATCATGAACGACAACATCAACAACAAGCTAGTCAAAGTTGACTTTGGAAGCTGCATTAGGTGACATGTGCCTCCGGGAAGATGAAGTCGAAGACACTTAACCTCTAGAAGTGGACACTTTCGCATCAAATGAACTGGCACCAACCGGTAGACCTGAGGTTCAAACTCTCTCTTACTAATTGACGCATTCTAGAACACTCTAGTGTGTCTCAATAAACTAGATGATAGTCATGCAAAATAAAACAATGCATACAAATTAGACAAAATCAAACCCAGATTATAGACATGCAAAATCAAAGAATACTGACAAAATAAGGAAGTGCACTTCCATAACTCAGGAAAATCAAATTTAAAAAAAAAAGGAAGTGCACTTCCATAAATCTTAAACCACGAAAATGACAGAAAACATATAAATCCAACATGCCATATGCTCTAAACATAAAAAAATTGCATATACATGTCTCAATAAACTACATATTATGAGTATAGCTACAATCTAATAATGTACCTTAAAAAACCTATTTAGTAATGTATGCATCACAAATAAAATAAAATAAAAAGGGAAACGAAAAACTTACCAAATGTGATAAGTGTAAGCTCTTGAGTTGAATGGACTTGAGTAGTGATTGATAAAGCTCTTGGATTATGTGCAATGCAGTAGAAAAGTTTGAGAAAGGTTAAAAAATGGTGGTTTTAAGGTTTCACATATACACATTTTTTCTTTCTTTAGAATAAGCTCTGATGAAAATAAGGAAGAGGAAGGTTTGGACTGACAATATCACTCAAAACATGTTCAGAGAGATACTTTTGTATATTTTTATAGAGATATATCTTCTTACTAATTTATGGTAAAATAAGCGTGTCTCATTTACAAAGTGAAGTGGTATGGACTTTTAGAGTGTCTTGAAGTGGATCTTCATATTTAAATGGGCATATTTGGTTTTTCACTAAGGTGTGTGAGCACTATAAGGATACAATAAAAACGAGAATACTCTTTCCACCCTTATGGGTTCTCCCACTTCACCATGAAAAGTATAGAATGCCCTAGCGTTTGGAGAAGCATCTCTGGGCGCACCTGTTTTAGCCATTTCTCATGCCAAATTGAATAGGCGCCCTCATTTTTCCGGAAATTAATCTGGAGATGCATCTCCGTATGTATTAAAATTGCGTTCCAAGATGCATCTTTGTAAACACCATTTATTCAAAAGTTTGTGAATGGTGTAGAGATGTATCTTCGGGCGATAATGTTTCATATCTTGCACAATACTTTCCCCCTTCCTCCTTCTTAATTTTCTATAAAAGTTCTCAAAATAACATTTGAGCTCTGCAACAATGAACCTTCTCATCCATTCACCTAAACATTATTCATTGGAGCTCTATAACATTAAAACTTCTCATCCTAGCATCTCAAACATTCAAACTATTTGTCATCATTTTTATTAGGTAACTATTTCTCCTCCTTTTTATTTTTTGATTTGTAGATAGTTGTTTAGGCTATGTTATATGTATTATGTACTATACAAAATAGTGTAAACGAAATTTATAGGCTAGAAGAATAGGAATTGAGGTTTTTTGGAACTATTAGGGTAAAAATAGTGTATCTGCCATGGGAGAAAATCACATTTATTTTGGAGATACAACTCCCAATTGAACTATGGAAAACATTTGGTTTATTTTATGGAATTTGTGAATTTATCCAGACATGTTGTTTATATCTATATTTGTTTCTAATGTATGTACAATGGCTAAAGATAACACTGGTCAGATTAGGTTCGGATGTGTGTTCCAAACTGCATTAGTATGATGTGAGAAGGCCACATCGAAGACCAAGAGGCCACAAGCTATTGGTAACTAGTTTGATGGTGAATCTACTTTTCATCCATGAGGTTCCCACCCCATAGGGTTCTCGTTGACGACTTTCCTAGGCCTCACAAGCAGTAGAACCTGAGTTCTTGTAGCCCTTGCTGACCCTGAAGCCCACAAAGAAGCTATTGTTGATCTTGATGCCCTATTATAGATTTACCCATGAGGCCCATTTAACACATCTTTACTTCATATTTATGCAGTCCATGCTGCCAGGCATGTCTGGCAAAGAGAGGTATATTTCTTTTCTTTTGTAATACATATATTGTCAACTAATTAAATCCATATTGATGGTTATATTTTGTTTACATGAGCATGATTATTTAAAATCAATTAACAACAAAAGGAAAATTTTGGAGTTGCACAACCCATTATTACTTGGTTTATTGATGTTATTCAATATTCCTAGCTTGTCAGTTTATGTTCTCTGGCTTACATGACCATACATCACGACATACTGAAATTTTTTGTTGAGAGTGGCATACAGAGACGTCATCTTTCCACCTATCTATAGGCGAGATGACCATCACCTTGAATTACGTATCATGCCTCCAACTCTTTCCACCAATGGGAGATTATTGTACCACGCGAGGATCAGGAGAGAGGAAGGGGTCGACATGATGGTGTGCCATTTGGGGGTTGACCCTGTTGTTACCACACAAAAGGAACATGACACTAAAGGTGCTCATGCAAAATTTAGTTTTTTTTTGGAAAATATTTATAAAGGTCATTTGAAAAGGGCTTGGATGTTGTAGGGGATGGATGATATGCAGATTGAGTCTCGGATGTCGTATGGGATGAATGATATACAGGTTGAGTACTAACGACATTACACACTGAGGTGTTACCTCTTATTGCTGGTTGGCACATCCATGTTTATGGAAAAAAGTGCAACCTATATTGATTTGGTCTACCTTAAGTACATAACCGACTTGACTGTGATTCACGAGTACAACAAGGGGCCACCCGTTTGGTCTACTTGTACTCAAAGATAGGCGAAAGTTTTCTTTGGAAGACAAAGAAGATGATAGAGAGCTTCACATTTCTTACGATAATTTCTTTTTACTAATATTTTTCGTAATTTATTTATTACACATGTTATTAATATTGTATCTGAACCATTTTCCGAGATGGATCATCTCGCACTTTCCTCGTATCACCAGGTGGGAAGTTGTTCCTTACTGTGATGATGATTGGTCCCATGGAGCCACTTTTGTTCCATACATGAGGAGTGGTGTGGTCGAGCCATTGAGAGTCTCTCTTGACAGTATGGTACCATATGACATTTGCTTCTGCCCATACGAGGGTCACCGTCAAACACGCCAGTTTGACGTCATATCCTTATACTCCAAATGGCTGGCATGCGAGTCATCTCTTATGTATGCATATTTTCTTGAGTGAGTGATGTGCCTATTTGGATACTTTAAGATTATTCTGAGATCTCCCCATGAGTCCGCTCCTCCTGGTGTCCTTTACAAAGATCTACGGGCGATAATGTATGATTTCGAGAGTTACCTGGTACCAGAGGAGTATCGCATGGAGCCAACTCTTGTACACTAGGTTGTTGCTAAGGGCTACATGATATGGTTATATAGGGTTTGACACTGTATCATGATGTCAAACACTTCTGGAGAAGCACCTAGGCCAGCTAACCAATAGGTACTTAAGGTTCAAGATGAGTAGGTAGAGAGTGTGATGATGGTCTGTCGGCATGTTACCAAGATAAGTAGAGTAGCCATAAAGTTGTGACTATTTCAAGATAGCAGTTGTAACACTCCAACTTTGATTATTTATTTTTAATTGAGTTTAGAATGCCTAAAATTATTTATTATTATTAAGGGTTGTTGGGTTTTTAGCAGAAATTTTTATAATTTTTTTAAATGATAGAGAAAATGAGAAATTTTGCTTTTGGGAGGAAAAGAGAAACTAATTAATATTAAGGCGATGAATAGAATTACTATGATTTGGGGATTATTAGAATTAATTAAAGGATTAAATATGTTTATGGTCCTCCTAAATATTTCAATTTCTTTTTTAGTCCCTCAAAATATTTCCTTCAATGAATGATCCTTCCAAAATTTTCCACCCACATTTTTGGTCCCTAATACTAAAATCATCGCTAAAATTGTCGCTAATTCAGTCGCTAAGTAATAAATCCGTCGCTAATTTTGTCGCTAAGTTATAAAAATTGTCGCTAATTTGCAAGAGGGGCCAAAGTGTGGATGAAAAGTTATAGAAGCCATTCTTTGAATGAAATATTTTGAGGGACTAAAACCGAAAATTGAGATATTTTGGAGGACCACAAACATATTTAACCCTTAATTAAATAATAATAGGATTTTCATTTAAATGTAGAAGGGAAATAGAACTGGGGGTTGTTTTGGTGAAAATAAGTTGTCATGGCAGAGTAAGAGAAAAACCTAGTAGGGCAAGAGTAGGAGAAGAGACTCCATAACGTTAGATTTAAAGTTTTTTCAATGAATTCGAGGTTGGGGGACTATTCATGTTATGGTTGCTTAAGCATGAATGATAGAGAGGAACCTTTATCCTCTTTCCTTTTTCCTTTCCTTTTCCTCCATTGATGAGGATTTTGAATCTTGATATGGTTTGTGCAAAAATTATCTATGTTGTTGTGATGTGATGTTGTTTTCGTGCTCTGTTGATTTTTGTATGGATCTGCATGTATAATTCTTATTTTTTTATGTTCATGAATATATGATTGGATTTTATGAACATGGTGATGATTTTGTGACTAATTGATAATATAAATGTTTAGTTTGTGTGTTATTGATGTGCTAAATATTCTATAGTTGATGTATGATGAATTGTTATGTGTCTAGGATTGTCTAATATAAAACCGGACGAAATCAAAAATCGGGTAATATACAAAATCAAGTATGGTACATAATTGGGCGAAGTTAAAAATCGTGTACTGTATGGGATTGGGTACTAAACGGAATCAGGTATTGTACGAGATCGAGTAGAAAATCAAAATAGAGGCAGGCTGGAAGGCGACGAGAGTGGTTGTTAGAGCGATGACAACTGGTTTCGCACTCATATCCAGAGAGTTTCAAGTCGTTTCGCTTTCGTGTCCTATGTTTCGTTTTCTGTGTTTTAGAGCTTTCCAATTCAATTTGCAAATCTTTAAAGTTGTTAGAGTTATAATTTTTATGTTTAGATTAAATTATTAACTGTTGTTAATAGAGTTGTTTAAACCCTTAATATCATATCAAAACAGTATTTTAAACTTAAGGAATCAAAAGGGAAGACTTAGAAAGGCGGGTGTTTTGGAGCCAATAGAGTAATTTAAGAAATTTGAATATATATATATATATATATATATATATATATATATATATATATATATATATATATATATATATATATATATATATATATATATATATATATATATATATATATATATATATATCAAAAGGGAAGACTTAGAAAGGCGGGTGTTTTGGAGCCAATAGAGTAATTTAAGAAATTTGAATATATATATATATATATATATATATATATAAAGGGAAGACTTAGAAAGGCGGGTGTTTTGGAGCCAATAGAGTAATTTAAGAAATTTGAATATATATATATATATATATATATATATATATATATATATATATATATATATATATATATATATATATATATATATATATATATAGGATTTAAGCCATAGATATGTTTAGAGTTGAGTTTGATAAATAATTGAGTTGTTTGACTCAATTGTTTTTTAGTGGTTTTCGACTCTTCTGACTATTTGATGTTGTTTCATGAGCATTGATGAGAAAATTATTATTTTTTAAATTATTATGTTAATTTTATGGTGAATGCCTTGTGAAGAGGAAAATTGTTGATGTTGGGGTGTTTCGGTTCGATAGAACTAGTGACGTGGCCTAGCAATAACGATTAATATTAATGTTGTATTTTAGGTTCGAGAGGAACCAATGACGAGTATTGAAATTGGAGGTTGAGATGAGTATTGCATATCATTGTGTAACATTCATGAATCATGTATATTAGAGATAGGTAGGACTTATGTTCAGTGACATATTAGAACTTCGGTCCAGTGACGAGTAGGACTCCGGTCCAGTGACGAGTTAAGACATTGGTCCAGTGATGAGTTGGATGATTCAGTAACACACATATGAATATGCGAATTACGGTACCACATGCATTGAAGCAGAATATATTAATATATTGTGTACACAATTGCACTTGTAAATGATTACATTTAAGGATGCACCGTTAGCATATGTGAATGTATTCTCACCCCCTGTTTATTTCTATGTTGTTCTTTACGCTTGTAGTGCAGATACTTAGGTCGAGACTGAGGAGCTTTAGTTGTTGTTTGTATTGGAGGATGTCATAGTTTGTCTTCTTCGTTGTTTATCTTTTTCCGTTTTTTAATTTTTTGTGTGTCGCTCTGATAGTGTAACCCTGAGTTGGGAATACTTTATTCTGTTTTTCTACGAGTTGTTCAATTAACTATTTTATGATTAAATGAAGTTGATTTCTATTTGAGATAATTGGAGTTGTGTTGAAGATTGAAGATTATTTTTTACTGGTATTGTGATTTGAGAATGTAATGTGGAGAAATGTGACACCCTTTTGAGTATTTTATTCTGCATGTTTTATAAATCAAGTGTTTGGGGTTTAGTGTGTTACAGTAGTCCCCAGTTGTCCCTCATGGAGCACATGGTTGCTGAGTTACGACATACCATGCAGTACATGCAGATGAGGAGGTCGGGGATTAGACATATTCATTAGTTAGTTTATGTTTGAATGTATGATTTTTTAGTATTTTCGGATAAATGTTATGTATGGTCTTGACTTTTTGGATTAATATATGCCTTTTTGTTTTCGTTTAAGCTTACTATAACTTCAGTTTACGTTGATTTTACTTTGATATAAGTTGACCTCAAAAAAAAATTATGATGTTGAAACATTGATGATGTTCTAAATGATTCAGGGGGTATTCGGAAATGTATTTTCGTATACACCCAAACAGTATACGAATATGCATTTCTGGACTATATTCTTTTAACTGGGATGAAACTCAGAAAATAAATAGTTGTCATAATTTTGAATGCGTCTTAAGATGTATATCCGGACTCATGAAAGCAAAAATAGACTTTTAAGAATGTGCTATGCATAAGTAAAATGGAAAGATTTCCCATTAAAAAAATCGCCAACATATATTTTGGGTTTGAGTGTTGAAAGGAAAGGGCCAGGCCCAAAGATACATATTGCAATCATATTTTTGAAACAAACCCAAAACAAAACAAAATAATTTGATGCTAAAGGCACCCCTTCATATCATGCAACTATATATACATCGGGTTTGGAACTGATCCATGCCATTATGGTGGGACATTGATCCCAACAAAACAAAACAATAATGAGAAAAATAGGAGTACTATAGAGTATAAGTAAAATATGAAATGTGTCAAATCGCCAAATCAACTAGAAATAGGGCCATAGCAGCCTGGTTGCTTGAAATTATTATAGCTATTTAATGTGTTTCTTGGCCTATTTATCTTTAAATTGACATGATCTTGAAATTTAGATTACAGAATCCATAATCTCAAAACACATCTTTTCTTGTCTCTGTCTCATCTCGTCCCTGTGATTGCGACACTTTCCATCTCTTTCAGCTTCTTATAGTCTTTTCTGCCCTTGTATTATTTTGTATTACTGTACTATTTAGACTATACTCTATCCAATCTTAGACATGTACCTTAAAGTAGATTTGGTTTGGCTTTTAAAGACGTAAAATTCATTATAGATTGATTTTGAGAAGTTTTATTTTTGTTAAAGAATAATTGATTTTATATTTATAATTTTTTTTAGTTTTAAATGTGTTTTTAATTCATATACATATCTCAATTTAGATTTGTAATCCCTATAAGAAAATTGAGATTTAATTTCTATAAAATTATTTTTCTACGCAGACTTAGTTCATATAAAAGAACTAAAACTGCGTGCAGAAGAAATTTTATAGAGATTAAAACTCAACGTTTTTTTATAGGGATTAAAAATGTCTCAATTTTCTTTTATATTTAAAATTGAATCAATATAAAGTTAGAGTTTATAATTATGTGTTAAATTTTTTATATAAATATATTAAAATATAAATTAATTCTATTAAATTTTAACTCTATTAAAATAAATTCTACTAAATTAAATTTTATCAAAATCAATTAAGTTCATCGTCAATATAAATCCACATTTAGATTTTATGATACCTTCATTCTCAACTCAATTTTTAAATTTATTAAATAATCAATGTATTTTGTTTTAGACCAAATATTTTGGTTATTCAAATAATCTGAAAAATGAATTGTCATATATATATATATATATATATATATATATATATATCATTTTTTATCCCTATAAATATTTCAATTTTTAGTTTTAGTTTTTATTTAAAAAATAATATATTTTAGTCCTTATCAATTTTGTATGCATGCAATTTTAATCCCTGTTGTTTTCTTAAATTTTGAAAACTATTTAATTACCCTTAAACTTTTAAATTTTTGAATAATTTTTTTCATCCATGTATAGAATACTATAAAATATATTTTTATTAAATTTTAGAATTTTTTAAAATGAAAAAATTAAATATGAATTTTTTAAATTTCAAAATGTAATGATAAAAGTACTGAATACCTCGATTTAAAAATCAAATTTGAGTTTTTTTATAAACTTTTTATAACATTCTAAAGATATCTGCAAAATAATCATTTAAAAATATACATTGATTTAACATGAAAGATTAAAACTACATGCATAATGATTTTGTAGGAATTAAAATTTATCATTTTCTAATAGAGACTAAAAATAAAAATAAAAATATTTATAGAATATATATATATATATATATATATATATATATATATATATATATATATATATATATATATATATATATATATATATATATATATATTAATGCCTGTTCTTTTCTTAAATTTTGAAAACTATTTAATTACCCTTAAACTTTTAAATTTTTGAATAATTTTTTTCATCCATGTATAGAATACTATAAAATATATTTTTACTAAATTTTAGAAATTTTTAAAATGAAAAAATTAAATATGAATTTTTTAAATTTCAAAATGTAAAAGTACTCAATACCTCGATTTAAAAATCAAATTTGAGTTTTTTTATAAACTTTTTTATAACATTCTAAAGATGTCTGCAAAATAATCATTTAAAAATATACATTAGTTTAACATGAGAGATTAAAACTACATGCATAATGATTTTGTAGGAATTAAAATATATCATTTTTTAATAGAGACTAAAAATAAAAATAAAATTATTTATAGAATATATATATATATATATATATATATATATATATATATATGTTCCACATTAATTTTATATTTTAATTAATTTTGAAGTAGTTTTTTTTTTTACAAGAGAGGGTCTAACGGCCCAGAAGACAAAAAACTACAAAAATATTTTCCCTCAAGACAGGATTCCCTTCTAAACCTTCTAGCAGAAGATTCTGCACGTAACTAGGAACAAACGAAAAGATGGCTAGCTTTTTGTCTAACCTGCAATCATTTTTGGCCAAAACATTTGCACACCTATTTGAAGTAGTTTTGCATACAAAAAATTTAACCATGCTAATCACATAGAATAAAGTCTCATAATTAGTTCAACTAATTTAGGTTTATAAAAGATTTTAAAGATTTTTTATGGGATCCGATGAATCAATCATAAATCTCTTCTTTATATTTGTATTTCTTTTAGTGTTTTATTTATTTATTTATTAGCTAAGAGTATTTAGTCATTATAAGTAGATATCTCAACTATAATATACCTTTAAGAACCCATATCCCATATTTATATTTTAGATTTAAATGCAATTTTGGACTCATAAGGTCGTTTTTCTAAATTTTTGGATCTTTAAAAATATCATGTTTTGGATCCCTTGTTTTGATTTTTTTTTTTTTGAATTATTTTGGTCCCTTCTTAGTTTAGCTCATGTGGCATTGTAAAATCTGACATGGTAACACTTATATTTGTTAGCTCAATTTCCAGATCATTAAACTTAATTTTAATTTAACAAATTCAGTAAATAAATTAACTTTATTTTATTTGTATTATTCTGAGTTCTTTTTTATAAGTGATAGTGAACCCTAGTAGAAACTCATCGTATCAGGGTTTAGAGTTTAGTATTAGGGTTTAGAAATATTCGCCTTTTAGGGTTTAGTGGTCCTAACCTTTTATTTATTTTTTAAGTCTTGTTTGTGGATCCATTCTAACAATGATGTATGAATTAATATAGGCCTAATAGCAATATAGTTTTGCAATGCTCAGAATCTCCAGCATGGACTTGTATTTGAGAGGATCTACATCTATTTAGAGGCATGTAAGGTAGGTTTTGTAAACTATTGTAGGTCACTTATTGGTCTTTGATGCATGTTTTTTGAAAGGGAGTTTGGTGGGAAGTTAATGTCAGTTGTAGGAAGGGATGTAAATAGCCAAATATTTCCAATAGCATATGCTATTTTTGAGACATTTCGTCATCAAACAGACAAAGTGCGAACATCTCTTGTATACGTGATTCTAGAAATATAGATGAATAAATTACGGTTTTGATCAAAAAATCGATGGAATCAATGGAGACGAAATCAATAGACAACTTACAACCTGAGTTTTGATTCATCCAGATCGTCATCAATGGAGACGAAATCTCACACGTGCATTCAACGTCAATGGAGCGAGATACATTGCGCTTGCTTGAAATAAGCAGACATCGTAGTGAAGGTAGAACCTTGAGAATTGAAACGAAATCTTGAGATACAAGAGATTTAGGGTTCAGTTTTTCATTTGGGGAAGAACACAACATTCAATAGTATATAAATTTACGTGAAGAAAAATATGTTTAAATTAAACTAATTTTTTATATTAAAAATAATATTAAACATGTTTTAATTACTGACACATGGAACTTTATTTTCAGCTAGGACAACAAAAAATATTCCACATCAGCGTTTAAAATGTCACATACCCACATTTAAAGAGGAGACCAAAATAATCTTTAAAAAAAATCAAAACAAGAGATCTGAAATCTGGAATTTTTAAAGGGGGTCCAAAAATTTAGAAAAACAATACTATAAGGAACAAAATTGCATTTAAACTTACATTTTATAATATAATATATAATTTACAAGAGAGGACTTGACTTTATTCCAAAAAAATATATATATAAAAAGAGTTTAAAATGAAAAAAATTTAATCAAAATGATAAAAGAAATCCAAATTAATCCTTGGTAAAATTACAAGAGAGGAATTGTAAAGGTACCAAGCAACTTATTTTAGTTGCTTTCAATCCAAAATTGTTCCAACCATTTCTACCTGCAATCTCGAATTCTCCATAGTTGTGATCATGGTCATAAGTTCAACGAATAGCACAGTAAAATGACCTAGTGATCTCAAAAACAATTGGTAACTTGATCAAACATTAGCATATGTTCTACAAGAAAAATTATGTTTGACTTGTGCGTAGAGCAATAGTTCTTCCACGTAATTTAGAACTCGGATTACAATATCTTTATATTCCAATATAAGAATTTCATAGACATGTGTGATTATTATTCAATTTTTATAGAAGTGAAAATGAAACATTTTTAATGAGATACATATAGTAATAACTACACTACTATTTATCCTATTTATAGAAGATTATTAAACTAAATCTATGGACAAAAAATACATATAACAAATTCAATGCGCGAAAGTATTTTTTATTATTTTTAAATTTCTTTTATTCATTTTCTTAATATTTTTTTACTATTGTTCCGATAAGGAAACAAAAATAGATACAATTGGAAAATTGATGATTTTTAAATGTGGTGATCATGATCTCCTTTATGGTGGTGTAGTGTCGACATTCATGTTTAGCACTCTAACGTCAAAGACAATTCAAGATTAAAAATGAGTGTAGTGAAAAGTGAAGATTAAAGAATGTATCTTACTTTTGCGTGTGAACTGATTTGTATAACTTGGATGAAGTGGAGTGGATTTGAGATGAATTCAACCTTAGTAATTTGGGTCTTTGGTTGACCTATAATAGTTTCCTCAAGGCTTTTCCAGGTATTAAAGAGTCGGGGGAAGCCTTAAATGATGTTGGTCGGCCGCCAGGATGTAACTGAGGTAAGCAAAACCTAAAATGTTTTTGTTCTAGACTGGGCTCCCAGAGACTGTATACTTGATTATCGAGCGTACACCACTTAACGGTTGGGCAGACATTTTATGGGTCGGGCATACATTTTACGAGACGGACAGATAACGAGTCATTTATTCCACTTGCCACATCACTCAACTATCCTCCATTATCTCCTGAAAGAAAGGGGCAGTTGGACCAAGGACTATACCACTAGCTAGTTCTACACGCTCCTTACGCGTACCTTGGCAGTTCTTCCTTGGACCTCGCTGGTCCAGCCCAAGGAAAGACCTTGGCCCAGCGTTGGGGGTTCACTATAAATACATTTTTTCACTAAAGGGTCAGGTATTCTGATACAACTCTTCTTACTTACCATTATGTACCTCTATTGACTTTGGCATCGGAGTGCCTTGCAGGTACACCCCCTCCATTCCATCCATCTTGTTGTTCACGTTCGATTACTGGAAGACCCTCATGATCAGGTAAGATCAGTTTTGTCAGTTGAAAAAATAGTGGGGAACACACGCATTAATTGTGTTTTCATCCTGGGGATGTTTTGTCGCTTTCTTCTGACACGTACGTTGACGTGGATAGCTAGGGCATGACGCAATTTATAGTGTATTTGAGTGCACCCGAGTTTGTGTATATCCACGAGGGAATTATAGTCATTTATCTTGTGACTTTTGTCTCTAGTTAGTATGAAGCATTCTGTTGCAGTTGCCTAAAAGTAGGAGGAAAATTGAGCGTTTGGAAATTTTTTGCAACCCCTGGCATTCAAAAGTTACAATAATTTTCTAAGAAAATGTATTTGTCCCCTCTTCCCTAAGAGCAATCATTAAATATATTTGCATTGTCTTGTTCAATATATTTTCCTTTTCTCCGCTTTATTAACATCTCTCAGCCAGGTACCTTCCTCAACTCATATTTTCTTTCAGCATTTTGCGTTTTCTAGACAGGATGAATGATAATGTTGTTAACCTAACAAGTGAACCTGAGAGTGATACTTCTTTTATTTCGAAAATAAGGATATCACTAGATTCTCACCTCCCTCATATTGATCATGATAATTTGGAATCATATCCTTGTCTAATGATTCTGAATCAGAATGGGAATCTAGAGATTCTTTAGAACAAGTGACTTCGTCATCTGATTCATTAGACGCCCTTCTATCAAATGTCAACTGAGAGGTTAGTAGCGATGAGGTCCTTATGACCTCTCCCATCTTGACTGGGGAGAAAATACAAGTCAACCAGCTGAGGAGAGAAAAAGCTAAAGATTATATTCAATTTTGCCTGATGACTAATAATTGTGAGCCCAACGATATTGAAGTCAATGCCCACTTGGATCTTCGAGATAGTCGGATGCAACAGATCATGATTGGGTGGATGCAGAGTTAGTAGAAAATACATATGTTCTTAACTCAAAAGTTGCTACATATGCTTCTAGAATTATGGTTGGCGGTTCCTATACTGGTTGGTTCTTCTAGTGGTCCTGAAAAAGAGGATATGCAATTCCTTTGGCAACTATGTGATCCTACTATACAAGTGTCTGTTCACACTAATAGGATTGCGATTGACTTTTTCTAACATTAAAATAGTCATTTTGAAGTATTTAAAATTTGCTCCTCTCTAACTTCATCCGGGGTACTGGCGTTCATGAGGGTATTCCAACTGTACGCCAAACATAAACCTTGGAAACCTTTCTTTGGATTATTTCTTGATTTGTTCCCCCAAGGTGCACCTCTTAAGACAACTTTCTAATCGTGGCTTGTTAGCTTCCACCAAGTTAATCCTTGGTTTTATCCCTTTACTATTGATTGAGACAATTTTGGTGTTTTTATTGCTGGTAAATCCCCTCAAGCCCTTGAACTGCTATTGACGTTAACTATCATGTATAGTATATTTTAAAGGGGACTGAGAATTAAATATTTTAAAAAATTAGATGAAAGAATGGTTAGATTAAATATTATGTATTGAGGCAAAAAGATGATTATTTTGGTAAAAAATTCCATTTTTTTTAAAAATAAGAAGCATATGGCTAAAAATTCCGTATATTCTTAAATGTAATCATGATAATCATACTTGTACTTGTACATATTGACTGGTGAGCAAGACATCTATCCCTCCACTGATTTTCGTCTGTGTAAAAATTGAATGACAGTTGCTCTTTTCCAACACATTCATTTCAATCACTCATAAATCATCATATAGAAGTTTTCCACATAAACTTTTCCATCACCAGTTGCTAGTTGCTACTAAACCTAAGCTAAGATGAAGTGACAAAGCTATGTCTGTTCCATGTCATAAATAAATCATTATACTAACGTCAAATGCCACATAACATCTCGACTATACACTTTTCAAAATAAGAAATAAAAAGAGTAACTTTAAATAAATTTAAATGAAAATAAAAAGAGTAATTTTAATACAAAATGATAATCTTATTATTTTTTCAAATGTTTGAATTGCATTTAGAGAAATATTATTGCTACTATTTATATTTTACTTTTCATCAATATGGTAAAAAGTAATAATAAAATATCTTTTATTTTAAAATTGTTTTTTTTATTATTTATATTTGGGTATTTTTAACCAATTGCATATCTTCATTAACCAACTTTGTTTTACTATTAAAATTGTTTTATAACTGAACACTTATTAACCAACTTCATGACTTAATTAATCAATTTTTTATATTGTATTAACCAACTTTGTTTTACTAATAAAAATTATTTTTTATGAACTATTTATTGCAGTACTGCTCACGAATACTGTTAATTAATATAACACTGTTCAGTTGACAATATTCACATACGATACTATTATTCACGATATTGTTCATTGTATTTGTGAACAATACATACGGTATAGGTGTAAGAAGGATGTAAAGATATAGTATTGTTGTTACATTTATGTAAGATAAGTTTTATTTTAATAATTTCTTTACAAATACCCTAATGGTATTTGATAGCATGACATTTTGATTTTTTTTAATTTAAATAATCAATATTTTTAATTTAAATACCTAAATAACCAATATTTTTTATTATTAAAGTTTAATATATATTTTAGTTTTAACTTAATTTAATTTAATATTCCGCTTTAGTCTATTAACTAAAAAACGTTATAAATAATACTCTCTTAAATTCATTTAGGTTATTCTATTCGGTCTTGTTCGTCAATTTTTGGCAAAAAAAAATGTTGTTCTGATCAGGTGGTATGACACAAGGTCATTGATAAAATTTGAGTTAGTATATGTAACTAAAAACTGATACAATATTTAAATTGCGGGTTTTTTCGAACGTAAAATCCCCCGAAAACAAAACATTTGTAGTTTAAACAATGTATTAATTTTTAACTAAATATGCTAACTAAGATTTGTTCCAATAGCCTTGTTGTCATGACACAAAAAACTAACGTTTTTTTTGTCATAAATTGACGGAAGGGACAAAATAGGTTTTAATAGCACTTTTTAAATATTTAATAGCGTTTTTAAACGCTATTAAATCTCCCACTATTATAAGTAACCTACAACAACGCTTTAAAAATGCTATTAAAAGTGGGGTATTAACACCTTAATTCAACGCCACTACACACATATTTTGAATAGGGTTTAATAGCGCTTTACTTAAAAGTGCTATTATAGTCCAACTATTAATAACATGTTTGAAGAAAACGCTATCATATACTCTATTTTTAATAGCACTTTCCAAAAAAACATTATTTCAAGTTCTGATGACGTGACATGACACAAAGTCATTGGTATAAATGTGAGTCAACATATGTAGTTAAAACCTGATAGTGTTTAAATTGCAGAGTTTTTTTTGGACGTTAAAAACCTTGAAAACAAACCCACCACAGTTTAAACAATGTATTAGTTTTTAACTACATATGCTTACTAAGATTTGTACCAATCACCTTGTTGCTACGACACGTCACAAAAAATTAACGTTTTTTTGCCAGAAATTGAAGGAAAGGACAAAATAGGGTAACATAAGTGAAGTTAATGGACTAACTTGTAACATTTTTTAGTTAAAGGACTAAGGCAAAACATTAAATTAAGTTTAGGGACTTAGTGACAAATTATGCCTATATTAACTAAAATAGACACGTTTTAAACAAAAAAAATTATATCAAAGAGGATGTGTTTGTGAGAACAAGTTTTGGTTCTGCATCTGTCATTTAATTTTGATGATAACAATACGTGGATTGATAGAGAATAATTTTGTACACTAATATTTTTTTCAAGTGTGTGGCTATTGATTAACAAGTTTTGTCTTTGAAGCTCTGACTTGTGACGTCATCAGGTTCTTGAATCAACACATTCTGACTCTGAGAAAATACAAGTATTCACAAGAAGCTGTAAAGTTAGAGAAAACTCGTAGACAACGGTTCTGAAGAACGTTTGTACTCAAACTTTTGACTCTGAATCTGAATGAAGAGCCTCTGAAATGACTTATTCCCTTTAAGACACCGAGCTCAAGTTGAAGATTTTGAAGAACAAATTGTTGAAGACTGAATACCTGGTTCTGAAGAACAATGTCAAGACTTTGAAGACTTTAGTTCTGAAGACTCTCATCATGCCATTGACTCTTCTAAACATGCTTCAGACAACACTACATTCAGAAGCCTCTGATGAATAAAAAAAGATAAGTATAAATTCTTACATGAGATAAATAGTACACATTATAGTATCAAAACATTCCTTCCACTGCACAGACTTTGTGGAGTAAGGATATTTATTTTGTACGATTTTGTTTCCCATCATTGAAGATAGTTATTCAAGGCATCATATCATACACGAAGATTCTCATTCTACCCTCCAACAAATCTTTTCTTGGCTATATAAGGAAGCCTTGGAAGAATGGATCTAGCTGCTACATTGCTTGATATTCACATGCAATTGAGATATTTAGGAGAACCACAAACATATTTAACTCTTTTTATTATTCTTGTTCTTTTTAGTTGAATTGGTTTTGAAAAAACTTTAATTTTTAGAAACCTAATTCAAACCCCCATTTCTTGTGTTTCTCGTAACCTTCAGTGTCATTATTACAGGCGCATACACTAAGGATTGCACATAGACACCATACTCTCTGGCACATGCACTACCCATACGCCATTACCCCTAACAAATGCATAATTGATCAAAAAGGAGGTGTCACTCCCTCTGGCGCCATAGTGCATTGGTTTATTTAATAATTAATTAAAAGTTAAATAATAAATAAAAAAATTTGTGAAAAAAAATTTAATATTATATTATTTAATTAAAATAGAATTACATGCGAGGAAATTTTGTAGACATGTTTTAACAACCTGCTTGATCATAATGACCATCGGTTCCACACCTCGGTGCACACCTTGGCCGATGAGGTCTCCTAAAGTACTTTTTGAGGTGTTTGGGGCCTCCTAGTATTCACTTGAGGTGTTTTATGTGAGGTCCCTGAGATATTATCGTTATCTAAGATATCGAGCATATCTCCCTACTAGAACGTGATGTCGTAATCGAGTTTGATGTCCATGTCGTCTTAGTTAGGTCGTGTTGGTTGGTACAGGTGGCCAGGCTGGTCGGTTGAATTGAGACATTGTTGTGGTGTTTGATAGGCATGTATTGGTTGGGTTCGTTGGTTGTGTGATGTTTGGGTGTACATTGGGTTAGGAGTTATCGTAGGATTTGGTGGTATCATATGCCTCATCGGTATTATAGTAAGATATGGTGGAAATATATGTTTGTTTGTGGTATGAGTCGTGTGCGTTGTTTTGTGTTTGGGTGTGTGGCACGAATTGGTTACAGTTTTGGAGTATATGGGTTGGTAATCATGTTTGTTTGGTTGTTGGGTCTATGTGGTTTGGTAATGGTGTGGGATTGGTTTCTAGATGTAGGTGGTTTGGTAATGTTATGGGGTTAGTTGTTGGGCAGGTGGGTTGAAAATTTTGTTTGGTTGGTTGTTAGGTGTAGGTGTGTTGGTTTAATGTTGGGCGTATGATGATGATGCTCGTAGGCATAGGTCGATTAAATACCTTGTATTAGACACAATTTTAGTTGTTGTAACCGATCTATACCAATTCATATAATTTTGAGTTCGTTTAAATTTGTCTGGCATGATAGGTTCGTTTATGCCCCATTGATGACAACGCTTCTAATGATGACACACATCCTTAGCGAATTCTCTCTAGTCGTTAAAATTTCATTAGGCATCGACTCTAAATCGATGCCATTGTCCCAACCACGTCGGGGAATCTGGGATTTGTTGATGCATGCCGAACTGCAATTTGACACGATGACAATGATGTATCTCCACGGTAGTGAACCCGATGATCGTTGTTTTTATAGTCCAAACTGTAGCATCTTCGGGTTAATTTCATGGTTGAGACCTAGATGTGGCCTCCTGATAAACTTTATAAGAAAATATATTTTAAATTAGTAGATTAATAATATTAAAACTAAATTAACAAGATGATGAGTATTTTAGTTGTAATACATTGTTTGTTCTAAGGTGACCTAAAAGATTTTAATAGACCGTTATAGTGTGTTTATGCATTGTTGTAGTTCATCCCTCAAAAGAACCATCTAAATCGAAATAGTGAAAATAAATTAGTTACAATTATTTATAGTATAAAGTAGTTAAATGGAAATAATGTTATAAACTTACTTTGTAACGTAGGGGAATGTGAAGTCGTTCTCGTTGACGGGGGCTAATGACAAAATTCTCGAACAAGCCCGTGCTTGGAGCAAAAAAACGCAAGAATAAGACGAAAAAATATCCTTATATGCGTTTTTACACAAATAACTTTATAGATGATACAAAATGGCTAAACCCCAACTATATCTTCATATTTTAGTTATGTATCTTGGTAAATATATAATATTTACAATACTACTGGTTGTTTTGAGAAATAAAAAGTAACCAAATAGTATAATGATTTAACATCTATTTTTAATTATTATTTCATTCTCAGTCGAATCTTCGGTTAATATCATATATATGTATACTATTTTTAAGGTGTTTTTGATTAATACCTTGCCCCTCGTCGATTCTTCAAACAAATAGACACCCAAAAGTTCCTTGCATATTGCATTGTCTTGGTTAACTTGTCCATTAACAACCTTACCTTCGATACATAGACCCATTAACATGTATATGTCCTCTAGTGTGACGGTACACTCACCGGTATGAGGATGAAATGTATGTGTCTCGGGTCTCCATATTTATAATAATGCAAGGATAATTTTATAATCAACAGAGTATAAGACTATGTTGAGAACATAACTAGAACTTTCAAGTTATAAATACAGTTCTATCAGCATGTAGTGTGGGACATATTCATGTACATGAAAATAAAATCTCTTTGGATCCTAACAAAAAACCATAAATAAGTTTTTTTTAATTATAAGGAAAAGAAAGAACATATATTCTTGCAAAATAATAACTTACAAACTTTTCAATGTTGTTGATGGTTCCTCTATGTGTATCACCTATGGTTAAGAGAGTCATATTTTGGAAAGTTTGTGTGCATTTGTTAATGATAACAATGAGTAAGGAAAGTGTGTTTACTGATGATGAAAATTAGTTGAGTGAAAGTGGTATTTATAGGGAAATAAGTGTGTCACGTGTTGCCTTTGCGACATGCAAGTCCAAAAAAATATGCGCCAATGCTATGGAAAGATGCTTCACTTTCCTATTATGCATTAGTCAAAATAGCACATGCAGAGTTAAAATCGCATTTTGATAGCGTTACATGCATGCAGGATGCAGTGTGTTAGTGTGGCATTGATAACTCGAATTCATATCGATTATTTAATGTGATTTACGATTGTTTAATATGTTTATTTATCTATTTTGGACGATATTACGCGTGAATTGTGTTTGTTTTGCAGACATTTGATCAGACATGTCATTTGGAGGCAAAAGTGCAAAAGGGGGCTTTTTTAGCAAGAAACCATGAAAAAACAGAAAGAAAATAACAGGAAAATGTATTTTTGCATTTTTACCTGTGAGACGACCATCTCACCAATCAAACAATTGTCTCAAGGGTCAGACGCCCAACTCAATTCCAAGTTAAGCGTCTCATAGCTAAGTTTCCCATCTCAGTAATAAAACGTTCGTCTCAACTGAATTATGCAGAAATGTAAAATACGTAAAAGACGAAACAAAAGTCAAATTAAAGTGAGGTTTTCTCGTTCAAGTGGAGAAGTTTCCTTACCCTAGTCCACTCAGTATTTGCAACTTAGTCTCAAATAGATGCATAATTTCTAAGTGGGTGATGTTTGGAGTAATAATATTGGTATTAGGGTTTGTAACAATAGAAGTACTAGTAGGGATGAGTGTAATACCTGAGTTGCTTGTTGCAGCAGTAAGTGCAACACTGTAGAAACCATGGCAGCAAGTTGGGTTTCTCGTTGAGCTGCAAACTTAGTGAGGATATTCATGAGAGATTCATACCTACTATCTTCCACTTGTTTATCATTTGTCATCCTTGTATGAATTTGTCCCATTTTCTACTCCAAATCTACAATAACTTTATCAAATCATTCCATTTGCATTTGATTTTGATTCATCGCATTTTCAAGGAGAATTTGGGTGGTATGGACAGCTTCTTCTATAATTTCTTTAGAAGAAGGATTGAGTGGTTTAGAGGGAGCCATGAGTAGAGGTAGAAAACACCCATTGATAGGTTGAGCTAAGACTAAGGTTAAATCTAGGGTTGCATCAAAATAAAAACATAAAATAACTTGATATTTTTCATTAAGACCAAGTTATTACAAGATACCCCTTTATATAGTTAGGGTTAAGACATAAGTGGGCCTAAGCCAAAAACAACATTACAACTCTGAATTAATAAAAAGGGCCAAATGATAAATTGTCCAAGTGCTACTGCACTAATTAATTGGTGTAAAAGTCTTTAAGTCAAAGGGTTTTTTTGTAACTTTTTTAAATGGGTAATATGGCTTCTTAACATATGGACATCATTCGCCATTTTAAATATATGTCGGAGCAAGAAGTTAGTGAAGAGAAAATGTGTTTCATGTTTTCAAAGAATTTCTCACGCAATTTGAAAGGAAATTTGTGAGACAAATGAGTTGGGGAAATACCTAGGAGTTCCATTAAGTGAAAAGAGTTTGAGAAGGAACGACTAACAATACATCATGGAACAAATGTCATCTAAGATGGCAAGCTGGAAAACTAACCATATCTCTTTTGTAGGTCATGTTACGTTGGCGAAAAGCATTCTAGAAGCAATTTCGTGCTATCTCATGATGACGAATCTCCTCCATAAAGCCTGTATCGAATAGATTCAAAGTATACCAAAAACTACATTTAAGGGGATATGTGTGAGAAGAAGAGATAACATGCTCTTAAGTGGGAAGTGATTCCACAACATAAAGAAGTTGGTGGATTAAGGCTCTAAAAACTCGAACAAATGAACCAAGCTTGTATTGTGAAACTAGTGTGGCAGCTCCATGACAATGGGGATGACCTATAGTGTCAAGTGCTAAATAAAAAACACAAGATGTTAAACTTGCACGATTACAAAAGACGTGAGGCTTGTTCAAAACTTTGGAAAATGAAACTATTATTCAAGACCTGAACTTGAACATATCTGAAATGCTACAAAATGTGAAACTCAAGAATATTGTCAATCAGGCTGGTGAGTTGGATTGGGTTAAGTTGAGGCCGTGGATGCCATAACTACTAATGCACAAGATAAAATCGCCTTTTCCCCCTAAACTCGCGTTTGGAAAGGATGAATTAAGCATTACATGGTTAAGTAAGGATAGTTATTTAGTTAAAGCAATGTATTATGCATTGGTTAAACGAGATTAAATAGTAGGACATTCATGGTGGAAAAATATATGGAAACTGAATGTGCAGGAGAAAGTAAAGAGTTTAATCTAGTTTTTGGCGCAAGATAGACTATAGACGAATTTTTCAGAAAAGTATAATAGAATTAGGTAGTGCAAAGTCCAAGATGTTTGGAAGTGTTACTGAATCAACTATGCATGCGGTTAGAGATTGTTCCAACGCTTTACAGGTGTTGAGGGATGAGGTACCAATCAATATACAACAATATTTTTTTTTAGATTGGAGCTTGATAAATGGGTAAAGCTCAATCTAAATGAGAATAATAAATGGAAACCCTATTGGGCAGTGGGGTGTCATAGCCTATGGATGTGGCGAAAACAAGGAAAAACATGAAGATCAATATCAAAAACCATATCACTCGGGGACACACATTAAACAAAAATTGGATGAGTATGATAAGGCTTTGCGAAATTACAATGTGGCGTTAAATATTGCGAAAGCGAAAATCATGTTAAGATGGGATCCACCATATGAGATTTGAGTGTAACTTAATACAAATGAAAAAAGTAAGGAGAACGAGGAAACATGTTGTAGTGGAATAATTTGAGATTGCATGGTAAGTGTAAAGGTGGTTTCTCAAAAGATATCGACATTTGTAGTGCTTTCCGAGAAATTTATGAAGGCCTAAATAGGACTAAGAGATTGGGCATGCTAAAAGTTGAGTTGAGTGTGGATTCCAGTATAATTGTTAATATGTTGAAAGCTTGAAAATATATGGATGTAGTTGGATCCGCATTGCTTATCCAAATTTATAAACTTATTAAAATGCATGAGATGGTGAGGGTGACACACAATTATAGGAAAACTAATCAGTGTGTGAATGCGCTTGCAAAATATGGAGTAGCCCAAGGAGAAGATCTAATGTTCCAAGATAATGTTTCGAGTTGTATTGAACTCTTAGTAGACATAGATGAGAAATATACTTTACTTTTGATATTTGTTATTTTCTTTTACTTTTGGACCCTTTTGCTTTTCGGCTTCGGCCCTCTTTGTAACAAAACAAATATTATAAGGGTCAAATATATTTTAGTCCTATCAATAATACGTTTTTGTTTTAAAAAATTTAAATGATCAATTTAAATACTTTACATTGTTAGAAAATATATATAAATTAAATAAATTTATTAAATATTTATTTATTTTTTTGAAAGAAAAGATGTATTATTAATTTCAAAAAACAATACAAAAACAAGGTGGTCATAAACGACCCGACCTTCCACTCCGACATTACATCATCAATTTGACTATGTGTTTTCTAATTATCCTATTTTTCCAACCTCTATACACAATGTTATCAATGACTTGTGTTTCTATATTGCTATTATCAACATCTTTACCAAACACTATACAATTTCTATAGTTCCATAAACCATATACCGTTTCCGCAACGGCCATCTTCAACAAAGAAGCTTTCCAACCCTTTCCTTTAACAATTCGAGTGAGCCAAACAATTTCCTCTTTCCACTCAGTTGGTGTGTGCGATATTTCAAGTCACTCTAGGATATTACTCTATATTTCCTTTGTCTTTTGGCAGCAAAAAAACAGGTGGTTATGAGATTCTTCTTCTGTTTTACATAAGGCACATAAGCTCTCTTGCCTAAAACCAAACCTTTGTAATATATCTATTGTTGCAAGTTTCCCATGACAAGCACACCATAAGCTAAACAAAGCTCTAGGACTAGCTTTATTCCTCTTTATTAGGTTCCTCCAATCAACCTTTGGCAAGTCTCCCACCAGCTTTTGGTAAAACAACATTGTTTTGAAAACATGTTTGGATATGGCTTCAGTCCAGCATTGTTGTATTTGCCCTATGTGTTCCCTTTATTTCATCAAATCCTTCATAATCCAAGAATGTTGATGCTTTATTTCAAAATTCATTACATCCCTACCTTTCAAGTAGTATGCATGCATCCATTGGACCCAAAGTGTGTCAGCTTTCCTGCATATATTCCATAGGTTTTTTAAGGCCTGCACATCATTCCAAGCAGCTATGTTGATGATGTTTAGACCCCTTGATCTCTGGCCCTGCACATAGTGTTCCAAGCTACTAAAACTTTTTCCTACTCACATCACTACCACCTGTCCAGATAAAACTTCTACATACAACATCAATCTTTTGAATCACAAATTTAGGAATCAGAAACACTTGCATCCAGTAATTAGCAATGGCACATGAAATACTCTGCACAAGTTATATCCTTCCAGCATAACTCGGAATTTTTGTCAACCAGTTCTTGATTCTATTAACTATTTTCTCTATCAGAGGCAAATAGTTTGCAATGTTCAGCCTTTTGCTTGATAAAGGAACTCCCAAATATTTGATAGGCAGCTTGCCTTCTTTGAAACCTGTTAATTGTTTCAGTAAATCCTTTAAATCAGAATCAATGACTGCAAAAAATATTCTACATTTTCCAAGGTTAACACTGAGACCAGTTGAGTCAGTAAAAGTTTTGAATGCTCCCATAAGCAATTCAAGTCTCAAGTTTGTTAGGCAAAGCTTCTCACATTTTGTATGGTAATTAAAGTCTGCATTCCTCTGCATCTAGAGTAAAATCCTATGCATATATTACATTATCATAACAAAAAGCAAAGGTGATATGGGGTCACCTTGTCTAATCCCCCTCTTGGCTTGAAGAAAATAAGACATCTCTCAATTTATGCTAAACTTGTAAGATATTGTTGTCACACTCACCATAATCCAATTAATGAATTTGCTAGGTATGCTCAACTCCTTTAAAATGCAAATAAGAGCATCCCAATTCACCATATCATAAGCCTTTTGCAGATCAAGCTGTAACATTGTTCTGGGAGTTCCATTCTTCCTCTCATAACCTTTTGAAAGCTCAAAAGCCAAAAAAATGTGATTCTAGATTTGTTGGCCAGGAATGAATGCAGCCTGATTCTTACTGATGATGTTTTGCAGAACAGTCCCCAACCTAGCAGTCATGATTTTGGAAATTATTTTGTACACAGTTGTACATCCAACTATAGGTCTATACTCTTTGATGCTGGTTGCACTGTCCACCTTAGGGATTAGAGTTACTACAGTACTGTTGAAAGGTTTGTACAATCTACCTTGTTCAAAAAAATATTTTATAGCCTTGATCACATCTTCTTTTATAATTTGCCAGGCTGCTTTGAAAAATCTAGCCCCATATCCATCAGTCTCAGGACTCTTTAAATCACCAATCCCATTTAAAGCTTCCTGAATTTCTTTTTCATTCACCTCACAAATCAACTTTTCTCTTTGTTCCATATTCAAGTGGGCCCCCATCCCCATGGCTTCTAGGTCAATGTGGCTAGTGGTGTTCACTTTTGTTCCTATAAGGCTACCATAATAGTCCATTATTTCCTTTTCTATATCAGTTTTGCTCTGCATAATAGTACCATCTTCCTTTTTCAAGTGGCTCATGTACTTTCTAGTATGTTTGGCTTTAATGTTAGCATAGAAGAAAGCATTATTACCATCCCCTCCTCTGATCCAATCTATTTTTGCCTTTTGTATCAGGATTTTTTCATCCATCTCATTCAAGGCCATCACATCATCAGTACAAAGTTTAACTCTCTCAATCAAACAGTTGTCCATTCTATTGTTTGCTAGCTGGGCTTTCCTCAGCTTTTCTCTAGCTTCAATAGTTCTATGCTTTAGTTGTGATATAGGCTTGCTGAAACTTTTTAAAGCTTTTTGGAGTCTCATCAGTTTTTTCCAAAGGATGCTCATAGGGCTCCCCATTGCAGGTAATATCCAGTTACTTTTAACCATATCCAGAAATCCTGGTATTTCAGTAACACAATGTATGAACTTGAATTGACCCTTACCTCTTCTATGAATAGTCTTTTCAACAACATAAAGAACTGCATGATCTGACACATTTGGGGGTAGGATTTGCATTGTAGTCTCCTCATAGGCTTGGAACCATTCAACATTTGACAGTAGTCTATCTATCCTAGAGTAGATAGTCCATGCTGCTTGTTTATTGGACCAAGTATAATACTCACCCAAACTATCCATTTCACTCAGGCCAGTCACACTCATCATCAATGGGAGATCTTCATATTATTTTTCAGTCACAATGTTTCCTCCAATTCTATCTTGAGTTGTGGCCACATTATTGAAGTCCCCTATTACACACCAAGGGCCCTGCAAATTACCATACAGATGCTCCATCTCCTTCCACAAAATCCTTCTTTTGTCAATTTGATCATGGGCATATATGGCTGTTAACCAGTACATAAACTTTCCCATTATGTCATAGACACCACAATGGATGTATTGACTAGTACTTTTTATCTTTCTTATATCAATTCTATGTTTCTCCCACCCCAACCACAATCTACCATTGGAATGGTCCTTGTAATTATCAATATAGATATCAAAATGGAGTTTTTCCTGAACATTCTTTGCTTTGTTTTCCTTTACCCTTGTTTCTATCAGAATAACTACAGTTTGCTTTAGCTCTAGGAGATGGGAGCTAATCTCCCTAAGCTTGCCACATTTATTTAGCCCCCTCAAATTCCAGGATACTATCATAACCCACTACTTGTGGGCTATTGAGATCATTCAAAACCTCAAGAGCTACAAAACCATTGTTTATATTCACCACAAAATTCAGTTCATAGGATATGCTTTTACCTTTATCCCTCTTGTTGTTCCTTATTATAGTCCACGGGCCAGCCTCATCATTTATCACCTCATCTTCTCTTGTGTCATCTGGTTGTATCTATTTGGTAATGACTTGTACCTCATCAAGTGGCTTCTGCTTTGGCTTCCATTGCTTCCCCCTTGTTTGTTCTCCACATTTGTGACCTAATTTCTGACATTTCTCATAGAATTTAGGCCGCCACTCATACTCCACACTTTGTTTCACTAGTTATCCCTCCTTGTTTCTGATCATAATTTCTTTTACCAAATCATGTGTAACATCAACTTCAACAAGGATTCTTGCATAAGAGACTCTATATTTTCCTGTTGTGCATTCATTAGTCACCATAGGAGTACCAATTGCACTACCAATCTTGTTCAAACTATTTATTCCCCACAAATGAAGGGGAAGTTGTAGGAGTTTTACCCAAATTGGAAGGGTACACAAAAGGCCTTTCTTCAAATTAAATTCAGGCCTCCATTCTTTCAAAATCATTGGCATATTCCATATGGTGTAAGGGCATTTCATCATCACAACTTCTCTGTCTTCATGTGAATTGAATCTGAGCAGAAAATAACCTTCATCATAGTAGTAAAGGTCTGGCATCTTCACAAAGTTCCAAGTCTTCTGCATAAATTTTTTTACCGCATTCATACTCAGTTCTTCTCCCATTACATATAGAATCAGTGCATTATCCCAGAATCTCACCTCTGATTCAATGTCCTCCGGCTCTATGAGGATTTCCACTTCACCATTGACAAGAGTTGGTGCAACATACTCAATTGCTAAACCCTTTGCAGGATTCTGATTATCATTTAGAACATCAACCCACAGCTTGCGATTCTCCTTTGTTTCATTTTCTTCATCAATTAGGGTTTCCGATTTTCTTTAATTCCCAATCGATCTAACAGGTGTTGATAATACAGTTTACGACGGGTCGTTCTCTTCAGCATTTCCTTTTGATCCTATCGGTGTAGTCTCCGGTGAGGCACGGTGTCCTGATGACGGTGGCACCGTAGATCGCGGCCTCCCTCGTCCTCGTTTCACCATGAGCAGAATTTTCCTCCTCTCTTCAGAAATTATTATTATTATTATTATTATTATTATTATTATTATTATTATTAATGTAAAATAAAAACTATACTTGTCAGTTGTAAGAATATTACTATTACAATTTTGCTATGGTTACACCAACATATTATATTACACCGTATGGCATAATGTGGGACCTACCAAATATATTAAAAAATTACAATGCTACATAACACAGAAAGTGTTGCTTTGTGTATGAATATGTGGACCACACAAGAAAGGTTCCATGTGATTCTCTCTCTTAATATCAGCCACACATTATAAACATGTCACTCTTCTTCTTCCTTCATTTAGCGCCATATTTTCTTCTCATCTCTTCTCCATTTTTTTTCATTTCATCTCCATAGTTTTTCCAACAAACATAATACGAAGATGAAGAATTAAGTCTGTAAGTTTATTTTGATTCATATGTTGATACATTTAATACAATGTTAACCTATGTGTTTTCTTTATGATTGATCACGATTGTTCATTAACCATGTCCTAAGCAGTATTGCCCTAATATTCTCACACGATTAACCAAGTTTATCTACTGTAAAACGATTCTATATATTTTCTCAAGTTGGATCGTTAACCAATTTAAAAAGTGTATTAACCTACTTTTATCACACCATTAACCAAATTTGTAAGAATCAATGTCATGAAGTTGCCCACAAGTCTGGGCCTTTATTAACCAAGTTATACATAATATTAACCAAAATCTTGAACTCTATTAACCAACTATGTGAGAAATTTATATTATACATAATATTTACATTTTTCATGCAGTTTGGCATAATGGACAATTCAAGCATTTTGATAGAATGTGATAGTAGTCAAAGGGAAGATGTAGAAGTTGATCATGGTGATGGTGATGGTGATGGGGATGATGATGACTCACTCTGGATCCCCGCAATTGGGATGTGTTTTTCTTGTATAGAGGAAGTTAAGACATATTATCAAGAGTATGCTTTGAAAAAGGGGTTTGGATGGAGGATTAGATCATCGAAAAAAGGAGATGATGGGGAGCTCAACTACCTCATACTTTCATGTTCTAGAGAGGGGTCAAAGATTTCAAAAATTTCATGCACGTTGAAGACACTTCCATCTAGAGCGAAGAATTGTCCGACCAAAATTTGTATTAAATTGAAACAAGATGGTTTGTGGTACATTACACAATTTGAGGCAAATCATTCACATGAGACTAGCCCTACAAAAGAAAGATTGTTCAAAGCTAACAAGAAAATGAACTTACATGTGAGGAGAACAATCCAAATCAATGATGATGCGGGAGTAAGGATCAACAAGACTTTTCAATCTCTTGTTAAAGATGCAGGAGGCCATGAAAATATTCCCTTTTGTGAAAAAGATGTGAGGAATTATATTAACAAAGAGCGTCGTGCGATTGGAAAAGAAGGTGATGGTAAAGCTTTGATAAGTTATTTTTGTAAAATGCGGGAACAAAATACAAATTTCTTCTATGACATAGATTTGGATGATGATTTTCATGTGAGGAATGTATTTTGGGCGGACGCAAGAAGTCGAGTTGCGTACGAATATTTTAGGGATGTTGTAACTTTTGACACAACATACTTGACTAACAAGTATGACATGCCTTTTGCTGCATTTGTGGGTGTGAATCACCATGGTCAATCAACATTACTTGGTTGTGGATTACTATCAGGTGAAGACACAAATTCTTTTGTGTGGCTGTTCAAGTCATGGCTTCGGTGTATGCTAGATAAGGCACCTTTGGGTATTGTGACCGATCAATGTAAGGCTATGAAAAATGCTATTGAGTTAGTATTCCCTACAACTCGTCACAAGTGGTGTTTATGGCATATAATGAAAAAAGTTCCAGAAAAGCTTTGCGGCTATGATGAATACAAAAGGATCAAGTATGCAATGAAAGAAGTTGTCTATGATACATTCACAACACTTGATTTTGAACAAAAATGGTTTTCGTTCATAGAAAAATTTGATCTTCAAGAAAATGAATGGTTGAGTGGGCTGTATTTTGAGCGTCATAGATGGGCACCAACTTTGTTAAGGAAATATTTTTGGGCTGGTATGTCAACTACGCAACGTAGTGAGAGCATACATGCTTTCTTTGATGGATATATCAATTCTACAACAAGTCTAAATCAGTTTGTGAAACAATATGATAATGCTCTTAGAAGTCGGGCAGAAAAGGAATTTGAAGCTAATTTTAATTCGATGGATACAACAATTCCATGTGGGTCAAACTCAGCCATTGAGAAGCAATTCCAAAGTGAGTTTACAAATACAAAATTTTAAGGAAATTCAAGTGGAATTCAGATCTAAGATGAATTGTTCTGCCTCATTAATTAGTGTGGAAGGTTGCCTTGCTACGTATCAGGTGTGGGAGGAGGTATTAGTTGGAGGAATACGCAAAGAGCGAGTTTTAAAAGTTGTGCTTGATAAGGAAAACCATGATTTTCAATGTGAATGCTCATTATTTGAGTTTAGAGGTATTGTGTGTCGGCATGTGTTATCTGTGTGTAGTCAAGAGAGGATTATAAGTCTACCAGATAAGTATGTTTTACTGAGATGGAAGAAAAACATTAAAAGGAAGCATTCATATATTAAGACTAGTTATGGTGTAACAGAGTTGAAGCCACAAATGGACATGTTTGAAAAATTATGCAAGCATTTTTATGAGGTGGCTGAAGTAGCTGCTGAGTCAGAAGAGACTACCGAAGACCTCCATGAAACATTACGTTTGCTTAGCTCTAATATGTCCACAAAGGATACTACACTTATTGAAGGAAATCTGAATGATGATTCTAATCCAATCAATAGTAGTAGAATTCGCAGTCCAAAACATGTCAAGCACAAAGGTCGTCCTCCATCTAAAAGAAAGACATCCATCGCTGAAACGATTGCTAAGAGGTCAAGGAAGCGAACAAAAACAAGTGATCCCATTGAGCTTACTACGGTATATATATACTTTCACTCATAAATTATATCTTATACAATTGGTTATATTAATGGAATCTAACTATTTTGTTTCTATAAACATGTAGGAGTGCAATATTGGAATGGTGGGAAATCAATTTGGAAGTAATGTTTGTGTAGAATCATCTCTTGAGGTTGTTAGTGGGGGAAATTTCTTAGATTCGAGTATTGTGGTTTGTGTTCATTATAAGATTGTATTGAATAATGTTTAAATTCATATGTATTATTTGAGGAACGTGTCGTGTTTAAAATTTGAGGAATATATTGTACGAATTCATATGTATTAGTTGAGGATAATTTGTAATACTAATTTATCATCTCTTGACAGGTTGGAAATGGTATGACATTCATGGATCTCTTGACAACATGTGAAACACCCTTGACGGGTTCATCCCAAGTCTGTACAAATATATGACTCACTTTGGGAATTTTTGTTTTATAATGGTATGGTGTTCATACAAGTGCAATGTTGCAATATTGTAAATTTATTTTTGTTATGTAACAATTGTACTAAACTTGGAACTTGGTGTATATAATATATAATATAATTTTGTTAATACAGTCCCAGACTTGGTTAATACTGTGCTGGAAGTTGGTTAATAATGTGTATAACCTGGTTAACACAGTTCCAGGCTTCAAAATAGAAATAATTGTTAACACAGTCCCAAACTTGGTTAATACTGTGCTGGAAACTGGTTAATAATCTGTGTAACTTGGTTAACACAGTTCCAGGCTTCAAAACATAAACAATTGTTAACAGTCCCAGACTTGGTTAATATTGTGCTGGAGACTGGTTAATATTGTGTGTAACTTGGTTAACGCAGTTCCAGGCTTAAAAATAAATAAAATTGTTCTAAAGATAAGTGGTCAATACATTAATTGAACTTGGTTAATACTTTGTGTACAATGGTTAATGCAGATCCAGACTACCAAGCAATGCAATTTGTTTAAAGGAAATTGGTTTATATATTGCTGGAACTTGGTTAATACAGATCCAGTTCCAATCACACAAAAATTTGTTTAAAGGAACAATGCATAATGCAAATCCAGTTCCAATCACACTGAAACAACAATGCATTAAAATAACAATGAGTATACAACATGCTCAACATACTCACTGCATTATGCAGATCCAATTCCAATCACACTGAAACAACAATGCATTAAAACAACAATGATTATACAGCATGCTTAACATACTCACTGCATTATGCAGATCCAGTTCCAATCATACTGAAACAACAATGCATTAAAACAACAATGCTTATACAGCATGCTCAACATACTCACTGCATTAAAACAACAATAAACTATAGCATACTCAACAGATTAAATACAAAATGAACTAATATTATAAGCAACACATTGTTCTAGTTCTTAAATACAACATATGGCAACCAATCTAGTTCTACACTAGTACATAACATGATTCAACCACAGTCTACAATGCATATTTAACAACATTCTTCAACACTAATAAATTACAAATTCAATATAGTTCTCTTTCCACGCTTCCTTGGTCTCTTCCTCATTCTTGTAGCCATGTTTGATTTAGACTTAGATAGATTTTCTTCAATAATGACATCATCATTAGGTGGAGTGTAATGTCCAGCATCTCCAGCCGATGTCTCTAAAGCTTCTTCGGTGCAAAAGTTCACAAGTTGTCGATCATCTTGAACATCCTCGTGCTGAGATGGAGCGTTAAATCTCGCCTCTTTCAACATCCTCATTTCCTCCTCCAGAACTGTTAACCTCTCTTTGAAATCTTTATGCTCTTCCACCAATCTGTGATAATCATACACATCGACAAATTGTTGTCCTTGTTCAAACAAAGCAACATTGATTATGTCATGTTTTAGCTCTTCCTCTGTTACAACCACTCTATCAATTATCTAAACATAAAATAAACAAAAAGTTAAAACATACAACAAATAACATATTTTTCTCCATTCAAACACACAAAATATTACCATATTTTTGTCAAATGCCTTTTCAAGAGTTTTCTTCTGCATAGTAATAGTTGGCCAACTCAATACATGTGGAAACGGGAAACAAGAAACAGCAGGTGGTTTCCCCAAAGATAGGTGGCTGAATGCCCAAATCTACAACAAATGTAAAAGTCAGAAACTTAAATGAACAAAAGACATGATGAACTAAATGTTATATAACCTTTTTTTTACCTGCAATATGGCAGCACATCCGTTTAAATGTCTTTGTGCCTTGTTTTTTCCCTCCTTCAACACAATAGAAGACTCACATAAACTAGAAACCACAAAATTATAAACGGCACGTCCCCAGCTAAATGTATCAAGTGAATCCAAATTATCCAACTGCTTCATAAATCCCGTAAAGACCTTAATCCCGGTTTTGGGAAAGTAAAACTCCGCAAATGCAAGTAATATGTAAAGTCTAACAAAGTTAACTAATTTTTTCATGTGGGACCGAAGATGTTTGCGAATATTGTGAATGGTTACTTCAGCCCCTTTAAATAGATCTAATGTTTGACATTGTTGGTATTCTTCTACAACTAGAGGCTTACTAACGATAGACAATCCAAGCGCGAAACAAACATCAACCGGAGTAAACAGAACTATCCTATCCCTAACCCTAAATCCCCTACTACGTACGTCCCATCTACTGACTAACTCCCATAATAAACCACCTGAGATTGACATGTTGTTAGAAATATACATCGCCCATTTGAATGGGGTGCATTCGATGTGAGCACGTTGAGTCGGTGTTAACTTTTCATTGATGGTGCTCAAATTCTGCGGGATACAACTATGCCTCATCCGCACCTTACATTGACGAAAACAAAAGAAACAAAATTAACTTTTCACTGATAATCCAACAAAATTAACAAAACAAACAAAAATTTAAACTTTAACATATTACTTACATCATATTCGTTCATCATTTTTGTTGATGCCATAGTCTCAACTTAATCTAATACCAAAACAGAACCCAAATAATGGCATAATCAGTACAAACAACAAAACCCTAAATGTAACAAATACCACAATAAACCCTAAACGGAAACGGAAATAAGAAAAGTCACACGGAAATAAGAAATGGTTACCTCGATAACAAACAGAAACTTGAAACCTTTGGACACCGTCGCCGTCGTCGTCCGGTTGAAGGAGGAAGAATCGAGCGTTGCGTCCGGTTGAGGGAGGAAGACGTGAGAGTGTTGTCCGATTGAGAGAGCGAACGTGAGAGAGTGAACGTGAGAGAGCGGACGTGAGAGAGCGAAAATGGAGAAGCTACAGTGCTTTGTGCGAAAACGGAGATGCGAGAGGGAGAGAGTGAGGGTGATAGATGAAAATGGCCAGGGGAAAGGGAAATTACCAGTGTGTTTGTGAAAACGGAGATGCGAGAGGGAGAGAGGAGATGCGGGAGGGAGAGAGGAGATGCGGGAGGGAGATGAAAATGGCCAGGGGAAAGGGAAATGGTTAACCTAATTTGTGATTCAAATTACCAAGTTACCCTTAAGTATTTGCTTGATTTACAAATAACATATGTAGAGTTGTACAGTACCTACGGTGTAGGTGTACAACTCAGTGTATGAATATCATTTCTGTTACTATTAAGAGCATCTTTAGTGGAAGTATCTTAAGTAGGTAAACTAAGATATTTTTTATAGGCCCAAAGTGATTTGTAGGATTTAAAAAATTTATAATTGATTTGAGTAGTTTTTACTTTAACGATGATTGCTTATAAAAAACCAAAACTTGACCCCATATTTTATATTTTTTTATTTGCAATTATTTTTTATTTAAGTTATTTAATTATTTTAATTAAAATTCATAAAATATTCACTATTTGAAAAAATATATTATTTATGCAAAAAAAATATTTTATTATTTTTTACCTTAAAAAGTTGTATATAATAATAAATGTATTTTTTATGAAATTAAAAATGATACAAAATTCACAATAATAATACATTAAAAAAATACATTTTCATAGGAATATAAAATAATACATGACAATAAGCAAAAAATTACATTTTAACAGAAATACAAAATAAGACAAAAACTAACTTTCGTTATTCTCATGACCAAATTTCTTCCAAATATGCTCCACCAAGTCTGTTTGAAGTTGACGATGATTTTTCTTGTGATGAACATATGTTATCCTTTCATACAATGTTGTCAAATTTGGATCATAGATACAAAATTAAAATAACATTAATTTAGAACAAAATTACAATAATATGAAATGCATATTCAAACCTAAACAACAACAACAATAATAATAATAATAATAATAATAATAATAATAATTTGACAAATTTGTTCATGCTCTCGATGTTGCTCATGATCCATTGTTGCTTTGTCCTTCATGAGAAGTTCATACAATACAGGTATGCTCTCAGCCAACCTTGCTTCACCTATTTTTCCATAGATAACTAATTTTTTTTCTGAGGCATTTTCCATGCCAGTCAAATCCCCTATAGGTGTTATAGATGAAGATGTTTTTCCCTTGCCCTTACTTTTTGCCGCCTTTTGTTCTGTTGGACGATTGGTTTGAGTTGTGATGTTGTATTCTGAACAACCTATATGATTTTTTGGATTAAATGTCGATTAATATGTCCCGGTAAAAGATATCTTTGATATCTTTGAAGAGTTGTTCATTTCTTATCCCTTCCATTTAGGTTCATCCTTTAACAACCTCCATGCGTGCTCCATTGTGAAACGTTGATGACATAATTGTACAAATAATTTAGGTGCCTCATCCATGACGTCTGTCTCTGATTGTCTACTTTTCTTGTTAGAAACATCTAGTTTGTAGCTTCCGCAAAACCATTGCCAATGTTTATTTGATAGATGCCATCGAGATTTGAGTGTAGACCACTCTCTGGCTATAAGTGGTCCACGATAGTTGTTATAGTCGCCTTTGATTTTATCCTAAAAATTATCTATTTTTTGATCAACTCCAACAACTGAATCTTTGGAAATGGTAAGTCATGTCTGAATAAGAAATTTATCTTCTTCTTCTAAGAACCTGAGACGATGTTTTTTAGTTGAACGTTCTCCTTCTTCCGCAAAAGTAATATTTTTTATACCATCCTGAGTGGAGAACACTAGCAATTGAGAATATGTAATGGGCCCAATTGGTGATTCTGATTCAACGTTAGGAGACTCTACAACGTAGTTGGTACCCATTGAATGTGTATATTGGCTAGTGATGTTGGTTTGTGGTGGTTGAAACATAAAAGGTAAGAGATATTTAGAATTGTTGCCAGTAGATAATGGTGGTGATTGAAACATAAAAGGCTGAGGATTTTGAGAACCGACACCAATAAGGAGCGATGGTTGTGGACACAGTTGAAAATTTTGAGAACTGTGACCGGTGGCAATTTGTAAATAATTATAATAAGGATTCCATTAGTTGGGATCCATTTGATAAATTAAATATTATTGGGAATTAAAAGAAGAAGAAATTAGAAGGTGAAATTGTGTTTAAAAAGATACAAATTATTATAGTATTTATAGAAAGGTAAAAATTTTTAGAGTTAAATATGTTTTTAGTCCCTATAAATATCTTAATTTTAGTTTTTAGTTCCTATAAAAAAAGGTCGAGTTTTAGTTCCTATAAAATTATTTTTGCACGCAGATTTAATTCATGTAAAGGAATTAAAACTACGTGCAAAAATAATTTTATAGGGACTAAAATTTGATTTATTTTTATAGTGACTAAAATTCAAATTGAAATATTTATAAGGATAAAAAATATATTTAACCAAAATCTTATAACCTTATAATTTTCAAAACATATAGCTATTATTTTAAAGATTTTGGAGTATTATAAATATTTTAATAATATAATATAATAATATTATATGTTTGAAATTAGATATTATATGTTGGTTCTAAAGTTGTCAAAAACTAAAAATTAGTCCATCAAGTGTCATTTCATACTTATTACAATTCAAATTGTTTTGAATTAACATTATCTATAAAACAAAATTATTATAATTAGTCCATCAAGTGTCATTTCATACTTATTACAATTCAAATTGTTTTGAATTAACATTATCTATAAAAAAAAAATTATACAGAACATGTGCTAAAGATGCTTTGAGTAAATGATAAAGTTAAAAAAAAAACATATAAATAAACTTAAAAAAATATTAATTAATAAATAAACTAAATTCTGCAATTTCTCAATAAATGAATAATTTATTATAGAACAACTTCATGGATCACAAATATTTGTTGTTTATTTATTTATTTTCATATAGATATGAAATGAAAAGAGTAATGATTTTATTCCGTTATTCACTTTAATTATGAATACATTTTATTTATTATAAATTTAAAGGAAAATTATTTGAATTTTTTAAAAGTAATCAACTTTTTTTAACAAATTTTTTTAAATAATTAATTTTACCATAAATTTTTAAAATACCATATTTCAAACAAAAGAAATTATAAATAAGATAATTAACCAAATTCAATTTAGGGCAGTTTTTGAAAAACTAAGAGGACTAATTAATTTAATTAACATCCGTTTTGAAAAAAATAAGTTTTCTAGCCAATTAACTTGATCATTGAGAATAATAAATTCAAGTGAGTTAGAGTCCGATATTGGTAATAAATGTGGAGAGTTGAACATTTTTAAGTGGGAGAACTCATATACCTATCACCTTAAAATTTTGAGTGAATATGTGGTTCGACTTTGTGGAGGAGCAGGAGATGGATCTGGTGTTGGATCCTATTATAGGATGTGAGAGACTCACACTTGTTGGGAGAATGTTTGATGCAAGTGTGAGTGGTTAAAGACTCACAATGCTTATGAATGAATGTAATGTTGGATTCATAAGAGAGATGATCCATTTACCTAACACCTTAAGGTTTTGGGTTGAGATGTGGTATCTCCCTTTCTTGTGGTTCTGGGGCATTAGTTCTATCGGTTAATAAATATAAGGAGCAGTATCTCATGATCAATACCATGTTCTGCACAAAATTCTTCAAATATTTTAGATTTGTATTCGCCACCTCCATCTGTTCACAAAACTTTGATATTATTTTCACCCTAATTTTGACTGTACTCGCCGATAAATGAGACGAAATACTTGCTTCCACCAATGTTATGCTCTTCAAAATGACCTCATACATCTTAATGTACAACTTCGAGTATGTATGATAATCTCATTGGCATAGTCGAAATGAAAGACTTCGTGAACTTCTTTCCGACTAGACAACCTTCACAAAGTTTGTTAAGCAACTCAAGACTTGGTATACCAGTTACCAAATCTTGAGTTATCAGTTGATTGAACGACCTAAAACTTAGATGACCAAACCTCAAATGCCACAACCAACTATTCTTGTGGTCGGCAACTATTTTCAGACATTGTCCCTCATTCGAACTGATCATGGTCTTAAATGTTTTATTCTTTGACATAGGAGATTTCAAGACCAAGTTATTCTAGATGTCAAAAAGTTCTAAGGCTCCATCTTTCAAAACAACTAAGAACCCATTTTCGACTAGTTGTCCAATACTTAGCAGATTGCACTTCATTCTAGGGACATAGAGTACATCATTGGTTGATACTTTTGCTTCATTACTCCTTTGAATAACTATGTTGCTAGTACCTTATGCCTGCAACAAGCTATTATCAGCAAGTTTGCCCTTGCTCTTTTTCGACCTCTCATGTGATTCGAGCAACTTGAGTCGAGGAACCAGATCTTGGATTTGACATAGTCATCTGCCACTACAGTCATAACCACCATATCATCAGAATCATTTGAATCTTGACGTACAAGATTCTCTCCTTCGTCATTGCCTTTTATCGATCCCTTGTCTTTCATATACCAACAATGCTTGGCCAAGTGACCTCATTTTTCAAAGTTATAACACTGCACACCTTTTCTTCTTCTTTGTCTTTCTGATAGGATTTTTCTTCTCCTTTTTTCGAGGATTCAGAAGTTCTATCATCAACCTTATTCTTATAAGGATTCAACCAAGACTTCTTGCCTTGAGTTTTGTCGATTTTGCCTTTTAAATTTTTGGAACCACCATTCTTCTTCCACGACTGAGCGCAATCGCCAATTCAATTATATAGGACACTTATTTTTTTCAAAATTGTCATCCATTGAATTGGTTAATCTTCTTAGTTGCATTTTTTTCTTTCAAAATACGGATATTTAAGAAATTAATGAGAAAAGTTGGTTATTTAGAGAATTTTGTTAGAAAAGTTGATTATTTAAAAAAAACTTCTCAATGCGCAAAAATATATTTTATTCTAGAAAAAAATTGTATGTCTTCAGAAAATATAAGTTTTAATAGTTTAAATAATATATAAGTTTTATAGTTTAAATAAAAACTTTTTAGTAGTATATGATTTAGCATATTTATCATTTTATTTTTCCAATTATTTTTATATATAATTTTTATACTAGTAGTACTTATTTGTGGGAAGGGTGGATTTCAATCTTAATGATTGAATCTATACTTTGAGATCTCAATTAGTAGTGTATTAGGGGGGGAAGTTAACTGTGACTTATGATACTACGAGTAATAGGTTTTTGCTTTGTACTGGATAATGTACTACAACTAGTAGTGTAGTAAGATCTTTTAAACAATCATCATACTGTAGCTTAATAATTGTTTTGCTTTCAATCTTCTGCTTGCTCATTGGTGCAGTTCTGTCGCATCTTGTTATATCTTTCAACTTTTAGACATTGTAAGCTTAAATTACTCTTGCAAATTTGCAACACAGCATCATACCTAAAAAAACAGCTTGATTATAGTGCTACCATAATTAGCCCATAGGAGAAGAGGATAAAATCTCGCACTGTGCATTGTAGGTAATACCATCATCATCTAGGAAATGGTTATAACTGTGTAATATGTTCATCTGATACTAGTATTAGCCTTCGGCGCAGGATCATTGATGGATTGAATTATTACAAGAATTAATTTTTTTTTATCTTAATCTAAATTATAGTTTTTAAATTAAATTATAAATATAAATATTAATTTAATCAATCTAATTCAAAAGTTACAATTATGAAAAAAAGTTAAAAAAATTTACTTTTAAAATAAGTTGATCTCCACTTTTATATATATATATATATATATATATATATATATATATATATATATATATATATATATATATATATATATATATATATATATATATATATATATATATATTGTTTTTCTTTCAATCTATAAGTTCAAATTTTTGACAAATTTTGAATGTGAGTCATCATCATCTATATCAATATTGGAGAAGAGAAAATGTTGTTTTTCAAGTTCTTTGATTTTTTTTATATATTTGTTTATGATATAAAAAAATAAATTTAAAAATAAGTGGTTATTTAAATGCACAAATGTTGTATTAAATTTTTTTTACTCTTGCAATCTATCCTATAGATTTTTTTTTTTCAATTTTCTTGAAGTTTCACTATTTTCAATTCATTGTTTGTTTTATGATTGAATGTATACTACTACAAAAAAAACTTCTTTTATCCAGGAGTTTTACATCAGTTTCATATGAGGAGTATAATATGATGAATTTAATTGAATCGATAGATACAAATTATAGCATATTATTATGTCAATAATGATTAAAAATAATAAGAACGGTGTACATTGTTAAACCGGAGAGATTACCGTGGAGATAGTTGATATGAGAGGATTACTACCCTCATTATCATTTAGGGTTTCCAGAATATGTTAATTGTCTAATATGGCGACACTTAAATAGCTAAACGGCTGAGGGCAGAGACCTCTCATTGGGTTTAACTGAATGGTCCAACCCATCACAGTCCATTCAGGCATAAAACCCAACCAAACAATTCATCTATTTAGTGTTTGATAATAATAGACCATAATATAACTAATTAATAATTAATTATGTCAATCCATAATTGATTAATTATTTAATTAATCTAACAATCTCCCACTTGGATTACAATAATTAATTATTAAAAAATATTGATTTTAATATTAGAATATCAATAATGGTCAAAACATTAATCATTCAAAAGAGAAGTAAGTTTCAACATTGCAGAAATTGTATCCGATAGAGAAAACAAATCATACATGTTAAAGACTCACAACTTATTTAAAGAATGATGAATTTAGAGTAACATATTTAAGTTAAAAGAAATATGTTTTTAAGAATGGTCCAAGCATATGAAAATGCTATTGATAAACTCCCACTAACCCAAAATATCATAAGACTTACTCATGTGGATAAGCTTATGGTTAGTGATTATACTAATGAGTTTTAAATTATAGGTCATAGAATATCCACATAGGGATAAGAATAATAATTACATATAGGGATACCCTATTACGAGAGTAATTACATTTAATCCTAAGTACCTTCATAACACAATATCATACTCGATAGGAGTATTGATATTTACTTGTACTTTCATATTATGACCTGACAAATGTGAATTATTGAATAATGAATAACACAATATTATTGCATGCTAAAGAATTATTGTGTCTTTTCAATATTGACTTAAACATCAAATTATGATGTTTTCTGAGATTAAGAGAATAATATATATCTCAGTATAATAGAATAAGACTTCTTAGAGTTATTGTACATTTTGAAGTTTTCTTAGAATATGTCATATTTATAATGTACTCAAGAATATATGGCAATATGAGAATTATAATCTGAAATTTTCAGATTATATTATTGTGTACACATGCACTCCCACTGATCCAATAGGATAAATATTTATCAGAGTCCACCAATATTAAATACTCTGATATACAATGAGATACAAATTTTATTTTTAGTGCAAAACTAACATAGAAGTGGTTTTCTAATATATCAACATTAGATTTTTACAAACCCAACCACATATTTTGCACGTAAATAGAATATATCATCATATATATAATTTCACATGAAATAGTATGATGGTCATATAAAAGATTTACCATCTTTTGAGTGAGATCAAATCGATATAATTTTAAATAGAATATAGGATTTTATACAATATATTAATAATTCACTCAAAACTCAAATACTACAAATATAACTACACACATTTGATAGAGACTAATAATTGAATTATTAATTCAAGAATTTATATATAAATATTTTAAAAATATTCAATTTTTTTCTCTATCACCAAATGATCATGTCAAAACAATAATAGTTGCCTTGTCGTTAGAACCAACAACCTTCTGATTCTGCTACAGACCTGAACCCACCGATACAACCAAATATCTAACATTTAAGATGGCTTTGTCAAAGGAACCAACTGTTGTCCCAGACCCGGAATTAACCGAAACTTCGACTCTAATAATAGAACTAGCTCTGTCGAAAGAACACACTGCTTTTTCTGGCCCTGAATTAACAAGCACATCAGAGGGAACATTACCACATTTGACATGTTTCAAGCCGCTGACAGGCATATCTCGTACCGCCTTATTTCCCACCTCAAGTGAAGCTTCAAATATCCCAATATCATAAATATATGCACATCCAAATTTACAATTAGAATTTGTCTTGTCGACTGAACAAACCGCTTTTGTAGCCACAAAATTGATAGACACAACAGAGGTAACATTACAACCTTGAATCTGTTTCGAGCAGCCGACAGTCCTATCACATTTCGCATTTATACTCTTCGTCTTACAAGGAATTTCAGACCTCCCAATACCAGAAATAGGTGCACATACAGAATTGTAATTGGCCTCATCAACTAACTTGTGGTCGATCCTTCTTTCCACCATCATTCGCAGGAAAATAGTGAGGAGAAAAGTCCTATATATTGTCATCTGAGTCAGTATTTCCAGCAACAATTTTTTCTGTACCTGATTCAAAAGACCATTCCTCTTCTGATTCACAAGAGGTACCTCCAGTAATTTGAGTTTTGAATTTACCTGTTTCGACATTAGACCACCTGTAAGCCTCTTATGTGATTAACACTAAAACCATTATGCCAAAAATGACTTTTACTAGCGCACCTAAGACAACGCTTTTATGCAAAAGCGATGTTATAAGTTAAATAAAAAAAACACGGAAACTATATACAAAATAGAGTAAAAACGCTGCTAAAAGGCCTACCTTAGACATCACTTTTTGAAAAGCGCTGGTAATGGACCACATTAGCCAGCGCTTCTAAGAAGCGCTGCTAAAGGCCTATATTTGCCAGCACTTGTAAAAAGTGTTGCTAAAGGCCTATATTAGCCAACGTTTTTCTCAAAAGCGTTGTCTAAGGTCTTATTAATTAAAATAAAAAATTGAATAGTATCAGTATTCTATTTTTCGTATCTCTATTATTTCCCTCTCTGTTGCGAACTGCGAACGACGAACGAACGAAGAACAACTCTCACCACCGTCCTCCACTGTCTCGGTTACAGTCTCGTCGTCATTCTTCCTCCATCGTCCTCCACCGTTCTCCACCGTTTCGGTAAGATTTCTTCTTTTCTGTTAGGGTTAACGTTAGAGATGATAAATAGTGGTTCTACTCATGAATGTAACTTGGTACTGACTTTGGGATAGATGGTTAGGGTCTGTTAGAAGTGTTTAGGAGTTGCGATTTGAATGAGTTAGGATGATACCTTTTATAATTAGTTACCTGATAGTTAGTGTATGTTATTTGAATTGTGACTGGAATTTTGAATGAAAATGTTATTGAATGTTAGGATTAGTTGTTATGTTTGAAAAATTTAGTTAGGAGGAATTAAATTGATTAGTAGTGTTAAGAAGCAAATTAGCATATACTAAAATGTTAGAGGCTAGGATGTTAGAATTTCAATAAAAAATTAGGAAAGTTGGATTGTATGATGAACATAAAAATATGAATTTGCTAGAATTGCTATTGAACGTTCATGAGGTGTTAATGTTAATTGAACTATGATGTCTATGTTAGTTGATGGCTTGAACTAATATGAAACTAAGTGACATGTCAATAGAGAATTGGCTTGGTTGTATGTTGAACTTATTATAAAAGCTTGATTAATTTGGAGATAGTTAATGTTATGTAATGGAAACAAATAAGGTTGTGTTATGTTAATGTTAGTGTGAATTATTCATAAAGCTATTAGCTGTGTGTTGGGGCTGTTATGAAATTAGTAGGCCATGAGATGAATGATATGAACTGAGATTTGATATTAAAATTATTTGCTAATGGCAATGGTGTGTCAAGTTGATGAAGACATGTAAATTTGGTTGGTTTGGAATTGCATAATCTGTTATGAAAAGGAGGGGCTAACATTTGAGTTGTTAGTGTTTTGGAAATGGTATGCCAATTTGAATTATTAGTTAAATGTTGCAATTTATGTATTTGAAATCAGTTTGAATGCTCATGTTAATTTGAAAATATGCTACAAAATGGTAAGATTATAAATATGAAATGCTTGAATTATGCATGAACTTGTTATGGAGTGTTATAGCTTTTGATTAATTTGTTGAGTTGTCATGATTGTCAATGGACCGTGGGTGCCCTAGAATTGCCACAATATTTGTTCTCATGAGGGCGAAAGCGATGAAAATGTATACAGGTTTTGTTTCTTAAATTGGTTTCCATGATCAATATGCATATGGTAATTCACTAGCTAGCTATATGGTAATCCATAAATTTTATAAACAACTATGCCTTGATTAACCAAAAAAAAAATTAAATCAAGATATAGAATGGGGTATAGGTACTAAGTGTTTTGTTGTTCTCTTATGGATATTAATATCTTGGTTTTAGACTATTAAATTCAAAATTATACAATTATAAACGATTCAATTTTGGAATTCTTCAATGGCTTATTCCTACTTTAATCTCTCTTGTGTTACTAACAACATCATGGTTTTAGTTTTGAAGTTGATATTAATTGCTTTCAATTATGATTGTTCTTTTCAGATTGTTGTTTGAGGAGAATTTATTTTGAACCAAGTGCTACTACGAGAAATGTATTTTATTCTTGCACTCAAAACTTCATATGGAAGACGATACGTGAAATAAAAGTTTGTACTAATAATCTTTCTGTGACGCGAAAGTGTTTTTCTTAGGAAAATATTCTTTAATGTTCTTTTGAAATAGTTGCATGAATAATTATAGTAGTGTTTTTATTTACCTTAATAAGTAGGAAAACCATGGATAAAAGATGAATGTCTGTCGATCGATTGTCCAAAGAGTACGAGAATGAGGTATTGGAATTCGTTAAGTTTGTTGTTCAACACGTTTAAGACCCCAGTCAAATGAAATGTCCTTACTTGGATTGTTGTTATGTGGGTCGGGTTGACACAAATGGATTGAAATCACATTTACTGATGCATGAAATTGATCAAAGTTATAAGTGTTGGATATTTAATGGTGAGAAAATTAACGAGAATGTAGAACCGAGGGGGAAAAGTAATACGACCTATGCTTCAGACGAAAAAGACACGAAAGAAATGATTGTGATTGAGTAGAAGAGATTGAAGAAGCACTTAAATAAGATCTTCATGATTGTCCCAAAATGTTTGAGAGGTTGGTAAGCGATGCATAGAAACTGTTGTATAAAGGTTGCACTAAATTCACAAGATTGTTTGCGGTATTAAAGTTGTACAACTTAAAGGCGGGCAATGGATGGTCGGATAAACATTTCACAGAGTTGTAGGCCCTTATGAGAGAAATGCTACGGGAGGATAATGTTCTTCCTAATCGAACCTATGAGGCCAAAAAAGTGTTGTGCTCTACTGGCATGAGCTATGATAAGATACATGCTTGTCTAAACGACGGTGTTTTATTTCAAAACGAATATGCATTATTAACTGAGTGCCCTAAATGCGGTTTGTCTTGATATAAGAAAAAATTGTCTACAACAAAAGTCTTATGGTATTTTCCTATAATTTTGAAATTTAGGCGCATGTTTCATAGTGAAACTGATGCAAGACACCTGACTTGGCATGCAGATGAAAGAATTATTGATGGAAAGTATCGACATCCGGTTGATTCACCATAGTGGTCAAAAATTGATAATGATTATCCTGACTTTGGAGAAGAAGCAATAAATCTTCATTTGGAACTATCTACTGATGGAATGAACCCGCATGGTATTTAAAGTATCTCACATACCACATGGATTGTGATTCTTATGATTTATAACCTACCTCAATGGCTATGTATGAAGCGTAAGTATGTGATGTTATCTATGTTAATTTATGGGCCTAAACAACCAGGGATGACATAGACGTATACTTGACACCTTTGATCGAAGATTTAAAGATTTTGTGGGAGATCGGTGTGGAGGTTTATGATGGTTATAGGAAAGAAAGGTTCAATTTGAGGGCGATGTTGTTTGGCACAATTAATGATTTTCCAGCATACGGGAATATATCTGGGTATAACATTAAAGGTCAACGTGTGTGTCGTGTTTGTGAAGATGGAACTGATACGACGCGATTGGAACTTTGTCAGAATAATGTGTTTCTCGGTCATCATAGATTCTTGAATTCTAAACATCACTACCGTGGGTGGAGAAAATCATTTAATGAAGACACCGAACAACATAAAGCTCCCCAAAAACTCATATTTTCGAGAGAAAAAAGGAAGGTAAAAAATTAATTGGAAATAACATTGTGACAGTATCAAAGGATGAACGGGATCAACTTCATTTGTATGTTATGCACAATGATAATGAGGTTGAACCATATGTTGAAATGCACAAGGATGTACTCTGAAGGTTAAATCAGAACAGAAATGAAAATTGGATAGTATGAGAGCACAATCAAATTTTTATACAATGGTTAAAGGATCATATTTATTCAAAGCACTCTTCAAATCCCACTTCAGTAACAAAAAGGTTGAGATGTTTGGCATATGGTCCAAGTTTGCATGTGTTTTCTCATAGCACGTACACAATTAATGGATACACATTTTATACCAAGGAACAATATGATAAAAGTACTATGCAAAATAGTGGTGTCATCATGCTAGCTGAAGCAATGCACATATCAAGTATGAAGGACTTAAACCCCAAGTATGCAAATCTTTCATATTTTGGAGTTATTGAGCATATTTGGGTGTTTGATTACGAGAAGTTTCAGATTCCTATCTTTGATTGCAAGTGGGTAAATAGTAGTGGCATACGAATGGATAAGTCAGGATTTTTGCAAGTGGATATTAATAAGGTGTGGTACAAAGATGAGACTTTTATTCTAGCATCTCAAGCTAAACAAGTGTTTTATGTCACTGACCCGACGAGTACAAAATGGTCTATAGTGCTTTTATCTAACAAAGTGGTTGATGATAGTGGTGTAGATCAATGTGATATTGATGTTGAGAATAAGTCATGCATTAAACTGAATGAGTTGTATAATAGAAATGATCAAGATGAGGATCTTATAGCGGATGAGTCATATATCATAAATGATTATAACGAGGGAAATTGGATTAATTCATCTGTCCGCATTGCTAAGAAACAAGTAATTCATATTCCAACCATGAAAAGAAAGAGATGTTAGTGAAAGAGGTAATATAATAAAATGTTAAATATTATGTCATTTTCAATAAATTTATATGCTCTTCTTTATTTTTCATTTTATATATCATTTGGTATCATAATTTATAGCTTAGACAAGTACTTTCATCATAATTTATATTTAATATCCTTGTTTTCTTTATTACAGGTTAGATGGATACTAACGAGGATCTCCCACATGATGATTCTATTCATGATGGAGGTAAGAACGTAGCTAATGCGGAAGAGGAAATTAAAAGAGGAGTAACAGTTATGAAGAAAGTGATTCGTGACAGAGATCAAGGCATCATATTAGATGTGCATTGGAGCCCACAATGCCTTCTTATTGAGCCTAACGGTTATACGTTGACAAGTTTTATTGATGCACTTGTAAGGAATGAGGTTCCAATTACTTGTGATGATTGGAGAAATAAACAGTTGAACGAAGCTAAAGAAAAAATTTGGAGTGAGATAAAGGTACCATAATTATGTATTTAATTATGCCAACTAATTATGTCTTTTAAATTACTTGTACTAATGCACAATGTGTATGTTTTTCTTAGAGGTGTTTCAACATTAATAATGATAGAAGATCTTTTTGTATCAAATTGGCCGGAAAACTACTAAGAGGGTTTAGAACATTTTTATCAACCAAGTTTCTTAAGGATGCAGAAGGTAATTTTGTTGATGCAGACCTTCCATTTAAATATGGAAGTTTGATTTCACTAAAAGAATGAGACACATTTAAATTCAAACAAAAAACCCCATAATTTCAAAGTGTAATTAAAACCAATCGGGAAAGAGCATCAAGTCCCGCGTATCCATACAGAAAAGGACATGCTGGATATGGACGCTTAGAACAGTCTATAGTAAGTATCTATAAATTGCAATGATATACTTGTTCATCATGATTTATATTTGATCATATTATTTGGATTAATGAGTAGTTACAAAAGGAGAATAGTTCTGAAGCATCTCTTTCGGCATATGTTTTGTGGAAGGAAGCCCGTGTGGGAAAGAATGGAGTTGTTAAAGAAGATGTTCAACAAGTATTTGAGAAATGTGTAAGTATAACATTATTTCTTTAATTAAATCAAAACTTTATTAACAAATATTCGATATTCATCTGATTTTCAAGAGACTCTATCTCAGTCTTTATCTCCAGATGAAGCCAACGATTCCATGAGCATACTTAGTCGGGCATTAGATGTCCGTGAGTATTCTGGTCGGGTGAGGGGTAAGGGATTTGGGATCACTCCGACATCCTTGAATATTAAAAAACAAAAGGTTCCTAGTAATAAAGAACTTAATCAAACATTGGAAGCACTGTAAGCTGAAGTTCGTGAATTAAGAAAGGAAAAAGAAAGAGATAGCGCTTCAGGTTTTAAAGATACTTCGGACAAAGATAGTATCAACTGTAACTTTCAACCGAATATTCCAGAGGTAATTATATATATTTTTATGAAATTAAATTATTATCTTAAATTATTTAATTGACATATATACACAGTAACAATTTCATATTACTATTGGTTTTAAGGCATTTCCCTTGTCACCTCTACTTATCGTCACCAACTTATCAGATGGTTGACAAGGGAAAAGTGTATAACACTTTGGGAGAATTACTTCACACTAAACTTCTCCCTACTGGATGTTTGAAAGTCTCGGTTGATATTGCTTTAGAGATGGATGCATTATTACCATATCATGACGATGTTTCAGATGCAACATTGGTGGGAGATGCAATAGGTTCATTTGTTGCATGGCCGTCAGGCCTCATTAGCGTAGGATATGAGGTATGCTTAAAACCATTATTAAGCTTTGAGTATTCAAAGTTTTTACGCGCATTTTACGTACATTTTTTACATGGTAATGTTAATTAGACTCAAACAAAATCCAAAGCAAAAGATAAGGGGATTCCGCAACATATGGAGTCCGTTGTTTCAAAAAAAAGGTACATCACAATTATATGATATTCATGCATGCAAAAATGTTAAATTCGTGATCTTATACTTCATCTAACTAAGTATATGATATATAGCTTCATGGTAAAGAGATTAGCAACGTTTCCACACAAAAAACAGGTTGTTACTAAGAAGACTGCGCCTAGAAAAAAACCTACTTTCAAGTATAGGTCGTGTCTTTAGACATTTCTAGAAATGACAAATATTCTGAAATGAGGTACTCGTCTGGTACCTATGGAGGAATGTATTTATGGTTTTCAATATGAACAATCAATTGGTAATGAGCAATTTGAGCAAGTTTTCCGTCATGAAGAATTAGGCATCAGTGTTATCAATACATAAGTGAGGTATATTCGATCTACTTTGTTATATTAATTGAACAACTTATTTACTTTATGGTTCAAATGAATAGTATAATGTTAATGATGTTTTTATTTAAGGTTATTGCGCCCACTTGGATTGGAGTAAAGATTCGCATCCTTAAGTCCTACGTGTATCAACTTAGGGTTAATCATAAATAAACCAAATGATGTCATGGTGTATGTATGCAACCTCTTTATGGCCGACAAAGATACAAAAAAGTTGTTCTTTTTACAGTTTAATACTGAGTTAGATTTTCATTCTAAATTCATATATTATATTTTTTTTTTGTATTTTGACGTCGTGTAGAAAGTTTCCATCTAACATTTATTTAATCTTACAGTGAACATTGGTTGTTGATTGCGATTTATCCTATCAGAGAAGTTGTATATTATCTGGATTCGTTAGGAAATGATTGGACAACATACCCGAATATGAAGAATATGATTGATACGTAAGTGAGATTGTTCTAAATATTAATGTGTATATTTATTTATTTATTTATGCGAATTGTTCTAAATATTTATTTATATTTTATTAGCATTATACAAGTTTTTCGAGCACAACGAAATATCCAAGTACCAAAGAGGAGAGCCAACAACATTACATAGATTGGAGTGGAGGTATATTAATTATCACATTTTTTATTATATTAGTGATGATACTTGATAAAACTTAGGATTTATCCATATTTGCTTTTCATGTGTAGTGTCCTCGGCAACGTAATGGTATAGATTGTGGTTATTTCATATTGAGGTTTATGAGAGAAACTCTTTTTTTAGATCGAATAGAGATTCCATCCGATGTATGTATTTCTAACTTATGAGTTATTTTAATATTTAACACATATTTCTCATATAATTAAATAGTTGAAACTAAATCAAACTATGTTATATTATTATGTAGTACTGTAATGAATTCAAGTGTGTGTATTACTCAAGAGATCATTTGGATGAAATTAAAGAGGATTGGTGTCAATTCATTATTGAGCTCGAAGTTTTATAAGGTATATTGTACTCTTACTTTAATTGATGAGAATTTTGAGTATGTATAACTTTGTAACTATAAACATTGTTTATGTTTTGTTTTAATTGAATTACAATCTTTTTGTGTTGTTTAAGGTTATATGTGCAAAGTAGAAGATAAAGTTATATTGATGTGCATTGCTTTTTGCTTAGCATTTCTATAAGTAATATGTAGATTTGAAGCAAAATGTTTTGTTGGATGAAATGATTTGTATCATCAATTGTTTTGTATATATAAATTGTTGGATGAAAATTGTATATATAAATAGGCAAAATTGGTGCATATATATTGGTTTGAAGCTCCAATTTATGATATTTTGGTGCAAAATATGATTGAAAAACAGTTGCAAACTGTGGTTGTAAACCTGGTGCAAATTGTGGTTTAACACAGGTGCATATAAACTGTATAAAACAAACAGCGCTTTTTTAAAGTAATTTATAAAAAAAAATGTATACCTTAGACAACGTTTACACTAAAAGCGTTGTCTAAGACGGGGTTTAGACATCGCTTTCACAAAAAGCGCTGGCTAAAGTGGGGTTTAGATAGCGCTTTTAGTGTAAGCATTGTCTAAGGTATACCAAAAAAAGGAAAAGTGTTGTCTAAGGTATACTAAAAAAAGGCAAAAAGCGCTGTCTAATGGTAGTCTGAAAAAAAAGTGTTATCTAAAGCATCATTTAGACAACTCTTTTACAATAAAAGCGTTGTCTAAAATATAAGCAAAAACGCTGTCTAATGCGGCGCTTTGACAACGCTTTTTCAGTCAAAGCACCCCTTTAGACACCGCTTTTAACATTAACCAAAGCGTTGTCTAATCTTTTAGCAGCATCAGTTTAGACAATGCTTTTAAACGCTGTGTAATGAAAAAAAAAGCATTTTCTAAAGGCTTTTATGGCATTGTTTATGCCATCGATTAAATTTTTCATTGAATCCGGAATCACTACGGCCAATGGGACTCTAACATAAATCCCCGCGTTATCAAGAATCCTACCACTTGTTGTATTGTCATCGACACTAGCAAAAGAGCCAATAGAATTTGCCAATTCCACAAAGAAGTTAAATCACAATTCCAAGCGTGAGTGGGAATACCAAAAACTCTAATCCACTCCATTCTACTGTCGTCTACTTCAACTTCACTCCATCTTCTAATCTCCGAGAACCAATGCTTCCACCAATCATCACCCTCCGTCGAAAGCTCATCGAAAATTCCTTCTTCCGATTCCTCGAGAAGGCATAAATTAGCACCTAAGGGAACAAATTTGACAGCAAAGAAACTCTTCATCTCAAGATACAATTGAATGTTATAAGAAGAACAATGAATAATAATTTTTCCAACGTACGCTTTCGCCAATATGATCTTATCTTCCTCTTTAGAAGAGTATTTGAATCTCATTACCTCTTCTGCAGACCCACGAAAAACATTTCCACCTACAACCTCCGCAAAAGATCTACCAACCCTCTTAAACCTTGTCCCCTCCTCACCTCTCGAAGCTACTTTCCTTTCCCCTACTTTCTACACCACCCTCCTCTTGACACCATCATGGCCGAACATTCTCGCAAATCTGAGGACATTAGCGTGAATCTTTTTTCCATCGATGTGAACGTTATCGAGTTTCACAACTAAAACTCTCGCGTCTTCGACCTCTTTGAACTTGGCAAAACCGAATTTCTTTCCAAACTTGTTCCTTCTCGACGAGATAGACACCTCCATTATTTCTCCGATACACCCAAAAATCTCATAGAAATCACTAGCCTTACTGCTACCAGGGAACTCCGAAAAGAATATCGAAGTTAAAGACGAAATCTCTTCATCACGATTCCTCTTCCAACTGGGAATGAATCCCAACAAGAAATCCATTGTTTGAAACTCCTATTCTTTACCGCCGTCCATCCTACCTCCCCAAGAGAACAACCACCAGAACAACCACCGATCTTGGCGGTGAAGTCGTGACCAAGCCCCTTTTAGAGAGATTGGAGAAAAACTTAGTGTGGTGTAAATGTGGGTTTTTAACTTACGGTATTGCAGTTTTTATAAATGTTCATAATTGGCCGGATCATAAGAAACTCAACAATAACCATTGTATTATCTTTGATTGATTAATCCTTTTAAGTTTCCTTAAAAAACATGATCTAACTAAAATCTAAAAAGATAAATTTAGGTAGCAAAATATCTTGGGCAATTGTCACTACATTTATTTATAGAACCCGAACATCTTAATAGTCCTCTCAATTTTCATATCCAAGTAGCACTCTCCACCGCTTATTTACAACCACAGTTTCATGACCGTTATGACACGTACCAATAATATACATGCACCCATTAATGCATGCTTTCCCTACAAAATGTCTATCCATTTATCAGTGGGATACTATCTTTTACACAACGAAAGGTATCGCAATCCAATGCCCCCTCTTTGTTTCTCTTACTCACACGATTGTGGGACAATGGTATTTATTACTGGTTAGAGGAAAAAAAATATAGGATAATTGGGATAATAAGAGAATAAATAAAGGCACTTAGAAGGTGATAAAATCAAACGTGTAAAACAGAATATGGATGAAAACAGATATTTTGGTTTTTGTTTATAGTTAGCTGGTGGACTAATTAAGCCATTAAATCTGTCTAACTTTTCTCGAAAACGACATCATCGTATCATATATATGTGTTAGAGATAAGTAGAAAAACTAATATAGTTTACTATAGTTAGTGTAGAAGTTACTACAGTTAGTTTGTAACTAACTGTTAACCAGCTGAGGTTAGTTATCCAATGGATAAAAGGCTGCTTATGTGTAATCTTTCAATTCAATGAACAATTGTATGATTCAACAGAATATGAGTTTCACTTTCTCTTTCTTCTTTACCAAAGCTCATTCATCTCTAGAATGAGTTCATCTTCTTCTTCAATATGGTATCATACGCTGCTTCGATCCTCTCCGCTTCCCTGAAATTCTGATTCGCCAAACTGTGAAATTCAAGCTGTTGCGTCGTGTTCATTCATCCTGGTTCGTGCGTTCTTCGATTGTGGTTTGTGTTCAGCTCAATTTGTATTCTTTCTCAGCGATTCAAACGTTGGCTTAGTTGTGGTACTATGACGTCGGAAAATCAAGCATCTGGTGTTAGAGGTCAAGATCCCACGCAAGAACTCTCATCCTTGTTCGCTGTCAAGAAATCGTCAAACTCGTTTGGGCCAAAGCTTTCGATCAAACTACAGGAGAACAATTATCTCTTGTGGAATCAGCAAGTTGAAGGAGTAATTCTTGCACAGAAGATGCATCGAATTGTTGTCAATCCGAAGATTCCGCCGAAGTTCAACAGTGATCAAGATCGTATCACAGGTGTGTTTTCTGAAGAATATGAAGCATGGATTGCTCAAGATCAAGCTGTTTTCATATGGCTATTGTCCACAATTTCTGAATCCGTGTTGCCGCGTGTTCTTGCGTGCAAACACGCATACGAGATTTGGGACAAGATTCATCAATTTTTCCATGCTCAGATGAAAGCTAGGGTTAGGCAATTACGCGTTGAGCTCAAATCGACGAAGAAAGGTAATCGTTCCATTACAGAATTTGTTCTACGCATCAAAGCGATTGCAAATTCGTTATTAGCTGTGGGAGATTCTATCACAAAGCAAGATCAAATTGATGCCATTCTTGAAGGCTTGCCGGAAGAATTCAATCCCTTCGTCATGCAAATGTATGGCTGCCTCGTTCCACCCACTCTATGTGATGTTGAAGCCCTACTGTATGTGCAAGAGGCGCAATTGGACAAGTTTCGTCAAGAACTTGCCTCCTCAACCATTGTTGCAAATCTTGCACACTCTAGTCAAGATAACATTGTCTCCAGAGGAGCCTACTCGGGCAATCGTGGTCGTGGTAACAAATTCGTTCGAGGCCGTGGACGTGGTCGTGGAAGATCCACAGCTGGTACTCGTCCCACTTGTCAGTTATGTGGCAAGTATGGTCACTCAGTCTCTACTTATTGGCATAGGTTTGATGAGAACTATATGCCTCAAGATATCACCAATGCTCAAACTGACTCGGCAAATACCTCTAGCAGCAAACAAGATGAGGGTCAAGATGCGTCAAAGAATTCACAGGCTGTAGCTTTGATGGCAACAACTCAGGAATACTCTCTACCCTCAGAACTGGAATCTCAGGCCTGGTTTGCCGACTCAGGTGCATCTCATCATTTAACACCTTATGCACATCTATTACAAATCAAACAACCATATGTAGGGTCAAATAAAGTGTGTGTTGGTAATGTACAAACTTTACCAATTCAATCTATAGGGTCTATCACATTTTATCCTAATCATGAACACAGGCTGCAACTCACAAATGTATTTCATGTTCCAGCTATCACTAAAAACTTGTTGTCAGTTTCCAAACTATCTAGTGATAATAATGTTATGTTTGAATTTTTCTCTAACAAATGTTATATCAAATCTCAGGCTTCTAAACAAGTGATTGTTGAAGGAGTCCTTGATGAGTGTGGTCTATATTGTTTTCCTCAACTCTCCTTCGAGCTTTTCAAACCTCAAAGCATGAATAACAACCTCAGGAATTCCTCTGGTATTCATAGTTACTTTGCTTCTAATTCTTCTAGTTCTAAGTCTGTACATGATACTACTCCTTGTAATATTAGTACACTTTGGCACCATAGGCTAGGCCATATCAATTTCAATTCTGTTTCACAAGTTCTCAAAATTTGTAACATTCCTGGATTCAATAAACAAAGAAGTGAATTTTGCTCTTCTTGCAATTTAGGCAAAGCACATAGACTTTATGCTCCTTTAACTGATACTGTGTATAATCATCCCTTTGATATGGTGTATACTGACTTGTGGGGTCCCTCTCCCAATCCTTATGTTTCTGGGTTCAGATATTATATTGCCTTTGTGGATGGACATTCTAAATATACTTGGCTGTATTTTTTAAAGCAAAAGTCTGAAGCATTACAAGCTTTTAAATTGTTTCATGTCTTTGTGCAAAATCAGTTCAATGTGTCTATTAAAGCTATTCAGTCAGATTTTGGTGGAGAGTTTCGTCCCTTTACCAAATATTTGTCTAGTCTTGGTATTGTGCATAGATTAACTTGTCCACACACATCCCACCAGAATGGTACTGTGGAAAGAAAACACAGGCAGGTTGTAGAAATGGGTCTCACTATGTTAGCTCATGCATCTCTACCCTTAGAGTATTGGGATCATAGTTTTACTACTGCTACTTATCTCATAAATAGAATTCCTACCTCTGCTCTTGCTAAAAGTCAGTCACCTTTCTATGCTTTGTATACCAAACAACCAGATTATAAAGCTTTAAAAGTGTTTGGCTGTTCCTGTTTCCCTTTGTTAAGACCTTTTAATAAACATAAATTTCAAATGAGGAGTCAAGAGTGCATTTATCTTGTAGTGTCCCCTCAACATAAAGGTTTTAAATACCTTAGCAAAGAGGGTCGAATTTTTATCTCTAAAGATGTTAAGTTTAATGAGTCACATTTTCTATATCCTACTATGTTTCCTAGTGATAAATCTCTTCTCAAACCTGTGCCTATAGCCAGTTCAAGTGCCTTAAATGTACCTCATCAATACTCTCATGTTTTAGCCTTTACACCTAATGTTTGTCATGATATATCATCTAACAGTGTTGACATACCTAGGCCTGAACATGATAAGACAAATCATAACAGTGATGTTTCCAAGGCAGCTTTGGTCAGTCCTGCACAACAAAGTACTTCTGAGGTTTCAAGAACTCGAATTGGTCCATTGGATAATGACAATGCTCAGGAGGTTCCTAATACTCCATCTACTGGTTGTATGCATGCTGGTTCTTCATGTCAAGAGAGTCTACCTACTGGTTGTAGGAGTCCTGACCCTACACATCAAGACAATGTTGTTTTTAATGCTTCTGCTCAAAATCTGTGCAATACAGCTGGTGGTGTACCTAATGATGCAGGACCTGTCACTGCTACACTTAATGATGCAGCTGGAACTGGTCAATCTGTACCTGTCATATGCACTAATACAGCTGGATCTACACATAGCAGTTCAGATCCTACTGCTGTAGCAGCTGCTGTCCCTGCTGGCCTTAGTCTCACACATGATAAAAGCATACCTCAATCTCAGCATGACTGCTCAAATGTGCCACATCAGCCTGGCCATTATTCAGCAGGTACCAGTACTCCTTCAATATGTGGTAATTCTGTTGATCCCTCTTTACATAACAACATTTCTTTTGACAATTCCTTTAAGTCAAATGAGATATCCATTTCCTCTTGTGTTCCTCTCTCTGCATCCTCTAATTCTCCCTCAATTCATTCAAGCCATCCCTTTCCTCTACTTGAGAATAATCATCCTATGCTTACTAGAGCAAAAACTGGTCATTCTAAACCAAAAGCATTTATGGTTCACACTGAGACTAAGCCTACAAGTGTGAAACAGGCCTTGACTATTCCTGAATGGTCACAAGCTATGAAGACAGAATTTGATGCTTTACAGGCCAACAATACTTGGACTCTCTCATCTCTTCCTCCCAACAGAAAGGCTGTAGGGTGTAGATGGGTTTTCAAGGTCAAACACAATTCTGATGGAAGTATCCTTAAACATAAAGCAAGGCTTGTTGCAAAAGGATATTTGCAGGAGCATGGTTTTGACTATACTGAGACATTCTCCCCTGTTGTGAAACCTACAACAATTCGATTCATCTTGACTCTTGCTATTACATACAAGTGGGATATTCAGCAGATTGACATAAACAATGCTTTTCTCAATGGCTCTCTTCAGGAGGAGGTGTATATGATGCAGCCACCAGGTTTTGTGAGCAAAGACAAGAATCTAGTGTGTAAACTCAACAAAGCTATTTATGGACTCAAACAAGCCCCAAGGGCCTGGTATGAGAAACTGACTCAAGCTCTAATTCTTTTTGGTTTCTCTACATCAAAATGTGATAATTATCTTTTTATCTACTGCAAACAAGGAATTACAATGTATGCTCTTGTGTATGTTGATGATATTCTGGTCACTGGTTCTAGTTCTTCTCTGGTGCATAAGCTGATCAACAAATTACACAAGACCTTTGCTTTGAAAAAGCTGGGCAGACCTAGCTACTTTCTAGGTATTGAAGTCAAGTTCTGTAAATCTGGTGCTCTACTACTTACACAAACAAAATATATCAATGATCTTCTTGTTAAAGCAGCAATGGTCAATTCCAATGGAGTACCAACACCTATGCTTAGTACCTGCAAACTGAGCAAACATGGTTCAAACTTGTTTTCTGATCCGCATTTGTATCGGTCTGTAGTGGGGGCTCTACAGTATGTTACATTGACACGTCCAGATATTGCGTTTAGTGTCAACAAAGCTTGCCAATTCATGGCATCTCCACTTGAGACACACTGGTCTGCAGTCAGACGACTGCTACGATATCTCAGTGGTACAAGTACATATGGTCTTCTCTTGTCTCCTTCTCACTCTGCACCAACTTTCTCCCTCATAGCTTATAGTGATTCCGATTGGGCCAGTGATCCTGATGACCGCAGGTCTACATCCGGGTCATGTCTTTATTTTGGTCCCAACTTGGTATCGTGGAGTTCGAAAAAGCAGTCCTTGGTTGCTCGGTCGAGCACTGAAGCTGAATATCGCGCACTGGCCCATTCGACTTCAGAACTTTTGTGGTTAGAGTCGCTACTCTCTGAACTTCATATTTCTTTTCATACACCTACTCTCTTGTGTGATAACTTGAGTGCTGTATTGTTATCTCACAATCCGGTGTTACATGCTCGAACCAAGCATATTGAGCTAGATATACACTTTGTTCGTGAGCGAGTTGTTGCAAAGAAGTTAGATATCCGACATGTCCCAGCCACTGTTCAGATTGCTGATACGTTGACAAAACCTCTTGGCACAACAGCCTTTCAAGATCTCCGGGCCAAACTTAAGGTGGTTTGTGGTACACACCATCCTTCAGTTTGAGGGGGGTGTTAGAGATAAGTAGAAAAACTAATATAGTTTACTATAGTTAGTGTAGAAGTTACTACAGTTAGTTTGTAACTAACTGTTAACCAGCTGAGGTTAGTTATCCAATGGATAAAAGGCTGCTTATGTGTAATCTTTCAATTCAATGAACAATTGTATGATTCAACAAAATATGAGTTTCACTTTCTCTTTCTTCTTTACCAAAGCTCATTCATCTCTAGAATGAGTTCATCTTCTTCTTCAATAATATGAGAGTCAATTATATGTAAATGGGAGTGCTTTAGTTCAGACAGTTTTAATTTGTCCCTTACCCGTCTACCGTTAAAAATAAAAAATAAAACAATTTTAATTTTAAATTAATCATTAATCCATGTAAATGCAACGTTCAACTCGTCAAATTAAGAGACACAAGTATATCTTTCATATAAAAACTTTGATTAGAGTATATCACTAATTAAAGGCGATTTTTATCTAATAGCAATTAATGCTCGATCACTAATTAGGGGCGATTTTTATCTAATAGCAATTAAAGCCAATCGGATTTGTGCCTGATTGAAATATAATCACACTTAATGCACTACATGATTTATCATTTTTGGGCCAATAAGTTAACGAATAGTAGCAAAAGTAATTAGATTTTAACTTTTGTGTAATAATATTTACAAACGGGACAGAACCCAACTGAGTGGTCATATCTGACAAAACAACTTTATCAATTTGTGTGCATTCCCAATGACTAGGGGTAAGAATAAGTTGAGCTGAGCTAGACTTTGCTAAGTCTGAGTCTGACCTGCTAAAAATTTCTGAGTCTAAGTTTGGTATGTAGCTTATCAAAGGCTTATGTTTTGGCCTAAGTCTGACATTTTTAAAGGTCTGATTGACCTATTAGCCTACTTAAAAAGGCTATATAATTTAAATATGTATAAATAAGAAATTTAACAAATGTTTAAATAGACTAGAGAATCAAAAGTATAATGAGACTAAATGTTTGTTTCCATTGACTTATCTGAGCTTATCTAGTATCATAAATTTTATGAGATGATTTGTTTGAGAGAACTTATAAAAACACCTTATAACATTATTCATGAGATTTCTTTCAACTTATTTTCATAAGTTTTTAAACATAACTAAGTTTTACTCTTGTATTTTAATATAAAGAATAAAATACAATATAAAAATAATAAATTCATTCATATTTAATAAATAGGTCAATCTGATAGGCTTATAAGGCTTTTTTTATGGCTTGCGGCCTAGCCTATTTAACTAACTAAGCTTATAAAAAAGCATAGCCTTTTCTATTTTAAAAAAAAAAAGTCTGGTCTGGTCTTGACCTATGTAAGATAGGCCTTAGTTGGCCTGCCATATTCCCACCCCTACCAATGACACACTCAAGTTTCCTCTTTTCTCCATCAGTTTGTTCTTCGAGCTCCAAAACACTCAATCACAATATTGCTTTAACTTTCCTTTTTCCTCTTTTCTCCTTCTCCATTTGTTTCCTTTTTTTCCATATGCTTCAAATATTGTCGTTTTCCGTTTCGATTATTTTGAATCGTTGCTGTTTTTCTACAGAAATGGATTTCATAAACTAGAGAAGATTAAGGATTCAAGCAGGCAGAGCAGACAATTGGAAGAGCTCACAAATATAGATTTGTGGCAGCGACAATGCGTTTCTAGCAGTGAGTGTGATGGTGGTTGGAACCTGATCGTACCTGGAGATCAGGATCCGATACGGCTGGCTTTGAGCATTGTTGAAAGACAGTTGGTGAGGAGAGGAAGGGGTGTACCTGCAAGGCACTCCGATGCTGAAGTAAGACACTGAGCAAAGAATGAGCAAGTACAAGAATTAAGGTCAGAGAATTGAATACCTGACCCTCTCAAATGAGAGAGTTTATATAAGGGACTACGAGGAAGATTATTGGTCCACACCGTTGGGCGCGGATCATGGAATCCGTAAAGCTAGGTAACAGTCAAAACTAGCTGTTGGAGGGCTTTGTCTTGGTCGGTACGCTCTTGGTCGACAGAGACCACTATACTTGACGTTGTTCGACGTCGAGCGCTTCTGCCAAGTTGGTTTGCTTGGCCCAATTATGGGAATTGGGCCTGCCCAGAACATGAGCCCCCCAAGTCATTGCTCGTGCGGAGGAGCAGTGACTTAGTAACGATTTCGTGCTCAAGGACGTGTAGTATTCGGGCCAGGAATTTCACGCTGCCGATCTTCGATGGGCGAGCAGTTGGTACGTTGCTCGACAGGAGAATATGAAACGAAAAGTTGGAATGTTTGGGAATTCGCGAATATTAATGATCTGACGGCAAGCCTAGGGGCTAGTGCGTAGGTAATAATTGGCTAGGGGTAGGGGTCACGCGCGCCTGCACGTGTTTCCTTCCCTATAAATAGGATTCCAAGGCTTTATTTTAAGCTTTTTCGCTTCATCTTCTTCTCCGACGTCTTGCTCGTTTATCAACCTCCATTCACAGCCGTCGACCACCGCATCCTACCGTCGACCACCGATTCCAGACTTTACTTCTTCTATAAATGGCTTCTCAAGCACAAGGTACGGCTTCTTTCTGTGTTTACGGTAGTTATAGGCTAGATATCTTAGAAATGTATGCGGTTTAAGGTAGTTTTAACGGTAGTTTTAGATTAGAACCGGTAAGCCCTAGAATTTCTGCCACCGTTGTTGGTCGACTACAAACCCTAGCTCATGGTCGACGTAGGTGTTGGTCAACCTTGACTTGGGATTTGATAAGTATTTAGGCTTAGATTCCGTAATTTCTGACGTTGGGCGTTAGCCATCGCTTTGAGCGATGGTCAGCCAGGGCTATAGCTCGGGACCCTGTTCCTGGGTTGATGCACGCCCTTTCACTTGTAGAGCGGTGGAAGGGTGGATTTGATATTCTTAATCGAATTCACTTACGCCTTTCCTCTGCTTTTCAGGTCAAAACTCGCTCATGGACCCGTTGGAGGTTTCCTCGGAAGAGACGTCCTCAGAAGACTCTGGATCTTCTGCGTCAGTCCCCTCTGACTCTGGGAGTTCTTCGGGAGACTCGGACGCGAGCATTATGGAAGAAGGAGCTTCAACAGACTCGCCACGATGCCCTGAAGAGATAAGGACCTCGCCCGAAGAATGAGTGGTGGAGGATCTGCTGGACAAAGTGTCCTCGTTCTTAAGGCCTCGCACGGAGCCGCTGCCCGTTGTTGGCGACCCTGCTGACTGGGTTGTAACTTGCCCAGGGGATGACGACCGCATCTTCTCGGATTTTGGAGGTCGAACGTTCTCTATGTATGAGTACGTGATTTCGGTCCTGGGGGTAACTTTTCCCTTCAGTGACTTGGTATGTGATGTGCTCGGGCATCTGGGTGTTACTCCGTCTCAACTACATCCTAACTCATACGCGTTTCTGAAGGCGTTTGAGGTGACGTGCGCCCATCTGGGTGTTGGTGCCACGCTCCCTCTGTTCTTCCGTTTGTTCTCCCTGCAGCATCAAGTCGGGCGAGGGACTGATCGGAAGGGGTTCGTCTCTTTTAAACAGAGGACAAAAATTTTCAAGGCTCACTCAGAGTCCATCCGGGCTTTCAAGACGGACTATTTTCTGATCAAACCCGCGAGCGCGGAGGCTGTAAGGGCGCTAAGATTTCTAGGGATAGATACCGACGAGAACGATGAGCCCAAGCTTGACGACCAAGGGCATGTGATTCCGAGGAGGCTTTGGTTATTCCCCTTCTCCTGGAGTTACACCCACTACGAGAGGTCAGTTAGAGAGTTCGTCCAGGTAGGGGACTCTTTGAACGAGGATGACGCGGCCAGTTTCGAGGCCTTTAGGAAGTTGATAGCGTCTTTTACCCCGACTCCCCTGCTGGACGGAGAAGGGAAAGTTATGCTGGATCAAGATGGGGGGGGGGGGGAAGTTGTGGAGCGTCCTTTGATCGACGTCACAGATTTGCTGGCGTGCAATACCGGACAGGAAGTGTCCGAGTTTTTTGGTATCTGTTTTACTTCTGTTTGTCATATCTTTGATATTATTCTGTCGTCCATGATTAATCTAATTTTCTTTTTCCTTTTTCAGGCTCCCTATTGAACTCGCTCGACAAAATACAAGAACACTTGCGTCAACAGCAGCAGAAGAAGAGATCAAGGGTCGTGCAGACTAAGCTGACGGAAACAAGTGGCTCTGGGTCGGGTCCCTTGGTCCAGGGTTCTCCGAGCGCTTCAACCGGGTCTCTGATGAAAAAGCATAAGTCCGCAGCGACTGTGGACCTGACGACCAACGCTCCTCCCAAGCTGAAGCATGCACTGCCTCCGTGCTTCGTGAAACGTAATTTTTTCGAAGGGACGAGCATCGATTCCCTGTACTTAGAAGCTATGGATCGTCCTGCCCGGCGAATGTCTCTGGCCCAGGACGCAAGTGCTGTCATGCGGGTCTTGTCGATGGCCTGGCAGACGGATGAAGGAAATCCTGGGCAGGAAAGGGAGATTGTGAAGCTGAAGGAGCAGCTGGCTGCAACTGAGGAGAAGTTGAAAGCGGCCACTGAAGAAGCCAGTGCCACGGCCAAGGAGCTGACCGAGCGGGGCAGCATTATTGCTAAACTGGAGGTTGACAAGAGGAGAGCTCTGGAGCAAAACAAGAGGTTAAAGGATGCCTTCTGCCCGAAGGAGGATGAAGATGCTGAAACCAAAAGTATGGTGACTAGGGCTCATTTCCTTGCTCGGATCGACCAGGATATGGAAGATCTGAACTTGTCGACTGAGCTCAGTTTTCAGAATGTTGTGGACCAGATAAGGATCTTCATCCGGACTTGGCCTTGGACATCCGTCGGATCAGCTACCTCTACAAAGTCGAGGATGGCAAGATTTTGGTTCCCTCTGACTTGGTTGTGGAGGATTCACAGCCTGGGGCGACTGTTCAGCCTGACCAACCCGAAGTGCAGCCGGACCAGGGCGAGGCTCGACAAGGGGAGGGTCGACCTGATGGTGAAGATAGTTAGTTCTTGGCCTGCGTGCCTTGTAATTTATTTTATTTCTTTTTGGGGGCGTGGTCCCCTTTGTAAGTAATTATGAACAAGTCGGCCCATCGAGGTCGCATTTTTGTATCAAAAATTGATGTTATTAATGCTCGTTTGTTTCACTATATTTACTGTTCAATTGCTCGTCCGTCGGAGGACTGTTTTCTTTATATTTCAAATGCTAAGTGTTTGTCGTGCATTTTTGCACTAATTGGATATGATCGAATGTATACGGGGTGTGTTTGTTATCTATTAGTTTGGGGAACCAATCAGATTTTGGAGTTTTACTCGTGGTCGGTGCCCGGGCCAAGGTAATGGCCCGGATTCCGTGGCTTGAACGTCCAATCGCGAGCTGGGGTTCTGCCTGGTCGTGGTACTTAGGCGGCGTCAGACTCGTTTGAGTATCCGCCCGTGCGACAGGTTTCTCCTTCCCTTGGAGGGAGATCCTGATGATCATGTTATTTTTGGGCTGTCGTGCTCATACCTGGGCACGCAGTTCTTAGTCAATCATATTGCTCATCGCTTGAGAGTTGAGCAAGGTGAATTTGTGAGTTAGCTGTAATATTGCTTGAGCTTCTCGGCGTTCCATGGCCGAGCAAGCTCTTCCCCATGTAGATTTTCTAAATAATAGGCTCCATTTTCGGTTTTTGCTCGGACGCGATATGGGCCCTCCCAATTGGGTGTAAACTTTCCCTCGCCGAGGTCCCTGTGATTTCTTCTGAGAACAAGATTGCCTACCTCGAACGTTCGTCTTATGACTTTAGAATAGTATCGAGCGACTATTTTTTGTTTGAGAACGGTCTCCCGGAGAGCAACTTCTGATCGAACTTCCTCGACCAGATCAAGCTCGTCCCTCAAAGCCTCGGAGTTGGTGTCCTGGTCCATTGGGGACTCTGTGCGTCTGGATAGGACGTGCATTTCGATAAGGATCACTGCCTCGGTCCCATACGCCAATCTGAATGGGGACTCCCCGGTTGTTGAGTGGGGGGTGGTCCTATATGCCCACAGCACGCTGTGTAACTCTTCGACCTAGTGTTTCTTGTGTTCGTCCAGTCTTCGTTTCAAGCCTCTTAGGATTACCCTATTTGCGGCCTCTGCTTGCCCGTTAGTTTGGGGGTGCTCCACCGAAGCGAAGTGTTGTTTTGTTCCTATTGATGCAACAAACTCTTTGAAGTGTTTATCTGTAAACTGAGTGCCGTTGTCGGTCACAATGGCGAGCGGTACCCCGAACCGGGCGAGGATGTTCCTCTTGAAGAAATGTAGTATGTTGAGTGCAGTAATTTTGGCTAAGGCCTCAACTTCTATCCACTTGGTGAAATAGTCGACGCCTACGATTAAGTATTTATTTTGGCCGGTTCCGACGACGAATGGTCCTAAGATATCCATCCCCCACCATGCGAATGACCAAGGTGACGATAGTGATTTTAGCTCGGATGGGGGTGCTACGTGTACGTCCCCGTGTCGTTGGCACTTATCGCACCTTTTCACGTGCTCCTTTGCGTCGTGTTGGAGTGTGGGCCAATAGTATCCTGCTCGAAGAATCTTTCGGGCCAACGACCGTCCGCCTGGATGTTGCGCATTAATTCCGTCATGGACTTCTCTTAGCACGTGTGGGATATTCTCTTATTTCACGCACCTGAGGAGAGGTGTAGAGAATCCCCGACGATACATACGTCCACCCATTAGGGAATATGAGCATGATCTTCGTCGTATTGTGCAGGTCGTTTTTCGGTCGGTCGGTAACTCTCCTTTAGTTAGGTAGTTAAACACTGGGGTCATCCAACAGTTTGTGTCGCCCACGAGATTAACGTCTAGGTGGATTGATGATTGCCCAATGCTTGGTCGGGGAAGCGTTTTCTGTATGACGGATTTGTTGTTTCCCTTCCTTTTAGTGCTTGCTAACTTGGAAAGGATGTCGGCCCGGGTATTGTTCTCTCGCGGGACGTGTTTGACTTCCACGCTTCTGAATCGCTTTAGTTCGCCTTTTACGAGGGCCAGGTATTCGGCCATGTTATCGTTTTTGGCTTGAAAGTCTCCTCGGACTTGGCTAGCGATCGAGTTGAGAATTCGTGCAGATCGTGATTTCCTCTGCCTCCAAGTCGGTCGCGAGCCGTATGCCTGCCAGGAAGGCCTCGTATTCCGCCTGGTTGTTGGAAGTGGGGAAAGATAAGGTTAAGGATACTTCGATGATGTTCCCTTCCTCGTTCTCCAGAATAACCCCAGCTCCACTACCCGCTGGGCCGGATGCCCTATCCACGAAAACAGTCCATCTGGAGGAAGATTTTGGCTCCTTCTCAGTGAAAGTGAGTTCTGCTACGAAGTCGGCCAGTGCTTGAGCTTTGAGAGCTTGTCTTCCCTCGAATTTGATGTTGAATTCGGATAGTTCCAACGACCATTTTAACATTCGCCCGGCCATGTCTGGTCGACCGAGCAATTGTCTTATGGGTTGATCGGTTCTTACAATGATGGTGTGGGCCAAGAAATAATGGCGTAGCCTTCTGGGTGCGAAAAGGAGGGCCAGGGCCACCTTTTCTACCTGGAGGTACCGAATTTCCGGGCCATGGAGTGCCTTTCTCGTAAAATAAACAGGCTTCTGTCCCTCGGGTAAGTCGCGTATGAGGGCCGCGCTCACTGTTTCGTTCGCAACGGCAAGATAGAAATAAAGTATCTCCCCTTCTTCAGGTCTGGACAAAACTGGGGGTTCACTTAGTGCCTTCTTCAGGTGGGACAACGCTAGCTCTCACTCCTCTGTCCATTCGAAAGTGGCCTCTTTGCGGAGGAGCTTGTAAAAGGGGAGAGCGTGTTGAGCGGATTTTGCTACGAACCGAGGGAGGGAAGTGAGGACCCCATTTAGTGATTGTATGGATTTTTTAGAAGTAGGAGTTGGAAGTTCTGCGAATGCCCGACATTTGTCGGGATTGGCTTCGATTCCTCGTTCGGTCAGATAGAATCCGAGGAACTTCCCTGCCCGGACCCAAATGTGCATTTCTCGGGATTGAAACGCATTTTGCATTTTCGTGTCTGATCGAACACTTTTCGTAAGTGGGACGCGTGGTCCGTTTCTTGTTGGGATTTGACGATCATGTCGTCCATATATACTTCGAGCATATCCCCGATTTCTTCCCGGAATACCTTATTCATCATGCGTTGATAAGTCGCGCCTGCGTTTTTTAGACCAAAGGGCATGATGTTATAATAGTAGTTTCCCGATTCGGTCATGAAGGCCGTGTATTTTTTGTCGGACACGGTGTAACACGGTGGGAGAACTGACTTTAGTTATGTTGCGGATAGCAAGAGTCGCCACCGACTTTTATTTTATCCAAAGGAAAGGCATAAAAGAACAGGAAAGACCTTTTAAAAGATTTTTGGGTCCGGGGGGTAGGTTATGTAAAGGGAAGGTGTTAGCATCCTTTACATCCATGGTTATCCATGGGCTCTTAGTTACTTAGCTCACTTTAAAATGTTTTTGAAATGTGAAGTGTGTGAATAGAAATTTTCTTAAGAGTTTGATAATGATCCATGTACGGATGCGTAAAAAACTTGTGTTTGAAAATTGTTTGAAATTTATGAAGTGTTGAAAAGTTTTTAAATAGTGAGCAAGTTACTATGAGGAACCTACCCTAAAGTTTTAAGTCTTCCTGTTCTTGAATCCTTTAAATGGTAAGACTATCCCTATTATTAAGGAATAGGTAGTCATTACCTTGGATGTAAGGGATAAGTAAAGGGACATTTGTTTATGTAGGCAACTGTAGGGTGTATTAAGCATTTTTGGAGGGACTGTCATCATTATTCGAAAGGGACAAGATCTTTATAAAGGCAACCATTTAAGGGACTTGATCTTTTATTGTGAAGGGACTAGATGACTTTTCTTTTAAGGGACTTTTGCTTTATACACCCCACTTGACCCTTTAATTAGGCAACAATGAGAGGTAACCCTAGAAAGTGAGATGGCGATCAAAGATCGACTTATGTGTGTGAGTGTACAATTTAATTTATCTTTTGAATTAAGTGATCTAAATTAATTTTTTAATAACATACATGTTTACACTCCCTATTTTTTACTAACCATGATATAAAAATAACTAATTTAAATATTACAAAAAATTACATCCAGGAGCAATTACAATAATAATAATAAAGCAATTTAAATAAATAGCAAAATAATAAATAAGCAAGAATAAATAAATAATTATAATAGGGGTTAGTGAAAAATAATAATAATAATCACAATTTAAAAATAAAGGGGATTAGTAGAAGAAATCATAAGAACATAATTAAAAATAATAGGCAAAAAATAATATAATAATTAAAAGATTTAATTTTAATATAAACAATTATTTAAAGTTAAAAAAAATATGAACAATTAATTAATCATTATAAAATTTTGAATTATATGCAAATTATAAAAATTAAATTAATTTTAAACATATTATGAAAATATAATTATAAAATCAATTTAACAATTCTAATTATTCCTAGGCATACATTAACAATTATTTAAATGCAAAATTAAGAATATAAACAATTTAAGTCATATTTACCTATTATAAAGAATAAATTAAGAATTTTAATTTTTAAGCATATTTATGTACAAAATTCTAAATTATAAACAATTAAGTCATTTAATAAAAATTAGATTAATAATAATATTAAACAAAATAGAAGAAAAAGAAATTAGGGTTTTTTAATTGTTTAGAAAAAATAAATTAGGGTTTATAATATAATTAGGGTTTGGTATTTAATTTACAAAATAAAACAATTTATTTACATAAATATAATAATTATACATATATACATAAATATGAAAAAAGAATTATGATATTTTAATAATATGAAGAAAAGTGTTTTAATTGTATTTAGAAAATATAATTTATATTTTATTAATTTAAACAAAACTGAATTAATATAATAAAATAAGTTAAATAAAGAAACAAATTGCAAAAATACCAAAATGCTGAGGGCAGGATTTGAACCCTGGTCCTTTCACTCTTCAGCTCCATCTCCATCCACTAGGCCAGCTTGCACGCATGTGAAAGGAAAGGGCATCAAATTGGTTTTGTTTCTTCAGCCTAAAAAATCAGAAAAATAATGGAAAAAGCCAAAAGGCCTGGGGGATTCGAACCCAGGACCTTCTCAATGTCACACAAACACCTTACCATTCCTGCTGGATGAGCGCATCTGTTGAAGTATTGACCATAATATATAATATATAATACTTAATAATTAAACTGAAAAACAAGCAAAAGTTTGGGGAACCAGGACTCGAACCCAGGTTCACAAGCAACATACGCACACGTCTTACCATCAGGCCAACCACACATTGGTGATATAGAATGGACACAAATACATTATAATATTAAAACAAATTTTAAATTCAAAAAAAAACGCGCGCGCTGAGTCTTCTTCTTCCTTGAGATTTCGCAGGTTTTCCTGCGAAATTTCCTGGGAGATTTCCTTCAATTTTTCCTGCGTGCATAAACCTGCGTATTCACAAACACCAAGCAAACAGCAAAATTTCTTTAAATTGATGAGAGTAATGAGTTCCTGAAGGTTCATACAACACCACCACGTTCCTCAAATTTATTTATATGTGACAAATCACAGAACCCTAATTGAGGTTAGTAAACCCTAGTTATGGCCGAATCCATTCTAAGCAGTGAAACTTCAATTAATTGGTCCAGAAAGCATCTCTAGATCATAACTAACACGAATCATACAACAAAATCAGTTAATATTGGTTAGATATATGAAATCGAAAAACACAATATTGAAGAACAAAATTGATTCGGTTAGCATGATATGGCATGGTTTTGATGCAATGGAAGATTGGCAACGATTCAGTGATGTCCAAGGATCATCTCTATGTCTTCAAAATACCTTTTTCTTCCCTTAAAAGAGGAACCCGAATTTGAATTTTTTGATGAACTTTTGATGTTTTGAATGTGTTGTTTGAGGCTGCAAAATCGTGCCTTGTGAATTGTTAAGTGTTCATTATATATGGGTGAGTGAATTAGGTCAAAGACTTCACCAATTTGATGGATATTTGGATCATTTGAAGATTGAAAAAGATTGGCTTTGAAATTTGAATATTCTTGATCTCACATTGCTATTTTAGGATGATTCTCATTACTCTTGTATCAATCAAGTCTAAATATAATTTAAGACCTTCTAGAAACCAAATCAAATTAAATTTTCATTATTTTATATTTTATTTGAATTTAAAATGATTTTTTAAATATAAAAATCATAATAAATAAAAACAAAATGAATAAAATTATGAATAAATCAATTTAATTTCGTGCAAGATGTTTTGATGTGGATTGGGTCATTATTTGGCAGGTCCACTTGGAAGAAATTGGTTTTAGACCTCCATTTTCTTCATAAACCAACCAAAAATTTCCCAACTTTGCAAGGGCACACATCCTTCAATTTTAATGCTATGAGGGTGTTCTTGGATATTTTGGAAAGCTTGAAGAGTCCTCTAACCAACCCCACTGGTTTCATGTCCATATCATTTACCAATCTCAAGTTATGCTCTTTTGAAGTTGTTGACTTTTTGTTGACTTTCAAAAGGACCTATAATGTCTTAGCTCATACCTTCCAAATGAAGCATTTTTGGGCTTGGCTTGTGAGACACAAAGTTGTAGAGAATTCAATTTCCTTCAAAATGAGCTTTGGATGGAGACTTGGTGATGAAGTATGTGAAAGTTATGGCTGGTCAAAGTTCAGTTGACTTTTACTGAGGAAACCCTAATTTAGAAACTCCTGATTCTTGATGATCTGAAATCTCCTTGATGAATCATGATCAACCCTTGATCAAATGATGAATTTTACTTCATATACTTGATGTTGGAAAAAAATCATGAAGTTTGACTTTGATTTGACCACAGTTGACCTCAGTTTGACTTTTTAACTGCTTTGACTTATTTTGACTTATCTGATCATCTGACTGAGCAAACTTCTGAGAAAAGTCTTGAAACTTGTCATGGGGGTTCTTACACACATATAGGTTGTTATGAAGCTCACTTGAAGTCTTGTAAGTCCATTTAACCTGATTAAAGTCAAAACCCTAGTTTTGGATGCACTGCTTAGGAGGTGCATTGTCTGAGGGAATTGTCAACTTTTCTGACCAATTGTGAACTTTGTGAATCTTGTGAACCATCATAAGATGTCTTGTGAACCTTGTGAACCTTATGAACCTCATAAAGTGACTTGTAGACTTCATGAACCTCATGAAAGGTCTTGTAAACATTGTGAATCTTGTGAACCTTGTGAACCTTCTTAGCACACAAAGTCTTGTATTGTGAGGGCAAATTTTGGGGTGCAACACACGGTCATGGGTATTTGATTGTACCCTGAGTAGGCGTCCATGAAGGACAATAGTTTGAAGCCGGATGAATTGTCGACCAATTTATCAATGTTAGGTAAAGGGTATGCGTCTTTCGGGCACGCCCGGTTGAGATCAGTATAATCAACACACTTTCTCCACTTTCCATTAGATTTCTTCACAAGTACAACATTTGAGAGCCAGGTTGTGTACCTGGCCTCGGTTACAAACTTTGCCTCTAGGAGGTCTTTTAGAGCAGATTCAGCTGCTTCAGTTTTTTCGGTCGACTGCTTTCTCCTGCGCTGGGCGACCGCCTTGTGTGTTGGGTCGATGGAGAGGTGATGACAGGCTGTCTCGGGGTCGAGTCCTGGCATCTCTGCGGCGCTCCAGGCAAACAGATCTGCGTTCCCTTTGAGGCAAGCTTCCAACTGTCGTTTTGCCAGGTCGGGCATATGTGCCCCGATCTTAACGCATCGGGTTGGGTCATCTCCCAGGGGAATCAGCTCGAACTCTCCGTCTGGGACTGGTCGGGATAGTGGAGTTGTTGGCTTCTGGATGCCCTCGTTGTCGTCTGAGAACCTGCAGTCCAGGTCGATTGAGTCTACCTGAGGGAAGGCCCTGGATGTTTGTGGAACATCCAGTGAACTCAATGTTGAAGGGTTTGGTTGGTAAGATATCGAGCTAAGACCTTTAGATGCTGCTTCGAAGCACCGACGAGCAGCATCGACGTCCCCGTGCAGTGTGGCAACCTTGCCCGAAGTAGTATAGTACTTCATCTTCAGGTGGACGGTGGATGGAACAACGATTAGTTCGGCTAGTGTCGGTCGTCCCAGAATGCACTGGTATAGCGACGGGCAGTCCACGACTAGGAACTGGATCCGGACCGTCCTGGTTGTTTCGGCTGCTCCGAAGGTGACAAACAGGTCGACGTAACCCCATGGTAGAGAGACTGCCCCATTGAAACCTTGCAAGTCTGATTCGACGTACGGAGTCAGGTGTGTTTCGTTTAACTGGAGTGTTGAGAACAACTGGGAGTACATAATGTCGCAGGAGCTGCCTTGGTCCACCAAGATTCTTCTCACATCAAAATTCGCCATTCGCGCCCGGATGAGTAGCGGGATGCTGGCGTTTGGCACCCCTCCCAAGATTTCCTCTCGGTAAAAGGCAAGGGGTACCGAACCCTCTCTTGGTGGGTCTAGGGTTGCATTCTGCGCGGGCCCCTTCGTAATCAGCTGGTCGAATTTCCGCTTTACGGATCCGACTCTGATTTTATTGAACCCCCCCCCCCCTGAGATGACCATTGCGGATGGAAAGGTTTCCCATGGACTATGGGAGGAAAAGTATCCCGGGCCCCCGGTGTGCTCAGGTAGGAAGAAATCTTATGGGCGATAGATGCTCAGGGCAACCTGCACGTTCGCATCTGCAGGAACGGGTACAACCTCCTCGACCTTTTGAGTCTCATGCGCTTTTTGTCGAGGAGTGTCTTTGGATTTGGTGAATTGTTTAAGGTGTCCGTCCTTGATAAGAATTTCGATTGCGTCCTTGAGATGGATGCAGTCTTTTGTGTTATGGCCATGACTTTTGTGGAATCTACAATATTTTGTTTTGTCCGTGCCTAGTTTGCTAGGTTGCTGCTTCGGAAAGCGTACCCCTGCTTGCCTGAATTCTGAGTTGGCACACTCGGACAAAATTTTCTCCCTGGAAGCCAGGAGTGGAGTATATTCGTGGAATCCGCCGACGGGTCCTCTGTGCTCCCGCGGTTCATGGGAGCGATCGTCCTTTCTTTTGTCTCCTCCCCGACAAGATGTCGAGGGTTCATCGACTCGGCGGGGCTTCGCATCTTCGCGACGTCGAGCGTCTCGTACGGATTTGGCTGCCTGCTTTTCTTCATACTAGATATAAGCTTGGGCTTTCAGCAAGAACGCGTCAAGGGTGGCAGGGGTCTCGATGCCGACTGGCCGGTGAAAATCTGTTGACGGGCGCAGTCCTCGTTCCAACAAATACTTATTCATATCGTCGGTTGTGGACACCTGGACTGCTTCTTTGTTGAACCTTTCGATGTAAGTTCGCAAAGGTTCGTCTTTCCCTTGGATGATCGCTTCGAGCGAAACTTATGTCTTTGGGTGCCGCCTTGAGGCGGTGAAGTGCCTGGAAAACGTGCGTCCAAGTTGTTTCCAAGAAGTGATGGATTCAGCCTCAAGGCTTTTATACCACGTCATCGCTGCTTTCCTTTGCGTTGTAGGAAAGAGGCGACATTTGATCGCTCATCGTACTCCTCGGTAATCGAGCAGCGCATCGATATTCTCGATATGCTCGTCCGGATCTGTGGTTCCATCATACGAGCCTAGCGGTGGGGGTTTCTCTAAACTTCTCGGAAGTTTAGCCGCCATGATTTCTGACGAGAGGGGACCCCGAGCGTCCTCGTCGTCGCTAGAGTTAAACGAAGGAGATCTGTGAGTGCGCTTCTTCGTTCGCCGGGGAGATGCAGATCTTGATCTGCTCCTTCTTGATTTTCTTGGAGGGGAAGATCGCGGAGGGGACTGACGAGGTCGTTTGTCGCCAGTCGATTCGTCGACGTGTCCCCTCCTCTTTCTCTTGGGAGGAGAGGGACTGCGCCTTCTCTGGTGTCTCGCGGGAGACTGGGGTCGACAGTAATTGTCTTCGAGACGGGCGATTTTCTCGCCATGTGCGAGGAGCAGCAGATTTGTCTGATTTAGGATTTCGGCCAGTGCGGCGAAATCAGATCCTGAAGGAGTCAAGGGAAAGAGGGCTTCCGGGCGACTCTCCAGAGGTTGATCGCGGTCGGGAGAAGGCGATGTTGTCTTCCCGTCTGGGCACGGTTTCTTCGTGCGGAGGGTGATGAATGTTGCTCTCACGTTGTGTGAGGATCATGCAGTCGTTTGATCGGTTGTCCGGATTGTCTCGAGCAGCCATGGATCTTGGTAAAAACTTTGGTTCTTTGAAGACTTTGAGAGAGAAGAACGGGGAAATCAGTTTCCCACAGACGGTGCCACCTGATCGTACCAAAAGATCAGGATCCGATATGGCTGGCTTCGAGCGTTGTTGAAAGACGGTTGGTGAGGAGAGGAGGGGGTGTACCTGCAAGGCACTCCGATGCTGAAGTAAGACACTGAGCAAAGAATGAGCAAGTACAAGAATTAAGGTCAGAGAATTGAATACATGACCCTCTCAAATGAGAGGGTTTATATAAGGGACTACGAGGAAGATTATTGGTCCACACGGTTGGGCGCGGATCGTGGAATCCGTAAAGCTAGGTAACGGTCAAAACTAGCCGTTGGAGGGCTCTGTCTTGGTCGGTACGCTCTTGGTCGACAGAGACCACTATACTTGACGTTGCTCGACGTCGAGCGCTTCTGCCAAGTTGGTTTGCTTGGCCAAATTATGGGAATTGGGCCTGCCCATAACAGAACCAAAATGATTGTTGTGTTTTATTGAAATGATTTTTGCTTCTACAATGTCTCTGTGATAACTAAACGCATTTTTTTATAAATATTCTTAGGAAAAAGATTGACAAAAAAATAGATCCAAAAACGCATTATTTTCAAATAGCTAAACGCATTGTTGAAATGCTTTGTAATAAATGTTGCTGGTGTGTTTCGTGTATTTTCAAATAGCTGCAACTGGGATTAATTAAACGCATTAATTTTCATAATAGGTAATGTCTTTCACTTTGTTTAATGTCTTTCATTTCTGCATAATAGGTAATGTTTTACGATGAAGTGCAGATGACATAAATACCATCTATACATTAATCAAATCACATTATACTATACTACTTAATTTTCAATAAAGTCGGATGTTTGTTTTAATCTTCATCTTTTTAACTCTACTGCAAGTGTTTTTCTTATTGGTTTGTGTTATTAAATAGTTATAGTTATCCTCTTTCCCATTTCAATTCATGAATATTTTGGTTTCCTTTGTACATTGATGTTTAGCTGACAAATATTCATGAATTTACAGGGATGACTCTTCTACTATGATTCATTATTCTGGAAGCCACCTTAAGTGAAAGTATGAAATACACATTACGAGATATCATTTTTCATCTTCCATATTTGTGTGTGCATATGTGTTTTCTTGGTTTTAGTTTGTCGATATTTTCCCAAGATGTTGGGTTAACTACATGGATCAAATGACACCATGACATTATGTCTTGAACTGTGCCAATAGATAAGCCATTTAACTATACATATTTTTTTAATAGTTTGATCTAAGGTATCTGAATCACAAGTTAATTCACATTGTTGGAATAATGCTCCAGGTCGGTGATCTTGATTGATAGATAAAATTTTATGAGAATGTATGGCTTCTTAATAACAAACATGTCCAACAAACTTATAACCTCAAAAGTTGCTTGAAACATTTTTTCATTTCTTTTGCATGTCATATTCTTTTTTATGTATAGTATAGTAATTAGTCTGTATATTTTACATAAAATATTACAAAATTGTCTTCTATAAAGCTGGATTTCCTTGAGTCCAAAGTGTGAAGTGAAACACGTTGTTGATTTTACTAATGATGAGAATATTGAGTTATGTCGTATAGCACATTAAACTTAGTAGACTACTTGAGAGCTATCATAATGCATCATCACTTACATTTTGTATCCAAGTAAAAAAATTTAGACAATAGTTTATGACATGTTTATTTTGTGACTAATGCAGTTTTTCAAATCAATTTTCTTGAACCATAGGAGGGACTCATGTTGGCCAATCATTCTTCACGTTCATATTCATAATCTTCTTATAACAAATGGTACTTACTTTGTTGCATGCATCGTGATATAGTGCATTAATATGTTGATTGAAGGCATTTTTGGTTATGTTGAAGTCAATATTCGACTTCACTTTTTGCATGGAGTGTCCCATGTGAACTATTTCACTTGCGTGGTGATGAAGTGAATTATAGAAAAAGTTTAAAAAATTCTATTGTTGCATACTAATTAGTGCATAAGTCATGCATTACTAGACTTCTTTGTTCATTATCACTCACTAAAAGCTGCAGCACAGAGGGGAAACCAATTAAGCAAATGTTGTATGATTGAGAATCATCAAGGTATGGGATTCACAAGGAACCCTCTATGGTCGTAAGATTATTCTTGGTTCTTGGAGCTCCAAACATGAATCTACTTCAGGTTTACGCGTGTATCTATGGAGTGTTTGAGATAGTAGTTAATCAAGGAAGCATGCAACATATAATTCCTTATGACTAACTCCTAACTACTTAGAACACAAAAGTTACAAAGCAGATCATCCAAATTTACCAATTTGAGATGACGAAAGAATTATTATTTTCGTTAGATCCTAATTTACCAATTTGACTTCATTTTTTGCACTAATTGAACTATATTTAATATTTGAAACGACAAAAGAATTTTAAGTTAACATTTTCACGAGATTCATTGTTTAAGATAGCAAACAAACAGGAAAGCCAATAAATTACATTCCAGTAGAAGTAATAAAATTATTATTTGAATTTGGAACCTAATGATAAATATAATGATATGTAATTATTTGTTCTTTGAGTACATTTTACTTTGAACATCAACTTTGATACTTATACAGTAATAACTTCTATTTTTTTCAACCCAAACTACAATACTTAGGTTTTTTTATCTTCAACTTTTATAATATTGCTATAGAAAAATACAATTATTTTTGTAAATGAAAATAAATTACAACTATTTCTATAAATAAATAAATAAAAAGTCTGTTGTTGATACATTTATTTTTATAAATGGGAATAAATTACAAATATTTTTATAAACTGAAAAATGTCTTTTGTTGATACATTTATTTTTATAAACGAGAATAAGTTACAAATATTTATTAACCGAAAAAATTTATCGTTGATACAATTATATTTATAAACATGAATAATTTACAAATATATTTATAAACGGAAAAGTCTATTGTTGATACAATTATTTTTATAAATAACAATACGTTAAAAATATTTTTATAAACGGAAAAAACTCTATTATTAATACAATTATTTTTCTAAATGAGAATAAGTTACAAATATTTTTATACACGAAATTTTTTTTATTGTTGATACATTTATTTTTATAAACGGAAATAAGTTACAAACATTTTTATAAACGGAAAAAGTCTATTGTTAACACAATTATTTTTCTAAACGGAAATAAGTTACAAATATTTATAAACGGAAAAAAGTCTATTGTTGATACAATTATATTTATAAACGGGAATAAGTTACTAATATATTTATAAACGAAAAAGTCTATTGTTGATACAATTATTTTTAAAAATGGGAATAAGTTACAAATTTTTTAATTTATAAACACGAGTCTATTGTTGATACACTTATTGCAAATATTTTTATATATGAAAAAAAGTATAGACACTGATTTATTATCTCTTTTAAAAATAATAGTATTTTTTGGTTGAACAATTTAATTATTTTTATATTTTGGGAAAAATGCGCGTAACATATCAATACTCATGCGAACGCACGAGTATCATACTGGATTTTATAATAAAAGTAGAAAAGGAAAATTATTTTTCTAATTAAAATAATCTTTGTCTAAAATTCAAATTTGCAAGAAAATCCTTAAACGAAAAGATTTTTTTCTTTCAAATTTTAACTTTATGAATAATAATCACTACTACGGAAAACTCATATCATAACACCGAACAAAATGATACCTGTCATACCCTAATTTTTGACCCTAAGATTTTTCGCATCTCATCTGCATTTCGCATACAAACAAGATCACGCACTGGTTCATTTATCCTTCTCAGTTACAGGTCTTTGCCTCATAGGGGATCACCGTACTTTTACTTGTCGTTATTTGTTTATATTCACTAACTTCTAACCAAAATACGAAAAATATGTTGCAATCTGTTTCTTCTTCTTCTCTGTGTTGCAGGATTTCAAAGATAAGACAGTATTTTCAATTCAGAGGCTTTTGATTCGATTCAGATGGACGTTTGACCTAATATTGGTCAAACTATCAAGAAGATTGTTTCAAACAGCAAATTATTTGTGCCAGTGGTATATTCCTCAGACAGTGTGTATTCAAAAGTTCAAGTTGTGTTGTGTGCGAAATTCCTCAGATTCTGAAGCTGTGATTCATATGAAGTTTCAGGCCAGATTGTTTTGGTTCAGTGCATCAGTAGTTCATCTGTGGATTTATTTTCCTCAGCATGGTTTCAGATAATCAAGGCAATTTTCAGATGATTCAAGTGATTATGGTATAAGTGGCAAGTTGTGCAGTGGTTCAGAATTGGTTGTGTTCATTTTATCAGTGGCTCGTAAAAAATCAGAAGCTGGTTGTGGGCTTAAAATCATCACTTCATTCCTTACCTATTCTTTGATTAAACCACCATTTTTATAACCATTATATACATAACTAATTTTCGATTTTTTTTATATTCCACAAAATATTACTAAATCCATTTTTTTTTACCATTTCTCATAATGACTATTATTCCAAACCATTATTAATCCATTATCCATATCCATTTCTTCATATTAAATTTTTGTTTTTTATCCAAATTCATTAATCATTTTCTTTAATCCATTTTTTACCTCATATTCTATCCAAAAAAAATCACTCTTGTCCAATTCTATCCAATGTACATATTTTGGGAAAAGTCCATATTAGTTTCCAAACAAAAAAAAAGAAAGTCCATGACATTACACTTTTCTTTCTTTAAAAAAAATAATAGTCACTTAAAGTAGCAACACCATGAGCTCCACATTATTTTTCAGCCGTACAAACATTTTTTGGCACATTTGAAAGCCAAGCCTCCAGCAGCACCCATCAAACATCACATGAACTTTCCCAGCTCCACACGTGATTTGTTTTCCAGCCACAAGCCAAATCCCAGCCAGTTTCTTTACCCAGCCTCAGCATCTCACACGCACACAAATTGCATACACTTCACACTCCAAGCCGCGACTTCAACATCACGCAGCTCAACTATACCACACGTACAAGCAGCAAACCACACATCACCAAAACTTCGGCAAAGTCAACATAAGCCACAGTACAAAACGCAATGCACATGAACATAAAATGCAGCCTGCATCCAAGCCCAGCTTCAGTTCGAGAATTTCGCAACTCATCACGAAATGACTCCAACAAAAGCCAACACACGTGAACCTCACACAAGCACGCCGAACGCGAGAACTTCGCAACATAAAAACGCACTGCAAAAGCGAACGAAACGCAGAATTTCACAAATGAAACGCAACACGCGGACTGCACATCTCACAGCCGTCCAAAACGCTAGCAAGAACAGATCAAAACGCAACATCTCATTCTCTCTTTCACTCTATAAAAAGCAACTCAATCCTTCATCCATCTTCAAGCTTGGACAACCCTATAAATCCCTGCACAAAATCCATCAAGCTTCAATCAATTCCATTCAAACCTTCCTTCACTTTTTTTTTCTCCAAAATCCTTGAATCCGAAAACTCTTCTTCAACTATCCCCTTCAAATCTTCAAACACTTCCTTCTGAAACCAACAACAACTCATAGAATCAAAAATCAAAAGAGAAGAGAGGAAATCGACGAGACCGAGAGAGAAACACAAACACTTCCATCGGCGATTTGAGAGAGAGATCCGCGGATGGAGATGGAAGCAAATTTGGATTAAAGAGATTGTTACCGTCACATTTTTTTGAGGTGAGAGTGTGAGCATTGGGTCGGCGCCCTGTTTTCGCAGAAGAAGAGGATTCATCTCTTTTTTTGTTTATTTTATTGAGGTTTTTGTAAAACCTATTAGAAAACTGAGTATAAATTGTTGATTGGGCCTAAGATGGCATTGGACCATTTCTAACTACACTCACCACCAATCCTGCGCCATCTCCCTCCTCTCTTTTATTCTTTCAAATTTTTTTTTAAACATTTAATCTTTTCTTTTAAATTTATTTTTTGTTCTTTGTTTCTTTTAAATTGTTAAAAGAAATGTTTCCAATTGTTTTTTTAGGATCCTAAAAAAAATCTTATGAAATATTTTAGTTTTTTTAGGATTATTTCTTTTAATTTTTTTTATTCCATTTAATTTGTTGTTTTGATCATAAATTTTAGATCCATCTTTTATTTCATCTCCTTTTATTTTTGGTCAATGAGATCTCCGATTCGACGATTATTGGTTTTCGAAGATGTTTAATCTTCATTATTTCAAATCTATGGATGAATGATCATTTAGATCATTCTCCATACTTTGGAATCGTGATAGGTTGCCTTCGATAATACAATGTGAAATCTCGATTAAGATTAGACCGTTGCCCTTTTCTTTTCGTGCGACATGTTTTCGGAGAATGATTCATCATATCATTTCTCTAACATGTATTAGCACGAATATTTTCCACCTTAATTGGTGGTGGCCGGCCTCATTTGTAGGGTAATTACTTCGTAAATTACTCGGCGATTGCTTAACATAGACCTAAACTTGTCCCGAATTCGGAATAAGATCCAATTGGATCCGGTTGCCTCTCGATTTTGGTTATCTTTTTGTGGTTGTGTTTGATTAAGTTCATCATACCATTTCTATGTAAATATTATTATACTATTAATATACTAACATTTTAATTCAATCTCTCGCACCTTATCCTCTTTATTTCAATCTCTTGCTCCTTATCTCTTTTATTATGCTTTTATTATACTATATCATTCATCATATTATTTATGTTTATATTGTTATGCTTGTAATTTTTCTTTTGTCCATTTGGACACGAAAACATTAATAACGGATTAAACATCTAAAAGACTTGTGACTTTAATTTCGGACTATGGCCACTATCCTTAGCATTGGACTTGGAGTTTGGACTTAGATTTTAGGATCTCTCCATTTGCTCAAGTTATTATGGATTGAAGACCTTGGCCCCGATTGAGTTCATTTGTTTATGAAGATGCGATCCTATTGCTTCGAAGAATGCTTGCCATACGGTTTGGTTGTTCTTCCCTTAACTTTTACTTTCAAGTCTTAGGATAGTCACTTCATCTCCTCCCACTTCTTAAATTTTCAAATCTTCTCCCTATTTTCAAATCTTCTTTGTTTTCAAACTTCAAACATTTTCACAATCAAACCTTGATTTAGGTCAAGAGATTTTACCGTTTCATTTCATTTTCTTAATAAATGCTAAACCACATAAGCATATCGAAATTTTTTTCTCAAAAACTTTAAAAACATTCAAAACTCATTCAATTGTTTTTGGTGCCTTCGTGCACGTTTCTTTTAACCATTTTCATGTTTAGATATGATTCATTCTTTCTAGTGGAATTATTCGCTAAAGAATGACGACTTATCTTTACATTTTAAAATTAATTCAACTTATTGTTTCTTTTCAAATTTTGTACCACGAACTACGAGGTTTTGATCTCGCATTGCACTTTGTGGGTACGTAGGCATGCGACAATCGTCTCTTCAAACACAAAAATATTAAAAAACGTTTCTCTTCTCATCTCTCCAATCTCTTTCAAACAAACCAATTTCAAACCAAAAAAGCAGTAAGTATTTCAAAGGGCTCCCGTGGAGTACCACAGACATTTTGGGTGCGTAAAACCTTCCCATTGTGTAACCTATCCCCTTACCCGTTCTCTGTTCGATTCTTTTAGCTTTTGGCTTTTAGATTCATTAGGTTTTATTCGCTCTTTTTCCCTTTTCCATTTGGAATAAAATAAAAGCGCGGTGACGACTCTATTTACCTTGAGTTAAGTTAGATAATAGCTTACACTCATGATTTTACCGCTACAATACCTCAATTTTTGACCAACCATTTGTGAAGTAAGGTGTGATTGTATGTATGATAATTGTCACCATTGTCGAGCGAGCGTGATTATAAGTTATACAATGCACTACCTACCACAACGGTTACTTTAAACAATCGTTGTAATATTCTTTAATGCATAACATCTAAGAACGGTTAGTATAAACAACCATGATAGGATATTTTCCAAGTTGGCATTGCCACATGTAAGTCCAAACATAAAAAAATCTTCCATGTGACATGTCACATCAGCTTCTGTTAAGGGGAGTTTCCGGGTGACCAAAAGTATTGTCGAAAAATATTAGGTGAGCTATTGTTTGAAGGAACTATTTATAAGGGCTAAAATTGAATTATAACTCATTATCATAAGTACTTTGTGTTAAATTATAAATCATTATTTGTGAGATATTTAAGCCTTTTATAGTTGAAATTCATGTTAGCACTACTACAAATAATACATCTAACAATGGTTGGAAAATGGGTATCATCACGCTGGTCCAGCCGTTGTGACGTAAGGTGTGATTGTAGGCATGATGTTTTCCATCACGGACGTGCAACCGTGATTGTATCCAAGTAGCATGCTACCTACAACAACGATTACTTTAAATACCGTTGTGGTATGTAATATGTAACATATTTAACAACAGTTGTGTTAGAAAACCGTTGTCATATATAGCCCAAAGTTTATTATAAATTAAGTGGAATGTTTATTTCTCCAATGTTCACTAAACATATAAACTTTCAATCTACACACTACACCAAACAAGACCTTAGACAATGCTTTTTTTTTGCCTTAGATAGCGTTTTAACGCGCTGTTTAAACCTGCACTGCTAAAGGTTTAGACAGCGCTCTTTTAAATCTTAAAATGGTTGTCTTAAGGGTGGTATATTTAATGAAAAGTGTTGTCTATGGTATCATTAGACAATGCTTTTTGACATTTTTAGGTATACCTTAGACAACGCTTTAAGAAAAACAATGTCTAAGCCCCGCCTATTTTAACTTTTTTAGGTATACCTTAGACAGCGCTTATGGGAAAGCGATGTCTAAGCCCCACCTTAGACAGCACTTTTAGTTAAAGCACTTTCTAAGCCCCACCTTAGATAACGTTCTTTCTTTAAAGTGTTGTCTAAGGTATACGAAAATTTTTATATAATCTTTTTTAAACCCCAATTTATACCAGAATTTTGACCTGTTTTTGAACCAATTTTTTTCCAGAAAAATATCACAATTTGAATATTCAAAACAATCCAATTTGACCTATTTAAATGTACCAATTTATGCACCAAACAAATATATATCCAAAAGGATGGGCAATTCAAACATATATACTTACAAATGTACATATTACTTATACTACTTTTGCTACAAATGTACCAATTCAAACATATTACAAATCATTACTTATACTACTTTTGCATCCAACCAAAACATTGCTTCAAATCTACATAGGTCCTGAAACAACACAAAGATTGTAATTCAATTAAAAGAATATAATATTATAGTTACAAAGTTACACATTTAAATTCTCATCAATTAAAGTAAGAGTACAATATTATACCTAATAAAACATTGAGCTCTAGAATGTATTGACACAATTCCTCTTTCATTTCTTCTATTTGATCTTTTGAATAACATGCACACTTGAATTCATCAAAGTACTACATAATAATATAACATAGTTTGATTTAGTTTCAACTATTTAATTATATGAGAGATATGTGTTAAATATTAAAATAACTCATAAGTTAGAAATACATGCATCAGATTGAATCTCTAATTGGTCCAAAGAAAGAGTATCTCTCATAAACCTTAACATGTAATATCCGCAATCTATTTGATTATGTTGCTGAGGACACTACAGATGAAAAGAAAATATGGATAAATCCTAAGTTTTATCAAGTATCATCACTAATATAATAAAAAAATATGATAATTAATAATATACCGCCACTTTTATCCATGTAATGTTGTTGGCTCTCCTCTTTGATACTTGGACATCTCTTTGGGCTCGAAAATCTTGTATGATGCTAATAAAATATAAATGAATAATTAGAACAATTCACATAAGTTAATAAATACACACAAGAATATTTAGAATAATCTCACTTACGTTTCAATCGTGTTCTTCATATCCGGGTATGTTGTCCAATCATTTCCTAACGAGTCAAGATAATATACAATTTCTCTGATAGGATTGATTGCGAGCAACAACCAATGTCCATTGTATGATTAAACAAATGTTAGATGTAAATTTTCTACACAACGTCAAAATACAAAATAACTATAATAGATGAATTTAGAATGAAAATCTAACCTGGTATTAAACGGTATAAAGAACAACTTTTCTGTATCTTTGTTGGCCATGAAGAGGTTAAGAATGTACACCATCACGTCATCTAGTCTACTTAAGATTAAAGCTAAGTTGACGGACACGGGGCTTAAGAATCCAAATCTTTGGTCCAATCCACTTGGGCGCATCACTTTGTCATACAAAAATCTTAAATAAAAACATCATTAACATTAGACTATTCATTTGAAACATAAAGTAAATAAGTTGTTCAATTAATATAACAAAGTAGACCAGATATACCTCACGTATGTATTGACAACATTGACGCCTATTTCTTCACGACCAAAAACTTGCATAAATTCTTCATTACCAACTGATTGTTCGTATTCAAAGCCAAAAATACCTTCCTCCATATGTATAAAACGAACACCTCCGGTCGGAATATTTGTCATCTCTAGAAACGTCCGAAGGCACGACCTATACTTGGAGGTAGGTTTTTTCCTAGTCGCGGTCTTCTTAGCACCAACCTTTTTTTGTTGTGTGGAGATGTTTCTAACCTCCTTATCATGAAGCTACATATCATATAAATAGTTAGATGACGTATAAAATTAAGAATTTAACATATTCCATGCATAAATGTCATATAATTGTAATGTACCTATTTTTTTGAAACAACGAACTCGGTATGCCGCAGAATAGCCTTATCTTTTGATTTGGATCTTGTTGGAGTCTAATTAACATAACCAAGTAAAAAATGTACGTAAAATGCGCGTATAAACTTTGAATCTACACATTAAGGTTAACAAAGGTTCATAATGGTTTTAGGCATACCTCATATCCTACGCTAATGAGGTTTGTCGGCCATGCAACAAACGAACCTAATGCTTGTTCCACCGTTGTTGCATCCGAAACATCGTCAGGATATGGTAATAATGCATTCGGCTCAACTGCAATTTCAACCGAGACTTTCAAACATCCAGTAGGGAGCTCTCTAGTATGAAGTAATTCTCCGCTATTGTTATGCATTTTTCCCTTGCCAGCCATCCGATAATATGGTGACGATAAATATAGCTGACAATGGGAAATGCTCTAAAAACAATAATAAAATGAAATTGTGAATAATGTGTATATATGTCAATTACATGATTTAAGTTAATAGTTCAATTTAAGAAAAATATATATATAATTACCTCTGGAATGGTCGGTTGGAAGTTACAGTTGATACTATCTTTGTCTGAAGCATCTTTAAAACATGTTGAAGCGCTAGCCTCTTTTTCTTTCCTTAATGCATCAAGTTCAGCTTGCATTGCTTCCAATTTTGCATTAAGCTCTCGATTACTAGGAGCCTTTTCTTTTTTAATACTCAAGGAGGTCAGAGTGACCCCAAATACCTTACCCCCCACACAACCTGAATACTCACGGACATCTAATGCCCGACTAAGTATGCTCCTAGTATCATCTGGAGATAAAGTTGACTGAGATAGCGTCTCCTGAAAATCGGATGAATATCGAATACTTGTCAAATATTTGTTAATAAAGTTTTTATTTAATTAAATAAATAATGTTATACTTACACATTTTTCATACACCTGTAGAACATCTTCTTTAGCAACTCCAGATTTGCCCACACGGGCTTCCTTCCACAAAACATGTGTAGGAAGAGATCTTTTAGAAATTTTCTCCTTCTGCAACTACACATTAAGTCATACAATATGATCAAATAAAACTCATATATGATGAACAAATATATTATTGCAATTTATAGATACTTACCATATATTGTTCTAAGCGTCCATATCCGACACGTCCTTTACGGTATGGATACACGTGACTTGATGCTCTTTCCCGATTTTTGTCGCTTATTCTTTTAAATGTTGGGTCCTTTCGTTTGGATTTGAATGCTTCTCATTCTTCTTGTGAAATCAAACTTTCATATTTCTTTAGAAGCTCCGCATCAACATGATTATCATCTGCATCCCTAAGATACTTGGATGATAAAAATGTTCTAAACCCTCTTAGTAGCTTTCTGACCAATTTCAGACAAATATTTCTTCTATCGTCTTCGATGTTGAAACACCTCTAAGAAAAACATACAGATTGTGCGTTAGTACAAGTAATTTAAAGAACATAAATTGGAAGCAATGTAAGTAATTTAAAGAACATAATGTGCGTTATTGTACCTTTATCTCGGTCCAAATTTTTTGTTTGGATTCATTCAAATCTTTGTTTCTCCAATCATCACAAGTAATGGGAATATCATTCCTTACTAGTGCACCAACGAAACTAGTCATGGTATGACCGTTAGGTTCTATAAGTTGCCCAAGATCGCTCCAATGCACATCTAGAATGATGCCTCGGTCTCTACCATGGATCACTCTCCTCATCACCGTTATGCCTCTTCTAATCTCTTCTTCCGTAGATACTTTTTTGCTACCTCCTTTATGCGTAGAATGATCATCATGTGGGTGATCATCATTAGTGGCCATATCTAACCTGTAATAAAGAAACCAAAGATATCAAATATAATTTCAAACCATATTATTTTCAAACCAATATAAGTTATAACAAAAAAGGGATCCATATTATTTTCAAACCAATATAATTTTTTGTATTTTTATGTATTGAGAATATCAACTATATAAGTTATAACAATATAAGTTAACAAAAGTAAGTTATAACAAAAAAGGGATCAACTATATAAGTTATAATAATATAAGTTAACAAAAGTAAGTTATAAGTTAACAATATCAACTTTATAATTTCAAACCAATATAATTTCAACAAATATAAGTTATAACAATGTTAACAACAATGTCAACAATGTCAATAACAATATCAACTATATAATTTCAAACCAATATAATTTCAACCAATATAAATTAAAAAGAACTTAAACTAATAATGTCAACTATATACAAAAGCTTAAACCAATATAAGTTATAACAATGTCAATAACAATGTCAACAACAATATCAACTATATAATTTCAAACCAATATAATTTCAACCAATATAAGTTAAAAAGAGCTTAAAATAATAATGTCAACTATATACAAGAGCTTAAACCAATATAAGTTATAACAATGTCAACAATAATGTCAACAATGTCAACAATGTCAACAACAATTATATCAACTATATAATTTCAAATTAATATAATTTCAACCAATATAAGTTAAAAAGAGCATAAACTAGTAATGTAAACTATATACAAGAGCTTAAATCAATATAAGTTATAACAATATCAACAACAATGTCAACAATGTTAACAACAATATCAACTATATAATTTCAAACCAATATAATTTCAACCAATATAAGTTAAAAAGAGCTTAAACTAATAATGTCAACTGTATATAGTTAAAAAGAGCTTAAACCAATATAAGCACTTCTACAACAAAGCCCTAAACAGAGAAGAAACTTACCAAAAATTGAGACGGTGTACAGTGGAGGAAGGAGCACGACGACAACAATACACTTCACAGAGGAGCACGGTGGTGTACGACGATGGCTTTTGAAGCTTCTAGGGCGAAAATGGCGTTCGCACGGTTCGTTTGCAGAGAGAGGGAAAGAAAGAAATGAAAATAGAAATTATGTATTTTTCATATAATTAGACCTTAGACGGCGCTTTGGTAGAAAGCGCTGTCTAAGGGAGGTCTTAAACAACGCTTTTGAAAAGCGTTGTCTAAGGTCAACCTTAGACAACGCTTTTGATTTTAATTTTTTTTTAAATTGAAAGCCTTTAGACAGTGCTTTTGAAAAAGCGTTGTCTAAGATATACCTTAGACAGCGCTTTTAGAAAGCGTTGTCTAAGGTCTATCTTAAACAGCGCTTTTTCAAAAGTGTTGTCTAAGGTATGACTTTTAGCAGCGCTTTTATTATTTTTTTGGACCAGTTTTCGTGTTTTCTTTTAATTTTAACTTATAGCAGCGCTTTCTTTATAAAGTGTTGTCTAATGTGCGTTGTTAAATGTCATTTTTGGCATAGTGACACTAGAACATTATAATATGACAAATTAAGTTACATTAGAAAATAAGTACACGTCCAATTTTTGACAAGTTATTTTCAATGCCTTATCCGTATTTTGTTCTTTTCCCTTTAGAACTTTGTTTAATGATATCCTAGATCTTCAACAATCATTGGAGATAGGGGTGATTGAAGATATACAATCATTGAACTGAGTTCTCACGTCAAAGAACAACATGCAGTTAAGAGTGTGAAGATTACTTGTCAAGAATTGAACGTGTGCTTATTTTCTAATACAATTTTATCTATCATATCATAATTTTTTAATGTAGTTTAGGATGTTATATATTCGGTAAGGTATTGAAAAACACTCAAACCACATAATATATAATAAAATCTCTTATAAATAAATATTAACAACAAAATTCATCAAAAACATTCATCAACATCAAAAAATATACAAAATACAACAAACATATCAAATCATACTTCAGAAACATACCAGACATGCCATATAGTGGCGTGTCAATAATAAGGATGAAGATAAATTTAGACATGTGAACTTGTGTATACTTTGACACAAGTTTGCAATGTTAAATCTAGCTTTTTCCTCTTTGTTGCAAGATGCATCCATATACCTACAAGTAAAAAGAAAGTTCAAAGATCATAAAAGAAGATATTGAAATAGATTTTGAAAAAATGAACCTGTAAATACTATAGAAATATACAATACCTGTCACATAATGGCATGTCAACAATGAAAGAATGATGAAGATAAATTTAGACCAGCGAGCTTTTGTATATTTTTAATGGATGTCATTCTGAATCTAACACATGAATTTATCTTTTTCCTCTTTGTTGAAATAAGTATCCATATAACTACAAGCATCCATATAACTTCAAGTCAAAAAAAGAGGAAAGTTCAAAACATGTAATAAAACGTCACATAATGGTGTGTCAAAATGAAATAAGGATGAAGAAACTATTGAAATAGATTTTGAAAGTTCAAAAGATCATGAAACTACAGAGAAAACGAACCTATAAATACCCATTAGCTAAAATTTGTTGTTATGGTTTCGATTTTGGGTTTCCACAAGTGAAAGAGTTATTATGGTTTTTTTTAAGAGAGACATGTTGTGTACTGAAGTGATAGATAATTTCGCTTTTATATAAATAAAATATTAGCTTTCATCACAGTTGGGATTAAAAACTGTGGTGATATAATATGCAGTAACATTTTTATCATGATAAATGCCTATTGTTGGTGTTCGGATTCAAACCAGTTCACTCCTTGTACCCTTTCACCACGGTTGCTTCATTTTACCGTTGTGACATGTCGTTTAGTAAATAAATAAATAAATGCACCCATAAATAAACTATTACTACGGTTAACACAATGGCCGTTGTAAAATAGGTGTTAAGGAAGGCCTATTTTGTAGTAGTGTAGATTTAATTATAGTTAAATAAGGATAGAACACACTAGGTGCTCTCTTTTTTATTTATTTTTTATGTTTTGTGTTTATTCAGAAGTAGTTGTGGTGACAAGTTTTGACACGCTAGGAACTCATGAACAACATCCAACAACCTTTGAGTCAAGTGATGCTAGTAGAGGTTCTCAACAACAATGATAACTTCAATTGAAAGAGATTTGAGAAGGAAAATTAATATTAAGTTGGATGAGCTAAATAAGTAAGGATTAAACGCTAGAAGGCAAACTCTAAAAAGTTGAAATTGAGGCACTGAATGACCCACCCTGCACAACAAATCTATTGTGAGAAATGTTGTCTCCCGCGGGTGATGTGTACCAACCCATTAGAAGTATTATTGGATAAGAAAGGGAATATGCATTATTCTTTGGGCCACATGAACAGATAATCTAAAGACATATGATTCAAGGTATTAGGGCAAACCTAATAGTGGTATTAGGGCAAACCTAATAGTGAAGAAGCATAACCAGCCCATCATGAATGAAAAGTTAATTTTATAATTTTAGTTTTTATCATACCATAACTCATATGCTTATACTAGGGACAATGTTTTCACTTTAAGTTTGAGCGTATGACATCTATAATTCTTTATCCCGTTTATTTTGCTTTTGCTAGTTTTCTATCTAAAATAGTAATGAAGAAATTCTTACTAGTTTTATTAACTGCGTGTTTGAAAATAAAAATAGACTTAAATAGTCTTTTGGTCCCTGTAAATTAGAGAATTTTTTAATTTAGTCCCTGTAAAAAGTTTTTTATATAGTTCTTATATCTCTCTTTTGCATTCATTTTAGTCTCGTCATGTGAAAAGGTGGAACACCTATCAAAAGTAACTTAGAAATTAGTACAAGTAAAAATCTCAAGTTCAAAAAGAACCAAAAAGCGTTTGAATCAATAAGCTAGTTAATCCCATAGTGAAACTGAAAGTAGAACCTTGGATCATATTATAGAACAACTAAATTAAGATTTAGGATAATTGTCTTCAAAGAAGACTTTTTTCTTGACAAATGGTGTCATGGGTTATACACACACGCCCACACTCACGCCTACACACGCATGCACCCACATGCACACAGACATGCATGCGCACACACATACACACAAATTGAACTTTAATTTGATAAAAGATTCGGTTGTGCTAATGTCTAAATATAGTCCTTTGAGAATGATTCTAGTTGTAAGAAATGCGTTGATCGATCCTAATAGATTTTGTGTGGTTATTATATTTTTTTAATATTATTTATCGCATTACGTCAAGACATGTAATGATTCAAGTTTGGTCATTATTGTGAGATATTTAAGTCTCTTATACTTAAATATTATGTTAGGTCTAAGTTTGAGTAATGCCATTTATTCATATTTTATTTTACTTTAATTAAATTAGGATAAAGCACATGATGCTATATTTTGTTTTTTTAAGTATTTTATGTTTGTGTATAATTAGCTTTGATGACAAGTTTTGTCACACTAGGAACTCGTGAACACAACCCAGTAGGCCTTGAACCAGAAGATATTGGTATGAGTTCTCAACTCCAATGATAGATCTTACAAATTATTTTCCTAGCTTTGAGAAGGAAAATATTCGTAAGTTGAAGGAGCTAAATGGATAAGGATGAAATATTAGAAGACAAACTCTGAAAATATGAAATTGAAGCATTGAAGTAGCCACTGTATACAACATATTTGCTATGATACCTGTTGTATCCTGTAAACTCTATGTACCAACCCAATACAAGTACTATTGGATAAGAAAGAAAATATGACCTCTAGTTTTCTTTCTTTTTCTTCTTTTCGTTTTGCATTCATACGCATCATCATTAGGTCATACGTATTTGTAACACGGTGGGAGAACTAACTTTAGTTTAAATGTTGCGGATAGCAAGAGTCGCCACCGACTTTTATTTTATCCAAAAGGAAAGGGCATAAAAGAACAGGAAAGACCTTAAAAAGATTTTGAGTTCGGGGGGTAGTTTATACAAAGGGAAGGTGTTAGCACCCTTTATATCCATGGTTATCCATGGGCTCTTAGTTACTTAGCTCACTTTAAACTGTTTTGAGAAAGGTGTGGTGTGTGATTAAAAATTTTCTAAGTACTTTATAATGATCCTCGTATGGATGTATATAAAGACTTTGTTTTGAAAATTTGTTTGAAATGTGAAGTGTAATGAAGTATTTTGAAAAGGTGAGCAAGTACTTAAGAGGAACCTACCCTATGTTAAATCTTTACTGTTCTTATATGTTCTTTCAATGGTAAGACTAGCCCTATTATTAAGGAATAGGTAGTCATTACCTTGGATGTGATAAGGGACGTGTGAAGGGACATCTGTATTTAGGCAACTGTAAGGTATCTTTAGCAATTCATAGGGACTTATCATCTTTTATTCGAAGGGACAAGACCATTTATCGTAGGCAACCTCGAAGGGACTTGATCTTATAAACATGAAGGGACTAGATGATATTGGTGAAGGGACTTTGCTTAAGATACCTTACTTGACCTTAGAATTAGGCAACATGAGGAGTAACCCTAGAAAGTGTGAGATGGCGATCAAAAATCGACTTACGTGTGTGAGTATTCATATTCATATTTACACATAGTTATACACACCCTATAGTTACTAACCATGGCAATAAAATATTTACAAAAAAAATAAAATAAAGACAAAAATAATAAACCTACGACTATTACATGGCTTTCGCAATTACATAATAATAGAAATAATTAAATGATAAATATATAATAAATAAATAATAATTAAAATGGTTAGTAATAATAATAATCATAAGAAAAAGGGGTTAGTTCAAATATAAAGAATAGAAAATTTTAAGAGAATATTTTTTAAGTTAAATAAACAATTTCAAAGAATTTTTAAAAGAAAATAGGATAATTATAATGATAATAAACAATATAATAATTATTTACAAAAAAAATGATTAATTATTTAAGTATATATTAGAACAAAAATTAACCAAGTTTAATGTTAAAATTAATAAATAAAAACAATAGGGTTAATTAGGGTTTTGAAAAGAAATTAGGATTTATAAATTATTTAAGAAAAATTAGGGTTTAACTAATTAATTATTTACAAATAAATAAAATTATATACAAAATTATTTTATGAAATATATTATGATTTTTTATAAAAAAATTGATTAATATTAAAATAGATTTTTTAAGTTTAATATAAAACAAATTTCATAATAAAAATAATATACAATAAATAATTAAGAAAATAATAAAAAGAACAAAGTTTAAAAAAAATAGGGGAGACCTGGATTTGAACCCAGGACCTCCCCTTTACCAGCAAGGGGTCACAACCACTGGGTTGTACCTGCGCAACTGATAGGTAATGGTCCAAGATCAACATATAGCAAACCTGAAAAACAAAAGAAAATTGCCCAAAAAAAAAGAATACACCAAGCCAGGATTCGAACCATGGTCCTTTGCTTCCCACACGCGCATCTTCACCAACTGAGCCAAACAATATTAATTGAAATAAAACAGAAACAAATTCTAAAAATATTAAGTCCAATTTTCAAATTTCCAGATGGCGCCAATGGATCATCTTCTTCCTCTGGACCTGCAGAATTACCTGCGAATTTATCCACAAGATTTCCTGCGAATTAAGGTTCCTAGAAAAACCTGTGTTTCCTCAAACACCATGAAACCTGTGAAATATCACCAAATTGATCATGTCATTGTGATCCTTATATCTTATACAATTCATTGGTGTTGTTAGAAATCATTTATATTGGTTTAATTGGAAAACCCTAAACGGCAAGCAAAACCCTAACAATGGCATTTTCACGATAAACCCATGATTCTTCACACAAACTATCCAGAAACCATCCGTAGGAACATACAAACATCAATACATGATCAAAATGCATTATAAACATGTAAATCCATTGAATCGAAAAAATTAAATCAAGAACAAAAGCGTTTCGGGTAAGGCATATGAACACGATTCTGAGGATGCAAATAGGGTGGATGTGTTCAATGAGTATCCATGAAGGTGTTGCAACCTTTATTTTAACTGGAATCTGTCTCTAAAGTTGAAACCGAAATTGAGTTTTGTGAAGGATTTTTCAAGTTTGGTATCAGTTCTTGGCTACTGAAAAAAACGTGTCCCTTGTATGATTTAGCTTGTCTATATATCATATAACAGAGTTAGGTTAAAAAATCAGTCCAACCTTTGGACTTTTGGATCCATAGAGATTGAAAAAGATATGCCTTTAAAATATTGAAAATTTTGATATATCCTTGCTATTTTTTATGATCTGAATTTGTATAATCTCAATCACTTCTAAATGAACATTAAGACTTTCTAGAACCAAAATCAAATCAGATATTCACACTTTTATATTTTATTTTGATTTAAAATGATTTTTAATGTAAAAAATCATAATAAATAAAATAAAATGAATAAAAATATGAATAAATAATTTTTAATTCGTGCATGATGTCATGGAAGTGTTTGGGTCATAAAAATGCAAGCCCATTTGGAGAAATTTGGTTCTAAGATCCCATTTGCTTCATAAACCTCTCAAAAATTTCCCAACTTTGCAAGGACACAAATCCCTCAATTTTAATGCTATGTAGGTGTTCTTGGACATTTTGGAAAGCTTAAATAGTCCTCTAACCAACCTCTTTAGTCTCATGTCCATATCGTTTACCATTCTCAAGTTATGCTCTTTGGAAGTTGTTGACTTTTGGTTGACTTTTAAAGTGACCTATAATGTCTTAGCCCATACCTTCCAAATGAAGCATTTTTGGGCTTGGCTTGTGAGACACAAAGTTGTAGAGAATTCAATTTCCTTCAAAATGATATTTGTATGGAAAATTCTTGATGAAGCATGTGAAAGTTATGGCTGGTCAAAGTTCAGTTGACTTTTCCTATGAAAACCCTAATTTAGAAACTCCTGATTCTTGATGATCTGAAATCTCCTTGATGAATCATGATCAACCCTTGATCAAATGATGAATTTTACTTCATATACTTGATTTTGGAAAAAAATCATGAAGTTTGACTTTGGTTTGACCACAGTTGACCTCAGTTTGACTTTTTGACTACTTTGACTGATTTTAGCCTATCTGATCATCTGACTGAGCAAATCTTTTGGGAATGTCTTGAAACTTGACATGGGGATTCTTGAACACATATAGTATGCTATGAAGCTCACTTGAAGCCTTGGAAGTCCATTTAGTCTAATGAAAGTCAAAACCCTAGTTTAGGATGCCTTACTTAGGAGGATGCATTGTCTGAGGGAATTGTCAAACTTTTTGACTAATTGTGAACCTTGTGAACCTCTTGAGATACTTTGTGAATCTTGTGAACCTTTTGAACCTCTAGGGATACCTTAGTACACAATGTCTTGTCTTGGTGAGGGCAAATTTTGGGGTGCAACAGTATTGCATTCATATCATTCACATTTTCTCCTGAGACATGGGATCAAGATTTTCTGTGGAATTAGGGTTTCACACTTTATTCGCAGATCATCAGAAAATTCAACGCTTTGGCTATACAGTCGTCAATGACATCATATTCTTAGGCTCCTATCACTGGATTAGGGTTTATTTCCCTGATTGAGTGGGATTCAAGGTTTTCACTCGCAAAGACTATTCACTGGCGCATCTGGCCCATTATCAGCATTGAAATGTGAATCAAGGTGTTTCCTCTTAGCACCTCAGACTATTATTCTCTCTCAACACCTTGAAAGCATTGATTTCGGTTCGAGTGCAGTTGTTTGTTTATGGTTCAATTCAGACATATGTTTGACCTAATTTTGGTCAAACTATCAGGAGTTTGCTTCAATTGCAAGTCATTTATGCCAGTGGTTGATTTCTTAGGTAGTGTGTATCCAAGGTTGTGGTGTGGAAGTCATCAGGTTGTCCAATTTTAATTCACCAGTGGTTTATTTATCAGACAATGAGCATTCAAAGTCAAGTGGTGTTATGTGAAATTCATCAGTTTATCAGACAGTGGTTCGTGGGAAGGTTTGGTTCAGAAAGTCAGGTCATCGGTACAGATTGCGTTCATCTGTGGATTTATTTTCCAAGTGATCGATCCAAGCAGATTCAAAGTGATTCAAGATTTATTTTGTTAGAGAAGGATTAGTTCAGATGATTGTTGTTTCAATGGCGAGGTGTTTGGTGATATATGTGTTCATTTAATCAATGGTTTTATGGAAAAGTTTGAGTTTGAATTTATTTGTTCCTTAAATCGAGTTTTTATTACCCTTTTGTTTGTCATTCATTAACCATTTATTTCAATTATTTTTCCCAATTCCACGTCCAATTACTCATGTCATCATCCATTTTCAAATTATCGATCCGATTAATCCATCCATTTCATAAATCATTTTAACACCTTAAGCCATTAAACCAAATTTTCATTTTTTAAAACTATTTCCATTACCCAAATTACCATTTAAATCTAAGCCACTTTTATCATTTCTAATTCAAAAGCCCACCTGCGACCATCTTCATGGACTGGGCTTAGGCCCACTAAATTGCTGATGAAACACCAAAATCCTGCGTCTACCCATCTTCCTTTTTTTTATAGTTTTCTTTTTATATAGTTTTTCTTAAATTATTTGTTTAGTTAGTTTCTTATTATTATTAACTTTTGTAAGGATTTAATTTTGAGCTTAATTAGACTTTTGTTTAATTGTTGTTAATGTTAATTAATAATTTCAATATATTGATAATTTTAGTTTTGGTTTAATTTTATTTAACTAAATAGGATTTTATTTTATCTTGGTTTTAGTTTTTGTTTGATGTTGTGTAGGCTTCTTGCTTGACTTCGATGACGACGGATGTTGCTTGATGATGGCCTTGTGATTTATTATTTTCATAATCCTGTTGCAAATGGCACTTGGGTTTGGATATCGTACGGACTGATTCCTGGTGTTAATTCTGGTTGGTCATCTTGGATACTGGATGATCACATTTAACTTTTGTCTGATACCCTGATAATGGACATTTGTGCTTGACTGTTGAATCGGTTTCGGACTGGATATTTTCTTTTTGAGTTTCTCTTGCGCGCATTGAAGAGGCAACAAACCTTCTCCGTTAGGTACCACTGAGGCCCGTTTTTACTTATTGCATGCTGCTGCATCTGGAAGTCCTACTGGTATAGGCTCTATTTATGCATTGTTCGATTACTCCATATTGCATTCTCCTCTCCTCACTTATTTCTTTTTCATCTCAACTTCTTCCTCATCTTCTTTTACTCTTTCTTAACTGGAGGTGTGCTTAGGCCACCATGGTTCTTCTTCTTTCTCCTTCTTCTTTTCTTATCTCCTTCTTCTTTAGGATAGTTGAAGCCTCACTAACCTAGGTTCATCCATGCATGATAACATTAGGACTTGGTAGTCTCCCTTAGTTGTTTACCTTTAAGATCTTTAGTTTTTTTCTCTTCTCATCTTAAAACAAAAACCATAAAAAGCATTTAATAAGGATTGAAGTGGTCTCCTGTGCAATAGCCTTATTCCATGAGACATTTGTAGTTTTCCCATCTTGGGATAGTACAAGCTTGTCTAGCATGATGCACAAGTCTGATCATGAGGTTACTTTCTCAAAGAAAATCATAAAAAGACACTTCTTCACAAAATTACAAAAACACTTAATAAATTCAACGAGTTAGTGAGCTTAGGCCCTAATCTCTGGAACCAAGTTTTGGGGATCTTCTCCTTACTTGAGTGTGCTTGTTCTATTATTCCATCTTGGAATGTAATAGCAAGTACACATTCCATGGAAAAGAGCTTGAGTTCACTTCCTTGTGCCACACTCATAAAAAACACTGGACAAACAATAAACGTATCTCCTTCGGGACTTCTTTTCTCATCACCTTCGCTCCGTACGCGAACTTGCTCCTACTTGTCATTTTGCAAGACGGTAACACACTCGTCGTCCGAGCCTGCAACACCTGAGCATTGACATAGGCAGTTCAAGCCTTAAGACACAAGCAATCCTTTCCACCCCTAGTTAGGGGAACTACGGCGACTCTGATCGTCATGTCCAGTGAGGTACGTAGGCAGCGGGGTAGGGCCCGTTCGAGCATAATCTTTATTTTCCCTACATTTTTCCTTTTCATTTCTTTTTCAGTTCCCTTTTCGTTTCTTTTATCTAGTTCAGTTCATTTTCTTTGCAGCAGCTTTCTTTTCTTCACCCTTTTGAAGCAGTTTCTTCGCAAGCGTGGATCCCGTCGGGTACGGCGGACGATCTGGGGTGCTAATACCTTCCCAGGTCGTAATCGACTCCCGAACCCAGTCTCTTTGGTTCGCAGGACCCGTGTCCTTTCTTTTCTTTTCTTCTGGTTTGTGCAGCATTATCATTCCCGTTCCTTCGGGATAAAAATGCATGGTTGACGAATCTACCTCTTTCCGCGCCACTTTCACGTTTGTACCAGGATGGAAATCCGGGGAGCGACATTGAGCAATGTGAAGTTTAATGAAAATTAACCTTATTGAGTGATGTGATGTTGTTTTAGTGAATTATATTTTCATGTGTTTCATTTAAAATGAAATTATTAAATTGCCTTGACAGATGCCACTTTACATGACACATAAGTAAAGACATTACTCAGCATGCCACATAATCAGCACAATCCTTATACCTAAGCTAGGTTTTAACATGTCAGTCACGTTTTAAATAATAATCTAACGTTTATAACAATTAAGACAAACGTGGTACCATTTTAATAATGTAAGAGACCAATTTAAAACTTTTAAGAAAAACAAGACCAAAATGGATCCCGAATCATAGGTATAAGACCAAAAAGGGTATTAAGTATTTGTTTAATAACTATTTGTTGCATCTTCTCTGACATTATAGACATACATCACTAGGTCACGTTCTGGCTCACCTATCACAATAGATCTCATAACATTAATACTTTAGGTATTAAATGAATATTTGCTTAACATGTTTTCATTTCTACTCACTTCCTTACTTTTAATTCATCAATATTCATTATGAACAAATGTGACAAGTACATTCATTATTATTTATTCATAACTATTCACAATTTTTGAACTAAAAATCAAATTAAATTAATACACTCTTCGTTCCTTTATAAGTAATACTTTTTAAATAATTTTATGTTCCTTTTTAATTGTCATTTGTAAATTTTAAGATAGTATTAAATGTACTTTTGTCAAAATTATCCCTAAGTAATCATTACAGAGAGAGAAAAAGTAAAATGAATGTAATAAATAACTAAGGATAGTATATGTAAAATGATAATTATTGCATGAAAAGTAACAATATTGATTTATTTTTTTTATATGTTTAAAAAATCAAAAAATGACATCTAAAAAAAATTAGAGACTACAATTTATATGAAACAATACTCTTACATTTATCACTTGTTGCCTCTTTGAATGTTTATACTTACCCATAAAAGAAAATTTTACAACATTAAACAATCTTGATTTAGAGTAATTTTGGAATATATGATATTCTAAAAAAAAAACTCATCAATAGTTTTCATTTATTATTTATTTACTAGAGATAGAACACATAATAAATTAATTAATAGAATTCATGGATATTTAATTAGTATGACGCATTTGTTCATAGCCTATTTTTTTTAATCTTGATATTTAATCTTATGATCGATTAATTTAAGGGGATCGATTTCACCATCAATGAGAAATATTTGCATATAATGACTTAATATCTTAAGAAGAACACACTAGTTTAACTCAAGCCTCCTTCTTTAGACCAATTCCTTAGATTTATTTTACTTAAAATTGAACGAGAAGTAGAAGACAATAAATAAACTTGAGTTAATTTTCCATATGTATAAGGTGGATATAGTTGATATAATGGACCAAGCTATAACCAGTAGAGTACATTATTACTATAATTAAAAAAAAACAGTATCCAAGACATTCTCCAGTTATTTCACTTTCACCATTCCAATCCAACTCACTACAGTACACAGCCCCACATACTCGAATACAAAAATATTCCTCATCATTTGTTTTATCTTCATAGGAGCATTAACAGATGAATTCGAAAGGGCACATGAGGTTCACATTAGTAATCTAGTGTAGAGTAGTAAATGTAAAATATGAAAAGAAAAAGAGATCGTAAAAAGGTAGGAAAAAAGTTACCTGCAGTGCGGTTTTGTATGATAAAATGAGGAAGATGATGACGTAGTCAGGCACGCGACCATGCGCAATAAAAAGACAGTGTCAGAGATGCACACACTGTTGAACTTGTCTGCCTTTGAGATTTGGAACTAATATTTGTTCGACTGCGGCCTCCGGCAACTATTGCTACCATCGTGGGCGTGCCACCAATTCCATTGGTTTCGTTACTTCTCTCACTCAACTACTCAACTACTAGTAGCACGTTGCTCATTAGCATTAAATGATTTTTTTTCTTCAAGAAATCAATCAATTTAGTAATTATGGATCCCAATTTTTTTATAAAAAAAAAAAAACATGAGTTTTTCCTACTATTTAATGAACATTTTATAGGAATGTTATATTCCTTCGGTCTCATAATTAAAAAAAAAAACCTAATAAAAATATATTTTCTTGGTTGATTCTATGACCGTGGTAAGAAATTGTTAAATAAAGTGTATTTATCATAGGTTGATGGAAAAAATCCTCAAAGAAGAAATAAAGGAAACTCTAGAGGTTTATATGGACGATCTGATCGTCAAATCTTGCAAAAAAGAATGATATGAAGGCTACATGGCTAGTGTGTTCTACCTCGTCCGATAATACAATATGATGTTGAAACTAGATAAATACATCTTTAGAGTTAGAATTGACAAATTCTTGGGTTTGTATATGACAACAAGAGGAATAGAAACAAGGTTGTACAAATGCGAAGTGATTATCAACGATGGAAGCACCAACAAAATAAAAAGAGGCGATGAAAGTGAATGGTATGCTCACAACCTTGAATAGGCTCATTTCGAGGTCGACTCATCATGCACTGCCATTTTACAAATTACGAAAGAAAGAAGCACAATTTGAATGGAACTTAGAATACGAACAATTATTTGTCTCAAAGAAAATGGACATATCTATCTCTCACTAGTTTTATCTAACCATTAGAAAGGGAAATTTTGTTCCTCTACTTGGTCATCTCCACCAAAGCAGTTAGTGACGTCCATATTCGAGAAGTAGGTTCCAATCAAATACATGTACACTTCATATCTAAAGCATTGGTCAGACCTGAAACACAATACCAAAAGATAGACGAGGCCACATTGACATCGGTGACTCCCTCCCTGAAGCTATGATGTTACTTCCTAGCACATGATATTGTTATTTGGAAAGATTTACCCCTTAAACAAGTCCTTTATATTATGGATCTAGCAGAACCATTGACCAACTATTCCTTTGAGATATCTTAATTTGACACCTCCTTCAAGCCTAGGAAAGAATTAAATATCTAAGTATTTGCGGTCTCCATATCCAAGATGAACCCAACAACATCAGAACTATATGGTGCTTGGGTTGTTTTCATGGATGGTTCATTCAATATCAGAGGAAGATCAGAGGAGCGCTTCAAGTCGATCCGACCGAAGCTAACCTCGTGTAAGATGAAGATCCAGTTCATAATTTGTGTTAGAAAAAGTCTTATACATAAGAGACTTATTAATCCCCTTAATTAAGTACCATGAAGGAGAAAAGGTCACGTACACCCTTGCCAAGGTGTGTAGGGAATATTCAGGCAACACCTCCGAGCCATTACCCATATCTAAGAAAGTTTTCATGGTAGAATATTATTGATCATCTATGGCCCAAGATGTCAAAGATTCTGTGAAAAAGTGTGAACAATGTCAAAAGCACGGAGACGTCCACAATGCTTTCTCATTCGAGTTATTATTAAGAGCTATTTTGGATAGTTAAAAAACCTGCAACTATGGGTGGGAATAGGCTGGATCGAGCTAGACTTTGTCAAGCCTGAGCCTAGCCTGCAAAAAAAAAATCAAAGTCTGAGTCTGGTCTCTAGTCTATTATAGGCTTATTTTGAGGCCTGGGCCAGACCTTTTCGAATGCCTGATTGACCTACTAGCCTATTTAAAAGCCTACTTCATTTGAAAATTTGTAAACAAGAAATTAAACTAATGTTACATAGACTAACAAATTAAAATACCAATGAGAGTAAATGTTTGTACTCATTCAAGTTTACCTATTAGCATAAGTTTTGTGATAGTATATATTTGTTGGAGAGAAGTTATAAAAAGAACTTATTATATTTTTTATAATATTTTTTCAATATTTTTTATATGTTCTTCAAGATAATTAAACTTTATTTTTTTTAATTCAAAGTATAAAATACAATATAATAATAATAATAATAATAATAATAATAATAATAAATATATTGAATTTTTTTAAATAGGTTGATCTGATAGACTTAAAAGACTTTTCTTATGGCTTGTAGTCTAACCTCTTTAGCTAAATAGGCTTATAAAAAAATCTAGACCTTTTATATTTAAGAAAAATTCAGGCCTGAGTCTGGACCTATATAGGTTAGGCCTTAGGCCCCTGTTAGTTGATCTGACATTTTCTCACCCCTACCTGCAACTGAGGCAAACTTCCCTCTCAACACAATCGTTTGAAAAGAAAATTATTATTAAATTGTCGGTCACTTAACTATCTTTCAAGTTCCACTACAGAGCAAACCTCAATCAAATTATCAGTATAAAATTACCCTAGACGCCAAAAAAAATGAAATTCGATCAAAACAAATCAATTATAAATACGTGATGAAAATTTCGTTATCAACCAAGTTTTTTATTATCATATGAGTTTTAAATAAACATATATTTATTTGAATTTAAATTTAGGATAATACAATTAGGTGTGAGACTTTTATGTGATCCTTGACACTTCGTGTAAGGAAAAAAAAAAACCTCCTAAGTTGCTTAATATTATTAATGTGGGATAGTTTAAACTATTTGATGATTAAATGAAAACCAAAAGCGGAATGCTTAAAATTGCACTAGATAAAGCTCTTTTATAGGTGAGTGGCAACCATGTAATCAATAGTAGAGTGGGAATCAAACAACTTTTAACAAAATTCAATACCAAAAAAAAGTTGGAAATGACACAAAAATTTAAACACAATCAAGATTATCTTTACATAATTTAAAATTTAACACATCTAAATTATATTTGAAAAATATATATATATATATATATATATATATATATATATATATATATATATATATATATATATATATATATATATATATATATATATATATATATATATATATATATATATATATATATATATATATATATATATATATATACCAAAGATACAATCAAGATTATCTTTACATAATTTAAAATTTAACACATCTAAATTATATTTGAAAAAGAATTTCATAAAATATTGTGATTATTAAAAGAATTTCAATCGTAGTTAATTTAGATGTACTACTCATAACCTAACAAAATCTAAGGGCAATTTCTTAATCCACCCCTTAATATTATTAGATATTTAGTGTATTTTCTATTATGTCTCTTGTTTTCGAAGATATATCTTCGGATGTATCTTTTTTTTTAAACATTGGATTTTTCCATATATATATATATATATATCGACGAAAATATTTTAGATAGACATACGTTGGAAAAAAATTCAGAATAATTAAGTTCTAGGAAACTTTCGTAGATGCATATATGAAACGTCTCAGTGTCAGATTGTTTCGTAGATACATCAACGGAAGGTTCTAGTATATTTCAAATATGCATGATCACTCCACATTGTTATGTATCCTTGTTCCCAAACTCACCACCCTAAAAAAAACATTTTCAATCTCATATTTCACTTAAAAATTCCAACATTTTCGTGCAACAAATCAAAGAGAGCAAGAGAAGATCAAATTTAAGGTAAATATTGCACTTTGTCAACTACACTGCTCGCATTAATCATCAAACTTTGTTAAAAAGAAAAGTAATGTTTCTTCTATAGATACATCCACGGAACGAGTTAAAGATGAACATTTCCGTAGGTACATCTACGGAAAAAAATCCAACTTTGAGTAAAAAAAAGGTGCGTCCAGAGATACATATCCGGAAGCAAGGGTATTTTTGGAAGCACACATGGTTCCTAAGAAGGCCAAGGGGTGGGATAAGAAATTCCCAAACCGAAGATGACATTGGGTGTAACTATCAATCATTCATTCATTTGTCGTTCAATTTCTTTCTCCTTGTAACGAAACAAATTGAAAGTTAAATATGTTTTTAGTCCCTCTAAATATTTCAAACTTCGTGTTTAGTCCCCTAAAACATTTTGTTTAAAGATTCGTCTCCCTAAACTTTTTCGTCCCCAAATTGCATATTTGCCGTCTATTTAAGGTAACGAATGCAGACATGGAGGCTGATATGACATTTATTTTTAATTTTAATTAGTGATAATACTGATATAACAATGTCACATAAGTTAAACAATGAAATAGTAATAAAATCCTAGATTAATTTTTTACTCCCAAAAGTTAACATTCACACTCTTTCAAAGAAATTCTCAGGGCTCGTTCGTAAGGTGAGCGCAATAGAATAATCTCAACATTGTTTCTCTTTCACTCATTAAAGTTTGTTTTATGTTTCATTTTAGTAAGTTGTATTAAATCGTTTGAAACTTTTGTTGCAGTACCTTGTCATTGCGTTGCTTTATGGTCCCAACTTTGTTGTGCGAAGCTGATGTTAAGTTGTGATATATTGTCTTACTTTACATATTGAATTTTCAAATTAATGCTATTTTAATACTGAGATTGTTTCCTACAGGGGAGGCCTAAGGGGTCTACTATAAAGGGAACAACTAATGAAGTCGAGAAGTCAAAAATGAAGGAACCAAAAGAACCAAAGTAAAACAACACAATTGTCAATGCTGCAGCTGATCCAACTGTTATCACTAGTGTACTATCAATGAAGTTGCACCTGAGTCTGAGCAGGAAGTAGTTGGCCCTGAATAAACTAGAGATATGGTTGTTAAGCCCAAGAAGACTGCAATTGATCCTAAAGAGACTGTAACTGGTGTACCTATCAATGAAGATGTGGTAATTGAGCCCAAAGAGACTGCAACTGGTGTACCTATAAATGAAACTACAACAAGTTTCGATGAAATTATTCTTGGTGTAATGTTAGTGGATGATGATGTCTTGGACATTCAACCTTTGAGTGTTGAAAAATCACCCATCAAGGCAACTGAACCAAAACCCAAGGGTGCCAAAGTTTTCTTTGGTAAACAACCCAAAGTTGGCAGAAACAAACCATTCAAGCCACCAGGGATTAGAACAGTCCTTTCAAGACCAATTTGTAGTGAACATGTGAAGTTTAAAACCCAAAGCAGGTACAAGACTCAATCTGAGGGTTCAGTTAAAAAGAGGCAGTTTGATAGGCTAAGGAGTTTGAAGACCAAGAACATACCTGGACCTGGAAGGAAAGTTGATGATCCACTTGTTATACCAAAAGATGACAACCCTGTTGGCAAGGGTTTTCCCTAATGAAAAACATGTGTTTTGTTTTGATTGTTGTTCGTTTTGTATATGTAATGTTCCTAAGTAATCGGAAGATTTTTATTAACTAATTTATATTGTTATGTACTACATTTTGATGTAATCTTTATGCATATTGAAATTATGTACATTTTGGATCAAACTATGGATTAAGATCAAACTATGGATCAAAGTATGTACTATATTTTGTTGTAATTTTGGTGCATCTACAAATTAAGATCAAGTCATTATGTGTTGTCGCTCCCGGGATTTTCATCCTAGTACAAACGCGAAAGTGACACGGAAAAGGTAGAGTCGCTAGCCAGCCATTTTTATCTTGAATGAATGGGAAAGGTAATGATGCACAAACCTAAGAGAAAGGAAATGACAAAGTCCTGCGAACCAAAGAACTGGGTTCGGGAGTCGGTTACGACCTGAGAAGATTTTATCACCCCAGATCGTCCGTCGTACCCGACGGGATCCACTCTTGTTAGTATGTTTCAAAGAGTAAGGAATAAAACTGCTGCTGAATAAAAACCGCTACTGGAACTGGAATGAGAAAGGGATAACTGGAAAAAGAGAATGTAAAGGTACATGAAAAATTTAGGGAAAATAAAGAGTGTGCTCGAATGGGCCCTACCCCACTGCCTACGTATCTCATGGGAAATAAGATTCAGAGTCGAAGTAGTTCGCCTAACTAAGGTGGAAACTTGTTTGTGTTTTTTATGAATTGAACTTCTTATGCCTATGCTCAGGTGTTGCAGGCTCTCATTGAACGAGTGTGTTACCGTCTTGTAAAGAGACAAGTAGAAGCGAGTTCTCGTTTAGAGTGAATGAGATGAAAGGAGAATTCCTGTAGGAAAGACGCTTATCGTTTGTTTGTAGCTTTTAGAAGCTTTTATTTGAATTTGGCATAGGATAGTGTACCTAAGACATACTCAATGGGATGTGTACCTCTTACATTATCCTGAAGTGGAATACGCAAGAGGCATACCTAGCTACGGGAGAATCCCTGAACCCAGTCCCACAGATGAAGGCTTAGACACACTAGCCTACTGACATTTATTAAGTGTTTTATGGTTTTTGATTAAGAAGTGTTTTTTAGTCTTTTGTTTATGAAGTTGTCTCATGCTAAGACTTATTCATCATGATAGATACCCTACACCTCTCCCTGAAATGGGATGTATGCAAAAAAACCCATAGCAAAGTCTCTTGTCACATGAGAATACTTGTCATTTATTAAGTGGTTTGAAGTTAAGTTTGAAGATGAGAAGAGATAGCACCAAGAGGATCTCAAAGGTAAAAGACTAGGGGGACTAACAATCCTAAATGTTATCATGAATAAGATTCCTAGGTTAGTGTGGTTTGAACTCTATTATAATGAAGAAGAAGAATGAGAGAAAAAAGAAAGAAGAAATTAGAAGACAACCTACTTCTCTAAAGAAGTTAGGTTGTTCCTAAAGGGGGAGTTAATGAAGTTAATCCAACCAAGTACAAAGTGATAAGGTAATTCCAAATTGCAAGCATAAAGAGATAAAGGAATAAGTTGTATGCGGGATACCCTCCCACACACATGACTTACCTTAACCCCCTACAAAACAAAAGTTAGATAAACATTGCATATTGAAATCATAAGCAAATAAAAAACCAAACAAGTCATGAAATGGCACTAAGGGTTCCTTAAGGCTAAGTCCTGAAGGAAAAAGGTCCTAAATGATAAAAGTCCTCTAAAGTCATTAGCTAAACCCTACTAATGTGTTCTAAGGTTATAAGATCAAACACTAACAAACTATGTCCTAACTTAAGCACTAAACATCAAAGAAGTCCAAGGTGAAGTTAGATGAAGAAGATTAAATGATTATACAAGGAGAATATAGACTAAGGCATGGTTAAATGTTAAAGTCAGAACCTAACATCAATTAAAAATTTCTTATAAAGAAAATGAAAGTTTATACAAATCATGAGAAGGATTACTCAAGTGTAAGAGACTAGATGGAGAAGAAATGAGGAGAAGTGGACAAATTGTTTCATAAGAAAAGTGTTAACTTCTAACACAAGTCAAACATGAACAAGCAAAGATGAATTTTCAATACAAAAGTCAGAATCTAGAAGGTATATTAACATGAAGATTAGAGGCACAAATCAACCACAAGTATTTAGATGTTCTAAGCGTCCATATCTAACACGTCCTTTTCTGTATGGATATGCGGGACTTGATGCCCTTTCCCGATTTGTTTCACTTATACTTTTAAATTCTGGGGTTTTTCGTTTGGATTTAAACGTGTCCCATTCTTTTTGTGAAATCAAACTTCCATATTTAGATGGAAGCTCTGCATCAACAAAATTACCATCTGCATCCCTAAGAAACTTGGATGATAAAAATGTTCTAAACCCTCTTAGTAGCTTTTCGGTCAATTTGAGACAAAAAGCTCTTCTATCATCATCGATGTTGAAACACCTCTAAGAAAAACATACACATTATGTGTTAGTACAAATAATTTAAAAGACATAATTTGTTCGCATAATTAAAGACATAATTATGGTACCTTTATCTCAGTCCAAATTTTTTCTTTGGCTTCGTTCAACTGTTTATTTCTCCAATCATCACAAGTAATTGGAATCTCATTCCTTACAAGTGCACCAATGAAACTTGTCAAGGGATAACCGTTAGGCCCAATAAGCTGGCCTTGTAGGCTCCAATTCACATCTAAAATGATGCCTCAATATCTAGCATGGATCACTTTCTTCATCACTGTTATGCCTCTTTTAATGTCTTATTCCGTAGATACCTTTTTACCTCCATCATGCACAAAATCATCATCATGTGGGTGATCCTCGTTAGTAGCCATATCTAACATGTAATAAAGAAACCAAGGATATCAAATATAAATTATAATGAAAGTACTTGTCTAAGCTATAAATTATGATACCAAGTGATATATATAAAATGAAAAATAAAGAAGAGCATATAAATTTATTGAAAATTACATAATATATAACATTTTATTATATTACCTCTTTCACCAATATCTCTTTCTTTTCTTGGTTGGAATATGAATTACTTGTTTCTTAGCAATGCAAACGAATGAATTGATCCAAATTCCCTCGTTATGATCATTTCTGATATATGACTCATCCGCTATAAGATCTTCATCTTGATCATTTTTATTCAAATCATTTTGTCTAATGCATGACTCATTCTCAACATCAATATCACATTGATCTACACCGCTATCATCAACCACTTTGTTAGATAAAAACACTATAGATCATTTCGTACTCGTCGGGTCATTGACATAGAACACTTGTTTAGCTTGAGATGCTAGAATAAAAGGATCATCTTTGTACCCCACCCTATTAAGATCCAGTTGCAAAAATCCAGACTTATCCATTCGTATGCCACTACTATTTACCCACTTGCAACCAAAGATAGGAATCTGAAACTTCTCGTAATCAAACACCCAAATGTTCTCAATAACTCCAAAATATGACAAATTTGCATATTTGGGGTTTAATCCTTCAAACTTGATATATGCATTGCTTCAGCTAGCACGGTGCACCACTATTTTGCATATTACTTTTATCATCTTATTCTTTGGTATAAAATGTGTATCCATTAATTGCGTATGCACTATGAGAAAACACATGAAAACTTGGACCATATGCATAACATCTCAACCTTTCAATTACTGAAGCAGGATCTAAAGAGTGCTTCGAATAAATATGATCCTTTAACCATTATATAAAACTTTGATTGTGCTCTCGTACTATCCAATTTTCATTTTTGTTCTGATTTAACCTTCAGAGTACATCCTTGTGCATTTCAACATATGGCTCAACCTCATTATCATTGTGCAGAACATACAAATGCACTTGATCCCGTTCATCCCTTGATATTGTCACAATTTTATTTCCAATTAATTTTTTACCTTCCTTTGTTTCGAAAATATGAGCTTTGGGGAGTCCAATCGATTGAACATTGGACAAATATTCAGTACAAAACTCAACCGCTTCTTCAACAATGTATCGTTCAACAATACAACCCTCTAGACGACTTCGGTTTTTCACGTATCCTTTTAATATTTTCATATACTATTCAGCAGGGTACATCCATCACATATAAGTTGGTCCATACAATTGTGTCTCTTTCACAAGATGAACAACTAGATGTGCCATTATGTCAAAAAAAGAGGGAGGAGAATACATTGCAAGCTCATACAAGGTAATAACTATCTCTTTTTGTAGTGTTGGTAAGATCTCGGGATCGATCACCTTACTACAAATTGACCTAAAGAAAAAAACACAATTTAGCTATGGCGCTTCTTACTTTTTCTGGCAAAATAGAACGTATACCTATTGGTAGAAAATGTTCCCTCATAACATGGCAATCATGTGTCTTTAAACTCTTCAACTTGAGTTATTTCATAGACACAAGTTTTATAATATCTGAATAGTATCCTTCTGGAAATTTAACTTCACTCAGAAACTTACACAATATTTTTTTCTCCTTTCTAGATAGAGTAAAAGCAGTAGGTGGTAGATATGTTCGTCTTCCTTTCTTCACGGGTGCTAATTCAGTTATAATTCCCATTTTTAACATTTCCTCCCTTGATTTAAGGTATCCTTAGACTTTCCTTTTATATTGAGTAACGTACCAATAACACTTTCAAATACATTTTTTTCAATATGTATAACATCGAGAAAAATGTCTCACGTACAAAGACTTCCAATATGGAAATTCAAAAAATATCGACCTCTTCTTCCACCCACCTTTGACAACCTTATGTGCAAAAGGCTTGCTAAACTCAGTACGCACATCTTTCAGCTTTTCAAAAACCTGGTCACCTGACAATGCGGGTGGAGCTTTATGCAGTTCGGTGTCTCCATTGAATGCTTTTCTCCACCCACGGTAGTGACGTTTAGAATTTAAGAATCTACAATGACCGAGAAACACATTCTTCTGGCAAACTTCCAATCGCATCGTATCGGTTCCATCTTCACAAACATGACACACACGTTGACCTTTAATGCTATACCCAGATAGATTCCTGTATGCTAGAAAATCATTAATTGTGCCAAACAACATCGCCCTCAAATTGAAACTTTCTTTCCTATATCCATCATAAACCTCCACACCTTTCTCCTACAAAATCTTTAAATCTTCGATTAAAGGTGTCAAGTATACGTCTATGTCATTCCATGGTTGTTTAGGCCCAGAGATTAACATAGATAAAATCATGTACTTGAGCTTCATAGATATCCATGGAGGTGGGTTATAAATCATAAGAATCATAGGTCGTGGTATGTGAGATACTTTGAAGACCATGCGGGTTCATTTCATTAGTAGATAATTCCAAGCGAAGGTTTATTGCTTCTTCTCCAAATTCAGGATAATCATTATCAATTTTCGACCACTGTAGTGAATCAGCTGGATGTCGATACTTTACCATTAATAATTTTTTCATCTGTATGCCAAGTCAGGTGTCTTGCATCGTTTTCACTATGAAACATGCGCCTAAATCTCAGAATTATAGGAAAATACCATAAGACTTTTGTTGGAGATAATTTTTTCTTATATTGAGACAAACCACATTTAGGGAACTCAGTTAACGATGCATATTCGTTTCAAAACAAAACACAATCATTTGGACAAGCATGTATCTTATCATAGCTCATGCCAATAGAGCACAACATATTTTTTTGCCTCATAAGTTCGATTAGGAAGAATATTATCCTCTGGTAGCGTTTCTCTCATAAGGGGAAACAACTCTGTGAAACTTTTGTTCGACAATCCATTGTCCGCCTTTAAGTTGTACAACTTTAAAACCGTAGACAGTCTTGTGAATTTAGTGCAACCTTTATACAACGGTTTCTCTGCATCGCTTACCAACCTCTCAAACATTTCGGGACAATCATGAAGATATTCTTCAAGTGCTTCTGAAATTTCTTCAACACGATCACAATCTTATGTTTATGTGTCTTTGTCATCTGAAGCATAGGTCGTATTACTTTTCCCCCTTGGTTCAACATTCTCGTTAATTTTCTCACCATGAAATATCAAACACTTATAACTTCGATCAATTCCATACCTCAGTAAATGCGATTTCAATCCATCTACGTCAACCTTACCCACATAACAACAACCTAAGCAAGGATATTTCATTCGACTAGGGTATTCAACGTGTTGAACATCAAACTTAACGAATTCCACAACCCCATTCTCGTACTCTTTGGTCAATCGATCGACATACATCCATTTTTTATCCATGATTTTCCTACTTATTAAGGTAAACAAAATAAAATACCATATGAAGATTTGAGTGCAAGAATAAAATACCTTTTTAGAAGTAGCACTTGGTTCAAAACAAATTTTCCTCAAACAACAATCTGAAAAGAACAATCACAATTGAAAGCAATATCAACTTCAAAACAACATCAGCTACCAATAATTCAAATTGTTTAACTAATAGATATTTATAATTAATCATAATGGCAGAAGCTCTTGTTTCTAATAGTCTTAATTTGGCTTTTGATTTGCACTAAAATAAACGATAAGTCAAAGATAATAAGAGTATTAGTTTTCATTTTATCATGACTCTACTATAAACTAGATTCGAAGGGGAATGCCAAATTGTAATTATATAAAACTTCACCTTCACAACTACTATAATTTTTTGCGAAATTTCAAAAGAAAAATCAGAATTACATATTCTAGACAAACCGAAATTCATTTTTATGTTGTGAATAAGGAATAAGATTAACTTATTAAGCTTTATTTTAAGACTCGGTTAACATGTTCAAACACCTATAAATATTCACAACAAAATTAACCAAAATTTCAAAATGTTAACAGGAGTTCATTCATAATAGAGAAAAAAAAAAAAAAATCTCTTACATAATCAAAACTAAACCAAAAGTTCATTCATAATAGAGAAAAAACAAAATGAAGAGTTCATTCATAATAAGCAAAAGCCAAAAAGTTCATTCATAATCAAAACTAAACCAAGAGTTCATTTTAGTTCATAATAGAGAAAAAAATAAAATCTCTTACATAATCAAAACTAAACCAAGAGTTCATTCATAATAAGGAAAAGCCAAAAATTATAACTGAAAGCAACAACAATGTAAAGCAACAACAATATAACAGAGACCTGATTTTTCATGAACAGAAATACATTGCCCTATTCTTCACTAAACCAGGAGTGCATTTCAGTTAATAATAGAGAAAAAACAAAATCTCTTACATAATCAAAACTAAACCAAGAGTTCATTCATAGTAAGAAAAAGCCAAAAAGTATAACTGAAAGCAACAACAATGTAAAGCAACAACAATATAACAGAGACCTAATTTTTCGTGAACAAAAATACATTGCCCTATTCTTCACAAAATCCTATTTTTCACTACAACAACAATGTAAAGCAACAAAACCTCATTCTTCACAACAACGACGTACCTTGAACGACGACACCGAACTGCAAAAACGAAATAGCTTGATAGCTTGAACGACGACACCGAACGACAATGCATGAACGAAAGAACAATGTATCAAAAGGAATCTTGAACAATGAACTCGGAACGACGACAATAGGGTTTCAGAACGACCGTGGAGGACGATGGACGTTAGGTTTCGTTCGTTAGGTTTGTATCGTTCGCAGGGAGAAAGAGAAAAGAATATGAAAAAAGAATACTGATTTTCTAATATTTTATTTTAATTAGACCTTATACAGCGCTTTTGAGAAAAGCGTTGACTAAGATATCCCTTTAAAAACGCTTTCGAAAAGCGCTGACTAAGATATCCCTTTAAAAACGCTTTCGAAAAGCGTTGGCTAAGGTCAACCTTAGACAGCGCTTTTGAGTTTATTTATTTTTTAATTTACAAGACCTTAGACAGCGCTTTTGAGAAAAGTGTTGTCTAAGGTAGGACTTTTAGCATCACTTTTACTATATTTCGTGAACAGTTTCCGTGTTTTATTTTTTATTTAACTTTTAGCGGCGCTTTTGTAATAAAGCGTTGTCTAAGGTGCGCTGTTAAAAATCATTTTTGGTATAGTGTTAAGGTGATAGGTGTATGAGTCCACTTACTTATAAAATGTTCAACCTCTATTTTTTTAAAACAATAGGGTACTTAGAACTCACACTTGTCACTACAAGAAATAAGCCATTTCACAGCGACTTTTCCTTATCAATTTGTTGGCAACATGCATATAGCAACGACTAATTTAAGGTGTTATAAAAAGTTATTTTTTCTCAACGACATTATTATTGTTGCAGAAAATAACTTACCCCAACAAAAAATATTGATGCGAAAAATAATTAAAATATTTTATTTACATATAACAACGATTGTTTTATGTCCTTGCAAAAAGTTATTTTTTTCTCAATAATTTCACTAATGCTGGAAAATGACATATTCTAACAATAATTATCGTTGCAAAAAATAATACAATTTTTTTTACTGGCACCTTACGATGACTAGTTTATGTTGTTCTAATAAAATATATATTTTTAATAATCTCATTATGATTAAGAAAAATAATTTATCTCAACAACCAATTTTGAAAACAACGTTTATATTATTACTATTGAAAACAATCAAATATATTTATAATAACATTATTTGTTATTATAAATTATACAATTTTTTCAAAGATGTCATTTCAGTTAGGAGTACACAATATTTTTTAGAACAACATTGTTTGAAAACCATATATTTAATACAATGTATTATTGATTTTTTAGAATATTCTTTTAACACATTTTTTAGTGTGTTCAACTATATATTAAGAAATATATTAAGATGCGTGTTGAATGGATATAGTTATATCACATTTTTTAAATTCTGCTTAATTGTATATTTTATTGCATTTGACAATTTTATTTTACAATGAAATATTTTTCAAAAACAAATTTAAAATAAGCTCTTTTTAGTGTGAGATATTCTTTCCATTGCAGTGAGATTATTAATATTAAAAAGATATTTGATTGATTTTTTAATTGAAAATAGAGTTTAAAGATATTTTATTGTCAGTGTAAAACTATTTTACACATACAATAAATTAACAACAAAATTGAGATTTATTGTGATGCATGTTTTTCATTGATTGATAGTATAAAAATATTTTATACCATTACGACATTTTCTTTTTTTGTCTTAAAAATATAAATGTATTAAAACAATAACTAAAATTATTTTTAAAAAATATTATTTAAAGAAAAATAAAAACCGTCAATTTGTAACCAATATAAAAATCACAAGTAACTAATCATTATATGAAACAAATTATTTAATGATTAAAGTATGAAAATTGTCAAACTAATAAGAAAATTTTATAGAGACACTACGCCAAAAATTTGTATTTCATAGCGCTGCTATATGTTTAAAAAAAACGATGTTAAAAGATCATCTTAGAAAATGTTTTTAGAAAGCGCTGCTAAAAGTCTTAAATTGGTCCCGCCTTTGAAAGTGTTTTCTATAAAGCGTTGCTAAAAGTCTTAAGTTGGTCCCACATTTGAAAGCGTTTTCTATAAAGCGTTGTTGAGGGGTTACCTTAGATAGCACTTTTAGAAATCGTTGCTAAAGGTCTTAAGTTGGCTCCACCTTTGAAAGCGCTTTTATAGGCCAATGAATAGAAAGGACTTACAATGAAAAAGTGTAGCTAAAACTAGCACTTAAGAAAACTCTTTCAAAAAGTGTTGTATTAAGTCATTAATAATTAAAAAATAAAATACTTATCATTTTTCAGAACGGGTTTAGGTTTGTTTATAAACATTTTCTTTCTCCAGACTTCTCCCTCCTTCTCTATACGCATTCTCCCTCCTTCTCCGAGTCACTGTTTTCACCGTTGCGACTTCTTCCTCCTTCTTTGACCGCCGTTTTCTCTGTTGTCGTCGCCGACCATCTTCTCCCTCCTTCTCTGTACTCGTTCTCCCTCCTTCTCCGAACTCGTTTTCGTTTCTGGTACGTTTTCAAATACATTTTTCGTTTTTCATTTCAGGTATGTTATATTTTTGAAATGTGGTCATGTTAATTGAATTTTGGAGTTAGGTTAGCGTTAACTTTTGACAGTTAGGGCAGAAATTGTTATGGACTGAGAGGTTAGAGCAGTTAGGGCAACAATTGTTAGTTTTGACAGTTAGGGCAGTTAGTAAAGTAAATACACTATCACTCAATTGGTTTGATGCAGAACTTTTAGTGAATAGCTTTGAAATCGAGACTATTAGACTTGAAGTTAGATTGTCTAGTTATGGTTTATAGTGTTATATTAATGAATGGTTTGAAGTTTGAAATTATTTGTTCTATTGGATTATTTGTTAGTGTTCCATTAGATTGTCTAGTTATGATTTATATTGTTATATTAATGAATGGTTTGAAGTTTGAAATTACAACGGGACAACTATTATATTGGATTGTTTGTTCTGCTTTATTTATTTATTTTGAAAAAATGACGGTTTAGGATTAAGCATGTAGAATATAATAGGACAACCTTTCTCGTTTTTACTTTTTACATTGTGTTTGACTTTTGTGGTGCACATAAAACATTAATGATTATATCTTATTCTTATAGGCAAGTTCTGATATGTTATGTTGTATCTCATATCTTGATGTTATAATGTCTTTATTTTAGACTATATGTGTTGTCTTTTTATAATATGAAGTAAACCAATATGTTCATGAACTTTGAGACCAACAAAATATAGGGATTTGTAACTTAGATAATCCAAGTTTAATTTAATAGTTTGTATAGAAATGTAATTAGATTCATTCCATCAATTACTACAGCAGCGCCACCTTAAAAAGTGTTTTTAAGCGTATTAAATGACAAAAAAAAAACGTTTTCTTTTCGCTTCCTTGGCATAGTGAGATTTTTTTAAAGATATTTTTTCTTTCAAATTGAAACATTTATTTCCACTTTGCAACACTCTTTTATTCATATTTATTAATATTTAACATTTATTTACTCCTACACTAATAAACTTTTTCGTTAAAAAAAAACACAAAAATAGGAGAAAATTTCTCCCTCAAACGCATAATCCTAGCTTTCACTCCTCTTAAACTGCATACTACCGTTTTCTATGCTATAATGGTGACACAACCACCACAAAAATTTTCCTTTCTTTATGAACATCATTTTTGTTTAACTTGTTTTCTAAACAAAAAAAGTTTACGAAGAATTCCCGTAAAATGCTCCATATTGCATGAACTGTATTTTTTATCAATTAATTTCATGATTTTTTTAGATTATTACCCTTAATTTTCATTCTTGCTCAGTTCAATCTATTCTTCCCATGTTTAGATCATTTTTTTTCTTCTATTGCAGCCATGTTGGAATTTCACCCACTTTTAATGTTTATTTTCATTTTTTCAAAGCAACACTTATACCAAAGATCTTGTAGATCTTTCACAAATGATCATATTGCAACTATAATTTTAAGTTCATCGCAAAAGCCATTGAATTGATAGGCATATAAAACATTATAATTACTTATATGAATTTTAAAATTATGATTTATTGTGGCAAAAAATAATTCAATTTTAGCAATGTATTTTCAAGTGTGTTGTTATGTCTAACATATTTGAACTAATATAATTATACAGGAAATAATGTTGGATTCTTAGACTTTGGCTTTTTTTAGACTAGTGCAGATTAATCTTTTGAATGATAGTTCTTTGGGGTATAATTGTTAAGTTGGAGTTTTTATTTGGTTAGATGTGTTTGTTTGCTGATTTGTATTGTGGCTTCTTTTACAGCACATCTCTTGGATGTGTTTTTCTAGTATACTTGCTCTTTGCATACAAAAAAAACATTAAAGTAGTTTTTCAATTAATAACTTTTAATTTTGTTGAAATTGCGGTCAAGAAAGGATGTTTCAACTATTTTATAAGGAAATGTTTGAAGAAAAATTACAAAGAAGAATTAATATTGTTGTTGATGGGAGTCTCAATTTTTTTTATTATGTAAATTTATAAAAAAAATTATGAGAATAAGAGTATTTATAAAAATTATAATTTATGACAATTTATATTTTAATGTCATATTCATTTATTTTCATGTTTCTTGATAAAAAAAATTACATTAAGAGTATTGTAGTTCATATCTAAAATATTAAATTTTGAATAGTTATGTTAATTTAAATAAATAAAAAATATTAAACTCTAAAATTTTTAAAATATATAAATATACTTTTATTAAAAGACATAAGTTTTTGTAAAACATAAGTTTATCAAAAATTAATTGAGATATAAGAGATATAACTACAATATGTATCGTAGATAAAGAAACAACTTATTGCAGCAACACTTATGATTGACAGAGATACATTTGTAACGACAATAGTAATTGTATTATGTAAAATAAGACAACGATATTTGTTGTTGCAAAAACATTAGTTATGAAAGCGACATAAAATATTGTTACAAAACTTTTCGCAACAACACATATACCAACTACATGCAATGATATTTTTTTCGTTGGGAAAAATATATTTTGCAACAACTTTGTAATTTTCTCAACGACACATGTTGCTGCTAAAAATCATTTTTCTTGTAGTGTGTTTCTCAACAATAATAGTGTACTAATATAGGATGGTGAGGTGTTAGGTTAAGGGTTGAAGATATATATATATATATATATATATATATATATATATATATATATATATATATATATATATATATATATATATATATATATATTTATTTATTTATTTATTTATTTATTTATTGTAGTATTATATTTGGGAAGTCCTGAGCTAGGATGCCCTTGACCAGCAGATGGTTCGTCTGAATGAAATCTATTGGATCCGCTTGGGAGGGCCTGTGGATGTAGGAATCACGCAAGAGAAAGTTCTCATTGATTTTGAGAAAATAGTTTGTCAATAACCCTCCCTAGTAAGTGGGGAATGGTTAAGACCACGTCCAATGGATAAAAACCTATGAATCCCTATAAATACAATATCTCTCAAGGAGATAAAAGACATACTCACATGTAATATACATTTACTACTTCGCACAACTCATAGAGAACTTCGCTAAAAGTAACCTTAACTCCGTCAATCTAACCCCCTCCTGCAACCCAACAATGTCAGGCGTCAACATGGTCTCTAACCTCACGTGAACTGGTGTTTACCATTGTTTTGGGTAAACAGTCACAAGTTTGAAAGTCTATGAGATTAACTCAAAAAATCTCCAAAATAATTTGTGTGAGCACATGTGCGTCTGAATTTAATGTAGCGTAGCAAACAACTTTAAATGAAGTCAAGTTGTGATAAATGATAAAGTAAAATACAATAAATAAAATTAAATAAAGTAAAAGAAAAAGTAGAATGTTCCGTTTAAGAAAGCAAAAAGACTTAGAAAAAAGGATGGACGCAGACGCATACATGTTTCTCGCTCAACTGTTTCACTTTTTGACTTGGGTACTCTAATAGTATGGAAAGTATGTATGACACTTTGCGACCTTTAATCCCATGTATGAGTCTGCTATTTATTTTACTTACAAAGTAATCATCGACAACGTTTATGACCACTGAGGGACTACTGCATTTGTTCCACGTTCTATCCTTCAAGTTCCCATTAGTGCACTTACGTGTCTGCCAAGACGCTTATCTGCTTGCAACCCATATTGAGTGGTAACTGTTTTCCACTTCTTCACAAACCTTCGACAAAAACTGCTCCAACGCACTGTCAATGTTGTCTTATCAAGGCCCTAAGTCTTGTAAATTTACTAACTCTTTTATACCAAGTCGTTCGTTCGATTGGATCTGTTTGGAATATGGGCTTCTATCAACTGTCCTTCTCGACATTCTGGACATGTTTATGTCAATTTCCCTTTTCGAGATTTTAGACATATTTCCCAATGATCTGGGTCTTGAGGATCTATCCCTGAGAGTCCTTCAAACCATGTCTTGTTGTTTCGACGCTTCGATCGACTCTTCGTCATTGTTCTGTCGATGACTTGTCATTAATGTTTTTCTTAAAGATAATTCATTAATGCTTTCTCAAAGTAACAATCTTTTCATTGACATTCTCTTTTGACTTTATAGTAGCTGAAAATTAAAGTGTAACAGATGCCCCAAAAAATGTCACCGTCGAACCGAATCTTGGGGAAGAAAAGTGACATTGTTTGTAACTAATTTTAATATTGTTCATATTGTGTGCCTCGTCGCCTCAACCATACTTGTTATCATTCATTATGACTAACTTTCCTGTCAATACACACGTTACAGACGTGTGTGCAGATTCACTATGATTAGCTCTTATTTCCTAAGAAGACTAATTGAAGTGGGGATGTTATAACTTCCATTTTGAGTTCCCCATGGATGTTATACGCCACTTGTAGAATCAACCACCATGTTGTCGATCTTTTCTTGGACAAAACTGAAGCGTTTCTTCGTATGCTATTTAAACGTGTCTATTCAAACACTTCCTACCTTCCTATTTCCGCAACTTGCCTCCCGAAATCACAAAACCCTAGCTTTTTCTTCTTTCTCACACCTTTACTTAGTGAAACCCATTTCTTCCAATGGTGATTCCAGTATAATTACATGCGGGTTTCACAACCAAGATTGAGCTTCTTATCATCATAGATGAACGTGTCTATGTACCAGATCCCCCTCTAGAAACAAAACAAAAACAAATCTGGTATAACCTACCTTCATCTCCTACTTTCTTGTTGGTAAAGTGCGTGCATTTATGGGCCCCTTGCCAAAATATATCAAAAAACCCAACTAGTCAAGATTATTTCCCTATATATCGCATGTATGAACCATTGATATTCATTGATTAACCTTTGAAGTATAACTTCTTCAAGAACTGGGTTTTCCATTCTTCTCCATCCATGGAGGATGTTAAGTACATCAAGTGGTTGGATATGGTTGAGAGGAAGAACACACAGTACTTGAAAGATTTAGGGATTTATGCTTTAACTCAGCTATCCAGGTTAATCTCTCTTACAATCCAAACATGTTAATTGCCTCCATGTTTTTATGGGATACTTCCACCAATACTTTTTAACTAACCTGTGTAATGATAACTCCCACCTTCTTCGACTTAGCTAAAATATCTGGCCTTCGTCCAACTAGGATGGACTTCGATCCTGCAAGGGTTACTAGAACTAAGCCTTATTTCTCCTTCTCTTGACCAGCTTAGAAATCTTTTATAGAGGATCATCAAAGGGCAACCCCAAATATTTTTGCGCACGAACATATCATGTTCCTCACTTACTGGTTGTCAAGGTATTTTTTCTGTTCTCTATTTGTTCAGGTGGCTAAAATATATATGTTATTGCAATCCATCTCTATGAAGGCAAGAAATATGTATGAGCCAATTGATTCTAATGGGGCTTTACGAGTCTTTAACTTTGGTTGTCGCTGATATGGTAAGACATGAAAACCATAACATCCTACGGATAGGTGGACCTATTTAGCTTCTGCAACTATGGTTAAACACTACTTTTGAATCTTCTCTAAAGTTTAGAGTTCCTCCAAACCCAAGGGCGAGAATCAAAGGTCCTCGGCTAGCTCATCTTATCTCAAATGATGGGAAGGTTGTCTATCTAACAATCTTTGAAGATTACTTCCAGATGTTTTACCGGTGTAAGACTTTCACTAAGTCAATGGCCCAATTCTCTGATCGATAGTGTGGTCCTGAATGGTTCTAGAAACCTTATCCCAGCCCGTCCAAATGAGATTAAGATAAGACCGAGAGGGTTTTATTTACCCGCTTCAATCATACACTTTTATGGACGAGGCTTACTACTGCAACGGACAGTTTGAGGGTGGCTCCTTACCAACCTAACTTGGTGGCTAGGAAATTTGGGTTGATCCAGCTACTTCCTAAGTGTCTTATCCTTAGCGTAAAAATCTTCTTTTGTATACTTGATACTTCTACTAAGCGGTGGCTCAAAGGCAGATGTTTATTCTATAAAAAAGAATGAATTTTTCATGCACGCTTTCGACTACACTATTTCTTATCATTTTACTTGGGAGTTTGAAGAATGGTGGGCACAACATTGGTCCCTTGTGCTTGACCAAATAATGATGGCATAGTGTCTAGTCGACAAGTTTCCTTCCCTCGGGGAGAAAGGTATGCTTGTCATGACCATTCAATCGTTCTTTGTTTTTCATCCTGTCCTTGAACACATGCTATTTATTTTGTAGGCTTTCCCAAAAATCCAAAAATTTCAACTAGTGGCTCTTCAGGAGCCAGTATTTCACTAATTGGAAGAGTAAATTCTCAACCTCTCGAACAAATTCTTTTATCTTAGGCCTTTCTAACTTGAAAGTACCTATTTAGGGAAGGATGATGGATGAACCCTCTACCTCTATGTGGACGTCACGCACGGGAGATTCATATGATATCAACCCCGATCCTCTAGACAATAATGCCTTGGTTTGAACCTCGACTTTCAATTTACTTCTTATCATGATGTAATTACTTGTTTACCTTTTCCATTGTGTTAGCTAGTCTACCCAGAAAGAGAGTGAATTTGACACTAGCGAAGGCGGAGAAGAAGCCCTGGTTCGTCCCCTTCCTATTGAGGCTATCACTGGGCCTCTTAAGTTTGTCGTCAACCTGGGTGAGGCCTCTGATGTAATGAAGAGATAAAGGCCTAGAGGTGTTACCATCCATGAAGGAGAGAACACTGAAGATAGTGACATGACCCTTCAGTGTAGAAGAAGGTTGAGTGACCATCTCTTTTGGCAACCTCATACCACGACTGAGACCACTATTTTGCCACCTCGGCTTAAAGAAGAATATGTATCCTTCACTCTTCTCGTTACTTTTATTTTTGTTTCTTTGCCAGTGTTGACTTAATTCGTATGGCAGACTATCGATACAACTACTAAGAGTTATCATCCTTAATCGGTTGACCCAAATGAAAATGTTAAAATACCCAACCTTTCAACCGTCACTCCTTTATACCATCCTCAGTCCACCGAATTTTCTCATGATATGCATAGTGATGCCGATAATGGTGGTGTCGTCACCCACAAGGAATTGACTAGTGGGAAGATCTTGGAGTTTTCCATGGTGACTAACAACAAGTCGACAATTATTCCCATCCCTACCAATCAACAAACTAGGATCATGTTACTTGAGGCTCTTATGAGAACTAACCTTCCTGGGGGACATTCTATGGATGTCTGCGTCAAAGATATTACATGTGCTGCAGGTCATGGCCTTAGGCAATCTCCTCCTTAGAGCGTGTTCCCTGAACAGACTCGCTCCTCCCCAACTCCCGGATCACGGTCTATTGAAAGTGATAGTAAATTGTCTGCTTCTATTCAGGATGCTTCCAAGGTGGCTGAAACAGAAGATTCATTTGAGGTCTTTAAGAGGATCATCGAGAATCCTGAGGTATTGTCTCTTAACTCGCCTGTTGGTCCGGTCGACAATTACAATGAACTGTGTGGGAAGCTTAAATCTAAACTAGTTGGCATTGATCTCTTCCAAACTGTCATGGACAATCCCATTGTCTTGTTTGAAATTCAAGGGTTGTTGTTGAATTTGAGCAAACCCGATTTCACATTCCTCATTGTCAACATTATGTTGGATCTCGAACCCTTACTAGAACATGTTGTACAAGTGACGAGGCAAAAGCAAGAGAGTTGCATTATTGGAAAAAACTTGATTATCCTTCTTGTTGCGGTTGATTCCAGACATTTCATTATAGTCTCGAGCAAAGAAATCTCTAAATTCCTTTAGCACCTTGATTACTTTTGCATTTAAGTGCATGTCAATCTTAGCACTAATGTACGTTGGTCTCTTCGTCATCCGATCTCCCAAGTATATCTCTTTCAAAGGATCATACGTTTTCATTTATTTGGTCGACATTGTTAGGTCTTTTTCGAACCCCAAAGGCTCATCATCATGGATACAATTTAGCATTCGACTTTCTGAAGTTGTTGTTTGGTTGGTAAAGTCAGACTTATCATCCCAAGAGTTTTCAGGCTTAATGGCTTCGACAACCAGTATTTGTTGAGACTCAGCCTCAAAGGCCATCAATATTTTGTTTTCAGCAACATAAGTCTAAATCTGAGCCAATGTGTCTGACTCAACCATGATCTCCGTTAGATTCTGACCATGGGTTATATCCTTTGACAATTTTGTAATCTTAGTTAAACCTGTTTTGAGGGCGTAGCTTTACCGTGTAAGATACCTCATGTTCTTCAAAGTTATACCCTCCCCCGATAGGCTTGCATAGCGAAATGTTAGCCAATTTTTTTATCAAAGTCGATCCCATCGATATGATTGACATCTACTCTAAAAAACTTTTATCCACTTTGATTATTTCAAACATTCTCTACCTAGTGGTAGATTGTAGTTTGCTTTGGTCAGCACCACCACAAATAATGTTGCCCTTGTGGTGGTTCCCACCACTATGTCGACTTGGATGACCTCCTAAGGGTTTACTGGTCTTGCCCTCGTAGTTGGACAATACCATGTTGTTATAGGCAAAAAAGTTGGTAAACTTGCCTATTTTTCCCAATAGGGACTGAGGCATAACATTGACACATGCTCCATAATCGATCAGGACTTTGTTATTACCACGCCATTTAACTTGGCCCTTATATTCAAATGCTTCAGTTGTTGTTGCATGGCCATGTTAGGCCTTTAAAAAATGGCACGATTTTCATTCACTGATTTGTCATTCATTACATAATATCATAGAGGCTTGTGAGTAGCTAATTCTTCATTGAGCTTTTCCTCCTCAATCACTTATGTAATTGTGTCGTACTCTAAAGACATCATAAATGTCATATTACATATGATATCTAACTCCGACCCCGAATCAAAGTTATTTGTCTTCATATTAAATTCTCTTTATTTTTTAAAGTGAGTAATCAAACTTTTTACTAACTCTATAGCTACATTAATTCACATGTCTTTTTTTTTGTAAACTTTTGCTAATTTCATTAACAACAAATAACAACTCAAACCAGATATTCATAGTTAGTAAAAACTCAAAGTTCCCAATTCCATGATGAGCTAAAGATTCATTTTTGCTCTTAATATTTGGATCATTTATCTTGTTCAACTAGTCAAAGTAAAGCTTCTCTTATGTCTGAAGTTTGAGTTTTAATTGCATTTACACTATTCATGTGGTTTTCCCAATGTGTTTGTGTAAATGGTTTGAGAGTTAAGCTTTTCACATTATCTCTTTAAAATTTCCAATGCTTTGTGGAATGAGAGAATATAGTGTAAATACACTGTAGTACTCCAAAAAAAAAAACTCTAGCTTTAGAACATGAATTTACATTGTCACATAGTGTCAAGTTAAGACTATGACAACCACATGGTATGTACAATGCTCTAGGATTTATATCTAACATTGTTTTATGCACTTTGATGTTTTTCTTTCATGTTTTATCCATTATCGTATCCTTGCCCTCTCACATTATTGTCGCACCTCGAAAAATACGATCCTAAAATAAACAACAGAGTCGCCACCTAATTCTATTTATTCTACGAGAGAAAAGGGAGATATAGACACAACCTAAATAAAGGATAAGAATGGTCAACGAAACCACTAATCTAAGTTCGGGAGTCAGTTACGCAAGGGGAAGGTATTAGGCACCCCTCACGTCCGTTGTACTCAACGGGAACCTCTTAGTCTAGTTTGCGCTTAAAATGTTAACTCGTATTATTGTCTTCTTTTAATGATTAAGATTGCTTTTAAGGAAATGTTTTAGTTATTATTACGAGGGAAAGATTTGAGTTTTTTATTATTATGATGGAGAGATAGTTAATTTTTTATTATTGTGATGGAGAGATAGTTAATTTTTTATTATTGTGCTCGTAAAGGATTAAAATCCCCGTGCCTACGTATTCCCTTGTGCAATGGGAAAGTCAGAGCTTCGTAGTTCGTGCTACTACGGTTTCTGATTTTTATTGAATGAATGTTTGAAAATGCTTTCTAATCTGCTAAGCGTTGACTTATCTGCTCGTGATAGGAGGCTGAAGCGCTAGCTTGTTTGCGAGATAGAATGATTTAAACAATATTCGTTTTGAGAAAAGATATTTGATCTTTGTTAAGGATGTTTTAAACGAAAGGGCGAATGAACCATCGCGTGAGGCTAGCTTAGTTGCGGTCCAATCCAGAACGTGCGGAATGCTAGACTCCGGAGTTCTGTCTTTCGTAATTTAATTATGGAAAAATAGTTGATATTGGTTGGTACGTTTTAAATTGTATTTGGAAGGAAAAGATAAGTCGTCATCTTTAAGAGAAGTATCTCACCTATTCCACCACAAACGTTTGAGAAATGAGAGATCGAAAGAAGCTTTAAACTTGGATATAAGATCGACAAGCAATGCCACATTCTTTCTTTGAGAATAAATAAAATCGGAAGAAGCTTTAAACTTGGATATAAGTATCGACAAGCAATGCCACGTTCTTCCTTTGAAAGTAATTGTTTGTAAGATTTTGGTTTGTGTTTGCGGGGATAGGAGGAATAACTTTCCTATGGAGATGAATCATGCCCGATCCTTTAAGATTGTTAAATTGTTTTGAATACGAATGGTGATTGAACCATCGCGTGAGGCTAGCTCAGTTGCGATCCAATCCAGAACGTGCGGAATGCTAGACTCCGGAGTTCTGTTTTCGTAATTTAATTTATGTGATTTACTTATATTTTGATATACGAATGATGATTGAACACATCGCGTGGGGCTAGCCTAGTTGCGGTCCAATCCAGAATGTGCGGAATGCTAGACTCCGGAGTTCTGTTTTCGTATGATTAATTTATGATTTGAATATTTTTATACGAATGATGATTGAACCATCGCGTGAGGCTAGCCCAGTTGCGGTCCAATCCAGAACGTGCGGAATGCTAGACTCCGGAGTTCTGTTTTCGTAATTTAATTTAAAAAGATAACTTGAATGTTCGAATGAAAATCGCATTAACTCTAAGAGATTTATGATTTTTATAATTGGTGGTGAGGTACGAATAGCCATACAAACACGAGCGTGGCATCAAGATTATGATAAAGTACACAAGAGGCCAAGTCAAGTTTTAGTTATACCTAACGGAGAAGGTCCGTTGCCTCTTCAATACGCACCAATAATCTCAAAGATAAGCATCGAGAAGAAACTTCACGCGATTGACCTTCAATTAATCCTTGAGTGCATAGCACCAAACTCTACTCAAGATTCGATTTTCTTCACCAAATCAAACTCAATTTAAATGAAGCCTCAAGAAATATTAAGATTTAAACAAAATTATAAAATTCAAACTTCATCTAAAGCCTATGTCAAAATTCTAATAAAAAGTCTATTAAACCTAAAATAAAAAATAATCAAGAAAAGAAAGAACAAATGTTAGACCCTAATAATAATTAAAGAGATAATCAATATTTAAATGGAAATTCTAAACACCAACTAATTAAAATTTTAAAGCTAATTAATTAAAAACCAAAAGCTAACTAAAATATTTACATGTATAAAACTAAGAACTTATTATATATAAAAAATTAATTAAGGACAAAACAAACCATTATCATCATAATATCCCACAAAATGACCAAACAAAAAAACAAGGAGATTGTCTGCTGGAACTAGGTGTGCAACTAGTAAATCAGTGTAGACCCTGAGGCCCATCAACAACAAAACAAACAGACCTGCTCTTTTATCTATAAATAATAATAAATAAATGGAAAAGAAAGAAAATATAAGTTAATACAACGCAAGAAGGGGGTAGTATAAAAATAAACAATAAAAAATCAGATTTCTAATAATTATAGTAATTTAAAAAATATATAAAAAAACATATCAGAAAGAAAATAAATAAGAAAGGTCAGTATAAACCCTCAAATGCAATATATCGTATAACCTCCATTCTCAAGTCCGTACGGCTCCCTCGAAGCTTCAATGATTTTCGATTTCACAATCTTCTCATCATCAGTTTCGATCTCATCTCAAATCTCTCCGCGGTCTATTCGTCTCTCTCAGTCGATCTGTTTTCTGTGGATCTTAGATGAACGACGACGGCAGCTCAGTCTCTCCCCCACGGCGGCGCGACGGAAAAGGGTTTGAAGCGGTTTGTTTAGGGGTGGCGGCGAGAGTTGCGAAGGTAGGGATGCAATTTGGTTCTGCGGTTTGTGGGTTGAGTTTCGGAAAGGTTGAAGATTTAGGGATTGTTGGTGGAGGCTCGGAGGTCTGAAAATGGTGGTTTTGACGGTTTCGTCGTCTTCGTCTGCGCTGTACCACCAGTAGCCTCAATAACTCAGTGAAGCGAAGACAACTCTATCTCCTAGTGAAGACGATGATGATGAACTGAAGTGGGTGCCAAACGGAAACGATTTGCTGGGCTGCCAACAAACTAAGCCCAAAGAATCGCCATTTTCGGCATTTCCAACAGCAGCCGAAAGGCTTCCAAAGGAGGGTCTGTTTTCGTATTGTTTTTTTTCTTTTATTTTTCTTTGTATTTTTCTGAATATGGTGTATGTGGTTGCGTGACAGGAAGAAATTTTGGTAGGTCCTCTTGGTTTAGATGGAGACGGTCCTTTTTTCTGGGTTTGTGAGGGATTGAAGAAGTGTGTTATGGAGTTGTAGTGGTGAAGGTGGCGGATGGTTTCGGCGGTGGTAGGTTTTAGCAGTGGCAGAGAAGGTGAAAGATTGATGAAATAGAGGTTTTTGTTTGTTTTGGTTTTTGAAGGTGTGAAGTGGAAGGTCAGGGTCGGAGTTGATGAGAGAATGGCAGTGGTGTTGTTGTTGATGAGTGTTGAATAAGGGTCAATGGTGGTGATGAAGATTCGATTGTTTTAGTGGGTTATGGTGAAAGGCGAACCAAGTTTTTTTTGTTGAAGAAAGAAAGGGAGGTTAAATGGAGATAGAAAAGGATCACCGTTTCACCGGTTTTTTTGGAAAAGGTTTTCAAAGCTGACAACCCATAGTGTATTTTTGTGGGTTTTCTTAGGTGTTAGAAAATTGAAGAGCTCTTTGTGGAGGCTGTTGTGATGGTCTCTTCTTTTCTTTTTCGGTTCTCAGTTTTCTCCTCTTTCAAAAGGATAAAAGCTGGGGTTCCGTTAGATCTGTTGAATATTCAACGCATATGAAACTGCTCCGGATTTCAAAAGGGGTGGAGCCTATTGAATCAAAGTTTTTTTTTATCCTTTTTCCAGTTGTTTTGGGTCTCCTCTTTCTTTATGCAGGTTTTTTCCAATATCTAATTTGTGTAATTTTTGGACAGATATGTGCAGGATTCAGAACAAGGTAGTGTGCAGGTCATTGTATTATGTGTGAAGGCTGACATTGCCTTTTGGCTTATGTGTTGTTTATTGTAGTGTATTTGACTTGACCAAGAATATGTATAGAACAAGACTTTTAAAACTTAACCAAACCATTATATCCCAACCAAATAAAACTAGACTGAAATAAAAAATAATAGTAATAAATAAATAAAATAAAACTGCTAATGAGAAAAATAATTAATTAAGATATAAACTAAAATGAAAATTAAATTAGATTAAAACTAATCTTAAGTGAAATTAAAACTAATTCTAAATAGTCTAAATTAAAATAAAAGGTAAAAATTAGAAGATTAATAAACTAATTAAAATGTCTAAACTAATTCAAAATAATCATAATTAAATCTAAAACTAAATTAAAAGATAAACTTAAATTATGATAAATAAATAAAGGAAATGATTTAAAGGGAACCAAAAATCTAACTAATATTCTAAAAAACATTTCTTAATTCTCCGAAATCACAAATAAAACAAAATGATACTTAATAGAATCGAACACGAATATAATGACTAACGATTAATGACATGTTTTAACTTAAAAATGCAAAATGATTGATTTTCGGTATATCGACGAAAACACGTCAAAAATGAACAAAAAAAATTGAAAAATTTTCGGGCAAAATTTAGGGTATGACAGCTGCCCCTATTTAATCATCCTGAACCTGAATGTCTGAGTAACAAAGAGATTTTTTTGGACATTCAAGGTGGAAGATGATTAAATATCAGAATTCCTAAAATTTTGACTGAAAATGCGAATGAAATGATATGATGTGCAATATAAAAATGCAGGAGAAAGGCTACAACGTTACTGGGAAAGAAAATTGCCACTATTGGGGGTGAGACACACATGACTGGAGTACTATCCACACGAGGAATTCATCTTAAGCGAAGCCAGATGACAAACGTCTACAGTTCCTAAGATGACTCGAAATCTTTGAACAAAGTTCCCTCTTGAGGAAATCTACTGCCGAGATTTGAAACCTCAATTGGAAAACCTTATGTTGGTGTATCAAAACGAAACAGAAATCTACTGCCGAGATTCTGAAACGAAAACCACTTCTTCCGAAGTCTACTGGAGATCTACTGCCGAGATTACCAGAGAATCCAAAAATGGAATACCTTATGCCGAGGTATACTAAATGAACCAAAAATCTACTGCCGAGATCTTGGAACGAAAACAAATTTTGTTGAAGTCTGTTGGAGATCTACTGTCGAGATTTTCCAGAGATTCTAAGAATGAGATACCTTCTGCCGAGGTATCAAGATAAACCAAAAATCTACTACCGAGATCTTGGAAAGAAAAACAAATTCTGTCGAAATCTGCTGGAGATCTACTGCCGAGATTTTCCCGAGAATCTAAGAATGAAATGCCTTCTGGCGAGGTATACTATGAAACTCCTACTGCCGAGGATTAAACTGATGATACATCCGTTGCCAAATCTTCTGCCGAGATTTAACTGAGGATGCCATTGTCGAGATCATGAAAAGTAAATACCTTCTGCCGAGGTAGACTGGAAATCTTCCGCCGAGACTTGCCAGAAATAAAAGGAATCACCTGTTGTCAAACCTTCTGTCGAGATTTAACTAAGGATGTCATTGAATAGAACTCTCACCATACTTCCCTTATTCTGAAAGAGACAGCCATATGATGGAGAAAAAACTTCACGCTCAAACTTCTCAACTTGTATGGAAGAGATAGCCATTTAACGGAAATTGGAAAATTCACAACAAACTTCTCAACTTGTCTGGAAGAGATAACCATTTGTTGGAAAAATAAAGAGATTCGTATCAAACTTCTCAACTTGTATGGAAGAGATAGCCATTTGATAGAACATTCATCATACTTCCCTTCTTCTGAAAGAGACAACCATATGATGGAGAAACAACTTCACGCTCAAACTTCTCAACTTGTATGGAAGAGATAGCCATTTGACGAAAATTGGAAAATTCACAACAAACTTCTCAACTTGTCTGGAAGAGATAGCCATTTGTTGGAAAAATAAAGAGATTCGTATCAAACTTCTCAACTTGTATGGAAGAGATAGCCATTTGATAGAACATTCATCATACTTCTCTTCTTCTGAAAGAGACAGCCATATGATGGAGAAACAACTTCACGCTCAAACTTCTTGACTTGTATGGAAGAGATAGCCATTTGACGGAAATTGGAAAATTCACAACAAACTTCTCAACTTGTCTGGAAGAGATAGCCATTTGTTGGAAAAATAAAGAGATTCGTATCAAACTTCTCAACTTGTATGGAAGAGATAGCCATTTGATAAAACATTCATCATACTTCTCTTCTTCTGAAAGAGACAGCCATATGATGGAGAAACAACTTCACGCTCAAACTTCTCGACTTGTATGGAAGAGATGGCCATTTGACGGAAATTGGAAAATTCACAACAAACTTCTCAACTTGTCTGGAAGAGATAGCCATTTGTTGAAAATTGGAATCACGACAAACTTCCCACCTTGTCTGGATGAGATGCCATTTGCCGAACAAACTTCTCACCTTGTCTGGATGAGATGCCATTTGTTGAAAATTGGAATCACGACAAACTTCCCACCTTGTCTGGATGAGATGCCATTTGCCGAACAAACTTTCTCACCTTGTCTGGATGAGATGCCATTTGTTGAAAATTGGAATCACGACAAACTTCCCACCTTGTCTGGATGAGATGCCATTTGTTGAACAAACTTTCTCACCTTGTCTGGATGAGATGCCATTTGTTGAAAATTGGAATCACGACAAACTTCCCACCTTGTCTGGATGAGATGCCATTTGCCGAACAAACTTTCTCACCTTGTCTGGATGAGATGCCATTTGTTGAAAAATAAATTCATACCAAACTTCTCCGCTGAACAGGGGAGATGCCATTTGATAGAACAGAAACCTTGCTGAGGATGAACAAATTGCTCGAAAAGAGAATGTCATCTGTTGATTTACTGGGAAATCCGTGGATAAGAAACAAGCTTCTCAAATAAGAAGATGGCCACTTGTTGATTCCGATTAGAGGTCCAGGGATAAGAACAAGCTTCTCCAATAAAGAGACTGCCACTTGTTGTCAGGTATAAGTATTCCAAGAGAATGTTGTAACAACACTGCTGGAAAACAAAGTTTGTCTTCAATGGGGAAATCTTCAATAAATTTCTTCTGGGAGACAAAGTAATCAAAGGTGCAAAGTAAACTCACTTTCCATCTGGAAATGCTGAGGTTGGATCGACTGCTCGGAAAGAGACTGTCATCCGTTGATTTACTAAAAGTTCGAAGACAAAACAAAGAGACTGCCACTTGTTGATTCCACTTAGAAGTTCTAGGACGAAACAAGCTTCTCGAATAAAGAGACGGCCACTTGTTGTCGGGTATAAGTAATCCAAGGGAATGTTGTAGTAACACTGCTGGAGAGCAAAATTTGTTTTCAATGGAAGCCTCTCGCAAATTCCTTCTGGGAAACTAAGCATCCAAAGGTGCAAAATAAATGCACTTTCCAATTGGTAGTTCAATTATCAAAAATTGCCAACGACCAAAATTCGATCCAGGAACGAGCTGGAAAGAAACTGTCAAGCAAGACACTAACCCATGAGGAATAAACTCAATTGGGGATTAATCCTATCCAAGTGTGGAAAGGGGAACTAAAGCAAACATCTTCCACGAGGGTAAGAACTAAGTGGGGAATTAGAAAGAATGTACATTTTCTGCCTAAGGCTGACAACTCTATTTGGAGAGAGACATATCACCTGGGGATAAACACGACCAAAGTGAAGGAGGTATGCGTCAATGAAATGCAACATGAATATGAATGTGAATATGAATATGAATTCAATTATGATGTACATGTATGTATATGCATTATGTTTATGCTGACAAACAGACAAAACAGACACAAGAGATATACTGGTGATGAAATAAACATCACAACAAACGAATACTCGACCGGTCTCGTCAAAGCGTACGCAATCACTGGAGGTAGGGTAAAGAGCCATACATGGAACCAAGTCCTGCTACAAGGCTCAAATCTTTTCGAGGAGAGAAAGATACTTCAATCGGGAAATAAACCCAGACAAGTCTTCTAACTTCAATATCTATCAGAAGGAAGCAACCATACAAACTACGTTTGCTTAGGAGGAAGTAAATTTGTACTCCGTAGGGGAGATAAAATCAGATTCAGCTGGAGAAACTTGAATCAAGGCTCAATTGGGGATACCAGACTTAGTATCTTACTGGAAGCACTAAGTAGTAAAAAGGCATCCACCAGAAAATAATGAGTCATGCCCCTGACATATCAAAGCAACTTGGTGTGAGGACCCCGTTATCTGGAGGTACTTACAAGGTATATCCCAAGAGCGTCTTGTTTAAGGGAACACGTGGTCATGCGCCCACGAAATGGTTTGTGAGAAGAGATCATCTCGAGAGGATTTTATAGAAGACCTGACATTCAAATTGCCCCAGTGTCTTCAAACTCTTGTAGAGATTCGTCGAATCTCGACGTCACTGCCTCAGATTAACTGTGCTTGGCACAAATGAGTCTTCAATGTTTGTCTTTTAGGGATGGTCAGACTGTGTAAGCATAAATTGGGAAATGACTTGCCCCTGCTTAGAAAAGTCCTCAAGCAACATGTCCCTGTCTGGCAAAGGATTCAAACAACATGCCCCTGTCTGGCAGAGCTTTCAAGCAACATGCTCCTGTGGCAAAGTCTTCAAGCAACATGCCCCGGTCTGGAAAAGGATTCAAACAACATGCCCCTGTCTGGCAAAGTCTTCAAGCAACATGCCCCTGTCTGGCAAAGTCCTCAAACAACTTGCCCCTGGGGATGATTATTCTCTGAAATGGTTGTTTAACTACTCATCAGAGTTTCAAATCTCAAGAGATTAAGCTCGTCACTGGTACTCATACATAGGCTTCTATGATATCAAGCAAATGCTAACAAGCAAAAAATATTAATGTTGAGACTGCTAATGCAACACACATGTTTGTCTCGAAGCTTTTTTTTGTTTTTTTTTTGAAAGATTTTCACAATAGCCTGTGACCGAATCACTAGCTAGGATGTGATATTCATTCCTTTATAAAGCCAACACAAATTTTTTAGCATAACTCGTGGGAGTCGGGAAACACTTTCTCATCGAGTGTGCTTTCGAAATAAACCCTACTTCAATTAGGACTTTTGAGGGTTGTAATGTGGTTTGGTTCACGGTTTTAGAAACAAAGGATAAAGGCTCAAAGTTTATTTGGTGCCCACCCACTCTCCGTGATGTTCTCCAATCCTAGGTTCAGCTAAATTGACACAATATTGTCTTGATAGCGTAGAGATGATGCTCCAAGGTCCGCTTGAAATGACAGTCATCTTATTTATTCTTCGTGGATATTGGTGACCCCTTTGACTTTGGTATGATGGTCACTAAATCATAAGCTTTAGGTTGAGTATTGAAAGGCCTCTTCTAACTCGAACTTCTCTTTGGTCCCTGATTTTTGCCTAAGTCTCCTTTTGAGTGCTTCGCTTAGTGGGATTTTATTTTCTCTTTTTTTTAATAAATCAATGGAAGGTTGAAAGTTGTGACTGTCAAGTCATTAATTGTAGTAGATTCCCTGATGGGATGTTTCATCTTATGATTTGACTGTGTAATCAGATTAACTGAACACTACCCTGCCCCGGGTTAAGTGTAAGGGTTTTGAAATATCTGAAAGAAACTCCTACTTCTAGGCTCGAAGTGGTTGACTAGGGATTAACTCCTTATTTCTCCAGTGTTTGGGAATTTGAAACAATGCATGTACATCGTCAGTAGGATTTTAATCAAAAGCATTCAACTAGAGAATTTGTGTTTTAATTTCGTCATCCTCCCTCCAATTCTCTGCCTAAGCAAGAGATGGAATAATGTTGGAATTATAAAGTTGAAAAAGCATTATGAGTGAATACGAATGGATTACTTCAAGACAAACATATTCATTGCATTAATCATTCAAACATATAAGTTCTTACATGCCAAAGCAAATGCATTAACAAAACATAGAAAATACATATGAAAAGCAGCAAACGAGCTAAACATCTGAGAGGATAGCTCCAAAGCATCGAACAATCGCGTGTATTCAGGAGCCTGTCCTACGCTCCAGCAACATACTGATTTGGAAAGGACTCTCTTGAGTTTTTATCAGCATAAAGGAACTCCGTCCATAGATGGGATTCCTCCATTGAAGGTCAACACCCCGTAGTCGATCATCTCTTGAACCTTTTCCTGGAAGACTTTGCACTCTTCAATCGGATGCCCCAGTACTCCATTATGAAACTCACAACTGGTTTTTGGATTGATCCCGCGGGGCCGAGACCTCGTGGCTCTGGTCTTTCTGGGTGTCATTATTGAGTTCCGGGAAAAATGAGACCACAATTGACTGTAAGTCATTGGGATTGGGTCAAACTGATGGGTCGCTCCTTCAAGACTATTTGGAGACCTCCGCTGATTCTGACGCCGCTGACGAGTAGAGGTAGAATTTGACCGACGCTGAGAAATGACCAGATCTTTGGCCAAAGAAATCAGTCGCCCTCTATCAATCTTCAAGATGTGAATCTCTTCTTGGAGTTCAATGTTATCATGCACAAGGTTGTCCACTAGAGTCTTCATTGTAGTTGAGAATATTCCCATATGATTTCTCAAAGTCGTGGCTTCATTTCTAAGCTCTTTGTTTTCCTGCTCAAGTTGGTCCATTCTTCTCTGGTGACTGGTCGAGTACAGTTGACTGGAGGAGAATAAGACATGTGTGAGTTGGATTGTTGGAAGATGATATGCAATGCAAATGCAAATGCAAATGGTATGCGAATGAAAGCAAAGCTCAGAATGCTCAAAATCACAAACATAAACAGCTCCAGAATTGGTTATAAAGGCAAGGTGTTGGATCCAAGGTACAAGTAACTCGGAATCTCCTAACTGGTAAGCCTTAAGTGGAGAGTTCTAAATTCTTTACCCATAAAGCCCACTCACAGGGTAGCTTCTATGGTGATGGTATAAGGATACTCAAGGTCACTGACGTTTATCGTACTAACGCCCCGCAGCAAGCTGGCTGCATTGTGACGATAATGACGATAAGGTCTACCTTGAGTGGAGTTCTCATGCTAGGTGTGCAAGGAGCGAGTCCTTGGAGCCTAACATTACACAACTACCAAAATTGAAACAGGTTCTAGGGGGTCCCAGAATCACAGCCCTTTCGTGAATTAGGTCACGCGACAGGCTAGCTGCGTTGTGACAAGATCTACGAAAAGTCTAACTATCTGGGGGAGCTTTCATGCTAGGCGTGCAAGGAGCGAGTCCTTGGAGACTAACACTAATAACATCGAATTCTAACTTAGGTGTTCCCTCTTCTTTTTCAGAACTCAAGTACAAATTCATACCCGTGATATCCCGAGATCCAAGAGGCAAATATAATGAGCAAATAATAAAGAAGGAAGCAATAGATAGAATACCAATAGCAAATAAAGAAGACAATCAAACAAGTCAGCAAACAAACGCGAACTATCATAAGCTAGGCTCGACTCTCTTATGCTCAAGGCAATATCCCCAGCAGAGTCGCCAGCTGTCGCACCTCGAAAAATACGATCCTAAAATAAACAACAGAGTCGCCACCTAATTCTATTTATTCTACGAGAGAAAAGGGAGATATAAACACAACCTAAATAAAGGATAAGAATGGTCAACGAAACCACTAATCTAAGTTCGGGAGTCAGTTACGCAAGGGGAAGGTATTAGGCACCCCTCACGTCCGTTGTACTCAACGGGAACCTTTTAGTCTAGTTTGCGCTTAAAATGTTAACTCGTATTATTGTCTTCTTTTAATGATTAAGATTGCTTTTAAGTAATTGTTTGTAAGATTTTGGTTTGTGTTTGCGGGGATAGGAGGAATAACTTTCCTATGGAGATGAATCATGTCTGATCCTTTAAGATTGTTAAATTGTTTTGAATACGAATGGTGATTGAACCATCGCGTGAGGCTAGCTCAGTTGCGATCCAATCCAGAACGTGCGGAATGCTAGACTCCGGAGTTCTGTTTTCGTAATTTAATTTATGCGATTTACTTATATTTTGATATACGAATGATGATTGAACACATCGCGTGGGGCTAGCCTAGTTGCGGTCCAATCCAGAATGTGCGGAATGCTAGACTCCGGAGTTCTGTTTTCGTATGATTAATTTATGATTTGAATATTTTTATACGAATGATGATTGAACCATCGCGTGAGGCTAGCCCAGTTGCGGTCCAATCCAGAACGTGCGGAATGCTAGACTCCGGAGTTCTGTTTTCGTAATTTAATTTAAAAAGATAACTTGAATGTTCGAATGAAAATCGCATTAACTCTAAGAGATTTATGATTTTTATAATTGGTGGTGAGGTACGAATAGCCATACAAACACGAGCGTGGCATCAAGATTATGATAAAGTACACAAGAGGCCAAGTCGAGTTTTAGTTATACCTAACGGAGAAGGTCCGTTGCCTCTTCAATACGCACCAATAATCTCAAAGATAAGCATCGAGAAGAAACTTCACGCGATTGACCTTCAATTAGTCCTTGAGTGCATAGCACCAAACTCTACTCAAGATTCGATTTTCTTCACCAAATCAAACTCAATTTAAATGAAGCCTCAAGAAATATTAAGATTTAAACAAAATTATAAAATTCAAACTTCATCTAAAGCCTATGTCAAAATTCTAATAAAAAGTCTATTAAACATAAAATAAAAAATAATCAAGAAAAGAAAGAACAAATGTTAGACCCTAATAATAATTAAAGAGATAATCAATATTTAAATGGAAATTCTAAACACCAACTAATTAAAATTTTAAAGCTAATTAATTAAAAACCAAAAGCTAACTAAAATATTTACATGTATAAAACTAAGAACTTATTATATATAAAAAATTAATTAAGGACAAAACAAACCATTATCATCATAATATCCCACAAAATGACCAAACAAAAAAACAAGGAGATTGTCTGCTGGAACTAGGTGTGCAACTAGTAAATCAGTGTAGACCCTGAGGCCCATCAACAACAAAACAAACAGACCTGCTCTTTTATCTATAAATAATAATAAATAAATGGAAAAGAAAGAAAATATAAGTTAATACAACGCAAGAAGGGGGTAGTATAAAAATAAACAATAAAAAATCAGATTTCTAATAATTATAGTAATTTAAAAAATATAAAAAAAAAACATATCAGAAAGAAAATAAATAAGAAAGGTCAGTATAAACCCTCAAATGCAATATATCGTATAAACTCCATTCTCAAGTCCGTACGGCTCCCTCGAAGCTTCAATGATTTTCGATTTCACAATCTTCTCATCATCGGTTTCGATCTCATCTCGAATCTCTCCGCGGTCTATTCGTCTCTCTCAGTCGATCTGTTTTTTGTGGATCTTAGATGAACGACGACGGCAGCTCAGTCTCTCCCCCACGGCGGCGCGACGGAAAAGGGTTTGAAGCGGTTTGTTTAGGGGTGGCGGCGAGAGTTGCGAAGGTAGGGATGCAATTTGGTTCTGCGGTTTGTGGGTTGAGTTTCGGAAAGGTTGAAGATTTAGGGATTGTTGGTGGAGGCTCGGAGGTCTGAAAATGGTGGTTTTGACGGTTTCGTCGTCTTCGTCTGCGCTGTACCACCAGTAGCCTCAATAACTCAGTGAAGCGAAGACAACTCTATCTCCTAGTGAAGACGATGATGATGAACTGAAGGGGGTGCCAAACGGAAACGATTTGCTGGGCTGCCAACAAACTAAGCCCAAAGAATCGCCATTTTCGGCATTTCCAACAGCAGCCGAAAGGCTTCCAAAGGAGGGTCTGTTTTCGTATTGTTTTTTTTCTTTTCTTTTTCTTTGTATTTTTCTGAATATGGTGTATGTGGTTGCGTGACAGGAAGAAATTTTGGTAGGTCCTCCTGGTTTAGATGGAGACGGTCCTTTTTTTCTGGGTTTGTGAGGGATTGAAGAAGTGTGTTATGGAGTTGTAGTGGTGAAGGTGGCAGAAGGTTTCGGCGGTGGTAGGTTTTAGCAGTGGCGGAGAAGGTGAAAGATTGATGAAATAGAGGTTTTTGAAGGTGTGAAGTGGAAGGTCAGGGTCGGAGTTGATGAGAGAATGGCAGTGGTGTTGTTGTTGATGAGTGTTGAATAAGGGTCAATGGTGGTGAAGAAAATTCAATTGTTTTAGTGGGTTATGGTGAAAGGCGAACCAAGTTTTTTTTTGTTGAAGAAAGAAAGGGAGGTTAAATGGAGATAGAAAAGGATCACCGTTTCACCGGTTTTTTTGGAAAAGGTTTTCAAAGCTGACAACCCGTAGTGTATTTTTGTGGGTTTTCTTAGGTGTTAGAAAATTGAAGAGCTCTTTGTGGAGGCTGTTGTGATGGTCTCTTCTTTTCTTTTTCGGTTCTCAGTTTTCTCCTCTTTCAAAAGGATAAAAGTCGGGGTTCCGTTAGATCCGTTGAATATTCAACGCATATGAAACTGCTCCGGATTTCAAAAGGGGTGGAACCTATTGAATCAAAGTTTTTTTTTATCCTTTTTCCAGTTTTTTTGGGTCTCCTCTTTCTTTATGCAGGTTTTTTCCAATATCTAATTTGTGTAATTTTTGGACAGATATGTGTAGGATTCAGAACAAGGTAGTGTGCAGGTCATTGTATTATGTGTGATGGCTGACATTGCCTTTTGGCTTATGTGCTGTTTATTATAGTGTATTTGACTTGACCAAGAATATGTATAGAACAAGACTTTTAAAACTTAACCAAACCATTATATCCCAACCAAATAAAACTAGACTGAAATAAAATAATAATAGTAATAAATAAATAAAATAAAACTGCTAAATGAGAAAAATAATTAATTAAGATATAAACTAAAATGAAAATTAAATTAGATTAAAACTAAACTTAAGTGAAATTAAAACTAATTCTAAATAGTCTAAATTAAAATAAAAGGTAAAATTATAAGATTAATAAACTAATTAAAATGTCTAAACTAATTCAAAATAATCATAATTAAATCTAAAACTAAATTAAAAGATAAACTTAAATTATGATAAATAAATAAAGGAAATGATTTAAAGGGAACCAAAAATCTAACTAATATTCTAAAAAACATTTCTTAATTCTTCGAAATCACAAATAAAACAAAATGATACTTAATAGAATCGAACACGAATATAATGACTAACGATTAATGACATGTTTTAACTTAAAAATGCAAAATGATTGATTTTCGGTATATCGACGAAAACACGTCAAAAATGAACCAAAAAAATTGAAAAATTTTCGGTCAAAATTTAGGGTATGACAATTATTAATATCAAGACCAAGAGTTTTTAAAATATTTTGTAATTCTTCAAAAAAACTTAGGCAAGTTGTATCACCGACTTTACAAATTTCTATAAAAAAAACTCTTCTATCTTTATAGAACTTGTAGAAACATTCACACAACGTAGCATGAAAGTCATTTTTTCTTGGTGATTTACATCAGGAGTGCAATCAAGTATCACATAAAAGTATTTTGCTTTTTTGATCTTTTGAATTATTACACTTTTAAATTCATTAGCTAACATATTAATCAATTCATTTTGGATCTTATGGCTAAGATAATGGGAATTAATTTTGTTATACTTGATGCGATCAAGGTGCATGTGCATTACAGGATCCCATTCAATAATCATCTTAACAAGAGAAAGAAAGTTCTCATTATTTTGTACATTGATCTTGTAATTTGTTCCATGAAAAGCTAAATTTTGAATAGAAAGATTTCTAACAATAGAAATTATCCTAACAAAAACATTATTCCAATGCTCTTTTATTTTCTTATAAGCTCTTCAAGACGTCTGTCAATTGTTATGTTTGTTTTTTTAAATCTAATTTGTAAGTCAATCCATTCACTCATAAAATCCATGTGTGCACCGCTTGATTCATATTCTTTAAGTCTAATCATAAGATGAAACCAATCATTGAAATCTTTTTTAGCTAAGTGATTTGTTTTAGGACTTCTACAAAACTTCTTACAACATAAACAAAAAACTTTATCAAATTCTTTTGAATAAACAAGGCAACTCCTATCTTGGTTTTCTCCATTAGCACAATAATGAATATAATACGAGGATGAAAAGTGTCTACCGATGGTATCTTTAGGACCATTCACAATTGACAAATCTCTTTTAGGACCATTTCTTGGCAATTCATCCCTTAAATAACTTCTAAGGTTATTCCATGTTCTTGGATAATAAATATCTAATGGAATAGTCTCATTAGGTTATTCATTAGGAAAAGTAAGGATATTCTCATTTTCATTATTATCTACATTCAAAACAATATGTTCTTCATTATTTTTGTTTGATTATTCATCCTCAAAATTTTCAACCGTAAAGTCTAAGTTATCTGGTTCCACATCATTTTGAATAAAATTTTTGGAACGCTTGCTAATTTTTTTAATCTAAAGCGCCATTTTGAGATTTAACAACAATTTCAATTTGTTTCTATCTTGTAGGCTTTTGAGTGCTGAAAAGTTGTTTTCTTGGCAACATTTCAACAACTCAAAAAACGCAAGCAAAAAGCCTATAAATATAATGAATAAATAATATAAATAAGTTAGTTAACAATAACACCTTGTTTTTTATTATTGGCTTGACTCTAAACCTCTACCGGATACCCCAACCACCAAAATAAACCAACGCCTGTACTGTACACACAAAAAGTATCAACATATAAATTATGGATTAATAAAGAAACAAACAAACTAACTAAACTATAAAACGTGTATAGTAGCATAATGTAACAGATTGATAAAACTACAACCGATGAGATCGATAAAGAAAATATACTCACATAGTCAATAACAAATCTCTTCAAATGTAGATAGAAAAAGAGAATAAAAGAAACAGGTAGTGCAAGGGTTTTTTTTCCTATCAGAATCTTAAAAGTCTAAATGTTATTTTCACTAATTTTATATTTTCTATTTTTATAGTGAACCACATTTATGTGGTGATTTTTTTGGACACAATTTATGGGAATGTTTTTTTTTCCTTACAAAATGAGAATGATTTTAATATATTAACATTTTTTTTAATTATTATATATGATGTATCATGTGTGATTCAATCTAAGATTAATTTATTAAATTTTAAGCTTACATGTAAAAATAAATTTTAAGCTTACATGTATATTAGTCAAAAATAAATTTATATATCTATATATAATATAAAAAAAAATTGGTGTCCATAAAAAACTGGTGCCCTGAGCCACCGCTCCTCCCAAACACCTACTGGGACCCCCGCAAACATATATCAAAGTTCAACTTGAGACCACATGGTTTTCATAAACCAAAATCACTTCAAACAAACATAAAACCATAACCAACTTGCAATCTCATTTCAGCATAAAATTAACTTCAACAAACACACCTAGATGTAATCCTAATTGGCGCAATCCTAACCATTTTTCATTTTTATTTTTCACATTTTAACTCCTTCTGAAACTAATCCTCATATTTCACACGAATTTGGATTCATTCACATTCATCCTAGCCTATTTAAATAGTACCATATCACTAACCAAATGGGGAAAATGAAAATCAATGGTTTAGTTCGATTTAAAACTCAATTTTTGAATTTTCTCCGATCTTGAATTTGAGCTTTGATTTGAGTAGAGGAGGTTAAGAGGATTCCAAACCTACAAAAAAAATTGAAAGTGAAAGCTTGTTTGGACCTTAGTTGGAGCTTGGTCAGATAACCATTGTCGCGTCCACCATTGTTGTCGAAGTGAGCTGAAGCATTTTTGTTCAAGTAAGCCTTAATTCATGTAATATGAGCGATTTCTTTGCATGGTTGAGTTTGTGAACCTATTTTGATCATGATCCATCATTTTAACTTCATGTTTTTGTGCTAATTTGAGATTTTATAATATTTTACTCATGAAGACAAAAACTAAAAAAATGGAAAAATTACAAATCTAAACCTTTTTGTGCAAATATATACTATTTGAACTGTTTTTCGCACTAATTTTGAATATGCAATTAGTTTTGCGTTTGAATGTGTATTTGGATCGAAACATATGATTTTTCATTATGGATTTTGTCCAATTGTTGCTTCATTTTTCCCAATTTGTATCTTGTTTGCTAATTTTGATTACATATGTGAATTTGTGGTGAAATTCCAATTCAAATGATATATTAGTTTGTCAAATTCGACCACATTTTACGTAAGTGGTTTTTGTTGATACCATTTCAATATTTTACTTCCTTGATACTATAATTGTTATATTCATACATTTGGAAGGTGGAAGAAAAACATGTGGGCCCACGTGGCCTACCCCATTTTTTTTTTATTTTAATTAAATTTATTTTATTTATTTTTAATAATTAATTGATTTAATTTATTTTAATTAATGTGATTAATTGATTAAATATATTTTAATTTATTAATTTTCTTAATTTATTTTTAATTAACTTGATTAATTGATTAAATTTAATTATGTTAATTGATTGATTTTGTTAATTTTTTTTAATTAACTTGATTAATTGATTAATTTTGTTAATTAATTTTTAATTAACGTAATTAATCAATTTTATTTTAATTAATTAATTAGGTTAATTGATTAGTTAAATAACTTGACCAATTAAAATCAACCTTTCAAAAACTAAATTAATTACTTGATCAACATCAAGTTGATTTTCAAAATATATCATCACTTCATCGTTATCAAACCACTTTCCTAATTAAATATTACGTTAAAATCGTTTATAATAAAATTAAAAGAAGAGGAACATTGGAGTCTCACATTCCATGAAAATCTTGAATAATCGGTCTCGAGGCACACAACTTGATTTTACCGATTATTCTTTCTTTCGTTCTAAAATATCTAATTTAAACTTGGACAAAGATGGACATTGGAGTCTTGCATTCCATGAAAATCATGAACAATCGGCTCCGAGGAACGTCTTGGTCTTACCGAATGTTTGTTGTCCGCAAATAATTTTCATAGACGCTTTTAATGAAAAAGGTACATTGGAGTCTTGCATTCCATGAAAACCTCGAATAATCGGCCCGAGGCATACGTTTAGGTCATACCGAGTATTTGTCATTCTCCTAAAAATAACTTAACATTCATCAATCCATTTTAAACCATCAAACTTGATCAATATAAAGTATTTTTTTCAAAATGCGAACTAAAGCTCTTGATCGATATTAGGTCCATTTTGAAAGTCTGAGTTGCACCTAAGAAATTAGGTTCTTTAAAAAATTTCAGGATTTTATCGATGAAGGTTATTACTTTTCTGATTTGTGAAGATGTTATGAAAGCAGTAAAGTGCAGAAAAGTAAAAGACACAGTGGTTTATCCTGGTTCCCTCCACAAACCGAAGGTATATCCAGTCCCTTTCCAACCTAAAGAGATTTCACTATAGTTAGAATGATTGTACAACCTATTCACACTAATGGTGATGCTTACTATCTAACCTATAGGGATATCAAAGGCTCTTAATACCTTTAAGATCTGAACACTAAGTGCAAGAAGAACAATCCTCTGCAATTTACATACCTGCTTTCAACAATCCTGAATAGCAAGGGAAATAAAGATAAACTTTGATTTTTTACAATGAGTTTGAAGTATGTATATGCAATGTTATCAATGCCAAGATTGATCTTCTCTTTCAATGATAATTCCACAAGTATTTAAGACTTTGTTACTCAAGAATTTTCTTTCAAAAGATATGAAAATATGTAGAAAATTTTGTATAAAAATGACTTGAACAAGATGTGGATAATGGGAGTTTTATGCAATAATTTTTAAATAGGTGATTTGAAAAATTGTAAGTTTATGTATTTATAGATCATAGTCACCCCTTTGAATCATCATGCAATTCTTCAGAAAATATCATGAACAATTGCCATGATTCATTGGAGTCATTTCATGAAAGAATGAATGAAGAGGTACAATTTTTCAAACTCGTAAAGGGAGCAATCGATTGCTCTAGGACTGCAATCGATTGCACCACAAACAAAAATGCTTGAAATTTGAATTTTGAATTGGTGCAATCGATTTCTCTAAGGGTATAATCGATTGTACCACAAATAGAATCAACAAAAACAAAGGTTTTCCAACATGCAATCGATTGCTCTAAGGGTGCAATCGATTGCACTGGCCAAAACTTGCAAAAATTGATTTTAAAACTTTGTAAAAGTGATTGTGCAATGCAAATGACCTTTGAGTAACTTGTACTTAAACATTTTATGAAGATTATCATTATACCTTCCAATGACCGTGTTCTTCATATAAAATCTTTGTCCGATTCTTTTATCATGATGTTTGACAATGGATAAACATTTTTGCCTTCTTTCCACATGATTTGTCTTCGTCAAAACATAATTTGATCTTGAGGATCTTGATTCCACATTATCCCCCTTTTTTATGATGACAAAACATTCTCTTTTGTTGCGAAGTTATTTCCGATAAGATTCTCCCTCTGAGATATAGATCTCCCCCTTAAAATGCGAAGTGTTAAACAATTCTGATTTGTGTATTGAAGTTTGGAGTAGTCTTGAATTTATACCTTAAAGATCAATGAAAAGAGAATAAAAACAAAAGAGTAACATCCTTCTCCCCCTTTTGACATTATCAAAAAGAAGGGAAAGATGGGTAAAGCAATAACATATGCACAAGAGACAATGTTCCATAGTAACTTATCATATAATATGCAAATTACAAGTACTTAGAAAACATTAGTGCATAAAATCCAAATAGTACAATAATTAAAAACTGAATCAAATTCAGAATTATAAAGAGTACATAGATAGAAAAATAGACTAAGAAACAAGTAAGCAAGTTAAGATAGGTCCATGTTGGGGTCAAATTCTTAACATTATGTAAACTTTGAAATAACCACATAACACTTTTCATACATATATGTAACATTTGAAACATTGAAAACATGTTAAATTAGGATAGAAGAAAAAATATCATGTACCTTGGTTGATGATCTCTAAATAAATTAATCATCATTTCCATCCAAAATTCCGAGTTCTCTCAGAATTTTAAAGAAAGGCTCCTTTCCCAAAGGTTTTGTGAATATATCTGCAAGCTGATTGTGTGTATCTACAAAGGTTACCTCGACGCCTCCTTGAAGAACGTGATCTCGTAGAAAATGAGGTTTTATGTCAATATGCTTGGTCCTTGAATGCATGACCAAATTCTTTGTAATGTTGATCGCACTGGTGTTATCACAACATAGAGAAATGCATCCTATATAGAGTCCGTAGTCACAAAGTTATTGTTTGAGGCAAAGTATTTGTGCACAACAACTACTTGTTGCTATCTATTGTGCTTCGGTCGTACTGAGTGCTACACACACTTGCTTCTTGCATGCCCACGAGACTAACGCATTTCCCAAGATGTGACACGTTCGACTTTGGCTTTTCCTATTTGTTTTACAACTTGCATAATCTGCGTCAGAGTATCCATGTAAATTATAAACACTACCTTTAGGGTACCATAAGCTGATATTGGTTGTGCCTTTGAGATACTTCATAATCCGCTTGACTGCTATCAGGTGAGATTCCTTTGGGTTTGCTTGAAAGCGAGCACATAAACAAACACTGAACATAATGTCAGGAAAACTTTCCGTCAAATATTGTAAGGAACCAATCATACCTCTATATTTGGTGATATCAACCGAGACACCAAATTCATCTTGATCTACATATGTACCGGATCCCATAGGTGTAGACAAAATCTTGCAATTATCCATATCAAATTTCTTCAATAATTCTTTACAATACTTGGATTGATTGATAAAAATGCCGTCTTTGAGTTGCTTGATTTGCAGTCCTAGAAAGTAATTCATTTTTCCCATCATAGACATTTCAAAATATCCTTGTATCATGGATGAGAATTCTTCACATAACTTTGTGTTGGTTGATCCGAAAATTATATCATCAAATGCACCAAAAAAGTATCTTCTTTAATTTTCTTGATGAACAAGGTTTTGTCAACCTTTCCTTTTACAAAGCCTTTGTCACATAAGAAATTGCTGAGGCGATCATACCATGCTCTTGGTGCTTGCTTTAATCCATAGAGAGCTTTCCTTAATTTGAATACATGAGAAGGATTCTTGTAATCTTCAAATTCAGGGGGTTGCTTGACATAAACTTCTTCATTTATGAATCCATTCAAAAATGCACTCTTGACGTCCATCTCAAAAAGCTAAAAATTCATAGAACAAGCATAAGCTAATAAAAGTCTAATTGCTTATAACCTTGCAACAGGCATGAATGTTTCATCAATATCGATTCCTTCTTCTTGGTTGTATCCTTGTGCAACTAATCTTGTTTTATTTCGAACTATTATTCCATTTTCATCAAGTTTGTTTTTAAAGACCCATCTTTTTCCGATGATGTGCTTATTGCTTGGCCTAGGGACAAGACTCCGAACTTGATTTCTTTCAAATTGGTTTAGTGCCTCTTGCATAGCTATTGTCCATTGATAATCTTCTAAGGCTTCATCTACTTTGGCTAGTTCGATTTGAGACACAAACGCCATGTTTAAACAGGCATCCTTGAGATTCAACTTTGTTGCTACATCTTGACTAATGTCACCAATAACTTTATCTATTAGGTGATCTCTATGATTCCTCCATTCTCTAGGTAGATCATTATGTTCTTCATTTTTTTGTGAATCATCTTATTGTTATTTTGGTTGATCATTGGCAACGTCATTGAGATTTTTCTCTTGAGAGGTTCCTACTTCATCATCATCATCATCAATAATAACATTATCCTCCTTGGAGGGGTTAGATTCATCAAATGATACATGCATATATTTTTCTATAATTAAATTTCTTTTATTGTAGATTCTAAAAGCCTTACTAGATAGAGAGTAACCAAGAAATATACCTTCATCCAAATTTTCGTCGAACTTACTAAGATTATCTTTGTCGTTCAAGAAAAAACATTTTCATCCAAAGATGTGAAAGAATGATATATTTGGTTTCCTCCCTTTAAAGAGTTCATAGGGATTCTTCTTGAGAATAGGTCTAATGTTGACACGGTTACTTACAAAACAAGTTGTGTTCACCGCATCTACTAAAAATATTTAGGAAGGTTGGAGTCGCTTAGCATTGTCCTTGCAAGTTCCACTAACGACATATTCTTCCTTTCTATGACACCATTTTACTTTGGAGTTCTTGGTGTGGAGAAATTGTGTGAGATTCCATTTTCTTCACAAAATTCTTCAAATAACGCGTTCTGGAACTCACCACCATGGTCACTTCTAATGGAGACAATTAAAAGTGACTTCTCATTCTGAATTTGTTTTGCAAACTTCTTAAATTCCTTGAAGGCTTCACTTTTTTGCACTAAGAAGAAAATCCACATATATCTAGAGAAATCATCAATAATTACTAATGCATAAACATTACCTCCAAAACTTTTTTTTCTTAATGGTCCAAAGAGATCCATGTGAACAATTGTAGTGGCCTTGTTGTGGACACCATATACTTGGATTTTAAAGTTGACTTGGGATGTTTCCCTTTTTGGCAAGCATCACATAACCTATCTTTGACGAATTTGATCTTCGGAAGTCCAACAACTAAGTCATGTTTGATCAATTTGTTCAAGTTCTCCATGTGAATGTGAGCAAACCTTTTGTGCCATAACCAAGAGTCGTTGTTGTCCACCATAAGACACTTAAACTTCAAAGACAAGTGATCAAGGGAAATAATGAAAATATTTTTAATTTGATTACCTTTTAACATTACCTCATGAGTGACTTTGTTTTCTATCAAACATTCATTTTTGGTGAAATTGATTTTGAATCCTCTATCACACAATTGGAAAATGCTTAGTATATTATGCTTTAGACCTTATTGTTGCACCCCAAAATTTGCCCTCACAATACAAGACTTTGTGTGCTAAGAAGGTTCACAAGGTTCACAAGATTCACAATGCTTACAAGACCTTTCCTGAGGTTCATGAAGTCTACAAGTCACTTTATGAAGTTCACAAGGTTCACAAGGTTCACAATACCTCCCATGAGGTTCACAAGACATTTTATGATGGTTCACAAGGTTCACAAAGTTCATAATTGGTCAGAAGAGTTGACAATTCCCTCAGACAATGCACCTCCTAAGCAGTGTATCCAAAACTAGGGTTTTGACTTTAATCAGGCTAAATGAACTTCCAAGACTTCAAGTGAGCTTCATAACATCTTATATGTGTTTAAGAACCCCCATGACAAGTTTCAAGACTTTTCTCAAAGGTTTGCTCAGTCAAATGATCAGATAAGTCAAAATCAGTCAAAGCAGTTAAAAAGTCAAACTGAGGTCAACTGTGGTCAAACCAAAGTCAAACTTCATGATTTTTTGCCAACATCAAGTATATGAAGTAAAATTAATCATTTGATCAAGGGTTGATCATGATTCATCAAGGAGATTTCAGATCATCAAGAATCAGGAGTTTCTAAATTAGGGTTTCCTCAGGAAAAGTCAACTGAACTTTGACCAGCCATAACTTTCACATACTTCATCACCAAGTCTCCACTAAAAGCTCATTTTGAAGGAAATTGAATTCTATACAACTTTGTGTCTCACAAGCCAAGCCCAAAAATGCTTCATTTGGAAGGTATGAGCTAAGACATTATAGGTCCTTTTGAAAGTCAACAAAAAGTCAACAACTTCAAAAGGGCATAACTTGAGAATGGTGAATGATATGAACATGAAACCAGTGGGGTTGGTTAGAAGACTCTTCAAGCTTTCCAAAATGTCCAAGAACACCCTCATAGCATTAAAATTGAAGGATATGTGCCCTTGCAAAGTTGGGAAATTTTGGGTTGGTTTATGATGAAAATGGAGGTCTAAAACTAATTTCTTCCAAATGGGCCTGCCAAATGATGACCCAATCCATACAATAACTTCATGCACGACCCAAGTCATCAAAAATCAGATTTTTTATTATTTTATTTTTATTTATTTTGATTTAATTCATTTAAAATCATTTTAAATTAAAATAAAATATAAAATCAAAAGATTTGAATATGATCAAGCTTCTAGAAAATCATAATTGTGCCTTGGATCAAATTGATATGGAAGTTATGATGATTAGCCTAAAATAGCAAGTGTTCATACAAGAATATTTGATTTTTAAGGCCTTATCATTTTGAATCTTTTTATATCAAATCTTCCACACAATGACATGATTTTTTAACCTAAATTCATTGTTCTATAAGTACATAGTGAAACCCTAGCACAAGCCACGAATTTCACAGCCTCAAGAGTAAGTTTCACACTTCCAAAATTCAAGCAAAAACTCAAATTCGGTTTCTACATTCCAAAGCATTTGAAGGTAATTTGAGCACATAGTAATGATCCTTGGACATCATTGAGTGTAAACCAATACCTATTTGCATCCAAAACACTCCATAATGCATAAACCGAATCTTGTTTGTTCTTGAATAATTTTTTTTCGATTACACTAATCCAATGCGTTCTAACGAATTTTGTTTGTTCAATCATGTTTGTGATGTTGTATAGAGTGTTTCTGGACAATTAGATCAAAGTTTCATGGCTTGAATCGCAATCGGCCATTGTTAGGGTTAGAGCTTCAAAATTGGGGGTTCATGGAATACCTAATATAAATAGATAATGAACTCATATTTGGACTGTAATCGTTGCATAGATCATGTTTGCAGGTTCAATTTGATGAAATTTTACTCGTATGATGATGTATATGATTCGCAGGTTTAAAGCGCATGAGAATTCGTAGGAATTTTCCCAGGAAAATTCGCAGGAAATCCTACGAATTCAAGGTTTAAGATGAAGTGCCCTGCGCGCATTTTCCAGAATTTGAATTTTGTTTTAATATTTTATGAATTAATTTCTATTTTATTTCACAAGCGTACAGCTTGTCCCAGTGGAAGGAAGCGCATGTGTGTGGCTATAGGACCTGTGTTCGAATCCCGGCTTTGTACATTGTTTTCTTATTTTTCAGGATTAATCATGAAACATTATATATTATGTTTTATTGCCACTGCTTTAACAGATGCGCTCACCCAGCAGGATTGGTCATGTACTTGTGTGTTTGTGTGTAAGGTCCTGGGTTCGAATCCCCCAGGCCTTTTGCTTGTTTTCCTTTTTTTCTGATTTTTTAGGTTGAACGCATAAAACCAATTCCACTCTCCTTTTTATTGCCTGCGTGCATGATAGCTTGGTGGTGGGTGTTGTTGTTGGCAAGCAGAGTGACCTGGGTTCAAACCCCAGCCAGGTAAGTTCCCACTTTTTCTTTTATTTTATTTGTTTTGGTTATTTTATTATTAAATTGGATATAGTTTTGTATATATATATATATATATATATATATATATATATATATATATATATATATATATATATATATATATATATATATATATATATATATATATATATATATATATATCTAAATAATTCCAAATAAAACATATGTATATACTATATTTTCTAAATTCTAAAAAATATTTTCTAAATTCAAAAATTAGTTTTTCTTATTATTATGTATTTAGACTATAATATGTATATATTCATTAAATCAATTTTTGTAAATAAATTAAACCCTAATATTTGACAAACCCTAATTTATTTTCTAAACAATTGAAAACAAACCCTAATTCTATTTTATGACTTTAATTTCTAATTTTTATAAATGTAATTGTATGACTATTTCTTTTATCATATCTTATTTAAAATAATTAAAATTTTGTAAATGTAATTATAATTAATCTAATTTTCATAATGTGTAAATATTTTCTATTATATGTTTAAAAATTGATAATTTAACTTTTAATTATAATTTACTTTTTCATAATATGTTAATAATTTATTTAATTTGTTTATAATTCTGAATTTCATAATAATTGATATAATTGTTTATAATTTTTCTACTAACCATTAAAATTTTGTTTATTATAATACATTTGCTTATTTTTATTATTATTGTCATTATATGATTATTACTAACCCCATTTATTTTTAACCCAATTAAATTGCTTATTTATTTTATTTATTATTTTGCTTATTTACTTATTTATTTATTTTTGCTATTTATTTAAATTGCTTTATTATTATTATTATTGTAATTGCTCCTGAATGTAATTTTTTGTAATACTTAAATTATTTATTTTTCATGCCATGGTTAGTAAATAGGGAGTGTAAACATGTATGATATTTAAAATTAAATTTAGATCATTTAAATTATAAGATAAATATAAAATTAAACACTCACTCACGTAAGTCGATCTTTGATCGCCATCTCACTTTCTAGGGTTGCCTCTCAATGTTGCCTATTCAAAAAGGTCAAGTAGGGTGTATAAAGCAAAGTCCCTTAAAAGTAAAGTCATCTAGTCCCTTCATAATCAAAGATCAAGTCCCTTAATGGTTGTCTTTCAATATGATCTTGTCCCTCTCGAATAATGATGACAGTCCCTTCAAAATGCTTAATACACCCCACAGTTGCCTTCACTAAACAGATGTCCCTCACTTGTCCCTTACATCCAAGGTAATGACTACCTATTCCTTAATAATAGGGATAGTCTTACCACTTAAAGGATTCAAGAACAGAAAGACTTAAACTTTAGGGTAGGTTCCTCATAGTTACTTGCTCACCATTTCAAAACTCTTTAAAACAATTTCAAACACTTCATACTTTCAAACAAATTTTCAAACACAAGTTTTTTACGCATCCGTACATGGATCATTATCAAACTCTTATGAAAATTTCTATTCACACACTTCACATTTTCAAAAACATTTTAAAGTGAGCTAAGTAACTAAGAGCCCATGGATAACCATGGATGTAAAGGGTGCTAACACCTTCCCTTTACATAACCTACCCCCCGGACCCAAAAATCTTTTATAAGGTCTTTCCTGTTCTTTTATGCCTTTCCTTTGGATAAAATAAAAGTCGGTGGCGACTCTTGCTATCCGCAACATAACTAAAGTCAGTTCTCCCACCGTGTTACAGAACTGGCGACTCTGCTGGGGATTTAATATTAAAGAGGGGTACCCTTAGGAATTAGATCACTTTAATGCTTGTTTGCTTTGTTTGCTTTACTTTACTTGTTGGGTGCTCTTATGTGTGAAAGATCCTAACCCGGATCTAGTGTACCTTAGGTAAATGGCAATAGACCAAGGAAACTGTACGAAATATACCGATATGGTTGATCTGGTGGCCATAGTTAGTGTGACTTCTTGGTTGGTGCTTATGTTCCTTAAGTCAAGTTGAGGATAATATGAGGCTGCCATATGTTGTCAATGCACTAACTAACTTTTAGAACCCTAGTTAACTCATCTTGGCCTTTAGAAAGTAGTGAGATAACCGGCTTTGGTGCAGACTGAAGTTGGTTGATACTCGATACTACGCTCATTGAGATTCTAAACTTGGAGGGTTTTGGTTGGCAAGTAAGTTGTCTACTGAACAAACACCCTTGTGAAGGATCAATGATATTGAGATCCCTTAGAACATGGTTACTTTTGTAGGACAGGATGAACCAACTAACTACAGGGGAGGGTACTTACCTTTGAACTTCATGCAAGCCTTTAAACCTAGGGCTATGGTGTGACTTGCTTGTGTGTGCCACATGTTTGTGATTGAGCATAACATCATGACATCATCATGCATCATAAGCATAGCATTTTCCCTAACCATTTCAAGGACCAAGGGATTTATCTTTGTTCTTTGTTGCAGGTCATGGCTTCTGCTCGTAGAAACACCATCAGGATCAACTTTGTGGGCATACCTGCCAAGCTTAAAGAGTTGGTTTCTCAAGTATCTGATCATTCCCAGTTCATCAAGAGACATGGTTACCTATTGGATCTAGTCATCTCAGGGTTCAATGAAGACATGATGAGTGTCCTGTTTCAGTTCTTTGATCCTAAGCACCATTGCTTCACATTCCCCGACTACCAGCTGGTTCCAACCATGGAGGAGTTCTCTAAACTTCTGGGCATACCTGTTCTTGATCAGAAACCATTCACAGGCTTGGAAAGAGAGCCTAAACCTGAGGTTATTGCTACAGCTCTACATCTGAAGAAGTCTGACATTGTTCTAGAAACAAGAAGTGGAGTCAAGGGTGTTCTAGCTAAGGTGTTGATAGAGAAGGCTCAAATGTTCTTGAAGGCCATGAGCTATGATGCTTTTGAGGAGATCTTAGCCTTGCTGATATACGACTTAGTATTGTTCCCCAATCCAGATCAGTTCATAGATGTTCATGCCATCAACATATTCCTGAGTCACAATCCAGTGCCTACCTTACTTGGAGACATCCTGCATTCTCTTCACACCCGTACTACAAGGGCAAGAGGAACTTTGATGTGCTGCATACCTTTGCTTTCTAGGTGGTTTATTTCTCACCTTCCCCGTTCAGTAATGAAGAATGAGCAAGGGTTCAGGTGGTCCAAGAGGATCATGTCACTCTCGCATTCAGATATTCATTGGTGCTCCAGATCTATGGAGAATGTCACTATCATTGACCGTTGTGGGGAGTTTCCTAATGTGCCACTTCTGGGCATAAGAGGAGGCATCACCTACAACCCCTCTCTAGCATTACGACAGTTTGGTTATGCTCGGAGTGATGGTCCACATGACATGTTCATTCAGGGCATTGTATTTGACTACAACAACGATCTTCAAGGTTACCGTCAGAGATTCATACGAGCATGGGGAAAGGTGAACAAGGTTGACAGCAAGACTCTGGAGCCTAAGTACACTATTCCTATGGAAGCTTATCTCAGATGGGTGCGATCTCTTGCTCAGACACTCATGATGCCATATCCTGCTATCCTGCCAGTTACCATGGAACCTGTTGCTGAAGGAGATGCTTCTTATACCATCCTTCACCCAGACATGCCTACTGACATGGAAGACTTGCAGAGATCTTGGATCCAATTGAAGGAGCAAAGAGATACTTTTGAGGCTCATTACAAAACAAGTCAAGAAAGAATCCTGGAACTAACAAAGCAACTTCACGAGGAACGGAATCTCAACTCATACCTCAACACAAAGAGGAAACGTCCATGGGAGACTTAAAACCCCATCTCTTGTATTTATTGCATTTCATTTCCTGTAAGCCCAAGAGGCAAAACAAATTTATTACTAATAAAAGTTTACCTTCTTGTTTGTTTAAGCAAATTTAAATCCCGCGGTTCTTGAAAACATTGCATACGCATTAATACATCATATCATTGCATCACAGGTTTATTTGTGCACAGGTTTCTCATCTTCTCACTGTTTATTTCAGTAATGGCTCTTGAACAAACAGTTAAGGATCTCCAGGCACAAAATGCACAGTTCCAAGAGCTGATCCTGAACCTGTCCAAGGGGCAGGATGAATTGAAGACACTGCTGGCCAAGAAGACTAAGAAGACTAGAAGGTCAGGTGGCCTGATCAACATGGGAAGAAGGTTCAGAGGTCCTGTCAAGACCAAAGAACAGGTTGAAGACTATGAATCTGAAGAATCTGAAAAGGAGGGAGGCAGTCTCCATAACACAATGGGGGACTCTGATTCTGAGGCTAATTACTACCATGATCCTAATGAAGACAAATTCAAGATGCTGGTGGATAGAATGGATGTTATGGAATTGCAGAAGTCCTCTGGGCTGGATTTTGAAGATTTGAGTCTGATATCTGGGGTTGTCATACCCATTGGTTTCAAGGTTCCTACCTTTGTTGTTTATGATGGGGTCTCTTGTCCCAAGCTGCATCTGAGGTCTTATGTCAGAAGAATTCAGCCTCACACTGCTGATAAGAAGTTGTGGATCCACTTTTTCCAAGAGAGCTTATCTGGAGCTCAGTTGGAGTGGTATTATCAATTGGAGAGTGTCAACATCAGGGAGTGGAATGATCTTGCTGAAGCTTTCTATAAGCAGTATCAATACAATGCTGACTTAGCCCCCACTCGCATGCAACTGCAAAGCATGTCTATGGGCGCCAAAGAAAGTTTTAAGGAGTATGCTCAGAAGTGGAGAGATTTAGCTGGAAGAGTACAACCCCCTTTGACTGACAGGGAGTTGGTTGATATGTTCATGTGTACGCTGAATGGTCCGTTTTACAGTCATCTCATTGGAAGCTCATCATCTGGCTTCACTGAGTTGATCATGACAGGAGAGCGAGTGGAAAATGGTATAAAGAGTGGCAAGATCCAAGTGGGTACTTCTTCATCAGGTGCTGCAAAGAAGCCTCCCACTGGGAAGAAAGAATCCAATGTTGTCTATGGTCAACCTGATCGTAGTAGAAGGCATCAGTCTGTGAGTGCCGTTCATATTTCAAATCCAACTCCTACAACACCAGAGCAGCCACAGGGCAACCAACAGAGGGCTAGAAGGCAGTTCACTAAGATCAACATGTCAATGGCTCAGGCATTGCAACACTTGTTGAAGGCTGAACTTATTACTTTGAAAGAGGCTCCTCAGAATCCTAATGTTACCTCACCCAGGTACAATCCAAATGCGCGATGTGCATATCATTCAAACTGTCAGGGACATGATACTAATAACTGCTGGGTCTTGAAGAACAAAATTCAAGATATGATTGAGGCTGGAGAGATTGAGTTTGACCCTCCGGGTACTCCAAATGTGATTACTGCTCCAATGCCAAATCACGAGAAGACTGTCAATGCCATTGATGAAGATTTACATGTCTATTCAGTTGCGGAGTTGACCACACCATTATCTGTTATCAAGAAGAAGTTAGTACAAGTTGGGCTCTTTCCAGGTTGTCGTGATGATTGTTTGTATTGTACCTATAAGCCGGATAGTTGCTGGAGATTGAGAGATGGAATTCAGCGTCTCATGGATAAGTACACCATAGTTTTTGAGAGGACTCCATCGTCTGTAGAGAGTATGGTGGATCATATTACTCAAGGTAGGAAGATTGAAGAGGTTGATATGGTTGATAGAGCACCAGTAAGGATCACTGCTAAGGGACCTGTTAAAATCACTCATAAGGGTCCAATTAAGATTACTGCTGAAGGCCCTGTGAAGGTTGTTGCTGAAGCTAGAGTGGCTCCTCTGGTCATTACTACTCCTGGTCCTATCCCGTATACGTCTGATAAAGTTGTGCCTTGGCACTATGGATCCGATGTTTATATCCATGGTGTTAAGCAAGAACCATTAGCTGATATGCCTGTTGATGTTGACAATATTGCTGGATCTAGTAAGATCACACGAAGCGGAAGAGTTTTCTCTCCTCCAGTGATTTCCAAGAATGCAGTTACTCCTGCTGCTACTTCCACCACTGATGCTCGGGGCAAAGGTCCTGTTATTGAGCCTATACCTGCTGATGTGCCAGCTGTTGATGACCTCTCTAAGCAGATGGAGGAAGTATTGAAAATCATTCGCAAGAGTGATTATGACATTGTTGATTAGTTGGGGCATACTCCCTCTAAGATTTCTATGTTATCCTTGTTGTTATGTTCTGAGGCTCATGCCAAGGCCTTGATCAAATTTCTAAGGACTGCTCATGTACCCAATGCAATTTCTGTTGACCAGATTGAGAATTGTGTTGCCCACCTGACCTATGATAATGGGTTAGGGTTTTCTGATGCTGATTTGACCCCTGCCAAGAGGGATCATAACAGGGCCTTGCATGTCTCAATTGAATGCAGGGGCACTACCCTGTCACATGTATTAATAGACAATGGTTCCTCTCTGAATGTGTTGCCCAAAGAAGTCCTGAGTAAGCTGAGTCCTGAAGATGCTCTACTGAAACCCAGTAATATAGTGGTGAAGGCTTTTGATGGTTCTAGAAGAGTGGTGCATGGAGAAATTGATCTCCCAATCAAAGTTGGTTCTCAGGTCTTTAATGCTGCATTTTATGTGATGGATATTCGTCCTTCATACTCTTGTCTGCTTGGTCGTCCCTGGATCCATGGGGTAGGTGTTGTAACCTCTACATTACATCAGAAGCTGAGAAATCCGGTAGAAGGAAAAGTTGTTACTGTCTATGGAGAGGAAGAATATTTTGTCAGCCATGTAAACACCTTCAAGTATCTGGAAGTGGAAGGTGAATACGTTGAAACTCCGTGTCAGACATTTGAAGTGGTTCCTTGGATTGTTAATGATTATGTAGCTCCTCCGGTTGCCAAGAAAGTTCCTGTGGTCACCAGAGTACCTCCAACAATGGCAATGGCCTCCCTCAAAGATGCTAGAGCTGTAGTGGATGAAGGTGGTTGTACTATTTGGGGACAGCTTCCTTATATCCCATACAAGTCTGACAAGTTTGGTTTGGGTTTCACTGCAGAGTCCCAGAAGGCTGTTCGTCGTGCTCGTGCTGTTCGTATCACCAATCAAGGAGTTATGAAAGATCAGATCAATGCTGTGGGAGACTATGATGAAGACTACAATCTGGATGCTTGGATTTTTCCTACTGTGGATGCTGGACTCAATAATTGGAAAGCTGAAGATGTTATCCCTATCTCCTTTAGTCAGGAGTAAATACTATTACTGTGTTGTTGCTTTTAAGTTTGTATTTTTTTTGAACAATTAAAACTCTCAAGCCTTGTGCCTTACCCGGGGCACAATGGTGTGCTTATTACGGGATGTCATTTCATTTGCATACTTCATTCAATAAAAATCAGTGGACGTTTCGTTTTAGTAAATATCGTGTTCCTTGTCTTTCTTTTCTTTTCTTTTTGCTTTATCAGCTATGTGTTCTTACACACACCCACATCACTAAAATGCAGATCCTCATCCACTCTGGATCCTGTTGATAACAGTTCTACTATTGCCAATTATAATTTCGAGAATCCGATCTATCAAACTGAAGACGGAAATGAGGACGATTGTGAAGTACCTGTAGAGCTTGCTAGGTTGTTACAACAAGAAGAGAAAGCCATACAGCCACATGAAGAGCCAGTCGAAGTTGTGAATCTGGGAACTGAAGAAAACAGGAAAGAGGTCAAGATAGGGGCTGATTTAGAGGATAGTGTCAAGAGCAGGTTGATTCAGATGTTACGTGACTATGTAGAGATCTTTGCTTGGTCTTATGAAGATATGCCAGGGTTGGATACGGACATTGTGGTTCACCGTTTACCAGTGAAAGAAGATTGTCGTCCAAAGAAGCAGAAGGTTCGTCGTATGCGTCCTGAGATGTCAGAAAAGATCAAAGCAGAGGTAATGAAACAGTTCAATGCAGGGTTCTTAGCGGTGACTTCTTATCCTCAATGGGTTGCAAATGTGGTGCCGGTACCTAAGAAAGATGGTAAGGTACGTATGTGTGTGGACTACAGGGATTTGAACAAGGCTAGCCCCAAAGATGATTTTCCACTTCCTCATATCGATGTTCTGGTAGACAACACTGCTCAGCATAAGGTATTCTCGTTTATGGATGGTTTCTCTGGTTACAATCAGATCAAGATGGCACCTGAAGATATGGAGAAGACAACCTTTGTTACACAGTGGGGCACTTTTTGTTATAAGGTGATGCCATTTGGTTTGAAGAATGCAGGGGCAACATATCAGCGTGCTATGGTGGCTTTGTTTCATGATATGATTCATCATGAGATAGAGGTATATGTGGATGATATGATAGCCAGGTCCCAGAATGAAGAACAACATCTTGATCATCTGCACAAGTTGTTTGAGAGGTTGAAGAAATACAAGTTGAGATTGAACCCAAACAAGTGTACTTTTGGAGTTAGGTCTGGAAAGCTCCTGGGTTTCATAGTCAGTGGAAAAGGTATTGAAGTGGATCCTGCAAAAGTAAAAGCTATACGAGAAATGCCAGCTCCCCGTACTGAGAAGGAGGTCAGAGGTTTCTTGGGACGATTGAATTACATTGCAAGATTTATATCCCAATTAACTGCCATCTGTGAGCCAATCTTCAAGTTGTTGAAGAAAGATCAGGTGATGGAATGGAATGATGAGTGCCAGACTGCCTTTGATGAAATCAAGAGATATATGTTAGAACCTCCAATTTTGATATCACCAGTAGATGGAAGACCCTTGATTATGTACTTAACAGTGTTAGACAATTCAATGGGGTGTGTATTGGGGCAACATGACGAGTCTGGTCGAAAAGAGCAGGCAATATACTACCTTAGCAAAAAGTTTACCGACTGTGAAACAAGATACTCACTGCTCGAGAAAACTTGCTGCGCTTTGGCATGGGCTGCTCACTGACTAAGACAGTATATGTTGACTCATACTACCTTATTGATTTCGAAGATGGATCCAATCAAGTACATATTTGAGAAACCTGCTCTCTCCGGAAGAATTGCAAGATGGCAAATGATCTTGACAAAATATGATATACAGTATACTACTCAGAAGGCCATCAAAGGAAGTGTTGTTGCTGATCACTTGGCTCATCAAGCAGTGGATGATTACCAGTCAATGAGTTTTGAGTTCCCTGATGAAGACATTATGATTATTACCAAAGAACCTGGACAATATGACGAACCTGAACAAGGATCCCGATGGACTATGGTTTTTGATGGTGCCTCTAATGCACTTGGTAATGGTGTTGGTGTTGTGATTAGTTCCCCTGAAGGTTGTCATACCCCGATTACTGCCAGACTTTGTTTCTATTGTACTAATAACATGGCTGAATATGAGGCATGTATCCTGGGTATTAAAGCTGCCATTGATATGAAGATTTAGTTCCTCGATGTGTATGGAGATTCAGCCCTGGTAGTAAGTCAGATTAAAGGAGATTGGGATACCAAGCATGATAACCTCATTCCTTACAGAGAGCATGTGTTGTCTTTAATCCCACATTTCAAAGAAATTACCTTTGGACATATTCCACGGAGAGAGAATCAGTTGGCAGATGCATTAGCCACCATGGCATCCATGTTTGAGATCAGCTGGGATGATGAAGCTCCCAAGATTACTATTGATAGATTTGAGAAGCCTGCGTATTGCAATGAGATTGACACTGAAGGGGCAGAGGAGAAGCCTTGGTTCTATGAAGTGAAAAGATATCTTGAAGCTCAGGAGTTCTCTGAAGGGGCATCTGTCAAAGATAGGAAGTTCCTGAGAAGGTTTTCTGCTAAGTTCTTTTTGAGTAATGGGATTTTGTACAAGCGCAATCATGATTCAACTTTGCTTCATTGTGTGGATAAGAAAGAAGCAACTGAGATCATGGAAGATATGCATGATGGGGTCTTTGGCACTCATTCTAGTGGTCATACTATGGCAAAGAAGATATTGAGAGCAGGTTACTATTGGTCTACCATGGAAGCTGATTGCTATCAACACTCCAGAACGTGTCACAAGTGTCAAATCTATGCTGATAAAGTCCATATACCTCCATCACCATTGAATGTGTTGACTGCTCCTTGGCCCTTTGCCATGTGGGGCATTGATATGATTGGTGAGATCAAGCCTACTGCTTCTAATGGGCATCGTTTCATCCTGGTTGCTATTGATTACTTCACGAAGTGGGTAGAGGCAGCTTCATTTGCATCTGTTACCAAGAATGTTGTGGCTCGATTCATTAAGAATAATTTCATATGTAGGTATGGCATCCCTGAAAGGATTATTACTGACAATGGCTCTAATCTGAACAACACTATGATTACTGATCTCTGCACGCAGTTCAAGATTAAGCATCACAACTCTTCTCCGTATCGTCCAAAGATGAATGGGGCAGTTGAAGCTGCTAATAAGAACATTAAGAAGATTGTACAGAAGATGACTGTTACTTACAAGGATTGGCATGAGATGTTACCATTTGCTCTTCATGGTTATCGTACCACAATACGTACTTCAACAGGGGCAACCCCATTCTCCTTAGTCTATGGTATGGAAGCAGTTCTGCCCATTGAAGTTCAGATCCCCTCCTTAAGAATTATGAAGGATGCAGGCTTGGATGAAGATGAGTGGATTCAGACTCGACTGGACCAGATAAATTTAATTAATGAGAAGAGGTTAGCAGCAGTTTGTCATGGCCAGATGTACCAAAAACGAATGATCAAAGCTTTTAACAAAAAGGTTAAGCCAAAGGTATATCAGGCTGGTGACATGGTAATCAAGCATATCATATTACCACAGGGTGATCCTAGGGGTAAGTGGACTCCAACATATGAAGGGCCATTTGTAGTCAAGACAGTGTTCTCAGGAGGTGCTATGATACTCACTACAATGGATGGTGAAGACTTCCCCCAACCTGTAAACGCAGACATAGTTAAAAAATACTACGCATGAAAAGAGACCCGCTAGGTTGATAGGCCTAGGCAAAAATAAGGGCATCCCGGCAAACCAAAAGGGTTTGGGCAAAAATTAGGGATATATATAAAAAGATGTACACCCGGCAAGTCGAAAACCTGAAAAGGCGGCTTGGGCAAAAAAGGGTATCCCGGTGGATTGAAAACCTGAAAGGGCAATCCAGGCAAAAGTTAGGGATTAAAGCGTATGACTATGTCTCGTTTAGATCACCCATGAAACTGCAACCAGTTGTGTTACTTACTCAAGTTCGAACAGATAAAGCTCAATCCAATAATTTCCGTCTCAACAGCAGAAGATGAGATACTTAAAGATAATGGCAATAGTAGAATTGAAACTCAATAGGATTATTTCTCACATAGCTGATTCTCTTTGTTTGTAAAACTTTATGACAAAATCCTCTTACTAGGGTTTATGTCTCCTTGTACAAATTCACCCATGTATGGGTCACTCTTTGATATAAATAAAATTCCATTTTTGAATCCAGATTTACTTTTACCCTATTTACATAAGCGAAACGTCCATTGGTTGTGTTTGAATGTATGTATGCTTTTGAATATGATTGATGTTTACCAGAAATGCATGTATGTTTAATATGATTGATGTTTACCAGAAATGCATGAAAATGCAGTAATAGTATTTACTAAGGACGAACGAGGGAAAGATTCCAACGAAGCTTCACCAGGTTCATCTCCACAAAACAGTTACAAATCCTCAGTAGGGCAAATCCATCTTCATAAAGTTACATCTCCCCTGGAATTTATATCCATCTCTTTTATCCTCATACGGATATTCGGGAATTTACTTTCCAATAAGGGTACGACGAACGAAGACGGGAGGTTATGTATACCTTACTATCCCCAGCAGACGGGAGGTTATATATACCTTGCTATCCCCAGCAGACGGGAAGTTATGTATAATATATTATCAAACAAGACGAGAATGAGTTCCTCATATTCTTCAGCAACGAATCGAGATTTATTTTCCCTAGCCAGCAGTTGTTATACGAAGATATCCAGACGCTTCCGGCAGTATCATATCATACATACATCATTTACATCATACCATATCATACATATCCATAGATACATAATACATTACTCAGGTGCATCATATCATACATGCATACATAATGCATAAACTAATATTATCATACAGAATGCTACCTTGTTTTCAGGTTAATTCTCCAGCAAACAGACTTGTGATTATCAGGACTGCTTTATCCTCCTGAAAGCATACTATTATTCCAGGATTGCTTTATCCTCCTGAAAGTTATCATCCCTCAGGATTGCTTTATCCTCCTGAAAGCTTCTTGTCCCTCAGGATTGCTTCATCCTCCTGAAATCATATCATCCATCAGGATTGCTTTATCCTCCTGAAAGCCTACTATTACCTCAGGATTGCTTTATCCTCCTGAAAGATTATTATTACCTCAGGACTACTTTATCCTCCTGAAAGCATATCATCCATCAGGATTGCTTTATCCTCCTGAAAACTTCTAGTACATCAGGATTGCTTCATCCTCCTGAAAGCATCACTACATCAGGACTGCTGTATCCTCCTGAAAGCTTATTATCATATCAGGACTGCTTTATCCTCCTGAAAGCATACTATTATTCCAAGATTGCTTTATCCTCCTGAAAGTTATCATCCCTCAGGATTGCTTTATCCTCCTGAAAGCTTCTTGTCCCTCATGATTGCTTCATCCTCCTGAAAGCATATCATCCATCAGGATTGCTTTATCCTCCTGAAAGCCTACTATTACCTCAGGATTGCTTTATCCTCCTGAAAGATTATTATTACCTCAGGACTGCTTTATCCTCCTGACAGCTTCTTATACCTCAGGGCTGCTTCATCCTCCTGATAGCTACCATCATTACCTCAGGATTGCTTCATCCTCCTGAAAGCATATTTTCAATCTCTCAAGACTGCTTCATCCTCTTGAAAGCATATTACTACATCAGGACTGCTTTATCCTCCTGAAAGCTATCATTATATCTTCATATTTTGGACTGCTTTATCCTCCAAGAAATGTATCTGAATAACTTTTCTCCAAATGGCATCTTTAAGCCCACTCCAACATATTCAACTAGCCATCTGTATCACTCTATGCACTGGTGAGTGCAAATTTTTGGGCTTTTGTGTTCAATCCCCTTCAACCTTCCAAGTTACGACTGGCACGTACACCAATCTAACCCCTCAGGTTTCAGAAAATTGAACAGGGGCAGCTGTTGCACCCCAAAATTTGCCCTCACAATACAAGACTTTGTGTGCTAAGAAGGTTCACAAGGTTCACAAGATTCACAATGCTTACAAGACCTTTCATGAGGTTCATGAAGTCTACAAGTCACTTTATGAAGTTCACAAGGTTCACAAGGTTCACAATACCTCCCATGAGGTTCACAAGACATTTTATGATGGTTCACAAGGTTCACAAAGTTCACAATTGGTCAGAAGAGTTGACAATTCCCTCAGACAATGCACCTCCTAAGCAGTGTATCCAAAACTAGGGTTTTGACTTTAATCAGGCTAAATGAACTTCCAAGACTTCAAGTGAGCTTCATAACATCTTATATGTGTTTAAGAACCCCCATGACAAGTTTCAAGACTTTTCTCAAAGGTTTGCTCAGTCAAATGATCAGATAAGTCAAAATCAGTCAAAGCAGTTAAAAAGTCAAACTGAGGTCAACTGTGGTCAAACCAAAGTCAAACTTCATGATTTTTTGCCAACATCAAGTATATGAAGTAAAATTCATCATTTGATCAAGGGTTGATCATGATTCATCAAGGAGATTTCAGATCATCAAGAATCAGGAGTTTCTAAATTAGGGTTTCCTCAGGAAAAGTCAACTGAACTTTGACCAGCCATAACTTTCACATACTTCATCACCAAGTCTCCACTAAAAGCTCATTTTGAAGGAAATTGAATTCTCTACAAATTTGTGTCTCACAAGCCAAGCCCAAAAATGCTTCATTTGGAAGGTATGAGCTAAGACATTATAGGTCCTTTTGAAAGTCAACAAAAAGTCAACAACTTCAAAAGGGCATAACTTGAGAATGGTGAATGATATGAACATGAAACCAGTGGGGTTGGTTAGAAGACTCTTCAAGCTTTCCAAAATGTCCAAGAACACCCTCATAGCATTAAAATTGAAGGATATGTGCCCTTGCAAAGTTGGGAAATTTTGGGTTGGTTTATGATGAAAATGGAGGTCTAAAACTAATTTCTTCCAAATGGGCCTGCCAAATGATGACCCAATCCATACAATAACTTCATGCACGACCCAAGTCATCAAAAATCAGATTTTTTATTATTTTATTTTTATTTATTTTGATTTAATTCATTTAAAATCATTTTAAATTAAAATAAAATATAAAATCAAAAGATTTGAATATGATCAAGCTTCTAGAAAATCATAATTGTGCCTTGGATCAAATTGATATGGAAGTTATGATGATTAGCCTAAAATAGCAAGTGTTCATACAAGAATATTTGATTTTTAAGGCCTTATCATTTTGAATCTTTTTATATCAAATCTTCCACACAATGACATGATTTTTTAACCTAAATTCATTGTTCTATAAGTACATAGTGAAACCCTAGCACAAGCCACGAATTTCACAGCCTCAAGAGTAAGTTTCACACTTCCAAAATTCAAGCAAAAACTCAAATTCGGTTTCTACATTCCAAAGCATTTGAAGGTAATTTGAGCACATAGTAATGATCCTTGGACATCATTGAGTGTAAACCAATACCTATTTGCATCCAAAACACTCCATAATGCATAAACCGAATCTTGTTTGTTCTTGAATAATTTTTTTTCGATTACACTAATCCAATGCGTTCTAACGAATTTTGTTTGTTCAATCATGTTTGTGATGTTGTATAGAGTGTTTCTGGACAATTAGATCAAAGTTTCATGGCTTGAATCGCAATCGGCCATTGTTAGGGTTAGAGCTTCAAAATTGGGGGTTCATGGAATACCTAATATAAATAGATAATGAACTCATATTTGGACTGTAATCGTTGCATAGATCATGTTTGCAGGTTCAATTTGATGAAATTTTACTCGTATGATGATGTATATGATTCGCAGGTTTAAAGCGCGTGAGAATTCGTAGGAATTTTCCCAGGAAAATTCGCAGGAAATCCTACGAATTCAAGGTTGAAGATGAAGTGCCCTGCGCGCGTTTTCCAGAATTTGAATTTTGTTTTAATATTTTATGAATTAATTTCTATTTTATTTCACAAGCGTACAGCTTGTCCCAGTGGAAGGAAGCGCATGTGTGTGGCTATAGGACCTGTGTTCGAATCCCGGCTTTGTACATTGTTTTCTTATTTTTCAGGATTAATCATGAAACATTATATATTATGTTTTATTGCCACTGCTTTAACAGATGCGCTCACCCAGCAGGATTGGTCATGTACTTGTGTGTTTGTGTGTAAGGTCCTGGGTTCGAATCCCCCAGGCCTTTTGCTTGTTTTCCTTTTTTTCTGATTTTTTAGGTTGAACGCATAAAACCAATTCCACTCTCCTTTTTATTGCCTGCGCGCGTGATAGCTTGGTGGTGGGTGTTGTTGTTGGCAAGCAGAGTGACCTGGGTTCAAACCCCAGCCAGGTAAGTTCCCACTTTTTCTTTTATTTTATTTGTTTTGGTTATTTTATTATTAAATTGGATATAGTTTTATATATATATATATATATATATATATATATATATATATATATATATATATATATATATATATATATATATATATATATATATATATATATATATATATATATATATATATATATATATATATATATATATATATATATATATATATATCTAAATAATTCCAAAATAAAACATATGTATATACTATATTTTCTAAATTCAAAAATTAGTTTTTCTTATTATTATGTATTTAGACTATAATATGTATATATTCATTAAATCAATTTTTGTAAATAAATTAAACCCTAATATTTGACAAATCCTAATTTATTTTCTAAACAATTGAAAACAAACCCTAATTCTATTTTATGACTTTAATTTCTAATTTTTATAAATGTAATTGTATGACTATTTCTTTTATCATATCTTATTTAAAATAATTAAAATTTTGTAAATGTAATTATAATTAATCTAATTTTCATAATGTGTAAATATTTTCTATTATATGTTTAAAAATTGATAATTTAACTTTTAATTATAATTTACTTTTTCATAATATGTTAATAATTTATTTAATTTGTTTATAATTCTGAATTTCATAATAATTGATATAATTGTTTATAATTTTTCTACTAACCATTAAAATTTTGTTTATTATAATACATTTGCTTATTTTTATTATTATTGTCATTATATGATTATTACTAACCCCATTTATTTTTAACCCAATTAAATTGCTTATTTATTTTATTTATTATTTTGCTTATTTACTTATTTATTTATTTTTGCTATTTATTTAAATTGCTTTATTATTATTATTATTGTAATTGCTCCTGGATGTAATTTTTTGTAATACTTAAATTATTTATTTTTCATGCCATGGTTAGTAAATAGGGAGTGTAAACATGTATGATATTTAAAATTAAATTTAGATCAGTTAAATTATAAGATAAATATAAAATTAAACACTCACTCACGTAAGTCGATCTTTGATCGCCATCTCACTTTCTAGGGTTGCCTCTCAATGTTGCCTATTCAAAAAGGTCAAGTAGGGTGTATAAAGCAAAGTCCCTTAAAAGTAAAGTCATCTAGTCCCTTCATAATCAAAGATCAAGTCCCTTAATGGTTGTCTTTCAATATGATCTTGTCCCTCTCGAATAATGATGACAGTCCCTTCAAAATGCTTAATACACCCCACAGTTGCCTTCACTAAACAGATGTCCCTCACTTGTCCCTTACATCCAAGGTAATGACTACCTATTCCTTAATAATAGGGATAGTCTTACCACTTAAAGGATTCAAGAACAGAAAGACTTAAACTTTAGGGTAGGTTCCTCATAGTTACTTGCTCACCATTTCAAAACTCTTTAAAACAATTTCAAACACTTCATACTTTCAAACAAATTTTCAAACACAAGTTTTTTACGCATCCGTACATGGATCATTATCAAACTCTTATGAAAATTTCTATTCACACACTTCACATTTTCAAAAACATTTTAAAGTGAGCTAAGTAACTAAGAGCCCATGGATAACCATGGATGTAAAGGGTGCTAACACCTTCCCTTTACATAACCTACCCCCCGGACCCAAAAATCTTTTATAAGGTCTTTCCTGTTCTTTTATGCCTTTCCTTTGGATAAAATAAAAGTCGGTGGCGACTCTTGCTATCCGCAACATAACTAAAGTCAGTTCTCCCACCGTGTTACACTTATACATAGATGACATCTTTTGTGGTTGTTAAAGGCGGTGTACCAGTGATGCCTACGCCAAAGGATATTTCCTTTATTGTTATCACCATAGATCACATATCCTTTGGCTTTAAGCGTTAGATGTGAAAATTTGCTTAGGTCTCCCGTCAAATGCCTTGAACACCCACTATCAAGATACCATTGATTTGAAGAGGTCTTCAAGCACACCTACAAAACAAGTTTAAGTTTCATTAGGTACCCAAATTTCCTTTGGTCTTTCATAGTTAATGCCTTTCTTTACCCACACATAATGCCCTTTTGCAACACAAAAATTTCTCACATAACATGCATTAGGTGTATGGCCTTTAATACCACAGAAAAAACAAGTGGGCTCAAATTTACTTTTGTATCTAGGAGGATAAGATTTCTTATTACTAAATCTTTTCTTCTTAGGATATTGATGAACCACTTAGGGTTTATCCACTTTCACTTTAGGAGTTTGTTCACTAGCCTTTACAAAGATGGTATTGTTAGAAGTTTGTTTGGAAAATTTTGATTAACCAAGACCACCCTCCCTGCGGGTCAATTCCATCAACCTCGACATTCGACTCAGCGAAGACGATGCTGAAACACAGGGCCCCGTCAATGGGAAGGTTCCAACTCATTTGTTCCGTCCAATTCAGATGGGGAGTTCGAGCTTATCCCTCTAGGTGACGCCCCCGACAGAACTGTGAAGATATGTATCGGGCTACCGTTGGCCACAAGGGGACAACTTGCAACTTGTCTCAAGGAGAACGCATACCTATTCGCGTGGAGCGCTGCTGAGATGCCCGGTGTCATACCCTAAATTTTGACTGTTCGTTTGTTTTTTGTTTTTGATCATTTTTTCTCTTCTGGCGCATTTTTATCGAATTATTTGATAGTCAGTCATTTTTGCATTATAATCAATTAATCATCTATCATGCAGTTCTATTTATTTTACTTTTAATGTCATATTTTATTCTTGATGTTTTTAGAATTACTTATTTCGCTTTAAGAATAGGAGTTTATATTATATTAGATATTTTAGAATTAGTTTTAATTTAAATTTTATTTTGGTTCAATTCTAATTTAGAATTTTTTTTATATAAGTTAATTTAGATTTTAGTTTAATTTCAATTTCAATTTATTTAGTTTAACTTCAATTTATTTAATTCAATATAATTTATTTTTTTGATAATCATTTTCAATTTTTTTTCTTTTTTATTATTATTATTATTATTAGTTTTATTATTATTATTTATTTTTATTATTACTACTTTTCTTTTGTTTTTCTTCATATTCAAAAAAGGAAAAATAGCAAGTGGGATCCACTACAATGTAGTACAAACACTTTACATGGATTGTCAACTTGGAATTATCAATGGCCAAGAATCATTCTCATAAAGTCACATGGATTGCCAACTTGGACTTATCAATGACCAATAATCATTCTCACACTTTATATGGATTGCCAACTTGGACTTATCAATGACCAAAAATCATTCTCATAAAGTCACATGGATTGCCACATCAACACTCCTATCTCATTCACACTAAGATCTATCTTTCTCTCATTTGAGACTAACAAGATCACCCTTATATTCTCAAAATCTAGCACATTCATTACATATTTTTCAAAGTCAAAATTCTTTTTTTTTACTTACACAATACCCATAAACATTCACCATCTTCACCACAACAACAACCTCCATCAAAACACATTCACTTTCTTCTACACAAACAAGCTCAACCTTTGTTAGCCTTGAAGTTTGTGAGTATCATTCATCATTTTCTTTTTATATTTTAGTTTGTTATCTATTTAAATTATTAAAAAAATTTCTTATTAGTTTAAGTTATTAGATTGACTTAGTTTCTTCCTTTCAAAATATAGTTTTGTTTAATTTATTTATTAATGTTAGAAGTAAAGTATATATGTGATTAACACTTAAAAATATAAAAAATATTATTGTGTAGTAAGTTATTTAAATTTAGTTTTTAAGTTTAGTCGTAATTTTGTTTAGTTGTTGATAAACTAAAAATTCAAAAAGATGTGTCTTTGCTTTTCAATTCCGTTTTGATTTTTATTTGGGGCGATGATATGACAAAGCCGCGATAAATCGTTTCCGATTAATCGTGGCCGATATGAGGCCATCTTGTTTATTTTATTTTATTTATTCTAATTTCACAATTTTATTTCATTTTATTTAGGATATTTATTTATTTTATTGATTTCTCGCACCTTTTATGTCATATTAATTTCTAACGGTTCGATTAAATCGCACACCGCACACACGCTTTCTCTTGGGCAAATTACAACGAGACCCTTTATTTCATCGCATTCTCGTATAAAATTATTATTGTATCCCTCTCCCGCTTTTGTACGCAATTTATCTTTCCGCATTTATTTTACCGGTTTCGATTTAGCATTATTAGGAACATTTAGGAATTATGATTAGAATCCACGAAATCAATTAATAAATATTTCTTTCTCGCCTACATTTTGGCACACACGTAAGTCGGTCACTATGTGACCGCCGTCTGCACGACTTTTACGCATCTTAATTAATTTAACAAGGAATAGAGCTCCGGAGTCTAGCACTCCGCACGTTCTGAAACGAACCACACCTGGGCTAGCCCCACGCGTAGTGTTTCGTTTACTCCTTCGTTATTTAAAATACGTTAATTCTAAAACATCTAAAAAATATATCCAACTTATTTTATAAATTTAAATACGAAAACAGAGCTCCGGAGTCTAGCATTCCGCACGTTCTGGATTGGATTGTTCCTGAACTAGCCCCACGCGACGCGATTCAATCACTGTTCGTATATCAAAATATCTCAATCATTTTACAAATTAATTAACGAAAGAATAGAGCTCCGGAGTCTAGCATTCTGCACGTTCTAGAGTGAATCTCTCCTGGGCTAGCCCCACGCGACGTGGTTCATTCACTCTTTCTTATCTTAAAACAATTTAAAATTTACCAACCAATTCATCATTTTCATAATTAATCAGCGAAAGAACAGAACTCCGAAGTCTAGCACTCCACACGTTTTGGAATGAAACGCTCCTGGGCTAGCCCCACGCGATGTGGTTCATTCGCCCTTTCATTTAAAACATCTTAACAAAAGTCAAACACTTTTCTCTAAAAACGAACATTGTTTAAATCATTCTATCTCGCAAACAAGCTAGCGCTTCAACCTCCACCGCGAGTATAAGCCAACGCTTAGCAGTAGAAAGTATTTCAAACAATAGTTCAATTAAAAATCACAAACCGTAGTCGCACAAACTACGAAACTCTGACTTTCCCATTGCACAAGGGAATACGTAGGCACGAGGATTTTAATCCTTCGCGAGCACAATAATAAAAAAAACTTTAATCTTTTCTCCGTCTTAATATTAATTCAAAACTTTTCTTTAAGAACAAACATATTAACAATCATTTAGAAGATAAAGACTTAAGATCAAACATTTAATCGCATAATTAGCTAAGAGGTTCCCGTTGAGTACAACGGACGTGAGGGGTGCTAATACCTTCCCCTTGCATAACCGACTCCCGAACTTAGAATTTGGTTTCGTAAACCATTTCTTATTCTTTATTAGGTTGTATTTATATCTCCCTTTTCTTTAAATAGAATAAATAGAATTAGGTGGCGACTCTGTTGTTTATTCTCGGATCGTATTTTTCGAGGTACGACACCCGGGCTCGACCCCGTGGTCGCTTGTCACCAGTTAGCTTTAGATCCGACCATTAGGCTCTTAGCACAACATAGGCGCAAGCAGTCTCCCGAGAAAGCGGAGGTTGCCGAGCGAGCTGTAAAAGACCTCTTAGAGGAGAATTTTATTTCTGAAACCCAATACACAACATGGCTCTCTAATGTAGATATACTGATCTCAATAGGGCATGTCCCAAATATGTTTTTCCCTTTCCATATATAGATAAAGTGATCGAAAATTCTGTAGGTTTTAAACTCTTGTCTTTTATGGATGCATATAATGGATATAATATTAAATCCCCATGTCGGACACAAACAAGAGGCACACAACCTTCATGACCCCGATGGGCAATTACCATTACAATGTGATTCCCTTCGGGCTGAAGAACATCGGGGCCACATACCAGCGCATGATGAACAAAGTCTTCCGAGGAGAGATCGGGGACATGCTCGAGGTATATATGGACGACATGATCGTGAAGTCGCACAAATAATTCGACCACGCCCAACATCTCCGAAAGGTATTCGAGCAGGCAAGACAGTGTATAATGAAATTCAACCCTAAAAAATGCACCTTCGGTGTCCGGGCAGGGAAATTCCTCGGTTTTTACCTCACTGAACAAGGGATCAAAGCCAACCCCGACAAATTTCGAGCATTTTTGGAATTACCAACCCCAAATTAGAAGAAGTTCATCCAGTCCCTTAATGACATGCTCACATCCTTATCCCGTTTCATCGCCAAGTCCGCACAACACGCCATTCCTTTCTTCAAACTATTACGTAAATAGGCCACTTTCGAATGGACCGAATAGTGTGAACAAGCGCTGCTACACCTAAAAAGGGTGCTCTCTCAACCACCGGTCCTGTCATGACCACTAGAAAAAGAAACTTTATACCTATACCTATCTGTCACGACCAAAACGGTCAGCGCCGTCCTCATCCGTGACACTACTGATGGGCAGAAACCTATCTATTTCATGAGCAAAGCCCTTAAGGGCCCCAAACTGAGATATCAACAAATCAAGAAAGTCGCATTGTCCATAATAAATATCGCAAGGAGACTACGACATTACTTCCTCGCCCATATGATCAAAGTCCGAACAGATCAACCCGTCAAATAACTCCTCGGTCGACTAGACATGGTCGGCAGAGTTGAAATGATCTCTGGAACTATTTGAGTTTAACATCCAGTATGAAAGCAGGAAAGATTTGAAGGCACGAGTATTGGCCAACTTTGTCGTTGAGATGATACACAACCCGATCCTGACTAGCGGTGCCCACAAGTGGACTATCTTCGTCGACAGTGCATCACGCTCGACTGGGAGTAAAGCAGGCATCATCCTCGAGAATGAATAAGGCATTTTAGTCGAGGTATCTTTGGCATTGGCCTTCCCAACTTCGTACAAATAAGCCGAATACGAAACGTTCCTCGCGGGATTACGATTGGCCGAAGACCTGGGGGCAAAAGAATTAAAAATATCTACAAACTCTCAGCTCGTGGCATCCATGGTGAGAGGAGAATACTAGGATAAAAACGACAACCTCATCGAATATTTAGCTCTCGCGAAAGACAAACTAGAGAAGTTCGATGTTTGGGAATTCCAGTACGTCCCCCGCAAACATAATACACGAGCAGACGTCCTGTCCAAACTGGCGAGCACACGAAAGAAAGGCGGGAACAAATTCGCAATCCAGGAGATCCTTCCTCGGCCAAGCATCGAGAAATCGCCTCCCACGCTCGAAGTAAATGCCATTGGCGACGCCCACTGCTGGATGACCCTCATTCACAATTACCTCAGGAAGGACGAGCTTCCAGTCGATCCCAAGGAGGTTTCCGAGACCAAAAGAAGGGTGTGTTCTTACGTCCTTCTCGAGGGCAAGCTCTATCGATGAGGCTTTTCCATCCCGCTACTCAAATGTGTCGAAGAGGAAAAGGTTCCCGACATCCTAGGAGAAATTCATAGAAGGATTAACCCTCAACACTTCGGTGGGAGGCCGCTGGCACGCAAAGCTTTAAGGGCGGGCTATTACTGGCCGACGATGCAACACGATGCCAAGGAACATGTCAAGAGGTGTGACAAGTGCCAAAGACACGCGGACATGCACCTCTCCCCCCCTAACGAGCTAAAAACACTTTCTTCCCAATGGCCATTTACCTGGTTGGGAATGGATATCCTCGGTCCATTCGTGACCGGCTCCTACCAAAATAAATACCTCATCTTCGGGGTGGATTACTTTACCAAATGGATCGAAGCCGAAGCCCTGGCCAAAATCACCGTCCAGAACATACTCCATTTCTTCAAAAGAAATATTTTTGCCCGCTTCGGCATACCCCAAGTCCTCATTACCGACAACAGGATGCAATTCGCGGACATAAGATTTCAAGATTTTGTTGCCAACTTAGGCACAAAACAACACTTCACATTCGTCGAACACCCTCAAACTAACGGTCAGGCAGAGGCAGCTAATAGGGTAATCCTACCGGGATTAAAATGTAGGCTCGGTAAAGCTAAAAAAGCGTGGGTCGAGGAGTTGCACAATGTCCTTTGGGCATATCACACGACCCCGCATTCCACGACCGGGGAGACTCCATTCAGACTGACCTACGGGACCGAAGCGGTCATCCCGGTAGAAATACGGGAACCAACGAGACAAACGGAAGCACCCCTAGACGAGGAGCTGAACGTCGAAGCTTTGAGAGTAAAACTAGACCTCGTTGAAGAAATTCGTTTTGAGGCAGCCCTGCAGGAAACCTCGCTTAAACAAAAAATAACTTTGCGCCACGAGCGAAAGTTATAAAGAGAGAATTACAAGTGGACAGCCTGGTCCTCCAACGGAACTAGAAGAACCCACGAGAAGGTAAGTTATCCGCGAACTGGGGAGGCCTGTACCGCGTTCAAAATAAAATGGACAACGAGACTTATTACCTCGAGAACTTACAAGGAGAAGAACTTGCTCGACCATGGAATGCTGAAAAGCTCAAGCAATACTACAACTAGTCAGCACGCGAAGGCATGGAAGGTACGACCAAGGCACTTTGTCACCAATCGAAAGGGAGGTCGACACCCCCGAGAGACGGGCACGACCTCCCTCGATGTTGGACACTTCAAAACAAACTCCAGCGCCGCAGTTCCATGTCGACAGGGCACCCAACTTGCGATGGGAGGGCCCAAGCCTCGGGAACAGGACCACGACCGCGACCCTCGACCCGATTTATAGCGGAAGTAAAACCCGCACCTCACCAGTTCCCTAAACCGACGAGTCTAAAATAGTTGAGCAAACAAATTCATAATATCATTAAACAAACAATCTCATTGATTCTCTAAATCGACGAGTCTAAACAGTCAAACACACAAAATCACGATATAATTAACATTAAACACTTAACAAAAAGTAAAACATTGTATTATAAATCTGGCCAAACGATCGGTGCAGTACATACCGAGAAAAACCCAAAATACAAAGCTTAATTAAAGGCACGCAAGCCATAAAAACAAAAGCAAAATGGCGCGCAGGCCCGAAAACACAAAACTAAGGCACACCAGCCAAACCTACTCTTCGGCGTGCTCCTCTTTTTCATCTTTTCTTTCATCCTCTTCTTCGCCGATGAAGGGACAAACAATCTCCCCATTAGTCACAACGTAATTGAAAACCGTCTCGTCGATCACGAGCCCTGGGTTGACGACCTTGAGTTGGTCAGTGGAATTGTCGAAGCCCTATTTGAAGACCGCGACAACGTCCTTCTCAAGGCCCCTAATCCGAGCAATCAGGTCATATCAGTTCATCAGGGCCAGCTCCTCAACAATCTCACTTTCCTCGGGGAAAGCCATCTTCTCTAACACCTCGACCCTTGCACGGAGACGTCCATTCTCTGCCCAAGCCTCAATAAACTCTGCCTCCTTCTCCTTAATTTTTTATTCTCCTCACTCAAGGCGTCGCGCTCACGCTTCACCTTGTCCAAATCAGTTTTCAACCCTGCTTGGAGCTTGTACTCCTCCTTATAATTCAGCAGGTTATGGGAGAGCATGTTCCGTTCAGCTGTGACGACTCACAGTGATTCCTCGACACCCCTCAATGCAGACAGTGGGCAAGAGTTGTCGGATAGGACCATGGTCGTCTCCATGACCCTAATCACAACCGCTATGTCCTGAGCAAGGCTGGCAATCCTGCTCGCTGACTCCTGATTAAGGATGGCCTTGGTTTCGCCAGACAACACCGCAAAGGAACCCTCGGAGCTGAAGGTTTCCCACTCCGAGAAACAAGGAGGAAGGAGGTAGGCCCCTTGACTTTTAGGAAGACCTCTGGGAGCAACAGTACCCTCTGAACCGGGACGCTTGGGTCGGGGAGAGTCATCTAGCAAGATTGTGTCAGCTGGCATGGGTGTTACTGTCGGAGTCTACGACCGAGGTGAATGTTGAGTCGGGCTAGCGCTCCCAGACCCGTCGGCCACTTGTTTGGTAGCCACCTGGTGAACGCAGCTTTTGCTTTTCTTCTTCTTTGATTTCGAGGGTGCCCTAACCTGGCTGGCCAGCTTCAGTACTCGCTCCCGGAGTGCAAGCATTTTTTCTGTAAAATAAAAGAAGTCAAGAAAACAATTTAAATAATGAAAGGCAATAAGGCCGAGGAGATACTACATAGAAATCTAATGGCTTCTTCATCCGAGCGACACTCAATCACGACTTTTGTGTTAATCAATCGAGGTTCTAAAATAGGCAACCCATCATCGCCCAATATCGGTTGATCTAGTCATTCTACCCAGGCCACAGGACTGAAGCTTCGAACATAGGTCACCAGTTTTTTATAGGCCAACTTGTCCTCGACCCCAATAAGTTCATGTTTTACACTATAGTGACGGGTCGACAGGTCGAAATGATCTGGATGCCACCTAAGGGGAATCTTCGATAGCAGTTGTTCCTCGCCATTGGCATCCCACCTCAGAAAATACAAACTGTCCAGGGCAAACTGGGTGATGGGCTTCACCGTGTACCACCTATCCTTGAAGTTTCGAACGAAGTTGACATAGGTCTTTAATAGCCTCGACGGCTACTTGAAAGAAACCCAGTTATGTCTCTCATCACCTCCCGACCATTGCAGGTGGAAAACGCGAAAGAAAAGGGGCAGGGTGCACCCTACCCCGAGATATCGACACACCAATTCAAACGCCCGAATGAATGATATGGCGTTGGGGTGAAGCTGCGAAGGCGTCATCCTAAGCCATCTGAAAACCCCCAGTTGAAAGTCGTTGAAGGGAAGCCGTAATCCTTCCTCTCGGAAGGCGTATTCGTACATGGAGAATTGCTTCCCCATAAAACGCGAGCATATCCTTTCTTCGTCTTGGGGAGCGTAGCACTGCCAATTAACAAACTCGTTGCCCTCCACATCCTCGACTAAAGTTTGGGCGGAATAAAGTTCCTAGACAAAGAGAGACTCCTTCTCCATAGGGTCGTCGGCCACCCACGAGAGATCGTCGTTCCTCAACGAGGAGGGTCCGCTCCCTTCCACGAGACGTCTTTGGTCCGGGTTACCTGAAAAGCAGAAGGAACAAGTGAATTCGACACGCATCAAATTCACCCTTCCACCGCAGTCTAAGTGAAAGGGCGAAGAGGCAAATGCCCGACCTAATCGTGCTAACATCGCCCGCGACATTCATAGAATGCCCGAGATATTCAAGGAAATCATGAAGATTTCGCTCGGGGAATTCACAAGATGCTCGCGATGTTTAAAAGAATAACCTAAAGTTTTCTCGGCGTGTTAATATACTGCCCAGGATATTCATCTAAGTTTGATCTAATTGCTCGGCATACCTATAAGATACACGGGACATTCATGCATAAAAACCCTAAAAATCGCCCAGAGATAGATATTTTACCTACTTTAGCGAGCGAAATCGCCCCTACAACTAACTACTAAGCTTAAAAATTACCAGAAAAGAGGGACTAAAGGAGTTACCTGTCATAGTGTTGGCGAGGAGGTGACGGCGGTGTACGGCGGAAACAGCGGTGGTTGCGTCTGTGGGAGTGAAGTTGCAAGTACGGGTAATCGTGAGAGGAGAGCGAAAAAGGAAAATGAGGTGGTCCATCACCCTTTTTATATAACTGGGGTGCGTGGGGGCACGATCCTAGGCAATCATTACCTAGATTCCTTAGGCCGACCATAATTAATGCGCCATAATGCAAGAAACGAAGTGTAACACATTATGTTCCTTACACGTCACTCTAGGGAACTTCAAACGACGTCGGGCACATGCGATCTTCCCCGACGTTTGAATCTATGAGGTGTCCATTGACTCTCCCCGACACAAATTGGTGCTCACATAATTTTCAACACTATCTGCCGCGCACCCCAACCTCGCCGGCCATGTCCCTCGAACTGAGTCCTTAATTCTGCGGGGGCGAATCTTCTTCTCCGCCAACTGGACATGCATTCATTCCCCGACGACTTACTTTTTGTCGTCCACGAATCCCCGACATATTAATCATGCCCGACAACGTTTTCCTTAACTCATCACTCTGACCCGGAGTTTCGACTTTAGGGGCCCCTATTCTGGTCTAGGCCTCTAAGTCACTGTTGGGCATATGCCCAAACCCGTCGAGCAGAGGCCCAATCAGTCGGGCAGATGATCCATCAGTCAAGCAGTGACCCTGCACCGCGGGCAGTAATCTAGACCGTCGAGCAAAGCATACGACCCACCTAACCCATGCTAGCGTCTCCCTATCGTGTGCCACGTCAACCAACTGTCCACCATTCTCTCCCCAAATATAGGGAAAGTTAGACCAAGGAAAAGACCACGTGCTAAGTCTTACACATTACTACGCGTACCTTGACAGTTCTTCCTTGGGCCTAACTAATCCAACCCAAAGAAGAACCTTGGCCCAACGCTGGGGGAACATATAAATACCCCTTTTCACTTATCACTCACTACCGTTACTCTGTACCTTTACTCACTTAAGCATTGGAGTGCCTTGCAGGTACACCCCATCTTCTCCCTCAACCGTCTCGTTCGCAACCCAATAACTGGAAGGCCCTTCTGATCAGGTAAGATCAATAAGAAATGTGTGAAGTGTTGGTGATATTTAAATAAGAAATGAGATTGAGTATTATAGGGAATCTGTGGAATAATATATATATATATATATATATATATATATATATATATATATATATATATATATATATATATATATATATATATATATCTTGTAGGATCAAACGCTTACCACTACACTAAAAGCAATTGTTGTTAGTGAAGTCACAACTTTATTTTCTTATAGTATAAATAAAGTCCTCAAAGGGATTCAAACCCATGACCTTGCTCTGATACCACTTGTAGGATCAAACGCTTACCACTGCACTAAAAGCAATTGTTGTTAGTAAAGACGTAACTTTATTTCCTTATAGTATAAAGTCCTCTAGGGGATGCGCCTATTAAGCGCCATGGATTGAGATGTTAAGCCCATCAAATCTCTAAGGGTGACGCTGAATTAATAATTCCAACAAAATAAGCAATAGAAAAAAATAACTTTAAATTTTGGTCATTATTATAAGCAAAAGTCATTAGTTTTAAAATAATTAATATTTGTATTACTAATATATCCCTAATTTAATTCAATAGCATTTAATGTTGATAGTTGATTCATCAAATATAACTAAGGATATTATAGTAAATTTTACTTATGAAACCAAAATAATTAATTATACTTAACTAAAATTTTTAATTAGTGTGAAAATAATCATTTTTAGTTATGCTTGTGATCAGAGGGAATATCTATTTTTTCTTAAGTATATGAAGTTTAAGAACCTATTTCTGAAATACCAAATAATTATATCAAAATTTCTAAAAGTTAATATGACTAATTTTGAGTCAGTTTCTAACTAAGAATGTTCACCCTTTATCATAAGCACATTGTATAAGTATTACCTTCATAGTTCATATGATTTCATCATGAAGAGCATTACTAACACTAATATATTCCGTAAAGCAGCCAATGAAAGAGCAATTATTTTCCCTGAAAAACCCTCCACATGATGTAGTTAGACATAATATATTTTGGATCTTTTCCTTTACTATTCTCTCTCTCAATTTATTTTATTTTGCCTGAAATCATATAGTATTACATTATTTAATATGTTGGATATACAAATATCATATACATGGTGTTTTATTAATCTTATATTTCCTAAAAAAATGAACTTATCATGTTATTAATACCTTGAATGTTGAGTTAAAAAACATTGAATAGTGTATCTTTCAAACTTTAATTAGTTTAGTATATCAAAGTCTTAATAAACTAAAATTCAAATGCATCATAAAGAGACTAAAAACCTCATTTTCAAAATGGAAGAATAAAATGGTATTTAAACTTAAATAAAATATATTAAAAAATAAATCAAAATAAATAAAAAATAAAATTTGATAATTAAATATAAAAGGAGTGAGTAATAAATAAAAATAAAAATAAAAATAATGAATATCAGTGGTATCTATCATGTCATATCATCCTGTTCCTAGAGTATTTCTAGTTTACTACTAGTATTAAATTTTTGTTGGCTAGTTTATTTGATGCAAAAATATTGACCTTTTTAACAAGACTGAAAACTGACACAATAAAATCAACTGCTTTGTCTCTCTCCCTCTTTTCACTCTCTCCCTCAAAATCCTCTCTCTCTCTCTCTCTCTATAAAAAAACCACCCACTCCCCCATTTTTCTCTCCACATTCACTCTCTCCCTCAAATGGATAAAACCCGAACCGGTTTCTACAAACCCGAATCTCATCACTGCTCCATTTTCCGTCCACCGGAAACACCACGTGAACCAATGGAGTTTCTCTCTCGTTCATGGAGCGTTTCCGCTTTAGAAATCTCCAAAGCTCTTAACGCTTCTAACTCTAATACCACCATACCGGAAAACATCACCGGAGAATCCGAAGAGTCACCCTCGTTAAACCCGTTTTCTTTTGCTTCCTCGGAAACATCTCAAAGGATAATGGAACGTATCATGTCACAATCCGTAAGTCCAGAATCTCCTGAAAAAGTTTACTTGGTTTTTAGCTTTGTCTTTTTCTTCAAACATCATAACATACAAACAAAAACATCCCATGTTAATATTTTTTTCTGTTAACCAGGAAGATGTTTCTGTATCTCCACGAACCTCTGGGAGACTCTCTCATAGTAGTGGACCTTTAACCGATAGTTCACCGGTTTCACCTTCTGAAATCGATGATATCAAGGTAATTTCTTTGTACTTTTTCATTTGATGCTTCCAATAACAATCTATATAGACACCTCTAATAAAAGACGTGTCAGTATTTGTATCTATCGGACATCGTATCTGGGACGGACACTGGATAACTGTATCAAAACTTATAATTATCAATAATTTATTTATTTACTTTTTAAATTATTATCGGTGTAGCTATCGTTTATTAGGAGTTTCTGCAGCAACTATAGTACAGTGTAGACTACTAGTATTGCACATTCAAACAAAATGAGAATTATTAAATTAATATTGAAGCGTTTCTTGATGATTATTACTAACAGAAAGCGTGAGAAATTGAAATAATTAATTATAGCTATGTAGATTTAGATCCTCTATTTTTAGACGACTGTGTTTTTTAATTTTATTTTGTTTTGTTTTATTGTTTTGTTTTGTTTTATCTATTGGTTAATTTACCTGGTCCCCACAAAGCAACAGAACATTGTCAAATTGGTTAGAGTACCACCCAAAACCTGTCATTTAGAATCCTAAATTTACAGAGAAAACCGTTCAATTTTGTCGTTTTCTATCTCTGCATTAATGGTTGAAGGATTTTGCAGATTGCAAAGGCATCACAATGCTACTATGATTTTTTGGTTTTTATTCAATTGTATGCAAAAGTGTTATTTGATCTTTTTGTTTTGTTCTCCTTATGAACAAGGAAATGGGTGCTGCGCATTAGAAACCAATGAATGAGTTTTGAATCATGAAAATGATTAGCTGTTAACGTTTTTGTGGTGTTTTTTTTTAACCTCCCAAAAATGGGTTCTTTGCGTTCTTCTTCTTTACAGTACGGCCGTTCGACCAATTCGGGTATCAATTTAAACGGTTATTTGAAGCCTCCGGGAGGTGGTGGGAAGACGGTGGGAAGGTGGTTGAAGGATAGGAAGGAGAAGAAGAAAGAAGAAGCGAGGGCCCATAATGCTCAGGTTCATGCTGCGGTTTCCGTGGCTGCTGTTGCCGCTGCGGTTGCTGCTATGGCAGCCGCCACCGCTGCTTCCTCCGGGTCTGGTGATGACGAGCAGATTGCGAAGACGGACTCGGCTGTGGCGTCTGCAGCGACATTGGTTGCGGCTCAATGCGTTGAGGCGGCTGAGTCTCTGGGGGCGGACAGAGATCATCTTGCTGCCGTGGTTGGCTCTGCCGTGAATGTTAGATCAGCCGGCGATATCATGACTTTAACTGCTGCTGCTGCAACAGGTATATTTGATTGTGGTTTATGATAATGCTAATTCTTTTGTTGATAAAGTTTGTATGTTGATGTTTTTGTTTTTTTCTTGGTTTTGTTGTATAGCTTTACGTGGCGCTGCGACGTTGAAAGCGAGGGCTTTGAAGGAAGTTTGGAATATTGCAGCAGTGATTCCGGTGGACAGAAATTTGGGAGGTTCAAATAGTATTGGAGGTTCAAATAGTAGCTTCAGCGGGGAGCTTGTTCCAGAAGAGAATTTTCTGAGTACATGCAATAGAGAATATCTAGCCAGAGGCTCCGAACTTCTTAAGCGCACTAGGAAAGGTATATTTTTTGTAACCGCGTATGGTTTCACCGTGACAAATTTTTTGATTTAATAGATTCTTAATCGATAAATTTGAGTGTAAAAATCGTAATTTGATGCGAAAGCTACAATCTTGTGATGTTGGAAAAGTGATTTGATTCATGAGTTGTGTTCACAGGTGATCTTCACTGGAAAGTTGTATCTGTATATATAAACAGAATGAATCAGGTTTGTTCTTTTCTCTGCTTTTGATTTTTGAGTAATCAATAATCAATCACTTGATTATTTGAGCATCAATTAGTGTTAATCATTCATGAGTTTGATGTGATTATGAAAAGGTGAATGCATCATCTTATGATAGTAATTCTTTTTGTGAAGGTTACTTTGAAAATGAAGAGTAGGCACGTTGCTGGGACCATAACAAAAAAGAAAAAGAGTGAGTTTTTATAACTTTTTTTGTCTTGCTCTATATTTCCATTCCTTTTTTCATTTAGGGATTTGTGAAAGGCAAGATCAAAAGTGTTGTTCTATAATTCCATTCTTTTTTTCTTGTTTTGAATTTGCAGATGTGGTGGTTGAACTAATCAAAGATATGCCTGCTTGGCCGGGCCGCCACTTACTACAAGGCGGTGAGAATCGTCGATACTTCGGGTTGAAAACAATAATGCGCGGTGTCGTTGAGTTCGAATGCATGAATCAAAGAGATTATGATGTTTGGACTCAAGGTGTTTCAAGGCTTCTTTCTATTGCTGCTGAGAGGAACAATAGAAATAGATTTTGAGGTTAATAAGAGACATATGGAAGGGATCTTTTTGATACATGGTGGGGTTTATTTTTGAAAAAAGGGGGTGTAAGATGAAAAACTAAAGGCAAAAAGTTATGCCAATTGGGTTTACTTTAATCATTGGGGGTATTTAGAATTTTAGATGTATATTTTGAACTGAAGTGAACCCAATGTGAACCATTGTTTTTTTCATCACTATTATGGAAAGAAGATCTTGGACTAGGGAATAGTGGAAAAAAGAATGGGGAAAGAATCATATTAGAAGGAAAGTATAATGTTAAGACAAAACATATTCTTATCCTTTATGTGTTGTTTGTACATTAAGGTTTGGGATATTATAACAAAGCTGGTCAAAAGTTTAGATTTTCATGTGATTAATACAATAAAAAATTATGGGTTTTGGCTCCTAGATTGGATCTTTGGAACTATTGTTGCACATTGTTAGCCATCATTGTCTACTTGGTGTGTGCTTTATCTTTAATCAAGTGTTTCACATAATATTTTATTTAAATAGAAGCAATAGATTAAACTATTGTGAACATGTCTTATGAGTATGATTTTTTAAAGAATAAAGTGTCAAACTAGAGAGAAATGAATCATGATACAATGGAAATGGAATGTTAGAAAGACAAATTATGACTAAAAAAGCAATATGAATAAAAAACAAACCTTAAGTAGTTCTAGTACATGACAAACTTTGAATGGGTTAGTATTTTTGTTCCTGGTCTTTTTAAGGTGACATGAAATATAATAAAACAAATAGGATAGGATGATGTTTTATCCACAATTTTAGCGGTACAAATTAAATTTTTAGTTCCGAAATTTTTAATATGTTCGTCCTATTTTTATTATTTTTGTTTTGTTTTTTTAAGATAGATCAAAGTTTTATATCTATACTCTTAATTATGTTCATTTTATTTCATGTTTTTTTAGCGAGTTTTTACCGGTCTGAGCTAAATGGGATGAACACGTCTCTTTGTAAATCCTAAATACAATATTTCTTTCATTTTTACGAAAGTTCTTAAGTTTAAACATAGCCTCGTCATGAGGTATTAATCTATGGAGTTATGCAAAGTATATTCGGCCGATTTATATATAAAATAAAGTTCTTAAGTTCGAACATAGCCTCGTTATGAGGTATTAATCGATGGAGTTATGCAAAGGATATTCGGCCGATTTATATATAAAATAAAATTGGGTAATAACCTCCATATCTATGAAAGTTCTAATAAGGGTAATTTTTTTAGGAAATCTCTCTTTCCACCTTTATATGTGCTTCATTACCACCTTGAAATTTTACAAATGTCCCTAACGTCCGGAGATGCAATCTTCGGATGAACCTATTTTTAATCATTTTTAGATGAAATTGATGAGATGCCTCTATTATGCCAAAATTTAATCTGGAGATGCATCTTTATATGCATTAAAGGTATGTCCGAAGATGTATTTCTGTACACACAATTTATTAAAAAATTAGTGGATGGTCTGGAGATGCTCTCAAGACGCTTTTGTTTCATATTCTCCCGCAAGACATTACCTCTTCTTCCTTCTTTATTTTCTAAAAATTTCTCAAAAATTATATTTAAGCTCTCATACATTCAAGCAACTTATTCATTCATTCAAGTTTCTAACGTTAAAGTTCTTTCTTTCCAAACTTATTCATTCATTCAAGTTTCTAACGTTAAAGTTCTTTCTTTCCAGCATCTCTTATATTTAAGTTTCTCCTTCTCCTTCTCATCAATATGAATTAGTAAGTTATTCAAAACAATTTTTTTTTAATGTTTTGATTTGTAGTTAGTTGTTTAATCCATTTTTGTTATTTTAGATACATTAGATAGTAGTAGCCGAAATTGACAACCTACAAGAACATACATTGAGAGATTTTTGGAGAGTTAGGTTAACAATGACATATCTGCCATAGTTGAGAATCGCAGGGTTATCCGAAGATGCATCTCTAGATTTTCCCAGTGTTATTTTTAAAGATACATCTCCAGATTTGACTAAGGCAAAAACTTTATTGATTTGTTGATTTTCCCCGTGATCTTAATTGGATTTATATAAATATCTACTATTACACCTTATTATAAAATAATTAGTTATGTCTAATTATCTACAATAATCCCAATAATAATATCAAAATTCAAATATAATGAATAAATCACACGAAGAATTAAATAAAATACTCTATTTAAAAGCTGGGGTGTTATACACCCAAATAATGTACATAGATACATTTTCGGAATCATATTTTGATAAAAAAGGAATGAGTTTTACAATATCATATTTTCATATGATTTAAATGCGTACGAAGATATATTTCCGATATGGAAGACAATTTCAAATTCACATATAAGAGTCTAATGACTATTTTCCTTTTTCAAACAATAAGGGTAATTTTTATTTGGAGAGTAAATAAATAAAAGTAGGATTCTTCCAAACCTATGAAAATTTCTATAGGCCTATGGGCCATGCCCACATCTCCTACAATGATATAATGGGCCAACCTGTTGGCCCACGTCTAGTGATAGAATGGGCCAGACACTTATTTAGTTGATTTGTGATACATACATGACCCAAAAATATCAGAATAATCATTAATCCATCAAAACCTCTATACCACTCACCAATTACCTCTTTATATATACTTTTCTTGAATACTAAATGTTCTCATAAGTCTATAGCAATTGATTAAGAATATGGAGTGTGACTTTCTTTGATGACATTGGACCCTACCACTCGTGTATTAAAAGTTGATTAGCACTCAACAATAGATGACATTGATAATTGAGATGATATTGAAATTCATTTGAATGGTTTATTGGGAGAGGAAAAAAAAAGAGTGATCATTAGTTAGTTCAAAAAAAGAAAAAAGCTTAATGATGAGAGATAATAGATTTATTAGATGATATAAGTTGTTACACTTTTTTAAAATGAAAATTACTTTAAAAACTTTTCATTATTTTTTTATTTTCTTAAAAAAGTCGAAGTGAGGATATATAATATTTTGTTAATTATATATAAATTGTTATTTTTTAGTGAACTGAATATTATTTTGTTGCTGTTTGCGGGTGACAATTCAAAACTCTTAAGAGGAAAAACATTTTTCTCAACTCATTCAAGTGCTTTTAGTTAGTTATTTATAGATTATTATGAAATATTTATTTAAAATTTTTTTCATAAAAAAATTTTTATATCATTATTTCTTTCTGATCTTTAATTTTAATTTTTTGCTTAGCTATCATCTCATTTTTCTCTTATTTTTAATTATTTTTCTTACTTTGATTTTCTTTTATCAACTAATAAATATAAGGTAGATACTAAATTATCTCATTTTATTTTTTAATTTTTTTTCAAGAACTAAAATAGGTATTTATTATATATTTTTCATACTATTAATGTAGCATTAAAAGTCTCAGATAAGATTGAACTTTGCCCTTCCTTTTGAGCTAAATTGCATGAAATATTCTTGCTATTGAATATTAATAAAAAGAATTGATTTTTTTTTTACTGACAATTGATTCAATGCTGTCTATTTGTGCATTTTTTAATTTGAATATTGTCCATTAACCTATTTAAATTCAATGAAACAAAATTTTATGCACTATGCTCTTTTATATTCAAAATATCTTACATTTTCATATAGAAAAATGTAAAGTGCAAATAGGTTAAGCAGTGTAGATTTTTTTTTTGTTAACTTTGAAACTTCACTTTCTATTTATACTTTTAAATATTTTTTTGAGATATATATTTGACATGTTCAACTATCATTTTTTATAATTTTTTTGATGAGTTAGATTTTACGTTAACTCATTTTTTATTTAATATTTGTCTTTATTATAAAAATATAAAATAAAAAAATAAAATATAACAATTTTTTAAAATAAAAAAGAAGCAAATATATTCTTTAAACAAGACCGATTCTTGGCTAGCAAATTCACAAATTTTAGTGTTGGCCCATTTAACTAAATGTAGTTAGGCTTGGGGCTATAGTGAGTTTTTCACTACTACATAGATATGTCAAATTAAGATTGATATTTTGATAATTTGAATTTTATAACTATATAATAGCATTGTTTTTGTTATGTTGTATTTTGTAGTATTGAGAAAAATCCAAGTCCTATATTGATTAAATATATAACTTACAAAGGGTTTAAATAGAGTGATATTCCTCACTTTACCAACCGGTTTTGTAGGATGAGTTAAGTCAAACTCTAATTCTAACATAGTATCAGAGCTTATCGATTAGGGTCACCCACCATTTAATATGCGCATCAAGTCCAAGATGTGTTGGGCGCAATGGGGTGTATTGGGAAAACCCTAGTCCCACATTAGTTAAATATATAACTCATAAAGGGTTTAAATAGAGTGACACTCTCCACCTTACCAACCGATTTTGTAGGGTGAGTTAGGTCAAACTCTAATTCTAACATGATATCAGAGCCTATCGATTAGGGCCACCCACCATTTAATATGTGCACCAAGCCTAAGACGTGTTGGACGCAAGAGGGTGTATTGGGAAAAACCCAAGTCCCACATTGCCTAAATATATAACTTACAAAGGTTTTAAATAGACTGACACTCCCCACCTTACCAACCGGTTTTATAGTGTGAGTTAGGTCAAACTCTAATTTTAACATGTAGATATTTCAACCTGAGAAGATTTATTAACACGATAACAAAGTATTGGACGACATGTTATTATTATAGTTACTATTAATTATGATACAACCAACACGATAATATGCATGTGCAACACACTATTTCTTGGTTGTGAGAAAGGCATAAATGACAAGAATAATAAAAATCTAGTTGTCATATGTAGAAAAAGGGTCAAGTGTCGTTTCCGATTGTGATCGATGTCCACCGGTAGTCTTAACCGTACATAATATCCTTAACCGTTTAAACGCTGATGAAAAGATGATGCCTATTGTAAAATTGAGGGAGTAATATAATAATAAATGATCGGTAAAACGCTGATGAAAAGATGATGCCTATTGTAAGATGAAGAGAGTAATATAATAATAAATAAGATGTCTTTAGAATCTTGAGAAGTTGTTAACAACATGTTGAAACTACAACTTGGTTCAATGAAGGCCTAATTTCATAAAAACACCATTAATATTGACCATAAACATAATACTTGTTTTTATGAAATACTGCATGGTTTAGTGTCAAGAAAATGCAAACATTACATTGCAAAAGTGCTTGAAAGAATGAAGCGAGTATGTGTTATTAATGTTGCATGTGGATGTTACATTAAAACAACTCATAGTTTTCCTTGTGCATGTGAACTTACATATCCTCAAGTACAAGGTACTTCTGTTTCATTAGTTATCATTCATTTATTTTAGAAAAAATTAAATATTTAAGTGCATGAACTTCTTGAAGAAGATCATCTGGGATACAGTTGAAGTTGAACAAAAAATGTGAAGATTTGGTGGAATGACTCAACACCTTAGGTATTATTGTTTAGAGAGTGATGAAGAAAAAATATACTAATCCAAATACAAGAGCAAAAATAATCACTATAGTATATAAAATTGTTTTTTTTTTTAATAAACAACTCTTTATTTGAATGAGAGTATTAAAAGTACACTAATCCAAATACAAGAGAAAAAATAATCATAAATTTACAATAGTTTGAAACAATATAAAAGAGATTTATATCATTTATAAAAATTACTTCACCCATCTTATAATGAGTGATTCAGTCAAACATTTCATATAATTTTTTTTTTATAAATAAAATAAAAGATAACATGCTATTTTTACTAAAATACCACTATGATGTATTGAAAATAATAAAAGTAATATTAACTAGAGGATAAAATTGAAAAAAAGAATATATTAAAAATTGAAATGAATAATTTATTTTGGAACATTCTTTTATTTTAAATAAATTATTCATTATGAGAAGGAGGAAATACAATAGAATATCTCTTTGGATCCTATAACTAAGCATCCAAAAATGACTAAATACATTGAAAATAATTCAATTTCTTAATTTTCAATACACCAACAAACAATTTCAAGAATAAATTTTATAACATTGCAACTATTAATATATTTATAAAGCAGTTATAGGCCTTTAAGAAAACAAAATTTATTACTTATTAAATATATTTTCATAAATATTTAATAGTAGATTTAACTTGTTCATCTCTAAGTGAAGCAATAAACATAATTTTTTAAAATATTTTTTATTAGAGTTAATGGTTTTTTCTAATTATTTTATTATTTACAAAAAATATATTTATTATTTATATAATCAGACATAATATTTAGTCTTAAATTTAAATATAATTACAATTTTGATATATTTTAATTTGTACTTTACATAAACAAAAATAAAACATCAATATTTTATTATATTTAATTTATAATTTTAATATGAATAAACTAGGGATAATTATAAATTTTATTATAAAAAAATCGTTTTAATTTTATAAAATTTAATTTCTATGTATTACTTTAATTTAATCAAAATTGTACATTAAAGCTATAATATTATTCATAGAAACAAAATTTTCACAATTATATTTGATAATGCGTGATAGTTCAATAATGTAAACAAACATATCCCTACGTATATTCACACAAAGAAGGATACAAAGTATTTGTGTTGAATATAACTTTTTATCATTGTACACCAAGATTATTCACAAATTAATCGAGGCACATAGTTTATTTCGAGAGATTCATTTTGAATTGATATTTTTTCTTTGATAAATACACTAATACAAATATACAATTAATCAATTGAATGTCTCTAGGAATCTTATCATCACATCTAATAGTTACTCAAAATAAAAGATATATAATTAGATATACAAGGTAACATCTACTTATTTGATATGATTTATTTTCCTTATATATGATACAATTTATTATATATATATATATATATATATATATATATATATATATATATATATATATATATATATATATATATATATATATATATATATATATATATATATATATATATATATATATATTTTAAATAATTCTTTATCACTATTTTTACATTTTAAATATTGAAGTTTCAATTTAAATCAAAATTTTATTGAATTTGATAATTATGAATCTATATTTTTTATTAAATTATTCTAATTTTAAGGTTAAATTACAATTTTACTTCTCCAATTTTATCCATTTACAAAAATTAGCTTAAAATAGTTTTGATTCTCTCTCGTGTTTTTTAGTTAAAAAATGATTATATATTTATTTTTTAACTTATACTTTTATTTATAGAGTTTCAAAATCATTTATATACGATACTTTTTATATTTCACAAGATATTTATCAATTAAAAATTAAAAACTTTATAAATTTTAAAAATGCTAAAGTAGGAAGGGATCAAAATTATTTAAATTTAGAATAGGGGATAAATTTCATGAATAAGATAAAATAAGAGATCAAAATGTAATTAAATCTAATTTATTTTATGAAGAGAAGTTCTTTATATTTAAAAATAATATTTATAATATGAAATGCTAAATCAAGAAAGAAAATGTTAGACAACACTTTTTCGAAAATTTTATTAAAAGATCCATCTATGAACTATTGACTGTAATTATATTTGTTTTTTTTTAATATTTATAGAATTTGTTTTGATATTAATATAGTAATAAAAAATAGTTTTTAAATTAAAAAGATGTTAAGTTTTTAGTAGAAAATTTAAATATAAACTAATATTTTGAAAAAAAAATAATTTTTGTAAAAGTTTAATATACTAAAATAAAAAATAAAAATAACTATGAAATACATTGAAAATACATATATGATTTTATTAAAATATTCATTCTATATATTAATAAAAGAATGGTCGATAACATAGAACGATTATGTTCTGGACTGGCCTAACAGGTATCCTACGCCTAATTGAGGTCCAATCCAGTGTACTTCTGGACATAAGTCCAATAAGAGATTAGCGAAGACATGACCATTGTGAAATAGAGTCGTTGACATATAGCCGTTGGAGACTTCTTCCGTACGCGCCATAACATCTTTCACGCGGTCAACTACCCTCCGATATCCATAGGCATATGCCCCTATAAATATCCTCCACCTTTAGAGGGCTAGATATTCAATTCTAATCACTCTCATTTACGCTTTGGTTCATCTCACACTGAAAATTACTTGAGCGTCGGAGTACTTTGCAGGTACACCACCCCCTCTCCTACAAGCACCATCACAGTCCCAACTGAAGACCACGAGGACCTGTCCGAATCATTTTTGTATTGTGGTGCCGTCGGTGGGAAACTAGCAGCTCGTCTCATCTTTCGTGAACAAGATCCATTCTTTTCAACGCTAGATCAAAACTCATATCTTCTTTTTTGTCTTTATGGCTTCCCAGATCAAAGAGATTGTGAAAGATCCTCCCACCATCATCCTCAGCGTCGGGGACAACATTGGCAACCATGGGACAACCTAACTCAACGCTGAACACCAAGAAGGGTATTCTCCCTCCCCAGCTTCCAACAATCTGAAACAACCGTCCGTCATTCACAGGGATCACGTGTTCGAACTAATCCCCGTCTCGTCGGACGCAGATGCTAGCACTCAGGCTCTCATCACCGCCTTTAATAAGGCAAACCTCACTCTCTTCCGGTAGAGCGAACACATACAGATGCTCGAAGGTGATCGTCGTTCCATTTCTCCATCCAGGAGCCGCCACCACAGAGACTCTCGCACGCCTCCATGTCGCTCACGACCCCCCCACGGAATCGCAAGAGGAAGGATACCAGACAAATTTCTCCCCCGAGAGATCAAGATTGGCCCGAAGGATCACATCCAGAAAAGGCCAAAAAACGCACTCGACCTCGTCCTCGAAGAACAAGACGTTCACTAGACGACAAAGATCAGAGCAAGAAGTCCCGTTACGATGATGAAACTCATCCCCAATAGCGTAGCGGGAGTCGTCGCTGGAGCAGGTCTCCATATCCTTTGTCCGGAAGTAGCGACGAAGAGGATCATCGTGGGCCACTAAGTCCCGAGATTATGGAAACCGTATCCCTCGCGGTCTCGAGAAGCCCCCTCCACTGGCCATATACAACGGGACTACTGATCCCGGTGATCACATAGAAAACCTCGAGGCCATGCTCCACTATCACAACGTAGAAGGTGCCATCAAGTGTAGGATTTTGCCTATCACGTTGCGAAAAGGTGCTATGTCATGGTACAAACACCTCCCCGTGGGATCTATCACATCATGGAGAATCTTGAAGAACCAATTCACTAGGAATTTCACTGAGTCCAGACGTCAACCCTAGTCCGAGACCGCCCTCGAAGGGATTATACAGGGAAAAGAAGAGCCTCTACGGGAGTACATCGACAGATTCAACAAAGAAGTCGTGGAAGTACACACTACTGACCGCATGAAGCGGTACATCCTGGAGAAGAGCCTGCGCCCCAACATCGAATTCCGTAAATTTGTGGGATCGAGCCTCCCCAGTCCCTCACCAAGCTGCTCCACAAGGCTCAAACCTATATCCAGTATGAGGAAAAGGAGGCCGCATACAAGACACGTGAAAGCGCAAAGAATTTGCACATAGAAGGTCGTCCTCTCGAGAATAGAGGGCCATCGGGTCGTTTCTCTGAATATACCCTCCTCATAGATCCCCGCGAGAAAATTCTTACTGAATGCATCAATACGAATTCAAGTAGGGAGACGTTTGCTTCCCCAAACCAACTGCCTCTAAGGCCAACATCGACAAAAGCAAATATTGCTGGTTTCACCGCAGTCACGAACATGTCACTGAGGACTGCATCCACCTCAAAGACGCATTGAGATCCTCATCAAGAATGGGCACTTCAAGAAGTATGTCAAAGATGAAGCTCCTCGTCAGGAGGAAACAAAGAGGGTTGACGAAGTCTCCGAAGAAGCTGCTCCCATGCTGGTCGCCCTGTCAGTCACTAGACCCAAGGATTTCTTCATTCCTCGACACCTCATAAGCATAAGATACTTTGCAGCACACAACCCATGTGAGGCATTACCATCGGCCATGCTCTTCTCGGGTGGGGTCTACAATGAGATGACCATTAGGTCTGTTAGAAGAAGACTCAAACATTTGGTCGATTCATCACCAAGCCAACTTTCGTCTCTCGAGAAATTCAGGGGGAAGTCCCCACCAATTACTTTTTACATGGAAGAACTCCTCGGTGGTTCTCTGAACTCTCACATCCCTTTGCTAATTTGCGCCAAGATGGTAAAGACGAATGTTCGCGGGATACTCGTCGACTAGGGAAGCTCGGTCGACATCATGTACACATCGCTCTTCCGAGCATTACAGCTCGATCAGGAGAATTTATCCCTATACGTTGGATCTAATCTGTAAGGGTTCAACGGGGCTACCGCCAAACCCTGGGGTTAGGTCGAGTTGATGGTTACATTCAGGGAAGGAGATGCTTCCAAGACAATTAAGACATATTTCCCGGTGATCGATTGTCCATCCCTTTACCAATGCATCTTAGGGAGACCGACATTAGCCGAACTCATCGCGTCCCATCTACGGTCCATCTCAAAATAAATTATTATACATAGAAATGGCACATAACTACTCTCCACGGAGACATTGAGGTAGCGCGAAGATGTTTTGAATCGGCGACCAAAGGCCAGACTGTGATAGAGACAACTCCGAAGAGCAACAAGTGCGCAATGGACGAGAAGACCCCAATCGAAGAGTTTTAGCCCGAGAAGAAACTAACTCTTCAGATCAACACAATCTACATCGACTCTCGCATCCCAACAGATTCCGAGGACGATATCACTGCAGGCAAAACAACCATTCTGCGCCCCATGCTGAAATATTAGCTAAGGACCTCTTAGAGGCCAATTTTGTAACGGAGGCCAGGTATACAACCTGGCTCTCTAATACTATACTCGGAAAGAAATCTAACGGGAAATGGTGCATTTGTATTGACTACACCGATCTCAATCGGGCTTACCCGAAAGATTCTTACCCTCTGCCTAACATAGACAAATTGGTAGACAATTCTGCAGGTTTTAAATTACTGTCTTTCATGGACGCTTATTCTGGATACAATCAGATACCCATGGCTGATAAAGATAAAAGGCCTACCGCGTTCATGACCCTGACGAGAAATTATTACTACAACGTAATTCCCTTCGGGTTGAAGAACGCATGAGCCACATATCAACACATGATGAACAAGGTCTTCCAATCAGAGATTGAGGACATGTTCAAAGTTTACATGGGCAACATGATCGTCAAGTCCACCCAAGAATCTTATTACACATATCATGACAAATGCACCTTTGGAGTAAGGGCGAGAAAGTTCATCAATTTCTATCTAACAGAAAGAGGAATCGAGGCTAACCCCGAAAAGTGCCTCGCTTTCTCAGAGTTTTGTACGCCTAACTCGAAGAAGTCGATCCACTCCCTAAACGACATGCTCACCTCGTTATCTCACTTTGTGGCAAAATTTGCATAACACGCCTCACCCTTCTCAAACTAATTCGTGAGGAAGCAACATTTGAATGGACAAAGGAATGAGAGCAGGCCTTGCAACACCTCAAACAAGCGCTATCAGAGCCCCCGGTTTTGTCAAGACCAATAGTCGGGGAGATCCTCTACTTATATCATTCTGTTAACGCCAAAGCCATCGACGCATCTCTCATAAAGAAAGACCCAGAGGGACATAAGCCCATATATTTCACGAGTAAAACCTTGCAAGGGCTAGATCTCAAGTACAAGAAAATAGAGAAAGTCACCTTCACACTCGTAAACACAGCCAAGAGACTATGGCACTATTTCCTGGCACACACCATGGTCGTACGGACCGACCAACCTATCAAGCAACTATTATCCCGACCAGATATGGCCGAAAGAATGCTGAGATGCTCCCTAGAACTATCCGAATTTGACATACACTACAAAAGCAGGAAAGCTCTAAAAGCTCAAGCCCTGGACGACTTCGTGGTTGAGATAACCTCAATAGAAGCTTCACCAGAAAGTGCTTATAAGTGGGTCATCTACGTCGATGGAGTATCTAGTTCGCCAGGAAGTGGAGCGGGGATCATCCTCGAGAATGAAGAAGCCCTCGTGGTTGAAGTATCTCTAGTTTTTTCTTTCTCGACATCTAATAACCAGGCTGAGTATGAAGCTTTCCTAGCAGGAATCTGCTTGGCCAAAGACATGGGCACACAAGAAATTAAAATCTACATTGATTCCCAGCTAGTCGCATCGCAGGTTAAAGGAGAATACCAGGCAAAAAACGACCATTTGGTCGAATACCTAGCATTAGTACAGCGAATGCTGGCGCAATTCAAATCTTGGGACATCCATCACATCCCCCGCGGACGTAATTCACGAGTAGATGTCCTGTCGAAATTGGCAAGTACATAGAAGAAGGGTGGGAACAATTCGGTCATCCAGTAAACACTTCCCCTCCCTAGCAATGAAGATACCTACAAAATCATCGACATCAACGTCATAGGTACCAACGATTGCTGGATGACTCCAGTATTCCACTAGTTAACAACCAACGATTTGCCCGAAGACAGCAAAAAAGCCAGAGCCACTAGATGCCGCACATCCTTTTACGTCTTTATAGACAACAATCTATACCGTCGAGGATTTTCCATTCCACTCCTCAAGTGCACCGAGGAAGAAATCGTGTCAGACATCTTGCACGAAATACACGAAGGTATAAATGCACAACACTCGGGCGAAAGATCCTTGGCTCGAAAGGCCTTAAGGGAAGGTTACTACTGGCCTACCATGCAAAACGACACCAATGAGCACGTGAAGAAATGTGAAAAATGCCAACTTCACAAGGAGATGCACCTCGCACCCCAAGACGCGATCAAAACAATGTCATCATCATGGTCGTTCGTGCATTGAGGAATGGACATCCTCGGACCCTTCACAGGGGGTTCTTTCTAAAACAAATATCTAATCATGGTCGTGGACTACTTCACCAAGTGGATAGAAGCCGAGGCCCTGGCCAGAACCACTGCATTTAACATTTTGCAATTTTACAAGAGAAACATCCTAGTCAGGTTCGGCGTACCTCAATCCTTCATCACGGACAACGGTACCCAGTTCACGGACATGAATTTCCAAGATTTCGTTGCCAAGACAAGCACCAAGAAGCATTTCACGTCAGTCGAGCACCCCGAGACCAATGAATAGGCCGAGGTCGCCAACATAGTCATTTTACGAGGCTTAAGATGAAGACTGGGCGAAGTAAATAAAAAGTGGGTCGAAGAAATCCACAGTGTACTCTGGGCCTACCGAACCACTCCATATTCAACTACCAGGGAAACTCCATTCCTGACGATGTATGGGATGGAAGCAGTCATCCCCGTGGAAATGAGAGAACCCTCACGAATGACAGAGTCTCCTATGGAAGAAGAACTCAATGATGAAGCATTAAGGGAAGAGCTCGACTTAGTCGAGGAAATCCGTTCAGGGGAAGCTCTACGTGAAGAGTCCCTGAAGCAAAAGATCGCACTGCGTTACGACGCCAAGATCATCAAAAGAAAATTCCAGGTAGGTAGTCTTGTCCTATGCAGAAACCAAAAGGAGTCTCGTGAGGGCAGACTCGCAGCCAACTGGGAAGGCCTATACCGAGTCAAGTAAAAAACTGGCACATAAGCATACTACCTCGAAGAATTAAATGGAGAACCATTTGCTCGACCATGGAACGCTGAAAAGCTAAAACAATACTATGACTAAATCCATCCAAAACGCAGAATAGCTGCCTGTGGATCTTCCTCGCTAACAGAGGGGAAGCGCTCAACCACAAGGATGTACCATGGTATAGGTACAACCCTTCACATGAAGTAAGCAAACATTTGTCCAGCTGTCAGAAAGATGATTCACCCAACATGGACACCTCAAACGAGATCCTGCATTGCCATACCAACATGGAAAACCCCTAAGTCGCGATGGGAAAGGTCTAAGCCTTAAGGGAATAAAGGACTCAACCACGTCCTCTATCCCCTTTAACGAGAACAAATCTTGCCCCTCCACAAGTTCCATACATTATCGAGTTCATCATAGCACGTCGAGCATATCCCCAGTTCTATAACTTAAATGTTTAAATCATACATATGATTACGATAACAATGCACAAACAAGGTAAAAAGAGCAATAATTATATATGTATAAAAAAAATATCGACCATAAGGTCGGACATTGTCTTAAGTTACACAAAACAAGGGACTAAGCCATATACATCAAAAGTACATAAATGGCACGCATGCCAAAAAACTTCATTCCTTGTCGGGAGGGATCACCACGCCAATCTCCATGCAATGAAGAAGACCAATGCCTTCCACGACCAACTCCACCCTAGGATTCTTCACCTTGAGCTGCTCAACAACATTGTCAAAGCCAAAAGAAGCCATTGCTAAATTGTCCTGCACCAACAAGCGGATCTGAGCAATCATTTCGGCCCTGGTTGTCATCGCGGCCTCCTTTTCCATTTCATCCTCCCCGAAGACCAACTTTCTCTCTTCCTCCGCAACCCGCTTCTTCAAACGCTCATTGTCAATGGTGAGACCTGCCATCTTGTCCCTGATCTCGGTGACCTCCCTCATCAGCTCGAGTTTACTCTCGTAACACCCCTTCGCCTGAAGCAGATCATTCTCAAGATTGGAATTATCGAGCTCCACCTCGGAAACTCTGTCTTTAGCAGCTTAAAGGTCCTTGTGAGGCAGATTGTCGACATCATTCAGAGCAATGAAAACTTCGAGGATCCGCATCATCGCCGCAGCATCCCGACACAACTTTGTTCGCAGGTCCTTTTGATTAACAACCAGAATGGCCGCTGCATCCAACTCGGGGACCCGAACTGATGACCCCTCATTAAACAACGACATTTGAGTCATACACTGAGGCAGAACAAACGTGCCCGAAGGCACCACATCAATCTTTGGAGGGGAAGAAGTTTCCTCAACCCTCATCCTCTTCCCTAGCGGAGAACCACCCACTAGAGTGCTCCTCGAAGTAGAGCTGCCCAAGACGACAAACCCTTCGAGGGTAGCCTAGTCCTTGACAACTTCAACCCTACTCTTGGGTCACTTCTTCAAATTGTCTTTATTGGCCGTCACTAAGCGTTCACGCATTTCAGCCATTTTATCAGCAAGATAAAAAGATAAACAAGTCAGTTACCGGTTAAATCCTCTGACACAAATCAGGAAAAACTAAAATCCACCTAAGAGCCGTATTGCCGCATCATCGTTCGGGAAGCTGAGTAGCGCCTTTACATTTATTAACCTAACCTGGGTGGCCTGTGTTCTGCCGGGCTTCCGGAGGACATGCCCATCTGAATCTACGAATGCCAAAGGGCAGAAGCTGGAAACAAAGTTGAAGAGCATATTATACGATGCCATATCATTAGTGTTAAGATCCTCGGGTTTCATTATATAGTGGTCGCTGGCATGCCGAAAATCGACGTCAACCCACCTCAACAGGAAATGGGCCACCAACATTTCCTTACCATCGACAACCTCCCTATCATAAAACGAGTCCTTGTCCATCTGCGAGCTCAATTGAATGATGTAAAAATGATACTTGAAATCGCGAACAGAGTCCAGGTACACTTTGAAGAGCCTGCTCGTCTGCTTCAACGACACCCAACTGTATCGACCATCTTGAGAATTCCTCTAGAGATGGAAGATCCTAAAGAATAGACTTATGGTCGCACCAATCTCCAGGAAACAACACACCAACTAGAAAGGACTTATAAACGCCAGGGCATTTGGGTGTAGTTGAGAGGGCACGAGCTCAAGGTGGGTAAAAATCGCCTCATGGAAGTCCGTGAAGGGCAGACGGTACCTAGCTTCTCGAAACGCGAACTCATACATAGGAAATCTAAGGGTAGGGAAACGAGATATACTTTGTACGAGTTTCAGAGGTAGTGCCTTCCAGTTTACAGGATCCCCCTTTTTCCTCTTCTCGATATGACCCCACACGTCTGAGGCATTTACAACAAATTGAGAAGCCGTCTCGAGTGGCTCGTCCATGATCTACAGTCTGTCAGCAACAGGGACATTCGCGGCTCCCGTAGCGTCACCTGAAAGGTTATCCTCGATTCCATGAGCAGGCTTCTGACTCCTTTCACCTAAAAAGCAAAGGAAACATGATGAATTCGACGATCTCAAATCCACCCTTCCACTGCAAATCAAGTGAAAGGGCGACGATAAGGACCAGGGACATGTCCCCAGATCAGCCCCTTGACCTAGAAAAGCATTATGGGGACAAACCCGACATGTCAGATTCACCCTCGCTATAAGCAACTTTATCCTCAAACTGGGTGGAAAGCCTATAAGGGACTCGTCCCTCTACACTACCATCACCATTGACGATCTAATGCCCGGTCACTAACACTAAAATATCTTAACCAGAATCTAGTATGAATCTAACATCAACCTATTCATCTACTGAAACCTAACCCTAGTTCTTGATGAGACTCATACACACTTGATGAACATTCATCATGTTCTCTAGAAATTCAAGAATCTCCATTAACATTGAAGATCCTATGAACTTCATGAGAAAACTTATGAATGTTCATCATTCAAGCTGCAAAATAGAGGGAAGAAGATGAATATTACCTTGATCCATGGTAGAATCTTTTGAAGTTGATGACGTCGACGATGAAGTTTCAGGCGAGAAGTTGCAGAGCGAAGATTTCACGGTGACAGAAAGAGTTCGTGCGAAATGATAAAATGAATTTCTTCCCCTTTTATAATGTCCTAAGCTCGCATGGGGAAATGCAAAGGCCAAGTAATTATTACCTAGGACTAGCCCCCATGTGTCATAAATAAATTGCGGCGCATTCCAACACGTGCCATTAAAGTTAAAAATGTTTCATCTTCTCAAAACAAAATATTTTCCTAATGTCTGTATGCCTTCTTCCCACAGACAACTGCCCGTTATAATAACTAAAACCTGATAAGACCACTTGCTCGCAACGTTTTAGATCTATGTCACGTCAACCTCGATTCCTCGACACCTTAAGTCACTATCCCCGCTCGAGCACATCGACTTTGGGGGCTTCTGTTTTGGACTGTCCTAGCAGGTGCCCTACGCCTAATTGAGACCCAATCTAGTATACTTCTGGGCACAAGCCCAATAAGAGATTAGCAGAGATATGACCGTTGAAAAATAGAGTTGTTGGCATATACCCGTTGGGGACTTCCTCCGTATGTGCCATGACATCTTTCACTTGGTCAACTGCCCTCCAGAATTACAGGAAGCAGTTACGATCAAATAAAGGCCACACGCCCGATATCCACGGTTATATGCCCCTATAAATACCCTTCACTTGTGGAGGGCTAGGTATTCAATCCTAATCACTCTCTTTTACGCTTTAGTTCGTCTCACATTGAAACTTACTTGAACGTTGGAGTACCTTGCAGGTACACCACCCCTTCTCTTACAAACACTATCACAGTCCCAGCTGAAGACCACGAGGACCTATCCGGATCATTTTTGTACAAGTTATATATTATATTTTATGCGATCAAAATTAAAATTAAGTAAGATACTATTTATTACTATTATTATTATCAAAAGTTTTAACATATTATTAAGAGAGTGAGTAAAGGCTCAATAATCCTCATCAATATAATAATAATAATAATAATAATAATAATAATAATAATAATAATAATAATGATAATTAGGCATAATTATATTTTAGTCCCCTATTTTGTCTTATTCATAAAATTTATTCATCTATTTTAAATTTAAACAATTTTGATCTCCTCTCGTTCTTTTGTATTTAAAATTATCAATATTTCTAATTTTCTTAAATGATGAGTTACTTTTATATATATATATATATATATATATATATATATATATATATATATATATATATATATATATATATATATATATATATATATATATATATATATATATATATATATATATATATATATATATATATATATATATATATATATATATATAAACTTATTCTAAAATTGTATAGATAAAAATATAAATTAAAAAAATGAATAACTCATTAAACTTTTATGGAAAAAATGTAAGAGACAAACAATTTGAATTTAAAATATAGAAAATAATTTCATAAATAAGATAAAACTGGGGATGAAACAAAATTGTTATTTAATATAATAATAATTATAATGATTATAATACCTCTATGGTCAATAATAATAATAATAATAATAAAAAAAATAAATAATAATAATACTTATTATTTTCAATAGTTAGACCTAAGAGTAAAGGTCTAATATTACCTTTCAAAAATATATAATTTTTTCAATATTATAAATATCATGATTAAATAGAAAATACTTTCCTTCATATATTATAAATTATAATTATTAAAAAAACTTATAATCATCAAATTTGTTAAATTTTGATTTTAATTTAATCTTTTAAATTTGAGAATAAATAAATAAGGAGAGTCTTTTTTTATATATAAAAAAATTATTAAAAGAATAAGGTGTTAATACTTTTTCTAAATTGAGATTAAACTATATTAGAGTTTTTCAATATTTTTCATAAACAAATTAAAATCGGTGGTGACTCTATTGATTTTCTTGCAAAAGACATTTTAATAAGATTGTTTTAAGGTGAATATTCCGGTACCTTTAAACTTAGTTGGGTACCGGTACCTTTAACCAATCAAAAATTATGATTTAATACTATATCATTTTATTGTATTATTTTATTTTAAAATAAATTAAAATATTCTCACAATTTATACTAGAGGTACTGATATTCAATTACTCCCTCCGGTCTCATATATAAACAAATTTACAAAAAAAACTCGTCCTTTAAGAAAAATATTTGAATACATTTAAATCTTGTACTCTTTCTAAGTTTACCCATACTTTTTGCTTTGTAAATTGTTAAAAACATAGAAATGTGAAAAAATAGAGATATATTTGAAATAATAGCATTTAATATAATAAATATAAGTGACTTTTGCTTATATTTAAGGCTTTAATTTTTGTTGTTGTAAATTTGTGTATATATGAGACAAGATAGAGTACTTATAATGGATTATTAAGAATTTACTTTGTTTTAATCTAGATTTTTGTTTAGCGTGAGAAAACACCTTGCAAAAAGAGGTGTGATTTGGTACATTCACGGAGTCCATGGAGTCACGTAGTCAAACTTCTCTAATTGTTTAAACAAGACAAAACAATTTTGATTTTAAAATTAATACTTTTTAATCATGTAAGAGGCAATGTTTGTTTTCTTTTTGGACCTTATAATTAAGATCCATCGATTAGTGTGACTGTTTTTTATAAGCAAAATGAATTAAGATGATGCACAATCCAAACAAATATAAAGATGAAAATCACCTAGGAAGAATCAAACTAAACCAAAACAGAGGTCGAAGTGACACACCACTCGGATCAAGAGTAACAACCATCCATCTTTTGTCCGACCACCCTCCACTCCTACGACAATCTATTAATCATCCCCAACCCATCAAACTTAGTCAAAGACCCACCATCAAAGATATATAATAGAATTTCAACAAAACCAAATGGTCCAACAATTTGCCAAACCGAAAGTCCAACCAAGTTTCACCTTAAAGATCGAATATACCACCTCTTCAATCGCAAGCAAACCGTTGAAAAGATTTGACGAAACAAAAGATAGAGGGATGTGGATCCAATCCAATGTTTGATCCCACCAACCAACCAAAATCGGACAAACGCAAAATAAATTATTGAAATCCTCATACTCCACACCACAAAGAGAGCAAACCAAATTGGAAGATCCAAATAAGAGTCCTCTACGCTCTAAATTAGATATAGTCGGAACACGATCCAAAAATAATCTCCACCCAAAAATCAAAGTTCTACTAGGAGCTTTAGTCTGCCAAACACCCTTCAATGCATTCAGAACATCCCCATTCAAGGCAGTTCCGTTGTGGCAGCAGTCGGAAATCCAGTTGTAATAATTTGCAACCGAAAAACCTACAGGATTGCGCCACCACACTGTAAACACCCCAAATCCCTCTCACTTTCTTATTCTTTGGCTTATGATCCCATATAGTACATAGAATATCACTACATCTTACATTGCATATTCACCTTTAACATCTCATTGCATCTCTGCACAGCTAGGGTTTGTGATCAGATGAATCTTGAAGAGAGTATGAGGTATCTCAGAGGCCATGAAGCATGACAAGAAGGTACTTGAGTGTTCTAAGGTCATATTGTACCCCCAAGGGTTCTTGGAAGTTAAAAAATCACAAGAGATTGCAGAGCCACCCAGGCAGGCTCAGGGCTCCTACACAGATGACCTGAAATTAGGGTTTTGGGTTTAAGGCCCTCACAACCAAAATTTTTGGTCATTCTTGATTCAAATGGTCTTTATATGATATAAGGAGTGTGTGGATGAAGTTTGATGAAAAATTCAATGTGGAAGTCATCTGATCAAATGGTAACTTGTTGTGTAAGAAAAGTCAGGATTAGGGCATCTAAGGCCTCCAACAAGGGTTCCAAAGGGTCATCATCATCAATTTGAGGTCCTATGACCTTTATTTGGTCTTAGGAATGTTTGAAAGATCACAATATTGAAGAATTTTGAGCCATTTCAAAAGTTGTCATTTTTGGACATGACTTGTAATGAAAACTTTCCATTTTGGGAAAGATTTTCCACCTCCTCTTTCTTGATCAAAAATACTTCAAATAAATTTTATTCAAACATGAAAGTTGTAAATTGGATCTTCCCATTTTCAAAAAGTACAAGAACTCATCTTGATTCATCCTAGAACTCAAGATATTGCAAGTCAAAGTTGGGAAAAATCTTGTAATTTTCAAGTTCATGTCAAAGAGGGAAATGTGCAAAAGTGAATTTCAGGCTTCTACATGACCTCTAATCCACTTAAATACATCATGGCATGATCAAACAACATCTCAAAGTCAGAATTTATCCTTGAACCAAAGGATTTCATGACTTATTTCTCAAGAAATCACAAAGTTGCAAAATTGCAAAACCTATGCAAACTCTTGATCCAAGCCATACAGCTCATAACATTTGATCCTAGGGTGCTCCTTGAATCCAACTGAGTCAGCTTAAGCCCTCAAATCAGCTCTGCCATGGCCCATACCTCAAGTACACAATTTTTGACTTTTTGGCCAATTGAGCCATGTCATTCCCATAATGGATATCTACTCTTCTGACTCATTCTAATTGTTTATGCATTTCCTAAAGATCATAAAACACAACACACAAGAGCTCAGAACACACACATACTCAGATTGCACAAAAATTCCCAAAAACTTCCTCTCTTCGATTCTCCCAATCCAACCATCAAACTTCAAAAATTTCTTCACTAATCAACCACACATCACCCATAAAACAAATCCCACCCCTCATAATGGCCTGAAACACAACACACAAGAACCTCATTTTCTGCCATATCAGAACTGAACCTCTCAAAATAGCCAGTTTAAACTCCATTCAAGCATTCCATTAGCCTTAGGAGGTTCAAAGGAGGCCATTTGCACAAGAGAGAGGCTCTGAAAGCTCACTTTCGAAGGTCTCCAGCTCAGGTATAACTCAAGAACGTTTTTCTCAGAACTTTATTTTCTTGTTACAAAATGAATCATCATGTTGCATTGATCATCTAGATGTGTTTAGAATTGAAAATGAGCAAGAAATGACCATTTCATGTTGTTCTGAAAGTTTGCCCGTGTTTTGATTTTTGTTTCGATTTGCTTAATTCATGTATCATAAATGTTGTTTGATGATTGATTTGTGTTCCATGAAGTGTGAGGAGTGTTTCTGGGCAGGTTAGAGGGCTTGGGGTGGCATGGGGAAGAAGATAGGGTTTTGGTTGGCCGGATAAGATGACTGGAACACTGTTCCGGTCATCTGAAAGTGATTACGGTTAGGGTGCCCAGATTGAACGTGAGCCCTTAGATCCTGATTCGGTTAGTGAGTGGACGGTTTAGATTTGTCATTAACCCTAATTATGTTTAATTAAATCAGATTGAATACTGGCCTTTGGATTGCGCGCGTTTTATAAGTTTAAACATGGACCCTTGGATGCTCATACCTTCAGTCAAGCTGACTCACAATCTCAACCCTTGATCTGGACTCCACGCAATCTGAGCCATTCCTTTCAATTATTTTTCATTTTTATTTTATTTATTTCTTTTTTGTTTCCTTTATTTATTTAAAATAGCAAAACATTTTCAAAAATTCTGATATTTTACACTTTCATTCTAATTAATATTAAAAACCCAAAAACATTTTTATTTTTATTTTTTGCATTAAAAAATTATTTTTAAATAATTTAATTGTATTATTTAATTAATTAATTCATTTTAATTAATTAAAAATACTTTTAGGTATTTAAAAATCACCAAACAAATCAGAGAGCCTCTTTGAACATTAAGATCAATTTACAAACTCATTTCACAAATTTATTTTAGGGTTTGATCATGTTTTGACAATTAAACTTGAATTAGGGTTTTGAAAATCCCCTTTTTCATAACCCTAATTCAAATATTCATTTCTACCTAACCAAAATGAGTTTGTACTTGGTTCTTTTTGCATTCTTTTACATGTTGCATCTAGTATCTAGGATATTTAAGTCATATTTTTGCATTGCATTTTCAATTTGTTTTGACTTTTTCTTTGTAAAGTGTCCAAAACCCTAGCCAAACTTAGGAAAACCATAACTTGACTTGGGTTTTGCTTTAGACCTCCACCCTGGGAGGGTGTACTTTTGTAGGTTTAGGGTTTGCTTGGATGCAATTTAAATTTTTTTATCATATGGTTTGCTTCTGATTTTGATCATGGACTTTGTGCATATGTATATACTAACTTTTCAGGTGCATATGGTGAGTTAATTAGGATGTGGATGTGCATCCACATCCAATCTCTTCTCACCCTCTTATTTATTTTTGTTTGAAGTGAATTTGATTCACTTGTGTTTGTTTCTCTCCCACTCCTAAGTTACTTAACTTCTTCAGGAAGTAAGTAACCTATCTTTCTCTCTCTTTCTCTTTCATCTGCTTCTTCCTTGGTGGCCATCTGAAGACTTCTCTTTGAGCCTCATAAACCATAGGAACATCTAAGCATGACAATTTTAGGGTTGTTAATAGTACCCCTTAGTCTTTTACCTTTTGGGTCTCCTTGAGCCTCTACTTCTCATCTCAATAACAAAGGCTAAACATTTAAAGTTTTGGGGCTCTGTATTAGGGTTATGCCTGTATCCTTATCTTAGGATGGAGTGTATAACTTTAATACTTAGTGTTAAACCTTTAATTTTTTTTCAACTCTTAATCAAAACACCTAATAAATCATCAAGACTTAAGTTTGTAACTTGGGCCTTATATTAGGGTTCCATCTATGCCTTTGGGTCAGAGGGACTAACCCTAGTGTTTAATGGACAAGTCCCCCTCAGGTTTAGTCTTACAAACATAAAATTCACTTCTTAATCTCACCTCTAATTAAAATCCATTTTAATAAAGGTTTTTTATATAATGATTTTAATCCCTGACCATGGATTAAGTTGAGGTATCTTCCTCATCTTAAGTGTCCTCATCTATCATCCTTATCTTAGGATGGTGTACTGAGTTCACTAATCCCTGATTAGAGATTAAACTCATTATTTAACACAAAACAAAAATCCAAAAACACTTAATAATCACAAATGGGTTAATGATCTTAATCCTATATCATTAGGGTAATTAAGTCAAGATATTCATCTCACACTTGAGTATACTCATTATCCCTAATCAGGGATGATATAATGAGTTTACAAATCCTTGATTAAAGCTAAAGCTCATTATACTATGCAAAACACCAAAACCAATAAAAAAATGAAAACACAAAAACAAACAATAAACGTCTCCACCGAGATTCTTTTCTCATTACACTCACTCTGAAAACGAGAACTCGCTTCTCCTATCTTATGCAAGATAGTCAGGACTCGAGCCAGACGAGTCACACACTTGAGCATAGACAAGCAAGCAGTTCACACCAAAACATCCAAGTCTCTTTGAGTTAAACTACGGTGTTCTAACTTCCTCATTGCACGAGAGGATATGTAGGCATAACTTAATGGTTATCGAACAAAAGTCCCCAAGTCTCCCCCCTCTCCTCTTTCTAGCTTTCTTTTCATAGCCTCAGTTTTGAGCTCCCATTCTTTGTATACCATCAACCTGTACATCCACCTCTTTCATACACTGTTAGCACATACACTTTTCCCCCCTTTTTAAAAACACAATCAGGTAAGCGTGGATCCCGTCGAGTACAACGAACGATCTGGGTGCTAATACCTTCCCAGGTCGTAACCAACCCCCTTACCCAGTATCTTTGGTTCGCAACCATCTTATCCATATCTTTCTAGGTTTATGCAGCATTACCTTTCCTTAGGGATAAAAATGCATAGTTGGCGACTCTATTCAACCTCAACCTTCAACATCGCCGACACCAGTTCACGTTTGCACCGGGACGAAAGTCCGGGGAGCAACACACACAAAACGATCGTCTTCCCCTTAGAACACCTGCAACAACTATAACATACCCACTATAACAAGCATATATTGAGTTACAATATGCTCAATAGGGTATATCTGCATTGCCACTGACCAAACCTAAGAATTATCCTGCCAGTTCCCATTTTGATATACACACGGGCTGCTATGATCCGCAAACGAGAAAATAGCAGGAAACAAACTATGTAAAGGTTCGTTACCCATAAAAAAATGTCGAAAATGAAGTGAAAAAAGTGCCTTCTACCAAGTCTGCATCTGACAAAATCCACGAACCAACTAGCATGATCACTGTCCCCCACCCCGCATAAGACTTTCCACCAAACCGAATCCTTCCTCCCCAACGGCTGCCCCAACTTGTTAAAAAATCTTCTTCTAATGTTGTTATCTGAATGAAAGAAAGAACGAACTAAGGAGAATTAATATCATTCAAAATAAACCATTTTCACTTGCAAAGAAGAGCGATATTAAAGAATCCACAATGCTTAATACCCAACCCCCTTCATTCTTCGACAAGCACACCAAATCCCAACTCACCCAGTCAATTTTATTCTTATCCTCTCTACCGTACCAAAGAAAATTCCTTTGAATTTTAATAATCGCCTTCGGAGTTTTGTAGAGCGATAAGTAAAAAATTGGGATATTGGATAGGGTGAAATTAATAAGTACGACTCTCCCTCCAATAAACAAACATTTTCTATTCCAAGAGGAAAATCATGAGAGAATTTCCAAAATAATAATAATTGGATAATTGTATTATTTGAATTAATAATATAAATATTGTATTCAGATTTTTTATCTCTCATTTAAATGGTCTATTGTGATTATTGTTGGTGTAATGTGCCATGTCATTGAATATTTTTATGAACAATTGCTACTTATAAACAAATCATACCTATTTTATACGAACCATTGTTACTTTTTCATATGTGGTAATCAAAAGAGTGCAATCCTTTTTCTAAAAAGATGTGTTTGTTTCAAACATATATCAACCTCATTATAAATAAGAGGTCTTGGCATAATGAAAACACATAACAAACTAGTCTCAAATTATTTTCTCATACTAAATTATCTTTCTCTTCTTTAATGCATGAGAACAAGTAAAAGAAATATTATTCTGTAAAATACTATCAAAGATACGCTTAGAGAGATTGTGCAATTCTCTTTAAGGATTCAAAAGTATCCTGCAAGAAATCCGCCGGTAAACCCGTTTGCATCCAACATACAAAGATTGGTGGGGTCAAATTGTTCCTTAAGCTTAGTATGGAAACACACACTTTGGAATTTTATCAAGCAAATTTATTTCTCTATTTTCATCTCCGTCCATTCTTAGTTTTACAGCAGCCCCAAGACAAAGTATCTGACAAAAGTCTCCTATTCAACTTAGCCTAAATCGGAAACCAAACCTGCTTCCTTCTAGGATTAACAACCACGAGAATACCAAGGAAATTGAAGGATGGAGATAGAATATCACAATTAAAAAAAGACGCCGCCACTTGACCAAAACTCGGGTCCAAATTAATTTCCACGAGGCTACTTTTGCACAAATTGATACACAAACCCAAAACCAATTCAAATCCTCTAAGAATGACCTTAATGCTCTAAATATTCCTCCAAGACACACCGCCTACCAACATGGTATCATCTGTAAATTGGAGAATATCGAATTTGACCACATTATTAAAACCAAAGCCATCGAATTTGCCCACATGGGACGCCTTTCTCACCATAGCCGATATACCCTCCGCCACCAACAAAAACAGGAAAGGAGAGAGAGGGTCCTTTTGGCGGAGACATCTAGAAGCCACAAAATCCGAGGTTGGACTCCCGTTCACCAAGATAGAAACGGAGTTGCAAAAAATTAGAGCAACTTCCATCCAACCTCTCCACCTGTCTCCAAACGTCATTCTCGCCGACATATACCTAAAAAAAACCCAAGACATGCAAACATACGCCTTCTCTAAATTGACTTTCACAATCATACACCACCTTTTGTTTTTCTTCACAAAATCCAAAATTTCATTGATGATTAGAACTCCATCCAACATATTCCTATCAGGAAAGAACACCGATTGAGTGAGAGAGATAAACATCCTGATAACTAACTTCAACCGATTCGACAACAGTTTCACAAGGATTTTATATAGGCTACCGACGAAGTAAATTGGTCTATAATCGTCGAAGAATGCTAACAGTGTGAAAATCATACACGAATCGACAAACATCCTCTTTCACCACTGCATAAATGCTAAAATACATTGTGACAGAGGGAGTAGTTTATTACATACTAAATACTTTTTATATTATTCATTCCTTTTAAAACCTTTACTTGCAAACATATCCTTATAAAAGAAAACAATCTTTTCTTGAATAACAATACCACTATATAATAGTGTAAAAGTTTAAATACATCATCCATAGCATAATCAAAAGACACTACTCTTAAATGAACAAATCTTGAACTGAACATTTTCAATAGGCAATTTGTCACTTGGATAAGCACAATCCAATTTATCTTTCTTCACTGGCAGCAACTCACAAGGTTGAGGACTCACATTGCTTGAAACTCCAGCAATATCAGTACAATTCCATGGAAGTTTCTTCTTAGACCTTTGCTCACTCATTTCTATATTCACATTAGAAAAACAAATTTTAGTAAACGGGTCATTAGAAATTCCTGCAAGTTGACCTGCAAATGTTACATTCTTAGCAGTAACATCTCTATAATTTATTCCACTAATTTTAGGCAATGCCTTTGGATCAAAACCTTTATCAGGGTGTTGTCCATAAGTCCCTGTCATCCAAAACACATACTTCATTGTGTTTAATTTCATTCCTTTAACAAAAATGTCCTTCACAAACCCGCCTCTACCGATAGCGGTTTTGACTCTAACGGCTGATTCTGTTGTGATAGCAGTTATGTCTTCTGCTCTTACATCTTGGATTCCACCTGACATTTCACTCCCTAACGCAATCATAGCACTATCCGGCGATATACAGGTTAACCTTCTTATGATTATATGTTGAGACGGCTTTCCGACTTTGATTCCATACTGATCCCATCCACTTTTTATCGCAATACAATCGTCACCAGATACAATGTAGTTGTCTTCAATCCTAACGTTTGTTGACGAATCTGTTAATAAAAATTATCATTTCGTCACGCTTTCTTTGTCATAAAAAGTTGATGAAATTATGCATATTGTTGAAGAAAAAAATATATTACCTGGATTTATTCCATCAGTGTTTGGAGAATCCACTGGTGCAAGAATGGTGAGTCCATTTATAATAATGTTACTATCAAAATAGAGAGATTTATCAGAATAATGAAATACTATAACGCATGAAAAATCGAAAAAAATGGTGTTTCATCAAACCTGCTATAAATTGGATGAACAAACCAAGTTGGAGAGTTAATCAAAGTGAGGTGTGATATCTGTATTTGATCAGAGTACATTAGTTCAATCATGTATGGCCTAGTAAGTTTCAATTGATCTGCCTTGAACTTTTTCCACCAATAAGATCCTTGTCCATCAATTGTTCCATTGTCACCTTATGAACAAATTCCATTAGGTTAAATTAAAAAATCACTTCCACATTTTAGTATAAACTTTATAATCTTTAACAACGGTGTAAATAGTTACCAGTTATTATAACATCAGTGAGGTGAGTTCCGAAAATGAGACTGCTAAACCTTCCACCCGGTGCATCTCTTCCTCTTCCGTAAGACGGTAATACCGGAAGTTGAGGCCATTCAGATTCATCCTGTATATATCATGAAATTTATATAACTCTTTCATTGATTTAAAAATTTTGAGATGCAAGAATATATAGGTATATACATACCTGAGATGCGAGAATGACGGCGTCTTTTTGGAGAAAAAGAGTGAAATGGCTAGTGAGATTGAAGCTTCCGGTTAACCATTTACCAGGTGGAACAATGAGTAGTGCACCACCATCATTTGAATAATGGCTAAGTTTTGATATTGCTGAATTGAAAGCCTTTGTGTTAGAGGTTTTGCCATCACCAACTGCACCAAAATCTGTCAAAACTGCACTGTGTTTTCTGCAATTAATGGCAGGGTAATCAAAGCTGGCCAATTTAGCATTTTGCACTCTGCATTCTGCTAGTGATCCCAATATCACAGCTACAGAGATCAAACAAATAAGCTGCACCAAAATTATAGTTAGTAGTAATAATAATAACAACAACAAGTGTTTATTTTCTTAGACAAACATAAGCAACATAAAAACTGTGTACGCAGAGAAAATTACAAAGGAATTTTGGAATGTTAGACTCTTCATGATATGATGAGACATTTCAGTTGTTGAGAAAACACAAACATATGGTCTATATATATAGAGAAGATTATAACTTAAAGTAGTAAACAAAATGTCCATATTTGAATTTTTATTTCTTTGACTGAAATGTCCATCTTGATAAAATTTAAAATATTTTATTTGAAGTAAGTTTTTTTTGACTAAAAAAAGAATAGGACCGAATATTATATATTGAGATCAATTATTATACAGTGTCATTAAAAAGTTTTATACAGTCGATGCATCAAAACTATCGTTTGTATATATTATTTTTTAATTGGTTAATATAAAAGTCAAATCTTTCAAATAAATAAGTGGTTATCATTAATATAGCGTCGATTTTAAGCGCCGCTAAAGACTGCCAGGTGTCATTTTTTAATTAGGTTGACTGTCACTAATTTTTTTGCCACGTGGTTTTAGGCAGCATGCTAATTGATGGTAGCGTCGGCCTCGTGGCCGCCACTAACTTTTTTAGCCAGTATATTTTTTGCTGGTAGCGTCGCCTCGTGGCTTCCACTAGTAAATTTAGACAGCGTATTTTGTATCGTAGCGTCAACCACAAGGCCGTCACTAGTAATTTTACTTAACATATTTTGATGGTAGCGTCGGCTTCCTAAAAGACCTGCTTATCTTGCATGTGCTTTCGGAGCCCCCCACTCACTCAATCACTTGCTTGTGATTGCTTGCAGCCATTCCCTGAAAAGGGAGAGACGAGGGAATCGTCCGCTCCCGTTCATGTGACGAATCGAACATCAATAGGTTCCGAATTTTGCGAACCACCGGACCTAGACCAAGATCTCCATTACGTCGTACGATATATCAATCCGAAGAACTGACTTTCAGTTGTAAGTCATCCATTCTGCTCCTATCTAAAGTCATCCATTCACGCAGGTGCGCTTCGCTCAACCACATGATGAACATGTTTTAAGCTAACTGCATGTCGAGCGCTTAAGAGGTGTTGTGGTCACTCGTTCCTCGCTTGTTCCAATCCTAGTAAAGAGCTTCAGATCCGATTCTACACTACATACGATATTCCATTCCGGCCCTCACTAGCTCTTCGCTTGGTTGTACAAAGAGCATGTCTGAGGGGGTTACTATGCTCACCGCGCACTTGCATCACCACCTGAGCTTCGCTACCGCTTCGCCCAACTCCTACGCCTACCACGAATCTTGAATCATCATGTGGCTGCTAAAGCAAGCTAAGCTTCACACAACCCTGAGGAAGCCAAAAAACCTCTCACAGCCGAAGGCTCCGCAAGCAACACGTTGGAGAACTTTTAGATCCCGCCCTAAAACGCCAATTTTCCTAGAGTTCTGAAGTGATCCTCATTCTCACCGCAACCTTCTTACTTAAGCCGAAAGAAAGCCGAGCAAGAATCAGGTAGTACAAAGGGGAAGGAGAATCGTATCTGGCACTGGTTATTCGGATCGATCACAAGTTCTCGGCCTTGTCGTTTGGCTTCCACTCCAGTTGACCTCTCTTTTTCTCCCCCCTTACACAACTGGGTGGAGGACTCATGTAAACTTTTTCCTGTAGGTCCCCATTCAGGAAGGCATTTTTAACATATAATTGGAACATAGGCCAGTCTCGATTCGCAGCAATAGAGAGCAGGAGACGAACAAACTTCATCTTGGCTACCGGGGCAAAGGCTTCCTCGTAATCTATCCCATATGTTTGAGTAAAGCCTTGAAATCCGACACTATTGGTATTAATGTTCATTTGGTTCTTTTTTGAAATCGTCACGTTCGCTTTATACCATCGCCATTCAAACAACCTGTTCTGATCAAGACCTATTTTACAATACCCACTATAACAGACTAATGACATTCCAAAAAAGATTCATCAATTCATAATTCAGGTGATCCAAAACAAATTTACTTACAAATACATAATCTGAATACACCAACATCAATATATTAATGAGTTCCAAAATACATCAACATCAAGATACTAAGTAGTTCCAAAATACACCAAAGTCAAAATACTAGTGAGTTCTAAAACACTAGGGAGTTCCAAAATACTGATAATCTCCTAAACAATCTACGTATACTAATCATGATAACCAACATCAACCTCCTCCTCATCATCCTCATAATCCTCCTCCTCCTGCAACGTCCAAAATAAATAGTCACGAGTCAGATACATAAAGATTCAAGTGATAAAAAAAAGTACTTGTATTAAAATAACATATTCTACCAGCTGCCATTATAAAAGCATGGCAATTAATTTGAGTCAGACTATAAATAAATTATGAAGCCTATATTTACTATTTGAAACTCTGTTCATTAAAGCATTACACACTATTTCAATCCAATTATTTCCTATTTTAACTACTTTTTTTCAACTGTAATAAAAAAAGTTTTGGGGGAAATTGCTTCAGATCGCTTAATTTCCTATTTTATACATACATATAACCTCATAAAATCCTACCAAAGGAGTCTAAAGACACTCATACACAAATTGGTTTGTGTTGAAAGATGTACTACAATAGTAACAACATAAGCAAAACAGCAGACCTTAATATCAAAACAAGTTTAAGTCGAACTGTTACCGAAACATACAATAGTTAACAAGAGAGCAGTAACATAAGCAAATGACTAAGATGCGCAGCAGAAAACCAGTTGAGAACATACACAAACTCGTAACGATGTCTGAACCGACGTGACTATAATGCACGACTTTCAAACAGATCAAAGTGTATACAAATGAACAAAAAATTCAAGAGTAGTGGATTCAAAACAACAACAAATAAAAACATTTGCTAATCACAAGCTTACAAACCTGCAATCAAAATAGATACAAACTCGAAATACATATTGTCGTGATATAATCAAATCAAAATCAAAACAAATATCAACATAGTAAAATATATTATGGACCTGAAATTGATTTATGATCACTACATCGTGGAATTCATATACAAAATCAAAGTGTGATTACAACATTAACATATCACAGATTGAATTTTGTTTATTATTTTGGTTGTTATTTGTTTGTGGGGAGGGGAAACTTGTTAGCAAAGCTGCTTTGGCTTTCCAGTTTTAGTAAGAACGTAATATTGGCATTGTCTAAGAGTAAAATAGTCGCCAAGTAAAATTAATAGGGGAAAGGTTTTGCAACAGTATTAATGAAGTTGTAATTCTTTATCTTATGTAGATATATTAGCTTTCTCTTTCAAAAACAGAAATAGTTAGATACTAGATCATTTTCATAGCATCTCTAGTATTGACAAGCTTTATTCTGATGAATATTTGTGATGTCTTGAATTGAGATTTAATTCTTCTAATGTCAGCAATACCAACCATTTATGAACAAATCAACAGATGTATATCAACTCTTTGATTTATGTTCTAGAATATGGACTTCTCGAGCCGTCTCTCACTCTCAGCTTTTCTTGGTGGGTGCTTGTTTTGTTAAATGGATTGTATATCATTCTTAGCCCGAAATGCAAACAAACTTGGACAAGTTTCACTATGAGAGCTCATGTAGGAATTTGGCCTTACTTCAAGTTAACAACTGCTTCTGCTGTCATGTTATGGTATGTTAACAATTTCTCTTAGAATATGTTTCTTAATATTTGCCAACATGTTATCTATCTAACCATGATACTTTCATTTTCAGTACCTGAACTGGGATATGCAAGTTTGTTTGGGCCTAGGTGCAACATCCAGGTTAGTGACAATTGACCAAAAAAATGTTTTTTTGTAAACAACCATTTTCATGGAGAGATAAATAATGAATTCTTCCTATGCCAAAATTAATGAGAAAAAATTACTCAATACTAACATGCCAATGAATACAGAAAGAAATACATTAATATAATTGGTTAATTGACTCAACCATAACAGACCTCAAACTACAACCAAACTTAGCCAAGGCATCCATCCATACTTAGCTCAACCTAAAACTCATGTCCCTAAAACTTAACTCATGTCACTAAAGTGCTCCCTAGTGTTTCTGTTTACAATTGTTAGGCATATATAGCAATATCCAGTCACCGATCATATCAAGAACGTACCAAATAGTTATAATCAGGATGACCACTCACAGGAGCACTAGAAGGACCCACATGAAGAGAATGCAACATATCAAATTTCTTTGACAATTCATTTGTCTGTACATTAGCCCGTGCAACCTCTTCACGTGCAGCAACAACTTCGGCTCTGGCAACCTCGATGGACTGGTTATCTGCTTCTCTATGTGGGTTTGTAATTGACACATGAGTCAAGAAGTTTACTCCATATCTTATGTTACGTGGCAATTGTCTAGTTTCATAACACCGCCCCCGTGTTTTACCCCCTGCAACTTATTTCCAAATTTGTATTCTTGTTGATCCTTTCAGTTCATCACCAACTTGTGTCAAACTACTGCATAATTTTTCCTATACACAGATATAACACAAACCAATCGATTAGTTAGCACACAAAATAAAATTAATGGAAACCAATCAATTAGTGGGTATCCATTTCTTCAGGTAAAAAACAAAACAACCTTGTATAGAAAACAAAATAACTTTTGGTGTCATCCAAGGCAAAACAACTCAACTACTCTTTGCTTTATTCGTCCCATCTTACACCTACCTCAAACTTTTCCAGTTATTATTTTCCATTTTGTTGATTATTTTCCATTCTCAATTACTTTAAGATACCAAAACATAATTACTTTAAGATACAACCAGGTAAATCCAGAGTCAAAACATATTATCTGGAGGAGTCAATACTAGCATTGGGTGTCCAGGTAGTCTTAATTGACTCAATACTCGCAGCTTCAAGAAAAGAGAAAAGTACACCTACTGATTGTGCTTTATAAAGCCATCAAGACACCACATGTTTGGAAATGTAACAATTTCAGTATGTTATGTTCAGAGTATTCATAGGCTTGTGGTTTGATAAAGCCATCAAGATTAGTTGCAACAGTCCCAATACTTCTAAATAGTGCATTAGTATTTTGGAAGAATGTAACAGATTAGTCATTATTGTTGATTGCTCCTATATGTACCGTATTGGTTCTAAAAATACTACAATGAAGCTTTCCATATTTTTCCCAACTGTTTCTGATGATGACATTCTGGCTTTAAAACAAACATATAATAACTTGTAAAATAACATCAAATTTCGGGTAAATATAGAACATAGGTTATCTAATTACATATTTTTGTAGAACTACTATTTCTTTGTTAAATCTGAATGAGAAATGCCAATAATATTTTTTAAAAAAATATTTTTTGAATACTTTCTCTTATGTTTGTGTGAATTTTATCGCTTTATGTTAGACTTATTTTTGAAAAAGTGTTAAATAGAGAATGTTACCACTCCTGGATCTGAATTAGTACAGTGTTAGTATACATGATTATGGATGATGGATAGATACAAAGAGTTTTTATTACACTATTAATTAGTGGGTGGTTAGATTTTCCAACCCAATTAACAAGTATTCTTAGCCACAAAATAAAGCGGTTGTAAATTCGATATAATGATACCAATATGTGCATTAAAGAAAGGAACCACATGGGAAGGTTTCGGTTTAACCCACCTTACCCATTATCCTAACAAATATGTGTATGCCTTCATTACAACACTCTTTTTTATTTGTCTTCTAATTATAATTTAATCCAAATTTCAAATCCAATTAAGATGATTAGTGTTGAGACAGATCATTTAAGCTGTCAAAATGACTTTTATTGTAGTTCATGTTTTGGGTCCAAAATATACTCCTACATATTTAAGACATTGACCCAATCCAATTAATGTTTATGTTCAATTCAAGATAAAAGTGAATGAATGAAAATATATGAATATAATTGTAAACAAGACTAAATAAAGAAATTGAATGGATGAGTATGAAAGTGATGAATCCAATAGGAATGAATAATTTTTGTCTGTACAGATAAAGATTAAAATTAAGAACAAAACAAAATCTAATCCAAAATTCCCCAACCCAATTTAATTGAAAAGAATACTAATAAATTTCTAACGACATGTTTTACTAAATTTCTTTCACTGCACTATAACAACAAATTCAATTCAATTTAATTTAAAATAAAATAATTTTACGGTCAGTGAATAAATCTACGCCGTTTCATTGTGACAGACTGTTTGAGAAAGATGTAGAAACTGTTATTAAGGTGTTACAGCCCATACTGTTAGGAATCAAAGAGCATAAGTTTTCTATCGACGAGATTCGTAGTGCTAATGGTACGGTCGCAAAAATTGTAGCTAATTGGCGAAGAAATGTAATCCTTGGGGACAATAATCGTGTTTTGAAAGACTATATTCAAAAGTGAAGGTTAGAAATTATAACATTTTGATCTTCTATGACAAATATAGTTCTATGTCTTCTCTAATCATTTGTGATGAGAAGTGCAATGTAGTGAGAAATAGTAACAATTGACAACAAAAAAAGCAGTGATACTAATATTAATGATAAAGAGAAGGTTTTGTTACCAAAACAGAATTTTGTAGTGTGTGACTTAAATAAATGTTAACTTACATGTATTGTTGCTGCACGAGCGTCAACCCACTCCCCATTCTTCTTTTTATGGATGACAATGAAAATCTCAGCAGGATGTGCCAGTCGATTGAGTTGTTTAGACTATCATTAGTGGAAATATATATGGTCACAATGTATATCATATATAATTATATTAACGCATTGTAATTACAAAGTATATATATATATATATATATATATATATATATATATATATATATATATATATATATATATATATATATATATATATATATATATATATATATATATATACCAATTCAAGTGCAACATCATGGTGAACTCTTCGACCTGTTGTATGGACGGCCCCACCTTTCTTGGATGATCGATTAACCTTGTTTTTGTTGGGATACAACTTTGAATTCATCTGACTTCCACTTGTCTAGAAGATACGTCCATGTATCTACACCCATCCAACCTGGCTTGCGCCCCTTTTCTCTAGCCTTTCGCTGTATATCAGGCAATCGTTTTCCACACTTCTGATGGAACAATTCTTCCATTTTTGCATAATCACAATGGTCCCAACATACAAACCTCTGACAAAATATTCAAATAATAAATAAAACTCAACAATATATATCACCATCAAACTACTAAAAAAGAAATTTCTTGTCTTACTTTAAACTCGTTGAACCACTCCTTTCTCACATCGTCTCTTCCGTCGTGTTTAAGCTCACCATAATTAATAAAGGTTCCTCGATAATTCTTTTCAATAAATTTTCGAACCATTGCGGCAACAAGATCACCTGGACTTAACCTACATGAGAAATATATGTTACAATACAATACAAGATTAAGTTTACATGAAGCAACTCTTAGATTCTGTCTAAATTTTTCTCACTTTCTATCTTAGATCAAGTTATTTGGAGGAGACGCTAAGAATCTTGTTTAAACACTCTAGTTATTCTCACTTTCTATCTTAGATCAACTTATCTTTTTTACCAGCGGGGATTCATATATGCACATGTAACACCCCCTTTCTATACTCCAAATAATCAATTAAATTATTTAGGCACATAATAAAAAATTCATCAGAGTATATTTGAAACATGGTATAAAAGAGGTATGTCACATCAAAAGTGAAATTAAAACATACAACACCTGCTTATTAAAGATATGCAACAAATGGGGTAACTTGCAACAGTAGAATTTCATCCTTACACCCGTTTTCAATTGATTCAAATAACAGCGGAAACTAACATAACAACATCAAACTTATATATTTATATAAATATATCAACAAGTTTGATTCACCAAATATTTCATGTTTACATAAAACATTCATCACCAAAATACATATATAAAATGTATCACAAAAGGCATCAAGCCGACCCTAGCTACCCGGTGCTACATATCATAGCCGACCGACCAAAAAGATGAAGACAAGCTTCACAAAAAGACCTCCAGCAACCTACACTGCAATGCCTCATAGAGCATCATAAAACAGCAGAAGGGTGAGAAACATTATCATAATAACATTGCATATAATTATATATCTCAACATATAAATTACACATAAAAACATGTTCTCACCACAAATCATTTCTCATTACCCATATACATCACAATGTATATATATATATATATATATATATATATATATATATATATATATATATATATATATATATATATATATATATATATATATATATATATATATATATATATATATATATATATATATTCACACCAGCACATTCATTATGCACAATTCACATAAACATATATCCATTCATGTTTATTCACACATATACACTACAATGTATATATACATACATATACACACACACACACACACACGCGCGCACACATACACACACACACACACACGCACACACACACACACACACACATATATATATATATATATATATATATATATATATATATATATATAAACAAGCATGTTTTCATCAATACATACTTTCATCTCCATATAAACATATACATATTCATGTTTATTTCATCAATTCACAATTCAGATGATAGATGCAAATCATAGAGACCGACTCACGACTCTATGAAAATGCAATACGGTACCGACTCAATCATCATCAAGTTCACTCAGGAACTAATTGGAACCATTGCTTGTTACCTAAAGTAACTCCCCGTCGGGCATACGATGTTCACCCATTGCTCACACCCCACATGGGCACACAATGTTTATGGAATGCTCACACCCCACACGAACACACAATCTGATTTCTCACACCCCACACGGGCACACAATCAATGTGAATAAATCACCCATTGCTCACACCCCACACGGGCACACAATGTTTATGGATTGCTCACACCCCACACGGGCACACAATCCAATCGCTCACACCCCACATGGACACACGATCGTGTTGTAGTCATCGCTCACACTCCACATGAGCACACAATGCTAAAACGGATTCACAAAGAATCCCACAACACAAGAATGCATACATTATGCTTCACATGCAAAATAACACACAACATTCTTGAAAATGTATACATTATTCACAATATAATTATGAATTCAACTCATTCAATTAGTATAAATTAACATTCGATTCAAGCAATGCATTCATTTGCCAAACGGCCACAACATCACATCAAACCCACATTTCCATAATTAACTCATTTACGTTTTATCGGAAAAGTCGGGCAAAAGTCGGCTAAAAATTACATTTCTTAGCATTATTAGTTTCTCCACGTTTTTAGCTTCGAATCGATATAAAGAACGCCTAAAACAGATAACCGAAACTAAAGTTACGAATCAAAACACAAACTTCTCAAAAACCTCCAGGCTCGCTGAGCAACCTTCTCGCTCGCTGAGCGAGAAAATCTCTGGAAAGCTCGCTGAGCGAGAGCTGCGATATCAGCAACCTCCCAACTGCGCAACAGTCATCCAAAACCACCCAAAACTCAACCAAAACTCCAATAAACATGATCATTAACATATATTTAACATCATACTTCAGTTATAACAACTTCTAACCGATTAACCTACCATTTTTTTCCCACATTTTCATCAAAACCCTAACATTTTATTTTCTCTAAACTTCACCAAAATAAAAACCCAATCATTCTCATGCATACATAATCATATACAAGATTAAGATAATAATGTTTATCACCCTTACCCGATTGTTTCGATTCCTAGGAGCAATCTTGATGATTTTCCAACTATTCCCTCTTTTCTCTTCTTTTCTCTTCTCTTCCTTTTCTTTCTCCTCCTTTTCCTTCTATCTCTCTTTTTCTTTCTTTTCTCACAACTTATATCCTTTTTCTTTCTATCTTTCTTTCTATTTTTCTCTCTTACTAACTATTTCTACACTTAACTCATTTTCTTCTCTTATCCACCAAATATCATTTTCTCACAAAATAATAATTCTACACAATTTCTAACTTATCATTAATTAGCAAATGTCTAAAATACCCTTCAATCTAATTTTACCCGAAAATTCACAAAACGGTAAAATCACATATCATATCAACATATCACATTAACATGTTAATTTCACAAATAAGACAATTATTACTCAAATAAAATAAAAGACTCAACCAAATTGGGAAATATCGAATCGGGGCGTTATACACACGTGTATATGTTATATGCACACATGTCTATGTTATATGTGCTCTCAAATATCTCAGTTTTATTTTTTGACAATGTATATATTTTAATCATTGAATGCTGATGTGTGTTTGATTTTAGTTGCAGATACTTTAACTGCAGCCCATGCAATATTCCAAAGCCAAAATGTAAATCAATTCTCCGTTCCTTCTTTTATCATTTCACCATTTCTTTTTTCAAAATTCAACTTTTGTTTAATTACCATTCTGTTTCATGGTCCTATTTTTATTTATTTTTTAAACTTTATTTTTATGTTTACCATACTTAATAGAGGGTTTTGTTCTACGAAGTAACATAACTTACTTAAAACCCTTGTTTTTCTCGTGTGTTTGTGTGTGCTAGTAAATAAGACAATAAAAGACATTTAACTAACACAAAAGATAAGTCATATATCACTCTTTTTTATAAAAAATAGTTACTTACGCATTAGTTGTTTCTACAATATGGATCTTCGGCTTTTGCCCACCGTCATGTTGTTGTTCCCCATTAGAAAGTATTTGGTCCCTCTGCACTTCCGCGTTTGTGGTGTGATGGGGAGGACTTTGCAGCTGAGGCAGAGTTTATCCTAGAGTAGGAATGAATATGAACTCTTCAAAAGGTGGTGGTGTTGGATTTGTCAGAATCGGTGTTGTAGGTTGAGTTGGTGGCGAAGGCTGAGAAGGTAGTGGATGTTGAGTAGTTGGTGGAAGCTGAATAGTAGGCTGAGAAGGTGGTGGAGGTTGAGTAGCTGGTTGAGGCTGAATAGTAGGATGAGAAGGTGGTGGAAGTTGAGTAGTTGGTGGAGGCTAAGAAGGTGATGTTGGATTTCTCTTAGGTGTTGGATTTCTCTTACGAGAGTTTTTAATAGCAAGTGTCCCAGGTGGAATTTGTCATTGACGGCATAACCTGTCAACAACTCTTTTTTACAAAGAAACCATAAAAAAACAATTCTAAATCCAAAAATTATTAATTGATTAGGATGAAAAAGCCAAATAGGAGAAAAGGTTTAGTCATCTTACTTAGATGTGCTCGATGGTGCTTTTCTCTTTCTGTTTTGTCCAGTCATTTCAATAAAATATGTATCAAAGCAGCCAAATGAAACATGAAAATGACAAGATAATAAGTTGCAACACATCATAAATTTCTTAAGAGTAAAATGAAACATGAAAATTACAAGTAACTAATGGAACAAAATTACAAGTAACTAATTAGTAACTAATGAAACATGAAATAATTAGTAACAACAAGATAAGAAGTTGCAACACATCATAAATTTCTTAAGAGTCAAATGAAACATGAAAATTACAAATAACTAACGAAACAAAATTACAAGTAACTATTTAGTATGAAACATTTTTGTACTAATTGTGAAATTGCGCAGGTTTTACCGACATTGATGATCTATATGAACCACCCTTGAATTGTGAGCTACTTATGTGTTAACATTTTTCTAAAATATTTTCAAATTCCTTTTTCTGTCTCATGTGTTATGTAGAAGGATGTGTTTTAATATGATTGTCTCACTTGCAGATATAAATAAAGGAGGACAACGGAGTTTGTCCCTCGCCAAATATGATGGCAGGACAAGTTGTTTCTTACTTGGAGGAGAAAGGATTTCTTCACTGTTAGGGAAATGTTCATATATCTATTATCTGATTTCTATGTCTCCTAGTATATTCTCTAACCATAATGTTTCTTCTGGTCGAAGTTGAAACCGTATTAAGTAGACTTTTGTAAAATTCATCATCTATATATATGAAAACAACCATTCCATTTAATGGTGAAGATTAAGTAGTAGGTTCATGATGTTTTCAAGGAATGGTATGTTTAAGTAGTAGGCAACATTTTGTTTGATAATCAACTTCTGCTTCTTTACGAAAGCTTCCGATTGACAAATATCTTTCTCTTCAGAATGTGAAGAGAGTGGTGTCAGAGGCAGATGGTTACCGACCTCATTTAATTGCCCCAGAGCAAGGTTACCGATGACTAATTGAGGACCATCCGAAGCCTCAGCTGATGCAGTAAGCAGTCTTAGTTGTTTTTTCTGTGTTAAAGCTAAAATGAATGAAAATATTAAGTTGTATATCTATGATTTGGATGTAGGTTCACTTTGTCTTAAAAGAACTTGTGAGAAAATAAATAGGTGAACCAACTAATCCAACTCAACCTACTAATCCAGCTCAACCTAGTAATCCATCTAATCGCTCTGGCCCAAACCCAAACGACGATCGATATGGTAATGGGCATTTTAGAAGGATTGGATCAAATGTGTCATCTTACATAGGTTTGGTGTTAGACACACTCAGGATCACTATTTCAAAGGCTATGGTTTATTGTCAGGTCAGAATGAAAAACAATCATTGCTAAGCTATTTCTTCACATAATCACAAGATCAGAATGAAAAAAAAAACCTTATTCAAAATTCCAATCTTGTTTAGATCTCTAAGCATATTTAAAAATGAATTTCTAGGCTAAAATGACATCATAACTTCTAAGCATGATTTTCTAGACATAATTTCTAAGTTGTGAATAAGTTTTAGTCAGAATTTCAAAAAGAATCTAACAGTGATGAATCTAACAATAAAAAAGAATCTAAAATAATTTCTAACTAGATCATAAAATACCTATTTGATAGTTGAGTGAGAGGACTAAGAATATGTGATCTATTGTTTAACTGTGTATGAGAAATGGAGAAAAGTTAACAACATTATATGATAAAAGTCACATTAAGTAGTCTAAAGTAATAGATAGAACTAAGCAGACCATGTTAGTCTAATAATTCAAATCATTATGAGTTTCACAAAGTACATACAATATACCTGACAAAATTCCAATCTTGTTCAGACATGGTTCAAATTTTGTCCCTGCATAATCAAGTGTTCAGGTCAGATTCAAGGAATAAAGGACACTAAACATCTTCCTAACTCAGTGATAGCAAGTAAACTAACCCATTGAGTCGAATCATATAAGTGTTCAGGTCAGATTTAATTCATAAACATATAATTCAGGTGATACAAGAGTCTCAAGGTAAATATGTTGTTTCAACCTAGTCGAGGGGGAAATCAAAGGAATATCTATCCTACCATTATTTAAGTTATACAGGAAAATTCCTTGAATAAATTTCAGTAGAAAAATACTATTTCCATAAATGAACAAGGGTTCAATGTCACAAAGTGGCCCTTGTTCTTCACCTTTCCATAAATGCTATGTTGGGATCATAATCAGTCTAGTCCATGACTCAGCAACTCCATATTCTTTCATCAACCATAAAACCAAGAGCTATTTGAATCATAAAAAAAGATACACTCAATCTAACCATCTTTCTACCAAAGGAAATCTAACTAAACCATGACATTCAAAAAATGAATGATCAACAACATAGTCAAACCTTTCCAAAAATTTGACAAGTAAGCAATCAATTAGTCATGTCTTTCTAACAATTATATATTATGTAATGACATGACAACAGAAAAATAAAAAGAAACAAAAAATGTTACAAAACTGTTTCCAACTTAAGTTGAACCTATGGGTTGTCTTCATCTGAACTAAAATCATCCACTCTTATCAGAACTAAATAGGAAGTCAAAACAGCAGACCTTAATATCAAAACAAGTTTAAGTCGAACCGTTACCGAAACATACAATAGTTGACAAGAGAGCAACAGACCTTAATATCAAAAAAAGTTTAAGATTCATATTGCACAAGGAAGATTAAAAATGCTATTGAGTTTTAATCATATATCTTGTGAGACTGATATGAGTTTATGATTTAGAGCAGCAGGCCAAAATAATTTAGTGAGACTGATATGAGTTTTAATCATATATCTTGTGATCTTCCTTGGAAGTCTTCAGTTCTTGGTAATTGAAATTTTATAAACTCAAGTCATTTAGTGGAATGAAGTGCATTCTTCTTTTCTATTTTATAATGATATACTCGGTTCTTAATTGGTCTTCTCGTGTTAAATTATGAACAACTTATTTGTTGAGTTTGATTTTTAGAAAGAAAGCACAAGCCATGTTTTGAGAAATATCAAACACAAGAATCTGAAAGCACAAGCCAGGTTTTTTAGAAAGCAAGCAAACAACAGAGAAACAATCAAACAGAAAGCAAGCAAACAACAGAGAAACAATCAACACATAGATACACAAATCAAGAACCCTAACCCAAATCAAAAACCTCAAGCCCTAATTTCACTATATTCATGGTGAGTCACAACATACAATCACTATATTCATGATTTCATTCATAAAACACATAAGTCGAATCAGAATTCAAACCTGAGATGGAAGCGATGAGCTTGAAGCGATGAGATGAGTTGGAAGAGAGATGAGATGAAGCGATGAGATGAGAAATCTGAAACCTGAGATGGAAGCGATGAGATGGAAGGGCGATAAAACCTGAAACCTAGAAGCAATGAGATGAGTTGGGCGATGAGTCTGAAATGATGAAAAGAAAATGTTATTTTTATGAAATAGTAATTTTCATTAAATTAATATTAATTATATGACTAGAAAATGTTATTTAATAAATTTATTGTTTATCATAGATTATAAAATAATTAATTAATACATATGATTTAATTAATGTACCTAGTTTATAATTATAATAAATAGGGGGGATAAATGAAAAAAAGTGGTGGGAAATGAAATAATTGTTTGTTTTATAAAATTGATTTAATTAATATACTTAGTTTATAATATAAAATTGATTTTATAAAATTGATTTAATTAATATAAATAGTTTATAATTTTAATTGATTTTATCTTAATATATAATTTAAAATTATATTTACTTTTATAAATATATTTTCTAATTAAAATGATAGAATAAATTTATCTTATTTATAAATTTAATTTTTATTATATAAAATAAGTTTAAATTTATATGTTTAGGTTTATTATTTTATTTTATAAATTTTAATTCAATTATGTTTAAGTTTATTGTATAAATTTAGAATCCTAATGTCAAAACAAATTTTATTTTTATTTCAAAATAAATTTAGAATCCTAATGTCAAAATATATGTTATAAATCCTATTTTATTTTTAGTTTGTATTTTATTTCTTTTTATTTTCTTTTATTTAAATATATGTTATACATATGATTTTCTAAATCAGGAAAACACATAGCGTCAACCATTATGCGACGCTAGTGTTTTATAAAATTAAAATAAATAAATAAATAAACAGCGGGGAAAAGAGAAAAGAGGTGGGAAGTGAATTTTTTTTTGAAAGAGGTGGGAAGTTAAAAATTAAATATTAAATTTGAAAACGTGTTAGCGTCGGCTTATGGGGACGCTAAATAGCCACTAATAGCGTCGGAGTCGTGGCCGACGCTAATATATTGATGCTAAAATGCATTTTTCTTGTAGTGGTTTTTGGAATGATTACAAAATAAGGTTTACTCCCTATATATAGATTTAGGTTGGCTTACTCCCCAAACTAAAAGTCCATAACTATAAAAGCCCAAAATATTTATTTTGGAACTAAATCAAATTTATCTATTTTAGATTTAAATCAAATCTAAGTTAAAATTGACACAAGGAATTACACTTTCAACACACCACCTAATTCATTGTGTCTAAGTTATCTACATTCATCATAGACCTTAACTTCTTGAATACTTCGACCTACACTCCCTTCGTCATCTGCAATCTGATTCTCAGTTTTGCAGCGTTCCATATTTACCTTCCCTTCTACTACCAACTCTCAAAGATAATGGAACCTCTTTTCGATGTGCTTGCTTCTGCCATGCGCTATCGAATTCTTTTCCAAATTGATAGATGACATGCTGTCGATCTTCATTGTAATTGCTCCATGACTCTTTGATGTAATCTCTTCGACCATATTCATCATCCATGTTGCTTGACATTTACAAAGAGAATCAATTATGTACTCTAATTCGCATGATGATAATTCTACTATTGGCTCATTTTTCGAACTCCAAGCAACTGGAGCACCACCAAACATAAATAGATATCCAACTTTGGATTTTTGATCCTCGATATCAGTACACCAACTTGAGTCAGTGTATACCACTATCTTGCATTCTTTTCCTTTATCAGGTGCAGGAAACAAAATGCCATAGTCGAGATTTCCTTTCATATACCTTAGTATCCTCTTCGCTGCTGCTAAGTGTGATACCTTTGGCCTTTGCATGAATCTAGTCACCATATAAACATGGTATGATAAGTCCGTCCTTGTGTGACAAAGGTATCAAAGTGACCCAATAAGTATTCTATATTGGGTTGGGTCGACATGATTTTCATCTGAATCTTTCGACACTTGCAATCTGGGCTCAACTAGAATCAAAGTTGGGTTGCAATCTTGCATCTCAAATCTCTAGTATTTCGTCTGCATATCTTCTTTGGTGCATCATCAAACCTCTACCACTCTTGTAGAATTCAATGCCAAGGAAATATGAGAGATTTTCTAAGTCTGACATTTCAAACTCCTCACTTAGGTCACATTTGAAATCTTATATCTCCTTCTTACAACTTCCTGTTATCAACAAATCATCAACATAGAGACATAGTATAAGAAATTCGTCATTGCTTCTTCTTACATATACTCCATGTTCAGTTTTGCACTTCACAAATTCCTTCTCCCTTAGAAAGTCATCTATCTTTTTGTTCTAAGCTCCTGGAGCTTGCTTAAGTCCATACAGAGCTCTATCCAGCCTGCACACCTTTCTTTCTTCGCCTTGTTTCACAAACCCAACTGGTTGTCCAACATAAACTTCTTCGTCTAAGGGGCCATTGAGGAATTCACACTTTACATCCATCTGACATGTGTGCCAATTGCTCATGTTAGCTAGACCAACAACCAACCTGATTGTTTCGATCCTAGAAACCAGTGCAAAAACTTCATCGAAGTCGATTCCTTCCTTTTGAAGAAATTCTTTCGCCACAATTCTCGCCTTGTGTTGAGTCATTTCCCCTCTGGGGTTCAACTTCACCTTGTATACCCATTTCACATCAATTGCCTTCTTCCCTTGAGCCAGTTTTACAACGGACAAATGTTGTTGACTTCAATTGACTTCATCTCCTCATTCTTTGCTTTCACCCACTTTGTATCTTTCAATGCCTCAACTGTATTAACAGGTTCGACATCTGCATAGAAAGCATAATGTACTAGTTCACCTTCTTCATCGACCATATCATCTGATGTAATCACACATTCTTGCAACCTTGCAGGAATGTGTCTTGTTTGTTGAGGTCTGCTTGGGCCTGCTTCACCCCTAACTTCTTCTCGTCGAACATTTCTTTCGAATTTACTAGTTAGTTCTTCACATAAGATTCCAACTAAATCTTTCTTGACATTTTCATTCCAATCCCACTCTTTAAGCTCATCTATGATCACGTCCCTACTGATCATTACTTGCTTGTTCACGGGGTCGAACAACTTGTAACCTCCAGTCAAATGATTATGTCGAATGATATCCTATCAGAATCATTTGACTAGACTTGTCATCAAGCTTTCTTCTCAATTGACCTGACACATTTCCATGTGTTATAGATCCAAATACCTTCAGATGACTCAAGCTAGGCTTGACACCAGACCAACATTCTTCTAGCGTAATTCCTTTCATCTTCTTCATTGGACATCTGTTCAAAATATATGTTGCAGTCGACATATCTTCTCCCCATAATTCTTTGGGTAGATGTTTTCCTTTCAACATACTTATTACCATGTTCATAATGGTTCGATTCTTCTTTTCTGCAATTCCATTTTGTTGTGGAGTGTAGGGTGGCACCACCTCATGCACAATCCCTTCTTTCACACATAATGTATCGAAATATTTTGACACATACTCTTCACCATCACCAGTCCTCATAATCTTGAGCTTTCGACCATTTTGTATTTCAACCATAAATTTAAACTTGGCAAATACCTTGATCCCTTCATTTTCCTTCTTAATCAGGTAAGTCCATAGTTTTTGACTGAAATCATCTCTGAACATGACAAAGTACCTGTCACCTCTAATAAAATCCACCTAGATAAACCATATACATCAGAGTATATGACTTCAATAATGTCTTTCAACCTGCTTCCTGCATCCTTGTTGAAGTTATTCTTGTGTTGTTTCGCCTAAACATATTCTTCACACACTTCATTTGGGATGTCGATTTCTGGCAATCCTGAAACCATATTTCTTCTCTTCAAATCTCTGATGTCTTTCAAATTAAGATGACCAAGTCTATAGTGCCACATCCATTCGTCTCTGCTAGCTACAGTTGCAAGACACTTATGCTCAATAACATTAAGTTAAATCTTGAAGGTTCTATTCTGAGACATTGGAGCCTTCAAGATCAACCTTCCACTTGTGTCGATAACTCTCATCATATTGTCTTCGACCGTCACCTTGTAATTCTTTTCGACCAACTGCCCTATATTGAGAAAATTGCTCTTCATGACTGGTATGTTTAACACATTAGAAATTACTGACCTTTTGCCATCCTTCCTCATAATCATAAGGTCACCAATACCTTCAGCTGCTAGAGTATTGTCATTTGTAAATTTTAACATGTTCTTCATCAAGGGCTTCATGTTGACAAATCAATATTTCCTACCAGTCATGTGTGATGAGCATCTTGAGTCCAAGTACCACTGATCTTGGAATTCCTCTTCATCTCTTGTTGTGACCATCAACAATATCTCTTCTTCTTCATTATCCATTTTTGTATCAACTTCTTGATTCTTCTGCTTTTCAGGACAATCACTAAAATAGTGACCATACTTCTGACAATTGTAACATTGAATGTGACTTTTGTTTGGCTTTCGACCCCCACATCTTCCTCTACCTGCAAACCACCTCTTTGGTTTCCTTGCTTCCAGGGGTTTCTTTGATTTTACCAGCTTCCTTCCTGCTGATTTCGACCAGTCAAATTGTTGTAGCCACATTTGCCTTTGTTGTCGAACACATTTCCTTTTCCTTTTTTTATCTCTTGCTGATTGAGCATGCAGATCCAAATCATTCTTCGACTTGCCTGCTGCTCTTTCAATCATTCTTTGTTCATGAGATTCAAGCGTAATGGCCAAACCATACGCGTAATGACTTGTTTCTACGCCACCTCTTACGCGTAATGCCTCACCTTTTACGCGTAATGCCTGCGTAACTAGGATGTATTACGCGTAATGCCCCTCCTGTTATGCGTAAAACCATATATGTAACATGAAACACCAGAATGCATACTAGTCATACTTCTTCTACGAATTACATAACTTCACCACTCTATTCAAGCCTAATGGAGTTTCTACATTGATTTTAGACTTCAAATCTTCTATATCTATTCATCTACTAATTTTTACGACTGATTTTACGAATACGAATCTCCTTCTACCCTGCAACAACCAGTCCATAACACAACAACAGATCCAACAATATGAACAATTTTTATGACAGCAACACAACAAGAACAACATTTTATACATGACAGATCCACACGAATTTCAACAACAACTCATAAAAAATACATCAACAATTATGGAAATCCCAACTTACATACGGATTATCTAATCCCGGTTATGGAATTCGAACCCCACCCTTACCTTGGATTGAAGGCAACTCGAATTCACAGCAAAATCTCTGCGAAAATCCAAAACCTAGCCTCTTGTTCTTCCTCAAGACTTTCCCTTCTCTCAAAACTCCGATTAACCTTCTAATTAGGTTTTTTTCAGCCTATTATCTCTAAAACCTCACTAATGAACTAATTTCTTATGGGCCTAAAATAACACCCCCACTTAACTACTTTCACACCTTAACTAAGCCCAACTTAATATTAGATTATTAATAATTATTTTATTATACAACTTAATTAAATTAAACAACCCAAACACAAATTAACCATCAACTTAATACCAACTTAAACAACCTTAACGATACAACGAAAAAACAACACCTAACAACAATTAATTGGGAAAAAATACGCAATAATATTTAATTAAATTAATTAATTAATTAAATACGGGCGTTACCGTTCTTCCCCGACCCAAGACAAATCGGGCGCCCCGAGAGCAGCGGGGCTGCTTCTGCCCACATCACGTTCTTATTGGTCCACCTCCTCCTCGCCCACCTTTATGTCAATGTCATCCGCATGGACATCCTCGACTCTTCTTTGCTTTTCAACGTTACCTGAAAAACAGAGGAAATTAGTGAATTTTACGTCACATTAAATCCACCCTTCTACCAAAGTTCAAGTGAAAGGGCGACGGCCAGAGTCGGGGAAAGAAGCACCCGACACATTCATCGCAAATCCAAAGAATGTCCGGGACATTCATCAGAAATTCATAAGAATGCCCGGAACATTCATCAGAAATTCATAAGAATGCCCGAGACATTCATCCAAATACAAAGAATGTCCGAGACATTCATCACAAATTCATACGATGCCCGAGACATTCATCTGAATTCCCATAATCGACACCCGAGGAAGGTCCTCCTCGACCGTTTTTAGGGAATTTCCACCGATAGATTCATATCAATATGCCACGTAAGGGCCTCCTTGGCTACTCAGGTGTAAGAAACTACCAGGAAAAAAATTAAATAAACCATACTGTTACCAGAAAGAGTTGAAACTTACTTGACATGTTCGCCGGTGGAGAAATGATACGGTTGTAGTGACGACGGAGAAGCATTTTCCGGCAAGAGCTTGAGAGCATCCGATGAATTTCTGAGGAGACTTGAGAGATGAAAAAGAGAAGTGAGGGTAAACCCTACCCTCCAACTCTTTTATACGCCCCATACGGGAAGGCGTGCCTAGCCATCATTGCCAAGGCTGCCTAGACTCCCCTAGGAAGTCATAGACATTTAATGCATCGTCACACGTAAAACGAAGCAACACTCATTAAATGCCATCATGACAAGAAATGAAGAGATAGACATGTCACCCTTGGGAACTCCAAAGGCCACCAAACTACGCTTTTCGAAATACTTGGCACGCCCATCCTCGACGTTATAAAAATGCAAAAGAAGCCTTGTGCGTGATTAATTACCTTCGAGCATGCAATCCTCCTTGACGAACTAAAACTCTAACGGAGGCCTTGTCCACACCGCCTTTAACAACCTCCAATGGACACGAGCACAAGGCAAATGTCCTCGACATCCATCAGTCTCATTACCAACAATCCACTTGCCCGACCATACTTATCCTTAAGTCATCACTCCGCTTCGGAGTTGCGACTTGGGGGCTTCTGTTCTGGACTTGGCCAACGCAATATGTGTTGGGAAGAGGCCCAGTCTGTCGGGCACGACCCATGGCCCAATACATGGGGATGTGGGGAAAGCGTCTCTCCCACGTGCTCCACCTCCTCAACTGTCCGTTATTATTTCCTGATATCAATAGACAGTTGGACCAATGGCAAGATCACGTACTAGGTCTTATCTTCTTCTAGGAAATTATACCTTGTACCCCTACAATCATCCTGATACCCTTACATAATTTCTAAATTCCAATTTTGCCTTTTCAATATTTAATTAATAATTTAAATTTTTTACCGCGAAGTCAGAGTAAAAAAATAATATTTTTTAACATTGGACGAGACGAACCGGAAGTAAAATGGGTAAGTTATCCGGTTGAGAAATTTACAAACCGGAAGTAACAATGATGAGTTATCAGGTTGAAAAATTTACAAACCGGAGGTAGCATTGTTATGTTTTCCGGTTCAGAAAATTTCCAAACCGGAAGTAGCACGCATGTGTTATCCGGTTGTGAAATTTCTTAACCGGAAGTAGCAGGGATGCGTTATCCGGTTCATATTTTTTTTATATATTTATATTAAATTGAATTAAAGTGATACGGTAAATTTATTTTATATTACTTCAAAAATATATCAACTAAAATTTAATGGATTGTTTTCAAATATAAAAGGAATTAGTTACAATTTTAGTAAACATTAAAATAAAATAAAATAAAATATAATTATAAAATGTAAGAATTAAAGTTAGAAAATGAAATTTTTTATATACAATGAATCTAATAAAAATGTAAAGGAATTATTAAAATTAATTTATAGTTATGTAAGAATTAAATTTTAGAAAAGTGCTTCCAAAATTAAATTAACGATTAAGTGATACGGTAAATTTATTTTATATTACTTCAAAAATATATCAACTAAAATTTAATGGATTGTTTTCAAATATAAAAGGAATTAGTTACAATTTTAGTAAACATTAAAATGAAAATAAAAGAAAATATAATTATAAAATGTAAGAATTAAAGTTAGAAAATGAAAAGTTTTATAAACAATGAATCTAATAAAAATGTAAAGGAATTATTGAAATTAATTTATAGTTATGTAAGATTTAAATTTTAGAAAAGTGCTTTCAAATTTGAATTAAAGATTAAGTGATACAGTTAATTTATTTTATATTACTTCAAAAATATATCAACTAAAATTTAATGGATTGTTTTCAAATATAAAAGGAATTAGTTACAATTTTAGTAAACATTAAAATTAAAATATAATTATAAAATATAAGAATTAAAGTTAGAAAATGAAAAGTTTTATAAACAATGAATTTAATAAAAATGTAAAGGAATTATTGAAATTAATTTATAGTTATGTAATAATTAAATTTTAGAAAAGTGGTTCCAAAATTAAATTAAAGATTAAGTGATACGGTAAATTTATTTTATATTACTTCAAAAATATATCAACTAAAATTTAATGGATTGTTTTCAAATATAAAAGGAATTAGTTACAATTTTAGTAAACATTAAAATGAAAATAAAAGAAAATATAATTATAAAATGTAAGAATTAAAGTTAGAAACTGAAAAGTTTTATAAACAATGAATCTAATAAAAATGTAAAGGAATTATTGAAATTAATTTATAGTTAGGTAAGAATTAAATTTTAGAAAAGTGATTCCAAAATTAAATTAAAGATTAAGTGATACGGTAAATTTATTTTATATTACTTCAAAAATATATCAACTAAAATTTAATGGATTGTTTTCAAATATAAAAGGAATTAGTTACAATTTTAGTAAACATTAAAATAAAAATAAAAGAAAATATAATTATAAAATGTAAGAATTAAAATTAGAAAATGAAAAGTTTTATTAACAATGAATCTAATTAAAATGTAAAGGAATTATTGAAATTAATTTATAGTTATGTAAGAATTAAATTTTATAAAAAAAAAAAACGAACCGGATAACCCAACCTTACTCTTTTCGGTTAAGAAATTCCACAACCGGATAACACATGCGTGCTACTTCGGATAACTTAACATTGGACGAGACGAACCAATTTTTTTTTACTCTGACTTCAATTAAATATTGAAAAGGCAAAATTGGAATTTAGAAATTATGTAGGGGTATCAGGATGATTGTAGGGGTACAAGGTATAATTTCCCTTCTTCTATGCAATCCTTGATAGTTCTTTCTTGGGCCTAGCTGATTCAGCCCATGAGAAGAATCTTGGTCCAGCACTGGGGGCACATTATAAATACCCTCTTTCACTAGAGGGTCGGGTATTCTACTTCTTTATTACTTTTTGAACTTGCACTCCATAACTTTTTTCACTTTGGCAACGGAGTACCTTGCAGGTACACCCCCTGATCAGGTCAAATAAGTTAGCATGTCTAATTTGGCCTCTTTGTTAAGCCAAATTCTTTAAGTTAACTTGTTACTTAAGTTAACATAGTAGTCCATAAATAAATTGTTTCTCTCAGGTTGTTGAGAGAGAGTTTGGTTATTGATATTCACTTGTAATCTTTGAATTCTAATAGAGAAAGTGAATAGTAAAACAATTATAACCAATCTTGATTCATCTTCTTCTTTCCTCTCTATCTTTTATAAAATCTAACAGGGTTTGTTGTATTTGTTCAAGAAACTCAATCTTTCTCATATTTTTATTTATTCTCGACGACATCGACTCACAACAGACCTAATCGAGGATATGACCAAAAGAGTAGTTCATAACCAACTAAATATTATTAAATTATTCATGTATATCTAGTTGAAATAATCCTTATGAGGCAACCTGAAGGGTATGGAGAATAGAGAAAAGAAAATTATGTGTGCAAGCTGAATATGTCACTATATGGCCTAAAATAATCTCCTCGAAAATGGAATAATATATTTGACAAGTTCATGGCATATATAGGTTTCACTAGGAGACAATTCGAACATTGTGTTTACTTCAGATTTTGACCTGGAAATTCACTTGTTATTTTGTAGCTTTATGTGGATGACAACCTCATAGAAAGCAACAGTGTCGAAGATGTTATGAAGGTGAAGGATGAACTCGATAAGGATTTTGACATGAAGGATCTTGATATTGACATCCGGAGAGATAGAAAATAGTCGAGATTATGCTTATCTCCAGAGACATACCTGAAGAAGATTCTCGAAAAGTTTGGTATGTCAAATTCAAAGTCTGTTCTAACACAGATTAATCCTCAATATGAGATGAGTACGACTCAAAGTCCTAGTATTGAAGTCGAAAGAGCCTATATGAATAACATTACATATGCTAGTACAATAGGTTCTTTGATCTATGTTATGGTCTGTACGAGACCAAACACTAACAGAATGAGCCTTGTAAGTAGGTATATGGCAAATCCCGGGAAGACGCACTAACAAACATTAAAGTGGATTATAAGGTACATAAATGAGTCTTTGAGAAGAATCCTTATTTATGGTGGAGCCTGTCGTGATGATGATAAAGTCAAAATCGAAGGATTTGTCAACTTTGATTACGCAGGTTTTTGAATTCCAGAAAATCTATTTCTGGATATGTGTACATTATGTTTAACACAATAATCAGTTGGAAAACAACACTCCAGAAGGTTGTTTTCTTATCAACCACTGAAGTGGAGTATATTTCTCTCACTGAAGTTGTGCAAGAAGCATCGTGGCTTGAGGGTTTTGCTAAGGAGCTGAAACTTCAAGGTCCAGTTATCACTGTTAAATGTGATAGTCAAAATGCAATACACATCAAAGAATTTAGCCTATCATGAGAGAACCAAATACATCGATGTGACGTCGCACTTTGTCAGAGAGATAATCGGGTGTGGAGAAGTCCAAGCGTTGGAAGTTTCGATTAATGACAATGTTGCTGATGTGATCACCAAGACATTCTTAACTAGCAAGTTTTTCCATTGTATGTGCAGTTTATAAAGCTGCGTGATGAACGCTAGTTTGTTCCTGTGTTAGTGTAGAGTTCGTTCCAATGTGGGGATTTGTCTCAACAGAGATAGATTTATGGCTTGCATGAGGTAATCGAAGTATACTAAAGCATACAGTAGTCGAAATACTAGGATTGTTAGCATGTCGAATTAGGCCTATTTGTTTAGCCCAATTGTTTAAATTAGCTTTGCTTAAGCTAGCATAATAGTCTATAAATAGATTGTTTCTCCCAGGTTGTTGAGAAGAGTTTGATTATTGATATTCACTTGTAATCTTTGAATTCTAATAGAGAAAATGAATAGTAAAACAATTAAAACCAATCTTGACTTATCTTCTTCTTTCCTCTCTATCTTTTATAAAACCTAATAGGGTTTGTTATATTTGTTCAAGAAACTCAATCTTTCCCATATTTTAATTTATTCTCGACAACATCGATTTACAACTAATCGAGGATATGACCAAAAGAGTAGTTCATAACCAACTAAATATTATTATATTATTCATTCTTTTTAAAACCTTTACTTGTAAACATATCCTTACTAAAGAATACAATCATGGCTTCCATAACAAAAACACTATATAATAGAGATTATCATCAGAAGACACTACTCTAAAAGGAACACGTCTTGAACTGAACACTTTCAATAGGCAATTTGTCACTAGGATACGCACAATCCAATTTTTCTTTCTCTGGCAGCAATTCACAAGGCTGAGGACTCACATTGCTTGAAACTCCAGCAATATCAGTACAATTCCATGGAAGTTTCTTCTTAGACCTTTCCTCACTCATTTCAATATTCACATTAGAAAAACAAATTTCAGTAAAAGGGTTATTAGAAATTCCTGCAAGTTGACCTGCAAATGTTACATTCTTAGCAGTAACATCTCTAAAATTGATTCCACTAATTTTTGGCAGTGCCTTTGGATCAAAACCGTCATCAGGGTGTTGGTTATAAGACCCTGCCATCCAAAACACATATTTCATTGTGTTCAATTTCATTCCCTTAACAAAAATGTCCTTCACAAACGCGCCTCTACCGACTGCGGTTTTGATTCTAACAGCTGATTGTGTTGAGATAGCAGTTACGTCTTCAGCTCTCACATCTTGAATTCCACCAGACATTTCACTCCCTAATGCAATCATAGCACTATCAGGTGATATACATGTTAACCTTCTTATGATAATTTTTTGTGACGGTTTTCCAAATTTAATTCCATATTGATCCCATCCACTCTTTATAGCAATACAATCGTCACCCGATACAATGTAGTTGTCTTCGATCCTAACGTTTGTCGATGAATCTATTAACAATATGAAACTTGTGTTATTGTTCATACTCTATTTCTTTCAAAAGTTGGTGAAAATGAAATTATATACGCATATAATTAATCGAAGAAAAATACATTACCGGGGTTTATCCCATCTGTGTTTGGAGAGTCTATTGGTGCAAGAATGGTAAGTCCATTTATAATTATGTTACTGATGAAATAGAAAAAATAGAGAGATCGATAAGAATAATGAAATAATATAATGCATTAGGGTTTTGAAAAATGGTATCTCATCAAACCTGCTATAAATTGGATGGACAAACCAAGATGGAGAGTCTATCAAAGTGAGATTTGAGATCTGTATCTGATCAGTATACATGATTTCAATCATGTATGGCCTAGTAAGTTTCAATTGATCTGCCTTGAACTTTTTCCACCAATAAGATCCTTGTCCATCAATTGTCCCATTGTTACCTTATGAACAAGTTCCATTAGGTCAAATTCAAAAATCACTTCCTCAGTTTACTATAAACTTTACAATCTTTAATAAAACGGTTACCTGTAATTATAACATCAGTGAGGTGAGTTCCGAAAATGAGACTGCTAAACCTTCCACCCGGTGCATCTCTTCCTCTTCCGTAAGACGGTAATACCGGAAGTTGAGGCCATTCAGATTCATCCTGTTTATATCATAAAAATTAACTAACTTTTTTCATTGATTATAAATATTTGAGATGCAAGAATATAAATGTATATACATATACATACCTGAGATGCAAGAATGACAGCGTCTTTTTGGAGGAAAAGAGTGAAATGGCTAGTGAGATTGAAGCTTCCGGTTAACCATTTACCTGGTGGAACAATGAGTAGTGCACCACCATCATTTGAATATTGGCTAAGTTTTGATATTGCTGAATTGAAAGCCTTTGTGTTAGAGGTTTTGCCATCACCAACTGCACCAAAATCTGTCAAAACTGCACTGTGTTTTCTGCAATTGATGGCAGGGTAATCAAAGCTGGCCAATTTAGCATTTTGCACTCTACATTCTGCTAAGGATCCCAATATAACCGCTACAGACATCACACAAATAATCTGCATCAAAATTATAGTAAGTATATTTACAATGCCGATAAGAAATATTTATTTTCTTAGATAAAAATAAGCAACATAAGAACTATGCACACAGAGAAAATTACATAGGAATTTTGAAACGTTGGACTCTTCATGATACGATGAAAAATGGCTTTGTTGAGAAAACAGAAACATATGGTCGATATATATAGAGAGAATTATAACATAACGTCCATCTTAATTTTTTTTCTTCTTCTGAAATGTCCATCTTAGGTAAAATTGAAATATTTTATTTGAATATATTCTTTTACCAAAAAAAAGAGATCTTTTCTTTTAAAATAAAGAATGATGAGTGAGTAATTAGTAAGATTTGTTTTGGGAATTGCAATGGAAACAGAAATGGTAAGAGTAATTAATACATGGTAATTAGTTTAAAATATTATTGCAAAAAATACTAGTTTTATTCTTTCGTTGCAAGCACTTACTACATTCAAATTTAACCCAATTTTTTTTTTTTAATTTCAAACCGTTTTTTCTCAAAAGGGAAGTTTCAACTAAAATTTTAGTTTGTATCCTTATATTTAATCTCATATCCTTATATATTCTTAAAAATTCTAATTTTATCTTTTTATTTTGTTTTATTATTATTTTTAATTTTATTTCTTAAAAAATTTCGGAATACAAAATATTTCAAATCAGAATGGTTACTTCTGGAGAGTATTTATTTTTATTTTTTCTCAACTGGAAGTAACACCCTTGTTACTTTTGGAGTGTATTTTTTTTTCTCATCCGGAAATAACACTCTTATTACTTCCAGAGTGTATTTTTTGTTTTTTTTTTATTTTGTTTTGTTTTTTTTAACCCTAGTTAAGAAACATGAATGTTCCTTTGATAATATGCAACAAAGACCAGACAAATGTAGATACAACATAGATATTCTCAACTACAGAAAAATTTCCTACAAGAGAAGAGTCGAGTAGGTGGAAAAAATTCCTATTTCTGAGTACAACCTCCCTAATCCACTTAGTCACCTAATCCACCTAGTCGTCTCTTCTCTTGTATGAAATTTTTCCGTAGTTGAGAATATCTCTATTGTATCTACATTTGTCTGGTCTTTGTCGCATATCATCAAAGGAACATTCATGTTTCTTAACTAGAGTTAAAAAAAATACACTCCGAAAGTAACAAGGGTGTTACTTCCGATAGAGAAAAAAAAATACACTTCGGAAGTAACAAGAGTGTTACTTCCGGTTGAGAAATAATTACACTCCGGATAACAAGGATGTTACTTTCGGTTGAGAAAAATAATTTAAAAAAAAATACACTTCGAAAGTAATAAGGGGTTGTGAAAAAAATAAAATAAAAAATACACTCCGGAAGTAACAAGAGTGTTACATAAGTTGAGAAAAAAATACACTTTGTGTTACTTCCGGTTTAAATATTTTGTATTCCGAAATTTTTTTAAATATAAAATTAAAATTAAAAATTAAAAATAAAAATGATAAAATTGGAATTTTTAAAAAAATATGTAGGGGTATGAGGTTAAATGTAGGGATACAAGGTAAAATTTTCAAGTTTCAGTCATCACGTCCAATTATGAATATCTGCACCATACTACCACTACTATAATACACGCAAACAACAACGTCAAAATAACAATGGTTTCCTATCCACCGTAGTAATATGTGATTAGGCGCGTGTATTTTTATTTTATGTCATTAAAATACTGTTAATCACTGTTATTTAAAAATATGTGATTATAGGTAGCGTATGATCATGAGTTTAAGTCCCAACAACAACATTTTTTGAATTTTAATGATTTTTTCAAAATGTTGACAGAGCTTTCACCACGAGTATCTAAAAAATTGTGATTATAGGTTGGAGTTTTTCTTATTTTTTCAAAATACTGATAGACCTTTCCTCATGGGTATTTAAAAAGTCGTGATTATAGGTAGCGTCTGGTCATGGGTTCAAGTTCCAACACCAACATTTTTGGTTTTTTACTTATTGTTTCAAGTCCAAACACCAACATTATAGGTGACACACTTATTGAGTTTATTCATTGTCCTGAAACAAATCTTGGTCATCCATTTAGTAATTATCAAAAGTCAAGACACTACTATTAGTGATCCGTGTGAAACCTAAAACTTAGACGAACTACATCTTCTACCTTCAAACATCATCTTTCATTTACGGTACTCTATTTCTCCACTAAACTAAACTTGAAACAAATTTTTTTATCATAAACAAAACTCGAAAATATCATTTATTTCATTAACAAATTTCAAAACTCCATCATCTCTTCTACAACTTGAATGAGACAAGGAAAGTATGGATTTGAATTTAGAAATGTTAGTTGTTGGTGTTCTTTTTTTATTTATTATTGTTGTTGTTGTTGTTGTTGTTGTTGTTTCTGTTGTTGTTGTTGTTATTGTTCTTCTTCTTCTTCTTCTTCTTCTTCTTCTTCCTCTTCTTCTTTTTGTTGTTGTAGTTGTTGTTGTTGTTGTTGTTGTTGTTGTTGTTCTTGTTGTTCTTGTTTTTGTTGTTATTTGTTGTTATTCTTATTGTTGTTCTTGTTATTCTTGTTGTTGTTCTTGATGTTGTTATTGTTCTTGTTCTAATGTTGTATTTTTTGTATTTTTTTTAAAAGACATATAACAACATCTATTTAAAATAATTGTGATTATAGGTAGTTATAATGTTGTTTTTTTATTTTATTTATTAAAAGACATACAATAATGAGTATATAAAATAATCATGCTTATAGGTAGTTCTAATGCTGCATTTTTTTTAATTTTATTAAAAGACAAACAACAACGGGTATTTAAAATAACCGTCATTATAGGTAGCGTGCTTTGCAGTTTTCTACCACATGCACTACACCGTGATTGTAAATAACCCATATACAACCTCACTCTACTTAACAACGTCAGATCCCACGTGATTATATATATTTCCCAACCGTTGTTGTATGCCTTTTCCGTAGTAGTCTACCTATAGTTAGATATCATCGGGTTGTCACCTGCATTTGACATCGAGAAGCAAGGGATGTCCATAACCGTCCCTCATATATAAAGCATTTCATACAAAATCTGAGGTATTCACTGAACCATAACTCACATTTACTCCTCATTCACTTTCCGACTTAGACTTTGGAGTTCTAACATTGCAGGTACACCCATACGCCGTTGAACTAAAGATCTGTTATGCCGCATCAAAAATTTACTTCATCAATTCCTCGAGCATTCTGGTTCTCTAGCAGAAACGTAAGAAAAATCAATATCTTATGAATATGGAAAAATTAAATGAAAATCTAATGATTATGTTACATATTTTAACCAACAAAAAATACAACGAAAAGCAAACAATAAGATATCTTATGGTTTGTTTTTCGCTGTATTTTCTGTTCGATAAAATATGTAACATCATCATTAGATTTTCATTTAATTTTGCGATATTCATATACATATTTATATTTATATTTGTTGACATATTTTCTTCGTCCGAATATAATTAAGTTATAAGTAATTATTTTTATGTATCGATAACAACTTTACACCTTAGTTCCTTTAGTGGGAGAAATAGGTTGAGATTTTATGGTGCCCTAATCAATTATAGTCTTCTGTTGATCTTGTGGTTCAGCAGAACTTTCATGTATTGGGTTCTAGAGGTATATTCACTAGTGGTCCTCTCTAGTTGGATGATGAGCGTTATTTGCTAGAGTTAAGGTTATTGTATTTAGTTTTAATGGAATGATTCTTTTGAGGTCTGGAGGTTAATTGAATTGGAATAACATAATGTCTTAGTTAAGGTCAATTTGGTGTCAAGTAGGTTTCAATAATTACTGAGTCTTTCAATATCTTGGGGTTTAGGGGAAGGATTAAGAAAAATAAAGTTAGAGAGCTTATGTGGGTGCATCACCTAGATTTTATTCCCATTTAAGAGGTGAAATTGGTGTCGTTGAGTCGACTTTGTGTCATTTGCTCTAATGTTATATATATATATATATATATATATATATATATATATATATATATATATATATATATATATATATATATATATATATATATATATATATATATTGCAGTTGGACTCTTTTAGCTTATTTGGTGGCATTTGAATGAAGATGATATTCTTATGTGATGAGCTATTATGTGTTTTCGCTTATGTTATCGGATTATGTTATACATGTACATGTGTCGTTAAGTGTGTTAAGTATCATGAGAGTGGTTTGATGCTTGGTGAGGGGCCTTTGTTCTAAAAGAACTATTGTGTTGGTGAGGAGCTTGGCTCCGGAAGGCATATCCTTTATGCGAATCTTTTATATTCGTGTTTTCTTTATGTATCGTATGAAATGATGTAAGAGGTAATTATCGATAAAATACTTAACATATGGAATATGAAGAGTGGGGAGAATTTACCCTTGTTATAGTAGAACCTAGTTGTAACTAGGAATTTAATAGAAACTAGATGGCGATGCTCGGACGTTCGATGCTTAGAGAAATATCTTAGTCGAGTAATGGTCTAGTGGTGAGTGAGACACTATATGAAACATCTGTATGAACCCGTTTGGGTGTGTTATTTTGTGGAAAAGGTTAACATGCCTTAGGAGTGGTTTATACATTCTCATTTGAGTGAAATCACGTAATCGGAACCGAATTTCCCTGAGATGTCGTTTCATGAGCCAGGGGCTCCTCTGGAATGTACGCATGCATTACTTTGCAGGTTTGATTCCTGTGTTTAGTACGAATGGAGCCTACGGGTAAAGAGACTTGTGATGGTGTACGAACCATGTAAATTGACGATTCTAGGAGTACGAACCTAGGATCTGAATCCATTTCGTATGTCACGTATATATCAGGATCCATGACTCGTGCCGACTTCTAGACGTAGAAGAGGACGAGAATAGGGGATACCTCGTGGTTTCCGGATTAGTGATATTTTTCGAGTTAGTGAACTCAAGACATGTTTCCATATGAGCGTGAGATTTATGAACTCAAGGACTAGGTTTTCCCCCGATTTGAGTAGAATTTTGTTAGAACTTTGTAGAGTCGAGAGAATCCATAAGATAGGAAACTCACTGAGATGTTGATATCTCACCCCACTATTGGTGTTGCTTTTTCAGGTTTTGTTTGCAGGTTTAGTTTACAAGTGGAGCTATGCTCGGGATGTTTCAAGTAAAGCATAGATTTAGTTTTCCGCTGTGCATTTATCTTTTGTACAATGATGGATATTATGCTTGATCTTAGTATTTTTATTTTAGTATGATTTCCATGTCTTGTACCAAAGTTTTGCATTATGTTTTTAGTATTGGTCAAGAATGTGGATTATACTATTAGGCACTTATGATGGTGTCAGTACCAAATAAACACTTGTATGATATTATTCTAGGTATATATTATATAGGGCGTTACACCATACTCCGACGATGTCTCAAATATAATAGTGCCCCATGTGCCTCTGCCACCATTGCATCCAGGACTCGCCTAATAGCAGACCATCAGGGAATATATCCTCGTCAATGTCTTTCCGTACAATATACACTATGCGACGACACTTAGGCAAGACATCATCAGTATGATCTAGCTGAGATTGACCCTCCTCTAATATCTCATAGTAACTCAGTCTCAATGGATCTCTTAGAGTAGTATGCACCATGTACAAATGTTACCCCTGAAGAACTACCAGATGTACCCATAGACATAGCTCTAGTCGTTTGGTGTTATGGTAGTTCGTGTCTCCTCTGATGCTAAATGGCTCTCATAATCAGCAAACATCTCCTCTATTTGTCTACGATACGAGGCAAGGGGAGCAGAGACAGTATGGTGTCTAGGGATGGTTTGAGTGCACCCGAACTACTGCATGACGCGCTCGGGCAGATGAGGAGAAGTGATACACAACGAATACTTTCCGAAAATGTATATCCGAAATTAGCTTAAATGGCTTAAACGTAACATGTTACAGAGGTGTGCCTTCAGAACCTGCTGCAACTCAGAGGTCGTGACAATGGCATCCCCAACCCCTCAAAATGACATTTTTGAAGCCCTGATAGTCCATTTCAGCCAACAAACAATACATACATTGACTCTAAATTATGTTTCTACTAATATCTAAATATTTCTACCACAATGCATTCTAACTTGTTTTTGGAAAATACTCAAATTTTTATCCTAAACTCGAAAACTTACCCGTAAAATTTGATTAGAAAGATTTTGATTTATGGACTGGATGTTGATTGATGATAACCTTAGCCTCAGACCGAAAGAAATCAAGTTTTGTGAAGTTTGAGAAATTTGGGAGGATTGGGAGAGATGAAGAGGTTTTGAGAGAAATGCAGAAGTGGGGGAGAAGAAGAGTCTGGTGCAAAGATATGTTTTAAATGGTTCCTGAGATATCTTCGGAAAAATCTTAGGTTAACCAATTTTATGATATTTTCAGAGATGTATCTCCGATATAATTTAACGTTCAGTTAACTTATGGTGCGTCCGGAGAAATATTTATGAATCCTAAAAAAATTATTAGAAATACTCGATCTCTTAGAATATTATGGATGCCATAAGAAATCCTCTAAATAGACTTGCCAAATGCATAATGGTATAAATAGACTTACAAAATGCAATGGACAGACAAGATTGTGTTGAATCTTCAAATGTTTTATTTGAAATCAGCCCAGTTAGCAACAACATGTGCTTTCCATAAACTGTCGTTTCATCTAACAACTCCAAGACCAAGTAGGAGCCTTCTAATGAAGCTTTTGAATTCTGAATCTTTGCTTGCTCGTACATCATATCACCGCACACAAATCTACCAACCAATCAAAACGTGGGAAATAATTTCATATGGAATTACTCTTCAAAAACATAAATTCTTAGATTCAGTACAAAAAAATGATCAACGTATTCCCAGCTGTATCAATCTCAAATCTTACATAGATTGAAAATGTTAGTATAATATATTTTACATAACACTTAACAACATCTACAAAATGTTTCTTAGAACATGTTTAATTAAGCAACAACATTAACAATCTCAACATCTAAAAAATGTTTAATTCAACACTAATCAAGATGAAACCAACAACTTTCCTGCTGCAAGTCTTCAACTTAACCAAGTTTTCAAAAACACATCTTCACAAGTTTTCATTTCCACTCCATGGGACACCCCCTTCCCCTCAAATTTCTATAAAATACTTTTCTCTGTTTTCAGGTTCAACAAGCACCATTGCATTCTCCACAACTACAAGTAGTGCTAGAAGGAGAAAACTTCTCATGAAATCTGTTACATACTACACAAATGTTTAAATTGCAAAATAAAATACTATATAAGAAGCAACTAAAAAACATAACACAAGATACTTACAAGCATCTTATTAAGAAGAAAACCAACAAGAGATATGTGTTGATGGCACCGATAGAGAAGAATAGTTGAGAGAGATAAGGGCTTGTTTCTATTTATTTCTATATAGCATGTATTCGATTGGAATATTTACAATATCTTCAACTTCGACATCATTACTTTCTTTGTCGAAATCATAGTTCATCAATGGCTTATCAATTGCATTACTAGAATTCCAATCCTAGGAAGAATTTTCATCAATCACAATATCTCGGTTAATCACAATCTTCTGATTTATTGGATTTAATTGCATGTATACTCCGGTCTTATGATATCTTACCAAAATCATAGATTCACTCTTGTCATCAAGCTTCCTTCTTCTAACATCACAAACATGCATGTAATAAATAGAGCAAAACACATTCAGATGACTTACTAATGGTCGTTTGTCACTCCACAATTCTTCAAGAACCTTGTTCTTCAGCTTCTTGGCAGGTCACCTGTTCAGATCATAAACATCAGTCGAAACAGCTTCACCCCATATGGATTTTGACAAATTCTTCTGCATTAGCATGCATATCGCCATGTCCAATATGGTCATATTTCTTCTTTCTGCTATTCCATTATGCTAAGAAGTATAAGGAGAAGTTACCTCATGATCAACACCATGTTCTGCACATAATGCTTCAAATATCTTGGATGTGTATTCGCCACCTCCATCTGTTTGCAAAACCTTGATCTTCTTGTCACTTGGATTTTTGACAACTATCTTAATTCTCTTAAAGATTTCAAATACTTCGTCATTGCACTAGATCATATAGATCCCGAGCTTTCGATTGTACTCATCGACAAATAAGATGAAATACTTTTTTCCACCAATGATATGCTCTTCAAAAAGACCGCATACATATGAATGTACAACTTCGAGTATGCAGGATGATCTCATTGGCATAGTCGAAACGAAAGACTTCCTAGACTGATTTCAAACTAGACAACCTTCATAGAGTTTGTCGGGCATATCAAAACTTGTTATACCAATTATCATATCTTGAATGATCAGTTGATTAAGCGACCTAAAGTTCAGATGGCTAAACCTCATATGCCATAACTAACTATTCTTGTGAACGATAATTATTTTTAGATATTGTACCTCAGTCGAACTAATCATGGTCTTAAATATTTTATTCTTCGACATATGAGATTTCAAGACCAAGTCATTCTGGATGTCAAAAAGTTCTAAGGATCTATATTTCATAACCATTGAGAACCCATTTTCGACCAGTTTTCCAACACGTAGCATATTGCACTTCATTCCAAGGATATATAGTACATCTTTGATCAAGGCTTTCGCTCCATTACTTCTTTGAATAATTATGTTGTCAATACCTTCTACTTGCAATAAGTTATTAACAATAAGTTTAACCTTGCTCTTCTTCGATGAGTCGAAATCTGATAACTACATTGTTTGACCAATCATGTGATTCGAGCAGCTCGAGTTAAGGAACGAAATCTTAGAGTCGATATGGTCATCTACAACTGCAACCATAACCACCATATCTTTAGAATTATCTTAATATTAGCGTGCATGGCTTGCTCATTCCTCCTTACCTTTTGTCGATCCTTTGTCTTTATTGTACCAACAATGCTTGGCCAAGTGACTCCATTGTTCACATTTATAGTATTGTACACATTTTTTCTTTGTCTTTCTATTAAGAGTTTCATTCTCCTCTTTTTGACATTTCAGAAGCCCAATCATCAACCCTATACTTTTTAGGGTTCAACCAAGACTTCTTACTCCGAGTCTTGTCTCATGTGCCTTTGAACTTTTTGGAACCACCGTGCTTCTTCCAAGCCTGAGACTGCATTTCTTGTATCGAATCTTGAACTTTTATCCTTTCGGCAATCCCGACCTCATACGCCTCCAACGAACCAACCAATTCTTCCAATTTTAGGGTTTCAAGATTGTAAGATCTTTTAATAACTACGATAATGTGATGAAAGTGAGAGGTCAACGTACACATTACCTTTTCAACTATCATCTTATCAGTTAAGGTTTCACCATAACCCTTTATGAGATGTACGAGATTGTGCACCTTCAACACATAGCCTGCAATATTTTCATCTTGTCCCATCTACTGAAATTCATACTGTCGTCGTAAAGTCTTCAATTTGACTACTTTGACTTTCCCACCTTCTTCATAGTACTTGACAAGAATATCTCATCCCTCCTTCGCCGATTCAGCATGAGAGATCTTGTCGAAAATCGTTGAATCTATCGTGGATTGAATGCAATACGCAGCCTTGCAATCTTTCTTCTTCGCCTACTTGTTCGCGACTCTCTGAGCATTGGTTGCATTCTTAACAAGCTCAAGAAAACAGTTAGTAACCATTTCTAAGGTTTCATGAAAGGCAAACATAAATTGTATTTGTTTTCTCCATCAGATTCAATCCTTGCCGTCAAGAATTTGAAGAGAATTTGGAATGTCATTACTACTATTCATCTTTGCAGTGATTGATCAATAACTCACTATCACGCAAACACGATCACCGGCGTGTATTTCTTTGGAAAAAAAACAACCATAATGTGAAAATTTTCCATATTATATTATTTTTTATCTTAATATGAGTGATACTAAATACTCTCATAATTTTTTGAAAAAGATGTTCAAAATACCTTTCAATTTGGTTTAGGTGATTTGTTGTTGGATTTTGTTAAAGAAGAGAAACAATTGCATTTTAATTTGATGTTGACTAAGAATAAATTAGTTGATAAAATCAAAGTGTCATCTAAGTAGTGGTTGAAGCCTCAAAACAAATATTTGTTCTGATTTTAAGGAGTGGAAATCTAACCTTTATCCTTTTTTGTGTAGTTGGAGAACTTATCTTTTTTTCCTTTAACTTGACTTTTTTTTGTAAGCATTCCGTGTGCTTTTAAAATATATATTTTACTTTTCTGAAAAAGAAAAAAGAAAGTGGTTATTTTATTGGAAAAACTAGCTCTCACTTTAGTCTACTTTCTATTCTCACTTGGCAATAATTACCAAATGCAAGTCGATAATATGCAATTAATGGATGGGAGAACATTTTGAGAGCAAAATTATATCAATTGCATGTAGTGTTAATAGCACAATAATTGTCTATTGTTCCCTTACAAAGTTCCATATATACTCATTTTTCCAAGATTAAAATTTGAAGTATATCATTTTAATTAACTTCTAGTGGGAAAGAGAGAAAAAGTGAAAAACAAATAAAGGGGCATTGGGCATTGGCACTATGACACTATCTGTAATTTAAACCAAAAATAGTGCATTGATATATAAGTTTCTTAGAAAGAAAATGAAATGATGAAGCATAAAATATGTACAATCCACCATCGCATCTCATCAGAGTCATGGTCAAGATTTATAGCCACAATGAACAATTGAAATGGAATATAACAAGGAAAAAGAAACTCTGAAAAGAAAAAAAGTTATTGATGGATGGGAATAAAGATGTGACCGCAAGTTGAGAATTTTTCATATAAATATCCCATATTTAAAAATAATACATTTAAATATTTTATTTTGAAAAAAAAATCTTAATATACCCCTTTTGAGATATATACTGGACTATTGGATTTGCGAGCACGTAAAAAAAAATACATCTTTGCATGTTCGGCCACTGAGTTGACGAGTATGTGAATTTGTTTTTTTTCTTTTACACGTTATTTGCGAATTTATCTGTGAATTTTGTTAATTTTTTACAAATTTAATAAAATTAGAAGGAAAATAATAAAATTCACAGATAAATTTACTGGAAACATTTAAAACTGAAAAAAAAAATTCGCATGGACGTCAACTTAATGACCGAACATGCGAAGATGCATTTATTTTTGACGTGCTCGTCAATCTAGTGGCCGAACATTCATCACAAAAATAAAGACTATATTGAATATTTTTTTATTTTTAAAATAAGATATTTAAGTGTTTTATTTACAAATATGGATTATTTACATGAAAAACTCGCAAATTGATGATGAATCTTACCCGTTTCAATACAATTAAAACAATATAATTATAAAGAGATATTCGTTTCAGATTTTTTTTTAAAATCACATATTTATTGGTAGAATCGTCTATAAAAGAAACACACTAATATAACGAGAGTAGTCATTCATCATAGAATCATAATTTTATAATTGAAAATCAATTATTTTAATGCACCTTTTCAACATTAGAATGCAAATAGAATCATAATTTTATAATTGATAAATCTTAAGCCCGTTTCACACTGGGTATGTTCAATGGATCGATTTTTTTTCTCACTCCTAATAATTATACTAATATTTATGTTGTTCTGTTCAAAAACTTTCTTTCATTTAAAAACCATACATTGATTTGTCACTGTAGATGTTTAGAATTGGCAGAATTTTTGACAACAAGAAGTGTTGAACTTAGTTCAGGATGTCACATCAGATGTTGTGACATTATCAAACAGAGTGTAAGTTAATGAACTTAATTCAAGATGTCACACCAGATGTTGTGACATTGTATCAGTTAATGAAGTAAGTTCAGTTTTCAGGATGTCACACCAGATGTTGTAACATCTCAAACCTGCTACCAGAATTAATTAATGCTTAATAGAACTGAGTAAATTCAGGGATTTATCTGGAATTAATTATGAATGGATAAAACAGAAGAAGGCGCATCTGTAGGGAGATTGGTTATATGATTTCAGTATAAACAGAAGAACTGACTCACCTAGAATCAAGGAAGTAACAAACCCTAATTCAAGGTGATGGCAGCATGCGTATCAGGATTGGATAACCTACAGAAAGCCCAAAAATCCAAGCATCTATTTAAGCAACAGAAACTCTCAGAATAGAGTACGAAATTAAGAAGACTAAATAGGGTGTTTGTGTTTTAATAGCAGGTTGTATATGTGTATCACTTTATGAGCTTTTAAGCAAAAGTGTATTGTGTCTTGATTGAAACTGTGAAGTAAGATCAAGCTGCTTTGTTTGAAGTATGACTTCAATCTTATTAAACTTATAAACATATCACTGTGTGATTGAGGGGGAGTGAGTTGGTACTCATATCTAAGTTGTGTCTTAGGTAGAAATTGCCTTGGGTAGATATTAAGTGAAAGATTAAACTGAGTGGTTTAAGTCTAGAATTAATATTACTTATATTGGATTTCCTTCCTGGCTTGGTAGCCCCCAGATGTAAGTGTGGTTATACACTGAACTGGGTTAACAATTTCCTGTGTTGTTTAATTTTCCTGCACTTTAAGTTTTGTTCAAGTCTTCAAGTGTTTAAACATCTCATTCGACATCACGTACCTGATCCCAGAATTTCAATTGGCATCAGAGCAGGCACCCTGCCTGTTTAACTGGGTGAGATCTAGGGACTGCAAATTTTGGGAACATGGACAGAGATGTAGGATCTGTGAATAGACCACCTATATTGGATGGATCAAACTATGACTACTGGAAGCCAAGAATGGTAGCATTCTTAAAATCACTTGACAGTAGAGCTTGGAAAGCAGTCAACAAAGGATGGGAGCACCCTGTCCAAGACAACAAGGATGGAGCAAAAGTGTTGAAACCTGAAGAAGAATGGAGCAAGGAGGAAGAAGATTCAGCACTTGGAAATTCCAAGGCCTTAAATGCCTTATTCAATGGCATTGATAGGAACATATTCAGACTTGTGTATCATTGTGAGCTGGCCAAAGATGTTTGGGACACTCTCAAAACCACTCATGAAGGAACATCAAAAGTGAAGATGTCAAGACTTCAACTTCTCACCACCAAGTTTGAAAACTTGAGAATGAAGAAAGATGAGACAATTCATGAGTTTTGCATGAATATCTTGGAAATAGCTAATACTTCTGGTGCTTTGGGAGAAAAGATGAGTGATGAAAAGCTGGTAAGAAAGATTCTCAGATCTTTACCAAAAAGATTTGACATGAAGGTTACAGCAATAGAAGAAGCTCAAGACATATGCACAATGAAGGTTGAAGAGCTCATTGGTTCCCTTCAAACATTTGAGATGGGAATGAATGATACAATTGTAAAGAAAAACAAAAGCATAGCCTTGGTTTCAAATACTGATAAAGAAGAAGAAAATCATGAAGCAGATCCTGAAGAAAATTTATCAGAAACAATTGCTATGCTTGGAAGACAGTTCAACAAGCTTCTCAAAAGAGTGGATAGCAGGTCCAAACCAAATGGAAGAAACTCAAACTCTTCTGAGAATAAAAGACCTTATGATGCTAATAGAAGGTCACATTATGATGAAAAGATCAACCAAGAAAAAGGGATTAAATGTCATGGATGTGAAGGATATGGACACATCAGAAATGAATGCCCTACCTATCTAAAGAAGCAGAAGAAAGGTCTCTCTGTGACCTGGTCTGATGAAGACTCAGGATGTGATTCAGAAGAGGAATCAGCAAAGCACATCACTGCTCTAGCTGGAGTATGTGATTCTGAAAGTGGATCCAGTGATGAGGAGCTGACTTTTGAAGAGCTTGAAGAATCATACAGAGAGCTGTGTAAAAGGAGCACTGAAGTATGCATGGAGATTATAAAGCAGAAGAAGCAGATTGAGGCATTAAAGGTTGAAAAGACAAGTAATCTAGAAACCATTGACACTTTGAAAAGTGAAGTAAGTCTTCTCAACTCCAAGTTGGAACATATGTCCAAATCTGTTAGAATGCTGAACAGTAGCTCAAACACACTGGATGTCATTCTCAACAACAATAAGCATTCAGGGGATAGAACTGGACTGGGATTTAACAAAGCTCAAAAGGTTGAGACTAGCACCAGCAAAACTACTTCAAATCCCATAAAGTCAAACAAGATGTCCCAACAGATGTCCCAACATCATGAAAAGAACATGATGAAAAAGAAGTATCAAAGATGGAGATGTCATCATTGTGGAAGGTTTGGTCACATCAAACCTCATTGCTACAAGTTGCATGGATATCCAAATCAGATGTATCAGCAACTCCCTAAACAGAAGATAGAGGTTACCAAGAAAGTGCTGCATGGACATCAAAATCAGAGATATCAGCAACCCCCTAAGCAGAAGACAGAGGTCATCAAGAAAGTATGGGTACCTAAAACTAGTCTTCATGCTGATCAAAGCTACATGCCCAAGAACAAGTTCAACAAACAACCTTGGAGCTCTAAAAATGGACACTACACAGGGCAGAGGTATCAAAGGAAACCTCACTACAAGGTTGAATGGTCAAAGAAGAGTGTTGCATATATAGCTCATACATCTCTAAGAGTATCAGCTAAAGAAGACTGGTACTTTGACAGTGGATGCTCAAGGCACATGACTGGGTTGAAGAATCTGCTGGTAAACTTAAAGTCACATTCATCCAGATATGTAACCTTTGGAGATGGAGCTAAAGGAGAAATCAAGGGAGTTGGGACCTTGGACTGTCCAGATGTACCAAGACTAGATGATGTGCTGCTGGTAAAAGGATTGACTGCTAACTTGATCAGCATAAGTCAATCATGTGATCAAGGTTACAGTGTAAACTTTACCAAAACTGAATGCATAGTGTCAAATAAAGAACAGAAGGTTGTCATGAGAGGAGCCAGATCTAAAGATAACTGTTATATGTGGGAACCTCAAGATTTCAGTCTCACTTCAACTTGCTCTTTAGCCAAAGAAGAAGAAGTGAAACTATGGCACCAAAGACTGGGTCATCTTCATTTCAGAGGTATAAAGAAAATCATATCTATGGAAGCTGTGAGAGGTATTCCTAAACTGAAGATTGATGATGGCAAAGTATGTGGTGAATGTCAAATAGGAAAGCAAACCAAGATGTCCCATCCAAAGCTCCAACATCTGACAACTTCCAAAGTTTTGGAATTATTGCATATGGATCTTATGGGACCAATGCAGGTTGAGAGCCTTGGTGGAAAGAGGTATGCCTATGTGGTGGTTGATGACTTTTCAAGGTATACATGGATAAATTTTATCAAAGAAAAGTCTGATGTATTTGATGTATTCAAAGATTTGTGCCAAAGAATACAAAGAGAAAAAGCAAGTTGTGTGGTCAGAATAAGAAGTGACCATGGAAAGGAGTTTGAGAATAAAAAATTCTCAGATTTCTGTTCTTCAGAAGGAATCAATCATGAATACTCTTCACCTATCACCCCTCAACAGAATGGGATTGTTGAGAGGAAGAACAGAACTATCCAAGAATCAGCAAGAGCTATGATCCATGCTAAAAAGTTACCATTGTACTTTTGGGCTGAAGCTATGAACACAACTTGTTACATTCATAATAGAGTTACTCTAAGGAAAGGAACCTTGTCCACAATCTATGAAGTCTGGAAGGGCAGAAAACCTACAGTTAAGTACTTCCATGTGTTTGGAAGTAATTGTTATATTCTGGCTGATAGGGAGCAAAGAAGAAAAATGGATCCTAAAAGTGATGAAGGGATTTTCCTTGGATACTCTATAAATAGCAGAGCCTATAGAGTATTTAACTCTAGAACCAAGGTTATCATGGAGTCCATAAATGTGATAATTGATGATGCCCCTGCAGATGTTACAGATGATGTTGGAACATCTGCTGACAGTCAGACTGAAGCTGAAATAAAGAGTGATCATCCTGACTTCACTCAAACTGAAGCAAGGATAGAACAATCCAGCAAACCTCCCTCCATCAGAATCCAAAAGGATCATCCCAAAGATCTAATAATTGGTGGTCCCAACAGAGGTGTAAGCACTAGATCAAGAGAGGTGATTTCAGGTTCTTGTTTTGTTTCAAAAATAGAACCTAAAAACATCAAGGAAGCTCTTAATGATGAGTACTGGATTTGTGCTATGCAAGAAGAATTAGGTCAGTTCACAAGGAATGAAGTGTGGGATCTTGTTCCTAGACCTGATGACATAAATGTGATTGGCACTAAATGGGTGTATAAGAACAAGTCAAATGAGAAGGGAGTTGTTACAAAGAACAAAGCTAGACTTGTAGCTCAAGGATACACACAAGTTGAGGGAGTAGACTTTGATGAAACCTTTGCACCAGTAGCAAGGCTTGAATCAATCAGACTACTTTTAGGAATTGCTTGTATTCTGAAGTTTAAGCTATTTCAAATGGATGTGAAAAGTGCCTTTCAAAATGGATATCTTAATGAAGAGGTATATGTAGAACAGCCTAAGGGATTTGTTGATCCAAGCTGTCCAAACCATGTGTACAAACTAAGGAAGGCTCTTTATGGACTGAAGCAAGCCCCAAGAGCATGGTATGAAAGGCTGACTACTTTTCTCACAAAACAAGGATACAGAAAAGGTGGAATAGACAAAACCTTGTTTGTGAAGGATGAAGAAGGAAATGTCATGATTGCTCAAATATATGTTGATGACATTGTCTTTGGTGGGATGTCAGACAGGATGGTTAAACATTTTGTCACTCAAATGGAATCTGAATTTGAGATGAGCCTAGTAGGAGAACTAACCTACTTTCTTGGACTACAAATCAAGCAGATGGAAGACTCCATGTTCATATCCCAAAGCAAGTATGCCAAGAACACTGTCAAGAAATTTGGGATGGATAGTGCAAGTCACAAAAGAACACCTGCCCCCACTCATTTAAAGCTGACAAAGGATGACAAGGGTGAGAAGGTGGACCAAAGTCTATACAGAAGCATGATTGGAAGCTTATTATATCTGACTGCTAGCAGACCAGATATAGCCTTTGCAGTAGGTGTATGTGCAAGATATCAAGCTGATCCAAAAGTTAGCCATCTAAACCAGGTTAAGAGAATTCTGAAATATGTCAATGGTACTTGTGACTATGGCATAATGTACTCCCATGGATGTGAACCAATTCTCACTGGCTTCTGTGATGTTGATTGGGCTGGAAGTGCTGATGATAGAAAGAGCACATCAGGAGGATGCTTCTTCCTAGGAAACAATTTGATTTCTTGGTTCAGTAAGAAACAAAATTGTGTATCCTTATCCACTGCTGAAGCTGAATATATTGCAGCTGGTAGCAGTTGTTCACAATTGGTTTGGATGAAGCAAATGCTCACTGAATACAATGTCCCACAAGATGTCATGACATTGTACTGTGACAACTTAAGTGCTATTAACATATCAAAGAATCCTATCCAACATAGCAGGACCAAGCATATTGATATCAGGCATCATTTCATCAGAGATCTTGTGGAAGAGAAGGTGATCTCATTGGAACATGTAGCCACAAATCTGCAATTGGCTGATATATTTACTAAAGCTTTGGATGCTACCCAATTTGAAAACCTAAGGGGTAAATTAGGAATCTGCTTATGTGAAATATAGCAGTTATGGAGAAGTGTCAACATGTCCTATGACATCGTGTGACATGATCACCAGATGGCAACACCAGTCTGGTCAAGAACTCTGTGTATTCCACTCCTTAAAATTCTCCACGTAACGGCTCTTACAAAAGTTCCAGCTTGCTCTCAGCTATTCATCTTCTCATCATCCTCTCAAAACAAATTGCATGCTATAGCTGATTTTCAGAGCTCATCAAACTCAATCAAACCTAACCTCTTCCTCCACCACATTCGAAAATGTCTCAACATCAAAACCCTAACCTCTCTGATGAAATCCTCAACCAAGAAGATGTGGTGCATGCAACCCCCATCTCTGTGGTACCTATGGATTCAACTCCTATAGACGAAATCAGAGGAAGTGTTCCTCTTGCTCAAAAGCCTAGAACTCCAACAGTGAGAAGAGCAAAAGAACCTGTATTCAGCAAAGTCAAAGGGATGCCTTCATCCTCAAACACCACCCCCAAAGCCTCTGAATATGTGGATGCCACCATCAAGCATCTTGTTAATAAGATTTTGTCTGAACAAAGAGTTGTGAGTGGTATATCTGTTCCTCTGAACACCATGCCAGCTCCACAAGAAGAACAAAGCAATAAGGCTGAAGAGGACACTCCTGCTCAACAGGATGTCCCAATAGATGTTGAAACATCATCTGAGGACCAGAACAAGGCCTTAACTGATGATGATGATGAAGCCAATGATGACCAAGCTTCTGTTGATCCACCTGCTGAAGAGGAGACTACCCAACCTCCTCATGTTGAAGACATAGACAATGACTCTGACACAGAGATCATTGCTTCTGTGAACCCTAGCATGGCCAAAAGGCTCAGGGCTAGGAAAGAAAAGAAGACTGCAGGACATGCAACTCCTGAAAAGAAACAGCCTACTCCAAAGAAAGACAATGCCAAAGTGTCATTTGGACCTACCAAACAATGGAGCAAAGTCAGTACACAAAAGAGGAAAGCTGTTACTCCTCCAGATTCAGATGTTGAAGAGGATGTCCCAACATCCCAACCAAAGAAGAAACCAGCACCTTCAAGTTCCACCTATGCTGTTCCAGAAGCTCCTCTGGACAATATTTCATTCCATCATGTGTCAAGTGTGAGCAGATGGAAATTTGTATACCAAAGAAGGGTAGCACTTGAAAGAGAGCTGGGAAGCAATGCACTTGAGTGCACTGAGGTAATTGACCCAATTTCTTCTGCTGGTTTATTCAAAACAGTTTCAAACTTTTCACCTTGCTATGAGCTGCTAGTCAAGGAATTTATTGTCAACCTTCAAGAGGACTGTGCTGATGGTAAGTCAGATGAATTCAGAAAAGTCTATGTAAGAGGGGGATGTGTGGAATTCTCTTCTAGGGTTATCAACCATTACCTAGGGAGAGAATCTGATGGCCCTAATGAGCTGGGAAAGACAAATAACCAGATATGCAAGGTCATCACTGCCAATCAGGTCAAGACTTGGCCAGTCAAGGGCAAACTTTCTGTTAGCTTGCTAACAAGGAAGTATGCAATGTTGCATAGGATTGGTGCTGTAAACTGGGTCCCTACCAATCATACCTCTTCAATAGCAACTGGATTGGGCAGATTTATTTATGCTGTGGGCACCCAAACAAAGCTGGACTTTGGGGCTTACATTTTTTATCAAACATTGAAGCATGCTGGGACATCAGCAACAAAGCTGCCTATAGCCTTTCCTTCTCTGCTGTGTGGAATAATCCTCAGCCAGTATCCAGGTATCCTCACTGAGAAGGATTCAATCTGCAAAAGAGAAAGTCCTCTGGCCTTCCACTACAAGCTGTTCTTAAGCCATCATGCAGCTGATGTTGAAGCTCCCACTGGGACATCTGCTGGACCTTCAAAAGCAAAGTCTCCTATATCCAAAGATGCCTTGATTGCTGAACTGAAGAACACCTGCAAAGAGCTGGATGCCAGGAAGTAAAAGCTTAGGGAGATTATTCAAAGGCTGGAAATAGAAGAAAGTGCTCAAAAGACTGCTGATTCTGATGATGAAACTGAAGAAGAGGAAGATACTGAATATGAAGATTCTGAGTGAAAAATGTATGTGAGGAATATGTACTGTCTGCTTCAGCATTGTATTTTGAATTTATTTTGTAATTCTCTCTGACTATGTAAAATTTGGCCCCAATTTATGTCTAACAAGGGGGAGAAGAGAACTGAACAACAACAACAATGTCTGCTGCAGCTTACTGATTAATGAAAAATGTCTTTTGTTTGCTTCTGAACTAAGTTGTTTTTTAATGAAAAATTTCTGTTGAAACAAGTCAGAACACATACAGGTTTGAGGGGGAGTAAACTCACACATAACTCAACAGAAAAGAACTGTTGTACTCTGATAAAAGAAACTCTGCTGCACTCTGATAAACCAGAAGATTATGTTAGCCAAAAATTAGCCAAAGGGGGAGTTTGTAGATGTTTAGAATTGGCAGAATTTTTGACCAACAAGAAGTGTTGAACTTAGTTCAGGATGTCACATAAGATGTTGTGACATTATCATACAGAGTGTAAGTTAATGAACTTAATTCAGGATGTCACACCAGATGTTGTGACATTGTATCAGTTAATGAAGTAAGTTTAGTTTTCAGGATGTCACACCAGATGTTTTGACATCTCAAACCTGCTACCAGAATTAATTAATGCTTAACAGAACTGAGTAAATTTAGGGATTTATCTGGAATTAATTATGAATGGATAAAACAGAAGAAGGCGCATCTGTAGGGAGATTGGTTATATGATTTCAGTATAAACAGAAGAACTGACTCACCTAGAATCAAGGAAGTAACAAACCCTAATTCAAGGTGATGGAATCATGCGTATCAGGATTGGATAACCTACAGAAAGCCCAAAAATCCAAGCATCTATTTAAGCAACAGAAACTCTCAGAATAGAGTACGAAATTAAGAAGACTAAATAGGGTGTTTGTGTTTTAATAGCAGGTTGTATATGTGTATCACTTTATGAGCTTTTAAGCAAAAGTGTATTGTGTCTTGATTGAAACTGTGAAGTAAGATCAAGCTGCTTTGTTTGAAGTATGACTTCAATCTTATTAAACTTATAAACATATCACTGTGTGATTGAGGGGGAGTGAGTTGGTACTCATATCTAAGTTGTGTCTTAGGTAGAAATTGCCTTGGGTAGATATTAAGTGAAAGATTAAACTGAGTGGTTTAAGTCTAGAATTAATATTACTTATATTGGATTTCCTTCCTGGCTTGGTAGCCCCCAGATGTAAGTGTGGTTATACACTGAACTGGGTTAACAATTTCCTGTGTTGTTTAATTTTCCTGCACTTTAAGTTTTGTTCAAGTCTTCAAGTGTTTAAACATCTCATTCGACATCACGTACCTGATCCCAGAATTTCAGTCACATTTTACTGAATCTTATTGTTTTCATTATATTAAATTTTATATTTTTAATAATGCACATTCATGCTAGAAGCTCTGGAAACTAATGAGGAAATGGTATTCTTGAGACTCTTTTCACATTCATTGATAATGAGTGGTATCTAGAACAACTAACATATTAAAAGATAAATTGGAATGCCATGGAGGAAAAAGTTCTCAAAAAAATCCTTCACTCGCAATAGATTCATTGAAGCAAAGACAACAATTATGGTGTTTTCGGATAGAGTCAAATGCGCTATTTACAATCACGGTTGTATGACCGTTGTAGAAAACTTAAAAGCATGCGACATACTACCACGGTTGCTTCAACTAACCGTTGTGATATATAAAAAGTCCCAAGTTTGATTCTCAGCAGCGCATTTTTGGTATATATATTATTTTGGATAATGTTCACTCTACAATCACGGTCATATTTAACAACCGCTGTAGAAAACTTAAAAGCGTGTGACATACTATCACGGTTGCTTCAACTAACCGTTATGATATATAATTTAACAACTGTTGCTAAATTATCAAACTTAAAAGCGTGCAACATACTATCACGGTTGCTTCAACTAACCATTGTGATATATAATTTAACAACTGTTGCTAAATTATCTGTTTTTTTTAAATATATATTTATGCTTTTTGAAAATTTTCATGTTTTTAACATGTATTTTTGTTAACCGTATCTGAACAGACAAAAATTGTATTATGTAACAAAAAAATTATTTACTTCATCAAATCCAAAAAATATTATTTACATCATCAAACTCAAATGTATATCAAAATGTATATTACAAATTAAACTCATGTTTGAGAACTCTTAGGGTATGTTTGGATTGGTGGGATGTGATGGAATGGAATGGAATAAAGTGGTAACTAATGTGATTCCATTGTTTGGATTTGCAAATAATTGATGGAATGGAATGGAACATGATGGAATCCATTCCATCCCATTCCATCCAAATCCTCATTTTTTGTTCCATCCAATTTGGGGTGTATGTGATGGAATGTGATATTTTTAATAAGATATCCAAACAATGGAGTGAGATCTATGTTCCATTCCGCTTCGCTCCATTCCGCTTCGCTATGTTCCACTCCGTTACGTTCCATCAATCCAAACTTAGCCTTAAGCACATTGAAGATATATGCAAAATGTTTATGAATGTCTACAAAGTCTTCGCATGGGAGTGGTGTATCGTCATTAAACGTCTACATAAAAAAGTGCAAAAATGTGAATACCACACATATATGATAATCATAGTCAACTTAAACAATAATATGTTATTGTAAATAATTCATTACATATATAATTAATATATACCTGATTCCATGAATCAACAATGTCGACGAAGACAATGTTTAACATGTGTTTCATTACATAATACTCACACTCATATCTCTTTAGTTATTTCCTCGTCTACAAATTTAAAAATTAATTTCATGAATGTCATAATCACACATTTATGCACCAATATATTTAAATAAATGTCACAAGTAATATGGTCACTTACATTAGGCAAGATAAATGTTGACTTTTTTCTATTATTGTTCAAGATATAGTGTCGCTTCACAAAATTGTACATTGAAAATGATTTAAACAAATTACATATTATACCAATTACAAATTCAAAGAAAATATTACTAAAAAGTTTCATATTAACATAAAATTACATATTAATAATTTGCTTCATTTTAGGTTCAAGTGGTTTATGTAAGGAACACGATCTCGTTACCGTATTTGTCATAAGTTATATGATGATCAATTGTCAATGATCACTGAATAAACACGAGCATATATATATATATATATATATATATATATATATATATATATATATATATATATATATATATATATATTATAATTAGTTTTCTGAAACAAAACTAACTATAACAGACAAACCACAATTTCAAAATTACTTACGATTTGAGAAATGGTGCTAAGTAACATTTCCCCCCCTTGACTTAACCGTTCTGAAATGTAAGAGTCAATCCCTTTTGGATCATTATTTGACCATCAAATACTATACGGATCCAAGATTCCATAAATATTCAATTTATTTAACTTCATACAAACACGGTGAATGTATCTAAATGGTTAAACAAAACTCAAAAAATAAGTGAGGAAATACAAAAACGATAATGTACTATATATAATGACATGCACATTCAATATATACTTATGTGCATCAAACTTGTAATATCCCTACGTCCAGCCAATTATTTCATAGGAGAAAATCTTGTATATCACTAGGAGGTGAATTAAAGAGCTCTATCATTGGACAATTCTCTAGTGAAGGAGAAATCGGGTTATCACTTTCCGCAACCAACGGATATAAAATGGTGATTTCATATGCGGAAGGCTCCAATATCTCATTAACCTCTTGAGCGAGGACGACTAAACAATGACTTTTTTTATGCTAGCACCATGTACAACATTTGTTTGGAGAACTTGATCATCGTATTATCATCATTTTCATTCGCATGTTATTGGAAGGATCCACTTATTATCTGCAACATAATATTCTTTTTGAACAGAATACTTAATAAACACATTTCTATATTTTCTAACTTTTCATATAAAACATAATATATCATACATTTAAGATAAAACACTAGCATTTAAGATAAAACACATACCGCATATAAATCTTCTAAGTTTTCCGTGTTTTTCCTCCGATTTTCCCGCTCCGCATCTAATATCTTCCTTTGTTCTTTTAACTCCTTATCAACAACCGCAATCTCCGAGCGCGTCTAATATCTTGCCTTATTAGAGGGTACGAAGAAATGAGCATCCATGGCCTCCTACAAGCAAGCCCTAAAAGTTGTAGAATCATGTGCAAGTGAGGGCTGGGGCAAGATGATTGAGGTCCCGGAAAAGAAGGACATGTTTGGGGTTGGCTACCAGCCTGGTCAGTCAACACCAGAGTAGATCGCTAGAGGTCGAAAAGGCCCAATTATCTTCAATAGTGCGGGATGGTTTGATCACGGCAACGTCTGCGCAGTGCATGAAGAAACGACTGATAGCAATTACGAACTGGACGAGTGGATAATGCCTTGTGTCCCAGGGATGCAACTCAACAACTTGTCGGTCAAAGCGATCATCTCTGTCACTCAACCGGAAGAATAATGTTTTTATGTTTCTATTATCTTGTATACAAGTTCTATGCCTTTCTCGGGGCATGGCAGCTCATTGTAAGGGTTCATTGTTCATGATGCAAAATCATAATCATTAATAAAGGGGACGTTTCTGCATTCATTCATGTGATCCTTGTCATTCATTTTTTGTTTTGAAAAAATAAATGGCAATGTTTTTCCGCGTCTCCCATTTTTCTAAAATCTAGCATGAATCATCATTCATGCAGATGCTCTTCATCGGGTCTCATCAGTGACGACCTTGCTATGGCTCAGTATGACTTCGATAAACCGATCTACCTAGCCGACGAGGAAGGTGAAGAAGATTGTGAACTACCCGAAGAACTGGCCAGATTTCTCAAGCAAGAGGGAAAAATGATTCAGCCACGCGAGGAAGTCATTGAGGTGGTGAACCTGGGTATAGGGGAAGACAGAAAAGAGGTCAAGATCGGGGTCGCATTGGAAGAACATGTCAAGAGCCGTTTGATCTCCATGCTCCGAGGGTATGTCGACGTCTTTGCTTGGTCTTACCAGGACATGCCAGGGTTGGATACCGATATTGTAGTGCACAAGCTGTCACTCAGAGAAGACTGCTCGTCGGTAAAGCAGAAACTGAGACGAACGCGCCCTAATATGGCAATCAAAATCAAAGAAGAGGTTCAAAAGTAGTTTGACACCGGATTCTTGGTCTTGACAAGTTATCCTCCATGGGTTGTGAATATCGTACCAGTCCCTAAAAAGGATGGTAAAGTCAGAATGTGCGTGGACAACCGGGACCTGAATCGGGAGAGCCCCAAAGATGACTTCCCGTTGTCGCATATTGATGTGCTAGTTGACAATACTGCCCAATTCTCTGTGTTTTCCTTTATGGATGGCTTTTCGGGCTACAATCAAATCAAAATATTTCCAAATGACATGGAGAAAGCTACATTTATCACCCCATGAGGCACCTTCTATTACAAAGTAATGTCGTTTGGTTTGAAAAATGTTGGGGCAACATACCAACGGGCAATGGTGACTCTATTCTATGACATGATTGATCATGAGATTGAAGTCTACGTCGATGACATGATTGCAAAGTCACAAACAGAAGAAGAACATCTGGTCAACCTAGCCAAGCTATTTGACAGGCTTCAGAAGTTCAGACTGAGATTGAACCCCGAACAAATGCATATTCGGGGTGCGTTCCAGAAAGCTGTTGGGCTTTATTGTTAGCAAAAGGGGGATTGTGGTCGACCTTACGAAAGTAAAGGCGATCCAGGAGATGCCTGAACCAAAAACTGAGGAAGACGTCTATTGTTTCTTAGGGAGGTTGAACTACGTTGCACGGTTCATATCTCACATAACAGCCACGTGTGAGCCTATTTTCAAACTTCTGAGGAAGAATCAGGCCATCAAATGGAATGATGACTGCCAACATGCTTTCGAAAGAATCAAGGAGTATCTGTAAGAGCCTCCGATTCTCATGCCTCCAGTTCCAGGGAGACCTCTAATCATGTACCTCATAGTGCTCGAGGGATCAATGGGATGTGTGCTAGGTCAGTAAGACGAGTCTGATCGAAAAGAGCATGCAATATATTACCTTAGCAAAAAGTTTACCGACTGTGAGACACATTACTCACTGCTCGAGAAAACTTGTTGCGCTTTGGCATGGGCTGCTCGCCGACTGAGACAGTACATGCTGACTCACATCATTCTACTAATTTCCAAGATGGACCCTGTAAAGTACATCTTCGAAAATCCAACTCTGACCGGAAGAGTAGCCCGATGGCAATTGATTCTGACAAAATACGATATCAAGTAAACTTCACAAAAGGCCATCAAGGGAAGTGTATTATTGGATTATCTGGACCAACAACCAATTGATGATTATCAGCCAATGAGGTTCGAGTTTCCGGATGAGGACATCATGTTCCTCAAGTCGAAAGACTGTGAAGGACCTCTCCTGGAGGAGGGGCCAGACCCCGAATCCAAATGGAGTCTGATGTTTGACGGAGCCGTTAACATGAATGGAAGTGGAGTTGGTGCCTTCATTATCTCACCGGAAGGGATCCATATGCCCTTCACTGCCTCGCTGACATTCGAGTGCACTAACAATGAAGCATAGTACGAAGCCTACATAATGGGGATCGAGGAAGCAATTAATCTGAGAATTAAGAACCTCGAAATCTTCGGTGATTCGGCTTTAGTCATTAACCAAGTTAACGGCAAATGACTGGTTCATCAACCTCATTTGACTCCTTACATGGACTATACCATGAAGTTGTTAACTTTCTTCACAAAGGTCAAGTTGCATTATATACATTGGGATGAGAATCAGTTTGTTGATGCCTTGGCAACCTTATCTTCCATGATCAAGGTCCATCAAAAGAATTATGTGCCTAGAATCGAGATCTCTCGTCTCGAAAGGCCGGCATACATGTTTGCAGTTGACAGTGCTGACGATAATGAACCCTGGTATCACGATATTAAGCAATTCCTGAAGTCTCGGTAATACCCGGAGGGGGCATCAAGCAAAGACAATAAGACCCAACTTCGACATGGTCCTGCTCAGATGCGTGGATAGACACGAAGCAGACCTATTGATGCAAGAAGTCCACGAAGACTCCTTCGGTACCCATGTTGGAGAACATGCTATGGCGAAGAAACTTCTCAGATCGGGGTATTATTGGATCACCATGGAATCTGATTGCTGCAAATATTCCCGCAAGTGCCACAAGTGTTAAATCTATGCTGATAAGGTTCATGTACCTCCAAATTTATTGAGTGTCATGTCTTCACATTGGCCCTTCGCCATGTGGGGCATTGATATGATTGGTAAGATTGATGATTATAGCCACAATGAACAATTGAAATGGAATATAACAAGGAAAAAGAAACTCTGAAAAGAAAAAAAGTTATTGATGGATGGGAATAAAGATGTGACCGCAAGTTGAGAATTTTTCATATAAATATCCCATATTTAAAAATAATACATTTAAATATTTTATTTTGAAAAAAATATCTTAATATACCCCTTTTGAGATATACACTGCGCTATTGGATTTGCGAGCACGTAAAAAAAATACATCTTCGCATGCTCGGCCACTGAGTTGACGAGTATGTGAATTTGTTTTTTTTTCTTTTACACGTTATTTGCGAATTTATCTGTGAATTTTGTTAATTTTTTTTGCAAATTTAATAAAATTAGAAAGAAAATAATAAAATCCACAGGTAAATTTGCAGGAAACATTTAAAACTGAAAAAAAAAATTGCATGGTCGTCAACTCAATGACCGAACACGCGAAGATGCATTTATTTTTGACGTGCTCATCAATCTAGTGGCCGAGCATACATCACAAAAATAAAGACTATATTGAATATTTTTTTATTTTCAAAAATAAAGACTATATTGAATATTTACTTGAAAAACTCGCAAATTGATGATGAATCTTACCCGTTTCAATACAATTAAAACAATATAATTATAAAGAGATATTCGTTTCAGATTTTTTTTTAAAATCACATATTTATTGGTAGAATCGTCTATAAAAGAAACACACTAATATAACGAGAGTAGTCATTCATCATAGAATCATAATTTTATAATTGAAAATCAATTATTTTAATGCACCTTTTCAACATTAGAATGCAAATAGAATCATAATTTTATAATTGATAAATCTTAAGCCCGTTTCACACTGGGTATGTTCAATGGACCGATTTTGTTTTCTCACTCCTAATAATTATACTAATATTTATGTTGTTCTGTTCAAAAACTTTCTTTCATTTAAAAACCATACATTGATTTGTCACTTTTTACTGAATCTTATTGTTTTCATTATATTAAATTTTATATTTTTAATAATGCACATTTATGCTGGAAGCTCTGGAGACTAAGTAGGAAATGGTATTCTTGAGACTCTTTTCACATTCATTGATAATCTTGGTGTTGTCGTATCAGAATCGAAATTGGATGCTTTAGAAAAAGGGAGGAAACCGACTTTGGTAGGAGGGAAGGCGAAAATTAACAGTGAACAATGATTATCGGAACTTTAAACATTAGGGGGAGGAAGCCGCTTGAAAAGGAAGTGTATCAGGCAAACTATTACGAAAGGAAAAGCTGATATTTTCATGATTCAAGAGTCGAAACTTCTTGTTGTCAATGAAGAAACTACTTGTAGCCTATGAAATAAGGAGGTCAGGTGGTCGTTTTCTAGTTCTAACGGAGCGTCCGGTGGTTTGATTATTCTATGGAATTCTAGTGTGGAGGTGTTGAGTAGCTTTAAAGGAGATTACTTTCTTGGGTTAAAGGTAACATGGAGGAATTTCAACTATTACATTGTGAATGTGTATTCATCCTGTGATATCGTGTGTAAGAGGAAGATGTGAAGCAACTTAGTTAATCTTAAAGCTAGATTCTTAGACGGAGATTGGATCATTGGGGGTGATTTTAACGCCATTGTCGATATTCGCGAAAGGAAGGGGCGGGCAAGGGAGGAGAAATGGTATGAGGCAAGAGAATTTTCTGAATTTATAGATGATTGCGACTTGGTAGATGTCCCGTGTAAGGGAAATATGTTTTCATGGTATAATGGTGATGGTATGTCTATGAGTAGACTAGATCATTTTCTAGTGGCGGAAAGAGTTATAACTAGATGGGGCATAATGGGCCAATTGATTGGATTGAGAGACGTCTCAGATCATTGTCCGGTGTGGTTGACGTCGGATTTCGCTAATTGGGGGCCTAAATCGTTCAAGTGCAATGGCAAATGGATTGGGGACAAACATTTCTTACCGTTTGTCGAGAAGGCTTGGAATAGTTTGAAGGTGCAAGGGAGAAGTGATTTTGTTTTAAAAGAGAAACTTAGATTGCTTAAAATCAATCTAAGGTGGTGGAATATCGAAGTGTTTGGGAAATACGATTTAGAGGTGGATTTGGGGGTAAAGGGGATTAATGATGGTGATGATGACCTTGCTCGGTGTAGGGACTCGCAAGTGGGGGATATCTTAGAAAAACGTAAAGATGCCGCTAGTCGATTTTGGATGAACTTGAAAATTAAAGAGAACATGCTCTTTCAAAAAGCTAGGTTGAAGTGGTTAAATGAGGGGGATAATAATTCTCGATTTTTTCATAGCATCATCAAAGATAGAAGAAGGCGTAATTTCTTGGGTTCTTTAAATACGGAGAATGGCTTGGTGGACACGGTGGAGGGAGTGAGAGAAGAGGTTTTTGGCCATTTCGCTAGGAAGATCGTGGAGGAAGATCGTGATAGGCCTTTGTTAGAAGGTGTAGTTTTTAAGACAATTATGGAAGTGGAGAGGGATTCGTTAAAAGCACCTTTTTTTGGAGGAGGAGATTAAGGAAGCGATATGGAGTTGTGGGGGGTCCAAAAGCCTGGGTCCAGATGGATATTCGTTTACGTTTCTCAAGAAATGTTGGCATTTTTTAAAGGGTGATTTCTTAAACTTCTTCACGGAATTCCATCAAAGTGGTGCGCTTTCAAAAGCCATTGTATCGTCTTTTTTAACACTAGTTTCGAAGAAAGACAACCCTTTAAGCGTCGATAATTATAGGCCTATTTGCCTTGTGGGGTGTCTTTACAAGGATTTGGATAAGCTTTTAGCGTCTATATTGAAGAAGGTTCTTAATTCCATCATCTCGCCTTGTCAATCGGCGTTTGGCTCGGGTCGCCAACTTCTTGACGGGGTTCTTGTTGCTAACGAATTAGTGGATTACGCGATTAAGGAGAAAAAAGTGTACATTATTCAAGGTGGACTTTGAAAAGGCGTATGATAAAGTGTCGTAGAATTTTCCTAGGTATTTGTTGATGAGGGTAGATTTTGGAGAAGTGTGGATGAGTTGGATGGAGAGTTTGGTGTTCTCAAGAAAGATGTCCATTTTGGTAAACGGAAGTCCAACAAAGGAGTTTATGGTTGAGAAGGGTCTTAGGAAAGGCGATCCCTTGTCTCCTTTTTTGTTTGTCTTGGTAGCGGTGGGTTTGATGGGGTTGGTGAGAAATGCGGTTAACATTGGAGAATTTGTAGGTTTCGACATTAATCGGAGTTGTTTCATTGATATGTTACAATATGCGGATGATACTTTATTGGTGGGGGATGGGAGTTGGAGGCATATTTGGGCCATCAAGTCGGATCTTAAAGCTTTCGAATTGGTTTCGGGTTTGAGCATCAACTTTCACAAGAGTAAGATAATTGGTATTAATGTCCTAGATGGTTTTCTTGAGGCGACAACCGTTTTCTTATCTTGTAGAACGGAATCTTATAAGTTCTCTTTTATTGGCCTACCGATAGGATCCAACCCAAAAAGGATTAGCTCGTGGTCGGAATTGTTATCCAAATTTGAAAAAAGGCTCGGGTCATGGAAAGGTCGTTTCTTGTCTTTTGGTGGAAGGATTACTTTGATTAAGTTGGTGCTTAGTAGTTTATCGATTTTCCATCTTTCTTTTTACAAAGCTCTCGTGAGTATATGGAAAGACATGATGAGGATTCAAAGTAGGTTTTTGTGGGGTAGTTCGGAATCGAATCGTAAAATTCATTGGATTAATTGGGAAGATCTTTGTTTGCCTCTAGCAAGTGGAGGTCTAAATTTGAAGAGAATGGACGTTTTCAACGAAGCTTTATTAAACAAATGGAGGTGGAGGATTTTGGAGGGATCGAACGATCTTTGGTTTCGAATTCTCAAGGCTAGATACGGAGATATCCGGTTGATGATGTGGCATAATTGTGGAGAAGTTCCTAAGGGAAGGTCTAGCTCTTATTGGTTCAAAGATTTGCTTTCTTGCGGGAAAGGTCGTTCAGAAGACATTTTGGAGGAGAATTGCAAGGTTGATATTGGCGACAACTTTGGGTCTTCGTTTTGGAAGTCGGATTGGACTGGTAGAGGGGTGTTCTCTCGCTTTTTCCGTTAGTTTTTGCGAAATCTATTTTGAAGGAGGTCTTTGTGGCGGCCATGGGAGGTTGGAGGGGAGATAGGTGGATTTGGAGTGACGTTGGGATTCCTAGATTGTGGCAAGTTAATAGGGACACCAACATGGTTTCAGGCACTTCTATTTTGTTTAATGGCGCTTCTGTTTATTTGAATCCTACAAGTTTGGGAAATTATGTTCGGTTGACACATGCAGTAACAAATTCTGGTTTGGAGTCGCGAGTGTTTTCTACTATTTCAGGTACCAATTCAATTCGCTTGGGATCAGGTTCAGAGGGGATCGGTCATTATGCAGGTCTGGCAATTACAAACATTCTCGGAAGGCCTTTCAACCCAGGTTCCGGATTCAGCGCATCTACTGAGTCTTCCGAAGCGGGCTTAGGTTCTAGAGGTGTTGTGGAGGAATTTATGGGATGTAGAGGTCGAATCAGGTCGGGGTCGGCAATTTCTTGTGGGTTCGGATGCTAACAGAGGCGATCCTATTTTTAACTTTCTCGCAAGTCAGAACATGGAGTATTCTGTTGAAATACATGTTGTCGATGGCTCTGTTATTGGAACTGATGGCCATAGTTTTGTTGATAGGGGAGCGGATGGCGGAAGATGGCTGGAGATTTGTTCTGAATTAAACAAGTTTCAAAACCTTTTGAGTTCTTTGTGGCCGAACTTGCACAAAAAGGACAAAGTTGTTTGGAATACCGATGAGGTTAGATTGTTTTCAGTTAAATCGTACTACCGGTTAGCTTTTTCTTATTTTATCCTGAATGGTCCTTCAGATAGGGACGATCTTGCTTTTGGTAAAGTTTGGAAGATATCGGTTCCTTTCAAGGTGAAAGCTTTTGGGTGGAAGAGCTTCTTAAATAGATTGCCCACGAAAGATAATTTGATTGTTAGAGGAGTGTCTTTTGGCGTGAGTGAGGTATTGTGTCCTTTTTGCAAGGAGAAGAATGAATCTTTGAATCATTTGCTTTTGGGTTGTAAAGTGACTTAGGTAGTTTGGAAGAAGATTGCGGAATGGGTGGATTGTAAGGTTTCTGTCGGTTCAAATTTGAAGAGCAATTGTGTGGAATGGATAACTTTTTGTAAATCAAAACTAATGAAGAAAGGTAAAGAAGGCATCATTTGGATGGTGGTTTGTCTGAATATTTGGTTGATTAGGAATGATATTGTTTACGGTAACTCAAAGTGGAACATTATGGATATTGTGTGGAATATCAAGTTATCAATTTGGAAGTGGAACATGATGGGGGAAATTACTCACCCCAATTGTAACTTGTACGAATTTAACAAGTTCCCTTTGTTATATATAACATAGTTGCAATTTGGCTAGTAATTTCTTTTATTTAGCGAGCATCTTTCTTGGTCCTCATTTTTTGTAAAGGTGGAGTACCCTTTGTACTCATTTTAATAGAATTTCTTGTCTATTAAAAAAAAGATTCATTGATAATGAGTGGTATCTAGAACAACCAATATAGTAAATGATAAATTGGAATGCGATGGAGGAAAAGTTCTTAAACAAATCCTTCCCTCACAATAGATTCATGGAAGCAAAGATAACAATTGTGGTGTTTTCAGATAGAGTCAATTGGTACTTTCATTCTTGAACATCTACCCCTCTTATGGCATACCCACATTTTTCACTACTCCATTTTATCAACCCACCACACCACTGTTACACCCTCATTCCCTTCTTTTCCATGGGAATGTCTTTCATTTTATTCCGCTAACATCCATTTTCTACCCTATCTAAAAAAAATCTCACTACCATGGAAAACATATATAACAACGGTTGTAAAAGGGATACCATCACGTGTGATCTGCCGTTGTTATGTAGCATGTGGTTGTATATGCGCTATTTACAATCACGGTTGTATGACCGTTGTAGAAACCTTGAAAGTGTGCGACATACTACCACGGTTGCTTCAACTAACCGTTGAGATATATAAAAGGTCATAAGTTCGATTCTCAGCAGCTCATTTTTGGTATATATATTATTTTGGACAACGTTCACTCTACAATCACGGTCATATTTAACAACTGTTGTTAAATTATTTGTTTTTTAAATATATATTTATGCTTTTTGAAAATTTTCCAGTTTTTAACCTGTATTTTTGTTAACCGTATCAGAATAGAAAAAAATTGTATCATGTAACAAAAAAAAATTTACTTCATCAAATCCAAAAAATATTATTTACATCATCAAACTCAAATGTGATATATATATATATATATATATATATATATATATATATATATATATATATATATATATATATATATATATATACAAATTAAACTCATGTTTGAGGACTCTTAAGCACATTGAAGATATATGCAAAATGTTTACGAATGTCTACAAAGTCTTCGCATGTGAGTGGTGTTTCGTCGTTAAACGTCTACATAAAAAAATGCAAAAATGTGAATATCACACATATATGATAATCATAGTCAACTTAAACAATAATATGTTATTGTAAACAATTCATTACATATATAATATATACTTGATCTCATGAATCAACAATGTCGGCGAAGACAATGTTTAACATGTGTTTCATTATATAATACCCACACACGTATTCCTTTAGTTGCTTCCTCGTCTACAAATTTAAACATTAATTTCATGAATGTTATAATCACACATTTATGCATCAATATATTTAAATGAATGTCACAAGTAATATGATCACTTACATTAGGCAAGATAAATGTGGATTTATTTCTATTATTGTTCAAGATATAGTGTCGCTGCACAAAATTGTACATTGAAAATGATTTAAACATATTACATGTTAAACCAATTACAAAGTTAAAGAAAATATTACTAAAAAGTTTCATATAAACATAAAATTACATATTAATAATTTACTTCATTTTAGGTTAAGTGGTTTATGTAAGGAATACAATGTCGTTATCGTATTTGTCATAAGTGATATGATGATCAATTGCCAATGATCACTGAATAAACACGAGTATATATATATATATATATATATATATATATATATATATATATATATATATATATATATATATATATATATATATATATATATATATATAAACTAGCCGTCTACCTGTCCGATGCGCGGATATGTAATATTAAATTAATACTCATGATAAAATTGACAAAAAAATATTTTATTTATAATATAACATAACTTTTAAAAAAAATTAAACCTATATTAACAAATTAATTTTAATTCAATGAAGTTCAAATTAATTTTGTGTATTGTTGGTTTAAACTTAATATCTTCCAAAATATTTTCAATGAAGTAGGTAGAACATGTTCAAGAACCTTTTGTGCGATAAATCATTTCCTTCACCATTTTCTCATACTGCAGTTAACAATAAAAATAAAAATAAACAAAAAGAAATGTATGATTAAAATAAATAGTTAAATAGTATTGTAAAAAAAATTAAATTAATTTGTTTTATTCCTTTTTCTCTAGTGATCACCTTCAATAAGGACTTACCTTCAAATTTCAACTGTCATGCTTAAGAGTAATGAGAATAAAAGAGAATAAGATGCGAGGAATAGAAAATTAGAATCAAACATTAAATATAATAAACCAATAAAATTGAAAAATTAAACAATATATTAGAATATTTTAATCTTATGTACAATTATTTTATTCATTATATACTTATACATGTTAAAATCAATAATAAAAAATCATAATGAGAAATGATATTGTGAATAGTAAAAATTATATAGAGAACTTCTTCTCCACATTGATCACACAACTACAATTTATTACAGGATAAAAACTAATATTTATACTCCATGATTTCTCTACAAAATAGAAAACTAATTTATAGAAAACAAACAAAGAAAAATAATACAACTAAATATGAAAACTGAGAAAGAGAGAACAATGTGATTAAAATTGAAGAAATTATTAAAGGAAAATTATATAGAGAACTTCGCCTCCACATTGATCACACAACTACAATTTATTACAGGATAAAAAATAATATTTACACTCATTGATTTCTCTACAAAATAGAAAACTAATTAGTAGAAAACAAACAAAGAAAAATAATACAATTGAATATGAAAATTGAGAAAGAGAGAACAATGTGATTACAATTGAAGAAGAAAGGGGAAATAACCATTTCATCATAACATGTAAATCAAAATTTCCTCTTTTTCATTTCTTTGTGAAAGAACCAGTAATGAAATGATTATAATAGAGAAAATGTGAGGTTATTAATAATGAAGTTTATGGAGAGTAACATAAATTAATATTTTTAATGAGTATTGAAAGTTAATGGAGTGACTGGAAAGTTAATGAAGTATTAAAAATTAATTGAGAGAGTAGGGAGTTAATTAAAATATAAATATGAATTAATTAATTAATTAATAATTAATATTTAAATTAATATTGATTTTTAAAGAATATAAATATAAAATAATTATTAATTTATAATTATAGAAAGAAAGTGAAGAGAGATTTGGAGGAGTTTTTCTACTTCTTTCTCCCATGGCTAGTAGAATAATTAAAATATTTTTTAATTAAGAGTAACCGGAATTAATATTTTTAATGATTATTGAAAGTTAATGGAGTGAGTGGAAAGTTAATGAAGTATTAAAAGTTAATTGAGAGAGTAAGAAGTTAATTAAAATATAAATATGAATTAATTAATTAATTAATAATGAAATTATTTTTGATTTTTAAAGAATACAAATATAAAATAATTTATTTATTTATAATTATAGAAAGAAAGTGGAGAGAGATTTAGAGGTGTTTTTCTACTTCTTTCTCCCGTGGCTAATAGAATAATTAAAATATTTTTTAATTATTTTAATTATATTTATTAATTAAAATAATTTATAATTAAATAAAAAATAGGAGATGAGAATTGGAGAGAAAAATTAGTAAATATGTGAGTGGTGGGTGGTTTTAAAGTTATTAGTTAATTATCATTAATTTATTAGATAATGGTTGAGTTATTATTGGATGAAATAATGGTTTTTTTATTAGTTATTGAATTAATAATATAATAATAATTATAATAATAATTATTATTATTATTAAATATATAAAAAATTAATAAGTGGATTAATAGAAATAGAGTTTTTGCAGGAAATTTTGTGGGAGAAGTTATAGGATGAGATTTGGAGGAGTTCTTCTACTTCTTTTTCCCGTGACTAGTAGAATAATTAAAATATTTTTTAATTAAGAGTAACATATATTAATATTTTTAATGTGTGTGAAAGTTAATGGAGTGAGTGGGAAGTTAATGAAGTATTGAAAGTTAATTGAGAGAGTAAGATGTTAATTAAAATATAAATATGAATTAATTAATTAATAATTAATAATGGAATTATTTTTTATTTTTAAAGAATACAAAAATAATTTAATTAATTAATTTATAATTATAGAAAGAAAGTGGAGAGAGATTTAGAGGTGTTTTTTTACTTCTTTCTCACGTCACCCGTGGCTAGTAGAATAATTAAAATATTTTTAATTATTTTAATTTTATTTATTAATTAAAATAATTTATAATTAAATAAAAAACAGAAGATGAGAGTTGGAGAGAAAAAATAGTAAATATGTGAGTGGTGGGTGGTGGGTGGTTTTTTAAAGTTATTAGTTAATTATCATTAATTTTATTAGATAATGGTTTAGATATTATTGGATGAGATAATGGTTTTTTTATTAGTTATTGAATTAATATTAATATAATAATAATTATTATTATTATTAAATATAAAAAAATTAATAAGTGAATTAATAGAAATAGAGTTATGGGGGGAAATTTTGTGGGAGAAGTTATATATATATATATATATATATATATATATATATATATATATATATATATATATATATATATATATATATATATATATATATATATATATATATATATATATATATATAAAATTAGTTTTCTGAAACAAAACTAACTATAACAGACAAACAACAATTTAAAAATTACTTACGATTTGAGAAATGGTGTTAAGTAACATTCTTTTCCCCATTGACTTAACCGTTCTGAAATATAAGAGTCAATCCCTTTTGGATCATTATTTGACCATCAAATACTATATGGATCCAAGATGCCATAAATATTCAATTTATTTAACTTTATACAAACACGATGAATGTATCTAAATGGTTAAACAAAATTCAAAAAATAAGTGAGGAAATACAAAAACGATAATGTAATATATATATAATGACATGCATATTCAATTATATACTTATGTGCATCAAACTTGCAATATCCCTACGTTCAACCAATTATTTCCAAGGAGAAAATCTCGTATATCACTAAGAGGTGAATAGAAGAGCTCTATCGTTGAACAATTCTCTAGCGGAGGAGAAATCGGGTCATCGCTTTCCGCATCCAACAGATATAACGTGGTGATTTCATGTGCGGAAGGCTCCAATATCTCATTAACCTCTTGAGAGAGGACAACTGAACAATGACTTCCTTTTATGCTATCACCATGTACAACATTTGTTTGGGGAACTTGATCATCAGTATTATCATCATTTTTATTGGTACGTTGTTGGAAGTATCCACTTATTCTCTGCAACATAATATTCTTTTTGAACAAAATACATAATAAACACATTTCTATATTTTTTAACTTTTCAGATAAAACACAATATATCATACATTTCAAATAGAACACTAGCATTTAAGATAAAACAAATACCGCATATAAATCTTCTAAGTTTTCCATGTTTTTCCTCCGGTTTTCCTGCTCTGCTTCTAATATCTTCCTTTATTCTTTTAACTCCTTATCAACAGCCGCAATCTTTTCTTTTTGCGCTTGTAATTCGGTAATTTTGGCACTTTTTTTGGATGAACCAAAGAATAATCTCAGGCCGACGCGTTCTCCAATACTACAAATGCGCCCACCATGCTCATATGTTTTGATAGCTTCTATTAGTGTATCATGTCGTGGTGCCGAACAAATGAGCCTCCACAAGCTTCCTCAATCAACAGATCCTACACAACATGCATGATAATATTAATATTTTAGTTATCACAACATTTAAATAACACATAACATATGCACATCAAATCATACTTACAATTTTCTCAGCAATTACTCTTTATGTATCTGAGGTGTACTCTCCATTTGGTCTTAGTCGAGCCCTTTTTCCATTTCTCATGTCTTGATGGTGGATATGGGTTGCGATCAAGACTTATGGAGTCCTCGTCTCCCATTTGTTTTTTTAATTCATCATTGTTTTCTCTAGTTTTCTGTAACCACCACGAGACAATCTATGAGGGTAAATATTTGTTGCTTTATTTTGTATTCCTGTTTGACTTTTAACATGTTATAAACATAGTGAAAATATGATTAGTATCTATAAATCATTAGCATAAAATTATCAAGATAAATAAGACTAGTACTAACCAGGAATTTCTCAGAACGACGACCTTTCACAAACGTTTTCCAAACTTTCTTCAAAAGATAACTATATCTCACCCATGGACGCTCAAGACCAATCTTAGGCTCCCTAATGTAGTCACGCGTGAGCCATGGCTTAAAGCTCCTCCAAAACATACCAATATGACTTACCTACCTTTTTTAAGTACTTATTATCATTCATAAACTCAAAAATCAACTACATTTAAATCAATAAGAAAGTATTAGAAATTATAGAAAGTCATATCGAAGAGATGAAAATTAAAATTAATACCTTAATGTCTATCCATATACAACCTATGGTGCATATTTCCAATCATCTATTAATATATTAACTTTGTTATGTCCAAGGAACACAACATAACTCTTAAAAAGCAAAGATATTCACCATAAACTACTTTGTAAAACGCATCAAACGGGATAGGCAATTTGTTACCATATTTGTGGACTTTTGTTATTTTGGTAAGCATTGTGGCACCTCTTTGTGATCTCTGATTTCTGTTTTGAGTATCACTTGTCATAGTTTTGTAACCACTAGATGAAGAATATGCCGAAGACGTGTTCAACAACAACAACAACCTCAACAACAACAACAACAACAACAACAAACTATTTCATCTATTATCTCATACACATTAAACAACAACAATCACAATAAAAGATTAATTAATCAAGTGTTATCACGCATATTCAACAATAACAAAACAAACAATAAAAACAATAACATCAACAACAATGGAAATTGAAGTTTATTGTAGATGCATGGGAAAATTATTTACGTACCGTAAACGTGATGACTAATTAAAGGTGAATATTTCGGTTGAAACAAATAGTGTTGTTGTTGTATTCCTCCTTAATGATGACGATGGTGTTAGTGTTGGTGTTGGTGTGTTGTCTTTCTCCTTGCGATAACTATGGGTTGAAAATGAACAATGGATGGAAAACGATGAACCGATGAAAAACGATGAACCGATGAACAACTGAAGAAAAAATGATATACGATGAATGTTAGGGTTGATATTGTGTTTCATTTCTCAGCACTGAACATTAGGGTTAAAATGGTGTTTCGTATCATATCGTTTCTCAGCAAAGAATGGCTACTGAAGAGACGAGCTAGTTAGTTCTGATAAAAATGAATGAAAGATACCACCACGGTCAACAACTACAACCGTGGTTATATATTATTTGCTTAATTAAAATTCATAAAGAAGCACCATTAGATTACAATTTAAAATATTCAAAACAAAATAAAAATATGTCACAATGGTTCAACTATACAACCCTGATGGTATCACATTTATTTAAAAAATTTAAAACAAAATGATTAATATGTCACAACGGTTGTTAAAACAACTGTGGTGGTATCACACTTATTTATAAATTAAAAATAAATAAAAATACAAAGGTGCGACTAAATGTTAAAGAAATAGAATATTTGAGGGTGCTGAGATTCAAACCCATGAAAGGGTGATTATATAACCATGATCATATCTTCCAACCGTGATTATATCATATCTTAATTTTAATAAGTAAATAAAAGGAAATGTTCACATGTTAAGTAATAGATGTCATCACAGTCCTTCGTAGCACCGTGATAATTATGTTGTTGTTGTATATACATTTTGTAGTGGTACATATAACCATGGATACACACCACATCAATAACCACCCTTCACCTTCACTCATCATTATCCATCCATTGTCACACACATAACACCTTCATCACATAATTAACACACAACATATGCATATTCTTTTAACCCAAATACTCATAGATATCAAAGCTACTACACAAACTATGAACCCCAACCTCAAATTTTCTTTTCACAAACAGAAATTCATCAGCTAGAAATTCTAAAATAATATTTAATTGAAACTCATGAAATCTCAACGGTATCTAGAAAAGAGTTGAAAGAAAAAATCAAGCATTTCATCTTTCTCTCAAAGCATCCTCTCAAGAATTCCCTCAATAATTTTTTTATGCATAAAAGAGAAGTAGAGAAAAATATCAAAAAGTTATGTTTCACACTGAACCAGAAAAACGAGTTGCCGAGGAAGAAACTAAGAACATAATCATCAATTAAAAAAAATGTTTTTGATGATCTCTCTGGCGTCTTCTCCGACGAAACTTCCAGTGTCATCTCCGACGAAATTTTCAGTAAATTTTCCAACGTTATCGGAAACATCAGATTCGTGACCATTGGAACACATAGATGAATGGTTGAAGTCCAAATAGGTAAATATATCTCAAGCAACACTTTTTATTCTAATGACAATTTTGGCGTCACATCCGGCCACAACTCTGGCATCAATACAAAACGCATAGAAATAAATATTTTCACATCAATCAACATTCACAAAACCATTTTTGTGGTCAACGGAGAACCCAATAGAATGACCACCTAAGATACCATTAAATTTTAAATGGCCACCGTTAGAACCACCACCAATTTTTATTTCATTCACCACCAATAACACATGTGTGCTTTTGGAGCAAAGATGGTTCATGAATTCAAGATTAAGTTACCTCAAGGTGAAGTAAGGGTTTGTATATTAAGAGAGTGTATGTAGCTCGCTTAGTGAGATAAGGTTGCAACACAAGTTGTAGGTGAGTTGACATTACTTAGCAAGAAAGAAAGTAGGTGCCTTAGGCGAGGCTAGTCGATGGGCTTAATGAGCCTACCATTTTAAACCCTATAAATGCATGTGCATGTAGGTTCATTTGATATAAAGGTGGATTTTAGCTAGTTCTTAGAGAAAGTAGGTCCTCACCATAAATTACAACAAGAGAGAATAAAAGAGGAAGATTGAGAGAGTAAAATATGTTGTTTGACTTGTTTCTTATGTGGCTTATCTGTAAATAAAGCTTGGATAATTTTATATTTTCTTGAGGTTAGATGTAGTTGTCCTAGTACTTGTGTCTTAATATCGACCATGTCATTCTAAGTAATTCTTCTCAAATTTTAATATTGATTGATTCTTCGTTTTCAATGCTTGTTTTATATTAGCTATCTAAAACATGTTTTCATGGTATGATTTGATATTTGAAAGGTACTGGTTATTATAAGATCCAAGTATTTCATCTATTGGATATGCTAAATTTTAGACATAGATTTAGGTTCAATATACATTTAATTATTGAAAATTAATGTTGATGTCACTACTACAAAACACGCAAACAACAACGTCAGGTTTACAACAGATTCTTATACACGGTTGTAATACGTTAAAATATTCGCAGCTGGATTTATCTCCAATCATTTAATGACGTTTGTAATAACAAGCGTAGTAATAAGTGATGTGTAATAAGCTTAGATTCTCGACAACTATATTTTTTCCATTTTAAACATATATTTTATTTCATTTTATGGTGTTACAGGACGTTACCATCATTTAATGACGATTATATTAAACTCAGTAGTAATAAGTGATGTGTAACTAGCTTCGATTCCCAACAACTATTTTTTTTTGCATTTCTCTTTCCATTTTAAACATCTATTTTATTTCATTTTTTAGTGTTACGGGACTTTACCATCAAAATCCCCCAAATTCATCTATTTTCTATTTTTATGTGAATGAGAAGAGTTTGATTAAAAAAAGGAAATACAAGAGTATATATAATAGATAAGTTCATTAATATTTAAAAAATAGGAGTACATATATTTTTCAAATGTCGGAGCCCATAACAACAAATGCATCTTCATAATCTAGGACTCTCCCCTCATTAGATTCATAATAAAAAGTTCTCCTCTCATTCTTTTTCTTTTTATTCTTTGACTTCTTCGTCTTCTTGACCTTCCTTGCCCTTAACGTGTCTCTAACAGACAACGATCCAGATGGTTGGACCTCCTCATTTGGCTTCTGACGTTGTTCATTTGTGACCTCGGTGATGTTTCTGTTATCATTCTCATTTGTAGAACTAATTGTTACCGCATATTATGAAGAAAAGTAAAACTGACTATTTATAGATGAGGTTGAAGATGAAAAGTCTGATAGTTTAATGCTTGCAATGATGATAACTTGTAATGTTTGATATTCTCAAATGATATTTTTGAAAAACATAGAAAATTTTAAATCATTATTATACTTGGGATGAATATTTCCCTCTCCCAGGAAGAGCAAAGGTTGTAAGATTACAACGGTTGCTTATTATATCTATGATTAAATAATTATGTAAAATGGAAAAAATGTTGTTGTCAGAATTCGAACCATGTACCTATTAAAAGGGGTATAACTACGGTTAATTTGGGTAACTGTTGTGATATATTTAAAAATTATTTGTATATAATAGCAGTTATGGAACCAACCATTGTGATATATTTATTATAAATTAATACTTATCATTACGGACCTTATTTTTAACCGTTGTGAAATTGTTTACCCATATATAAGCAAATTAGCTTTCACATATTGACAGAAGCGCCATTTCCTTCATAGCGAAACCCTAGAACCCATTTTTTGTCTTCTTCTTCACCATTAGCCCTGAATATTTTGCTTCATACATTAAGGTGTTCTTCTTCTTCCATCTATTGTTAGATATTTCCAATTATCTCGTTTGTTTCATGTTATTTTTGTTGGTTGTTCTCATTTTTTTAGATTCTTTTTCACTACCTTAACAAAGACCATACTTTGGCTATGTTACATATTGTTTGTGAAGCTATGAAAAAAAGTACAAGAAGCATGAAGTTATGATGGAAACTTTATCCACCTTGTACTTCTTCTTCATATCTTCATAAACAAGATGTTAGTAAATGAAGAAACAACTGTGGCAGCAAACTTCATCTAGTTTTAGAAACAATGAAAAGAAATTAAGATGTATGAAGCTTTTGTGTAATTTATTCCACCTTGTATTTCTTTTTCATTGCTTCACAAACTAGATGAAATTCATAGTTTAGAAAGTCATGGTATAACCCATACTACGATGGCGACGAAGATGGTATGTTCTCATGCTCTCTCTTTTGATCTTTCTTTACTCTTCACTGGATTATGGTTTTCGGGTTTGGTTTTAACTAGAGATGCTCATTGTTGAAGTTTGCAGATTAAGAGGATGATACATGGTGATAGAAAACAGTGGTAGGAAGCGTATAGTATGAGATGATAAGGTTCACATGGTTTGTGTAGCAATGGAAAGAATAAAAGAAGTATGAAGTCATTGTAGAAACTTCATCAACCTTGTGTTTCTTTTTCATTGCTTCACAAACTAGATGAAACTTAAACTCAAGCGATGATAATTTTCAATAAAAGATGTGTTCTTGAAACAATTTAACATAGTTTGTGATATTGTATGCGGTTAAGGTTTAGTTGATTAATTTATAATATCTGGTTCTAGTGTATGGTGTTGTTTGAGTTTATTATATTTCATGTAGATTGTTTATTTCACTAATCCTCACTTAAAATACATTCATTTAAATTGACATAGATACTTATAATCTGCAAATTAAGTTGTAATGAAAATCAACTTAAACAAAACATTGTTGTTTTTGAATTTGCATGTTTCTCATCATTTATCTCATGTTGTTTACATATGTTATGGAATAATTATCTGGCTCCTTAGATGCTCCTTAGATGCCAGGTCAATATACCATAATATATGTAAATACCATGAGATGCACGATGAGACGAATGCAATAAAAAAACAATAATGGTTTGATTAAATTGGTTTTCCATAATAGTTTAATTTTCAGATTATAGACTTCTTCATCAATTTAAATCCCTGTATTTCTTTAGTGAGGTGTATGTAAAACGAGCAATCTATATATAAATAATAAACTCTGGGGGCTCTCAACGACAATTATCTATTGTAACCGAGATTAAAGGTAATTTCTGTTTTTGGCTAATTTGATGTTGATGGGTTTCGAACCCAATACCTTAGTGTATATATCACAACGGTTAATAAGTATAACCATTGCAATATATGGATCGCGTCCTAGATTTGAATAATCGTTTCCAGTCCATTATAGAAACAACAAACTTAGAACGACACTCTACTTAACAACGATTGACCAGCATGATGGCACCCCTTTTCCAACCGTTGTGAAAGGGGTTTTATGTAGTAGTGTGTATTGGTTAATAGGATGGGAGATCATATATTTGAAAATACGATTAATTTCACTTTGTTATCTCAAACATGAGTTGCGGTGAACACTTCAAGAGGTTCTATTAGTAACTGATTATAATTGCATATTACTTGGCAAGGATGTTACATGAGAATAAGTCAGTGAAATCTAACCTCGTCGAGTATTCTCATTAATAAACATTGAAAGTTCAATTTTATTTTTTGCTATTTTACATTTTAGTATTTATAAATAATAAAGCATTTGAGAAACCAAGCTTAAAGTAAAAGAAATGATTGAATTGCATTTAAAATACAAATAATCTCTGTGAAGACGATCAAATTGCACTTGCACTTTGGTGCTACATCACCTAAATCATCCAACATGATTATAAATAACACATTTTGTTTTAGTTCAAGAGCATGCCTAACATTGAAAAAAATGAAACTTACAATATTCAAACATCTCGAATCAAACCATCCCAATACCTTAAACCTTGCAAGCCTTATTATTACCGAGTTGAGCAACTCCACCTTCTTTTATCTTCAAGTTCTTAAAGTATTCCTTCTTTGGACACATATGATAAGTGCATCCAAAGTCCAGGAGACAAACCTTTTTCATCTCCAAACTTGTTAAAACTAAAATACCAACATTCTCATAACCATCCTTATATGAGACAACCATAATCAAAACAAAATCACTTACACTCCCCTTCTAAAGACAATCATTCTTGAAGTTACCTTTTTATGACAAATAAATCACTTGTACTTCTACATGTTGAACCTTTTCTACTTGAATTTAGACTTAGATTTCTTTCTCTTTTGGTTTCCCTGCTTTCAACCCCTCCCTCGTGAAAAATTCAAATGTTCACCACTATCGTCAATCTTCAACTCTTTCATCTTGATTAACTCATTGATTTTTATAGCCTGTTAGACCTCCTCCAAGGTGATAGTGATTTCCTTACCATAAAGAAAAAAATAATTTAAATTCTCAAAATATATAGGAAATAAGGTAAAAAATAGTTGAGTCTTGTCCCCATCATCAACTTTCACCTTAATATTTTGCAAGTCATAAATAATAAAATTCTATCAATTTATCCACAATAGATATATCCTTTACCACCCAAAATGAGGTCAACAATAGTTTTCCTTACCATAAAGGAAAAACATAATTTAAATTCTCAAAATATATAGGTAATGAGGTCAACAATAATTGAGGCTTATCCCCATCATCTGTTAGAACAAGATTTGGTTCTGCAATAATACCTCTGAGTTTTGATAATAACAAACGGGTATGCTTGTATGAACAATTTTGGTATTATAATGTTTGTTATTTTTTAAGAATTTAACAAACACGCTCTTCTTCTGATAAAATATGTGGCTAAGTTATTAGAAGAGAATTATTTCGCTTATGCGCTACATTTGTTCTGCTGAACAGTAGCATCTACTTCAGAAGACTCTGAAGTTAAATGACTCTGATATGGTGTCTAAAGAAAACAAGTTCTAAATATCTAAAGACAGAAGTTCTGATGAACAAAGTCCAGATGCTGAAGACTTAGGATTCCTAGACAATGGGCTCTAAAGACAAAATGTTGAAGACTCTGAAGATGTAGTTCTGCAGACTCTGAAGACTTGAAGCTCTTAAGACCTAAGTTACATTTCTCTTCTTCTAACTCATTCTATCAAAAGCCTTTGAAGTCAGGAAGTTGAGAAGACTAAGCAACATGGTACAATAGTACAACAAGTACAAATACACTTTGCTCCTCTCCGGATTGTACGGACGCAATCGTACTATTTTTTCTCCACGATCTTTTTCAAGCTGCCATCTTTCTTGAAAAACCAGATATATCCTTCAACGGACATATTATTCATGGCTATATAAAGGCTTGAAGACTTCAATAATGATACACCAACAAAAATTATTCATACGCTCTATATAGTGTTCATATCATTCTTAAGTCGTTTTGCGCTCTAAAATCTTTTTACATCTTAGCTTGTGTAGAAGCAATTTTTTGTAAACAAATTACTTTCAAACAATTGTTTAATTTCCTCAAGAGACTAGTTAGGTCAGATTTCTTGAGAAGTCTAGGACTTATGTGTCTTAGATATTGTTTCCTCAAGAGACCAATTAGGTCAGATTTCTTGAGAAGTCTAGGACTTGTGTGTCTTAGAGATTGTTGTTAGTCACCTGTAGTTTGGCTTATTCATTGTATTAATCAGTTTGATTAGTGGATTAAGACCTTGCTTGAGAGAGGAAAAATCACCTTGGCGTGTGGACTAAACTAGCTCGAGGGTTTCTCAGGTGAACTAGTATAAACTTATTGTGTTCTTTTTTTTTCTGCTTCTCTAACTCTATTATCTAGAAGTGAAAGTTATTTATTAAAGGGGATTATTTTTATAGAAATTTTGTTGTTGTTCAAACCCAATTTAAACCCCCTTTCTTGTGCTTTTCACACCTTCAATTGACATCAGAGCTTCGGTTCTGAGGAGATAAAAAGTTTGAATTTTAACAAGCACCTAACAGTGTTCAGTACCGACCCAGAGTGTGAAAAACAATGGCTGACCCAAATACCAATGCTTCTAATATCACTTCTGATAATAATGGAAAAGATTCATACAATGCAAAACCTCATATCTTTGATGGCGAGAAATTTGACTATTGGAAAGATAGAATTGAGGGTTACTTTGTGGGATTTGATTTAGATCTATGGGATCTGTTAGTTGATGGCTACAATTATCTAGTAGACTCTCAAGGCAAAAATATTTCTAGAAGCTCATTATCTAATGCTCAAAAGAAGACCTACAAGAATCATCATAGAGCGAGAACAATTGTGCTAAATGCGATTTCATATACAGAGTATGAAAAGATTACAGATAGAGAGATTGCAAAGTTTATATTTGACTCTCTTCAAATGACTCATGAAGGCAACACTCAAGTCAAGGAGACAAAGGCTTTGGCCCTAATCCAGAAATATGAGGCCTTCAAAATGGAAGACAACATATTAATATGTGGATACTATGTTTTTAAGATTCCAAATGCTTGTTGCATGACTTAGAGTTATGGACAAAGTATATTTTACTGTTGATCATATCAAGAATATTATCAGAAGTCTGCCTGCTAAATGGATACCAATGGTAACTACTTTGAAATTGGCAAAGGATCTGAACAACATAGACTTGAGGAACTGATTAGTTCTTTAAGAAGTCATGAGATATAACTTCAAGAAGATGAACCTCTGAGGAAAGGTAAATCTATTGCTCTGAAGGCTGAATCTGAAAAGATAGAGGCTTATTAAGTAGAAGAGGAATCAGAAGAATTTGAAGAAGAATCAGATGAAAATGAACCTTATCTTATATAAAGAAAGATAAATCAGTTGTGCAAACACAGACAGAGCAAGTTCATAGGGTCAAGAAGAACTAAAGATAGATCTGAGTGCACATCTGATTGAAAGAAAGCTTCAAGAAAAGAAGTTACTTGTTACGAATGCAAGGAGTCTGGACTTTACAAGAATGAGTGTCCAAAGCTCAAGAAAGATAGAAAGCCTAAGAAGGTGTTCAAAGCTAAAAAGGGTCTTATGGAAACGTGGGATGATTCAAAGTCAGAAGAAGAATATTATGATGAAGAACATGGTACTCATGGCAAAGACCAGCTTGAGTGAAGCTCTATTAGAGCATAAACTGACACTTGATGAAGAGTCAAAATTTGATGACGACAGAGAGGTACTTCCTTCTTTATCTCGTTCTAAACTTAAATTAGGTTTATCAGAACTTATGAAAAGGTATCAACTTCTTTTAAGTAAACATAAAACTCTAAAAAAGACTTATGTGGCTGCTTCTGAGAACTTTATTAAGAGTAAGCCAATATTTTTGATTTAAATGAAAAATTATCTTCTTTAGAAAAATCAAATGTTGCTCTAAAAAGTAAAGTTACTAAGCTAGAAGAGGAGATTACTTCTAACATATTTGTTACTGATGAAGTAATCATATACGATAGAGCTTTTTAGAACTTCCTTGCTAAAATTATAGATAAAAGAAAGATGACTTCAATGATCTATGGAGTTAGCAGAAACAGAAGTAGAGGTCTGGAGGACCATCAAAACCAATTAATGAGAATCTGAGTGTCAAACCAAAACCTCTATCTGAACATTTTATGATTGTTGGCACTATACTGAAATGCTTAGAACTAGAAGGTTATTATTCTATTGCACAATAAACACAGACATAGAAGGAAACTTCTAAGTCTAAATATCATGCACAAATTCCATTTGATTATTCTGTTAAACGGAAATACAAAGGTGTAAGAACCTCTGGAAAGACTAACAAGAAAGGACCCACAAAATGGTTACCTAAGAGTGAGATAATCTATGTTACAGAAATCCTTGACGGAGCCACTAAAACACCAGTCATGGTACCTGGATAGTGGATGCTCATGACACATGACGGGAGAAAGGCATATGTTCCAAGATTTGGAACTTAAGTCTGGAGGTGTCCTTGGTTTCGGGGGAAACCAGAAGGGAAAAATCAATTGCTCTGGAACTGTTGGTAATTGTAAGCTTCCTTTCATCAACAAAGTTCTCTTAATTGAAGGTCTAATGTATAAATTATTATCAATTATTCAACTTAGTGACAATGGTTATGACTTTATTTTTAATCAAACGTCTTGTAAGGCTGTTAGTCAAAAGGATGAGTCAGTCATGTTCCATTGTAAGAGGAACAACACTACTTACAAAATAGATTATTAGATTTGAAAAATCAGAATGTAAAGTGTCTTTTGTCTATCAATGAAGAGCAATGGGTCAGACACAGATGTTTGGGCCATGTTAGCTTGATAAGAATTTCTCAACTGAACAAGCTATGACTTGTTAGAGGCTTGCCCAATCTGAAGTATGCTTCAGATTCTCTTTGTGAAGCATGTTAGAAAGGCAAGTTTTCAGAAACTTCTTTTAATGAAAAAATTATTGTTTCTACCTCAAAAGCATTAGAACTTCTTCACATTGATTTATTTAGACTAGTGAAAATTGCTTCTGTCAATGGAAAGAAATATGGACTACTCATCATTGATGATTACATCCGTTGGACATGGGTAAAATTCTTAAGACACGAGGATGGGTCACATTCAATTTTTGCTTCTTTCTGCTACCAAGTGAAAAATGAAAAGAATTGAAAAATTGTCAGAGTCTGAAGTGATCATGGTAGAGAATTTGAAAACAAAGATTTTGAAAACCATTTTTATTCTTATGGCATATCCCATGATTTATCCTGTCCTAGAACTCCACAACAGAATGGGGTTGTAGAAAGAAAGAATAGGATGTTGCAAGAAATGGCTCGCACCATGATCCAATAAAATGATATGGCTAAGCACTTCTGAGCAGAGGCACTTAACACAACATGTTATATTTAAAATAGAATCTCAATAAGACCTATTTTGGGTAAGACTCCCTATGAATTGTGGAAGAATAGAAAGCCCAACATTTCTTATTTTCATCCTTTTGGATGTGTTTGTTTTATGTTGAATAGTAAAGAGAATCTGGGAAAGTTCAATTCCAAAGCACAAAATTGCATGTTGTTAGGATACTCTAAATGCTTAAAAGGTTATAGAGTTTATAACACAAAATCACGAATTGTGTAAGAATTAATTCATGTTAGATTTGATGTTAAGCTTGACTTTGAAAAGTCAAAGCTAGTTGAAAAGTTTGAAAATTTGGAAATTAGCTTTTCAAAACCTAAGAAAAAGGATGAAGGAGTCAAAGATTAAAAAGCTCGTACTTCGGATATTGTTGATATTCCCTCTGATCCTCCACAAAGGAAAAACAGAGTTGCAACTTCACACCCTGAAGAATTGATTTTGGGAAACAAGGATGCTCCTATCAAAACCAGATCATGCTTCAAAACTTCAGAAGAAACATTTATAGGCTTGGTGTCTTTGATTGAGCCAACATCTATTGATGAAGCTCTTTTAGACAAGGACTGATTTCTAGCAATGGAAGAAAAACTTAACCATTTTTCAAAGAAAGATGTTTGGGATATTTTTCAGAAGCCTAAAGGTGTCCATGTCATTGGAACTAGATGGGTATTCAGAAACAAGCCCAATGAGAAAGGTGAGGTTGTCAAAAACAAGGCATGACTGGTTTCACAAGATTATAGTCAACAAGAAGCGATAAACTATACAAAAACCTTTTCTCCACCCGCCAGGTTAGAAGTATTACGCTTATTAATTTCCTTTTCTCTAAATCATAACATCATCTTATATCAGATGGATGTTAAAAGTGTGTTTCTGAATGGTTAGATTTCAGAAGAAGTTTATGTCAAACAACCTCCTGGATTTGAAATTTCTGAGAAATTAGATTTTGTTTTTAAACTTAAAAAATCCCTCTATAGTCTGAAACAAGCTCCCAAAGCTTGGTATGACATATTCAGTAAATTTATTTTAGAAAATAACTTCACCAGAGACAAGGTTGACACCACTCTCTTCTGTAAAATGTTCAAAAATGATATACTCATAGTTCATATTTATGTTGATGATATTATTTTTGGTTCTGATAATCCCTCTCTTTGTGAGGAGTTTTCTAAGCTAATGCAAACAGAGTTTGAGATGAGACTGATGGGTGAATTGAAGTTCTTTCAAGGAATTCAAATTGACCAAAAATCAAAGGATACTTACATCAATCAAAGTAAGTACACTAAAGAACTTCTGAAGAAATTCAACATGATGGACTGTACACCAGCGGAGTCTCTGATGCATCCAACATGCATTCTGGAAAAAGAAGAGGTAAGTGGAAAGGTTTGTCAAAAACTCTATTGTGGTATGATATGATCTCTTTTGTACTTAACTGCTTCTAGACCTAATATACTTTTCAATGTTCATTTGTGTGCTAGATTTCAATAAGATCCTAGAGAATCTCATTTAACTATTGTTAAAAGAATTCTAAGGTATATGAAAGGAACTAATAACCTTGGCTTAATGTATGAGAAAACATCAGAGTATTCTCTTTCTAGTTACTGTGATGTAGATTACGCAGGAGACAAATTGGAAAGAAATAACACCTCTGGAAACTGCCAGTTTCTTGGGAAGAATCTGATTTCATGGTCGAGCAAGAGGCAATCAATAATTGATCTCTCAACAGCCAAAAACAAAGTAGATATTTGTATCTCTATATAATACACAGATGTTGTGGATAAATATCCAACTTGAAGATTATCAGATACACGAGAGTAACATTCCCATCTTTTGTGATATACTGCTGCTTTTTGTTTAAGTAAGAATCCAATCTTACATTCTAGGGCTAAGCACATAGAAATTAAACATCATTTTATTAAAGACTATGTTCAAGAGGGAATCTTATGTTTAAAATTTATAGACACAAACCATCAATGGGCTGATATTTTCACAAACCCTTGGCTGAAGATAGATTTCTATTTACTCTAAAGCTTCTGAAAATGGACTGATATTCAGAGTAAGATTTCATCAGAATCAAATGTGTTTAGTTATGGTATAAAGAAATTAAATTTTCATTTAAACTCAGTCATCAGAAGATACTTCGGTCAGAAGTGTCTCTGATCAGATGAAAACCTTTTGGTTTTTCTAGACTTTGAGAACATCAAAACGTGTCACTATTAGAAGGTGATTAATGTTTGTAACCTTGGTTATACTTTAAATCACTAAATCTAATTAGAGTACACAATGAGAAGTACTTTTTTTAGAATTGATTAAATTTAGATTACACTCATTTATTAATCCTCATTATTATGTTTTATTCTCTCTCTTCCAAACACATTATATACCCACTCATACCACGTCACTTCACTTCCACACTTTAGAAACCTTGAAACCTCTTTTCTCCCAACTGTGATTGATGAAACTCATATAACTCAAAGGAAGGATTTATTTACATGTTTTATTGAAGCATAAAATCTGGTTGTTCTTAAAGAATTAGATGTAGATTTCAACAATCTCACCGAGAATGGATATGATCTCTCTGCTGAACTAAATTTTAAAGGTTGGAATCACTATTTTGACAGGCTTAGAGGTCCAATTTTTGAAGCACTTGTAAAATATTTCTAGAGGCAAGCTGACTGCGACAATATTCATGTCATTTATTATGTTTTGGGAAAGAAATTATTACAGAGAAATCAATCTCAGATCTTCTGGGGATGAAATTCTTGGAAAACGGATGAGTTTATGGAATGAATGGAAAATCAACTTTTATGACAGATACCATCAATAAAGCTATTTTCTCTACCTATCTTCTTGAGAAAACTAAGAATAAAAGCAAGGACTTACATGTTAAGCCGAGAATCTGGCACAAGATTATTCTTGGCTGTATCAATCCAAGATCTTCAACGAGTTCCCCTGACTACTTCAATGCAAATCAAAAGTATATTCTATACTATCTACTTACAAATCAGAATATGTGTCTTCATTCCATTCTATTTTACTATTTACGGTATATGGTGAGCAAGACAAGGATAACATGTTTGATAAATAAGAGTGTTCCCAATTACATTCTGTTTGGAAGGTTGTTGTTTGATATCTTTGTTGAAAGTGGTCTAGTGAAATTTCTGAATGATGAAGCCAAGTGGACAGAAGATTTGACTCCGAGCATTGGAGAAGTTTTCAATGCCAAGAATCTTAAGAATATGTGAATGATCAAGAAAGTTAGAGTGGAACCTCTGTATATATCCTCTAAGAATGTGGTTAATCACAAGATTCCAGTGGATAACTATCCTCTCTTTACCAGAGGCGATGGTCCCATTGCAATTGCTAACTTTGTTGCCATGATGACAGAACAAGGACATGACTTGTTTGGGTTCAAATATGAAGACATTTCCCCTGCACCACATTTTGCTGATCCTACCAGAGGTAAGAGAAAACAATTTGAAGAGGCCTTTGGTCCTAAGAAGAAGAAAAAGGATAACAAGTCTTGAACTTCCAAGAATCCTACTATTTCTTCTTACTTTGAAAAATCCAGTAAGTTTGTTCCTGCTTCTTCGGTTTCAATAGATGTTACTAAAAATGTTAAAGGTTCATCATCATCACCACAAACTACTTCTGATTACAACACTTTTCAAATTCCTACTTCCACACCTCAAGTCATTTTTAAACCACCATCTTTTTCGGTTCCTCCTCACACAAATAATATAACTATCACTACTACTCCAAAAACTCTATTTTCATCAATCACCACACCTATTCCATCTGAAACTCTTCCCGCTTTCACTTCATCAATAACCGTTTGACTTATTCAACCTAATGAACTTGTTTCACCACTCTATTTTGCTTTTCATCAACCACCGACAATCATTGTTGACTCTACACCTCAACATTCAGATCCTCGTTCCCCCAACACTTTTAAAATTGTCACCCCTGAACATTTTACAGTCTCAGGCCTTCTTGAAATCATTTCATCTGATCCATCACCCCTGAGCTCAACCATTTTGAAATCAATTCTGCTGAAACCAACCTTGCGTTGGTCATTTACGAAAACACCTTCATAAAACCCTTGATGAATGCATTAATTTGTTTTGTAACAAGGCTTTGAAAAAGATAGTTAAATTAAGAGAAAAAGCTAGCACAAGCACCAAGCCTCTGGAGTTTGAGAGCTTTTTGCAATATTTTTAGAAGTGGTTAGATTCTGAGTTTGCAAGGATTTCAAGTTTCTCGAAAGCTTCCAAAGATGATGAAGTTCAGATGGTCAAGGATAGGGAAGAAGAGTAAGTACGAATAAGGAAATTCGAGCTTCTAGCTGCAAAGTAAAAAGAAGCTGAAGCAAAAGCTACTGAAGAAGCAAGACTTCTAGCAGAAGAAGAAGCCAGAAAAGTTGAAGCTTCCAGGTTGGCACAAGACGCTCTGGTTATTTCTTTGTATGAACCTACTATTGTGCGTTTGGAACGTGCAATGGAAGAAATCTGAGGCGATCAACAAGCTATGAAGGAAGAATAGAAAGTCTTCAGCGACAACATTGTTGAATAGAAGGTTGTCAACAACTCTCTTTAGAGCATGCTTCAATAGATTCTGGACAAGATGTCTTCAGGAACTCCTCCAACCTCTGGAACTTAGGCACTTAGGCTATTTCTTTTGGCACTATAAAACTTAAGATTTTGTTTTTCATCCTCTTGAATATTAATGAAAATTCATTTTTTTATAATGACAAAAAAGGGGAAGTACAATGAACGTGATATTTTGATTCTCATAATCAATTTTTGAAAAACAGGCGGCTTACATTCTAAGCAATAAACTTTTGTTTCTGTTAGATTTGTTTTCTTGTTTTCTTTTTCAGGAATTATGAATCAGAGTCTAATGAATCAGACTTTAAGAGATATGGAATTTGAATGTTTTTGGCTATGATGTTTCAAGATCTCAGTTGGTGATCTCAATTGGTACAATTGACTTATGGAAACTGAATCAAAGACTCTAAAGATCTTAATATCATATCTATTGCAACTAGGGGGAGTTTACCCAGAGGGTTCACAAGTTAGGATATTTGATCTTCACCCAGTCTGAGATTCAGGGGGAGTTTCTAATCTGAAGGATAAGTATTCTTTAACCTTCTTATTTATGTTACCTTTTATGTTGTGTACAAAATTGTGTCATCAAAATACATAGTTTTGTCATTATAAAAAAGGGGGAGATTGTTAGAGAAAGATTTGGTTATGCAATGATACCTCTGAGTTTTGATGATAACAAACAAGTATGCTTGTATTAACAATTTTGGAATTCTAATGTTTTTATTTTGTAAGAATATAACAAACGGGTTTTATTTATGTTAAATAGAGTGGCTAGGTTATTAAAAGAGAATTAGTCAGCTTCTGCGCTACATTTATTCTGCTGAATAGTAGCATCTGCTTCAGAAGACTTTGAAGTTAAGTGACTTTGATACGATGTCTATAGAAAACAAGTTCTGAATATCTGTAGACAGAAGTTCTGATGAACAAAGTCCAGATGCTGAAGACTTAGGCTTCTTAGACAATGGGCTCTGAAGACCAGGTGCTGAAGACTCTAAAGATGCAGTTCTACAGACTCTGAAGACTTGAAGCTCTTAAGACCCAAGTTACGTTTTCCCTTCTTCTAACTCATGCTCTAAGAAGCCTCTAAATTCAGGAAGTTGTGAAGACTAAGAAATGTGGTACAATAGTACAACAAGTACAAAGACGCTTTGCTCCTATCCGGATTGTGTGGACGCAATCGTAGTATTTGTTTTCCACAATCTTTTTCAAGCTACCATCTTTTTGGAAATACCAGAAATATCCTTCAACGGTCATATCATGCATGGATATATAAAGGCTTGAAGACTTCAAGAATGATACACCAACAAAAACTATTTATACACTCTATATAGTGTTCATATCATTCTTAAGTCGTTTTACACTCTAAAATTTGTTTACATCTTAGCTTGTGTATAAGCAATTTTCTGTAAACAAATTACTTTCAAATAGTTGTTTGATTTCCTTAATAGACCAGTTAGGTCATATTTCTTGAGAAGTTTAGGACTTGTGTGTCTTATAGATTGTTTCCTCAAAAGATTAGTTAGGTCAGATTTCTTGAGAAGTCTAGGACTTGCGTGTCTTAGATATTTTTTTCTAGTCACCTGCAGTTTGGCTTGTGCATTGTATTAATCAGTTTGATTAGTGGATTAAGACCTCACTTGAGAGGAAAAATCACATTGACGGTTAGACTATACTAGCTTGAGGGTTTCTCAAGTGAACTATTATAAACATAATGTGTTCTTTCTTTTCTGCTTCTCTAACTCTATTATTTGGAAGTGAAAGTTATTTGTTAAAAGAGATTATTTTTATAGAAATGTTTTTTTTAGTTAAAACCCAATTCAAACCCCCCATTTCTTGTGTTTTTCACACTATCATTATCAACTTTCACCTTAATATTTTGTAGGTCATAAATAATTTTGTAAAATTTTATCAATTTATCCACAATAGATTTATCATCTACCACCTAAAATGAGTAGAGTTGTTGTTTCAAACATAACCTATAAGCGAAGGAAATTTTCATAACAAAAATTCAAGCTTAACTAACATTTCTTCAACAAACTTCCCTCAAAACTTTATCTCTGAGTCACAAGATAATAAGACTTTTGGCCATGTCCACCATCTTGGTCTTCTATCCTCTTGTTAGGCTTACATACATCATCGTCTCACCTTTCAGTTCCTCCACACATGTTTGTTAAAACAATATTCCTTGCATATACATTTTCCAAAACTCAAAATCATATTTTTTTTAAAACTTCTCGATATCTCATTTAAAACTTATGATGCTCACTTGTAAACTTATATAATTTTCTTCCCATTAGACATCACATATGAAAATTAAATATCAAACACGTAAAAAAATGATGTTTGAGATAAATAACATAAAGAGTCACACTAAATAGTCTATAATAAAAATTAATCTATCAGCGAGTTCAAACAAAACTGCAATAGCAAGAACATAACAATATAAAGAAGTAACACACACACACACACACACACACACACACACACACACACACACACATATATATATATATATATATATATATATATATATATATATATATATATATATATATATATATATATATATATATACACCAATTTTATCCATAATTTAGTATGAAAGAGAGAGCAATTGTTCGATCCACTATCAATTAAAAGACTTTAACTAGAGATTACAAATGAGTTACATGAAAATAATTTTCTAAGTTCATAAGAACATCTTTTATTTTTAATCAATTTGTGGCTCAACTTCTCCTCCTCTTAATGTTGGGTCATGGGGACGAGCATCAACATTGGGATGAGAACCAACATTGGGCTAAGACATACACACAAGTGAGAGAGATACCACATATCTACCTAAAACCTTAAGGTGATAGGTGTGTGGATTCTCCCACTTATAAATGCTCAAGTCTTAACATTTATAACCAATGTGCAACTCTAATTCACACTTGACTTTATTATTCTCAACATTTTCCATCAAGCGTGTGTCCACAATATTCCCCCTCAAATGGAAACTCTTTTGTCCACGTACACTTGTACCACTATTGACACGTCTTCCTAGGCATTTCGATACACCTCTTCTTGAACATTTCGATTTTAATGGGACACCTCTTCCCATGTATTTCAATACAAGTAAGTCAATCCCTTTATTCAAACCAAACATTCATGATACCATTTGTTGGGGGAGTTTTTCACTAGGGAGCATTGAACATTGTGGGACTTCTTTTAATAGAGCAAGACCTTTGTGAGACACACCACATATTCATCTAAAACCTTAAGATGATAGGTATGTATGTTCTCCCACTTATAAATGCTCAAGTCTCCACATTTATAATCAATGTGAAACTCCAACTCACACTTGATTTTATTATTCTCAATACATGAATCACAAAATCTCAAAATATTTCGAAGTCTTTCTCAATCCAAATATAAATTCCAATCTTCTAATTCATTGGATTAGAAATTCCTTAAAATCACTCTCTCTATGTATTTAAATTTCTCTCACTACAAAACAAACATATGTTCTAAGAAAAAACATCACGCGTCCAACGTCTTGCGTATCAATTCAAACACGTAACTGAAATGTTTCACTCATGTTTGAATTTCACATCAATTCAACCGTGTAACCGAAATGCTTCGCTCTTGTTTGAGGAAAATTCTTAGATATATACACAAACATAACAAATAGTTTTACATACGATCAATCACAATTTTTTTATTAATTAAGCAATAAAAATAAAATTTTCTCTCTCTCCCTCATTATCACATTCACCCCATGAATTCAATTAAAAATAAAATAAATTTAAAATTTTCTTTCTTTTTATTTGATGTTACTAAAAATATGGATTTAATTAGTTACATTTTCATACAAGTACTCATCCATATTTGAAGCATAATGGAATGGAGAGGAAAATTTTGTGACTGGCTGTTTGTAGTATTAATAGCGTTTGAAGCATAATGGAAATGAAGAGGAAAATATTGTGTTTATGGTTGGAAATGAGTCGAGTCAAGTCGAACTCTTCCCAGCTCAGTTCGACTCGTTAAGAATTGGTTCTGTTCAAATTTCGGTTTGAGTTTGACACATACTTTTTTTAAGCTCAAACTCAACTCGTTATAAATTCACGAACAATTCGGTTCAACTCGTTAGGTTTACCTCACTTCACGGATTTAAAAGTCTTTATATATATATATATATATATATATATATATATATATATATATATATATATATATATATATATATATATATATATATATATATATATATATATATATATATTTTAAAAGAAAATATTGAAATAAAATAAAAGTTACTAGATTGAAATTTAATTTTGTCTTAAAAATCTATTAATTCAAAAATTACATAACATACATTAAAAGTTTAATTCAAAATCTACTTAATTAGAGTTTAAATTTGTTAACAACTTCATATAAATTTTTTGGAACCTTACAAATTTTATGAAATAGTACACCAAAAATTACTAGTAATTGATTCATTTCTATCACATAATAATTATACCACTAACCACCTTTGTTAAAAATGTTATTTTTTTGCAAATATCATAATACACCCAATAAAGATGACTTTTAATGCAATTGTCAACTTTAATGCCATAACTATTATGGAAGAGTCAATATAGAATTAATGTTTGACGTAAATCTTTAATCTTATTCTTAACGACAATATAAACATTTTCATATAAAATCGAGTTGACTCATAAATCTAACGAGTCAAATTATGAATAGTTCAAATTCAGCTCATTTAGTTAATGAACTTAGTTTTTCACTTATATTCAACTAATTTAACTCATGAACCTAATTCAAAGATTTAATAGTCGTATTAAATTCTGAATTATTTTCAAATTGATTTGATTTGATTTATTACCTGTCATAATTGTCACCAAAATTATACCTACTGTTTTTAGAATCAACAGCACTTAATTGGCTAATTCTAATTGTCACCAAAATTATACCTATTGTTTTTAGAATCAATAGCACTTAATTGCCTATTTTTTGACCCGACTATGATATTAATTAAATAGGAAATGCTATGCCTTTATCAAACATTGTAGGTGAAGTTGAATCAATAAGGTTTCATATATTAGGTTAGATAATTGAGCTGAGTAGGTGAAATTGTTGCTTACAAAGTTCCATACATGTAAACCATCGTATAGGCACATAAATACTTTCTTTTTTTCTACAATAAAGGGACATTGCACTATGACACTATCTTAATAATTTAAACCAAAAGTAGTGCATTGACATATAAATTTCTTAGAAAGAAAATAAACAGATGAAGCATAAAATATGTACAATCCCACCACCATCACATCTCATAAAAGACTCATGGTCAAAATTCAAAAGCCAATATTTATGAACGATTAAAATGGAATATAAGTATCACAAGAAGAAAAAAAAACTCTGAAAAGGAAAAAGAAAGTCATTGATAGATGGGAATAAAGATCTGAGTGAGTGCAAGTTGATGAATCTTTCCCCGTTTCACCGGCAACACCAACAACACTGTCAAATCAAACATCACTTGATAACATTGTTTTCCTTCTATCTTTTTCAGAAACCAAACCAAACCTTATTGAATATTGGAGCTAGCTATACAAAATACCAGTTCTTACCCATGTCAACCTGTCTTATCAACCTCTGAAAATTTACTATACTATACGTGTTTTTCTGTGGGACTGTGATAATATTTTATAAGAGAAAAAGATAACAAGAGTACAAATAAAAAACAACAATACTGTGCTAGGTCTCGTGAAAAAGCAGACATTTCTTTTTCTCTACATTATTGTGTGTATCCGTGCCACATTATTTTATTATTTTCTTGAAAAATATTACTACAACCACAAATATCACTATGATTCAGTGATAAAGTACGAATAATAATCTATTATTACCGGGAATATTAATTCCTTGGATTGAATGGAACTATATTAAATTGATAAAGCCTTATTTTAGGAGTTATAAGGAGGTACTTATAATGTACGTGATTTCGTTGTAAATATTATGTTGGTTTCTTATACTATGATAGACTCATTTTAAATGTCTGAGTTTATATTGAGCGTTTATAGTAGAACACTCCTTAGAATACATCCCTCAAATAACGTCTCAGCTTCGACCATCAATAATATGGTTCCATCAGGAGGGATAGGCTACATCCCTCAAATAACGTCATCTTTAAATATCACCTCTATGATGGCCATGAGACAACAAAATGGATGAAAGTAATTTATGATTGATTAACACTCTGACCCAACAAATGGGAACCATATTTAGCCATTTGATTACAAACACAAACCAAATCTATGAATTTTTGGCATTCAAATGGATCGAATAGTTGTTTTTTTGACATGCCTGAAGTTTAGGCTCAATCAACTCCTCAGATATCAAACATAAGACAGGTCGAAACACCTAAAAATAAGATTGCCCAGGAAAATGCAGGCCAAAACCTAGGTTTTCGACCACTAGAATCTCCCCTAAATAGGTCAGAGGAAGAATATAACTCAATATAATCCAAGACCTTTGATAGTTCAAAGAAATCAAGATGGTGACTCGGTGCTTCGACATGTCCAACAAAACAACTTTGGGGGACATAACAACATAGCCAGTGTGGTCGAACCGATTTTAGCCCATAACAACCTTAATGTGGGACTCCACATACCCTACTTTGTATCTCCTATGTCAGAATATGTTCTACAAGCAGACTTTCTCAAGGGTTGGAAGGTCCCCAACTTTATGAAGTTAGTTGGCGACACTAGTGAGTCAACAGTTGAACATGTCGCCAATTATCAGACCGAGGTTTGTGACATTGCGAATAATGAGAATTTGAAAATGAAGTATTTTCCAAATTCTCTAACAAAAATTCATTCGCTTAGTTTATAACACTCCCTCCACACTTTATTCATATATGGAGTCAGATGGAGAGATTGTTCCATGAGAAATTCTACATGGGACAGTAAATAATAAGTCTGAATGAGTTGGCCAATGATAGGAAAGGGTTCTTGAGTCGATTGATAATTATCTAAACAGGTTTTGAATTCTTAAAGCAAGATGTTTTACAAAATTCCCTAACACACAAGTCATTCGAAATGGATGCAGGTGGTCTGGATTATTCCATTAGGAAGAAACTGGATACCCAATACCTTAGGGACATGACACAATTGGCAGATAGGGTTCTCCAGGTCGAGTGCTTATAGGATGAAAAAGCCAAAACAAAAAAGCATCATAAAAAAGAAAAAGTTGTGTATGTAGAGGGAGATAAATACCTCTCAAACCTAGGCGTTGAATATTTCAAAGAGAGTGAGGTCAATGTGACTGAACTTAAGCCAGGACTTCCTTACCTATATAAATTGCTGAAGTCGTCGAACAAAAAATACCATTTAGAGACTTCACTGCTAAAGCACGCATGTTAAACACTTTAATGCTCAAGCATGCAGGCAAGAGACATCAATGCTCAAGCATGCAAGCAAGAAACTTCATCTACTTTAATCAAACAGTTTAATAGAAAAGATAACTATTATACTCAAATACACAATCAGATGTATATAAGTTGTGCAAGAACTACAAAGGTTATTAACCTCTTAAGATTTCTAAGATATACAAAGATAAGAAATCTTAAGATCTTATGCAATAATAATTACAAATAAAAGCTCAAAGTTATGCTCAATATATTGTATTTAGTTGTTGTAACCTCCATTCAAATCTTCAGCTTCCTTTTATAGAGGCAGAGAAAGAGTAATTGGAGATTTTAACATAATGTGAGAGCAACTTTCTGTTATATGTATTTTGAATGATGTCAAAAGTATGATAGTTTAACGTTAATGAATCTTGGATGGTATTCTATGATTCTAGATGTGCATATTAGCATTAGGAAGCATTAAAATATTTTGGAAAAGTTTCATACATCATAAATGCATTGAAAACAAGGTTTTTGTGAAAACACTACAATATAGGCCGACACGTACGTGTTTAGGTCATATGTCGTGGTGAAACCATTGCAGACATGTAAAAACTATTCATACATCTTATCAATCGATTGAATGCACTAGGTAAGTCTATTTCCAATGAGATTGTTGTAACACCCCAATTTTAGTAATTATTTATTTATATTATATTAATTAATTAATTGTGTGATTTTGTGCATAATTGAATTAATTGATTTATTTTATTTAATTGATTTATTTTATTTAATTGGTTTATTTGATTTAATTGATTTATTTGATTTAATTGATTTTTTTATTTGGTGGAATAATATGTGGAAATGGTAGAAATAAGTAAGTGGGCCTAAATTGGGAATGTGAATAGTAAGTGTGAAGGTGTGTTAAGCAAGTCCAAATAATTATAAGGATAATGTTAAATTATGAGATTTGATAAAAGGATAAGAGAGAAGTGGAGAAGAGAAGAAGAAATCCCTAAGATAAAAAACTCAAAAGCTCTAGAATCCAAGGAATCAAGGTAAGGATGAGTCTTTATATGGTTATGAGATTTTATTATAATGTATGATGAGTAGTAACATGTTTAGGATGAAATCCCTAATTTTCTATGTTTTGAAAGTATTAGATTTTGATGATAAATCCTTGAATATGATGATTAAATATTGTTTGTGAAACTCTTAAAAAGTGATTATTTTGTGCTAAATCATAAGCCAAATGATTTATAAGAAAATTAGGGTTTTGGGATGGCTTAAAGTGATTTTCATTTTGAAAAAGTTGCATAAAAGTGCTTCTGTCAATGATGTAACCGGTTACATGGATTGATGTAACCCGTCATATTAAAAATGTGTTTTTGGGAATTTTGGTGATGTAACCGGTTACATGGATTGATGTAACCCGTTATATCGTTGTGTCGAAAATTTTGAAAATCTTCAAAAATTCATAACTTTTGATCTTAAGTCTGTTTGGGTCGTCGTTCGAAGTGTTGTAAAAATAACGAGACAAACTACCTTATAAAAATGGTTTATGGTCCATAAGTGGATTATTTATTTGTGTAGTGGCTTAGATGAAATTGTAATGAAATTCTGTGTATTGTTTATTATGTGTTGTGATGTTGTTTTGGTGCAGTGTTATTCTGGACATGAATTGTATGTGAATAATTCATAAGTATGTGTGTATGTGAAAATTTATGGTAACTCAAGTGTGGTAAATTATTAAAGATATGCACTAATATTAAGATTAGAGAATGATCTTAATTGCATATGGTTGTTGAACTGCATATGCATCATTGTTGTTAAGAGGCAATGCTTGTTAGTTTTGTGGGAACTAGTAACTTGTTCCAAACCTAGAGAGGAGTTTGAAAGCTTATGGAACGTGATTTTTGTGTTTTATTGGTTTAGGGTACATACCCGGTGTAATGTAAAAACCGAAAATAATAACAATGATTGTTACCTCATGTATAAGTTGCATTAGAGTCTTGCATCGAGTCACATTATGTATATGTTTGCGATATGAGATTATGTGCAATATATGAAATTGATGTAAAATTCTAGTATGCATATCATAGATGTCTTAACCACATGTCGAGATTTTGATCTCTGCATCATATTAAACAAGGGCAAACAAACGCAAACTAATATTCACAATATCAGCACACAAACATGTCAGATGTTCCAACATTCGTTTCAACATGTTTAAACAACAAGCATAATAACATAGTTGTAAATATGAAGAATGATGAATAACATAGTAATTATTAACCCAATTCAGTCTAACACACCTACTCTGGGGGCTATTAAGCCAGGAAGAAGATCATATTATCAATAGGATTATTGCTTGTACATAACCTTTGTTGTACATGTAAACAACCTTTGTTTTACCTAATGCTACCCAATGTAATCTTTATCTCAGAAACTCCATCTTTGATAAGAGAACCCTATCTCACTCTCTTTAATCACCACTTGTGATTCATAACAGTTACAACCCAGCAACTGCATCATTCTACTTGAAAGCCCCACCTTTCAATACGAAGTTCACTCAAGACTCTTGACTAGCAACCATCCTTGGATATGCTTTAAAGCTTCATCCAAGTACAATACATAATTCATTACCTACGGGTTTCTGAATTATGTTCAACAACTATGTCTACCATAATGTATCCAGCTGATACAAAGGGTGACTTACAATACAAGAAAACCTATGAGTCTCAAACCCCAAAAACCATATTTTCTAATTTTACAAAAGTGTTACAAGGATTAGTTATTTTTGCCCTAGGTCTAGGTCTTCTATATATAATCTTCAGCTGTCCATGGGCTTCAAATCTTCTGTCTTCTGATTCCTTGATTCATGTGTTGATTGTTGCAGATAAATCATATTCATATCTTCAAACATATTTAAAACATATTTAAATCATAACATTCTAGGATGTAGAGTCTTCATGTTGGAATATCTCATTCAAAATCTTTGTTTTCTGGCTGAATACTTCATGTTGGCACGTTTTGTTTGTCATTAAATTTTACCAAAATTTAGTCAAACCACTAGAACTTTTAATCCCCCCTTTTTGACAAATTTTAGCTAAAACTCATTTTGTACAATAAATCCTAGATGCTCATTTTGCATCCTGGATGAGTGAAGTTGAAAAAAGGTCCTGGAGTCATTTCAGCCTGAAGAGAGACTGGAAACTCTAGAAGCTAGAAGGAAGTCTGAAATAGTTGTCAAAAGACGTCTCCCCCTCAAACAAACTCCCTCTCCAGTTAACTCCCCCTGACCCTATGAATATATACTTACTCAATTGGGTAACTCAAAACACAAGATACAACTATGTTCATAACTCAGATCACAAGACATAAAAGAAGGACTCAAAACCTTGAGTATAGACGGAATGTCAAGACATCCTATCGATATCCTTGCAATTGCAAGGATGTACTCAACCCCAGTACTATTATTCCCCTTTTTAATAAAAAAATTTGGCAAAAGTAGCCAACACAAACCCATTCTCAGATAAAACTCCCTAAAAAGCGGACAAATGCCATTAGAACATACTACAACACTAACACGACCTGAGACAAAAGAAGCCAAAGACCCCCTTTAAATACCTGAGCGATTTTCATAGGATGTAATGATCCCTTAAGAGAAACAAGGTCAAATTAATGAGGACATTAATAGACAAATGCAAATTCACCAAGAACAAATATGCACCACCCAAAATTACTCTGATTGTTTCTTCTTTAATGAGAATCGTCCAAAGACAATGCAAGTTTCAAAGAGCATGTTTTGCACGTGCGCTATCTGTTGTTCAAGCACACCATCCAAAAATGCCAAAAAAATGTCTTGAATAATGTCTTGACATCCAATCAGATATTGTCTAGTCTTCTACATTTGACAAGAGCTATTTTGATCAAAGCCCATAGTATTTTAACATATAAGATTTGAAGAATGATCACAATCCTCTTCACTTAACTCTAAACTCATTTCATCCAGAAAAAGAAAGGATGGTCATGATATCTTTGATTCAGTCCATTGACCCCAATGATGGAACCAAGATAAAATCTTCCAAGTCCCTCGTGACATGTAATAACAGTATAATGTCAAGACATCTTTCCTGACATTTCATCCTCATACGACGAAGAAAATTCACTGTTTGCTTGACCCTTAAGAAATCCATGAAACGACTACACTCTTGTAGTGACATATCTTAATCAGAAGTTTAACTCCCCCTTCCCTAGATAACCATTGCTCATTTAAAAGAAGACCACCTTACTGATGAATGGAAAACACAAGACTTATTTTCATGTTTTCAAGAGCTCACTACTTGTTCAACACACTTGCTAAACGCATTCACTCCTTGTTCATTGCTCCTTCTGACCAGAAACAACAAACTCACATTTTGTCACATGACCACCATCATGCCCATGGTGAGAATGATTACCATCCTTAAATACAATTGAACCTGGAATTCTCTCATTCCTCGAAATCCAGAGTCTCTTAACACTAAAATATCATCCTTAGTTGTTTGACATCAACAACATGCTCCAGAAATTTCTAGCTTGCTTGCTTCACAAGATCCAATTTGATCAACTTCTATCTTGAATGACTTGTTGCAGAAGAAACCATCTCTCTATAAGCATTATGACCTTAACATTAGTCAAAGTAATCGATACACACCCCACAATCCATGACAATATTCATCCTATCATTCTCCCGTATGATAAGATTGAACACTTTTGATCCATTTGGTGAATAATCAATTTCATATTCTGAGCTCATTAAAATTAATCATTCATCTCTTAGTTCCAGTAAGATATTTCCTCATCATTCTCCCATATGATAAGTTAAGATGTTTCTTGATCGTACCTAGAGATCAGGATCTGATGTGGTTATTGTCAAGCGTGGTTGATGGCGAGGGGAAAGGGTGTACCTGCAAGGCACTCCGATGCTAAAGTAAGAATCCGAGAAAAGAGTGAGCAAGTATGAGATTTTAGAGTGAGAATTGAATGCCTGACCCTCTCACATGAGAGGGTTTATATAATACCCCCAACGCATGGCTATTGGTCCCTATTATTGGGCCTGGATCGTGGATCCCCCAATAATTGGTAACTTCCAGAAACTAGTTGTTAGAATGACGCTTGGACTGCTCGGAGGAGACCCTGGTCGGATGATGTTAATACCGAGCGAAGGGCTTGTCGAGCAAGCGTTCCTCAGCTGATCCTGGGGGATTCGACCCTTGTTGGGTCCAAATCATGATCTGTGGCGCTGGTGGCCGGTCAGAAGGAACTTTCCGGGCGGGCTGAGGATGTATTGGGTGCCAAAGAGTTATTGGGTCGTTTGGGGCCAGAAGATGGATTGGGCCCGAGTCTGAAAATTGGGCCAGTCCGGAATAGGAGTCCCCCAAGTCGTTGCTTTTGGTCAAAGAAGTGATGACATAAGGGCGGCTAGCTGCTCGGAATTGTCTTCAATGTTGATAGGATACTACTTCGGTCGATGAAACGGTCTTCCCTGGGGGAGCAAGAGAGCTTGGTAGTCGGGCAACCCATTGGGTGGTCGGTGCCGAGGTAGAGGAAACAAAGAGGTTACGTGTTTTAGAATTTGTGCCAATTTAATGCCTCTGGCGGCTAGTCTAGGGGCTAGCGTATAGGCCATGATTTCCTAGGGATATGGGTCACGCCTAAATGCACGTGTTCCCAATCCTATAAATAGGGGAAGTCTCTTCATTTTCACACTTTTCTGCTTCTACTTCCTTGCTCGACGTCGCTTCTGCTCTCCGGCTTCCACTTGCAACTGTCGACCACCGCGGACCTACTTCAGACCACCGTGCGATTTTCTCTCAAAACCCTTCTAATCATGTCTTAAGCACCTGGTAAGCATTTTTATCCGTTCATGTCTTAATTATTTCTATGAGTAGACATGCACGTGGTTAGGTTTTGGTTTTAGGAGGTAGATTAGGGTAGTCTAGATAATCCTTTAGGCTGTTGTGGTGACAAACTATTTTCTGGTGGCGAATCGCCCTCCTGATAACGAGAAATCGTATCATTTTATTACTATGTTTCAAGTCCGATTTATCGCACATTTATCGTATTAACACCCGATTCTTCGAGTTTTCTATGTCATATTGCAGGTATAACACTTCTAGAGCTAAATCATGAGCAGAAGGTCAAAGGAACAAAAACAAGCATGAAAAGAAGAAGAAGAAAGGAATTCTGCAAATTCTGCATAATTTGTAACAACCACGGTCGTTACCACATCGTCATGACCGTGACGCCCAACGTGGGACACTCACGATCGTCACTCAGGTGTCACGACCGTGACACGCTTTAAATGAAGAAAATGAACGTGACACCTTTGTCACGAACGTGACAAAGGAAAATAGGGTTACTTGGATTGAATTGGTCATGAAACGTGCAACGTGAAGTCAAAAGTGCCTATTATTTCTCAGACTAAGCAATACACTTTCTCCTGGATTCTCTCTTCAACAACGAAGCTCACGCTATGGATTTCATCTTCCCAAGCCCAATATTGTTTTCTATAAATAGCCTAGTTACTAATTAGAAATCACAGAGTATTTTTTTTAGATTTTTCGCGGAAGCTCTGCCGTATTTTTGTTGCACCCTATTTTATTATTTTTCCAGCAAATTGTTCTTGTTTAATTTCTATATCCAACCCAAATTAAATAACAATTTCCAACATTAGGAAATTGTTATTATTTATTTTCTTTCAAGCCTTCAGAATTTCGTTTAATTTTATTTTCGATTCCGGTTCCGCACTCCGAGCTTACCAGACTGTGGAAGGAGTTTTACGATTTTTATTATTCAGGTTTTTTTTATAATTTCGCATTTATATTAATCTATTTATTTATATATGTTAAGAATTTATTTCTATTATTTTATAATGCATATTTTAGTTCATATTTATCTGTTTCTGCATCTGTCTGGTACAACAAATATGAGTAGCTAAATAAATTAGGCGGTATGTAATTAAAATAAACTAAATCGGTAAAATCGAATCTAAGCTAAAACAATTAAGAACTTAAATTCTGGCTGTGACTTTTTATTATTAAAAATTAATCTTTTTGTTACGAGAGTAAGAAAAGTGTAATAGGTTAGGTCGAGACCACGAGAGTGTGAGATTTTAACCAGATAGCTAAAGTTAGGCATTTGATTTAAATACAACGAGAGCGCTTTAAAATGAATTAGGCTTATTAAGTTTTCAAAAATTATTTTCTAAACACTTATGGGCTAGCGAAAGCAGGCATAGGGCTTTAGGAGTAAGATCTGAGATAAGACCACGAGAGTGTGAGTCGAGGGTATTTAAACTGATAATCTCTACAGAATAGATTAAGTGAACCATCCTTATAAGCTTAGGTTAGATTGACCCGCATAGGTTAACGTAATTACATACCGACCGCCTTCTTATTATTTAATTAAACTAAATTTAATTCTCGTTCTAATCCTTAAAACCAAATCGTGACAAACATCCACCTTAGCTAAACTAGTAGACCCTCTAGCACTAAGTAATCATAAAGTCCCTGTGGGATCGACAATCTTTTATATTACTTCGATAGGCTGTGCGCTTGTAGTTCAGATACCGCTAGACACATATTGCGTCTTTGCCCCATCAAGTTTTTGGCGCCGTTGCCGGGGACCTTAATTTAGTTACTAGTGCACTATTAGAGTAGCATTGTCTAGAATAAGGTAACAACTATTTCTTTTCCTAATCTAATTTCCCGAGTGTATGCCAAGTACTCGCTCTCAAAGCGAAGACTTGCAACCTCCAGTTCAAGAATCAGAACGCTTCTTACACGTAAGAAGACGAATATTCGATTACGAACGAAATTACAACATTCCAGATCTTCAAATTGATCCACCTAAACCGGTCGGAACATCAAAGGACGCAGAGATGGCTGAAGAACCGAATCATCCACTCAAATATTACGCTAGTCCTTCGCAAGCTGAGCCGCATTCCAGCATTGCCGCACCGGCTATCAACCGAAACGATTTCGAATTGAAACCTTCACTGATATCAGCCGTGCAACAAAATCAATTCGCCGGAAATCCTACCGAGGATCCGAACCTTCATCTTTCGATATTTGTGCAGTACGCAGATACTGTAAAAGCTAATGGAGTTACCCAAGAAGCTATTAGATTACGTCTTTTTCCTTTTTCACTTCGAGACAGAGCGAGAGCCTGGCTTCAATCTCTACCCTCGAATTCAGTAACTACGTGGGAGGAACTAAAGAGAGTCTTCTTGACGAGATATTTCCCACCTAGCAAGACAGCTATGCTAAGAGCTCAAATCAACGGATTTAAGCAAAAGGAAAACGAGTCACTTTTCGAAGCTTGGGAACGCTATAAAGATATGCTGAGACTTTGTCCACATCACGGATTAGTAGAATGGATGGTCATCCATACCTTCTACAATGGACTCTTGTACAATACAAGAATGACAATTGACGCTGTCGCAGGCAGCACACTAATGGACAAAGAATATAATGATGCTTATGCACTTATCGAGAGTATGGCCCAGAACCATTACCAATGGGGAAGCGAGAGAGTCGCAAATAAGAAACCAACAAAAGGAGGTATGTACGAAGTGAGTAGTATGGATCAAGTCAATGCAAAGTTTGACCAACTTAACCAAAAGATCGACAACTTGGCCATAACACCACCAGCCACCGTGGCTGCGGTAACACCTAACTGTGAGTTATATGGAGTTCCAGGACATGCTGTCCCTGATTGTCAACTATTAGCAGGAATTCCCACGGATCAAGTGAATTATGCTCAAGGAAACCCGTACTCAAACACATACAACCCAGGTTGGAAAAATCATCCGAACTTCTCCTATAAGAACAACAATGCTTTATACGCACCAGGTCAAGCACCAGCTACACCACCAGGATATCAAAAGACTGCTCCTAATGTTCCTAGAAAAATCAAACCTTGAGTTGATGATGGAGAACTTCATAGCTACCCAATCTCAAACGAACAAGGATTTCTTAAACCAAAACATACACACTAGTGAGCAAATTAAGCAATTAATGAGCTAGGTAGATGCGTTGGCTACACATAACAAAATGCTTGAAACTCAGATTTCACAAGTAGCTCAACAACAAGCACCTACCGCTGCGCCAGCTGGAGTATTTCCTGGACAACCTCAACCTAATCCTAAAGGACAGGCCAATGCTGTGATATTAAGAAGTGGCAAGGAACTTGACGGACCTACCGATCCAAGACTTGACGATCTAGCCATGTACCAAAAACCGGATAAGCCGACTGAAATGGTGAATGAACCAGAAGAAAAGGAAGATAATAATCAAGAGGCAGTGGAGAAAGAAAAGCCTTATGTGCCTCCACCACCTTGTAAACCACCAATTCCGTACCCTCAGAGATTAACCAATTCTAAGACGATGGGCCAGTTTAAGAAATTTGTTGAACTTCTGAAACAGCTGAATATTACCATTCCGTTTACAGAAGCTATCACTCAAATGCCCTCGTATGCTAAGTTTCTAAAGGAAATTTTATCCAATAAGAAAAAGATAGAGGATAACGGAACCGTTACACTTACTGCTGAGTGTAGCGCAATAATTCAAAATAATATGCCTCCTAAGCTAAAAGATCCAGGAAGTTTCTCTATACCCTGTGTAATAGGAAAATTCGTCATTGACAAAGCTCTATGCGATTTAGGAGCCAGTATCAGTGTTATGCCCTTAACAATTTGCAGAAGGCTAGACATGGGAGACCTAAGACCAACTAAAATGTCTGTTCAACTAGTCGATCGCTCTATTAAATATCCTGTAGGCATACTAGAAAATGTCCCAGTGCGTATAGGACAATTCTATATTCCTACTGATTTTATAATCATGGACATCTCTGAAGACTCCACTACACCTATCATACTAGGAAGACCATTCTTAGCTACCGCCGGAGCTATTATAGACGTAAAGAAAGGAAAGCTAACCTTTGAAGTAGGTGAAGAGAAAGTTGAATTTATTTTAACACAATTCTTACAATCACCAGCTATAGAGGATACATGCTATTTATTGGATGTAATTGACGAATGTGTAAGAGAAATGGAAATGAAAGAAACAACCTATTATGAAATTATGAAAATTCAAATCCCTCCGATTTTCGAAGATGATAATTGGCGTGAACCATATCAGGATGATAGTCTGAGCGAAAGTTTAGCACTTACACCGGATCCCATGCCAAGTAAGAATAAACCTACATTAGAGTTAAAAACTTTACCTAAGAACCTAAGATACGAATTCCTAGACACTGAATGTACAAGACCAGTTATAATCAATTCCAGTTTAGGAACAATTGAAACAAAGAAACTTTTAGATGTCTTAAAGAAATATCCAACTGCATTAGGATATAACATATCTGATCTCAAAGGAATATGCCCTTCAATCTGTATGCATCGTATTCTGCTAGAAGAAGATTGCAAAACCTCCAGAGAATCTCAAAGAAGAATTAACCCAATCCTTAGCACTGTAGTAAAGGAAGAAGTTAAGAAACTACTAGACGCTGGAATAATATATCCAATCTCTGATAGTAAATGGGTTAGTCACGTACATGTAGTACTAAAGAAAGGAGGTATCACTGTTGTGAAAAATGCTAAAGGCGAATCGATATCACAAAGAGTAGTGACCGGACATAGAGTGTGCATCGATTATCGTAAACTAAACAAAGCCACTCGAAAAGATCATTTCCCACTACCTTTTATAGATCAAATGTTAGAACGATTAGCCAAGCACTCGTATTTCTGTTATCTTGATGGTTACTCCGGATTTTTCCAAATCCCTATCCACCCAGATGATCAAGAAAAGACTACATTCACATGCCCTTATGGAACGTTCGCTTATAGACGAATGCCCTTTGGATTATGCAACGCTCCTGCAACCTTTCAAAGATGTATGATGTCAATCTTCGTGGATTTCATAGACAACATCATGGAAGTGTTCATGGACGACTTCTCTGTATGCGGGCAAAGTTTTGAAGGATGTCTATCAAATTTAGAAATGGTATTAGAAAGATGTGTAAAAGTAAACCTCGTGCTTAACTGGGAGAAATGTCATTTCATGGTCAGAGAAGGAATCGTACTAGGACACGTTATATCTGATAAGGGAATTGAAGTTGATAAAGCTAAGATAGAAGTCATAAAAGATCTTCAACCCCCTAAGACCGTTCGAGAAATACGAAGTTTTTTAGGACACGCCGGTTTCTACCGACGATTCATCAAAGATTTCTCGTAAATCACTAAACCTCTTACCGGTTTATTAATGAAAGACGCTGAGTTCATATTCAATAAAGATTGTCTTAAAGCATTCGAAACTCTAAAAACAGCCCTCATCACCGCACCAATCATGCAACCCCCTGACTGGAGATTACCTTTCGAAATCATGTGCGATGCGAGTGACTATGTTGTAGGCGCAGTTCTAGGACAGAGGAAGGACAAGAAACTTCACGCAATTTACTATGCCAGTAGAACCTTAGATTCTGCTCAGATGAACTACGCCACTACTGAAAAAGAATTGTTAGCAGTTGTCTTTGCGCTTGACAAATTTCGTTCCTACCTAGTGGGAGCAAAAATAATCGTCTACACGGACCACGCTGCTATCAGATATCTATTAACTAAGAAAGATGTTAAACCAAGACTCTTGAGATGGATTTTACTCTTACAAGAGTTTGATCTCGAAATAAAAGATAAGAAAGGTATTGAAAACGTCGTAGCGGACCATTTATCTAGAATAGAAGGTATTAAACCCGAACAATTGCCGATTAACGACGATTTTCCGTATGAACAACTGATAGCACAAATAGGAAGCGACCCAGTTCAGTTAGACATAGATGAACCAGAACCTGTGGAAACAATCCAAACAACCGTAGGACTGCCATGGTACGCTGACATTGTCAACTACTTAGCTGCAGGAGCACTTCCACCTGATTTAACCTATCAGCAGAAAAAGAAATTCTTTCACAATCTCAAACATTACTATTGGGACGAACCATTATTGTTCAAAAGAGGACCCGACGGAATCTTTCGTTGATGTATTCCCGAAGAAGAAATAGAAGATGTCATTGCTCATTGTCATTCATCTCCTTATGGTGGACATGCAAGCACTTCCAAGACTTGTGCAAAAATCTTACAAGCTGGCCTATTCTGGCCTAATTTATGGAAAGATGTCCACATCGCTGTTATAAATTGCGATCGGTGTCAACGCACCGGTAATATTTCAAGAAGAGATGAAATGCCTCAAAGAGGAATATTAGAAGTAGAAGTCTTTGACGTCTGGGGAATAGATTTCATGGGACCATTCCCATCATCTTTCGATAATAATTACATACTCGTAGCTGTCGATTATGTTTCAAAATGGATTGAGGCTATAACTTCTCCTACAAATGACACACGAGTAGTAATTAAGCTTTTCAAAAATATAATCTTTCCAAGATTTGGTGTACCTAGACTCGTCATAAGTGACGGTGGCTCGCACTTCATTTCGAAAATCTTTGACAAATTACTATCTAAGTATGGAGTCAGACATCGTGTAGCAACACCATATCATCCACAAACAAGTGGACAGGTCGAAGTCTCAAACAGAGAAATAAAACAAATCTTAGAAAAGACTGTTGCCATATCTAGGAAAGATTGGTCATCTAAACTTAATGAAGCTTTATGGGCTTATAGGACAGCCTACAAGACACCCATAGGAACTACACCTTTCAAATTAGTGTATGGAAAGTCTTGTCATCTCCCGGTAGAACTAGAACACAAAGCATATTGGGCGATTAAAACACTTAATATAAACTATAATGTCGCTGGAGAAAAGCGAATCCTCGACATTAACGAATTAGAAGAGTTAAGGTTAGATGCTTATGAGAATGCTAAGATATATAAAGAAAGAACTAAGCGATGGCACGATAAACGCCTATCTAGGAAAAAATTTAGTGTGGGAGACGTTGTACTCCTCTTTAATTCAAGACTTAGGCTCTTTCCTGGAAAACTAAAATCTAGATGGTCAGGACCCTTTGAAATAACTAAAGTGTTCCCGAGCGGAGCAATAGAAATTAAGGGTAGGAATAGTGAATCGTTCACAGTAAACGGACAACGATTAAAACATTACCATAAAATTGAAAATAGAGATTATGCAAATATTCTAAGGCTTTTAGAGTTGTCCACTAATTTCCCTGATTAATCTACCCCTAAGCATTACGTCAGGCTTATGACGATAAAAACAGCGCTTAGTGGGAGGCAACCCATTTTATCATTTTAATCAATTTATTATTTTATTATATTTATCGTTTTATCATTTTATTGTTTTATTGTTTTATTTCATTATTATCATTATTGATTTTATTTATGCATTTATTTTCTTATTTTCTTTATTTTTATTTTTATTTTCTAAATCACTTTTACAGATTTTCTAAAGTCTTTTCCACTTTCCTTTTCCCCCTGATTTGTTTCCTCCACATTTACACTAATTATGGCTAACCAACCAAGAAACATTATGGAAACCAAATTTAGAGGTAGGAACCAAAGAATGAAATTTGAAGAGTTATCACAGAGACCAATGGATTTGACTCTGTACCCGGATGATCTGACTATGGAAACTTTAGGTATACATGATAGCATCCTATACCTGTTTAACCAACTTGGATGGGAGAATGCTCTCATAAAACAAAAGTTTGTGACTTACCGCGAGCTCACCCTTGAGTTCTTAAGCTCCTTAGTTTACTTACCCGAGCGCGGTTTTGGATTGAGAAAAGGATTTATCAGTTTCCGACTATTCGGGATCGAATATGACTTTAACCATAAAGAACTAGCTGACTTATTAGGATTCCCTAGTGGACCCTTTGCTTTCACTACCACCCAGGTAGAATTAATGGATATTGAGCTAGACTTCTTTTGGGGAACCTTAACCGGAAATTACCATCCTGAGCCGGATAACATGAACAATGATGAAATACATAACCCTGCTATCCGCTATTTCCATAAGATCCTTGCCCACACCTTCTTTGGAAAGGAAGAAAACCTCACTGGAGTATCTAAATATGAGATATTCATTATGTCCTGTCTGACCCATGGACAACCAGTTAATGGTGTACCATTCATGATGCAAACTTTTACCCGCATCCAAGAGGAACCTGATCTACCAATATTGGTAGGAGGTCTGGTCACCATGATTGCTGATGCCTTAGGACTTAGATACCAATTACACAAGTGCAACCATTTAGGAACCATCCGTCCTATGAATCTGAACTTTTGCTTTAACCGCCAAATCATAAGAAACTTAGGACAACCACCTTACGAGTACCTAATCAAAAATGAAGTAGTAACCTTGTTCACATTACCGAACCATGCTAGAGTCAGTGTTCACAATAAAGATAATTGGCTTTATGAGCTTACCCCTCCTGACTATCCATCCACTCCCGAAACACCACAATCTTACAAAATAAGGGATGACATAATGACTGATGTAGAAAGTGACCCTGAGACACCTCCTGGTTACCATGACATTAACCACACTAATGAAGTGATTGAAACCCCTGAAGTAAATCAAGTAGGATATGCTGACAACTTAAAGAAAATTATGAATACTCTTGAAGTTTATCAAGCCGATATTAATGCTGTTAAGGATGAGGTTAAAAGCATACGATTGGACGTTATAGGTTTAACTGACATAACATGTGAACAATTCTACCATTTAAACTCCGCACTTGAAGATTTGAAGAAGCAACTTTGAAAATGCTGTAGTGATTTAATTTATTCCACTTTTCGCTTTTGTTTCTAGTTAGTTTTTATATTTTGCAAACATTTCGTAGCTTATTTTTATCAATGTAATTTTCCTTCTATTATGTCAAAAGCAAAGTACTTCTAGTTTTGCAACTTTCTAATTTAATCAATTTCCATGCTTTTCATTATTTACTGTTATATTTAAATTGCTTGATATTTTATGAATTCTCGTGTGATGAAATTTACTTATACATGTTGATCCACTATTATATATTACGTATTATGTTGGAATTAAATGAGAAGTGATAAAAATTGCATTGAACTGAAGTGAGATAATGCATTCTATGAAAAATTACAAGTTTTAAAGCCATCACGGTCATCACAAATCCCTAACGATCGTGACGAGCTATTTAGCGCGTCACGACCGTGACCACCCAGTTATACGAATTCTGTAGAAACAGAACCGTTCACCTTCGCAGAACCCATTCTCCATTTTCACAAAATAGAAACCTCCCATTATCTCCTCATTCTCCCGTAACCTCCCATTACCCTCAATCAATTTCATTAACCCATTAAACCTCTCCATTTATTCCAAACTTCTCACATTCACTCATTTTATTATAATCCGAACAAATTCTTCACATTTTTCATTTTCTCACAAAACCTAAAAAACTCTCATCTCTCATTTACCGTACTTGCATGCAATGGAGAATATCCAATTTAGAGATGGTGACCAAGGAGAAGCACAAAGACAAAAGTTTATCAGGTTTCAGAACCATGGCGTCCAACCCACTCGGTATGTCGACCTTGACTGCTTGAGAGAGTTAGGACTGCTAGACGACGTGAAGCTCCTGCTTGAGCATGTTGGTTTGTGGCACTTGTGCAGTCAACCACAACCGACATTCGAAATCCTCACCTTTGAATTTCTGAGTTCGTTTCAGTATTTTACACCTCCCGGTTCAACAAGTCAACTCACCGGCATTGCAAAGTTCAGAATGCTCGAACGAGAGTACGAAATCACGCAAACAAGGATCGCTGAACTGTTAGGTTTCAATCACGGCGACGATGCTCATCTCCGCGTGCCCGACAACTTCAACGAAGCTGCTTTCACTTTGTGGCACGACATCACCAACACCCGTGCTACTGCCTTCCAGAGTCTGAATGCCACCCACATCCATAATCCGGCGATTCGGTATTTCCATCGCATCATCTACAATACTATTTTCGCAAGAGAGAGCAATCACAAGCTGAACTCCAAAGAGCTCTTGTTCTTGCACTGCGCCTTAAATGAGGAACGCATCAATGCTGCCCCGTTCCTTTTATCCCATATCCAGTCTGTAGCGCATAGAGGCGCAACCCCCTTCTACATTGGCGGGATTGTCACCACCATTGCCATTCAGTTGGAGCTTGGTGACCAGATTACCCATTTGCCTCATAGAGCCGCAGAGTTGCTTACAAAGAACTATTGCAAGTCCGCCCATTTGATATCGCAGAGAGAGGATGGCAGGTTCAACCTTGTTATCCAAGGCACCATCTATCATCACATCACCTTGCCTTGCCGTGACCGCATCGATCCGTCCAACCGAGCCAATTGGCTATTTGCTTCACCGGATGCTGCAGGCCACATTCCGATTATTGATGAGCAGACCGATGCACCTGTGGACGAGATGCAGGATACCATGGACGCTGTTGAGCCAGTACAGGACATCCCTGAGTCCTCCACCAGGCAGCCACCTGTACCCGACATCACACTTGAAGACGTCCTCCGTGCCATTCATCAGCAGAATCAGATGAATGCCGCACTCGAGCGAAGGCAAAAAGAGCAATATGACGCACTACTTTCAGCTGTTTCCAGTAACTAGAGGACGACAGATGAGAAGCTAGGAGAGAGTTTTAGCGAGCTAGAGGCTTTGCGTATTGATATCACTGCTCTCACCACCACCGGTTCTGATCCAGAAGCGACTCCTACCAGACGCTCCCGCACCAGAAGCCGAGACCGTGGTCGTCAGCAGCCTTAGTTTATGTTTTTGTTTTTGTTTTCGCATTTCAGTTTTTGTATTGTATTTTCCCCGCTATTATATCACAACATTGAGGACAATGTCTGATATAGTATGGGAGAGATACCTTTCCCTTTCCGCATTTTCCATTTCATTGTATTTCCCTTTCCGTATTTCAATTAAACGAAGTAATATTTGTGCTATTTCTTCAGTTTCGAATTTTCCCCGTTTATTTAGCCATACCGAAATTTTTTGTTTTATCTTCGTATTACCCGACTTACCTATGAAATCGTAGTTAGGAAGCTGAGAAAGATCTAACAAGATCAATACAGTCTTGACACCTTAGACTTCCTACTTAAGCATTCCGTTCCGATAATTGTTACGACTACACATTAAGTTTCATTTCTAAAGTAACCCCTAGTAGTTTATACTAGCAGTCAGCACCGTCTGAACACAAACCACGTGGGGAGCCGATGAACATAAGTGTTTGATGCCTAATCTATAATGATCCTTCATATCTCGATGCCAATAAAAAGAAATTGCACCAAAGTACACGGTCGCATATAAGAAATGAGAAATATGAGAAGGAGTCCATTGCGGGTTGGTTCAGAGGTACCTGGTTCTGAACTTGGTAGGGCATGCTACGGCTCGATCCCCCACAACCTCCAATTTGGATAATATATAGGGTTGCCACATTCGTGTACTAGACCCCGTGCTTATAAAGGATCAAAGTCACTAACCGGCTACTCCACTACGTGCGTGCTAAGGCAAAGGGCTTAATGTGATTGCGCTAGAATGAAACCGGGTGAAATAAGATCGAAAGACTCTAGGTAGAATCGTAATGCAATTACCGAATGTTTCGTTTAACGGGAAGTCGACGACTTAGCTTGTTGCTTGTGTCATTAGTGTATCGTTAGTGTTTTATTCTAGTACCGGTTTATCTAGCTAAACGATTCCTCGTATGGTTTGTTATGTGTATGCGTCGATGAAAACTGTCCGATCATTTTTCAACCGACTATTTGCTTGAGGACAAGCAAAGGTTTAAGTTTGGGGAAGTTTGATAACGAGAAATCGTATCATTTTATTACTATGTTTCAAGTCCGATTTATCGCACATTTATCGTATTAACACCCGATTCTTCGAGTTTTCTATGTCATATTGCAGGTATAACACTTCTAGAGCTAAATCATGAGCAAAAGGTCAAAGGAACAAAAACAAGCATGAAAAGAAGAAGAAGAAAGGAATTCTGCAAATTCTGCATAATTTGTAACAACCACGGTCGTTACCACATCGTCACGACTGTGACGCCCAACGTGGGACACTCACGATCGTCACTCAGGTGTCACGACCGTGACACGCTTTAAATGAAGAAAATGAACGTGACACCTTTGTCACGAACGTGACAAAGGAAAATAGGGTTACTTGGATTGAATTGGTCATGAAACGTGCAATGTGAAGTCAAAAGTGCCTATTATTTCTCAGACTAAGCAATACACTTTCTCCTGGATTCTCTCTTCAACAACGAAGCCCACGCTATGGATTTCAACTGCCCAAGCCCAATATTGTTTTCTATAAATAGCCTAGTTACTAATTAGAAATCACAGAGTATTTTTTTTAGATTTTTCGCGGAAGCTCTGCCGTATTTTTGTTGCACCCTATTTTATAATTTTTCCAGCAAATTGTTCTTGTTTAATTTCTATATCCAACCCAAATTAAATAACAATTTCCAACATTAGGAAATTGTTATTATTTATTTTCTTTCAAGCCTTCAGAATTTCGTTTAATTTTATTTTCGATTCCGGTTCCGCACTCCGAGCTTACCAGACTTTGGAAGAAGGAGTTTTACGATTTTTATTATTCAGGTTTTTTTTATAATTTCGCATTTATATTAATCTATTTATTTATATATGTTAAGAATTTATTTCTATTGTTTTATAATGCATATTTTAGTTCATATTTATCTGTTTCTGCATCTGTCTGGTACAACAAATATGAGTAGCTAAATATATTAGGCGGTATGTAATTAAAATAAACTAAATCGGTAAAATCGAATCTAAGCTAAAACAATTAAGAACTTAAATTCTGGCTGTGACTTTTTATTATTAAAAATTAATCTTTTTGTTACGAGAGTAAGAAAAGTGTAATAGGTTAGGTCGAGACCACGAGAGTGTGAGATTTTAACCAGATAGCTAAAGTTAGGCATTTGATTTAAATACAGCGAGAGCGCTTTAAAATGAATTAGGCTTATTAAGTTTTCAAAAATTATTTTCTAAACACTTATGGGCTAGCGAGAGCAGGCATAGGGCTTTAGGAGTAAGATCTGAGATAAGACCACGAGAGTGTGAGTCGAGGGTATTTAAACTGATAATCTCTACAGAATAGATTAAGTGAACCATCCTTATAAGCTTAGGTTAGATTGACCCGCATAGGTTAACGTAATTACATACCGACCGCCTTCTTATTATTTAATTAAACTAAATTTAATTCTCGTTCTAATCCTTAAAACCAAATCGTGACAAACATCCACCTTAGCTAAACTAGTAGACCCTCTAGCACTAGGTAATCATAAAGTCCTTGTGGGATCGACAATCTTTTATATTACTTCGATAGGTTGTGCGTTTGCAGTTCAGATACCGCTAGACACATATTGCGTCTTCGCCCCATCACCTCCCATGGTTACTCACGAGTACCTAAGTCGTGACTGTGGCGCTGCTCGCATCGGAACCCTAACTTGCGTTAAGTGGTGGATTTGATTAAACTTCAACCGGAGTCCTGGGTTCGGGGACAGTAGCGACCATTTGGTCGTTGCGAGGTCCCTTCCTTGTCATGCTTTTTATTGAGCGTGGTCGACCGTTTTAGGTAAGTAGACCCCTTGAGGGCTCTGGCCAGGGACCTCGTCTCCTTGTCGTCGCACGCCCTTTCACTTGATAGGTAGTGGGATGGTGGATTTTATGCCTTGATCGAATTCACTGACGCCTTTCCTCTACTTTTCAGGTGAATGAGTGCTTATCGACCCATACGACATCTCGTCTGAGGAAGATACACGAGAGGATTTTGATTCCTCTGCCACTGTCCCGAGCGATTCTAACAGTTCCTTCGAGGACTCTGGAGCTACCGAGGTGGGTGATACGGCCACAACTTCCGGGGGAGTGGAAGGCGCTCAGGAGGTTTACGTTGAAGAAGAAAAGGTTCTGGCGCCCGAAGAGTGGGTAGTGGAGGACCTGCTGGACAAGGTTTCAAGTTACGCTCGACCGCGAATGGAACTATTGCCCGAGGTGGGGTACTCTGCACACTGGGTCGTAACGTGCCCGGGCGACGATGATAGGATCCACTCCGATTTCGGAGGGACAAAGTTCTTAATGTATGACTACGTCTTTACAACTTTGGGGGTCAGACTGTCGCTCAGCGACCTGATTTGTTCGGTATTAGGCCATTTGGGGGTGGCTCACTTGCAGTTGCACCCCAATTCTTATGCCTTCATGAGGGAGTTCGAATTGACGTACTCACACCTTGGTGTTGGGGCTACTCTCCCTCTCTTCTTCCGGCTTCTCTCTCTACAACGCCAGGTTGAGAGATAAGGTGCTCGGAAGGGCCTTGTCTCGTTCAGGACGCGGACCAAGATCTTCAAAGCACATTCGGAATCCATCTAATTATTCAAGGATGACTATTTCCTGGTTGAACCGGCGACCACAGAGGCAACCAGGTCGATCAGCTTCCTCGGGACCGATACCGACGTGAATGGGGTGCCCAGGCTTGACACCCAAGGGAAGAAAGTCCCTCGATGGATTTGGATGTTCCGTTTATCATGGGGTCATTTTCACTACGACACGCCGGTGAGTGAGTTCGTCTAGGTTGGGGACAGGCTGAATGAAGACGACGGGGCCAACTTTGAAGAGTTCCGCAAACTGGTGGCATCTTTCACTCCTATCCCGATGCTCGACGGGGAGGGTAGAAAGATGCTCGATGCTAACGGGGGAGAGGCCGTGGAGCGTCCCTTGATCGACATAACGACGCTCTTTTCTTGTAAAAATAGGCAGGAAATGTCCTAATTTTTTGGTATTCGTCGTCGTATCTAATTTTACTTTTGTCTTATGATTTGTATGTATGCAATGCTCAGTACAAACTTTCTTTCCTTTCGTCTTTTGCAGCTTCTATGACCAAACCTCTGGACAAAATCCAGGAAAAGCTAAGGCAGAACAATAAGAGGAAAATCAAGATGGTCCAAACCCGGATGACGGGCAATGCTACGAGCGGCTCGGTCTCGGGCCCGACCGCTCAGGGCTCTCCGGGCGTGACCTCGGCCTCCCAATTGAAGAGGCAAAATGGAGGCACGACCGTCATGGACCTGACCACCAACGCATCGCCCAAACCCAAATTCGTCATGCCTCCCTGCTTTGTGAAGCGTAATTACTTCGAGGACACGACTCTGGAGGTCCAACGGGCGGATATTGTGCATGTCGAGAATATGGATCGCCTTGCTCGAAGACTGTCACTAGCACAAGACGTTGGCACCTTCATGAGAGTGATGACCATGGCCTTGATGTTGGTCGAAGGGAACCTCGGGCATGAGCGAGAAGTCAATCGTCTGAAGTCCCTTCAGGCGGCGTCTGAAGAGAACGCTAAGAAGGCTGCTGAGGAGGCAACCAACTCGCTCAAAAAGAATGCGGAGGTGATAGCTTAGCTGGAAGTGGATAAGAGGAAGGCGCTCGATCACAACAAAAGGATAAAACATGCCTTTATGCCCAAGGAGGGCGAGGATGAGGACACCAAGGGCCTGATGACTCGGGCGCACTTTCTTGCTAGGTTGGACCAGGATTTGATGAGATGCGGGACTCGACCAAGTTGAGTTTCCAGAATGCTGTTGATCAGATCAAGGTACTTCATCCATAAATGGATCTAGATATGGATCAGATCAACTATTTATACAAGGTCGAGGAAGGTCAGATCGTCGTCCATGACGACATGATCATTGATGATACTCAACCCGACGAGCATGTCCAGCCTGTCCAGATTGAGGACCAACCTATCCAAAGTGAAGGTCAGCATGATGCCCGCACTGAGGAGGGTAATTAGTCTGGCCTGCGTGCCGTTTCATTATAATTTTGTTTTTGCTCGGGAACATGGTCCCCATTTAATGTAATTCTGAACAAGTCGTCCCTTCGGGGGCGCAACCTTTTAATCACAATTTCCGACCTTGGCGGTCGTTTGTTATTTCTGCAGTGTTCTTATTGTTATATATAACCGCTCGTCCGTCGGAGGACCTTTATCTTGAATGTATGATTTTTTCACTAAGTATTTTATGCTCGACACTTGTTTGGCCGTATTATATATGCAAATTAGGCGTGACGCCAAAGTACATAAATATGAGGACTTGCTCGAATAAGGGGGTAATGCTCGTTAGAAGGTGTGATCCGTTGGTTAGGGGAACCGAACAGATGTGCGGAGGCTTGCTCTGATGCGGTGCCCAAGTCAAGATTATGGCTCGGGTTCCATGGCTTGAACGTCCCATCGTGAGCTGGGGTTCTGCCTGGTCGTGGTACTTAGGTGATGACGAACTCGTTTGAGTATCCGTTTGTGCAACAGTTACCTCCCTCGTGCGTGAGGGGGTCCTGATGATTAAAAAGTATTGGGATGCAATGTTTGTACCTAGGCATGCAGGTTGGGTCAGACCATCTTCTCCTTGTCTTAGAGTTGAGAAGGGTGACGTTTGTACTAGCTATAGTACTGTTTGAGCTTCTCGACATTCCACGACCGAGCAAGCTCTTCCCCTTATAAATTTTCTAAGTAATAGGCTCCATTTTCGGTATTTGCTCGGACACGATATGAACCTTACCAATTTTGGGCCAGCTTCCCCTCCCGGGAGTCCTTGCGGTTCCTCCTCAAGATGAGACTGCCAACCTCGAATGCTCGTTTGATGACCTTGGTGTCATGCCGAGCTGCTCTTTTTTGTTTGAGGGTGGCCTCTTGAAGAGCAGCACCTGACCGGATTTCTTGACCAGGTCGAACGTCTCTCGAAGCATCTCAGAGTTAGTGTCCTAGTCTATAGGTGATTCTGTCTGCCTGGACAAAACGTGCATCTCAATGGGTATGACCGCTCCGGCCCCATAGGCTAGTCGAAACAGGGATTCCCCGGTTGTTGAATGAGGTGTGGTTCTGTACACCCAAAATACGCTATGCAATTCATCGACCCAACGCTTTTTATGTTCGTCCATTCTTCGTTTTAGTCCTCTTAGGATCACCCTATTCGCAACTTCTGCTTGGCCATTAGTTTGGGGATGCTCGACTGAGGCGAAGTGTTGTTTGGTTCCTACTGAGGCCACAAACTCCTAGAAATGTTTGTCAGTGAATTGGGTTCCATTATCTGTTACGATGGCGAGCGGTACCCCGAACCGAGCAAGGATGTTTCGCTTGAAAAAGCGTAGGATGTTGAGTGCAGTGATTTTGGCCAAAGCCTCTGCCTCTATCCACTTGATGAAGTAGTCGATGCCTATGATGAGGTATTTGGTTTGACCTGATCCGAAGACAAAAGGGCCTAGGATATCCAACCCCCACCAGGTGAACGGCCATGGGAAAGATAGCGACTTCAGCTCGGTAGGAGGTGCCACGTGTACGTCACCGTGTCGTTTGCATTTATCGCATCTCTTGACATGTTCTTTTGCATTGCTCTGCATTGTTGGCCAATAATATCCCGCTCGTAGGACTTTGCGCACTAACTATCTCCCGCCCGGATGTTGTGCGTTGATTCCTTCGTGGACATCTCTCAATACGTGTGACACGTTTTCTTCTTCAACGCATCTGAGGAGGGGCGTAGAGAAACCTCTACGATACATCTTTCTTCCGACCATGACGTACGAGCAAGCTCTACGTCGAACGGTACTGGATTCCTTTCGGTCTGTCGGTAACTCATCTCTGGTCAGATAATTGAACACTAGAGTCACCCAGCAATTAGCGTCGCCCACAATATTGACATCTATCGGGGCCGAAGTTTGTATGATGCTAGGCTGGGGGAGTATCTCATGTATGACGAACTTATTGCCCCTCTTCCTCTTGGTACTGGCTAACTTGGACAAGATATACGCTCGGGTATTGTTTTCATGTGGAACGTGTCTGACTTCTACGGATGCAAATCACTTTAGTTTCTTTTTTACCAAGGATAAGTATGCAGACATGTTGTCATTTTTATCTTGGAAATCTCCTCGTACTTGGTTGGCGACCAACTGGGAGTCCGTGCATATTATAATTTCCTTTGCACCAAGGTCGTCTGCTAGGCGCAACCCGACCAAGAAGGCTTCGTATTCCGCTTGATTGTTGGAAGTGGGGAAAGATAGAGTCAAGGGTACCTCGATGATGGTTCTCTCCTCGTTTTCCAACATAACCCCGGCCCCGCTGCCTGCCGAGCTAGAAGCCCCGTCCACGAAAGCGGTCCACTTGGATGTGGACGCTGGTGTCTGCTCGAGGAAGGTGAGCTTCGCTGCGAAATCAGCCAAGGCTTGGGCCTTAAGAGCTTGTCTACCTTCATACCTAATGTCAAACTCATATAGTTCCAATGACCATTTTAGCATACGTCCGGCCATGTCTGGCCATCCGAGCAGCTTCCTAATGGGTTGGTCAGTTCTTACGACAATCGTATGAGCCAAGATATAATGTATAAGCCTTCTTGTTGCAAAGAGGAGGGTCAGCGCTACCTTTTCGATCTGTTGATATTTCAGTTTTGGGCCATGTAAGGCTTTGCTCGTGAAGTAAATTGGTTTTTGCCCCTCGGGCAATTCGCGGATGAGAGTTGCGCTCACGACCTCGTTTGCGACTGCGAGGTAAAGGTACAAAATTTCTCCTTCGTTAGGCCTGGAGAGTACTGGAGGCTCAGATAATGCTTTTTTCAAATGGGCTAAGGCCTGCTCGCATTCGTCCGTCCATTCGAAAGCTGCCACCTCACGAAGGAGCTTGTAGAATGGAAGAGCGTGTTGGGTAGATTTAGCAACGAACCGAGCGAGCGAAGCGAGCACTCCGTTTAATGATTGTATGTATTTCTTAGAGTTTGACGTAGGAATCTCTGTAAATGCTCGACATTTTTCAGGATTGGCTTTGATTCCTCGCTCGGTCAGATAAAATCAGGGAACTTGTTCGCCCGAACTCCGAACGTGCATTTTTTAGGATTAAAACGCATTTTGCACTTTCGAGCTTGGTCGAATACTTTTCGAAGGTGGGAGGCGTGATCTGTCTCTCGTTGAGATTTAGCGATCATGTCTTCCATGTATACTTCGAGCATGTCTCCGATTTCTGCTCGGAAAACTTTGTTCATCATGCGTTGATAAGTAGCGCCCGTGTTTTTCAGGCCGAAGGGCATAACGTTATAGTATTAATTGCCCGATTCGGTCATGAAGGCCGTGTGCTTTTTGTCGGTCAAGGCCATGGGGAGTTGATTGTATCCTGAGTAAGCATCCATAAACGATAGTAGTTTGAAACCGGCCGAGTTGTCGACCAGTTTGTCAATATTTGGCAAAGGATAAGCGTCTTTCGAGCAAGCCCGATTAAGATCGGTATAGTCAACACACATTCTCCATTTTCCATTTGATTTATTAACAAGTACAACATTTGAGAGCTGGATCGATTGAGAGGTGGTGACAGGCTACATTCGGGTCGAGTCTGGGCATCTCCGTTGCGCTCTAAGAAAATAGGTCGGGATTTCATTTTAGACATATTTCCAGCTATCTCTTCACCAAATCGGGCAGGTAAGCCCCAACCTTCATGCATCAGTTTGGATCTTTCCCCAGAGGAATTAGCTCAAACTCGCCGTCCGGGACGGGTCGGGCCAATGAAGTGGAGGGTTGTTGAGAGCTTTCTCCTTTGTTTGGGAACCTGCTGTATAAGTCGATGGAGTCGACCCGAGGGAGAGGTTTGGGTACCTCTGAGCTGTCGGGCAATACTGCGGTGGAGGACTTTGGTTGATATGAGATCGAACTGAGGCCTTTAGAGACTGCCTCAAAGCAGTGACGGGCAGCTTCGACATCGTCGTGTAGGGTGGCCACCTTCCCCGATGTTGTATAATATTTCATTTTTAGATGAGCAGTTGACGGAACAACAATGAGTTTGGCCAATGTCGGTCGGCAGAGAATGCACTGGTAAAGGGATGGACAGTCGACCACCAGGAACTGAACACGGACGGATTGAGAGGTTTCCGCTGCTCCAAATGTAACAATGAGGTCGACGTAACCCCAAGGTCGAGATACGACACCATTGAAGCCCTGTAGGTCGGATCCTACGTAAGGTGTTAGGTGAGTCTCGTTCAGTTGAAGTGTTGAGAACAATTGTGAATACATGATGTCGCACGAAAAGCCTTGGTCGACCAAAATACGACGAACTTCATAATTGGCCATCTGAGCCCGGACGAGCAAAGGGATGCTGGCGTTGGGTGCCCCTCCCAACAGTTCCTCCTTGTAGAAGGAAATAGGCACTGAGTCGTTTCTGGGCAGATCCAAAGTGGCGTTCTGGGCTGGTCCCTTTGCAATCAGCTGGTCGAATTTCCTTTTCACTGAACCAACGATAATCTTGTTGAATCCTCCCCCTGAAATTACCATTGTAGAGGGGAAGGCTTCCCACGGGCTATGGGATGAGAGATATCATAGACTTCCCAGGTGGCCGGGTATAAAGAAATCCTCAGGTCGGTAGATACTGAGGGCGACCTGCATGTTGGCGTCCGAGGGTATAACTACCGCCTCTTCGACCTTCTTGGTTTCCTGCACCTCTGGCCTGGGATTTCCTTGGACTTTGTGAACTGCTTGAGGTGGCCGTCCTTTATAAGTATCTCGATCACATCCTTCAGATGGATGAAATCCTTAGTATTGTGCCCGTGGCTCTTATGGAACCGATAATATTTGGTCTTGTCGATGCCCGGCTTGTTAGGCAGTTGCTTGGGAAAGCGAACTCATGCTTGTCGGAACTCCGAATTTGCGCAATCGAACAATATATTTTCCCTTGATACCAAGAGAGGTGTGTGCTCATGAAAGCGACCTATCGGCCCCTTCTGCTCCCGCGGTTCACGGGAGCGATCTTCCTTTCTTTTGTCCCCCCCCCCTTGACGAGATGTCGAGGGCTCATCATTCTTGGAGGGTTTAGCGTCCTCCCTACGTCTGGCGTCACAAACAGAACTGGAAGCCTATTTCTCCTCATACTGGATGTACGCCTGAGCCTTTAGCATGAAAGCGTCCAGCGTAGCAGGAGTTTCTATGCCCACCGCTCGATGGAAATCAGTGGACGGGTGTAGCCCGCGCTCCAACAAATATTTCTTCATATCGTCCGTGGTAGAGACCTGGACGGCTTCTTTGTTGAATATTTTGATGTAGGTTCGGAGGGGTTCATCCTTGCCCTGAATAATAGCCTCGAGGGATGCCTCTGTCTTGGGATGACGCTGGGAGGCGGTGAAGTGTCTGGAGAAAGTCCGACCGAGGTTCCTCCACGAGGTGATGGATTCGGGTTCGAGACTCTTATATCATGGCATTTCCCCTTTCCTCAAAGTGGTCAGAAAGAGGCGACACTTGATTGTTCCACAAATGCCCCTATAATTGAGCAGAGAGTCAATGTTTTCGACGTGCTCGTCTGGATCCGTCATCCCATCGTATGAGCCAAGGGGTGGGGCTTCTCAAGCCCCCGAGGTAGTTTGGTGGCCATGATCTCCGAGGGGAGTGGGCCTCTGATATCTTCCTCGTCACTGGATGTGAACAAGGGAGAGTGTGAATGGCGTTTTTTTGTTTCGTTGCGGAGACATAGACTTTGATCTATTATTTCTTGGCCGTCTGGGAGACGGGGATCGGGATCGTCTCTTTTTCTGAGGAGGAGAGCGTTGGTCTTCTATCTGCAAACTCCGACGAGTTTTGGTTGATATAGGCGAGCGATGTCTCCGTGGAGGCAATCGGGCCTGTTTCCTGATAGAAGAATCTTCAGGGTGGCCTTTTCCCTTCCTTTTATGGGGAGAGGGGCTGCGTCGTCCCCTGTGTCTTGTCGGAGAGCGAGACGGTCGGAGGCTGGTATCTTCCAGATGGGATATCTTTTCGCCATGCGCGAGGAATAATAGGTTAGTTTGGTTGAGCGTCTCAACTAACGCAGCAAATTCCGACCATGCTGATGCAGTGAGGGAGGGGAGGACCTCTGGGCGACTCTCGAGCGGTTGATCACGCTCGGGGGAGGGAGAAGCAATTTTTCTGTCCTGGCGATCTTGGACGGTTTCCTCATGCGAGGGAGTGATCACATTACTTTCACGCTGGGTAAGAAGAACACCATCGGTAGACCGGGCTTCGAGCAAATTGTTACGAGCAGCCATGGATCTTTGGAGAGAATACTTTGGTTCTTGAGAATCTTTAAAGAGGAAGAACATGGAAATCAAGATATTCCACAGACGGCACCACCTGATCGTACCTGGAGATCAGGATCTGATGTAGCTGTCGTCGAGCGTGGTTGAAGCACGGTTGATGGCCAGAGGAGGGGGGTGTACCTGCAAGGCACTCCGATTCTAAAGTAAGAAACCGAGCAAAGAGTAAGAAAGTATGAGATTTTAGAGTGAGAATTGAATACCTGACCCTCTCACATGAGAGGGTTTATATAATACCCCCAACACATGGCTATTGGTCCCTATTATTGGTCCTGGATCGTGGATCCCTCAATAATCGATAACTGCCAGAAACTAGCCGTTGGAGTGACGCTTGGACTGCTCAGATGAGAGCCTGGTCAGATGACGTTAATACCGAGCGAAGGGCTTCTCGAGCAAGCGTTCCTCGGATGATCCTGGGGGATTCGACCCTTGATGGGTCCAAATCATGATCGGTGGCGTTGGTGGCCGGTCGGAAGGAACTTTCCGTGCGGGATGAGGATGTATTGGGTGCCAAAGAGTTATTGGGCCGTCTGGGGCCAGAAGATGGATTGGGCCCGAGTCTGAAAATTAGGCCAGTCCGGAACACTTCTTATTCAAGATGTTCATCTCCATGGAAAATAGATACATATTATGTTCTAACATCAGTTAGGACATCCTTCATATGTCACTGATACCATACTCGATGATCCTTCCTATATACATAACTCTGAAAGTCTCCAAAGAGCATAGCTCCACCAGTTTGATCAACAAGAACTCCAAACCTTCTTAGAGAGAAATAAAATATCCATAATCATCACAATCATCTTCAGTTACTTAGATCTTCTTCCACAAGCTTCAAGATATAACCAAAACCAGATACTCATTGGATTCATTTTTTAGAACAACAAATTGCCACAGTTTGGTTAACTCATCTTCCTTCAGAATTCCAAAAATTCTTCTGATTCACCAATGAAGTTTGAACTTCAAGTTACATATTCCACTTACTCCATAGTAAGACATCTTAGGCATATAAAGATTAGAGAATGTAACATCTACTCTTTCTTTCAACTCCCGCAGTCTTCAAGGAATATACATTTTTCAAGTATCAACAACTTCCATTCCTAAGACAATTAGTTTATCTCAAGCAGCTAACTCCCTTAGAGAAGGCATCCAGGTGTTTTATTTGATGTAGGAACATTTGATATGACATCCACCTGATGATCCACTCCTGTCAGATTCAACTTTGAAGATTCAATAATCAAGTTTCAAGTCATTATGCCACTTTGAAGACTTTTCACCCTTAGCAGAACAAGAGTTACATGTTCTTATAGACTTGATTACCATATCAATTTTGAGAAGACAACATATATCCTGCCTTGTTGTACCATAACTTATTTATACACTTTGAATAGCATCTGATTCACTAACACATATTTAAACATGCCAAAGTATGAATCTTCAAGAGTTGGTAGTCAAGGGATATACCACTTGATCAGTTATACCTAATAGAAATCCAGATTTCCTTTGAGTAGGGACTTCTTTAAGATATCAAAAACAAATGTCTTAGACATTTGATCTTGACCTTCATGTTGTCCATCAACACATACTCCCATAAATGATACTGGAACTTGGTTATTGCACTCATTTTATCCTTAGATTAGAAACAACCGGATCCAAGGAACATTCTCCAAGTGGATGATGGTTTTAACTTCTCTTCCAATAGCCTCCAAGATCTAGACAAGTTTCTAGGAAATAAACTTTTTAGATAGATCACAAACCTTTGTAGATCCTTTCTGAAGAAGATTACCAACACCTTAGGTCAACACCCTAGGTTTTGGTTTCTAGAGCATATGGAAACACCCTTCACTGGTCTTTGAGATTCACTCCTTGAACAACCAAGATTCTGCACATGCTAGGATGAGGATATGTTTCAACATCTGATTGAACATCTGTCTCTTTAAAGTTTTCCAAGAAGACCTTGATTGTACTCATCCTCTAGGTTGCAACTAGAGATGTTGTACCTCTTGATGATCCATCTAGTCTTTCAGCTACCACGAAATCTAGATACAAGGATAATCAATTAAATATTTATGGATTCAACATATAGAAATTGATCTTAAATTCTTATTAAGTATATTTTAATGGTAGATATGCTCCATCATATCTAATGTTGAGACATCAAGACTGACATCCTTGATTCAACTTATTTTCAGCTGACTTAGTTGACACAACCCTGTCTTCTTTCTTTAAGAGATTCCACTTTAAATAAACTTAAGTCTCCTTGCAGAATAGATCAACCTTCGGATTAAACTAGAAACAATTCCTTGCAAATCATGGATAGTGAAAATAAATCAGCTCCACTTTCTTTAGGTTGATGTTCTTCATTCTTCGCAATAAGAGAGCCAAAAGCTTCCAGATGACCATCTTCAAAGTGAACACCATATAAAGACCATATACTTATAATTATGACTAGAGATGCCATTATGAGTGGACTTGAGAGAATTCTCAAGTATCTTTGGCAACTTTATTCATGACCAAAATGTTTACCAATTTCATATACCAAAATCTGATAAACATGAACTCAACTCAACTTCTTCCAATCTGACTTCAAAAAACCTGAGGGAACCAACCTTCCAAGTAGTAAATAACAACAAACAACCCTCTTCATTACATTGCTTCCAAATTTGAAAAGACTTGAGCATTTATGATGCTGATATCTTCAAGAACATAAGCAAGATCAAGAATAGATTCCAGCATCTATCATCTATGGACAACTATTATCTCAATTTATTCCCAAGAATAGATCTTTCTTCACCATCAACTCCAAAAACGCAAGACAACTAGGATTCTTCCAATCAGAGACACAAGCAGTGGAGCATGAAAAACATCTTAAACAAGCTCCATAAAAGATGTCATAACATCTCATAGGACACCATGTAGAAGTAGTATCAACAAACAACAACAGTAACATAAACTCCACATAAGCATTGACCAACCATCGATAGTTGTCACTCTTGATCCAGAACACTCATCCCATCCATCAATACACTTGAGTATATCATAATGAATGATTTTATCCCACACTAACTCCTCCTTATTTAAAAACTAGAACTTATCTCACTAAGATCTCATCCAGAAATAGACAGGATGCCTGCTCTGATACCAATTGAAATTCTGGTATGGAGATCAAAGATATCTTAACCACATGTCGGGACATTAATATCTACATCATATTAAACAAGGGCAAACAAAACACATTCTAATATTCACAATCTCTGCACACAAACATATCAAATGTTCCAACATCTATTTTGACATATTTAAACAACAAGCATAATAATATAATTATAAATATGCAGAATGATAAATAACACAGTAATTGCTAACCCAATTCGTTCTAACACACCTTCTCTGGGGCTATCAAGCCGGGAAGAATATCAAATTATCAGTAGGATTTTTGCTTGTACACAACATCCGTTGTACAGGTAAACAACCCTCGTTTTACTTAATGCTACCCAATGTAATATTTATTGCAGAAACTCCGTCTTTGATAAGAAAACGCTATTTCACTCCTTTTTATCACCAATTGTGGTTCCTAACAATTACAACTCAGCAAATGCATCATTCTACTTGAAAATCCCACCTTTCAATACAAAGTTCAGTTAAGACTATTGACAAGAAACCATCCTTGGATATGCTTCAAAGCTTCATTCAAGGACAATACATAATTCATTACCTACGGGCTTATGAATTATGTTCAATAACTATATCTACCACAATGTATCCAACTGATACAAAATGTAACTTACAATACAAGAAAGCCTACGACTCTCAAAACCCTAAAAAATCATATTTTCTACTGTTACAAAAGTGTTATAAGGATAAGTTGTTTTGTCCTAGGTCTTGGTCTTCTATTTATAATCTTTAGCTATCCATGGGCTTTAAATCTTCTGTCTTCTGATTCCTTGATCCATGCATTGATTTTTGCAAATAAAATCTCTTCAAATATTCAAATAGATTTAAAACATTTTTAAATCATAATATTCCATGATGTCGAGTCTTCATGTTGGAACATCTCATTTGCCATCTTTGTTTTCTGGAAGAATACTTCATGTTGGCACATTTTGTTTGTCATCAAGTTTTACTAAAATTTAGTCAAACCACTGGAGCTTTCATGATGAATCAGTGAAATTAGGTATTGTGGCTATATATTATATATTATCTTATGATTTTGATAATTATGTGAATTCTCACCCTTCTGTTGGAATGATGTGTATACTGTAGAAGCATACTTCAAGCTCAATGTTTTGATGAAGTCAACATTATTCAAGCTCATTCCGTATTGAAAAAAGTCGAGATGACAACAAAGATCAAGATCATGGCTATGCATCATCAATGGAATGCTACCGTTCGAATCAAGCTATTGTGCAACATTTTCAAGACTTGGACACAAGGCTTAGGTATATCAAAACACACTCCTTAAAATGATATACAAGTGTTCAAAATTATTTATCATGTTAATTCAATACATAGGCATATTTTGAAAAATAATCGGAACTGGTTTAACACTTAAAACAAAATTATTTTTCTGAGTTTTAACAGTGTTAACCGGTTAACCGTATGGGTTAACCGGTTAACGGTCCCAATTTTTCAATTCTGTGGTAACGTTTCAGCGTGTTAACCGATTAACCCATATGGTTAACCGGTTAACACTGAAGGATTTTTGAAAAATTGTTTCTCTTCAGTTCAAATATTTTGTTAAGTGTTATACCTCTTCATAAATTTATTTCATAACTTTTTTATACCTTTTCAAAGATTTTTTTTTAAATTCTCATACCTTTTTGAATAGGTGTTTCAACTCTTATAAATTCTTAAAATTTCAAATTCATAAACACCTCCAAGAAATTTTCAAAAATTATCACAAAATCAAAATCAATAAATTCAAATATTTTTCATACTTCAAAACGTGTTCATAAGTTCATCATATTTCATATTTCCGTTTGAACACTTGTGTTGAATTTTGAGTAGTGAATTTTGAATATAGGAGAAGATCAATTTTATTGATACCAATCATTGTATTACTCACTCAAATAAAAATTATAGAAAGTATTACTATTGTGACTTGTGTTCCAAGGATTGTTTGGACATAAGGGTTAGTGTGGCAAGAGGATTGTTCTTGCACACTTGTTTTTTTAGTTTGTTAGAAAGTAGGCCTCACCATTGAAGGTGTGATAGGTTGTACTGTTCTAAAAACTAGTGGAAATCTCTTTCGTGTTGAAAAGGGACTGGAAGTACCTTCGGATTGTGAAGGGAACCAGGATAAACCTCTATGTCACTTTGTATTTCTTGCTTTACCGTTTTCATTCCATAAACCATAAAAAGCAAAATCCATCCATCAAAGAAAAAGAATCAAGAAAAATTTGATAACACCTAATTCACCCCCCTCTTAGGCGCACTTTGATCTTACAATTGGCATCAGAGTAGGTTTAGGTAACCTGTTCCTACAAGATCCTATGGCTTCCGCAAACTCGAATCCTGTTTTCAAAGATGGTGGAAATAGCAACAAGCCTCCACTCTTCTCCGACAAATACTTTGATTTCTGGAAAATTAGAATGAAGGCACATCTTGAAGCCCAAGGAGAAGGCATATGGGAAGCAATCGAAGAAGGTCCGCATAATCCTGTTAATGTGATCAATGGCGTTGGAACAACAAAGTTGAAGAATATGTATGATGAAGATGATAAGAAGAAGATCCTAAATGAGAAGAAGGCAATCAACATACTCCAAAGCGCTCTTAGTATGGACGAATTATTCCGCGTATCACAATGCAAATCGGCCAAGGAGATTTGGGATACTTTGGTAGAAACACATGAAGGAACAACAGAAGTAAAAAGATCAAGGCTTAACACGTTGAGTCAAGAATATGAAATGTTCCGTATGCAGCCCGGAGAATCTATTGTTGCCTTACAAAAAAGATTTGTTCATCTAACAAACCACTTGATTGCACTCGGGAAGACCTTCACCAACGATGATCTCAATTTGAAAGTCTTAAGGTCTTTGACAAGGGAATGGCAAACGAAAGTGACCGCTATTTCGGAGAAGAAGAGTCTCTCAACGGTGACATCCGCATCTCTATTCGGCAAACTTCAAGAGCACGAATTGGAACTTGGAAGGCTCGAGAAGCACTAAAGTCAAGAGAAAAAGTCCAAAGGAATTGTTTTGAAGATTGACACGAAGGATGACAAAGATGACGAGACTTCCGAAGATGAGAACTTCATGCTTCTTGTTAAGAAGCTTGGTAAGTTTTTTAACAAAAATAAAAATTCCTCTTTTCCTAAAAAGAATAAACATTTCAGGAAGAAGGATGCATCCACATCGATTCAAGAAGTCACATGTTATGAATGTGGGAAGCAAGGTCACATAAAACCGGATTGTCCAAGACTTGCAAAGAAAAGAGGATTCAAAGGCAAGAAGGACTTCAAAAATAAAAAGGCTTATGTTGCTTGGGATGACAACGAAGTTAGTTCCTCATCGGAATCGGAAAGCGATGAATGTGAAAATATGGATTTAATGGCGTCACATCACTCTGATGAAGAAAATGACGAGGTTAGTAGCAACTTTTCAATTTATGAAAATGATGCACAAGAAGTCATAGATGAAATTCTAAAAGAATGCAAGACTTTGTACAAAAATATTTCATCCCAAAAGAAAAGAATATTATTTTTAGAAGAACAAAATACATCTTTTGAAAAATACATTGAAAATGAAAAACAAAAGGTAATGGATGAAAAACAAAGCCTTGAATGAAAAAATTGTGAGTCATTATCTTTTCAAATTGTTCAACTTAAAAGAGTTTTAGAAAGATATGAAAAAGGTCAAATTGGCTTGGAGGAAATTCTTAGGCACCAAAGATATCCAAATGATAAAAGTGGCTTAGGATATTCTAAGTTTCCAAACCAAGCACAAGTGAAACCGTTTTCGTAAAAGCCAGTGAACAAATTGTTAAAGAAAAGACTAACAATTCTAAAACTATGCATCAAAGTCATAAAAAGAAAAGAATCATTAAGAAACAAAAATATGTTCCTAGATATAAAAGTCAATTTCAACCTACTTGTTTTTATTGTGGAATCAAAGGTCATACACCTAATGCTTGCTATGTGCGCAACATTGGTGTTGCTAAAGGGCATTATGTGTGGGTTGAAAAGGGTACTAACTATCAAGGACCCAAAGCAATTTGGTTACCTAACAATACTTGACTTTGTTTTGTAGGTATGCTTAAAAACAACTTCCACTTAATGGTATCTCGATAGCGGTTGTTCAAAGCATATGACGGGCGATATCAACAAATTTTCAAGTCTATCTCTTAAGGCCAAAGGATACGTTACTTACGGTGATGATAATAAAGGAAGAATTATTGGAGTTGGAACCATTGGTGCATCTCCTCATACAATCATCGAAGACGTCCTTTATGTGGAAGGCCTTAAACACAACCTTCTTAGCATAATTCAATTGTGTGACAAAGGGTTTCGAATCAACTTCACAAAGGAGGAATGCTTGATAGAACATGAAGTCACTCATGAACTCTTGCTAAAAGGTAAAAGATTTAATAACATTTTCATGATTTCTTTTGATGACTCTTCCTTGAAGGTAAAATGCTTAATGACAAACAACAACGAGGCATGACTTTGGCATAAGAGGATTGCTCACATTCACATGGAGCATTTAAACAAATTAATAAAGCATGATCTATTTATTGGTCTTCCGAAGATAAAGTTTATAAAGGATAAGCTTTGTGACGCATGTCAAAAGGGAAGCAAACCAAAACATCCTTCAAGACCAAGAAAGTGATATCTACTTAAAGACCACTACAATTGTTACATATGGATCTCTTCGGTCCATCAAGAACAAAAAGCTTCAGAGGTAACATTTTTGCCTTAGTTATTGTTGATGATTTATCTAGATACACTTGGATTTTGTTTTTAGTGCAGAAAAGTGATGTCTTCAAAGCATTCAAGAAGTATGCCAAGCAAATTCAAAACGAGAAGTCACTCTCAATAGTTTCCATTAGAAGTGACCATGGTGGCGAGTTTCAAAATTCATCATTTGAAGATTTTTGTGAAGAACATGGAATCTCTCACAATTTTTCCGCACCAAGGACTCCTCAACAAAATGGTGTCGTAGAGAGGAAGAATAGGGCATTAGTGGAACTTGCAAGAACAATGCTTAGCGACTCAAATCTTCCTAAATATTTTTGGGCGGATGCGGTTAGCACGGCTTGTTTTGTAAGTAATCGTGTCAATATTCGACCAATTCTCAAGAAGACTCCATATGAGTTGTTCAAGGGTAGGAAACCCAACATATCCTTCTTCCACATATTCAGATGCAAATGCTTCGTTCTCAACAACGGCAAGGACAACCTTGGTAAGTTTGATGAGAAATCCGATGAAGGTATATTTCTTGGTTATTCTCTCTCAAGTCAAGCTTTTAGAATTTTCAATAAACGAACACTTACTATTGAAGAATCTATACATGTTTCGTTTGATGAGACTAACCCCTCGAAAGAGGATAATATTATTGTGGATGATGATGATGATGTAGTAGTAGATCTATCACAACAACAAAAGGAGACATCAAAAGAACAAGCAATATCACAAAAAGATGACTCACCAACTATTGAAGAACATCAAGATCTTCCAAAAGAATGGAGAACTCATAGAGATCACCCGATAGATAAAGTTATTGGTGATATTAGCCAAGGCGTTGCAACTCGACTTAATCTCAAGGATGCTTGTCTCAACATGGAGTTCGTATCTCAAATTGAACCAACAAAAATCGATGAAGCCTTAGGCGACGATCAATGGATAATAGCTATGTAAGAAGAACTCAACCAATTCGAAAGGAACTAAGTTTGGACTCTTGTACAAAGACCGGACAACAAACATATCATAGGCACAAGATGGGTGTTCAAAAACAAACTTGACGAGAATGGAATCATAGTTCATAACAAAGAAAGATTGGTCGCTCAAGGCTAAAACCAAGAAGAAGGAATCGACTTTGATGAAACATTCGCTCCGGTAGCAAGGTTAGAAGCAATTAGATTATTACTTGCTTACGCTTGTTCAATGAATTTTCAGTTTTACCAGATGGATGTCAAAAGCGCTTTCCTAAATGGTTACATCAATGAAGAAGTCTACGTCAAACAACCTCCGGGTTTTGAAAACTTCAAGAATCCCTCTCATGTCTACAAGTTGAAGAAGTCTCTTTATGGCTTAAAGCAAGCACCAAGGGCATGGTATGATCGCCTTAGCAACTTCCTATGTGAGAAAGGTTTTACGAAAGGAAAGGTTGACAAGACTTTGTTCATCAAGAATCTCAAGGGAAACACCTTACTTGTTCAAGTCTATGTCGACGACATCATCTTCGGTTCAACAAACAAAGATCTTTGCGAAGAATTCTCTCTTATGATGCAAGGCGAATTCGAGATGTCCATGATAGGAAAAATGAACTACTTCCTTGGATTACAAATCAAGAAAACAAAGGATGGAATCTTCATCAACCAATCCAAGTATTGCAAGGAATTATTGAAAAGATTTGATATGGACAATTGCAAAGAAATTTCTACTTCAATGGGATCCGGAACGTATGTTGATCAAGATCTATCCGGCACTTCAATAGATATTACAAAGTATCGAGGTATGATCGGTTCACTTTTATATTTGACGGCAAGCCATCCTGACATTATGTTTAGTGTTTGTTTGTGTGCACGCTTTCAAGCTAATCCGAAGGAATCACACCTCACCGCCGTGAAGAGGATCATGAAGTATCTCAAAGGAACGACGCACGTTGGATTATGGTATCCTAAAGGTAGTATTTGTTCTTTAATTGGTTATTCTATCGCTGATTATGCAGTATGTAAGACCGATAGAAAAAGTACAAGTGGTACTTGTCACATTCTCGGGAATGCACTAGTGTCGTGGGCATGTAAGAAGCAAGCATGCGTTGCACTTAGCACGGCCGAAGCGGAGTACACCGCAGCAGGAAGTTGTTGTGCCCAAATATTGTGGCTTAAACAACAACTCCTCGATTTCAGTATAGACCTCGATTGTATCCCTCTCCGGTGTGACAACACAAGTGCCATCAATATCACGAAGAACCCGGTCATGCATTCAAGAACAAAGCACATAGATATCCAGCATCACTTCCTTCGAGATCATGTTCTAAACGGAGATGTCGATGTTACGTTCGTGGATACACACAATCAACTCGCCGATATATTCACTAAACCATTGGCTAAAGAACAATTTTTCAAGATTCGACGAGAACTTGATATTCTCAATGAAGGTGACATCTAACCTTATCTTTAAAAAAAATTTGTTTGTTATATGTTTTTATTGCATTATATGTATGTTTGTTCACTTTTTAGTCATAAAATGCTAGCACTCCCATTTCGCCGGTTTTCGTTTTTCTCACTTTCGTATACCCGAAAATAATCGGTTTCAAAAATTTTTTTGATCGAAAGTTGCGTTTTGATGAGTGCTAACACTTTATGAAATATTTTTTATGAAAAACTCTTTATTTTTACTCTAAAACATGCTGCTGGAGTTTTCAAAAAATTCAAAGTTTTAACCGTTAACCGGTTAACGTAATAGGTTAACCGGTTAACACATCCAAAATTTGGATTTCCAGCGCAAGTTTCAGAATCTGTGTTTTTTATTATTTGTTTTATTATTTTGTTTTACTATGTCTTTAATACATGTTTCAAGTACATTGCATTGCATGTTTGGTTCATTCACATCCACATGTCTTGACTCTTCAACCATTTGACTACAATAAACACTATTTATCATCTTCTTCCAACTTCCAACCTTCAACAAATAAAAACCCCATTAAAACCCACTATCTCCTCATCTTTATAAACACTCTTCAAACTACATTCAACTCACCCAACATCAAATCCGAAAATATCATCTCCTCCAAACCCTAACTCCATCATTGTTCATGGCACCCCAAAGGAAAGGAAAGGAACCTGCCTCAGTGTCAGAAGAAGCTCCAGTTGCAGAATCAATGGAATCCACCAAGAAGAGGAGGCTAGACTTCAAAGTCAGAGTCAGACCATTGCTTAAGGTTAAATATGTTCTTCTGAAATCCTTCAAACCTCCAACATTTAAGTTTCCTGCATTGCTAGAATTTCAAGGAATGAGTGACTTTGTTGCTGACAACGGGAGAGTTTACCCAGATTTGGTCCAATCCTTCATGCATAACTTCTCTCTCAACTTGGATAGGCATGGTAAACATAAGCTGCATACTCTTGTTAGAAACTGTGAAATAAAGGAGGATTTAGGTGCTTTGGTTGCATCGTTGAACATTCCTTTTTCCGGTGTGTTTCTCCGCAAAGGCGTGAACCACATTGATGACATTTGGTCCGGCTATAATAAAATGGAGTATTATTACTCAATCTTCCGTTTTCCGAAGGATGTTGTGACATCGGGATAGCGCACTTCAAGGACTCTATGCTATGCGAAAAATTTGACGGTTGATGATCGGTTGTTACACTATATCATTTGCTATGTGTTGCTGCCCAAGGATTCAAACCACTCTCAAATCAATGACTTGGAGATGCAAGTGTTGTTTGCTATCAAGAAAAAGGTGAAGATTAATTAGATGCTCACAATGATGTATCATTTGAAGCAACAACTCTCTCTCAAAACAAGACTTCCGTATGCTAGGCTCATTTCTCGGATCATTGAGCAAACCGACTTGGTTATTGGTAGGGAACCTTTTATCGCCATGAAGGCTACGGCGAATGAAATTAATGAGATTACAATTGTGAAGAATACCGGAATTGTTCATCGCAACGATGGTTCTTATGAATATGCCGATGGTTCCTCCGCTCCATCCTTTCCTATTCCCGAAGGTGGCATAACCAATGACTTCCTTTACACCACCATCATGACACACCACCGTGAAGCTCAACAAAACCACCGTGAAACCCAACGCACTCTCAAAAGTCATCGGAAACCCATTATCGGTTCTCACAACCAAACCAAAGAGGATGATGAAAGTGAAGCCGGTAGTGAAGATGGTGAAGATGAAAGTGATGATATGTCGGATGATGAATGAACATGCATGTCTTGTTGTTTTTGTTGTTTTTAATTAGTTTTAAAAAATTCTGTTATAAGTCCTAAGTTTGTTAGGCACTTTTGATTTCATTTCGGTTATGTTTCCGTACTCTTTTCCCGTTTCAATCTAATTATGTTTGTGTTATATTTGTCCTATCATGTATGTTTTCATGCTAAGTTGCATCATGCTGAATTTTATACTATATTTTTCATGATTATGCTTGATTCTCTCTTCCTTTTTGCTAATGCCAAAGGGGGAGAAGAGCTTATTTTTCTAATATCTCTTTGTGCAGAATTTTGCCTCTATTTACATAGGGGGAGTTGCTGGACATAGGGGGAGAAGCAAGCCTAGAACAAAACATCAGTCGATCAAAGATTTTGCAAAATTCGTTTGGTTGTCATCATCAAAAAGGGGGAGAATGTAGAAGCATACTTCAAGCTCAATGTTTTGATGACGTCAACATTATTCAAGCTCATTCCGTATTGCAAAAAGTCGAGATGACAACAAAGATCAAGATCATGGCTATGCATCATCAATGGAATGCTACCGTTCGAATCAAGCTATTGTGCAACATTTTCAAGACTTGGACACAAGGCTTAGGTATATCAAAACACACTCCTTAAAATGATATACAAGTGTTCAAAATTATTTATCATGTTAATTCAATACATAGGCATATTTTGAAAAATAATCGGAACTGGTTTAACACTTAAAACATAATTATTTTTCTGAGTTTTAACAGTGTTAACCGGTTAACCATATGGGTTAACCGGTTAACGGTCCCAATTTTTCAATTCTGTGGTAACGTTTCAGCGCGTTAACCGATTAACCCATATGGCTAACCGGTTAACACTGAAGGATTTTTGAAAAATTGTTTCTCTTCAGTTCAAATATTTTGTTAAGTGTTATACCTCTTCATAAATTTATTTCATAACTTTTTTATACCTTTTCAAAGATTTTTTTTAAAATTCTCATACCTTTTTGAATAGGTGTTTCAACTCTTATAAATTCTTAAAATTTCAAATTCATAAACACCTCCAAGAAATTTTCAAAAATTATCACAAAATCAAAATCACTAAATTCAAATATTTTTCATACTTCAAAAAGTGTTCATAAGTTCATCATATTTCATATTTTCATTTGAACACTTGTGTTGAATTTTGAGTAGTGAATTTTGAATATAGGAGAAGATCAATTTTATTGATACCAATCATTGTATTACTCACTCAAACAAAAATTATAGAAAGTATTTCTATTGTGACTTGTGTTCCAAGGATTGTTTGGATATAAGGGTTAGTGCAGCAATAGGATTATTCTTGCACACTTGTTTGTTTAGTTTGTTAGAAAGTAGGCCTCACCATTGAAGGTGTGATAGGTTGTACTGTTCTAAAAACTAGTGGAAATCTCTTTCGTGTTGAAAGGGGACTGGATGTACCTTCGGATTGTGAAGGAAACCAGGATAAACCTCCGTGTCACTTTTTATTTCTTGCTTTACCGTTTTCATTCCATAAACCATAAAAAGAAAAATCCATCCATCAAAGAAAAAGAATCGAGAAAAATTTGATAACACCTAATTCACCCCCCCCCCTCTTAGGTGCACTTTGATCTTACATATACGACATCACTCAGGTACTGAAGATTAGAGTTACTTCTAGCAAGAGAGTATCTGGTGGAGTAACCTATTTTAGTTCCGTATTTATTTTGGGTTTTGAGTCATGATTTGGTCATGTAACACTGGGGAAATGTTTGATTCATGTTTGAGAGATACAATTGTATACTCTATTTATTTTATTAATTGGATTTGAATTTTATGATGAAGTTTCTTTTTATGCCTAAGTTGATTTAATGAATGAACTTTATTTGAGACTTGAATATTATGAGATTCTTAATGAAAGTGATTCTACTACAACATGCTTATGTGTAGTGATATGAAAAGCATGAATTTAATTTAGTGTTATTTGAGCATGATCGGTGTAAATGTGATTTTGGCATATGTGTGACACACTTATTTGAGATGCATGATAATTTACTCTTATTATATATATATATATATATATATATATATATATATATATATATATATATATATATATATATATATATATATATATATATATATATATATATATATATATATATATATATATATAAGTCAAGATCAATTTACTCCAAGAGTAAGTCTTTTTAACTTACTCCATAACCGTAGCCTTTAAATTAGATTCATGGTTAAATTAACATTTATACTTATAACCATGTGATTGAATCTAATTTAAAGGCTACGATTATGAAGTAAGTTAAAAAGACTTACTCTTGGAGTAAGTTGATTCTGACTCTCTCTCTCTCTCTCTCTCTCTTTATATATATATATATATATATATATATATATATATATATATATATATATATATATATATATATATATATATATATATATATATTCTGCGGGGATTAAAAGGGTGTTGCATTAGTGGTATCAGAGTAGATCGGTCCATCTGGCCAGGTTGTCTTAGTTGTTTAATCCTTAGTATGCAACATGTGTGTTAAACAATGTCGATACTCATTTGTTTTTTAACCTTTTATTTGCAGCGGTGAGATTGAAATAAATGGGGGAGAAGTTTTTGCTTCTATGTGATGTTTTAGTTGTGGAGTGTTGGTTACGTATGTTGCTGATTTCAATGGTGCAGGAGTTGTGGAAGTTGTGTTATTCCCAAAACTAAAGGAAATATGGAGATGCACAAGATGCAAAGAACACTGTTAAAGTTTGGTAAAGACTATTTATGCCCCATCATGATTGTCGGCTGTCTATTGACAAATTGAGGAACTGATCATCCTTAATCTCTTGTTGATAGTAGACGCGATCATGTTGAATGGAATAGACGTGTCTTGCCAACTTAGATGGTACTGAGATGTTTATGTTGATGGCAACTTTGAGTATTAGTAAAAATGGAGAAGTTGTTGTTTTTCCAATTGTTTGTGATTTCCCAGAAGTTTTCTTGATGAGATAAGTAATTTATAGTCGAAACATGAGATTGAGTTTACGTTCAACTTAGTTCCTGGAACTAGTCAGGTACCAATGGCTCTATATCATTTATCAGTAACGAAATTGAAATATTTAAAGAGACAACTTGAAAATATGCTTGAGAAAAGATTTATTCGTCTGAGTGTGTCACCGTGGGGTGCACTTGTTTTGTTGGTTAAGAAGAAAGAAGATTCTATGAGGCTTTGTGTGAACTATAGATAACTAAACAAGGTGACTATCAAGAATAAGTATCCACTTATGAGAATTAATGATTTGATGGATCACTTTATTGGTGCAAGTATGTTCAGTAAGATAGATTTGAGATATGGGTCTCATCAGATTCGTGTAAAGTTTGAAGATATTCAGAAGACTGCTTTTAAAACAAGACATGGTCATTATGAGTATTATGTGATGCGTTTTGGTATGACTAATGCGCCAAGTGTATTTATGGAGTACATGAATAGGATTTTCCATCTGTATTTGGACAAGTTTGTGGTTGTGTTCATTGATGATATTTTGATCTATTCGAAGGGCGAAGAGGATCATGTTGAGCATCTGAGGATTGTGTTAACTGTGTTGAAGGAGAAATAGCTGTATGCTAAACTTTCTAAGTGAAAGTTTTGGTTGAAGGAAGTGAGTTTCCTCGGCCATGTGATTTCGAATAGAGGTATTGTAGTTGATCCATCAAAGGTTGAAGTTGTATCACAGTGGGAAGCTCCGAAATTAGTTTTTGAGATTAGAAGTTTTCTTGGTTTGACAAGTTATTATTGGGAATTCATTTAAGGATTTGCTAAGTTAGCTTTGTCGTTGACGCAGTTGACTAGGAAGGGTCAAGCTTTTATTTGGGATTCAAAGTGTGAAGAAAGTTTTCAAGAGCTTAAGAGAATGTTGACGATAACTCCTACTTTAATTTTGCCGAATCCGGAAGAACCGTTTATTGTGTATTGTGACGCTTCATTGATGGGTTTCAGAGGTGTATTGATGCAACATCAGTAAGTTGTAGCTTATGCTTCAAGGAAACTTAAAGTACATGAAAAGGAATTATCTGACGCATGATTTAAAGTTGGTTGTTGTTATGTTTGTATTGAAGCTTTAGAGGCATTATTTGTTTGGATCGAGATTTGAAGTATTTAGTGATCATAAGAGTTTGAAGTATCTCTTTGATCAAAAAGAGTAGAACTTGAGGCAGAGGAGATAATTGGAACTTATGAAGGATTATGATTTTGGTTTGAATTATCATATGGGTAAAGCAAACATGGTAGTTGATGCATTGAGTATGAAATCTTTGCATATATCAATGATGATGGTAAAAGAGTTGGAAATGATTGAGCAATTTCGAGATATGAGTTTGGTTTATGAAGAGACTTCTTATGGAGTTAAGCTTAGTATTTTGAAGCTTACTAGTGGTATTCTTGATGCGATTTGAGAAGGTCAGAAATCTGATTTGAGTTTGGTAGATCGATTGAGTTTGATCATTCAATGTCGAGGTGGTGATTTTCGGATTGATGAATGGTATCATGAGATGTCGTGATAAAGTTTGTCTTCTGGATATAGCTGAGCTGAAAAAATGTATTCTTAAGGAAGGACATCGTAGTGGATTGAGTATTTATTGGGGTGCTACTAAGATGTATCAAGATTTGAGGAAAGTGTTTTGGTAGCCTTGTATGAAGAAGGATATTGCAGAGTTTGTGTATTCTTGTTTGACTCGTCAAAAGTCGAAGATCAAACATCAGAAACCGTTGTGTTTGATGAATCTGTTATTTATTCCTTAGTGGAAATGGGATAATATATCGATGGATTTTGTATTCGGTTTACCCCAAACACCGAGTAATTGTGAAGCTATTTGGGTTATTATGGATAAATTGACGAAATCTACTCACTTTATTCCAATGAGAATAAATTACCCGTTGGAGAAGTTAGCGAAGCTGTACATTGAGAAAATTGTTAGTTTGCATGGTATTTCGTCTAACATTATGTCAGATAGAGATCAAAGGTTTACTTCGATATTGTGGGAGAGTTCGCAAAGTGCTTTGGGTATGAAGTTGTGTTTGAGTTCTGCTTATCATCCGTAGACTAATGGTCAAATTGAGGGGACGATTCAGTCACTTGAGGATCTTTTGAGAGCACTAAATGCCTTTAATTGAGTTTACTTAAGACCAACAGTTTTCGTTTGGTTATTAGAATGGACCCATTTAAGGCATTGTATGAAAGGATGTGTAGGACGTCATTGTGTTGGTATGAGTCGAGAGAGAGCGCAAGAGAGAGAGAGAGAGAGAGAGAGAGAGAGAGAGTGAGAGAGAGAAAGAAAGAGAGAGAAATAGTTCTGGTTGGACCTAAGATAGTACAACAGACTACTGATAAGATTAAGATGATTAAGGAGAAGATGAATATTTCTCAGAGTCATCATTAGAGTTATCATGACAAGAGGAGGAAAGCACTTGAATTTCAAGAGGGAGATCATGTCTTTCTTCGAGTTACTCTTGTAACTAGTGTTGGTCGTGCATTGAAGTCACGTTAGTTGACGTTGTGTTTCATTGGTCCTTATTAGATTTTGTAGAGGATAGGAGAGGTAGTATATTGAATCACTTTGCAGGTGAGGAAATACATAGCAAATTCGTCTCATGTGGTCCAAGTAGATGATGTGCAGGTGAGGGATAACCTGACTGTGGAAACATCACATATTTCCTTGGTGAAGGTAGCTTGGGGAGGACCAACAAGTGAGAATGAGACTTGGGAACTTGAGAGTCAAATGAGGGACTCTTATCTTGAGTTGTTTGTTTGAGGTAAGTTTTTAGGGAGAAAATATTTTAAGTAAGGGAGGGTTGTAACACCCCAATTTTAGTAATTATTTATTTATATTATATTACTTAATTAATTAAGTGATTTTTTTTGCATAATTGAATTAATTGTTTTACTTGATTTAATTGATTTATTTGATTTAATTGAATTAATTGATTTATTTGATTTTATTGATTTATTTGATTTAATTGATTTATTTGATTTTATTGATTTATTTGATTTAATTGAATTAATTGATTTATTTGATTTTATTGATTTATTTGATTTTATTGAATTAATTGTTTTATTTAATTTAATTGATTTATTTTATTTAATTAAATTAATTAAAAAATAATAATTAATTTGATTTAATTGAATTAATTGATTTATTTTATTTATTTTATTTGGTAGAATAATATGTGAAAATGGTAGAAATAAGTAATTGAGCCTAAATTGGGAATGTGAATAGTAAGTGTGAGAGTGTGTTAAGTAAACCCAAATAATTATAAGGATAATGTTAAATTTTTTGAAAATTACAAATTAGTCCTTCAAATTTTAAAAAATTGCAAATTGGTCCCTATTTTTCATATTTAAAATTTGGTCCAAAAGTTTTAAAATTTATGAAAATTACCCCCAAAATTTAACAATGAATCACTTTAATACTCTATCCAAACAATAGAATTTAAAAATAAATGAATTTCAATTGAATCATTTAAATTACTTAGAATTTTGAATTCCTTAAAAATTCTCAATTACCTCATCCAAACACACTCTAAGGGTGTGTTTGGATGGAGAATTTTAATGAGGGAAAGTAATTTTTTGTGGGAATTTGAAACGATTTGATCAAAATCCATTGTTTGAATAAAAAATATGGAGAATTGTTAAAATGATGTAAATTTATTGAGTATTTTATTCATGTTAAATTTAAGAAATTTAAAATACACTAAAAAGTAAATAATTTCAAATTGCTTCATCACTCTATATAATATGAATGTTAAATTGTTTATAATTAAAATTTTAAATTTTTCAAGATGGTCATCATATTTTATGAAAATTTCAAATCTACCCCAAAAATTTTAAAATTTGCAAATAAGTCCCTAATAATTTTCAAAAAATTACAAATTGGTCCTTCAAATTTTGTAAATTGATCCCTATTTTTCATATTTTAAATTTGATCCAAAAATTTAAAAAATTATAAAAATTGCCCCAAATATTTTACAATGAATCATTTTAATACTCTATAAAAAAAAAGTGAATGTATTATAATTGAATCGTTTGAATTACCTAGAATTTTGAATTCCTTAAAAATTCTTAATTATCTCATCCAAACACACTCTAAGTGTGTGTTTGGATGGAGAATTTTAATGAGGGAAAGTAAATTTTTTGTGGGAATTTGAAATGATTTGATCAAAATCCATTGTTTGGATAAAAAATATGGAGAATTGTTAAAATGATGTAAATTTATGGAGTATTTTATTCATGTTAAATTTAAGAAATTTAAATGACACTAAAAAGTAAAGAATCTCAAATTGCTTCATCACTCTATATAGTATGAATGTTAAATTGTTCATTATTAAATTTTCAAATTTTGCAAGACGGTCCTCATATTTTATGAAAATTTCAAATCTACCCCCAAAATTTAAAAAATTGCAAATCAATCCCTAATGATTTTCAAAATTTTCAAATTGGTCCTTCAAAAATTGTAAATTGATCCCTATTTTTCAAATTTTAAATTTGATCCAAAATTTTTAAAAATTATGAAAATTTCCCCAAATTTTTTACAATGAATCATTTTAATACACTATCCAAACAAAAAAAATTCAAATTGAATGAATTCAAATTGAATCGTTTGAAATACCTAGAATTTTGAATTCCTGATTAAAATTCTCCATTTTAATGAGGGAAAGTAATTTTTTGAGGGAATTTGAAATGATTTGATCAAAATTCATTGTTTGGATAAAAAAATATGGAGAATTGTTAAAATGATGCAAATTTATTGAGTATTTTATTCATTTTAAATTTAAGGAATTTAAATGACACTACAAAGTAAATAATTTCAAATTGCTTCATCACTCTATATAATATGAATGTTAAATAGTTTATTATTAAAATTTCAAATTTTGCAAAATGGTCCTCATATTTTATGAAAAATTTAAATTTACCCTAAAAAATTTCAAAAATTTGCAAATAAGTCCCTAATAATTTTCAAATTTTATAAATTGATCCTTCAAATTTTCAAAAATTGTAAATTGGTCCTTATTTTTCATATTTTTGATTTGACCAAAAATATTTTAAAAATATGAAAATTGCCCTAATTTTTTTTTACAATGAATCATTTTAATACTCTATCCAAACAAAATAATTTAAAATTGAATGGATTCTAATTGAACCATTTGAATTACCTAGAATTTTGAATTCCTTAAAAATTCTAAATTACCTCATCCAAACACACTCTAAGAGAAAAAGCTCAAGAGCTCTAGAATCCAATGAATCAAGGTAAGGGTGAGTCTTTACATGGTTATGGGATTGTATGATAATGTATGATGAGTAGTAATATGTTTAGGATGAAATCCCTAATTTTTTTAAAAGCATTAGGTTTTGATGATAAATCCTTGAATATGATGATTAAATGTTGTTTGTGATATTCTTAAAAAGTGATTATTTCGTGTTAAAACATGAGCCAAATGATTTGTAAGAAAAATAGGGTTTTGGGATGACTTAGAGTGATTTTCATTTTGAAAAAGTTACAGAAAAGTGCTTTTGTCAGTGATGTAACCGGTTACATGAATTGATGTAACTCGTTACATAGAAAACATGTTTTTGGACATTTTTGTTGATGTAACCGATTACATGGATTGATGTAATTCATTACATTGAAAGCATGTTTTTGGGAATTTTGGGTGATGTAACTGGTTACATGGATTGATGTAACATGTTACATCGTTGTGTCGAAAGTTTTGCAAATCTTAAAAAAATTCATAACTTTTGATCCGTAAGTCCGTTTTGACCGCCGTTCGAAGTGTTGGAAAGCTAACGAGCAAACTACCTTATAAAAATGGTTTTTGGTCCAGAAGTGGATTATTTCGGTATGGTGGCTTTGATGAAATTGTAATGATATTTTGTGTATTTTTTATTATGTATTGTGATGTTTTTTTGGTGCAGTGATACTTTGGACATGAATTGTATGTGAATAATTCATGAGTATGTATGTATGTGCAAATGTGTGTTAATTCAAGTGTGATGAATTATTGAAGATATGCATAAATATTAAGATTATAGAATTGTCTTAATTTCATATGATTGTTGAATTTCACATGCATCAGTGTTTTCAAGAGACAATGCTTGTTCCTTTCATGGGAACTAGTGACTTGTCCCAAACCTAGATAGGAGTTTTAAAGCTTAAATAACGAGTTTTTTGTGTGTTATTGGTATAAAGACATACCCGGTTTAATGCAAAAACTAAAACAGTTATTGGTACCATATGTATGAGTTGCATTAGAGTCTTGCATTGAGTCACATTGTGTATATGTTTGCGATATATGATTATGTGAAATATGTGAAATTGGTGAATTGGCGAAATTACTAAATTGTGAGTATGTATTTGTGAGTATGTATTTGTGAATAGTATGACTACTTGAGTAATAATATGTTGACGAAGCTTTTTGAAGTGTGAGATAATTATCCTATGCTTGTATGCTATATATTATATATTATCTTATGATTTTTATAATTATGTGAATTCTCACTCTTCTATTGGAATGGAGTTTTATACGACATCGGTCAGGTACTGAAGATTATAGCTTTTAGCAAGAGAGTAGCTGGTGGATTAGTCTATTTTAGTTTTAGATTTATTTTGGGTTTTAAGTTGTGTTCTGGTCATGTAACATTGGGGAAACGTTTGATTCATGTTTAATGAGAGATACAATTGTATACTCTATTTATATTATTAATTGGATTTGAATTTTATGGTGAAATGGTTTTTTATGCCTAAGTTATTTAATGAATGAATTTTATTTGAGACTTGAATATCATGAATTTAATTTAGTGTTATTTGAGCGTCATGCTTATGTGAAGTGATATGAAAATCATGAATTTAATTTAGTGTTATTTGAGCATGAACGGTGTATATGTGATTTTAGAATATGTGAGACACCCTTATGTGATATGTATGATAATTTACTCTGATTATTTCTATGATATTCTGCGGAGTTAGTTAGAAGGGTGTTACAATTTCTACTAACAAAGTGTTGGGATGTTTAAATAGGGAATGATAGCCCAAGGTCACCGCTATTAAAGAGGATAATGATCTTAAAGTACTGGATCTCATGGATTTGTTTGAAAAATTGGAAAAGCATGAGCAATAACTTCTCTTGCTTAGAAGAACATGAAAAAAGTAAAAAAAAGAAAGTAAGGAATGAGAAAGGAAAAGACAAGGAAGTAGAGAAGAAGTCTACTGCTTTAAAGAATTCAAGCTTAAGGTCCTCCCATAATGAGAAAAGTGATTGTGAAAGTGAAGATGACAAGAATTCATATGATGAGGATATAAGACTATTTGTAAAAAGATATCATAGGTATATAAGGAAGAATGAAGTTAGAGAATCTGATAAGAATCTAGTCAAATTTAGAAGGCTAACAAACTCTTTAAGGAATGATAAGGATGTGAAAGGTAAACTTAGAAGCTCTTGTTATCATGATGCAAAACTCAGTCACTATAGACAAGAGTATTATATGAGGAAGAAAGACAAAGATAAGAGCCATAATAACACTATCTTTAAATAATTGCTCAAATAACGCCTCAACTTCGACCATTAATAATATGGTTCGACCATGAGGGATATGCTACACCCCTCAAATAACACTATCTTTAAATAACAGCTCTATCATGGCCATGAGGCAACATATGGATGAAAGTAACTTAGAATTGATTAACACTATGACCCAACAATTGGGAACCATATTTAACCCTTTGATTACAAACACAAACCAACTATATGAATTTATGGCCAATCAAATGGGTCGAATAACTATTTTTTTGGAACGCTTCAAGTTCAGGTTCGACCAACTCCTCAAAATAAAACATAAGACGGGTTGAAACACCTGAAAACAAGATGGTCCACATAAATGCAGGCCAAAATAAAGTTTTTTGACCACTAGAACCTCCCCTAAATAGGAAAGAAGAAGAATACATAGGTCAACATAATCCCAAATCTCTGATAGTTCAAAGAAACCAAGATGTTAACCAGGTGCTTCAACATGTCCAACAAAACAACTTTGGGGGACATAGCAACATAAACAATGTGGTCGAACATATTTTGGCCAGAAACAACCTTAATGTGGGACTTCACATGCCCAACTTTGTATCTCCTCTATCAGAATATGTTCGAAAAATAGGCTTTCCAAGGGTTAAAAGGTCCCCATATTTACTAAGTTCACTGGAGACACTAGTGAGTCGTTAGTTGAACATGTCTCCAATTATCAAACTAAGGTGGGTGACATTGTAAATAATAAGAATTTGAAAATGAAGTATTTTCCAAATTCTCTAACAAAAACACCATCACTTCGTTTAGAACACTCCCTCACATCCAGTTTAAACATGGAGTCAGTTGCAGAATTTATTCCATGAGCAATTCTACATGGGACAGTCAAAGATAAGTTTGAAGGAGTTATCCAGTGTTAGGCAAAAAGTTCTTGAGTCGATTGATGATTATCTAAATAGGTTCCAAATTATTAAAGTAAAATGATTTACACAAGTCCCTAAACACAAGTCAGTCGAAATGGATGCATGTAGTATAAATTATTCCATTAGGAAGAAACTGGATACCTAATACCATAGGGACATGACACAATTGGTAGATAGGGTTCGCCAGGTAGAACCCTTGAAGGATGAAAAATCCATGATGAATAAGTATCATAAAAAGAAAAAGTTGTGTATATAGAGGCAGACGAATACCTCTAAGGCTTAGGCGACAAATATATCATACAAAGTGAGGTTAATATGGCTAAACTTAAGCCAGAACCTCCTTACGTATGTAAATTGCTGAATCTGTCGAACGAAAAAATAATGTTTAGAGAATTCACTACTCAAGCACACATGCAAGAGACTTCAATGCTCAAGCACTTAAGTAAGAGACATCAATGCTCAAGCATGCAGACAAGATACTTCATTTATTTTAAACAAACAATTTAGTAGAAAATATAACTATTATACTTAGATACACAATCAAAATTATAGTAGTTGTGCAACAACCACAAAGGTTCTTAACCTCTTAAGATTTCTAAGATATGCAAAGATACAAAATCTTAATATCTTATGCAATAACAATTACAAATAAAAGCTCAGAGTTATGCTCAAGATATTGTATTGTGTTGTTGTAATATTCCTTCAAAACTCCAGCTTCCTTTTATAGAGGTAGAAAAAAAGTCGTAGGAGATTTGAGCATAAGAGCTAACTTTGTGAAGAAGTATGCCAAGAAAGACTTTGGAGAATGTATCTGGTTAAAAGTATTGTCCACTAATTAATAGTATTATTCACAATACTTTTCAAAGTACTAGGTATCTACCAAATGGTTGAACAACCTGAAGAGGTCATATCATCATTCCTTGAGCCTTGTAAAGTGAAACTCTAGTTGACTCTCTCTTCAGAAATTTGGTGCTTTAACAAGACTGGTCTGCTTTTGGTACAAGATACAAATCAGAAGCACCTTTAACCTTTAGAGTATGAGCAATCACCAGATGCTGGAACATATGATCAGAGTTTGAACCTTCAGAAGCTAATGAACACATTCAGAGTCACCAGATTCTAATCAAACATAATCACCAAATTCTGATAATTCATAATTTGAGTAACATTGCTTCTTCACATATGGTTCTTACAAGATTAATTCAGAGTGAATTCTACTATTGGGATCCTTCACACTTGAACATATGTTAGTATACCCATTTGTTCTCTAAATACTTTGTTATCATGAAAACCAAAGGGATATGAACAATCTTATTCCAACAGATTTTGTTTTTGTTGTTGATGATGATGAGGAGGAGGAGGAAGATTTAGAATTTATCAACTATTTGATGTTTTGTAGATTAAAATGAAAAAACAAGTTAGAACTAAAATTTTGTAACCCCTAGTGTATAATTTCCAACTGAGGTAAACAGTAGCGCAATTTTGAAAATCCAAAAAATGTTGTTGTTGGGGATAATCCATGACCAATGCAATTTTTTTCCTCAGTGAAACTATACCCGAGGAAAAAAAGTGGTGAATTTTCTTGTCATTCTTCGTTACCTCACCTCTAAAACCAAGATAAAATTCATTTTTCATCTGAGGTAAAAGAGTTTATTTTTGTAGTGGTGATACTAACAATTTAAAGTAAAGCAAACCAACGTTAAATTTTCTGGTGTAATCATACTACATAAATATTTTAAAATATTAATTATGTTAATAACCATCAAGATTCAATTTCATATCACATCAAATTATTGAAGATTTATAATAATACAAATATCCAAGGTAAGCACTCCAAAGGTGGCTTCGAAGATTTATAGTAAAACAAAGACAGTTGGAAAATTGATGATCTTTAAAGGCGAATTCGATCTCCTTTACAACGGTGTGACGTTGACTTGCATGTTTAACACTCCAACGTCCAAATCAGTTCAATATTGAAAATGAATATAGGAAAAATTGGAGATCATATAGTGTGCTTGAAATTCCGTGTGAAGTGATTTTATATCCTTAAATATATGAAGTGTATTTGATAGATATGTGCCTAACCTCTTTTTGGCCCTTTAGTCGGCCCAGATCATAATCGCTCCACCACACGCTAATTACAAGTACACATTTTCAAATTAAAATTTTATTCAATCTTACTAACTTGAGCATTTGAGTGTTAACTTTACAATTCATTTCTTCCTTCACCTCTTATGTATTTCTTTCAAATCCGACATTGTTCACTACAACCACCATTCTCCGTCTAATTCTAGTTCCATAACGGAAGAGTTTTCACATTGATGAAATATTATTTGGAGTTTTCACATTGATGAAATATTATTTTAGAACTTTGTGAAATTATGTCAATGCGAACGACTTAGCCCAACTTGTTTAACATGTGGGCTTAAGCAAACTAAATTAAATGAGACAAATCTATTTGTACACTAAATTATATATTTGAAGTGTGTTAAAAATCTCATATTAGATCGGATATAATTTGAAATTTTAATTTTGTTCCCATCTAATCTCACAAAATAAATTTAAAAAGGTTGAATTAGACTCCAATACACTTTAAATCCACTTTATTAGTTGATTTAGAAAGTAAAAAAAAAAAAAGTCTTAAAAGATCAAAAATAGTTTTAAGTAAACATTAAGATGACTTTGGATTTACATTTCCAAATAAAATACATAAAATTAAAAAAGAAAAATATGAACAATATATTTATAGGTGTACATGTGTACCATACGAATAATAATAATATAATAATAATAATGTGAGTGGCACCTTACTGTTTTAGGAGTAGTAATAAGTAGTGAAAGGGATATGAAAGAAGAACCAAGTTTTATAGGTTGAGGGGGACCTGTGTATGGTGCCATATAATATATCAGTGGTGACTTGTAGCGGATGTTTGTGAATGGGGGCTTTCTTTTGCCAGTTTTTCACTTTTACCACTTTTGATACAAACAACACTGACAACAGTATTGCTAGCCAAAGCAACACTGTATATCTGTTTCACCCCCTCGTGTGTGTTTGTACTTCAATTTTTCAAGGAAACCCTCAACTCATTTCTCTTTTCTTTTTCACTTTGGAATTAGACCACATCACTCACTTGTCATCCAATACACTTATATTACGAAACACAGACATCTCAAGTACGATTCAACACTGATACAACGACACCAATAACAATTTTAAAAAAATTAAATGTAATGACGAATATCAGTACAGGTGTCCGACTCTAACATATATACATTATTTCTTAGAGTATCATATTCATATTTATCTTTTGGTTGGTTGGTTGCTCCATTATTTTCTTCTTTTTTAGGAAGATGATTTGAAAATCATACACTACCTATAATTAACGTTGATGTGCATGATTAATATCTATGTTTGTGTATACACTTGTTAGATAAAGTTTTGTTGCATTTCAACTAATATGGAACAAGATGCATGGCTTTTTCTTATGTGCACAGTTTTGAATTATGGGGCCAAAGTTTCACTATCTAGTGTTTCTACATTTGCTTATGTGAGGTCATGTATGTTGAGCATTAGGAGAAAAGTAATCGGGCTTTAAAGAGAAATAGTTTGATTAAATTAAATTGAATATCTATTTATACATGATGATTTTCAATTTAGCCCATTTTCTAATGTTCACACTCATGGACAAGTTTTGTTTTGTTTTCAACATATATTTTTTTAGAAAACACATAAGTCAAAGTACATAAATAGGAGCAAGAATATGAGCATAAAGTTGTTTCAAAAATTGATTTGTAACATCAGTCATCAGTTACATTCACTGTTAACTCAAACGTCGTATGTGGTTGCTTGGAATAATGGTGAGCTGTTTTTGTCCAAGGTACACCATAAAACATCGACAAAATTAATGTTTCTTTGTAATTTTGTTCAAACTTGAGTTTGTTACATAATTATGCTTATAGAATTATTAGTATATATTATATACTACAATGAAGATGGAGATCAAGGTTAGTATATATTATATACTGTAATGAAGATGGAGATCAAGGTTTTAAATTGTGGTTGGAAATTACAATTTTATCATGCGGTACTCTCAGCAACTATATCGCATTGCAATTGCGATGTAATTTAAAATCACGTTTGAGATTTTAATATAAAGTACATCAGACAATTTCATTTATGTTTGTGTAATATACTTGTAAAAAGTATAAAAAGGAGAATCTACTCACGATTATGAACGCAATATGATTTGTATAAAATGAATATGTGAAAATGGTGAATCATCCTCACTCCCAATCTTAAGGATTGGGATATTTGTTGTCATGGCCTATAGGTCAAATCGTGGACAAAAGCTAGTCTTTCCTTAACTCCCGAGTTTTGTTAAGTAATGTGGTTGGACCTAACTTAACCCTACAAAATCGGGTTGTAAGGATGAGTTAGGTCAAACTCTAATATGATATCAAAGCATGATTTAACTCATCCTTACAAGCCGATTTTTTAGGGTTGAGTATTAAGGTGTTGAAATTCTTCCAAGGTCCAAACAAAATCGATAAGCTCGTTAAAGATGCAACATCGGAGGCGTACGAAGAGCATGATTGGACTATGGATTTTGATCTATGTGACCTAGTTAACATTGAGAAAATTAATAGCGTTTAATTGATCCATTAAAATAAATGGTGGGGGATCAGTAGCGGAAACCTGATTAGCAGGTGACCCATTGAATCTTAAACCAAAATTTGGTAACATGTTTATAAGTGGGAGCACCCCTCACCCTACAAGCTGATTTTGTAAGGATGAGTTAGGGCAAACTCTAATAGCTTTTGATAGATGTGGGCTCAGATCACGCAACCCATGACCCACCTTTTGCAGAGTCAACCACATACTCAGAGCCTTCCCTCTCAATAACTCCAATTTGGGCCAGGCACCCCTTGAACCAATGGTGGTTTGAGTTGGATGATCAGATGACCTACCACATCACGCTCGCCTAGCTTATCCTATGACCATTCACATCATTCTTGGGTTGAATAGATTTTATGTTGGTCTTTTTCAATGCCTAACTAAAATTATCTCAGTCCATAGTCTCTCAAGTACGAGGTCTGAGAAAGGAGAAGTGAGTTAAGCTAGAAAAACAAAAATATCTCTCTGGCCGAGGCCGAGAAGGGTTATTTATTCAAGTAAGACGTGGAATGGAAAGTCCCTCAAGTAAGGCATGCAAGGATGAGTGACGTTTGAGAGTGCTCACGTTAATGAGGAAATAAGGGATCCACTCGTGAAGAAAGCGAGTATACGCCACTCATATTTTTCTTTCATTAAACTTGAATTCATTGCAATACTACCGTTTGAAGGCCCGTTGTATTGTTTTAAGTTGCTTGCACTACTTCCATCAGAAGGCATTTGTAATTTCCCTTGGGGTCTTGTAAAGATGATATACATACATTCGGGCTACATGTTTACTAATTTTGCATTATTTATCATTTATAGTTTGATATTTTTAAGTTCGCGCCTTCTAAGTTTGCGATGACGCCCTTTTAAGTGTGCTTCTTTTATTTGACTTGATTAAAATGTCTTATTAAGGAAATAATGATTCCTTATTAAGATCCAATAAGACATCCTAATAAGGCAGCAATGCTCTTTGACAAGGGTCCAACAAGATGACCTAATAAGACTATAAGTATCCCAATTAAGAGTCCAACAATATAACCTAATAAGACAATAATGATCTCTCATAAGGGTCTAGCAAAATATCCTAATTAGGAGGAAATAGTCCCTAATAAGGGTCCAACAAGATAGTCTGATAAGGCATCAAAGATCCATGATAAAGGTCCAATAATATAATCTAATAAGAAGGAAAAGATCCATGATAAAGGTTACACAAAACAACCTAATAAGGCATAAATGATCCTTGATAATGATCCATAAAAATAGCCAAATAAGGTGGAAATGATCCTTGATAACGGTCCAATACGATAGCCTAATAAGGAAGCAAGTATCCTTGATAAGGGTCCAAGAATATATCTCTTTAGTGGTTACTCTTGAGCGTTACGATTTCATCGAATATAAATATAAATTTTTTGTTGAGAGGCATTTTAGGGGCATTCTGCATCCATTATTCATAAGAGGTATGACAATCTACATCGGCACGAGAGAGGCCATAAAATGGAGTAATAATAATATAAGCTCGTCTTCAAAGGCGTGTATCATCTTGATCAAGTAAGGAAATTTTTACCTCTCTCGCAACTAAAAGATGGTTTGGTGATGCAAATGGTGTACCAACAAATTTTAGGTGTATCTTTACATGTGTTGGTCATATAAGATGAGATTATTGGTCCTTCTATTTGTGAGCTGACTTGCCTTTGCCCCATTTTGAATCTAGTCTTACCCTACTTATTTAGCTTATAAAATCATAATAATATAATAATTTATAAGAGGCTATATATACAACAATATAAACAACCATCAATCCTTAGGTTACTTTTATGAATCATTCAATGGCATAATTTCCTATCATGAATGTTAAGTGGGAAAAGTTGTCTACCCTCTAAATTACAAGCGACACATATGAATTGTTAAATAAGTATAATATACCTTATGTTTGAATTATTCACTATCATTTGAATGTATAAATCATCTTTGACGTCACATGTGTTTGAATGATGGTTAACTTTGGTTCTTCATATCAATCAGTACAACGTTTATAATTGGAATGCAAACTGGGGTAGTTGTCCAATTAGCCTCATCATTATCATTGATCGCCTATGATAATTTCATCACCATTCTCTCCATTTTTTATAGAGTGGATTGAACTTGAGGAGGTCATTACTGCTCGTTGATCCTTAATCTATATGGATAACATTTTCGGGCAATCTCCTGATCTCCCTAGACCACGCCAATTCAGACATCCTCCAACGAGTAAATCATGCTCAAGTAGAGTGTAGAAACATCGATTTCCAAGTAGTTAGAAGCGGACATACCCATAATATTGTTGCAAGATGAGGGGGCGTATACAACAATGCATCTAACTTTGATTTCCTTAACGTTCATTTACATCTTGATTATTGTTTTTAAGGGTAATGTAACCCTTCAGTTATACGTGTTCTCCCAATAGATCGACAAGAGACCCACAAAATTCCTATGGGTCTTTTGGACTCAAGTTCAACCCTTCAAAGAATTCTTAGTACAAAACATCAACCAAGCTTCTAGTATATATCAAAACTCGTTTCATCTCTTAGTCGGACAATTGAACGATTATAACCATATGGACATCTTTGTGGAAAAAAAATCCATGTAATGTTTTCATGAGAGAAAGTGATATCAGGTTCTAGGGTTGATCTTAGTATATGAGGTAGATCTTCAACGACCATGACCCGGAGGACATATCTCTTTTGGGAAGAATAGGACTCCCCAACACTAGCAAAACCTTCTTTTCCTACCTCTAGTTCTTTCTCTAACACTAGAGTGCCCTATATTTTTCCAGAGAAAGGCTGGGGGGTCCAAGATATAGTCTTTTTTAAACGGGTTGTCTTTGTGCCACCTTTGCAAAAGAGTCAAGAATTTCTCTTCTAGGGGTTTGGTTGTGGTGGTGCATCTCATCCCTAACTGCTCATGTTTCCTTTATGGACATATTGTCGTCAATACCACTATTGATAGTTGTTGGGATGTATCCTTATGTCACCATGTTGAGATAGATGACTGAGGCGACTAAATGATAGATGCAAGTGTGGTCTATGTTAGTTTTACCGGGATCCAAATGTGGGTGTCAATTGTACTTGTAAAAAATACAACGGGGAGAGCATGCTCACGTGTATGGACACAAAATGTTTTTTTTATATGTTGAGTCTGTGAAAATAGTGAATCATCCATCCTTCATACCATAAAGATTGCGATATTTGTATTCGTGATATATGAGCCCAAATTATGTGTAAGAACTTGTCTTTCTTTAACTCATCGACAAAGCATTATTTATACCATAATTACACCACTTGTAGCTGCATCCACGATCGCATTTTAAAACGTCACGAAGATATTGACTTTTTGTCATTCTCACTACTAAAAGAATTATTCATATGTTCACAATAATTAAAACTTGTATACAAAATTTTTTGTTTTAAAATTTTATATCAATTTGGATAGACAAAACATAGTATCAATTTGGATATTGTTAATTTTGATTGAATAGACAAAACTCAATTTATTAGATATTAAAGATTGATTTTATTCAAATCAAATCCTATAATTCTTTTCCATCTCTTCAAGTTTGTTGAACTTTTTTTATTTTATTTTTACAAATCCTTGTGAGTAACGATAACATAACTTGCCTAATTTTTCTTATCCAAGAAAAAAATGAAAGAAAACACCAACTCTTTATAGAAAATGAATCCTTTGCGGTCAATGTTTTGACGTACTCATGCAGTCAAAATATTAGAAGTCATTTTCTCATAATCACAAGTCTAGAAAAAATAAATTTATTCTTTACTTTATAATTAAAAAAAAAATAGTTAAAATAAGAATCATACTATGTGTTAAAAAAATAAAATAAAAAATAAAAACCACATGATCCTAATCAGACGGTCAAAGACGCTTTATTGCATGAATGCACTGACTGACTTATGCGACTAATTGCGGTCCCTCATTATAACTCTACGGTGTATATAAATAGAAGATTTAAGAATAAGGACACTAAAAATATTCAATTCATCCTATTTAAAAAGTAAAATTGACTAATTTTTACAGTAGAAAGAGAAACCAATAAAATTGTTCACTTCAATAATTATCAACCATGATGATCTTACACAAAGTGCCATATCCGTACATTTTGTAATTTTCCTCATTGGCATATTATTAAATCACGCTACTAAACTCTGTCAAACATTACTATCTGCTAGTGATGAAAAAAACCTCTAATCGACATGTCCACATTAAATGGAAAACAGTGAAAACCTAATATCAATCCTTAACATATAGTGGGTACAAAAACCAAACAAGAAAAATTAAGAATGATGAGGTAGCATATATAAACTTGATAGTTCAATTCAAAAACCATAAATACAAGTACAAGAAACACATCAATAAATAAATTAGAATGCTTCTTCCATGTGAGAAAGCTATAAATGAAACTTTATGAAAACACATAGAAGAAGAACAAGATGGGTCAATTTGAGACATAATATATACGGAAAACAAAAAAAGGAATCAGAAATGATCTATGTACACAATAGATAGATAAGTTGTGTTGGTGTGTATGTGTGTTCTCGATAATCACACCAACACAAAACATGTTACATTCCCAATGAAAAGGTTAACCCAAAAATCAATATTAGTAGTTGTAGTACTCACAAGAAGCAAGCACAACCAAAACCTCAACCTCAGTAACATCATTAATCAATGCATCATACTACTATAAAAAAACTTCAATAAAAAAAACCCAAAAGGGAAAAAATTTAAGATGGCTGCTCTGCAAGATTTTCCCTGTTCGGTTCTGGCAACGTTTGTGTTTTTCTTTTTGTACTAGGATAAATAACATTATTTATTTATATATAAATATATAAATATATATATTCATATGTTGTTGTTATCTTTCACGGCAAAAAAAGCTTGTTCCCACACTTGCAACGCCAAGCTTCTGGATAATACTCGAGCCGTATGATTAAACCGGGTTGAACCGGAACATGAACCGGGTGACATGGGTTGCACCAACCGCACTTGGATCTGCACGACGGAGGAGCTGAACCTGGACCGTTGAGCTTCTTCTGTAGAGTCATATCTGTCTCCCACGGTGAAGCCGGAGACAGATTTTCAGTTTCCTCGTACTTGACTGTTCCGGAACCTGAAAAAAAAACAGAAGCCGTTGGAATTGAAATTCGAAAAGAGAATGGTTTATGTTTGTGTTTGAAATGATGAACTTACTGGGTTGTGGTTGTGGTGCGAGAGTTGTTATGGCGGAAGAAGAAGAGAGCAAGAGAAAAAGGAAAGTGGGTAATAATAATAACAAGTAATGGTGGTGTTTACGGCGGTGAAGGTGGCGTAGTACGCACATGTTGGTGGTGGGAATGCGTAGGTTAGATAGAGAAGGGGTGTTAGTGTTGTTGTTGTTGCGTGTGAGAGAAAGTCTAAGTCAAAAGAAAAGAAAAGAAACAAGAGCAAAGAGGGAGAGAGAGAGAGAGATCTTGTTTGAGTATCTGAGAAAATGGACCCAAGGGTTTGGGGACATGGACCCCACTAAACTTCAGAATTATTTGTCATAGGCAGGGTGTGTTGAGTCTTACACCTTGCAACTTGTAAATAACTTCATTCAATTCTATTTTTATTCTTTATTTTTACTCTAAAATATCCTTATAAAATATGGTAAATCATCATATATAAAATTATTGTAAAAATTTATAAATAAAAATATATATTAAAAAAAATATATTTTATTGATTTTATATGAAAAATGTGAAAGGAGAATGAAGATTATTTAAATTAAAATAGAAGATTAATTTGGTGAATCAAATAAAATTAAGGGAATAAAATATTAATTATTATCTACTATAACTTCATTTAGAAAAAGAAAAGAAAAAGGCAAGAGAAAAATTAAATTTGATAGAGATTGTTTAAAATGTAAAACTCCACTGACTTCACAATACATAATGTAAACTCCCTCGAGTATACAATAAAGTGAAAATAATATGTCTCACATGTCTATGCAACAGGTTGAAGAAAATATGCAACAGGTTGAAGAAAATAGTGCTAATTTGTCAAACAGAACTATAATGTAATTGATTGACATATTATATCAACAGGTGTTACACAAGGATTTTTCAAACTACTAGAAAGTACAAAGAATGTAAATGAAAAGAGATTTACTATGGAAAATCATTAATGAAGTGTCTTTAGAAAGACCATTAATGATAAGTCGTCGACATACCAACGACGAAGGGTCGATCGAGTTGTCCATATGGCGAGACATGATTTTAGTACTCTCATGGATAATTCTCTGTGACCCGGATCGCTAGGATATATCAAAAATCTCGAAAAGGGAAGTCGACAAGAGCATGTTCAAAATATTGAAAAGGATCGACGACATAAGCCCTTATTCCATCAAGAGGACCAGCCGACAAAATCACGTGATATAAAAGACTTAGTAAACGTATAAGTCTATATAGTCCTTGAACGACAAAATTTTAAACATACTTTCCATACCAATGGAGTACCTGAGTCAAAGGGTGAAACAGTTGAGCGAGAAACTTGTATGGGTCTGCATCCACCCATTTTTCTTAGTCTTTTTTGTTTCCTTAAACAGAGCATGTACTTTTTCCTTTGCTTTATTTTAATGTTATTTATTGCATTTTACCTTATCATTTATCACAATTTGACTTCATTTAAAGTCTTCTGATACGTTGTATTCAATTCACACGCATGTGTTTTCACGCAAATTATTTGCACAAATTGCTTTGGAGATTCTTTGAGTTAATCTCATTCACTTTCAAACTCGTGATTGTTTACCAAAATCATCGGTAAACAAATTGACACGCCCAATGGGACCCTTTTGTGCGAATACTTTTGCAGAAAAGTAGTGTCTAACGTTTTGTTTTAGTGACTCCTGTTTTGTGGTCTTTTGTATTGTATGCACTTAAGGAATGGTAAGTGTCTTTCCGGTATGTCTCGAAAAAACCAAACCTCTTCCCAAAGTAATACTCTAAACCCTGAAGGACAACGGTGGTTACTAGTGTCGGTAGTTTTGTGGCTCCAACCTCAATCGAAGAGATACCCATTGTCATAAGCCAAGAAGTGACGTTTTCTTTATCCCTAGATGTGGGGATTTCATCACCACAAGCATCAACCTCACCAATCATTTCTAAGGAATTACGAAATTCGGGAGACCAAATGCCTCCTTATCTAGGTTTCTCGTTGCCTCAAAAGGAACAACCGTATGACATCCCAACTACACTAATAGAAAGCCTGCACCCTAGTACGTCAATATATTCATATGATGGCAACAACATTACCCTTTAATCCATATTTGGCTTGAGCGTCCACCATGAGCATCTTTGGCCAACTAGAAGAACCACCAGGAGGTATGGGGTATTTCCCCTTAAGGTGCTTTATTTATAACCAATAACTTTATCCAAGTCATGAGACAGTTAATGGATGAAAGCAACATGATATGGTTCACACGATTACATAAGAGATAAGCAACATGTTTACCCCACCTTTAGAAAACACGACTAGGAGTTATCAACAATTAACCTACCAAATGGGTAGGATTGTTGATTTTTTGGGGAATTACCAGCGCGACTAACTCTAGTGTGTAACATTTTAGGGGGCTAACCCCCCAAAAAATAGGGTTTTCAAAAAAATCTAGGGCTAGAAGGTCTTGACATGGTCATAGTGCAATGCAACCAATTTGCTGACCAAGTCTTAAGATAAGCCCGACATGACAACATAAGGGTACAAGATAATATCACCATGTCGCCGAACGTGTTTTAGTCCAGAATGGCCTCAACGTAAGCCTTCACAAGCCAAACTATATATCCACATTGTATGAGTATGTAAGGCAAGCTGAATTGTCTAAAGGTTGGAAAATCCCAAAATTCACCATGTTCGTTGGAGATACTAGTGAGTCCATCGTGATCGCGACTTTATGAGTCTATTGGGTATACTAATTGCAAGTGCACATTCTAATCGCTTAGTTTTAAAATATATCGAACCCACAAGGACTGATAATCAAACTAATTCTGTCGGATGGTTACTACGTTTAGCTAAGGCGAATCGTTTTAAAGAAGGTATGAGCAGTGAGATTTAAATCTAAGAAAAATAAAATTTTAATAAGAATAATTAATAAAGAGATATCAGTATGCAACACATCAATCTTCAAGGATTTAATAAGTTTTCGATGTAGTTTTATGGGTCAAAATGCTCTTCAGTAGAAAATATTCATTTAAAAGACCTTATCTCACACTCTCGTGTTTATTGATTCAGACTATATCGTTAAATAAGAATGAGCGCTCTCGCTGTATCATTTTGCATTTAAAAATACTTTTTAAAAATAAATAAATCCTAATTGACTCTAAAGTACTTCTGTTGTGTTTAGAATTAAAGCCTAGTTTCAGCTATCCGATTAAACTCTCAAACTCTTATTTATCTTGGACTTTAACCTTAATTCCCTTTTGTTTACTCTCGTAACAAAATTTGATTTAATTAATACAAGAAACCACAACCTAAACAAAAGTTTGTAAGAATTCAACACCGATTATTATTTAACCCATTCCAATCGATTTTTTCACATACTGATACTAATGATTTAGTTGGACATGATTTGGAAATTAAACAAGCTATCACAATAATAAGTGTTATCACTAAACATACTTAACATAAAAAAAAACAATAATTAAAAAGCAAATAGATTAAAACCTGGAAAATAAATTAACTTGTATAAATCTGGAAACAATAACTTGAAGGATGATTCCGACAAGCTTGTTGGATTCGATTACACCTTAATGACGTAAAAATAAATAATGTAGAATCAAAGTATTTGGAGAAATAATAAGAACTGGAAAATTATAAAAACTAAAGAAAAAAACTATCTGGATAAAATTCAGGGACCCCCTCAATGGAAGGTTTTCGTTTCATTTATAGTAAATTTTGATGCGGTAAAATAGCTTCAGTTGGCGTGGAAATAGGATTGTGAAAACTGGGCTTCATGGACTGAATCGTGGGAAGAAATCTGGGTTTCGTGGAGACCGGACGGGAGCGTGGGAAAGTGGAGGAGAGAATTTAGGAGATTAAATCTCCAGGGAATTGGTGGCTTGCGCCACCTCCCCTCTTTCATGAAGTGGCTTACGCCACATTCTCATTAGGTGGTGGGTGTGATGGGCCCCACCCTTTTTTATTTCCTTTTACTTTTCTTTTTTCCTCTTCTTTTCTTTCATTTACTTATTTTATTTCATTCTTCTTATTTTCTTTCATTCTTCTTTCTTCTGGTCTTCAGTTTTTTCCTTAAATCTTCACTTTTCGATAAATCCCGATCCGACTCGAGTACCTGAAAAACATAAATAAATGCGAGTAATATAAAGCATTAATCAGAAAAAATGAATAAAACACAATGGAAATTCATGCAAGTCAAGTCAAATACATGATATAATTTTGCGTTATCAAACTCCCCCATACTTGAACCTTTGCTTGTCCTCAAGCAAATAAAATATTTTAGGCACGGGTTCGAAACAGACACATACGATGTTGAGCTTTAATCGAAAAGATATGTACTAAATATTAACATCAAGGATGTCGCTCCCTGGATTTCCATCCTGGTACAAACGCGAAAGTGGCGCGGAAAAGGGTAGAGTCGTCAGCCAGACATTTTTATCCCGAAGGAACAGGAAAGGTAATGCTGCACAAACCGGTGAAAAGAAAGGAAGGACAAAGGTCTTGCGAACCTAAGAAACTGGGTTCGGGAGTCGGTTACGACCTGAGAAGGTATTAGCACCCCAGATTATCCGTCGTACCCGACAAGATCCATGCTTGCAAATAACTGTTTCAAAGTGTGTAAGAATGAAAGCTGCTGCAAAAAGAAATGGAACTGAACTGGATAAAAGAAAAGAAATGGGGAAAATGTAGGGAAAATAGAAGAGTGCTCGAATGGGCCCTACCCCGCTGCCTACGTACCTCATCTGGACATGAGGATCAGAGTCGTCGTAGTTCCCCTAACTAGGGAGGAAAATGGCTTGTGTTTTAAAAGCTTGAACTGCTTATGTCAATGCTCAGGTGTTACAGGCTCGTCTGACACGAGTGTGTTACCGTCTTGCAAAGTGACAAGTAGGAGCAAGTTTTATGTTATGAGTGAAGGTGATGAGAAAAGAAGTCCCGAAGGAGAGACGCTTATTCTTTGTTTAGTGTTTTTTTTATGAGTTTTCTATTTTGAAGTTTGCATAAGTGAGTGTACCTAAGTCTTACTCAACGGGATGTCTACTTCTTACATCATTCCGAAATGGAATGCGCAAGAGGCACACCTAGTTAAAGGGGAAATCCCTAAATCTAGTCCCAAATATGGAGGCTTAGACACACTAACGTACTGACATTTATTAAGTGTTTTTGTGATTTTGGATTAAGAAGTGTTTTTTAGGTTTTCTTTGTGAAGTAATTTTATTCTAAGACCTATTCATCATGATAGATATTCTACACCTCGCCCCGAAATGGAACGCGTGCAAGTACCCCATGGCAAAGTCTCGTGGCACATGAGAAGACTTTTCATTTATTAAGTGACTTGAAGTTATGTTTGAAGATGAGAGGAGAGAGAGCACCAAAAGGATCTCAAAGGTAAAAACTACAAAAGGGGGACTAACAAATCCTAATTTTTATCATGCATAGGGGTCCTAGGTTAGCGTGGCTTGAAGTATAACCTAAAGAACAAAAAGGAAAGAAGAAAATAAGAAGAAAGGAAGTAGAAAGCAACTTACTTCTCTCAAAGAAGTTAAGTTGTTTCTAAGGGGGGTGGAAAGAATTTGTACAAATGATGGAATAAGCTCATATCATACACAAATAAAAGGCATAAAAGAAAAAAAGAAGAAGAAAGAAGTTTGAAGCGTGGATATCTCATCCACACCTCTTACTCACCATAGCCCCTGAAAGTGTTAGCAACATTCACAAATGACAAGTAGAGATCAAGTAACTTCAAACAACGGAAGAAGAAACATTTAATCATCACAAACCATCATAACCAGAACCTAAACATCACACAAGATTGATAAACTTGGTCACACAACACCACATAAAGAAGAGTGTAAGAAGTCATTCAAACAACTAACAAAACACCATGGAAGAAATAAAGTGAGAACATGTGATTAGAAGCATCATTATATATCTTTTCCAAACATTGTTAAATGGATTTTCCGTAGTAGTGCCTCTTTAAATATTTATGTTTTCTTGGCTAAAGTTGTTTGTTGTTGATTAGGAAAGTATGGGAAATGTTTTATTGTTTTATTGAAAAGGTATAAGGTAGCACGCCAAGGTATCGCAGTCTTATGCCTATGTATCCTATATAGGAAGTCAAAGCAATCGTAGTTCAGCTAACTATGGATGAAAACATGTTTGTTGGTTGGTTTTTAGGAGAAGATACAAGTTGTCATCTTAAAAGAGAATGCTCAACTATATCAACACAAACATAAGAAGGTTAATATTTGCATCATAATAAGATAAGGGCTTCAACTTGGATGTAGAATCAACAAGTATGCCACATACCTCCCTTAAATGGAAAAGTATCACAATATTTAAATTTCATTGTGGGGATAGAAGATACATCTCTTCTAGATAGATGACTCATGTCTAATCTCTTTGGAAATGTTTTAAGTGAAAAGCCAAAGTGGTAAAGGTTCCAAAGTTTAAAAAAAAATCCTAAAGTTTGAACTAAGTCTAAGTAGAAGGTGAATAAGGAATGCAACAACTATATGTATGCACATGACATCAAGTCAACAATAAATTATCTTCCCTTGGATTTAAGCAACAATAGCATAAGATGAACATGGATACATAAACAATACATGCCATTTAGGTTAAAAGTAGAAACACGACATCAACGTGATTTTGAAAACATGACTAAACAATGATCAACATCAATGCATAAGGCATGTCTCAAGTATAAACAAGATCAACACATGAATCAACAAGAACAAACATGGCACATTTGAAATAAACATGAACTTAGGTCAACAAAATAAACAAAACATTTGAAACAAGTCTAAACATAACGTGGACATCAAAAGATACAAAGGACATGGATTTATCTTTTAAATTACCAAGCATCAAACATAAATATTTGGAATAACAATGGACTTGTCAAAAATTAGGTCAACATCAACAACAACAAAATGTCTTACACAATGGACATTGAAAAATAAAATGAACACGACATCAAAATTAATAATGAAACAAAGTGTACAAATCAATTAATATAAGGTATTCTAAAATAAACAAAGAAAACACTAATAAATAAATAAAAGAGAACAGATATTTTTAGGTTTTTTAATATGAGAATGAAATAGAGGATGAATTAAATGTTTTTTTAGGATTTAAAATTAAAATAAAAAGATAAATAATAAATAAACATTAATTTTTTTTTTGGATTTTTTATGTGAAAAATAAAATAAGAAGAAAATAATTAAATAATTAAAATATTTTTTGGATTTTCAATGTTAAATATAAAAGAAATATAAAAAAGGGAAGTGTGATGGAAATTAAAAAAGAATGGGAAAAAAACTTAAAGAAAATAAAAAAGAAAAAGGAATGGGTTTAAAATTAGAAAAGGAGGGGATAATAGTAAAAACCCCAAGGCCCAACAAGGAAGGCCCACGTTGGAGAGGGAGGCCTTTGGTGTTCTGAAGAATCAGAGCTTTTGATCAAGTGGAGAGTCAATAAGTTGATTCTCATCTCAGGCTGGAAGAACATGGTGAATGACAAAGGGTGGAGGGTGACGCGCATGTGATCAAAATAAGCAACATAGCAAGAATAAAACATGAAAAAAGGGGGTCAATCAATGTCGAACCCATGAGCCTTAGTATATATGCGCTAGACTAACTCTCAAACCACTATGCTAAGGCTAACCTACTGATTATAAGTTACAAGCATTGAAATATATATTAAAATACTAATTAAAAAACTGAAAAGAAGCGCGCAGGTCTAGGTCATCTTCTTCCTTATGGAAAACGATTTCCATCATCAACATCAAACACAACTTTGCCAATTTTGCACCAAAATAAACAAGTAAACTCACTATTCCACTCAGAATTTTACAAGGAACATGAAAATAGAACTTAATTTCATTTATATTAACTACAGTTCACAAAATCACACAATAACAAGAAATTACCAAGAATTTTAGAATAAATTTACATAGCATACATGATTAATCAATGGCCATTTTCTTGGATCTTTCATTCAACATGTTAAGGCAACAAAATGGTATCAAGAAATGATTGAAATGATGCTCAAAACATAGAGTTCAAAATGTCAAAAAACATTACATGTTGGAGTGTGTCTAGTGCACCCTTACAACATTTATAGATGATAAAGGATGATGCCTACAACTTCTGCGAACCCCCAGGAGTGTGTTGCGATGCTTGGCTTATGTTGAAACCCTTTGAATCTCTCTACCTAAATCAAGTAGCAGAGGTGAAAAGTGAGGTTGTGGTTATGGTGTTTTGAGTGTTATAGTCAAGGTTCAATGCTTTGGACAAATTATATGATGTTTATGGAAGGTGTTTATGTGAACAAAATTGCAAGGAAAGTGGAAGAATCAAAAGATTTAAAGTTTTGTTTTTCTTGCAATGATGGAGGTTTTAAAAAATACTCAATGTGATTCTGAGGATCTTGTTGGTTTTTGTTATGTGTTTTTATTTGAGATGAAGCCTCTATTTATAGTGAATGCGTTCAGGTTTAGTGCAATGGTTATTGACATTGTTTGATGGACTTTGCAACTTTTGCATATAGTTGGTAGAAGGTACAATTTTCTTTTGCTTTATGGTAACCCCTAAGTTGACATGCTCTACATTTTTTCTCAGATTTAAGAAATGGTCTCCAATTTTAAGATCAATTCCTTAACTTGTGGAAGAAGGTTTATTGATCAAAATCCCTTTTTCACATTGTGCACAAAGTACTTCAAAGTAACACATTGGGCCAAGTTCTTACCCTTTATATGAGGATCAATTCTACAGGAATTTGGTATCAAAGTGAAGATCTTATATGATACTACAAGTTTCATGTTGATCACAACCTGAAAAGGTGCTTAAAAAGTGCCCAAAAGGTGTCTCTAGTTTGTGTGACCAAACTGGTAAGGGCTTTTTAATCAATTTGGACTTTGTTCATCATGATGAAACCTTTACTTTGGCCATCCATATCTTTCAATTGATAAAGGTTTTTTTTATAAATCTTTCCACCAAGATGAAGTATGAAATGTGATATTTAATTGAAGCCTTCAAGCATCAAAATTGGTGGCTTGAGTTTTTCATAAAGAATCCACAAAGTCATGTACTTGACAAGGTAAAAAACAGAGAAAAAATTCTAAGTGTTTTGGATTTTCACACAGCTTGAATACCTAACTTTGAACATCAATTTCTCCCACTTCAATAAAGCTTTTGGCTTGTAATTTTCATCAAATTTTAGTATCAAATGTCATATTTAAGAAGAGCCCTTAAGTGTTTCAATTGGATGCTTGAATCAAAAGCCATGGCCTTGGAAAATTGGTCACTTGATCATGCAACTTTGTACTTAGAGAAATTTCCATAAACCCTAATTTGATAACTTTGGATATTTTTCTTGATTTTCTTGATTAACCTTGATCCAATGCAATCATATTTCATATTTTCATAATTATTGACTTGAGATGTCCATGGTTGACCAAAAATGTCAAAACTCAAACTTTGACTTTGAGCATTTGTTGACTTTGTATCAGATTCAAATTTTAGGCTAATTGGATCATATGAGTGGACCACCAAGTTGTATTTGAAACCTTTGGTTCATGTCTTGATGTATGAGGTCATGCTCAGATGAAAAATTCAACACCAAGTTGTCTTTGGTCAAAACCCTAATTTGGTGTACCAGATGAATTTGAGCTTGATAAACTTGAATTGATGCAATCTTGAACTTGATTGTTGATGAAGGGAAACTATTGATCATGTTGAATGAATTGGGAGATTGAGAATTTGAGGATCACACAAATCCTTGATTGCTCATTTTCTTGAACTTCTTGATGCAAAAACCCTAACTTGTGGACAAAGCAACCAAGGTACATATATATTTTAGTTTTCAATGGGATTAGTAATGCACAAAAAAACACACATGAAATGTTTTATGCTATTCAAATGATGAGAATTATATTAGGGGCGAAAATTAGGGCATGACAATCCAATTGATCTTAAAAATGAAAATTTCATTGCTAGAACAATACCTTCAACGTTACTAAGTGTGACGAAATATTTGATATATTGGTTATTTATGGACAAATCCTAAAGGGACTAAAGTCCCGCCATTAAAATAGAGAAAGGAAAAAGTTTTTTATATAAATTCTATAATTATTTGGGTCATAATACTTCTCGATGTGTACTCTTCTAGGACCTGGTGGAAAATGCTCTCAAGGATGGCAAACTCAAGTTTGTTGACAAGCAGAAACTGCACCCATAAGAGGAAGCTAAAACCAAAGCTGAAGATCTCTTTGTCAAGCCACTAGACATCATGGTCTTCGACATTGTTGACGGTAGTGGGACTGAAGACAACAAACCAGACCATGAGGATCAAACAATGAAGGCCTACCCCCGAGTAGAAGAGGAGCTGGTTGATTTTTGAATCGTTGCAGGTTGAAAGATTTTGAGGTAATATTGTGTCTCATGTGTAGCTCTATGTTTGACAAAGAAACCATTAAAGAACTGGATTGGAAAATTCCTTACCAAGCTAAAAAGTTTGTCTAACACGATAAACCCAAGGAACCTTTCTCCAACAAAGGAAAAGGCCCAACAAAGTACCAGTGTAGGACTTATGTCCCTACTGCAGATGCATCTTCTAGAGAATGGTTACACCATGATCGGAAATCACAAACTAATGGGGGAAAATGGAACGTTGTGAATATTGATTATGGTTCCTCATATCGTGACAACTCTCAAGTTTTGAAGAAATATTCTTATGTCTCGTAGAACTACATGGGGAAAAACCCATGACTAAGACTTAGTGGAGGAGACACCAAAGAAACAAGAAAGTTGCAGGAGAGGCTTAAAGCTCTAGCAGAAGTGATAATATCCAATCTATTGATGGAGGTTGATTTAGTCGACATCCAGTCAAGCCAAGGTTATTTCCCCATCTATCGACCATAAAAGAGGAGAAAACCATAAAATATAGGGCAGTCAAAGACGCCGATATGGAGACAGATAACTTTGATTTAGGGTCTGAGCCAAAATTATATATCATTAGTAAGATATATGTTTTTCTCATATAATACGACACATTCACATAAATAATTGAGGAATAAGGTCTTGTTGAAGAACTAGCTACCCAAAAACATTTGTGTTATTATGTGATGAATGAGGGCTCATTGAATGAAGACTGTGTCAATTTTGAAAGGCCAAACATGGCCATGTAACAACACATATAACCTTTGTATATAAGGGCTAACGTAAATGGTGTGGGTATCAACAAAATTTTTGATCGGCTATGGAGCATGTGTCAATGTTATTCCCTAATCCCTCTTGGGAAAAATAGAAAAATTTACCACATATTTAGCCTGTACTAACATGGTATTATCCAACTATGAAGGAAAAAATAGCAAACCCTTAGGAGTTATTCAAGTTGACATAATGGTGGGAACTACCACTACTACGGAAAACCCATTTAATAATGGTTGGAAAATACATATAATCACACAGGTCAAGTCGTTGTTATGTAGAGTTTTTTCGTAAATGTGCTACTTATAATCACGATCCTGGGACCATTGTTGTATTCTAGAAAGTGCACGATATATCACAACGGTTATGCTTATCAACCATTGTGATATATACGGTACTGGGTTCTTAACAACGGTTATTCTTAGTGACCGTTGTGATATATTCTTGAAAACAGACTCACACAAACCACTGTTTTCCAAATTGCTTGCGTCTCATCGTTCATTTTACGTTCCTTTACATATAGAATGTGGTTCAATGGTTTGAGTCTGTCATGACATCAATTCCTTTTATTTAAAATTAATTTGAATAATATTAATAAATTGTTGTTATTTAAATTAAACTACAAGAGAAGATATGGATGTGATGAAGGATTTAGGTCATTGTACCATATCCTATATGTAAAGGAACGTGAGATGAATGATAATACAGATGCAATTAGGAAAATATTGATTGATATAAGTTGTTTTTCAAATATAACTTAATTTCCAGATTATAAGTTTCTATGTCAGCATCATACAACAACATACGATATTATGTAATGTTCTGAGAATTTAAAGAACAAAACATTGTTAAGTCACAAGAAGCTTCTTTCTAGTGACTAAGTAATGTTTTGTTCTTGTTCTTAAAACACAACTACATACAACAACAACATACATGCAACAACACAACATACAACAAAAACAAAAACATACAACAACAACATACGTAAAAAAACAACATGCAACATACATGCAACAACACAAGAACATACAACAACAAGAACATACAACAACAATGTACGTACAACAACATACAACAACAAAGGATACTATGTCATTTTTAAATAACAAACCTCCTTTTATCTGGAACAAATTATGAATTTAATTTAATTTATGAAGCTATGAAAAAAATACAAGGTGAATGAAGTTGAGACATTAGCTTCATCCTTCTTGTATTTTTCTTCATAACTACACAAACCATATGTATCATAGTCAATGTATGTGTTTTGTTAAAGTAGTGAAGACGAATATGAAACAATAAAAACATCAAGCAAATAAAAAAATTAGAACCCATTTTAAACAGAAAATGTAAACGAAATTGAAGAATAATTTTAATAAAGGAACCTGAAATATTATTAAAGAGTATCATAGTGATTGGTGAAGAAGAATCTGAAGGTTGAAGTTTGGATTTTCATTTGAGAGAAACAATTGTTAGAAAGAAAAAAAAAAGTGAGATGCATGCTAGGGTTACTGATGAACGATAAATATTTTGGCTTATATAGTAAAACAATATCACATATCATCACTGTTAGAATGTAAAACAATGATAATACTTTAAAGAATATCAAATTATATCACAATGGTTAATAATAACCGTAGTAATATCCTTTTTATTATTTATTCAAAAAAAAACGCCTTAACTTTAAATGAATACAATTTTTGAGAGCGATGAGGTTCGAACCCATGAAAGATTGATTGTATCATATCAGTTATAACGTCAACCATTAATACACTCTACAAATTTATAATTAAAATATAAAATAAAAAAGCTAGTTGTCGCTCCTGGAAAAGACATTAAGTCCCACGGTGTAGACGCGAACGGTCGGCGAAAGAGAAAGAGGTTGAATTGAAAGAGTCGCCAGCTAGGCATTTTTATCCCGAAGGAAAGGTAATGCTGCATAAACCTGGAAAGAGATGGATAAGACGGTTGCGAACCAGAGAAACTGAGAAAGGGGGTTGGTTACAATCTGGGAAGGTATTAGCACCCAGATCGTCTGTCGTACTAGAAGGGATCCACGCTTACAAGATTGTGTTTAAAAGGAGTAGGTGTATGTGCTATCTGTGTGCAAAAGTTAGGGGAAGAAAGTACAGGTGTCTGTGCAAAAAGGTGAATTGCTCAGGAACTGAGGCTTAAAAAAAAGAATGCTGAAAGAGGGTGAAGACACAGAGACTTTTGTTCGATAACTGTTAAGTTATGCCTACGTATCCTCTTATGCAATGAGGAAGTTAGAACGCCGTAGTTCGACTCAAAGAGACTAGAAAAGAATTGACTGTGAACTGCTTGCTTGTCTATGCTCAAGTGTATGACTCGTCTGGCTCGAGTGCTAACTGTCTTGCATTAGACGGAAGAAGCGAGTTCTCGTTTGTGAATGAATGTGATGAGAAAAGAATCCCGGAGGAGACGATTATTGTTTGTTTTTGTGTTTTCAGTTTTTTATTGTTTTTGGTGTTTTGCATAGGATAATGAGCTTAAGCCTAAATCAAGGGTTTACAAACTCATTATATCCTCCTTGATTAGGGATAGTGAGCCTACTTAAGTTTGAGATAAACATCTCAATTTAATTACCATGATGATGTAGGATTAAGATCATTAACATACTTGTGATTATTTAGATGTTTATGGGTTTTGTTTAGTGTTAAGTAATGAGTTTAATCTCTAATCACAAATTAGTGAACTCATTACACCATCCTAATAGAAGGATAATAGATGAGAACACTTAGGCTGAGGAAGATACCTCAACTTAATCCATGGTTAGGGATTAAATTCATTATATAACAAACCTTTATTAAATGGATTTTAATTAGAGGATGAGATTAAGAAGTGGATTTTAAGTCTGTAAGACAACTTGAGGGGGACTTGTCCATTAAACACTAGGGTTAGTCCCTCTTAACCATATGGAAGAGATAGAACCCTAATGTAAGGCCCAAGTTATAAGATAAAGTCTTAGTGATTATTAATGTGTTTTGATTAAGAGGTGAAAACAAATTAAGGGTTTAACACTAAGGATTAAATTTATACACTCTATCCTAAGATAAGGATGCATGCATAACCCTAATTCCAAAGTTCTAAAGCTTTAAGAGTTTAGCTTCTGATTATGAGATGAGAAGAGAGACTCAAGGAGACTCAAAGGTAAAAGAGTAAGGGAGACTATATGCAACCCTAAAAGCTATCATGCTTGGATATCCTATGGTTTGTGAGGCTTAAGAGAAAATATCTTCAAGAAGGCCACCATGGAAGAAGCAGATGAAAAGAGAAATAAGAATGCATATGAATAAGAAAGAAGAAGTGGGAGGTGAAGGAAAATCCACCTCCCAGATAACTTACCAAAAGTACCTGAAATGTTAGTATGAATGCATAAGGAATGAAATGAAATGAAATAAGACAAATGAAGGTGCAAAGACCAAAGTTAGAAGTCAATATTCAATGCAAATGTGTTATGAGATGATGTAAAGTCATACAAGATGCATATGAATGATCATACAAAGATGAGATGTAATGGAAGCATGTTTAGAAGCATGAAAACACATGGATGTTCATGGAATGTAATGAATGCAAAGCATTCAAAAATGATGCAACAATGATCAAGAAATGTTTCAAACATGTCCTAAGATGTCTAAGATGACATACAAAAGAATGGAATGGCATGACAAGTTCACATGTTCATGAAATGCAAAGGAGAATGCAAATGAAGATGCAAAATTAGGGTTTTAAGGCAACATGAGATGCATATGACCAAAACAGAAGTAATTACCATGATAATGAAATTGAGCTCAAACAAACCCTAAACCTATAAGATCACACTCCAAAGGAGAAAGTCAGAAGCCAATCCTTGTGAAAGTTATGAAATTTCTAAGTTAATTAGGGTTTTGGGTGCTTCTAAAGGGAAAATGCAAATCAAATTGAAAATACAAGATAAAAACATGAGGTAAATAACCTAGAAACTATATGCAATATGTGAAACAATGAAAAAATAACCAAGTTCAAACTCATCATGGTTAGGCAGAAATGAATTTTTCAAGTTAGGGTTAAAAAATGTGAAATTTAAGAACCCTAATTCAAAGAATTGTGAAAATGTGATCAAACCTTAACAGAAATTTGTATGGTGAGTTTGAAAATGTTTCTTAATGTTTAAGAATGCTTCATGATTTTTTTGGTGATTTTTAGAAACCTAAATGCATATTTAATTAATTAAAATCAATTAATTGATTAAATAAAACATTTAAATATTTTAAAAATAATTTTTTAATGAAAAAATTAAAATAAAAAATGTTTTTAGGTTAAGAAAAATATTTGAAACAGAAATGAAAAGTTTGAAATTTTTTTGATGATTTTTGCTATTTTAAATAAAATGGACAAAAGAAATGAAAAGAAAATGAAATAAAAACAAATAAAATGCAAAGTCAACTGATCTGATGGTTGGGATTCAAATGGAAGAAGACTGCCCGCGTGATCCTAAGGCCCATATTGAATCTGGCTAATTAAACGGATTAATTTAATTAATTATAATTAGGGTTTAAGTGAAATGATCTGAACCACTCAAACGCGCGTGAAGCAAGATCCAATGGCCTACATCTAAACTGAGCTGATTAACCATAATCCTAACTCTAATCACTCTCAGGTGACCGGAGCAAGCTCTGGTCATCTTCTTCGGTCACTCTTCCACCCCAACTCCCTAAAAATCCCATAAAAACGCATCAAACTCTCCAGAAATGATCAATGAACAACATTAAACATGAATCCAACAACAAACAACATTTATATTCCATCAAATTCATGAATCGAAGCAAAACGGAAAATTGCACAAAACTTTCCGAAGCTAAATACATGCTTGTTTTCAACTCATTTTCAAAACCAAACACATCACAATGATCAGTGAAGCATGTAGATTGATATTGTAACTTAAAAGGCAAGTTCTGGAAAATTTGTTCTTGATGATACCTGAGATGAAGCTTTCTCAATCTGAGCTTTCTAGACCTTTCCTTGATGCAAAACCAACCCACTTGGTCCCCTTGTGCTTCTGAAAGACTTGAATGAAGCTTGTATGGCTTGGTTTGTGAGTTTCAGTTATGAATGTGCAGAAATTGTGTTTTAGTTTGAGAAGCTTTCACGCCATTGTAAGGGTTGCTTTGTGATCCTTATGATGTGTATGATTGAATGGTGCAAAGAGTTTTGAGGTTTGATGGTTGTGCTGAGAGATTCAAAGAGATGAAATTTTTGGGGATTTTTGTGAAACTCAGCTTGTGGAATGTTTCATGTTTGTGTGTGTTATGAAATGGTTTGCATAAGGTTAGTATAGGCCAATGAGAGTGATCAGAAAGTGGGTGGTGGCATAATGTGATTGGTATGGGCTAAGTTGCAAAAATGTCAACATTGTGTACTTGAGGTATGGGCATGGTTCAGAGCTGGCTTTAGGGGTGTCTTGGCCTCAGCTGAGTTTGTGGAGAGCCCTAGGATTGAATTTGTGCAGCTGGATCACTTGGATGAAGAGATATCATGTGTTTGGCAAATTTCCAACTTTGAAGATTTTGTGAAAATGGCTTAATGAAACTTGCAATCCAAGGCATAATTCTGATCAAGGTAAGTCATGTGATGTTGTTATGATGCTTAGAGGTCAATTAGAGGTCATGAAATGGCTTAGAACTTGAATTTGCAAAAATCCCTCTTTGGTGCACACTTGAAAATTATATGATTTTTGCCAACTTTGAAAGGCCATATCTTGAGTTCTAGGATGAATCAAGACATGTTCTTGTAATTTTTGAAAATGGGAAGACATAATCTACAACTTTCATGCCCAAGAATTTTTCATTTGAAGCTTTTTTGGTCATGAAATAATAGGTTGAATATCTTTCCCAAAATGGAAAGTTTCCATTACAAGTCCTTTCCAAAAATAGCAAGTTTGCATTTGGCTCAAAATTATTCAACTTTGTAAAATTCCAACCACTTATAAGATCAAATAAGGATCATAGAGACTCAAAATGATGATGATGACCCTTTGGTACCCTTGTTGGGGGCCTCAAATGCCCTGATTTTGACTTTACTTGCTCAAGAAGTTACCCAATGATCAGATGACTTCCACAGTGAATTTCTTCATCAAACTTGGCACACATGATCCTTATAACATATTAAGACCATTAGAAACAAGAATGACCAAAAAAATGGGATTAAGGCCTCTGAAACCAAAACCCTAATTTTAGGTCATCTGTGCAGGAAATCTTCAGTCTGCCTTTATGCCTTTGCCATGCTTTGTGATCCCTTGACTTTTATGAACTTTGGGGAGCATATTATGATCATGGAACACACATGGACCCTCTTGGTAAGCTTCAAGACCTTTGGGATGGCTCAGATGACTTCTTGGATTGCTCAGATCACAAACCCTAGATGCAGATGAAATGGATTATGCAGTGGGATATGATATGCTTATGCTAATGCAAAAATGAAAGATCACAAGCCATGGTGTGAGAAAAAGTGAGGGTAAATTTGGGGTGTTTACAGCTGCTCCTATTCAAGCATGAGTTAGCTGTGCAGGATGTAAGTGTCTGGCTTAACAGACAAACAAGATAACTTGTGGTTGAATACCAAAGACAGTCCGAAGTTTGCACTCGCTGGGGAGAAGAAGAAAAGGGATATAAATTGTAAAAGATAGTAAATATGAGTATCAAATACAAACGATGAAGGACGACCATCGAGCAGAGGACGACTGCTGGCGGTAAAACAGTAAGTAAAGTAATGACGGGGACGACCATCATGCTGGGAAATAAAGAAACTACGACGGGGACGACCATTGGGTAAAGTGATGAAGGACGATCATCGAAAAGAGAAAAGACCACGACGGGGACGGCCATCAGGTAAAGAAATAAAATTCTCTGGGGATTAAAGGAATGAGGGAAGCACTGACGGGGACAACCATCAGGTTGAAGGGTAAATAGACCGCGACGGGGACGGCCATTGGGTTAAAAGAATAAATGAAATAATGATGAGGGACATTCATCAAAAGGTGAAGGACGATCACCTAGCGGGGGACGACCTGCTCTTATCACGACATAGGACGAATGCTGGATAACAAGGGTAACCGATAGGGACGACCATCAGACAAGCATGATGAAGGACGATCATCAAGAGGTGAAGTACGATCACCTAGCAGGGGACGGCTGCTCTTGGGGGATTATCTCGACATAGGACGAATGCCGAATAACAAAGATCAACGATGGGGACGGCCATCAGATAAATGATGAGGGACGATCATCACAAGGTGAAGGACGATCACCTAGTAGGGGACGACTGTTCTTTATCACGACATAGGACGAATGTCAGATAGAAGGTTCCAACAATGGGGATTCCACTGGGGAAAGGATGAGGGACAGTCATCTAAAGGTGAAGGACGATCACCTGGCAGGGGACGGCTGCCGAAAATATCACGACATAGGACGAATGCCGGATAGAAAGAGTTGTTTTATCTTTTAGGGGATGTAAACACAGACGAGTGCTTACGCTTTACAATAGAAGGCATAAGTGTTTGACGGTGTGTATAGACCAAAGATGCGGACGAGCATCCTTGGGACCATGATACAGACGAGTATCGGTAGAAACAAATGTTGACACGTGTTTAAGGGTGATGATACAAACGAGTATCAATCGGTTGATCAAAGAACACAGACGAGTGTTGAATCTGCTGAGGGGTGATATATACAAGATACAGACGAGTATCAAAGACTTCTGTATATGTATGTACAAGTATAATCTGCTGGTGAAGTATGTGCAAAACACGGACGAGTGCCAAAAGATTGAGCAAGGGACACAGACAAGTGTTTTGACTTGCCGGGGAAGTATGACATGGGCGAGTGTCAACAAAGAATATGTATAGGTATGAACAAGTGTTTGAGAATTCTAAAGGTTTTATGGCGACTTTATTGGGGAAAGATGACACGGACGAGTGTCGAGAAGAGCATGCATAAATATGAACATGCATCTGTATCGAGAATGCAGAAGGTATTCTGGCTTTGTCTGCGGGGGATAAATTTTATATATTTGTTGTTGAAGTGAATATGGTATTTGTAGGTGACTGGCTCGAACCTGGCTCATGATCATGCAAATGTTTGATTTTTGTCGTAATTCTCCGTTTTAGACGAAATGCTATGCTTATTTCGGGGGAAAATGATGCGAATGCTATGATTATGTAAATGAGAAACCCGATCCGAGATTCGGATCCCGCAGGGATAAAGATCTCTGGTTTATCTTTCCGGAGGGAGAACTCCGCTGGGGACGAGGAAGTTTTAGCAACTCCGCTGGGGAAGTATTTCATGCATTGCTCTACTAGGGAGAGAACGACAACTCTGTGGGGGAATCAATTCCACCGACTCTGCTGAGGATGAGAGAATCCTGACAACTCTGATAGGGAATAGAAAATTCCTGACCACTTTGCTGGGGAAAAATCCGTCAGGCATTTCTCGGGAGATCCTGCTTGGGGAGGAGATAACTTCTGGGAAGTAATTCGTTGCCACTCCTTCGTCCAAGCGATATGCTGGGGATTGATAAATTCCTTAATGGATCCTCTTAGGGGATAACAACTCCGTGGGGGAATACTTCTATCAAGTAACCCTGCTGATGATGTGATTGTTGGCTTGACTGGGGAACGATACTTGATATGCCCCGTGCTGTGAAAGATTGTCGGCCTTGAGTACCTGCAACCTGTTAAGACAAATGAAACGCTCAAGTGTCCCGAGATATCCTCAACCGGATTCCGTCATAGGAGTTGGATTTGCTTAAGAATTCATATTTCCTGCAAGCATTTATTAAAATGGCTCATATGTTTTATGCAAGTGTTGTACCATGAACTTTGGACATTTTGCAAACGAAACAAAAATGTACAAAATAAAGTGTGACTGAAAATTCTGATTTTATTGATTTGCGTGCCCTGAATAGGCAAGTACAGTCAAATAAGTGAATCCCATGAAATGAGGAGATTGTTGTAAATTGAGAAAATAAAAGTGTTGGCAATGCTGAAGATGATGCTCCAGTGAGCTTCTTTGCTATGATGTATATGACCTTGACATTCTTCTTATCTTGCTTTCTGAGGAAGGTTGATTCTGACAGACGCTTCGTCCTTTCGAAGCTTGCCATGTTGTGAGTGATATAGACGAATTGAGAATGCAGTTGTTCGCTTATTCTCTGATTTTGCGTGGGTCGCCCTTTCGGGTTTTCAATCCACCAGGATACCCATTTTGCCTGAGTTGTCCGATGTGGCTTTTCAACTCAGCGGGTGTACATTTTTTTCAATTTTTCCCTTATTTTTGCCCGAGTCTTTTATTCTGTTTTTGACTCGCCGGGATGCCCTATTTTTGCCTGGACTTACATTCTGTTTTTGTGTCCAACGGGTCATTTTATGCGAAGTATTTTTTAAATGCATCTGAATTCACAGGAGATAGGAAATCCTCGCCATCCATAGTAGTGAGTGTAACACGGTGGGAGAACTGACTTTAGTTATGTTGCGGATAGCAAGAGTCGCCACCGACTTTTATTTTATCCAAAGGAAAGGCATAAAAGAACAGGAAAGACCTTTTAAAAGATTTTTTGGGTCCGGGGGGTAGGTTATGTAAAGGGAAGGTGTTAGCACCCTTTACATCCATGGTTATCCATGGGCTCTTAGTTACTTAGCTCACTTTAAAATGTTTTTGAAATGTGAAGTGTGTGAATAAAAATTTTCTTAAGAGTTTCATAATGATCCATGTACGGATGCGTAAAAAATCTTTGTTTTGAAAATTGTTTGAAATGTATGAAGTGTTTGAAATGTTTTTTAGAAAAGTGAGCAAGTATCTAAGAGGAACCTACCCTAAGTTTAAGTCTTTTCTGTTCTTGAATCCTTTAAATGGTAAGACTATCCCTATTATTAAGGAATAGGTAGTCATTACCTTGGATGTGAGGGACAAGTGAGGGACATCTGTTTAATGAAGGCAACTGTGGGGTGTATTAAGCATTTTGAAGGGACTTATCATCTTTATTCGAAAGGGACAAGATCATTACGAAGGCAACCATTAAGGGACTTGATCTTTAATTATGAAGGGACTAGATGACTTTTCTTTTAAGGGACTTTGCTTTATACACCCTACTTGACCTTTTTGAATAGGCAACATTGAGAGGCACCCCTAGAAAGTGAGATGGCGATCAAAGATCGACTTACGTGTGTGAGTGTTTTATTTTATATTTATCTTATAATTTAAATGATCTAAATTCAATTTTTTAAATAGCATACATGTTACACTCCCTATTTTTACTAACCATAGCATAAAAAATAAATAATTTAAATATTTAAGAAAATTACATCCAGGAGCAATTACATAATAATAAAGCAATTTAAATAAATAGCAAAAATAAATAAATAAGTAAATAAGCAAAATATAAATAATAAGTAAAATAAATAAGCAATTTAATTGGGTTAGTAATAACAATAATAAAAAAAAATGGGATTAGTGATAATCATGTAATAACAATAATAATAAAAATAAACAAATATATTATAATAAACAAAATTTTAATGGTTAGTAGAAAAATTATAAACAATTATATCAATTATTATGAAATTTAGAATTACAAACAAATTAAATAAATTATGAACATATTATGAAAAATTATTAAATTTGCAATTTTTTAGAAATTATTTACATATATATTTAATTATAAACAATTAGAAAATATTTTCATATTATAATAAATTGGACATTTTAATTTCTACCCATATACAAAATTTTAAATTTATAAATAATTTATGTATTTAAAGATTAAATCAAATATTTTAATTAAATTATGAATACAAATAATAATATAAAAGAAGAAAAGAAAATTAGGGTTTAATTGTATAACTAGGGTTTTTTAGAAAAAATATTTTAAAGTTTATAACTTAATATACAATATTAATAATATTAATTTAAGAAATATATACATATTTTAATCTAAATACATAATAATGAAAAAAAAACTAATTTTTGAATTAAGGAAATAATTTTTAGAATTTGGAAAATATAAGATATTTATGATTATTTATAATTACTATTAATATAATTAAACAAAATAAATTAAGCAAAATAAGAAAAAAAATTGGAACTTACCTGGCTGGGAGTTGAACCCAGGATGCTTTACTTGACAACATCCATGCCATACCACCAGGCCAGCGCGCGCAGGTGAAAGGGAAATGCTTCAAATTGGTTTTGTTCATTAGCCTAAAAATCAGAAAAAACAATGAAAAAGCAAAAGGCCTGGGGGATTCGAACCCAGGACCTTACACACAAACACACAAGTACATGACCATTCCAGCTAGATGAGCGAACCTGTTACCAATCTCACTACAAATAATAATATATTAAAGTTGTAGTTAAAATGGAAAAATATCAAAAGAATTGGCTGGAGGCAGGATTCGAACCCCTGTCCTTCAACCAAACACACGCTAGCCTTACCACTGGGACAAGCGTTGGCTTGTGAAATAAAACAGACAACAAAACATAAAATATTTAAAACGAAATTCAAATTTCCAGAACGCGCGCAGGACCTTCTTCTTCCTCCAGACCTGCAAACTTTCCTGCGAATTTTGCTAGGGTCTTTGCTGCGGATTTAGTTTCCTAGGTTTTCCTGCGTTTAATCAAACATCAAGCAAACAGCAATATTTTGTGAAATTGATTAGTGCATTACGTTCTATGAGGTCTATACAACACAGCCATGTTTCTAAAATTCATTTATAGTTGATGAATCGAAGAACCCTAAAAAGGCCATAAAACCCTAACTATGGTGGTTCCTTCATCCTGCACTTAAAATCGAATTGATTGATCCAGAAACGCTTCAAACTTCATCACAAACACAAATATATGATCAAATTCAGACAATAATATCAATATTATGGGAATCGAAAAAATCATAAAGTGGATGAACAATGCTTCGGTTTGCATAATTTAAGGGGTTATGGATGCATATGAGCGATGATTCATGATCAGTGAGGTCCAAGGATTCTTCTTGTGTCCTTAAAATACCTTAAAGAGCTTTGTATTGAGGAATCCGAATTTGAGTTTGTGATGGATTTTTTGGTTTGCAAACTCACTCTTGGGGAGGCTGCAATTCGTGCTTGTCATTAGGGTTGCACTATGTACTTATAGGATGATCAAATGAGGCTGAAAAACTAGGTCATTGTGTAGAAGATTTGATATGAAAAGATTCAAAAATATTATGCCTTAAAAATCAAATATCCTTGTATGAACACTTGCTATTTTAGGCTAATCCTCATGATTTTCTTTCCACTTCAATTCTAATCAAATTTATGAATTTCTAGAAGCTTAAACCAATTTAAATCTTAGACTTTTATATTTTATTTTTATTTAAAATGATTTTTAATGAATTAAATCAAAATAAATAAAAATGAAATAATAAAAAATCTGATTTTTATTGACTTGGGTCGTGCATGAAGTCATAGTGTGGATTGGGTCATCATTTGGCAAGCCCATTTGGAAGAAATTGGTTTTAGACCTCCATTTTCATCATAAACCAACCCAAAATTTCCCAACTTTGCAAGGGCACACATCCTTCAATTTTAATGCTATGAGGGTGGTCTTGGACATTTTGGAAAGCTTAAAGAGTCCTCTAAACAACCCCACTGGTTTCATGTCCATATCATTTACCAATCTCAAGTTATGCCCTTTTGAAGTTGTTGACTTTTTGTTGACTTTCAAAAGGACCTATAATGTCTTAGCTTATACCTTCCAAATGAAGCATTTTTGGGCTTGGCTTGTGAGACACAAAGTTGTAGAGAATTCAATTTCCTTAAAAATGAGCTTTGAGTGGAGACTTGGTGATGAAGTATGTGAAAGTTATGGCTGGTCAAAGTTCAGTTGACTTTTACTGAGGAAACCCTAATTTAGAAACTCCTGATTCTTGATGATCTGGAATCTCCTTGATGAATCATGATCAACCCTTGATCAAATGATGAATTTTACTTCATATACTTGATGTTGGCAAAAAATCATGAAGTTTGACTTTGGTTTGACCACAGTTGACCTCAGTTTGACTTTTTAACTACTTTAATTGATTTTGACTTATCTGATCATCTGACTGAGCAAATCTTTGAGAAAAGTCTTGAAACTTGTCATGGGGATTCTTAGACACATATAAGATGTTATTAAGCTCACTTGAAGTCTTGGAAGTTCATTTAGCCTGATTAAAGTCAAAACCCTAGTTTTAGATGCACTGCTTAGGAGGTGCATTGTCTGAGGGAATTGTCAATTCTTCTGACCAATTGTGAACCTTGTGAACCTTATGAACCATCATAAAATATCTTGTGAACCTCATGGGAGGTATTGTGAACCTTGTGAACCTCATAAAGTGACTTGTAGACTTCATGAACCTCATGAAAGGTCTTGTAAGCATTGTGAATCTTGTGAACCTCATAAAGTAACTTGTAGACTTCATGAACCTCATGAAAGGTCTTGTAAGCATTATGAATCTTGTGAACCTTGTGAACCTTCTTAGCACACAAAGTCTTGTATTGTGAGGGCAAATTTTGGGGTGCAACAGCTGCCCCTGTTCAGTTTTCTGAAACCTGAGGGGTTAGATTGGTATGTTTGCCAGTCGTGACCTGGAAGGTTGAAGGGGATTGAACACAAAAGCCCAAAAATTTGCACTCACCGGTGCGTAAACTGAGATTGATGGTTGGTTGTATATGCTTGAGTGGGCTTAAAGATGCCACTTGGAGAAAAGTTCTTCAGATACATTTCTTGGAGGATAAAGCAGTCCAAAATATGAAGATATAATGATAGTTTTCAGGAGGATAAAGCAGTCCTGATGAGATAATAAGCTTTCAGGAGGATAAAGCAGTCCTGAGACGTTGATAATATGCTTTCAGGAGGATGAAGCAATCCTGAGGTAATGATGATAGCTATCAGGAGGATGAAGCAGCCCTGAGGTAATAATATGATTTCAGGAGGATAAAGCAGCCCTGAGGTAACAATATGATTTCAGGAGGATAAAGCAATCCTGAGGTAATAATAATCTTTCAGGAGGATGGAGCAATCCTGAGGTAGTGATGAGCTATCAGGAGGATGAAGCAATCCTGAAGTAATAGTATGCTTTCAGGAGGATAAAGCAATCCTGATGAGATAATAAGCTTTCAGGAGGATGAAGCAGTCCTGATGTAGTAGAAGTCTTCAGGAGGATGAAGCAGTCCTGATGGATGATATGCTCTCAAGAGGATGAAGCAATCCTGAGGGACAAGAAGATTTCAGGAGGATAAAGCAATCCTGAGGGATGATAACTTTCAGGAGGATAAAGCAGTCCTGATAATCACAAATCTGTTTGCTGGAGAATTAACCTGAAACAAGGTAGCATTCTGTATGATAGTATTAGCTTATGCATTATGTATGCATGTATGATATGATGCACTTAAGTAATGTATTATGTATCTATGGATGTATATGTTATGGTATGATGTAAATGATGTATGTATGATATGATGCTGCTGGAAGCGTCTGGATATCTTCGTATAATAACTGCTGGCCAGGGAAAATAAATCCCGGTTTGTTGCTGAAGAATATGAGGAATTCGTTCCCGTCTTGTTTGATAATATATTATACATACCCTCCCGTCTACTGGGGATAGCAAGGTATATATAACCTCCCGTCTGCTAGGGATAGTAAGGTATATATCACCTCCCGTCTGCTGGGGATAACAAGGTATATATAACCTCCCGTCTGCTGGGGATAGCAAGGTATATATATCCTTCGTCTTCGTTTGTCGTACCCCTATTGGAAAGTAAATTCCCGAATATCCGTATGAGGATAAAAGATATGGATATAAATTCCAGGGGAGATGTGACTTTATGAAGATGGACTTGCCCTACTGAGGGTTTGTAGCTGTAGAGATGAACCGGCGAAGCTTCGTTGAAATCCTTCCCTCGGTCGTCCTTAGTAAATACTATTACTGCATTTTCATGCATTTCTGGTAAACATCAATCATATTAAGCATTCATGCTTTTTTGGTAAACATCAATCATATTAAGCATTCATGTTTTTTTGGTAACCATCAATCATATTCAAAAGCATACATACATTCAAACACAACCAATGGACGTTTCGCTTATGTAAATAGGGTAAAAGTAAATCTGGATTCAAAAGATGGAATTTATTTATATCAAAAAGTGACCCATACACGGGCAAGTTTGTACAAGGAGACATAAATCCTAGTAAGAGGATTTTGTCATAAAATTTTGTAAAACAAAGAGAATCAGCTATGTGGGAAATAATCCTATTGAGTTTCAATTCTACTATTGCCATTATCTTCAAGTATCTCATCTTCTGCTGTTGAGACGAAAATGATTGGATTGAGCTTTATCTGTTCGAACTTGAGTAAATAACACAACTGGTTGCAGTTTCATGGGTGATCCAAACGAGACATAGTCATACGCTTTAATCCCTAACTTTTGCCTGGATTGCCCTTTCAGGTTTTCAATCCACCGGGATACCCTTTTTTGCCCAAGCCGCCTTTTCAGGTTTTCGACTTGCCGGGTGTACATCTTTTTATATATATCCCTAATTTTTGCCCAAACCCTTTTGGTTTGCCGGGATGCCCTTATTTTTGCCTAGGCCAGTCAACCTAGCGGGTCTCTTTTCATGCGTAGTATTTTTTAACTATGTCTGCGTTTACAGGTTGCGGGAAGTCTTCACCATCCATTGTAGTGAGTATCATAGCACCTCCTGAGAACACTGTCTTGACTACAAATGGCCCTTCATATGTTGGAGTCCACTTGCCCCTAGGATCACCCTGTGGTAATATGATACGCTTGATTACCAAGTCACCAGCCTGATATACCTTTGGCTTAACCTTTTTGTTAAAAGCTTTGATCATTCGTTTTTGGTACATCTGGCCATGACAAACTGCTGCTAACCTCTTCTCATCAATCAAATTTATCTGGTCAAGTCGGGTCTGAATCCACTCATCTTCATCCAAGCCTGCATCCTTCATAATTCTTAAGGAGGGAATCTGAACTTCAATGGGCAGAACTGCTTCCATACCATAGACTAAGGAGAATGGGGTTGCCCCTGTTGAAGTACGTATTGTAGTGCGATAACCATGAAGAGAAAACGGTAACATCTCATGCCAATCCTTGTAAGTAACAGTCATCTTTTGTACAATCTTCTTAATGTTCTTATTAGCAGCTTCAACTGCCCCATTCATCTTTGGACGATACGGAGAAGAGTTATGATGCTTAATCTTGAACTGCGTGCAGAGATCAGTAATCATAGTGTTGTTCAGATTAGAGCCATTGTCAGTGATAATCCTTTCAGGGATGTCGTACCTACATATAAGATTATTCTTAATGAATCGAGCCACCACATTCTTAGTAACAGATGCAAATGAAGCTGCCTCTACCCACTTCGTGAAGTAATCAATAGCAACCAAGATGAAACGATGCCCATTAGAAGCAGTAGGTTTGATCTCACCAATCATATCAATGCCCCACATGGCAAAGGGCCAAGGAGCAGTCAACACATTCAATGGTGATGGAGGTATATGTACTTTATCAGCATAAATTTGACACTTGTGACATGTTCTGGAGTGTTGATAGCAATCAGCTTCCATGGTAGACCAATAGTAACCTGCTCTCAATATCTTCTTTGCCATAGTATGACCACTAGAATGAGTGCCAAAGATCCCATCATGCATATCTTCCATAATCTCTGTTGCTTCCTTCTTATCCACACAACGAAGCAAAGTTGAATCATGATTGCGCTTGTACAGAATGCCATTACTCAAAAAGAACTTAGCAGAAAACCTTCTCAGAAACTTCCTATCTTTGACAGATGCCCCTTCAGGGAACTCCTGAGCTTCAAGATATCTTTTCACTTCATAGAACCAAGGCTTCTCCTCTGCCCCTTCTGTGTCAATCTCATTGCAATATGCAGGCTTTTCAAATCTATCAATTGTAATCTTGGGAGCTTCATCATCCCAGTTGATCTCAAACATAGATGCCATGGTGGCTAAAGCATCTGCCAACTGATTCTCTCTTCGTGGGATATGTCCAAAGGTAATCTCTTTGAAATGTGGGATCAAAGACAAAACATGCTCTTTGTAAGGAATGAGATTATCATGCTTAGTGTCCCAATCTCCTTTGATCTGACTTACTACCAGGGCTGAATCTCCATACACATCAAGGAACTGAATCTTCATATCAATAGCAGCTTTAATACCCATGATACATGCCTCATACTCAGCCATGTTATTGGTACAATAGAAACAAAGTCTGGCAGTAATCGGGGTATGACAACCTTCAGGGGAACTAATCACAACACCAACACCATTACCAAGTGCATTAGAGGCACCATCAAAAACCATAGTCCATCGGGATCCTTGTTCAGGTCCGTCATATTGTCCAGGTTCTTTGGTAATAATCATAATGTCTTCGTCAGGGAACTCAAAACTCATTGACTGATAATCATTCACTGCTTGATGAGCCAAATGATCAGCCATAACACTCCCTTTAATGGCCTTCTGAGTAGTATACTGTATATCATATTCTGTCAAGATCATTTGCCATCTTGCAATTCTTCCGGAGAGAGCAGGTTTCTCAAATATGTACTTGATTGGATCCATCTTTGAAATCAACAAGGTAGTATGGGTCAACATATACTGTCTTAGTCGGCGAGCAGCCCATGCCAAAGCGCAGCAAGTTTTCTCGAGCAGTGAGTATCTTGTTTCACAGTCGGTAAACTTTTTGCTAAGGTAGTATATTGCCTGCTCTTTTCGACCAGACTCGTCATGTTGCCCCAACACACACCCCATTGAGTTGTCTAACACTGTTAAGTACATAATCAAGGGTCTTCCATCAACTGGTGGCATCAAAATTGGAGGTTCTAGCAGATATCTTTTGATTTCATCAAAGGCAGTCTGGCACTCGTCATTCCATTCCATCACCTGATCTTTCTTCAACAACTTGAAGATTGGCTCACAGGTGGCAGTTAATTGGGAAATAAATCTTGCAATGTAATTCAATCGTCCCAAGAAACCTCTAACCTCCTTCTCAGTACGGGGAGCTGGCATCTCTCGTATAGCTTTTACTTTTGCAGGATCCACTTCAATGCCTTTTCCACTGACAATAAAACCCAGGAGCTTTCCAGATCTAACTCCAAAAGTACACTTGTTTGGGTTCAATCTCAACTTGTATTTCTTCAACCTCTCAAACAACTTATGCAGATGATCAAGATGTTGCTCTTCATTCTGGGACCTAGCTATCATATCATCCACATATACCTCTATCTCATGATGAATCATATCATGAAACAAAGCCACCATAGCACGCTGATATGTTGCCCCTGCATTCTTCAAACCAAATGGCATCACCTTATAACAAAAAGTGCCCCACTGTGTAACAAAGGTTGTCTTCTCCATATCTTCAGGTGCCATCTTGATCTGATTGTAACCAGAGAAACCATCCATGAAAGAGAATACCTTATGCTGAGCAGTGTTGTCTACCAGAACATCAATATGAGGAAGTGGAAAGTCATCTTTGGGGCTAGCCTTGTTCAAATCTCTGTAGTCCACACACATACGTACCTTACTATCTTTCTTAGGTACCGACACCACATTTGCAACCCATTGAGGATAAGAAGTTACTGCTAAGAACCCTGCATTGAACTGTTTCATTACCTCTGCCTTGATCTTCTCTGACATTTCAGGACGCATACGATGAACCTTCTGCTTCTTTGGACGACAATCTTCTTTCACTGGTAAACGGTGAACCACAATGTCTGTATCCAATCCTGGCATATCTTCATAAGACCAAGCAAAGATCTCCACATAGTCACGTAACATCTGAACCAGTCTGCTCTTGACACTATCCTCTAAATCAGCCCCTATCTTGACCTCTTTCCTGTTTTCTTCAGTTCCCAGATTCACAACTTCGACTGGCTCTTCATGTGGCTGTATGGCTTTCTCTTCTTGTTGTAACAACCTAGCAAGCTCTACAGGTACTTCACAATCGTCCTCATTTCCGTCTTCAGTTTGATAGATCGGATTCTCGAAATTATAATTGGCAATAGTAGAACTGTTATCAACAGGATCCAGGGTGGATGAGGATCTGCATTTTAGTGATGTGGGTGTGTGTAAGAACACATAGCTGATAAAGCAAAAATAAAAGAAAAGAAAGACAAGGAACACAATATTTACTAAAACGAAACGTCCACTGATTTTATTGAATGAAGTATGCAAATGAAATGACAGCCCGTAACAAGCACACCATTGTGCCCCGGGTAAGACACAAGGCTTGAGAGTTTTAATTGTTCAGAAATTACAAACTTAAAAAAACAACAACACAGTAATAGTATTTACTCCTGACTAAAGGAGATAGGGATAACATCTTCAGCTTTCCAATTATTGAGTCCAGCACCCACAGTAGGAAAAATCCAAGCATCCAGGTTGTAGTCTTCATCATAATCCCCCACAGCATTGATCTGATCTTTCATAACCCCTTGATTGGTGATACGAACAGTACGAGCACGACGAACAGCCTTCTGGGACTCTGCAGTGAAACCCAAACCAAACTTGTCAGACTTGTATGGGATATTAGGAAGCTGACCCCAAATAGTACAACCACCTTCATCCACCACAGCTCTAGCATCGTTGAGGGAGGCCATTGCCATTGTTGGAGGTACTCTGGTGACCACAGGAAATTTCTTCGCAACAGGAGGAGCTACATAATCATTAACAATCCAGGGAACCACTTCAAATGTCTGACACGGAGTTTCAATGTATTCACCTTCCATTTCCAGATATTTGAAGGTATTCACATGGCTGACAAAATATTCTTCCTCTCCATAGACAGTAACAACCTTTCCTTCCACTGGATATCTTAGCTTCTGATGTAATGTAGAGGTTACAACACCTGCCCCATGGATCCAGGGACGACCAAGCAAACAAGAGTATGAAGGACGAATATCCATCACATAAAATGTAGCAGTAAAAACCTGAGAGCCAACTTTGATTGGAAGATCAATCTCTCCATGCACCACTCTTCTAGAACCATCAAATGCCTTCACCACTATATTACTGGGTTTCAGCACAGCATCTTCAGGGCTCAGCTTGTTCAGGACTTCCTTAGGCAACACATTTAGAGAGGAACCATTGTCTATCAATACATGGGACAGGGTAGTGCCCCTGCATTCTATTGAAATATGCAGAGCCCTGTTATGATCCCTCTTGGCAGGGGTCAAATCAGCATCAGAAAATCCCAACCCATTATCATAGGTCAGGTGGGCAACACAATTCTCAAACTGGTCAACAGAAATTGCATTGGGTACATGAGCAGTCTTCAGAAACTTGATCAAAGCTTTTGCATGAGCTTCAGAACATAACAACAAGGATAACATGGAAATCTTTGAGGGAGTATGCCCCAACTGATCAACAATGTCATAATCACTCTTGCGAATGATTTTCAATACTTCCTCCATCTGCTTAGAGAGATCATCAGCAGCTGGCACATCAGTAGATATTGGTTCAATAACAGGACCCTTGCCCCGAGCATCAGCGGTGGAAGTTGCAGTAGGAGTAACTGCATTCTTGGAAATAACTGGTGGAGAAAACACTCTTCCACTTCGTGTGATCTTACTAGATCCAGCAATATTGTCAACATCAACAGGCACATCAGCTAAGGGCTCCTACTTAACACCATGGATGTAAACATCAGACCCATAGTGCCAAGGCACAGCTTTATTAGATGTATACGGAATAGGACCAGGAGTAGTAATGATCAGAGGAGCCACTCTGGCTTCAGCAACAACTTTCACAGGGCCTTCAGCAGTAATCCTGATTGGACCCTGATGGGTGATTTTAATAGGACCTTTGGAAGTGATTCTCACTGGCACTTTGTCAACCATGTCAACCTCTTCAATCTTCCTACCTTGAATAATATGATCCACCATACTTTCTACAGACGATGGAGTCCTCTCAAACACTATAGTATACTTATCCATGAGACGCTGAATTCCATCTCTCAATCTCCAGCAACTATCCGGCTTATAGGTACAATACAAACAATCTTCACGACAACCTGGAAAGAGCCCAGCCTGTACTAACTTTTTCTTGATAACAGACAATGGTGTGGTTAACTCTGCAACTGAATAGACATGTAAATCTTCATCAATGGCATTGACAGTCTTCTCGTGATTTGGTATTGGAGCAGTAATCACATTTGGAGTACCTGGAGGGTCAAACTCAATCTCTCCAGCCTCAATCATATCTTGAATTTTGTTCTTCAAGACCCAACAGTTATTAGTATCATGACCCTGACAGTTTGAATGATATGCACATCGTGCATTGGGATTGTACCTTGGAGAGGTAACATTAGGATTTTGAGGAGCCTCTTTCAAAGTAATAAGTTCAGCCTTCAACAAGTGTTGCAATGCCTGAGCCATTGACATGTTGATCTTCGTGAACTGCCTTCTAGCCCTCTGTTGGTTACCCTGTGGCTGCTCTGGTGTTGTAGGAGTTGGATTTGAAATATGAACTGCACTAACAGACTGATGCCTTCTATTACGATCAGGTTGACCATAAACAGCATTGGATTCTTTCTTCCCAGTGGGAGGCTTCTTTGCAGCACCTGATGAAGAAGTACCTACCTGGATCTTGCCATTCTTTATACCATTTTCCACTCGCTCTCCTGTCATGATCAACTCAGTGAAGCCAGATGATGAGCTTCCAATGAGATGACTGTAAAACGGACCATTCAGCGTACACATGAACATATCAACCAACTCCCTGTCAGTCAAAGGGGGTTGAACTCTTCCAGCTAAATCTCTCCACTTCTGAGCATACTCCTTAAAACTTTCCTTGGCACCCATAGACATGCTTTGCAGCTGCATGCGAGTGGGAGCTAAGTCAGCATTGTATTGATACTGCTTATAGAAAGCTTCAGCAAGATCGTTCCACTCCCTGATGTTGACACTCTCCAATTGATAATACCACTCCAACTGAGCTCCAGATAAGCTCTCTTGGAAAAAGTGGATCCACAACTTCTTATCAGCAGTGTGGGGTTGGATTCTTCTGACATAAGACCTCAGATGCAGCTTGGGACACGAGACCCCATCATAAACAACAAAGGTAGGAACCTTGAAACCAATGGGTATAACAACCCCAGATATCAGACTCAAATCTTCAAAATCCAGCCCAGAAGATTTCTGCAATTCCATAGCATCCATTCTATCCACCAGCATCTTGAATTTGTCTTCATTAGGATCATGGTAGTAATTGGCCTCAGAATCAGAGTCCCCCACTGTATGGTGGAGACTGCCTATCTCTTGCTCAGACTCTTCAGACTCATAGTCTTAAACCTGTTCTTTGGTCTTGACAGGACCTCTGAACCTTCTTTCCATGTTGATCAGGCCACCTGACCTTCTAGTCTTCTTAGTCTTCTTGGCCAGCAGTGTCTTCAATTCATCTTGCCCCTTGGACAAGTTCAGGATCAGCTCTTGGAACTGTGCATTCTGTGCTTGGAGATCCTTAACTGTTTGTTCAAGAGCCATTACTGAAATAAACAGCGAGAAGATGAGAAACCTGTGCACAAATAAACCTGTGATGCAATGATATGGAATGTAAATGCGTATGCAATGTTTTCAAGGACCGCAGGATTTAAATTTGCTTAAACAAACAAGAAGGTAAACTTTTATTAGTAATAAATTTGTTTTGCCTCTTGGGCTTACAGGAAATGAAATGAAATAAATACAAGGGATGGGGTTTTAAGTCTCCCATGGACGTTTCTTCTTTGTGTGGAGGTATGAGTTGAGATTCCGCTCCTCGTGAAGTTGCTTTGTTAGTTCCAGGATTCTTTCTTGGCTTGCTTTGTAATGAGCCTCGAAAGTATCCCTTTGCTCCTTCAACTGGATCCAGGATCTCTGTAAGTCTTCCATGTCAGTAGGCATGTCTGGGTGAAGGATGGTATAAGAAGTATCTCCTTCAGCAACAGGTTCCATGGTAAAAAAGATGGAATTTTAAGTCTCCCATGGACGTTTCCTCTTTGTGTTGAGGTATGAGTTGAGATTTCGTTCCTCGTGAAGTTGCTTTGTTAGTTCCAGGATTCTTTCTTGGCTTGCTTTGTAATGAGCCTCAAAAGTATCCCTTTGCTCCTTCAGTTGGATCCAAGATCTCTGTAAATCTTCCATGTCAGTAGGCATGTCTGGGTGAAGGATGGTATAAGCAGTATCTCCTTCAGCAACAGGTTCCATGGTAACTGGCAGGATGGCAGGATATGGCATCATGAGAGTCTGAGCACGAGATCGTACCCATCTGAGATAAGCTTCCATAGGAATAGTGTACTTAGGCTCCAGTGTCTTGCTGTCAACCCTGTTTACTTTTCCCCAGGCTCGTATGAATCTCTGACGGTAACCCTGAAGATCGTTGTCGTAGTCAAACACAATGCCCTGAATCAACATGTCATGAGGACCATCACTCCGAGCGTAACCAAACTGTCGTAAAGCTAGTGAAGGGTTGTAGGTGATGCCTCCTCTTATGCCTAGAAGTGGCACATTAGGAAACTCCCCACAACGGTCAATGATAGTAACGTTCTCCATAGATCTGGAGCACCAATGGATATCTGAGTGAGAAAGTGACATGATCCTCTTGGACCATCTGAACCCTTGCTCATTCTTCATCACTGAGCGAGGAAGGTGAGAAATAAACCACCTAGATAGCAAAGGTATGCAGCACATCAAAGTTCCTCTTGCCCTTGTAGTACGGGTATGAAGAGAATGCAAGATGTCTCCAAGCAATGTAGGCACTGGATTGTGACTCAGAAATATATTGATGGCATGAACGTCTATGAACTGATCTGGATTGGGAAACAATACTAAGCCATATATCAGCAAGGCTAAGATCTCCTCAAAAGCATCATAGCTCATGGCCTTCAAGAACATTTGAGCCTTCTCTATCAACACCTTGGCTAGAACACCCTTGACTCCACTTCTCATTTCTAGAACAATATCAGACTTCTTCAGATGTAGAGCTGCAGCAATGACCTCAGGTTTAGGCTCTTTCTCCAAGCCTGTGAATGGTTTCTGATCAAGAATAGGTATACCCAGAAGCTTAGAGAACTCTTCCATGGTTGGAACCAGCTGGTAGTCGGGGAATGTGAAGCAATGGTGCTTAGGGTCAAAGAACTGAAATAGAACACTCATCATGTCTTCATTGAACCCTGAGGTGACTAGATCCAATAGCTGACCATGTCTCTTGATGAACTGGGAGTGATCAGACACTTGAGAAGCCAACTCTTTAAGCTTAAGAGGTATGCCTACAAAGTTGATCCTGATAGTGTTTCTACGAGCAGAAGCCATGACCTGCAACAAAGAACAAAGATAAATCCTTTGGTCCTTGAAATGGTTAGTGAAAATGCTATGCTTATGATGCATGATGATGTCATGATGTTATGCTCAATCACAAACATGTGGCACACACAAGCAAGTCACACAATAGCCCTAGGTTTAAAGGCTTGCATGAGGTTCAAAGGTAAGTACCCTCCCCTGAAGTTAGATGGTTCATCCTGTCCTATAAAGTAACCAGGTTCTAAGGGATCTCAATATCATTGATCCTTCACAAGGGTGGTTGTTCAGTAGGCAACTTACTTGCCAACCAAAACCCTCCAAGTTTAAGATCTCAATGAGTGTAGCATCGAGTATCAACCAACTTCAGTCTTCACCAAAGTCGGTTATCTCACTACTTTCTAAAGGCCAAGATGGGATAATTAGGGTTCTAAAAGTTAGTTAGTGCATTGACAACATATGGCAGCCTCATATTATCCTCAACTTGACTTAAGGAACATAAGCACCAACCAAGAAGTCACACTAACTATGGCCACCAGATCAACCATATCGGTATACGCCGTACAGTTTCCTTGGTCTATTGCCATTTACCTAAGGTACACTAGATCCGGGTTAGGATCTTTCACACATAAGAGCACCCAACAGATAAGTATAAAGCAAACAAGGCAAACAATTTTAAAATGATCTAATTCCTAAGGGTACCCCTCTTTTATTAACTCCCCAGCAGAGTCGCCAGTTCTGTAACACGGTGGGAGAACTGACTTTAGTTATGTTGCGGATAGCAAGAGTCGCCACCGACTTTTATTTTATCCAAAGGAAAGGCATAAAAGAACAGGAAAGACCTTTTAAAAGATTTTTTGGGTCCGGGGGGTAGGTTATGTAAAGGGAAGGTGTTAGCACCCTTTACATGCATGGTTATCCATGGGCTCTTAGTTACTTAGCTCACTTTAAAATGTTTTTGAAATGTGAAGTGTGTGAATAAAAATTTTCTTAAGAGTTTCATAATGATCCATGTACGGATGCGTAAAAAATCTTTGTTTTGAAAATTGTTTGAAATGTATGAAGTGTTTGAAATGTTTTTTAGAAAAGTGAGCAAGTATCTAAGAGGAACCTACCCTAAGTTTAAGTCTTTTCTGTTCTTGAATCCTTTAAATGGTAAGACTATCCCTATTATTAAGGAATAGGTAGTCATTACCTTGGATGTGAGGGACAAGTGAGGGACATCTGTTTAATGAAGGCAACTGTGGGGTGTATTAAGCATTTTGAAGGGACTTATCATCTTTATTCGAAAGGGACAAGATCATTACGAAGGCAACCATTAAGGGACTTGATCTTTAATTATGAAGGGACTAGATGACTTTTCTTTTAAGGGACTTTGCTTTATACACCCTACTTGACCTTTTTGAATAGGCAACATTGAGAGGCAACCCTAGAAAGTGAGATGACGATCAAAGATCGACTTACGTGTGTGAGTGTTTTATTTTATATTTATCTTATAATTTAAATGATCTAAATTCAATTTTTTAAATAGCATACATGTTACACTCCCTATTTTTACTAACCATAGCATAAAAAATAAATAATTTAAATATTTAAGAAAATTACATCCAGGAGCAATTACATAATAATAAAGCAATTTAAATAAATAGCAAAAATAAATAAATAAGTAAATAAGCAAAATATAAATAATAAGTAAAATAAATAAGCAATTTAATTGGGTTAGTAATAACAATAATAAAAAAAAATAAATGGGATTAGTGATAATCATGTAATAACAATAATAATAAAAATAAACAAATATATTATAATAAACAAAATTTTAATGGTTAGTAGAAAAATTATAAACAATTATATCAATTATTATGAAATTTAGAATTACAAACAAATTAAATAAATTATGAACATATTATGAAAAATTATTAAATTTGCAATTTTTTAGAAATTATTTACATATATATTTAATTATAAACAATTAGAAAATATTTTCATATTATAATAAATTGGACATTTTAATTTCTACCCATATACAAAATTTTAAATTTATAAATAATTTATGTATTTAAAGATTAAATCAAATATTTTAATTAAATTATGAATACAAATAATAATATAAAAGAAGAAAAGAAAATTAGGGTTTAATTGTATAACTAGGGTTTTTTAGAAAAAATATTTTAAAGTTTATAACTTAATATACAATATTAATAATATTAATTTAAGAAATATATACATATTTTAATCTAAATACATAATAATGAAAAAAAACTAATTTTTGAATTAAGGAAATAATTTTTAGAATTTGGAAAATATAAGATATTTATGATTATTTATAATTACTATTAATATAATTAAACAAAATAAATTAAGCAAAATAAGAAAAAAAATTGGAACTTACCTGGCTGGGAGTTGAACCCAGGATGCTTTACTTGACAACATCCATGCCATACCACCAGGCCAGCGCGCGCAGGTGAAAGGGAAATGCTTCAAATTGGTTTTGTTCATTAGCCTAAAAATCAGAAAAAACAATGAAAAAGCAAAAGGCCTGGGGGATTCGAACCCAGGACCTTACACACAAACACACAAGTACATGACCATTCCAGCTAGATGAGCGAACCTGTTACCAATCTCACTACAAATAATAATATATTAAAGCTGTAGTTAAAATGGAAAAATATCAAAAGAATTGGCAGGAGGCAGGATTCGAACCCCTGTCCTTCAACCAAACACACGCTAGCCTTACCACTGGGACAAGCGTTGGCTTGTGAAATAAAACAGACAACAAAACATAAAATATTTAAAACGAAATTCAAATTTCCAGAACGCGCGCAGGACCTTCTTCTTCCTCCAGACCTGCAAAATTTCCTGCGAATTTTGCTAGGGTCTTTGTTGCGGATTTAGTTTCCTAGGTTTTCCTGCGTTTAATCAAACATCAAGCAAACAACAATATTTTGTGAAATTGATTAGTGCATTACGTTCTATGAGGTTTATACAACACAGCCATGTTTCTAAAATTCATTTATAGTTGATGAATCGAAGAACCCTAAAACGGCCATAAAACCCTAACTATGGTGGTTCCTTCATCCTGCACTTAAAATCGAATTGATTGATCCAGAAACGCTTCAAACTTCATCACAAACACAAATATATGATCAAATTCAGACAATAATATCAATATTATGGGAATCGAAAAAATCATAAAGTGGATGAACAATGCTTCGGTTTGCATAATTTAAGGGGTTATGGATGCATATGAGCGATGATTCATGATCAGTGAGGTCCAAGGATTCTTCTTGTGTCCTTAAAATACCTTAAAGAGCTTTGTATTGAGGAATCCGAATTTGAGTTTGTGATGGATTTTTTGGTTTGCAAACTCACTCTTGGGGAGGCTGCAATTCGTGCTTGTCATTAGGGTTGCACTATGTACTTATAGGATGATCAAATGAGGCTGAAAAACTAGGTCATTGTGTAGAAGATTTGATATGAAAAGATTCAAAAATATTATGCCTTAAAAATCAAATATCCTTGTATGAACACTTGCTATTTTAGGCTAATCCTCATGATTTTCTTTCCACTTCAATTCTAATCAAATTTATGAATTTCTAGAAGCTTAAACCAATTTAAATCTTAGACTTTTATATTTTATTTTTATTTAAAATGATTTTTAATGAATTAAATCAAAATAAATAAAAATGAAATAATAAAAAATCTGATTTTTATTGACTTGGGTCGTGCATGAAGTCATAGTGTGGATTGGGTCATCATTTGGCAAGCCCATTTGGAAGAAATTGGTTTTAGACCTCCATTTTCATCATAAACCAACCCAAAATTTCCCAACTTTGCAAGGGCACACATCCTTCAATTTTAATTCTATGAGGGTGGTCTTGGACATTTTGGAAAGCTTAAAGAGTCCTCTAAACAACCCCACTGGTTTCATGTCCATATCATTTACCAATCTCAAGTTATGCCCTTTTGAAGTTGTTGACTTTTTGTTGACTTTCAAAAGGACCTATAATGTCTTAGCTCATACCTTCCAAATGAAGCATTTTTGGGATTGGCTTGTGAGACACAAAGTTGTAGAGAATTCAATTTCCTTCAAAATGAGCTTTGAGTGGAGACTTGGTGATGAAGTATGTGAAAGTTATGGCTGGTCAAAGTTCAGTTGACTTTTACTGAGGAAACCCTAATTTAGAAACTCCTGATTCTTGATGATCTGGAATCTCCTTGATGAATCATGATCAAACCTTGATCAAATGATGAATTTTACTTCATATACTTGATGTTGGCAAAAAATCATGAAGTTTGACTTTGGTTTGACCACAGTTGACCTCAGTTTGACTTTTTAACTACTTTAACTGATTTTGACTTATCTGATCATCTGACTGAGCAAATCTTTGAGAAAAGTCTTGAAACTTGTCATGGGGATTCTTAGACACATATAAGATGTTATAAAGCTCACTTGAAGTCTTGGAAGTTCATTTAGCCTGATTAAAGTCAAAACCCTAGTTTTAGATGCACTGCTTAGGAGGTGCATTGTCTGAGGGAATTGTCAATTCTTCTGACCAATTGTGAACCTTGTGAACCTTATGAACCATCATAAAATATATTGTGAACCTCATGGGAGGTATTGTGAACCTTGTGAACCTTGTGAACCTCATAAAGTGACTTGTAGACTTCATGAACCTCATGAAAGGTCTTGTAAGCATTGTGAATCTTGTGAACCTCATAAAGTAACTTGTAGACTTCATGAACCTCATGAAAGGTCTTGTAAGCATTATGAATCTTGTGAACCTTGTGAACCTTCTTAGCACACAAAGTCTTGTATTGTGAGGGCAAATTTTGGGGTGCAACAGTGAGCATCAATGCTCCACCAGAGAAGACTTTCTTTACTACGAATGGGCTTTCGTAGTTTGGCATCCATTTTCCCCTGTGGTCTGTATGAGGAGGAAGAATTCTTTTCAGAACGAGCTCTCCCACTTGGTATTCCCGAGGTCTGACTTTCTAATCGAAGGCTTTCTTCATTTGTTTCTGATATAGCTGCCCATGACAGATAACTGCTAATCTCTTCTCTTCAATTAGACTCAGTTGATTATATCGAGATCGGACCCATTCTGCTTCGTCCAGTTTCACATCCATCATTACCCGTAAGGAGGGTAGTTCAACTTCAACAGGTAGGACAACTTCCATACCATACAGAAGCTGATAAGGTGTTGCCCCAGTAGATGTTCTGATAGAGGTTCGGTACCCATGCAAGGAAAATGGTAGCATTTCGTGCAAGTCTTTGTAGGTAACTACCATCTTCTGCATAATCTTCTTGATATTCTTGTTGGCTGCCTCAACAGCGCCATTCATCTTTGGCCTGTAAGGAGAAAAGTTGAATTTTGAAGACCTGGAAAAGTTCTGCCATCATCTTGTTATTCAAATTGGAACCATTATCAGTAATGATTCGCTCGGGAACTCCATATCAATAAATGATATCCCTTTTCAGAAATCTAGCTACCACTTGTCTGGTGACGTTTGCATACGAAGTTGCTTCAACCCATTTGGTGAAGTAATCAATGGCTACCAGGATGAATCTATGACCATTTGAAGAAGTTGGTTCAATCTTTCCAATCATATCAATGCCCCACATGGCGAAGGGCCAAGGTGAAGACATTACATTCAAAGGATTCGGAGGCACATGCGTTTTATCTGCGTAGATCTGGCATTTGTGGCATTTTCTGACATAGGCACAACAGTCTGCATCCATTGTGATCCAGTAGTAACCCGATCTTAATAACTTCTTTGCCATTGCATGTCCTCCGGCATGGGTACCGAAATAACCCTCGTGTACTTCGTGCATCAGTAGGTCTGCTTCCTTCTTGTCAACACATCTGAGAAAGACCATGTCGAAGTTTCGCTTGTACAAAGAGCCATCAGTATTGAGGAAGAAACTGCCAGCTAGCCTTCTTAATGTCTTCTTATCATTTGACGATGCCCCAGGTGGGTATGTCTGATTCTCCAAGAAGAATTTGATGTCATGGTACCAAGGCTTGTTATTAGTGACAGTGTCCACAGAGAATACATATGCCGGTCGGCCCAGTCTGGACACCAAAATCCGAGGTACATAATTGGCAGCTTGTACTTTGATCATGGATGAAATGATGGCCAAAGCGTCTGCAAACTGATTCTCATCTCGAGGGATATATTCAAGCTTAACTGTTGTGAAGAAGGTCAACAGTCTCCTCGTATAGTCACGCTAGGGAATCAGATGCTCCTGATGAGTGTACCACTTCCTGTTGGTCTGGTTGATTACCAAAGCCGAGTCTCCGAATACATTCAAGGTTTTTATCCTGAGGTCAATGGCTTCGTCAAGACCCATGATACAAGCTTCGTATTCTGCTTCGTTATTAGTGCAAGCAAAGGTGAGTTTTGCTGAGAAAGGCATGTGAACCCCTTTAGGTGTGATAAGTACTGCACCAACCCCACGACCGTTGCAATTAACTGCCCCATCAAACATCATAGTCCATGCTTCTTCTGGGTCAGGCCCTTCAGTGTGAATAGGCTCTTCATAATCTTTTGCTTTCAAGAACATGATGTCTTCATCAGGTAAGTCATATCTCATAGGCTGGTAATCATCAATGGGTTGCTCATCCAGATAGTCAGACAATACACTGCCTTTGATGGCTTTTTAAGAGGTGTACTGAATGTCATATTCTGTTAGAATCATTTTCCATCTTGCAACCCTTCCGGTAAGTGTTGGCTTCTCAAATATGTACTTGACTGGATCCATCTTTGAGATCAATAAGATAGTATGAGTCAACATATATTGTCTTAGTCGGCGAGCAGCCCACGCTAAAGCACAACAAGTTTTCTCGAGCAGTGAATAACGTTGTTCACAGTCGGTAAAGTTTTTGCTTAGGTAGTATATTGCATACTCTTTTCGACCAGAATCGTCATGCTGGCCCAACACACACCCCATTGACTCTTCTAATACTGTCATATACACGATTAGAGGTCTTCCTTCGATTGGAGGCATGAAAATTGGAGGTTCTTGGAGATATTCTTTGATCTTGTCAAATGCTCTCTGACAATCATTGTTCCACCTGACTGTTTGTTCCTTTCTTAACAGCTTGAACAAGGGTTCACAGGTTGCAGTGAGATGAGATATGAACCTTGAGATGTAGTTCAATCTACCTAAGAACCCTTGAACTTCTTTCTCAGTCTTAGGTGAAGGCATTTCCTGAATAACTTTGACTTTATCGGGATCAACCTAAATTCCTTTTTCACTTACAATAAAACCCAACAGCTTACCAGAACATACCCTGAATGTGCATTTGTTGGGGTTCAACTTCAACTGATACTTTCTCAGACGCTTGAACTACTTCAACAGATTCACTAAATGATCTTCCTTTGTTTGGGACTTGGCAATCATGTCATCCACGTAGCACTCGATTTCTTTATGGATCATATCGTGGAATAATGTTACCATAGCCCGTTGATATGTTGCACCGGCGTTCTTTAGACCAAACGAAATTACCTTTTAGCAGAACGTGACCCAAGGTATGATGAAGGTTGTCTTCTCCATGTCTTCAGGTGACATCTTAATCTGATTGTATCCAGAGAATCCATCCATGAAAGAAAATACTGAGAATTAAGCCGTGTTATCCACCAATACATCAATGTGAGGTAATGGGAAATCATCCTTCGGGCTAGCTCTGTTCAGGTCCCGGTAATCCACACACATACGCACCTTGCTATCCTTCTTAGGTACAGGTACAATGTTAGCAACCCACGGCGGGTACCTAGTTACAGCAAGAAAATCGGCGTCTCACTGCTTTTGTACTTCCTCTTTGATTTTCATGGCCATGTATGGGCGAGTACGGCGTAGCTTCTGCTTAACTGGCGGACAATCTTCTTTCAATGGCAGCCTGTGCATGACAATATCCGTATCCAGATCTGGCATATCCTGATAGGACCATGTGAACACATCGACATATTCACGAAGCATACTGATGAGTTGTTCTTTCATTGGAGCTTGCAGCCTGGCCCCGATCTTCACTTCCTTTACATCTTCCTCGGTACCAAGATTGATGGTCTCAACCTCCTCTTGATGAGGAGCAATCACTTTTTCTTCTTGTCTCAACAACCTAGCCAACTCTTCAGGAAAATCATAGTTTTCATAAACCCCTTCATCTGCTTGATTAATTGGATTGTCGAAGTCATACAAGGTCATAGCAGTGTCGTTGTCAGTGCAATCTGGAGGATTATCTCTTCAAGGGTTGAAATTTGTTCATTTTAGTGATTGATTTTATTTTATTTAGAAAAAGTGTGAATGGAGTTATTATTGAAAAACATTGCCATTTATTGTTTTGTGCGAAAATAACAAAAATGAAAGACAGTGAGCGAAAAAAGATCGTTTGCAAAAGATGTCCTTTTGTTCATTAATCATTCATTTGCACAAAATACAAATATGGCCCTATTACAAAATGAGTCCTGACACCTTGGGCAAGATGCAGGACTTGATGCATGCTTAAACAGGAAATAATAATTACTCTGCAGAAGTAATCCTTATAATTCCCTGGGAAGACATGTTGAGGACTTGCTGGCCTGGGTCCCTTGGATGAATCCAGCTTTCCAGGCTGAAGTCACTTTCAGCCCCGTCTTCCACATTGTTGATTGCATCTGGGGTCAGCATACCCCCACTGATAAACTTGGGAGCTTCAACAGCCTCCTCTTGGACCTGTCGGGATGGTTTGTAACCCAACCCGAACTTGTTTTCCTTGACCTGAACTTGCAGCAGCTTGCCCCAGCCCTGGACATTCCCGTCTTCAACAACCTTCCGAGCTTGTTTGTAAGAAGAGATTGAAGTACCAGACACTTCAGTTTTTGCTTCATTGACATTGAGGGCCTCTAACCCTTGGCTCATTGTCTCATGGATCTCTCCGTCCATCTCAATATACTTGTAAGTAGCTAGATGAATGGCGAAAATATCCTCCTCCCCACAGATTGTGATAACTTGGCCCTCCCATTCGTATTTTAACTTCTGGTGAAGGGTCGACGTCACAGCGCCAGCGGCATGAATCCAAGGCCGACCCAACAAACAGCTATAGGCAGGCTGCATGTTCATCACGTAGAAGATAGTTTTGAAGATCTGTGGGCCAATCACCACAGGAAGCTCAATTTCCCCAAGAACCGATCTTTTAGAACCGTCAAAGGCTATCACCACCAGGTTACTTGGACGCAGTGCAAGACCATCATATTCCATCTTGACCAAGGCTTTCTTTGGAAGAACATTGAGAAAAGACCCGGTGTCAATCAAGACATGGGAGAGAACAACATCTTTACACTCCAAGTTGATATGTAAAGCCTTATTATGGTTATGGCCCTCCGTAGTTAGATCATCATCGGTGAACTCTAGTCCATGACTAGTGTTGACATTAGAAACCACCATCTCTAGCTGATTAATTGTAATCTCTTCTGGCACGTAAGCTGCGTACAAGACTTTGAGAAGTGCATTCCTGTGGGCTTCGGAACACATTAGTAGTGATATAATAGAGATTTTGGAGGGTGTCTGATGGAGCTGGTTCACAACCTTATAGTCACTCTTCTTGATTATTCTCATGAACTCGTCTACATCCTGTTCGAAGGATGTCTTCTGAGCTTCCTTGGCAATAGGTTCTTCAGGCACCACACTCTTACCCTTAGCCTTGACAGCAGCTTCTGCTTCAGCATTAGTTCTTGGTAATTGTGAGGCGAAGAGACGTCCGCTTCGAGTGAAGCCTCCGCCTCCCCCCACATTATCAATCTGTGGTGTATAAGTGTCAAGAGTGAGTTTCTTTCCGTCACAATATAAATCTGAGCCATAGTGCCAAGGCACGACACTGCTGCTGTCATATGGAACTGGTCCTGGTACCATGTTAGTAACCATACTGATTACTGCGAAAGAAGGAATTGAGACAGTCTGAGGTTCATAATAAATTGTGACAGGAGGTCTGACCGAAGATGGTGCTGGTGATGAAGGTTGCTGATGTTGATGGAGATGTTATTGTGAGTTGCTGAAAGAATCTGGAACGTGGATTGTTGCTGGATCATAGTAAATGGTAACTATGGAAATGTCTTCATTGATGGTTGTTGTTGTTGTAGAAGGATGTGTTGAACTGATATCTGTGGAAGTTGAAGAAGGGATAGTTGTTGATGTTATAGAAGAATCCGTTGGAATGATTGTTGCTGAAGTTGTATGAGTGATATCTGTTACATCTGATGGAATGATGTGTGCTGGTGTTGTAGGAGGAATGGTTGTTGATGTTGTAGGAGCTGGAACTGTTGAAGTGACCTGTAAAATGCCTTCTTTGATGAGATTATTGATACCGGTCTTCAAATTTGCACAACCGTTGATAGAAGTCTTGCAAGCTTTGCAATGGGCCTCACAACCCGGGAACACTTGGCACTTTAAAAGTTGGGCTTTAACCTCGGCCAGAGGTGTTTGAATACTTGTAACACTGTCAATTTGGTTCATTGGTTGATCCTCCTCAATGGCATTTATCCTAGGCCCACCATGGCTAGGCATAGGATTCTTGGTAACACTTGGAGGGGGTGCAAAGTTGACTTCCTTGGAATCAATCAAATCTTGAACCTTCATGTGCAAGGCTCAACACTTTTCTGTTGTATGGCCAAGTGCATTGGAGTGGAAGGCACACCTAGCATTGATATCATAGTTTCTTGGAAGATTCTGGGGATCTGGTGGGGCCAGAGTCCTCAATTCGATCAGGTTGAGTTTTAATAATTGTGGAAGTAGGGCAGCATTGGGAATCGGAATGGGATCGATAACCCTGTTGATTTGTGAAGTCCTCTATTGAAACGGATGTTGTTGTTGATTGTTATTGTTGTAAGATCTTTGTTGAGGAAATTGTTGTTGCTGTGGGAAGTGTTGTGTTTGTGGAGGATATTGTTGTTGAGGTGCTGGAGCTGGAATGGTGACAGTAGCTACTAATCTTGGCATGTATTGAGGCCTACCTCTGCCCATATGCACTGAGTTGGTCTCACCTGTCCTGCGAGGTCCTGAGAAAGGTTTCCTTGTATTGCTGGAACTAGCCCCATTATCTGAAACTTTGCCCATCTTTTAAAGACTCTCGATTCTCTCACCAGCTATAACTACATCAGCGAAGCTAGTGGAAGAGAAAGCAGCAAGTCTGTCAATATATGTTCCTTGCAATGTGTTCATAAACATGTCGGCCATTTCTCTCTCAGACATCGGAGGCTGGACAGCAGCAGCAAGCTATCTCCATCTTTGGGCATATTCCCTGAAGCTTTCTCTTGAAGATTGAGACATATCCATTAGGAGAGTCATGTTGGGAGCCATGTCCAAGTTATATTGATACTGGCGTATGAAAGCTTCGGCCAAATCCTTCCAGTTTCTGACCATTGCTCTGGACATGTGACAATACCATTCACAGGATGCCCCGGTTATCTTCGAAGTAGAATATCCACAACTTTTCGTCCATGGTATAAGCTTGCAGTCTCCCCAGAAAGGACTGCAGGTGAGTACGTGGACAAGAGGTACCATTATATCTCTCAAAGCAAGGAGGCTTGAATTTATGAGGAATCCTGACTCCCTCAGCTAAACCCATGTCCATTACATCAAATTCCAGATAATTTTGGGACTCCAAAGATCTCAGCTTCTCCGCTATTTCGTCCAGACGACGATCATAGGCTTCATCCCCAACACCAATTACTGTAAATTGTTCCTCTTGAGGGTCCTCTTGCAAGGCACGACCTCCAGTGTTTCCTTGAGTATTTCTGATAGCATTAACTTCAGGATTGAGGTGAGGCCCAAACTCTGGCGCATTTGTTTGCAGCTGCCCATGATCATTGTTGCTAGTACCTCATGTACCTGGATGATTCTCTTCTGGAGTTTATCGCTCGACTAACTCTCTTAATCTTTCTTGGCTCTGAGCCAACCCAGTCATTACTTCCATGAACTGGTTCATTTGAGCCCTCATCTCAGTTCTCTCATTAGCCATATGAGTTCTCACGTCAGTCAAATCTTGTTGAACTTGGTCCATCTGTAAGCTCGAAAGGTTGTTTCTTGTCGGATACCGGTGAACTTTGTTGATGGGGAAAACCCTCCTACGAGCAATGTTTCCTGAAAAAACAACAAAGTGAGAAAACAACAACCAAAACACCTAAAAAACAAAGAATGAGGTTAGTATGCAATGCAGTATGTCTATTTGTCTTCCAAGGGTATCCGGTTTGGTTCTTTGGTTTTGAACTTCCAGACCTCTAGGAATGAAGATGTTGAAGAGAAATGATGTCCAAGAGAAAATCCAGCTAATACATAAACCATACATTATAAATGCAAAAGATACATAATTTATGATTACAACAAGTTCCCATGGTGGGTCAAAATACAATCAAGTCGAGAAATACAACAAAATCACCATGAGGAATAAAGTACACCCAAAATAAAAATACAAGTACAAAGAAATCAAACATCCAGCCCAAAGTCATCTTCCTTGACTTCCTTCAGGAGAGCATCAGTTACTGGTCCAACTGGATGTTCTGTGATGGTCCTGATAAGAAGGTTCCTGGTGGCAATGGCACTTGTCAACTTCTGGTACTTGTCTTGGTCCTTTGATCTCTTCAACCCCACCCGGAGTTTCAACTCGGAGATTTCCTTATGTGCTGCTAACAAGGCTTCCTGACTCTTCTTCTCATTAGCTTCCAGCTGCTCTATCCTAGCATATGTCTTCTGATCTTCTTGCAGACGAGCCTCAATGATCCTGATCCATCTAGCCTGACTCTCCTCTAGGTAATGCTCAGCTCTGGCTTTCTGAATTTTAGCTTCTTTGCAAGCATTCTTCAATACTAACTCCCCTGCTCGGGCTTTTCTGATGTAATCGTCAGTTTTCTCAATCTTAGTCACATGCTCGATACGGAGCTTCTCTAACCTCTCATTGTCCAGACGACTATCATTCCTCTCCCAGAGGGTCTTCTTTAGAGCTTCAGAAAGCTGGGCATTCCTCTCTTTCAGCTTCTCAAACTCCTCTAAACTGACTGTAGCTACAGACTCTACTACTGATGGCCCTGACACATCTTCTAGGGTGAATGGCATGCGGGTGACCTGTCCTATGATGCGAGACCAATCAATGTACTGAGCTGAAGCTATGTTGTTACACTTGCCAAGAATAGCAGTCCCTTTTATCTGTATGTTATCCCAAGCCCAGGCTGCTTGTCGGATGATGACATGATTATTCTGAACATCACAGTAAAGGGTCTCTGCTAAATCCTTCTCTCTTGATGGATGTACTAAGGCATACCCTAGCTGCCTTTTGAAAAGTAAAGGATCGTAGTTGATGCAACCCTTCACTCCAATAAGAGGTACATTGGGATACTGCCCACAACTTGTAATTATGTCCCTGCCCTTGGTGCCCTGAGTACACCACCTGATGTCTTCTGAAGTGAGAGCAATCATTCTCTTAGCCCAATTTCTTGACTAATGAGGATTCAGGAAAGCTTCTGTCTTTGGCAGGTGTCTCAATAACCAATAGTAGAAAAGAGGTGCACAACATCTGACTAGTCTTCCCCTCTGCTTCTCATTTCTTTGATGCACTGAGTAGTAAAAATCCCCTAGCAAGGTTGGAATTGGGTTCTTCAGCAGGAAGATATGGATAGCATTCTTGCTTACAATCTTAGGCTCATCTGCAAACAAGATGATTCCATATATACTAAGAGCCAAGAGAGCACAAACAGTTTCCCACTTCCCTGCTGCAGCATGACTGGTGGCCTGAGTGATCAAGAAGTCCAAATGGAGGCTTGGGATTCCAACCTTGGTGGTTATATGTTGATCAATGATGGTGGTTTCCAAATACAGAGCCTTAGCTATGTCTTCATTCCTAGGAGCAGTCATCTCATGGTTGAAAGGAATCCCTCTTCTGATGGGGACACCCAACAACATGGAAAACTCTTCCAACAAAGGACCCATCTGAAAGTTCGGGAATGTGAAACATCTGAGAGGAGGGTCATAGAACTGAAGGAAATTGTGGATCATGCTCCTCTGTGATGCATCCAAGTCCATGATCATGTCCATGATACCGCCATAATGTTCCCTGAATAAAGGGACATGATCAGGAGTGATAAGTACCTGAATGTGCCTGATGCCTGCTAGGGAGGGCTCAAAGAAATGATAAGTAATGTTGCTCTTCCTGGATGAATCCATACTGATAATGGATGCTGATGAAGATAACTGAGGAGAAATACTGATGAAGACAACTGGAGAAGATATCAACTGAAGAAGACCTCTGATGAAGATAACTGATGAAGATGGCTGAGCAGAAGAACAATCAAAACCAAAAAAAAAAGATGATGTGAATACCCTGTAAAACAAATAGACAAATGCTAAATGATTCAAAATGATGTATGCATAATGATATGCAAGGGTTTGTGATCAGGTGCTGGATTTGTCATTTGCTTTGATAGGGTCCATGAGTGTTCAGAAATCCAGATAAAGGCTAGAGAACTAGTAACCAGGTGGGGGACTCAAATAAAGAGTCACAAGTCCAGGGTTTCATAGAATCAATCCAAAGTAGTGTAACCTTAAAACAATATCAGTAACAGGGTATGTTGAGGCTAATGGTTTCTGCAAACCTGTAAACATCCCAACCCCCTCACAGGTATTGTTCTAGAACAAGGATCCTCAGACTTGGATCTATTTTGAGAAGTGTAAACACTTCTAACCCGGAGGTACAGTGTTTACCCTAATCATAAATAATCCTCCTCTAATTCACCTCAGATGCTGAAGGACATCTAAAAGGTCATCCAGACTTAGCAGGCTTCCCAGATAGCCCTAGCACTACAGGAAATCCGTAGCACAGATTTCTCAAGAAGAAACCAATGTCTGAATCGTGTTTCATATTCCCGCACCAGACCAAAATGGAATGGGAAAGAATATGAAGCCACTATAATCCTATGTGTTACTCAGGCTCCCGGTGTGGAACCTTGCTCACTAAAATACCCCTCCCACCAAGGTAAACCGACAAATCCAGCACATGATATGATGACAATAATATGAAATGCATAAAACAGTAAATGAAAGCGATAAATAGAGCTGTACAGAAAGCAATAAATAAAGCAATAAATAAAAAGCACACATAACACCCCCATAAACACAAATTAAACAAGCGCTAGGAGAAACCCACAAAAAAGAACCAGAAGCCCTGGTTGCAAGATAATTCCCCAGCAGAGTCGCCAAGCTGTCGCTCCCAGAAAAGACATTAAGTCCCAAGGTGCAGAAGCGAACTGTCGGCGAAAGAGAAAGAGGTTGAATTGAATAGAGTCTCCAGCTAGGCATTTTTATCCCGAAGGAAAGGTAATGCTGCATAAACCTAGAAAGAGATGGATAAGACGGTTGCGAACCAGAGAAACTGAGAAAGGGGGTTGGTTACGACCTGGGAATGTATTAGCACCCAGATCATCCGTCGTACTTGAAGGGATCCACGCTTACAAGATTGTGTTTAAAAGGGGTAGGTGTATGTGCTATCTGTGTGCAAAAGATAGGGAAAGAAAGTACAGGTGTCAGTGCAAAAAGGTGAATTGCTTAGGAACTGAGGCTTAAAAAAAGAATGTTGAAAGAGGGGGAAGACACATATACTTTTGTTTGATAACTGTTAAGTTATGCCTATATATTCTCTCATGCAATGAGGAAGTCAGAACACCGTAGTTCGACTCAAAGAGACAGGAAAAGAATTGACTGTGAACTGCTTACTTGTCTATGCTCAAGTGTATGACTCGTCTGGCTCGAGTGCTAATTGTCTTGCATTAGACGAAAGAAGCGAGTTCTCGTTTGTGAATGTGTGTGATGAGAAAAGAATCCCGGAGGAGACGATTATTGTTTGTTTTTGTGTTTTTAGTTTTTTATTGTTTTTGGTGTTTTTCATAGGATAATGAGCTTAAGCCTAAATTAAGGGTTTGCAAACTCATTATATCCTCCCTGATTAGGGATAATGAGCCTACTTAAGTGTGAGATAAACATCTTAACTTAATTACCATGATGATGTAGGATTAAGATCATTAACCTACTTGTGATTATTTAGATGTTTTTGGGTTTTGTTTAGTGTTAAGTAATGAGTTTAATCTCTAATCACAGATTAGTGAACTCATTACACCATCCTAATAGAAGGATAATAGATGAGAACACTTAAGTTGAGGAAGATACCTCAACTTAATCCATGGTTAGGGATTAAATTAATTATATAACAAACCTTTATTAAATGGATTTTAATTAGAGGATGAGATTAAGAAGTGGATTTTAAGTCTGTAAGACAACTTGAGGGGGACTTGTCCATTAAACACTAGGGTTAGTCCCTTTTAACCATAAGGAAAAGATAGAACCCTAATGTAAGGCCCAAGTTACAAGATAAAGTCTTAGTGATTATTAATGTGTTTTTATTAAGAGGTGAAAACAAATTAAGGGTTTAACACTAAGGATTAAAGTTATACACTCCATCCTAAGATAAGGATGTAGGCATAACCCTAATTCCAAAGTCCTAAAGCTTTAAGAGTTTAGCCTCTAATTATGAGATGAGAAGAGAGACTCAAAGGTAAAAGAATAAGGGAGACTATATACAACCATAAAAGCTATCTTGCTTGGATATCCTATGGTTTGTGAGGCTTAAGAGAAAATATCTTCAAGAAGGCCACCATGGAAGAAGTAGATGAAAAGAGAAAGAGGAAGAATAATAAGTTACTTACTTCCTGAAGAAGATAAGTAACTTAGGAGAAAAGAAAGGAGCAAGAGAGACATAAGTGAAGCAATTTCACTTCAAAGAAAAATAAGAATTCATATGAAAAAGAAAGAAGAAGTGGGAGGTGAAGGAAAATCCACCTCCTAGATAACTTAGCAAAAGTACCTGAAATGTTAGTATGAATGCATAAGGAATGAAATGAAAAGAAATAAGACAAATGAAGGTGCAAAGACCAAAGTCAGAAGTGAATATGCAATGAAAATGTGTTATGATATGATGCAAATTCATACAAGATGCATATGAATGATCATACAAAGATGGGATGCAATGGAAGCATGTTTAGAAGCATGAAAACACATGGATGTTCATGGAATGTAATGAATGCAAAGCATTCCAAAATGATGCAACAATGATCAAGAAATGTTTCAAACATGTCCTAAGATGACATACAAAAGAATGGAATGGCATGACAAATTCACAAGTTCATGAAATGCAAAGGAGAATGCAAATGAAGATGCAAAATTAGGGTCTTAAGGCAACATGAGATGCATATGACCAAAACAAAAGAAATTACCACGATAAAAAATTGAAATTGATCTCAAACAAACCCTAAACTTATACAAGATCACACACCAAAGGAGAAAGTCAGAAGTCAATCCTAGTGAAAGTTATGAAATTTCTAAGTTAACTAGGGTTTTTGGGTGCTTCTAAAGGGAAAATGCAAATCAAATTGAAAATGCAAGATAAAAACATGAGGTAAATAACCTAGAAACTATATGCAATATGTTAAACAATGCAAAAAGAAGCAAGTTCAAACTCATCATGGTTAGGTAGAAATGAATTTTTCAAGTTAGGGTTAAAAAACGTGAAATTTAAGAACCCTAATTCAAAGAAAATTGTGAAAATGTGATCAAACCTAAAAATAAATTTGTATGGTGAGTTTGAAAATGTTTCTAAATATTTAAGAATGCTTCATGATTTTTTTGGTGATTTTTAGAAACCTAAATGCATATTTAATTAATTAAAATCAATTAATTGATTAAATAAAACATTTAAATATTTTAAAAATACTTTTTTAATGCAAAAATTAAAATAAAAAAAATGTTTTTAGGTTAAGAAAAATATTTGAAACAGAAATGCAAAGTTTGAGATTTTTTTTGATGATTTTTGCTATTTTAAATAAAATGGACAAAAGAAATGAAAAGAAAATGAAATAAAAACAAATAAAATGCAAAGTCAACTGATCTGATGGTTGGGATTCAAATGGGAGAAGACTGCGCGCGTGATCCTAAGGCCTAGATTGAATCTGGCTAATTAAACTGATTAATTTAATTAATTATAATTAGGGTTTAAGTGAAATGATCTGAACCACTCAAACGCGCGCGAAGCAAGATCCAATGGCCTACATTTAAACTGAGCTGATTAACCCTAATCCTAACCCTAATCACTCTCAGGTGCCCGGAGCAAGCTCCGATCATCTTCTCCGGTCACTCTTCCACCCCAACTCCCTCAGAACCCCATATAAACGCATCAAACTCTCCAGAAATGATCAATGAACAACATTAAACATGAATCCAGCAACAAACAACATTTATATTCCATCAAATTCATGAATCGAAGCAAAACGGAAAATTGCACAAAACTTTCAGAAGCTAAATACATGCTTGTTTTCAACTCATTTTCAAAACCAAACACATCACAATGATCAGTGAAACATGTAGATTGATATTGTAACATAAAAGGCAAGTTCTGGAAAATTTGTTCTTGATGATACCTGAGATGAAGCTTTCTCAATCTGAGCTTTCTGGACCTTTCCTTGATGCAAAACCAACCCACTTGGTCCCCTTGTGCTTCTGAAAGACTTGAATTAAGCTTGTATGGCATGGTTTGTGAGTTTCAGTTATGAATGTGCAGAAATCGTGTTTTTGTTTGAGAAGCTTTCAGACCATTGTAAGGGTTGCTTTGTGATCCTTATGATGTGTATGATTGAATGGTGCAAAGAGTTTTGAGGTTTGATGGTTGTGCTGAGAGATTTGAAGAGATGAAAGTTTTGGGGATTTTTGTGAAACTCAGCTTGTGGAATGTTTCAGGCTTGTGTGTGTTATGTAATGGCTTGCATAAGGTTAGTATAGGCCAATGAGAGTGATCAGAAAGTGGGTGGTGGCATAGTGTGATTGGTATGGGCCAAGTTGCAAAAATGTCAATATTGTGTACTTGAGGTATGAGCATGGTTCAGAGCTGGCTTTAGGGGTGTCTTGGCCTCAGATGAGTTTGTGGAGAGCCCTAGGATTGAATTTGTGCAGCTGGATCAGTTGGATGAAAAGATATCATGTGTTTTGCAAATTTCCAACTTTGAAGATTTTGTGAAAATGGCTTAATGAAACTTGTAATCCAAGGCATAATTCTGATCAAGGTAAGTCATGTGATGTTGTTATGATGCTTAGAGGTCAATTAGAGGTCATGAAATGGCTTAGAACTTGAATTTGCAAAAATCCCTCTTTGGTGCACACTTGAAAATTATAGGATTTTTGCCAACTTTGAAAGGCCATATCTTGAGTTCTAGGATGAATCAAGACATGTTCTTGTACTTTTTGAAAATGGGAAGACATAATCTACAACTTTCATGCCCAAAATTTTTTCATTTGAAGCTTTTTTGGTCATGAAAGAATAGGTTGAATATCTTTCCCAAAATGGAAAGTTTCCATTACAAGTCCTTTACAAAAATAGCAAGTTTGCATTTGGCTAAAAATTCTTCAACTTTGTAAAATTCCAACCACTTCTAAGATCAAATAAGGATCATAGAGACTCAAAATGATGATGATGACCCTTTGGTACCCTTGTTGGGGGCCTCAGATGCCCTGATTTTGACTTTACTTGCTCAAGAAGTTACTCAATGATCAAATGACTTTCACAGTGAATTTCTTTATCAAACTTGGCACATATGATCCTTATAACATATTAAGACCATTAGAAACAAGAATGACCAAAAATATTGGGATTAAGGCCTCTGAAACCAAAACCCTAATTTTAGGTCATTTGTGTAGGAAATCTTCAGTCTGCCTTTGCCATGCTTTGTGATCCCTTGACTTTTATGAACTTTGGGGAGCATATTATAATCATGGAACACACATGGACCCTCTTGGTAAGCTTCAAGACCTTTGGGATGGCTCATATGACTTCTTGGATTGCTCATATCACAAACCCTAGATGCAGATGAAATGGATTATGTAGTGGGATATGATATGCTTATGCTAATGCAAAAATGAAAGATCACAAGCCATGGTGTGAGAAAAAGTGAGGGCAAATTTGGGGTGTTTACACTAGCGCCTGAGTTTAGATATGTCACCACGGTGTTTGGAAGAACCGTGGTGACCTGAGCGTTGTTGCTTGTGTGTTTTGTTGAGTGTACCACAAGGCCAACATTGTTTATGGTAGTGCCGACTAAAGCATACTACAATCATTTATTACGTAGATAATGGTTGGATGGAGTTGGATGCATATTCTCTTCGATTCATCGGAGGATCACCATCTGGAAGCTTGGTGGGATTGTAAAAACCATCGAAACAAATCAAAGATTTTTCAGAGCAGATGTCAACCACATTGATTGGCTCAACTTTGATAGAAAATTAGCCAACATTTTTCCATGTAAACCTGCCATAGAAGGATATAAATTTGAAGTGTGTGAGGTATGCTACACGCTGAACCTACACCCTTAACATGGGATTACCTGGGGATACGAAAATGTCGGTGGATATAACCGATTGTTTGAATCTGATGGAGATCATGATTGAGTCATACACGTTAGCTAGGATTTTGGCCTATGTGGATGAAAACATAATATTAGCGGCCTTAGAGGTCGAATCTCAACAAATAATAGTTGTCGAAGCCATTAAGCCTGAGAAATATTGGGTAGATCAATATGGCTTTACCAGCCCAACAACAACTTCAGAAAGTCGGAGGCTAGATTACATCTATAATGATCAACCTTTGGGGTTCAAAAAGTATCCAACAATCTCAACCAAGAAAATGCAGGCGTAGTATCCTTTGGAAGAGATATACTTAGGAGATAGGATGTCAAAGAGTTCGACATACATTAGTGCCAAAATTGACCTACACTTAAAAGCAGAAGTAATCTAGGTGCTAAAAGAATTCAGAGATTGCTTTTCCAGGGACTATGATGAAATGTTTGGACTTAGCCGCAACCTAGTCAAAATAAAGTTGTTGATCTGACCTGGCAATAAGCCAATGAAGTAGACTCCATGGAGGTTCACACCCAAAAATAAGCATTATTTTTATCTCCCACTTTTAGCTAGTCAACTTTAGTTTTTTGACTCAGTATTTTTTCCTTAAGCTTTGTACTTTGGATCACTTCATTTGACAAATACTTGACATTTTTTATAAGCTCCCGATTGAACATATCCCCAACAAGCTTCTATTGAGTCTATTCCAAGTTAGTTATATACTCTCTTGGATCTTTTTAACTCCTACTATGGTTTCTTTGTTTAGCTTCCTCAAGATGCTTTGTAGTCTTTTTAACTTCTTCTAGAGCACATACATGGGTCTTCCTTTCTCATATTTGCACCAACTGTCATTTATGAACAATAGGAAATCCAATTTCTTTACTATACAGTTCAGGAATTTAAAATAAGTTTAGTACATACAGGCCTCATTCTTGTTCTCTAGCATATTGACTTTCAGAGGGGAATGATCATATATGTGGGGTTGAAGGACTTCAATGTCACATTTGGGAAATGAGAGGAAGTTACCGAAATATAAGCCAAATGGCGAGTACCCTTAGAATGTCATCTTTCAACTAAAATCCGGGTGTTCATTCATGAAGGAACATGATTTTGTTATAGATTGTGTATGAACCTCTTACCATGACAACATATCTACCCACTCTTGACATAAACCTAATTATGAAGTACCCCTCATCTTTATAATACAGTTATGGAAGGGACGCAAAGTTCTATATGTTCATCATAAACTTCTTCACTGCATTCATAAATAAAGGTTCACCTATAACATACATGATTAACACATTTTTCCAGTATTGCTTCTCAGATTAAACATCTTGTTAATCAATTATTACTTCAATTTCTCCATTTATAACCATTGGTGCAATATATGAAATTTTAATTCCATTGATTTTAAGTTAAAAAACGAACATTTCATCAATTTTATATGAAAGAAAAAAACGTGAGAGAAGAACTAAAATTGTTTGAATTAAAAATATAGAAATAAATTTCGTGCATCGTGAGGAATCAAAAATGTAATTTAACTAAAATGTTAATAATAAAATATAATCTATTATTATACGTATTAACGTAGTTTAATATATTGTTTTATATATTATGAAATATATACAGTTAATTTTATTTTATAATAATATTAAAATTTAAACAACGTTCATATTATTTTAATTAATTTTACATGATTAAATAAATGATAAATTAAAATAATTAGTTTAAAATATTTTTTAAATAACCTTATTTGAATTATTCGACTCTGACTTGATATTTATAAAATTTTATAATTAATTCAACTTTTTTTATGCTACTATATAACCTTTTCATAAAATTTTGAAACCTTTGTCATAATGTTACAAAATTTTAAAGATCTCCTAATTTTAATCATATTTTTAAAATATTTAAAATTTACTATATATATATATATGAATTGACACATAATTACAATTTATTTATATAAGTATAAAAGTTTAATTTGTTTGAATCAAAATAATGGAGAAAAAAAAACTACAATCATTAAAAGTAAAAGTATGTTGATTAGCTTGAGAAGAGAGGTGTTAAAATATTACTAGATTATTTTTTATTTTCTTTAATTTTAAATTTTGTTCACAACTTAAGTAAAATATAAATCTTCTTAAATATATATATATATATATATATATATATATATATATATATATATATATATATATATATATATATATATATATATATATATATATATATATACATATATATATATATATATATATATATATATATATATATATATATATATATATATATATATATATATATATATATATATATATATATATATATATATATATATATTCTATAAAATAATTGATTGACACCCAATTAACGTTTTCTCGTGTTTATCCAGAAAAATAAACATTTTCTCTGATTTTTTTATATTGACAGCATTTATGTGTTATTTTAATTTATAAATTAAGATTTATTTTATTAAATTAATTTAGTTGGTAGTTATAAAGAAAAGGTATGGTGGGTTCGAACTTAGGATATTATAAATTAAATTTTATACTTATATATGAATTAATAATTAGATTAGTTTAAGCTACAATTGATAATTTAACTTTACCAAGATTTCTTTTATTTACCAAAAATTGTTAGGGGCATCTATCATTTTAATAACATGGACATGACAGAGTTTAAAGTGCATAATTTAATATCCATTTAAGAACAATCAATAATAAAAGGAAATGAGATTGAGTTCAGTTGATCCCAAATGTTTTCTAGAGAGAGACCCTCTCTCTAGTAACTTATCGTGTTTTTTCTCTCATGTGTATAGATTTTTTTATCCCCTTTTCTTTTATGGTTATTTCACGGTAGCAATTCTGTTTTCTCTCCCTATCACAAATCTTTTGGATTGGGTGTTTGTGGTTGGATTTATAGCGCTCTCTTTGTGGTTCCTCATGGGTCTGTGTCTATTTTCTAGAGTGGATGTCTCTTTGTTTTCACTTGGGGTGTAGATCTTAATGGATTCTTGTAAGAACATACCTCTCTCTAAGGAGGAGGAAGAAGGGGTTACGACTGAAGATGGTGAGGTGAGTGGTGAAGAGATTTTTGAGAGCACTTTGGTTGGGAAGTTACTGACGGATAATAACTTAAATTCTAGAGCTTTTATCAACACCATGGTGGGAGCCTGGAAACTGAAGAACCAAATTGAAAAACAGGAGCCGAGCTAGAATTTGTTTATGTTTCATTTTGGATCGAATAGGGATCTCGAGAATGTCCTTCGCAACGGACCTTGGAGCATTGATAGTAACTTGCTGGATTGGATAGAGTCTCTTAGGAAGACCAGTCGTCTGATTTGAATATGCACTATGAGGAAGCTAGGAGGAATTTTGGGGGAGTTCGAAGAAGTTGATCAGAAAGATGTGTATCGCAACAATAGATTTCCGAGAGTTAAAGTGAAGATCAATTTGAAACTACCACTGAAAAGAGGAACGATTTTGTGAGATTCAAGGAAAAGAGTCTTAGGGTACATTTAAAATATGAGAGGTTACCCACTTTTTGGTTAGTCAGTGGAAAGATGGGTCACCAGTTGAAGGATTGCGAGGTTGTGGGTGATTTGACGGAAGAAGGCTTTGAGAACTTGGAGGAACAAGAGTTGTCCTTTGGTTCATGGCTCTAAGCATATCATTTACCAAGGTTACTTGATGATGTTAAGAAAAAAGACTCGACATCCATCTCTTGCAACAGAAGTTTGTTTAACTTATCCTCAAGCCAAAGAAGAAGCGAGAACAAAGAGAAGGGCAAGGAAGTGGATGAATGGGAAGTGACACAAAATAAAGGAGGTGAAGAAATAAAGGAGAGTAGAGAAGGTGAATTGCAGAGGACTATTGGAGGGAAAAGAGGAAGTGGTCTAGAGATAGAAGTTGCTAAATCTTTAGGGGAGGTGAAATTTTTTGCAAAACAGATAGAAGAGGAAAGGAACCATAGAAAGGAACCAGTTAAAAGGAAAAAAATGGACGAGAAAACCTCAGGAAAAAAGGACGAGAACAAAGAATCTGAAGGGAATGAGAGGGGAAGATGGTAAAAGACAACTTATAGATGTGATGATTGTGGAAGGTATTGTGGAGGTTTGTGGAAGTGGGGAAAAAAAAAAGAAAAGTAGGGCACAGTCTCGATGGAGTTTCAAAATCAAAGACCAGAGGTGGTATTGGAAGACCAACACCGCTGTAACACGGTGGGAGAACTGACTTTTAGTTTTTTGTCGCAAAATATGTTGCGGTAAGTAAGAGTCGTCACCGACTTTTATTTCATCCAATTAGGAAAGGCATAAAAGAACAGGAAGGAACTTTAAAAAGATTTTGAGTTCGGGGGTAAGTTATACAAAGGAAAGGTGTTAGCATCCTTTGTATCAATGGTTATCCATGGGCTCTTAACTGCTTAGCTCATTTTATACTTATTTTGTTTGAAAAGTGTAGTGTGTGATTAAAATATTTTCGTAAAGATTTAACTTTGTAATGATTCTCGTATGAATGTATACAAAGTGTTTACTTGTTTGAAAGTATTTTGAAAAAAAAGTGTGGGGTGTAAAAAGTATTTGTTTTGAAAGTTATGAGCAAACGTTTAAGAGTTACCTACTCTAAATTGTAAGGTCTTTCTTGTCATTTTCGTTTCCTTAGAGATAGAATTGTCCTTACTATTAGTTAGTAAGTAGTCTTATCCTTGGATTTTGAGGGACAAGCATAGGGTCATCGTTATGGTCATAGAAGGAAACATGTAGAGATACCTTAACAATTCGAATGGACTATCATCATTTTCGCGGGGACAAGATCATTTATTCGAAGGCAACTTTGAAGGGACAATGATGGACTATGATCTTTTATTTGAAAGGAAATTGTGATGATTTGTTTCTTTAGGCAACAGTTTAAGGTATCCCTACGTTCGAGGGACTTGACCATATTTCATAAGGCAACAAAGATAGGTTACCCTAGAGGTGTGAGTGTGCAAGTGTATTCAGTTCAGTTATTTTAGTCTTGGAATTTAGGATTATCTAACGATTGATTTTAGTCTTTCCATACAATCCTATTAAGCATACATCTAACATGTTATAGAGCGGAAAATAATATCCTAATTTAAGCTATTACATGGCCTTGGGAGAGATACATAATCATGAAAAACCCTTACAGAAATATAAAATGCGGAAAAAGAAACCTAAGTTATTACAAGGCTTTAGCAGTTACAATATTATAAAGAAAAAAATCGAGCGAGAAAATAAATCTGAATAATACAACTTCATACAACCTATACATTTATTCTAAGAAATAAAATCGAGAAGAAAAGGTGGAGGATGTAAAAGTATCGGATATTCATTTAAATGGTTTAATGATTAATTTATTAAAAATAATTAATTTAATTAAAAATAAAACCTAATTTAATTTAATTATGAAAAAGATATATTTTTTGGATATTTCATGATTTTATGAAAAAAGATTTATTATGTTTTCTATTTTTCGATTTGTTAAAATAATAAGATAATTGAATTAATTAAAACAAATTAAAATGAAAGAAAATAAAAAAAGAAAAATAGGAAGAAAGAAGAGATCAACAAAATAAAGGGAGGGGCGCTGGGAATTGAACCCAAGCCCCCTTGGTCATTAAGGTGTGCCCTTACCACTAGGCCAGATGGCTTTTTGTGATAATGAATGGAAACCATATATTATATAATAAAACAAAATCAAATTTCCCAGCCACTGTTCATCATCCTCCTTGCGCGTTAACCATGTTTTTACCTACGGACAAAATTCGTAGCTACAACCTTTAGTGATAGTTGTGTCTGTCACTACATCACCTGCGTTTTCAAAAATCATAATAATGAAATATAAATTTGTTTTTAGGTCATGGATCAACTGGAAATGATCCTCTGAATTCAATGGTACCCTCCATTTGGCCTGAAAATGGTTGTACATGGAGATTCAAAGAATGAAAGCTTTATGCCCTAACAATGACAACTCTTGAAATCTGTTTTGTAACTCACAACAAATGGTTAAAACACATCTAAACATGATTATGAATACTATTATGAATAAAAAATATGTTAAAATTCCATGAAATATGAGATTGGAAATCAAAAACAAGCTAGAGGCGGCATAGTTCATAGGGCACGTTTCTTGGAGTTTCAACCTTCAATTGTTGATGGGATGGACTCCTGGGATGTTGAGGAGTGTGAATGAATGTGTGAAACTGGTTGAATTTGGCTGCAAAGTTATTTTATGGTTTGCCCTAATTTCACCACTTTTTAGACTTCCCTTATGATTGTTAGAGCATGAGAATTCGTCCTTGAGGTTGATGAAGGTCATGAGTTTATATATGAGAGCATTTTAGGTCAGAAAACTTCATGGGCTTGGGTCAAATTGATTCATTTTTGAATGGTGTTAAAAACTTTCTATTTTGGTGCATATTTGGTCATCATATCTTTCCCCTCTTATATGCACGAATTTGGATCAAATATTATGTAAATAACTTTCAATATCTGATCCTAAAATAGTCAAAATATCAAATCTTTGATTTGTTTCATATTTATTTTGATTAAAATTGAATTTAAATGAATTAAATCAAATCAAATATGAAATAAAGAAAGAAAACCAGAAAATATGATTTAGGGGTCATGGACTATCTTAATGTTAAGTTTGGATTGTGAAAAGATGGGTCCATTTGGCAAAAACTCAGGTTTTGGTCATTGTTTGCCTTATACACCTCAATTTTGCCCAACTTTAACAATGCACAACTTTATCAATTTTTATCATATGAATGTGTTCTTGGACTTTTTAGAAAGCTTAAAGTGTCCTTTAATTACTCCTTTTGGTCTCATATAAATTTGATCTTCCATGTTCAAGTTATGAACTTTTGAAAAAGTTGACTTTTTGTTGACTTTTTAGAGAACCTGTAATGTCTTGGCTCATATCTCTCAAATGAAGCATTTATGGCCTTAGCCTTAGAGAGACAAATTTGTAGAGAATTGAATTTCCTTTAATATAAACTTTGATCGGGAAATTTATAATGAAGCATGTGAAAGTTAGGTCTGGTCAAAGTTCAGTTGACTTTCTCCTTAAGAAACCCTAATTTAGTAACTTTTGTCGTGTGATGAATTTGAGGTTTTCTTGATGAATCATGATCAATATTTGATCAAATGATGAATCTTACTTCATAATATTGATGTTGACCAAAAATATTGAAGTTTGACTGTATGTTGACCATAATTGACTTTTTACCCAAATCCACTAATTACTTATTATCTGAGCATCTGATTGACCAAACTTGTAAGGCAAGTCTTGAAACTTGACATGAGGATCGTTTGAAGTGTTTGAGATACCATGAAGTCCACTTGAGGCTTTAGAAGTCCAATTTTATTTGAGAAACACAAAACCTTAATGTGAGATCCATTGTTTAGGAGGAGGCTTTGTCTGATGAAATCTTGAGTCCCTTTGAGCAATTGAGAATCTTATGAACATTAGGAGACCTCTTGAGACATATTGTCTTGAAGATATGAGGGAAAATTTTGGGGTACAACAGCTGCCCCTGTTCAATTTTCTGAAACCTGAGGGACTAAATTGGCATGCACGTCATTCGTGACCTGAAGGTAGAAGAGGATTGAACATTTAAAGCCCAAAAATTTGCACTCGTCGGCGCGCAAAGTAACACTGTTGGTTGATTATATTGCTTGAATGGGCTTAATGATGCCATTCGGAGTAATTGGCACCTGGTGAAGAGAAAAGATGTTTCTCGAATGTAATTCCTGGAAGATAAGGCAGTCAAAGATATTGATAGATGTAATCTTAGGGGAAGTAGCAGCCTAAGATATTGGTAGACGTATCTCTGAGGGTTTATCGCATCCCAAAATATTAAGGAGTATCTGAGGGTTTATCGTAGCCCAAGGTACATGGTAGGTATATCTTCGAGGGTTTATTGTAGCCCAAAAGAGTAAAAAGGAGTATCTGAGGGTTTATCGTAGCCCAAGGTACTTGATGTAGTCCTGGAGGATAATGCAGTCCAAGATGTTGATGTAGTCTTGGAGGATAAGGCAGTTCGAGACGTTGATAGATGTAATCCTGGGGGGAAAAGCAGTCCAAGATATTGTTTGTTGTGATCCCGGAGGATAAAGCAGCCCGAGATGTCATTTGAAGGATAATAAGTTGTTGACAATATTTGTCTGCAGGGGAATTAACCTGAAAGAACAAGGTTAGTTCTATTCAGTTTCGTGACGTATGTGATGCATTGTATGATACTATTAATGTGAATGAGAATATTATATGTATGTTGCATGTGTATACTATGATATGCGGTAGATGATGTATGGATGAATCATATAGTAGAAGCATATTAGTGGCTTCATATAGCAACTGTTAGCTGGGGAAAATAAATCTCGATTTGTTGTTGAGGAATACGAAGACATCGCTTCAGTCTTATTTCAGAATATTATACTTAGGATCTTTCGAATTCTGTTTGGAAATGAAGGCATTCGAGGAGAGTTAACTGTTTTTCGTGCTTTTTCTTGAAGGATTAAGTTCCTAAATACCTTGACTGGGGATAAAAGAGAGGACATTCCTCTGAGAGACTTATTCGACCAAGTGTCAATTCTTCTGGGGATATCAGGCTTGATAGGATCTCGCATGGGACTTCATAGTACTGGAAGTACAAACTCTATTGGGGGAGAATTTGTGCATATTTTTTAAATATAACCTTGTTGGGGATTCCAGTCTCCAGGAATCCTTAGTAAATGTTATTTTATGCATTTTTGGTAAAAATCAATCATATAAAAAAAAACACATATTTATTCAAAGTAGTTGTTGTACCCCAAACTTTGCCCTCCCACAATCAAAGCAAGGTGTCCCTAGAGTTCTCTCAAGGTTTACAAGGTTCACAAGGTTCACAAAGTTCACAATTGGTCAGAAAGTTTGAAAGTTATGTCAGACAAAGCATCCTCCTAAGCAATGGATCCACAACTAGGGTTTTGAGTTAATCTGAGCTAAATGGACTTTCAAGGCCTCAAGTGAGATTCATAACATCCCACATGTATTCAAGAATCCCCAATTCAAGTTGCAAGAATTTCCCAATAAGTTTGACCAGTCAGATGATCAGATATGCAAAAATCAGTCAAACTGGCTAAAAAGTCAAACTGAGGTCAACTGTGGTCAAATTAAAGTCAAACTTCACGATTTTTTGCCAACATCAAGATTATAAAGTAAAATTCATCATTTGATCAAGGGTTGATCATGATTCATCACGGAGATCTCAGATCATCAAGAATCAGGAAGTTTCTAAATTAGGGTTTCCTAGGAAAAGTCAACTGAACTTTGACCAGCCATAACTTTCACATACTTCATCAAAAATTTCACATCCAAATCTCATTTTGAAGGAAATTTAATTCTCTACAACTTTGTGTCTCGCAAGCCAATCCTAAAAATGCTTCATTTGGAAGGTATGAGCTAAAACATTACAGGTCATTTCAAAAGTCAACAAAAAGTCAACTTTTTTCCAAAGCTCATAATTTGAAAATGGTAAAAGATAAGGACATGAGACCAAAGTTTTTTGTAAGAGGACTCTTTAAGCTTTCCAAAATGTCCAAGAACACCTTCATAGCCTTAAAATTGAGGGATTTATGCCTTGTCAAAGTTGGGAGATTTTCAAGGGGTGTATGAAGCAAATAAGGTCTTAAATCCATTTTTTTTCCAAATGGGCCTATCAATTTGCAACCCAATCTTAACAATAACATCAAGCACGACCCAATTCAAATTATTTCTGATTTTTATACTTTATTTATTATTTATTTGGATTTTATTCATTAAAATTAATTTTAAATCAAAATAAAATATAAAAATTCAAATATTTGATTTGATCCTTCTTCTGGAATCTCATAAACATCATTTAAGTGGATTGGATGCTCTCCAATTTCGTGCAAAGCCTTAAGAGTATGAAAATATTTGATTTTTATCACAATTATGGATGAGATTTCTTCACCATCAAGTTACAACAAAAGCCCAATAATCTATCAATAAAAAAGAATTTTCGGTTTACATATTCCAGGATGTTTTCAAAGATTTCAAAGGTCCCTACACATTCCTAAGACCTCATAGAATGCTTTTCCAGCTTCAACATCATCGAAACACCATGAATTCGTGACAACCGAATTCACATTTTCATTCATATTTCAAATTTTCGATTTCGATTATGCATACATTATACATTGAATCTAATGCCATATTATTGATTGTGATAATGCTTGAAAGCTTTCTGGGTGTTTTAATTCAGTTTTAGGTACAAGATTGAGGATTCGCCATAGTTAGGGTTCAAACCTTCAAATTAGGGTCTTTCGATTTAGGTAATATAAATCCTATTTGATGTTGGATTAAGTCTTTGCAGGTTATGAGCAATCAATTGGTAAAAACAATTTGGACAAATCGTACATATATGTGTTACATGTGAAAACCTAGGTATACTTGCAAAAATTATTTCGTAGGAAAATTCGTATCAATTTTCGCAGGAAAAAGGAGGAAGACGAAGTCTGAAGGCGCCAAAAATTATAATTCAAAATTTGCTTTATTTTATATACTATTATTCGCAGGCAATTATACAACTGGCGCAAATGTCCTGGTGGTTTTGATGTGCGCGTATAGGTCTTTGGTGCCTGAGTTCGTTTCCAGCCTGAAGCGTTTTTTTAATCCATTTATTTTCGCAGGTTTAAAATATAATGTTTCGTTCAACATAATTATCACCACGCGCAGGTGGCTCCATTGGCTAAGACGTTGGCCTGCAGGTATAAGACCCTGGGTTCAAATCCCAGGTCCTATATTTTTTTGTTTTCTTTGCCTTTTCTTTTATTTCATTTAATTTACTTAATTAATTTTCTAAAAATAACTAAAACTAAATTAATTTTAACCTTTAAAAATAATCTCCTCTATTTTCTTCTTCTTAAAATAATTTTTTTTTAAATAATTTCTTTAAACTTTTCTCTCACATTTTTTAGTTAAAATAACTTTTTTTACTAAATATTCTTATAATTTAATTTGTAAATACAAAAAAATTAAATTATCTTTTTTAATCTCCACTAAAATAGTTCTTTAAAATAACTTTTGTAAATAATATTTTTCTAATCTTATTATTTTTTCTCATATAATTTGTTTATATATTATTTATTATTTAATTAGGTTTTTTTTTGTAAATAAAATTAATTAATTAATAGGTTTTAACAAATTCTTTCAAACCCTAATCTTTTTTTAATTAATTCTAATAAACCCTAATTTTCTCTAACCCTAAATAAATACTAACCCTAATTATTTTATTTTTAATGTTGCTTTATTATTTTTTATTTATACTTAATTCTTGCTTTATTTTAATTAATTAGAAAAAATGTATAGGTTTGTATGTTGTAATTTATTTTTCGCTCGATTATTTTGTAACTACCCAAAGTTTTGTAATAGTTTAGATTTACTTTTCCGTCCATTTAATTATTATTATTTAAAGGCTTGGTTAGTACATAGGGAGTGAGAACTAATTGAATATTAATACGGACTTAGATAATTAATTAAATAAGATAAATATCTGAAATAAATCATTCACACACATAAGTCGATCTAAGATCGCCGTCTGCACTTCCTAGGGTATTCCTCTTGGTTGCCTTATTTAAATGGTCATGTCCCTCGAACATAGGGGTGTCTTAAGCAAAGTCCCTTCACGTATAAATCATCAAGTCCCTACAGATTTAAAAGATCAAGTCCCTTCGAGGTTGCCTACGGAATAATGATTTTGTCCCTTTGAATAAATGATGATAGTCCCTACGAATAGCTAAAGACACCCCTTAAGTTGCCTTCATTGACCATACGATGACCTTACGTCCGTCCCTTAAACAAATCCAAGGTAATGACTACCTATTCCTTAATAATAGCGACAGTCTTACCCTTGAAAGAACATATAAGAACATGAATGACTTAGTCTAGGGTAGGTACCTCATAGTTACTTGCTCACACCTTTAAAAAAATACTTTTCACACCCTACAATATTTTAAAACATTTTCAAATAAGGCTTTGTATACATCCATACGAGGATCATTACAAAGTACTTAGAAAATTTCTAAATACACTTTTCAAAAACATTTAAGTGAGCTAAGTAACTAAGAGCCCATGGATAACCATGGATATAAAGGGTACTAATACTTTCCCTTTATATAACCTACCCCCCGAACTCAAGTCTTTAAAAATAGGTCTTGCCTGTTCTTTTATGTCCTTTCCACTTGGATGAAATAAAAGTCGGTGGCGACTCTTGCTATCCGCAACATTTATAGAAAGTCAGTTCTTCCACCGTGTTACAAAACTGGTGACTCTGCTGGGGAGTTACTAAGTAAAAGAGGGGTACCCTTAGGAATTAGATCACTTAATTGTTTGCTTTTCTTGCTTTACTTTTCTGTTGGGCTTTTTGTGTGAAAGATCCTAACCCGAATCTAGTGTACCCTAGGTAAATGGCAATAGACCAAGGAAATTGTATGGCGTATACCGATATGGTTGATCTGGTGGCCATAGTTAGTGTGACTTCTTGGTTGGTGCTTATGTTCCTTAAGTAAGTTAAGGATAATATGGGGCTTCCATATGCTGTCAATACACTAACTGACTTTTAGAACCCTAGTTATCCCATCTTGGCCTTTCGAAAGTAGTGAGATAGCCGGTTTTGGTGAAGACTGAAGTTGGTTGATACTCGATACTACGCTCATTGAGATCCTAAACTTGGAGGGTTTTGGTTGGCAAGTAAGTTGCCTACTGAACAACCACCCTTGGGAAGGATCAGTGATATTGAGATCCCTTAGAACCCGGTTAGTTTGTAGGACAGGATGAACCAACTAAACTTCAGGGGAGGGTACTTACCTTTAAACCTCATGCAAGCCTTCAAACCTAGGGCTATTATGTGACTTGTTTGTGTGTGCCACATGTTTGTGATTGAGCATAACATCATGACATCATGGCATCATAAGCATAGCATTTTCACTAACCATTTCAAGGACCAAAGGATTTATCTTTGTTCTTTGTTGTAGGTCATGGCTTCTGCTCGTAGGAATACTATCTGAATCAACTTTATAGGGATACCTTCTAAGCTTAAGGAACTAGTCTCTCAAGTTTCTGAAAACTCCCAATTCATTAAGAAGCATGGTTACCTGCTGGAGCTAGTTACTTCAGGATTCAATGAAGACATGATGAGTTCCCTATTTCAGTTCTTTGATCCCAAACATCATTGCTTCACATTCCCCGACTATCATTTGGTTCCTACAATGGAGGAGTTCTCCAAACTACTAGGTATATCTATCCTTGATCAGAGACCCTTCACAGGCTTAGAGAATGAGTCTAAACCCGAAGTCATTGTTGCAGCCCTACATATGAAGAAATCAGACATTGTCCTAGAAACGAGAAGCGGAGTTAAGGGTATTCTTGCTAAGGTATTGATGGAGAAAGCTCAAGTGTTTTTCAAGACTATGAGCTATGATGCTTTTGAGGAGATCCTATCCTTATTGATCTATGTCTTAGTGTTGTTCCCTAATCCAGATTAGTTTATAGACGTACACGCCATCAACATATTTCTGACTCGCAATCCAGTGCCTACATTACTTGGAGATATCTTACACTCTCTTCACACTCGTACTACAAAGGCGAGAGGAACTCAGATGTGTTGCATACCTTTATTGGCTAGGTGGTTTATTTCTCACCTTCCTCGATCAGTGATGAAGAATGAACAAGGGTTAAGGTGGTCTAAGAGGATTATGTCACTTTCTCATTCTGATATTCATTTGTGCTCTCGATCTATGGAGAATATTACTATCATTGATCATTGTGGGGAGTTCCCTAATGTGCCACTCCTTGGAATAAGAGGGGGCATTACTTATAACCCTTCTTTATCTCTACGTCAGTTTGGTTATGCTCGGAGTGATGGTCCTCATGACATGCTTATTCAGGTTATTGTGTTCGACTATGACAACGATCTTCAGGGTTACCGTCAAAGGTTTATACAAGCTTGGAATAAGGTGAATATGATTGATAACAAGACTTTTGAGCCAAAGTATTCTATTCCTATGGAGCCTTATCTCAGATGGGTGTGATCTCGTGCTCAGACTCTTATGATGCCATATCCTGATGTTCTACCAGTCACTATGGAGCCTGTTGCTGAAGGAGATGTTCCTAATACCATTCTTCATCCAGACATGCCCACTGATCTGGAAGAGTTGCAGAAGTCCTGGGTTCAGTTGCGGGAGCAAAGGGATACTTTTGAGACTCATTTCAGAGCTAGTCAAGAAAGAATTCTGGAGCTGACAAGGCAACTTCACGAGGAGCGGAACCTCAACACATACCTCAACCCAAAGAGGAAGCGTCCATGGGAGACTTAAAACCCCATATATTTATTTTTGTATTTTATTGTTATTTCCTTTCATTGTAAGCCCAAGGGGAAAATTTATATTAAACACTTACTATAAAATTTTGTTTTTGTTTTCTTTAAACAAATTTTAATCATGCGTACCTTGAAAACATTGCACAAACATATACATATCATGACATTACATCACAGGTTTCTTATAAACAGGTATATTATCTTCTCGTTGTTTATTTCAACAGAAATGGCTCTCTAACAAACTGTCAAGGATCTCCAGACTCATAATGCCCAATTTCAAGAGATGATTCTGAATTTGTCCAGGGGACAAGATGAACTGAAGGCACTTCTGACCAAGAAAAAGAAGAAGACTAGAAAAGCAGTTGGTTTCATCAACCTGGGTAGAAGATTCGGAGCCCCAATCAAGACAAATGTTGAGGTGGAAAATCCTGGAGATAAAAGTTCTACATAAGAGGAAGGGAGTCAACATGGTACTACTGTGAATTCTGATTCTGAGGAAAATTATTATCATGACCCTTTTAATGAAGAGAAGTATAGGATACTGGAGGACCGGATGAATTTTATAGAACTACATAAGACTTCTGGGTTTGATTTTGAAGATTTGAGCTTGATTTCTGGAGTCTCTATCCCTATTGGTTTCAATGTTCCTACTTTTGTGGTGTATGATGGTGTGTTGTGCCCAAAATTGCATTTGAGGTCTTATGTCAGGAGAATTCAACCACATACTCCTGATAAGAAGTTATGGATGCATTTCTTTCAAGAGAGTTTGTTTGGGTCCCAATTAGAATGGTATTATCAACTAGAGAGTACCAACATTCGTAACTAGAATGATCTTGCTCAGGCTTTTTATAAGCAATACCAATATAATTCTGATTTAGCACAAACTCGCATGCAGCTCCAGAGTATGTCCATGGGTGCTAAAGAAAGCTTCAAAGAGTATGCTCATAAGTGGAGAGATCTGGCAAGTAGAGTTCAACCCCCTTTGACTGACAGGGAATTGGTTGATATGTTTATGAGTACGTTGACTGATACTTTCTATAGTCAACTCATTGGAAGCTCATCCTCTGGTTTCACAGAGCTGATAATGACTGGAGAACGTATGGAGAGTGGGATACGAAGTGGAAAGATTCAGATGGTTGCTTCTTCAAGTACCACCAAGAAGCCTTCTAATGGGAATAAGGAATCCAATGTTGTGTATTGATGGGGCGAAGACGCAATATGTGTCTAACGGTATCTGAACTGCAAGCGCACAGCCTATCAAAGTAATATAAAAGATTATCGATCCCACAGGGACTTTGTAATCACTCTAGTGCTAGAGGGTCTACTAGTTTAGCTAAGGTGGATATTTATCACGATTTTGGTTTTAAGGATTGAAATGGGAATTAAATTTAGTTTTAAGGAAATAATGAGAAGGAGGTCGGTATGTAATTATATTAACCTATGCAGGTCAATCTAACCTAAGCTTATAAAGATGGTTCACTTAAATTGTTATGTAGAGATTATCAGTTTAAATATCTACAACTCACACTCTCGTGGTCTTATCTCAGATCTTACTCCTAAAGCCCTATGCCTGCTCTCACTAGCCCATAAGTGTTTAGAAGATAATTTTTGAAAACTTAATAAGTCTAATTCATTTTAAAGCGCTCTCGTTGTATTTAAATCAAATGCCTAACTTTAGCTATCCGGTTAAAATCTCACACTCTCGTGGTCTCGACCTAACCTATTACACTTTTCTTACTCTCGTAACAAAAAGATTAATTTTAATTATAAAAAGTCACGGCCAGAATATAAGTTCTTAATTATTTTATCTTAGATTCGATTTTACCGGTTTGGTTTAGTTTATTACATACCGCCTAATTAATTTAGCTACTCATTTTATTTAAACCAACAGACAGATGCAGAAATAAACAAATATTAATTAAAACATACATTATAAAATAATAATAATATCTTAACATAAACAAATAAATAACTTAATATAAATGCAAAAATATAAAAACCTGGATAATTAAAATATTAAAACTCCTTCTTCCACAGATTGGCAAGCTCGGAGTGTTCGGAACCGGAATCAAAAATAAAAATACGAAACAAATTCTGAAGGCTAAAAAGAAATTGATTTAAATAACAATTTCCTAATGTTGGAAATTGTTATTGAATTTGGGTTGGATATAGAAACAGAAAAATAAACAAGAACAATGCTGGAAAAATTAAATAAGGGTTCAGGAAAATTACGGCAGAGCTTCCACGTGAAAGTTAAAATAATACTCTGTAATTTTCAATTTGTTACTAGGGTATTTATAGAACATAATTTTGGGCTTGGGCAGTTGAATTTGATGAGCGTGGGCATCGTCCAAAATGAGAGAATTTAGGGAAAGTGGCATACTGGGTCTGAGGAAAAGTAGGAGTCGTATTTGACTCGTTGCACGTCTTCATGACTAATTCAAATTAATTTAAGCACATTTTCCTTGTCACGTTCGTGACAAGAGTGTAACGGTCGTATTCTTCACTTCAAGTGTGTCACGGTCGTGACAATTGAGTAACGGTCGTGAGACCTTAAAGTAGGGCGTCATGGTCGTGGTGATGTTGTGACGACCGTGAGTGTTACAAAATATGCAGACTTAGCAGAATCCTTCTCTTCATCTTCTTTTCATGCTTGTTTTGGTTCGTTTGATCTTTTTCTCATAATTTAGCTCTAGACATGTTATACCTGCAATGTGACATAAAAAAACTCGAACAATCGAGAGTTAATAGGATCAATGTGCGATAAAACGGACTTAAAACGTAGTAATAAAGTGATACGATTTCTCGTTATCAAACTTCCCCAAACTTAAGCCTTTGCTTGTCCTTAGGCAAATAGTCGGTTGAAAAATGATCGGACAATTTTCATCGGACGCATACACATAACAAACCATATGAGAAATCATTTAGCTAGATAAACTGGTACTAGAATAGAACACTAACGATACACTAATGACACAAGCAACAAGCTAAGTCGTCGACTTCCCGTTTAAACGAAATATTCGGTAATTGCGTTATGATTCTACCTAGAGTCCTTCGATCTTATTTCACCCGGTTTCGTTCTAGCGCAATCACATTAAGCCCTTTGCCTTAGCACGCACGTAGTGGAGTAGCCGGTTAGTGACTTTGATCCTTTATTAGCACGGGGTCTGGTACATGAATGTGGCAACCCTTTACATATTATCCAAATTGGAGGTTGTGGGGGATCGAGCCGTAGCACGCCCTACCAAGTTCAGAACCAGGTACCTCTGAACCAACCCGCAATGGACTCCTTATTTTTCTCATCTCTTATATGCGACCGTGTACTTTGGTGCAATTTCTTTTTATTGGCATCGAGATATGAAGGATCGTTTATAGATTAGGCATCAAACACTTATGTTCATCGGCTCCCCACGTGGTTTGTGTTCAGACGGTGCTGACTGCTAGTATAAACTACTAGAGGTTACTTTAGAACTAAGACTTAAGGTGTAGTCGTAACAATTATCAGAATGGAATGCTTAAGTAGGAAGTCTAAGGTGTCAAGACTGTATTGATCTTGTTGGATCTTTCTCAGCTTCATAACTACGATTTCATAGGTAAGTCGAGTAATGCGAAGATAAAGCAAAAAAATTTCGGTATGGCTAAATAAACGGGGAAGAATTGAAACTGAAGAAATAGCATAAATATTACTTTGTTTAAATTAAAATACGGAAAGGGAAATACAATGAAATGGAAAATGCGGAAAGGGAAATGTATCTCTCCCACACTATATCAGACATTGTCCTCAATGTTGTGATATAATAGCGGGGAAAATATAATACAAAAGAAGAAATGCAAAAACAAAAAGATAAACTAATGCTGCTGGCGACCACGGCCTCGGCTTCTGGTGCGGGAGCGTCTGGTAGGAGTGGCTTCCTCATCAGAATCGGTGGTGGTGAGAGCAGTGATATCTATACGCAAAGCTTCCAGCTCACTGAAAATCTCTCCTAGCTTCTCATCTGTTGTCTTCTGGTTACTGACAACAGTTGCAAGGAGTGCATCGTATTGCTCTTTCTGCCTACGCTCAAGTGCAGCATTCATCTGATTCTGCTGATGAATGGCACGGAGGATTTCTTCAAGTGTGACATCAGCTGAAGGTGGCTGCCTGGTGGAGGACTCAGGGATGTCTTGAACTGGCTCAGCAGCATCCATCACATCCTGCATCTCGTCCACAGGTGCATCAGGCTGCTCGTCAATAATCGGAACATGGCATGCGGCATCCGGCAAATCAAATAGCCAATTGGCTCTGTTCGAGGGATCTATGCGGTTCCTGCAGGGAAAAGTGATGTGATGGTAGATGGTGCCTTGGATCACAGGGTTGAACCTTCCATCCTCTCGCTGAGAGATCAAATGAGCGAACTTGCAATAGCTCTTGGTAAGCAGTTCCGGTGCTCTATGAGGCAGATGGGTGAGGTGGTCGCCAAGCTCCAGCTGTATGGCAAGGGTAGTGACCATCCCGCCAATGTAAAAGGGAGTGGCGCCTCTATTCGCTACAGACTGAATATGGGCCAAAAGGAACGGAGCGGCATTGATGCGTTCTTCATTCAAGGCACATTGCAAGAATAAGAGCTCTTTGGAATTGAGCTTGTGGTTGCTCTCTCTTGCAAAGATAGTGTTGCATATGATACGATGGAAATACCGAATAGCTGGATTATGGATATGAGTGGCATTCAGACTCTGGTAGGCGGAGGCACGACTGTTAGTGATGTTGTGCCACAAGGTGAAAGCAGCTTCGTTAAAGTTGTTGGGCACGTGGAGATGAGCATCGTCGTCGTGACTGAAGCCTAACAGTTCAGCGATTCTTGTTTGAGTGATTTGGAACTCTCTTCCGAGCATTCTGAATTTTGCAATGCCGGTGAGTTGACACGTTGATCCGGGTGGCGTGATATATTGAAATGAACTTAGAAACTCGAAGGTGAGGTTTTCGAATGTCGGTTGCGGTTGACTGCATAAGTCCCACAAACCAACATGCTCAAGCAGTAGCTTCACTCCGTCGAGCAATCCTAACTCCCTCAAGCAATCGAGGTCAACGTACCGAGTGGGTTGGATGCCACGGTTTTGAAACCTTACAAACTTCTCTCTTTGTGCTTCTCCTTGGTCTCCATCTCTAAACTGAATATTCTCCATTGCATGCAAATGAGGTAAATGAGAGATAAGTGTTTTTGAGGTTTTGTGAGAAAATGTGAAGAAATTGTTCGGATTATAATGGAATGGAGTGAATGTGAGGAGTTGTGAATAAATGAAAAGGTGGGACGGGTTTATGGAATTGATTGAGAGTAATGGGTGGTTACGGGAGAAGAGGAGATAATGGGAGGTTAGAGATTTTTATAAAAATGGAAATGGGGTTCTGCGAAGGTGAACGGTTCTGTAACTTCAGAATTCGTAAAATAGGGTTGTCACGGTCGTGAGGGGGGTCTTACGGTCGTGACGCGCTAAATAGCCCGTTACGATCGTGAGGGGATGGTGATGACCGTGAGAATCACAAAATGTGGGATTTTCACATAATGGATTACCTCAGTTCATTTTAATTTCAATTCGTATTACTTCCAATTAATTCTAACATAAACATAATAGTGGATCAACATATATATATATATATATATATATATATATATATATATATATATATATATATATATATATAAGCAGTAGATTTCATCACACGAGAATTCATAAAACATCCAGCAATTCAAATATATCAGCAAATAATGAAAAGCATGAAAATTGATTAAATTGGAATATTGCATAAATAGAAGTACTTTGCTTTTGACATAAAAGAAAGAAAATTACAGTAATGAAAATAAGCTATGAAATGTTGCGAAATATCAAAACTAACTAGAAACAAAAACGAAAAGTAAAATAAATTCAAATCACTACAGCTTTATCAAAGTTGCTTTTTCAAATCTTCAAGTGCGGAGTTTAAATGATAGAATTGTTCACATGTTATGTCAGTTAAACCTATAACGTCCAATCGCATGCTTTTAACTTCATCCTTAACAGCATTAATATCAACTTGGTAAACTTCAAGAGTGTTCATAATTTTCTTTAAGCTGTCAGCATATCCTACTTGATTTATTTCAGGGGTTTCGATAACTTCATCAGTGTGGTCGATGTCATGGTAACCAGGAGGTGTCTCAGGGTCACTTTCTACATCAGTCATTAAGTCATCCCTAATTTGGTAGGATTGTGGTGTTTCAGGTGTTGATGGATAGTCAGGAGGGGTAAGCTCATAAAGCAAATTATCTCTATTGTGAACACTGACTTTAGCATGGTTCGATAATGTGAACAGGGTTACTATTTCATTTCTGATTAGGTACTCGTAAGGTGGTTGTCCTAAGTTTCTTATAATTTGACGGTTAAAGCAGAAGTTCGGATTCATAGGGCGGATGTGTTGCACCCCAAAATTTTCCCTCCACAAGATAAGACATTGTGTACTAAGAGGTTCACAAGGTTCACAAGATTCACAATTAGTCAGAAAATTTGACAATTCCCTCAGACAATGCATCCTCCTAAGCAATGCATCTTAAACTAGGGTTTTGACTTTCATCAGGATAAATGGACTTCCAAGACTTCAAGAGAGCTTCATAGCATCCTATATATGTTCAAGAATCCCCATGTCAAGTTTCAAGACTTTCCCAAAAGATTTGCTCAGTCAGATGATCAGATAGGTTAAAATCAGTCAAAGTAATTAAAAAGTCAAACTGAGGTCAACTGTGGTCAAACCAAAGTCAAACTTCATGATTTTTTACCAACATCAAGTATATGAAGTAAAATTCATCATTTGATCAAGGTTTGATCATGATTCAACTAGGAAGTTTTAGATCATCAAGAATCAGGAGTTTCTAAATTAGGGTTATCATAGGAAAAGTCAACTGAACTTTGACCAGCCATAACTTTCACATGCTTCATCAAAAATTTTCCATACAAAGCTCATTTTGAAGGAAATTGAATTCTCTACAACATTGTGTCTCACAAGCCAAGCCCAAAAATGCTTCATTTGGAAGGTATGAGCTAAGACATTATAGGTCCTTTTAAAAGTCAACAAAAAGTCAACAACTTCAAAAGAGCATAACTTGAGAATGGTAAAAGATATGGACATGAGACCAAAGAGGTTGGTTAGAGGACTCTTTAATATTTCCAAAATGTCCAAGAACACCTTCATAGCATTAAAATTGAAGGATTTGTGCCCTTGCAAAGTTGGGAAATTTTTGGGAATTTTATGAAGCAAATAAGGCCTTAAAGTCAATTTTTGCTAAATGAGCCCACCTAATTGCCATTCAAACCTTACAAACTCATCAAGCACGACCCAACCCACTTATTTTCTGATTATTTATTTTTTATTTCATATTTATTTGAAATTTATTCATTAAAATACAAATTAAATTGAAATAAAATATAAAAGTCATATATTTGATTTGATTTTTTGGTTCTAGAAAGTTTTAACACTCATTTAAACTTGATTAATACCATTTAAATTCAGATCATCCAAACATGGTGTAAACACCCCAAATTTGCCCTCACCCATTCACACCATGGCTTGTGATCATTTCATATGCATAAACACAATCATATCATCTTATATCTCATTTTTGATTCACTGCATAGATTCAAAGTCATCTGCACCTAGGGTTTGTGATCTGAGCAATCCAAGAGCCTCTTGAGCCACTCCAAAGGCCATCAATCACTTCAAAGGAGTCCATATGTGTTCAAGTATCATATTACATCCTCTCAAAGTCAAGAATGCCAAAGAATCACAAGAACTGGGATTGGTATGGATGCAGAGCCAGGTTTGACTGCACAGTTGACCTAAAATTAGGGTTTTGGTTTCAGAGGCCATAACTCCAAATTTTTTGGTCATTCTTGTTTCTATTGGTCTCTATATGGTATAGGGAGTATGCATATCAATTTTCATGAAGAAATTCCATGGGGAAGTCATCTGATCAAGGGTTGACTTTCTGGACAAGTCAGTGCAAAATCAGGGCATCTGAGGCCCCCAATGACCCAACCAAGGGGTGATCTTCACCATTTTGAGTGTATATGATCTTTATTTGATCATAGAAGAAGGATGAAGTTCACAAAATTCAAGAATTACAAGTTTTTGCAAAGTTGACTTTTTAGGGCATGGTTGACTTTTAAAGAATATGTCATTTTATGCCACTTTTCAAACCTTACTTTTTGATCCAAAAAAGCTTCAAATGGAAAAACTTTGGTCATGAAAGTTGTAGATTAGATCTTTCCCTTTTCAAAAAGTACAAGAACATGATCCAATTCTTCTTGGATCAAAAGTTATGGTGTGTTAAAGTTGGCAAAAATCACTAATTTTCAAGACATGCACCAAAAGGCAAAGTTGCAAATTCTCCTTTCAAGGCCAATTCAGTCATCATATGGGCTTCTAATTCACTCAACATGATCACACAACCTCTAAAAATCAGAATGAAGCCAAGAGATCACATGTTTTGTATGGTTTTGAAGCAAGATATTTTCATGAAGCAAAAGCAAAGTCAAGTTGCAAAACCACTCATCACACTTCACCCACTTGGTGCCTAGCATGCTGAACCTTTCTAGCCTCTCTTCCACACCATGCTGCGCCAGCCCACACACATGTACCTGCCTAGAACCCAGCCCATGCTTTCCTTACACCAAAGTTGACATTTTGCAAAAGTGAACTTACCTATCACAGCAGGCCAGGTCACATCATCTGACCAATGGGAGTTTTTTATGCAAAGCAAAGGCTAGCCATTTCATAAATCAAGCCAGGCTGAAACACACAAGAACTCAACATTCACAAAAACACTCCCTCAAGCATTTCTCTTCGAATCTCTCCACACAGCTCACAAACACAAAAACCAAGTCCATTGATCAACTCACCTTGCTTCACTGAGCCAAAACCAGCAAGACTTAGGTTTGAACCAAGCAAGAACTGAGCTTCACCATTTCTCATCCCCAAAGCCAGAACTTTCGAATCTCACTCTCCAGCCATCAAACACCTCATTTCTCTTCACCAACAAATCAAACACACCCAAAGGAGCAAGAATCCACCATTGGATTAGCCTGAAACCTCACATTTCCTGACTGTGAAACCTGCTACACCAGAACTGGACTTCTCAAATCAGCTTGTTTAAGCTCATTCCAAGCCTTCCATTAACACCAGGGGAGTCAGTGGAGCAAGCTTGCACCAAAGAATAGCTCTGAAAGCCCAGAAACATGGGTCTCCATCTCAAGTATGGCCATGAACATTCCTTCTCAGAGCTTGCATTTTGAGTTATAAATTGGTTGCTTATGTCTTGCTGATCATGGGGATGGGTTTAGATTTAGAAATGAGTGAGAAATGAGGATTTACCAGGGCTCTGAAACTTTGCCCGTGAATCTTCATGGCTTCGATTCTCTTAGTTTAAGCATGAGAAATTTAGTTTGAGAGATGATTTGAGTAGGGTTTGAGTAGAGGAACGTTTCCCTGGCTTTAATTTGAAGAATGGTTGCCTGAATCATAATCTAGGGTTTTGTTGCCGCCGGAGAAGATGACCGGAGCTTCCCTCCGATCACCTGAAAGTGCTTAGCCCTAATCCTGTAATTAAATGGCATTTGAATCTTGGGCGTTGGATTGCTTGACTTCATTGACTTCCCGCGCGCATGTGTGGCCCAGATTCACTCAGTTAGCCCTAATCCCTTTAGTTAGTTTAATTAACCATAATTAAATTAATTTAATCAGATGCAATCCAGGCCATCCACTAACGCGCGCAGTCAACCCATTCAAACCCAGAATCCATCCCAGCCCTCCATTCAGTTGACTTTCCCATTTTCTTTGTTTTAATTCATTTGTTTCATATTTGTTTTACACAATTTATTTAAAATAGCAAAATTGTTTTAAAAATTATGAAACTTTTTTGTCAAGAGTTCATTAATTTTTAAAACACAAAAATATTTTTATTTTCATTTTTAGAATTAAAAAAGTATTTTTAAATATTTAAAAGTTTATTTTTAATTGATTAATGAAAATTAATTTATTAAAAATACTTTTAGGTATTTAAAAATCACCAAAAAATTCATGAAATGTTCTAAGACATTTAGAAACATTGTTCAACCTTCAAACCAAATTTATTTTTTGATCTTGATGCATTTTGAAAGTTTTTCATTGAATTAAAATCATTTTTATGCATTAATTTGATCCAAAGTTCCAAAAATCATTTCTGCCTATCCATAAGGAGTTGGACATTGATTCTTTTTGCATTGCATTGTGTTTAGCATGTAGTTTGTGAGATTAAATGGCCATGATTTGATCTTTCATTTTCCATTTGTTTGATAATTTTCTTGTTAAGGAACCCTAAAACCCTAAGAAACTTAGAAAAATCATATCTTGAACTTGGTTAGGGGTTGAGACCTTTCCTTTGGGCAGTGGTTTAGTATAGGATTAGGGGTCCTTTGAGTGGCATTTTCAATTTTTTATCTTAGGGTTTGCTTCTGATTTTGATTTTTGTTTGATGTATTGTTCATAAACCCTAATTTGGGCTTCCATATGCATCCATCTTGCATTCTCTTGCATCACATGACTTGCCATGACATTTCAAGCATCCATTTGATTCATTTGACATCATAGGACATATTGAAAGCATGTTTGATCATTGCACCATGTATTTGCTATGTTGCATGCCATGTGCACTTCATAACTTTTCATGTATGTTCATGGTTCCTAACTTGCTTCATTTGCATTCATGAACTTGTATGATCATTTCCATGTGCTGCCTCATGTTTGTAGCATCTCATAACATCATTAGCATCATGTAAATGCTTCTGGTTTTGTTTTGCATCATGTCATCTCATCCCATTTTGCATTGCATTGCATTTTCTTTTCTAACCTTTCAGGTGGTAAGTGATTTTGAGAAGTGAATTTGCCTTCACTTCTCATACTTTCTTCTCATCTCTCTCTTGCATCCATGCTGCATTTTTATATGTGTTTGAGTTTGAGCTTGCTCATTCTTCTTCTTCCCACTTTCTTTCTTCAAGTGACTTGACTTCTTGAATGAAGCAAGTTACTTTGCTTCTCTTGATCCTTTCATCTGCTTCCTGGTGATTCCATTGAAGATTGTTCTTGTAAACCTCACAAACCTTAGGAGCAACCAAGCATGACAATGATTAGGGTTTTGATTAGTCCCCCCTCTTAGTTTTACCTTTGTGTCTCCTTGAGTCTTCTCTTCTCACCCCATAATCAGGGACTAAACCCTAAAGGCTTTAAGGCTTTGTGATTAAGCTTATGTCTGCATCCTTCTCTTAGGATGGAGTGTATAAATTTAATCCTAAGTGTTGAACCCTTAATGTGTTTAACTCCCTTAATCAATTCACTTAATAATTATCAAGACATCAAGCTTGTAACTTGGGCCTTGCATTAGGGTTCTAATTCTTCCTTAATTGGTTAAGAAGGACTAACCCTAGTGTTAATGGACAAGTCCCCCTCAAGTTGTCTTACAAATCATAAAAATCACTTCATCATATCATTAAATAAAATCCACTTAATAAAGGTTTTGTTTTGTCATGAGTTTAATCCCTAATCATGGATTAAGTTGAGGAGCTTTCCTCAGCTTAAACATTCTCATCTATTATCCTTCTATTAGGATGGTGTAATGAGTCTGTTTAATCCCTGATTATGGCTTAACCTCATTACTTAACACTAAACAAAAACACCAAAAATATCTAAATAATCACAAGTAGGTTAATGATCTTAACCCTACATCAAAGGTGATTAAGTGTGAGAATCTGACTTCACACTTAAGGTATCCTCATTACCCCTAATCAGAGGGAAGATGTGATGAGTTTACTTAATCCATTGGTTTAGGCTTAAGCTCATTAACTTATGACAAATTCTCAAAAGCAATAAAAGACTGAAAACTCAAAAACAAACAATAATCGTCTCCTCCGGGATTCTTTTCTCATCATCTTCACTCACAAGCGAGAGCTTGCTTCTTCCGTCTAATGCAAGACAGTTTGCACCTGAGCCAGACAGGTCTTACACTTGAGCATAGACAAGTAAGCAGTTCACAAGTCAATCCATCTTTCAGTCTCTTCGGGTCGAACTACGGTGTTCTGACTTCCTCATTGCACGAGAGGATACGTAGGCATAACTTAACAGTTATCGAACAAAAGTCTCTGTATATTCCCCCTCTTTCCAGCTTTATTCTTTAAGCCTCATTATCTTGAGCGATTCATTCTCATTCTTACACTGACACATCATTTATACATATCACACTTTACACTTCTCTTACACTGACACCTGTACATTCTTTTCCAGCTATTTTATACACAAATTGCACTGACACTACCCCTTTAAAACACAAATCTTTTAAGCGTGGATCCCGTCGAGTACGGCGGACAATCTGGGTGCTAATACCTTCCCAGGTTGTAACCAACCCCCTTTCTCAGTCTCTCTGGTTCGCAACCGTCTTATCCATTTCTTTCTAGGTCTATGCAGCATTGCCTTTCCTCCGGGATAAAAATGCCTAGCTGGCGACTCTTTTCATCTCCAGTGAGTTCACGGCTGTGTGTTCTCATTGTCCCTTTCGCCGACCGTTCGCGTCTGTACCCTTATCTGGGCCGGTCCCATTTTATCGGGAGCGACAGCTTGGCGACTCTGCTGGGGACCCTTATGCTGCAACCAGGGCTTCTGGTTCTTTTTGTGGGTTCCTCCTAGCGCTTGATTGATTTGTGTTTACTGGGGTGTTATGTGCTATTTGTGTTTGTATATTTCATTTATTGCTTTATATGCAGTTTTGTTTATTGCTTTCTTTACAGCTTTACATATATCATACTGTCATACTGTGCTGGCTGGATCTGCTTTGTTGCTTTTGATGGGTGGGGCTCTACTGAGAGTTAAGGTCCTATACCTGGGACCTGAGTGACACCTAGGCTAGAGTGGTTCATATTCTTTCCCATTCCATCTCGGTCTGGTGCGGGAATATGAAACACGGTTCAGATATGGGTTTCTTCTTGAGAACTCTGTGTTGCAGATTTCCTGCAGTACTAGGGCTATCTGGGAAGCCTGCTAAGTCTGGATGACCTTTAGTATTGACCTTCAGAAACTGAGGTGAATTAGAGGAGGAACTTTTATGGTTATTGTGAACACTGTACCTCCGGGTTAGAAGTGTTTACACTTCTCATAACTGATCCAAGTCTGAGGATCCTTGTTTTAGAACACCACCTGTGAGGGGGTTGGGCTGTTTACAGGTTTGCAGGTACCTTGACCTCAAAATACCCTGTTACTTTGAGTTGATTAAGAATACTCCATGTTGGAACAGTTCTTGTGATTCTAAAACCCTGGACATGTGACTCTTTATTTGAGTCCCCCACCTTGGTTACTGGACTTATGGACCTCCATCTGGATTTCTTACACACATGGACTTATAGCAGAGCACTTGATCAGATCCAGCTCAGTCACAAACCCTTGCATATCATTTGCATACATAATCATGGCATCATATTGACATTTGCTTATTTGTGTTTCAGGGTATCCATCTTCATTTGGTTTTGGTTTTGACCCCATCTTCAGTATCGACCTATCTTCATCAGCACCTGCTTCAGCTATCAGCTATCTACTTCAGTCACCTGCATCAGCCAATCAGTGGCCCATTCTTCAGTATCATCATCAGCACTTGTTTCTACTCAGCCTCAACATCATGGCACCTAAAAAGAGCAACATCACCTACCACTTCTTCCAGCCAGAGTTAGCTGACATCAGGAGGATTCAGACCCTGATCACTCCAGACCATATACCACTGTTCAGGGAATACTATGGAGATATACTTGATGTGGTTATGGATTTGGACCCTTCACAGAGAAGCCTGATCCACACTTGCCTTCAGTTTTATGATCCCCCACTGAGGTGTTTCACCTTTCAGGACTTTCAGCTGGGCCCTTTATTGGAAGAATACTCATCATTGGTTGGTATACCTATCAGGGGTGGAATCCTTTTCAACCCTGAGATGGTCTTTCCTGGTAATGAAGAGGTAGCAAAGGAATTGCATCTGGAACCAGTCCTGATTGGGCAGCATATGACTTCTAAGGCTGGAATCCCTGGTTTGCATCTGGATTTCTTGATCTCCCAAGCTACCCTGAAAGCTTCTTTAGGAGAGTGGAAAGCAGTCTGTGCTTTATTGGCCTTGAGCATATATGGGATTGTACTATTTGCAGATGAGCCTCGATTCATTAGTAAGAATGCAATCCATCTGTTCATTCTAAAGAACCCAGTGCCAACTTTACTGGGGGATCTCTACTATTCAGTGCATCAGAGGAATGAAAAGCAGAGGGGAAGATTAGTGAGGTGTTGTGCTCCATTGTTCCATACTTGGCTTCTCAGGCATCTACCCAGGACAGATGCATTTTTGAATCCTCATCAGCAGAGAAACTGGGCTGGAAGACTTACTGCTCTAACTGCAGCTGATATCAGGTGGTGCACTCAAAGCACAAAAGGCAGGGATATCATCACCAGCTGTGGGCATTTTCCCAATGTGCCCCTAATAGGAGTTAAGGGTAGTATTAATTACAACCCTCTGCTGTTCAAAAGACAACTGGGCTATGCACTGGTCCACACTCCTAAGGCACAGGACTTGGTTGAGACTTTTTATTGTGAGAACAAGCTTAATCTGGCTATTGTTAGGCAGGCAGCCTGGGCCTGGGACAATGTGCAGACTAAGGGGATAACCATCTTGGGGAAGTGTAACAATGTGGCATCAGCACAATACTACGATTGGTCCCATGCCAGGGCTCAATTCTCTGGGATGCCCTTTACTATAGAAGATATGCCTGGGACTTCCACAACACCACCTCCAGCAACTGTCAGCTTAGAGGAGTTTGAGAAATTGAAAGAGAGAAATGAGAAGTTGACTCAAGCTTTGCAGAAGACCCTCTATGAGAGGAGTGATGGAAGATTGGATATTGAAAGGTTGGAAAAGTTGAAGGTAGAGCACTTGGCTAGAATTGAGAAGTCTGAGGATTACATTAAGAAGTCTAGGGCTGGAGAGCAGATCCTGAAGAATGCTTGCAAAGAAGCTCAGTTCCAGAAGGCCAGGACAGACTTGTATTTGAAGGAGAGTCAGGCTAGGTGGGTCAGGATCACCGAGGCTCGTACTCTGGAGGACAAGAGGGTCCAAGACAAGATAGAGCAGATGGAAGCTAGTGCAAAAGAGCAACAGGAAGCCCTGGCAGCAGCCCAGAGGGAGATATCAGAGCTGAAGATCAGAGCTGGAGTGAAGAGGTCAAAGGACCAAAGTCAACACAAGAAGCTAACTACAGCTGTTACTACCCGGAACCTCCTTATCAGGAATCTCACGGAGCGTCCGGCTGATCCTGTGACCGAAGCACTTCTCAAGGAAGTTCGGGAGGATGAGTTTGGTCTTGGTGTTTGACCATTTGTTTGTTGTTGCTTTCATTCCATGTACTTTTATTTTTCTTGTAATGAATTTTGACCCCTCAGAGGGCTTGTGTTTGTAAACAAACTATGTACCATTTGCCTTTTGTAATATATGTTTAGTTTGTTCCATCCGAGTTTACTTCGAAAGCAACATCAACAGCATCTTCAAGGGTCTGGAAGGGTCAAAACTGAATGCCAAGCCGGATACCTTGAAAACAAATAAGCATACTGCATTGCATGCTAACCCTTTGTTTGTCTTGTAGGTTTTTGTTTTGTTGTTGCTAACTCTGTTGTGATGTTCAGGAATTATTGCTCGACGACGAGGGTTTCCACTCAACCGACCACACAGGTACCCCACCCGTAACAATCTTCCGGGCATACAGATGGATCAGATGCAGCAGGACCTTACAGAGGTCAGGAACCAAATGACCAACGAGAGGTTGGAAATGAGGAACCAAATGACACAGTTTATGGAGGTAATGAACAACATGGCTCAAAGCCAGGAGAGGCTCAGAGCACTGGTGGAAGGGAGAAATCAGGAAGATCATCAGCCAGGGACTGCTGGGACTAGCAACAATGAAAGAGTCCAACCTCATGTCAATCCCCCAGTCTTTGGACCCCATCTCCATCCAGAGGCCAACATCCCTGTCAATATACAAGGGACTGCCACAGCAGGGAGGGTACTGCAAGAAGACCCCCAAGAAGACCAGTTCACAGTAATGGGAGCCGGGGAAGAGGCCTATGATAGAAGGCTGGATGAGATAGCTGAGAAATTAAGATCCTTAGAGTCTCAAAACTCTTTGGGTTTTGATGTTATGGATATGGGCTTGGTAGACGGGGTCAGGATTCCCCACAAGTTTAAGCCACCATGCTTTGAGAAGTATAATGGGACTTCCTGTCCCCGAACCCATCTACAATCTTTTCTCGGGAGACTAAAGGCCTATACCATGGACGAGAAGCTGTGGATGTTCTATTTTGAGGATAGCTTAACTGGAGCTTCGAGGGAATGGTATTCCCATCTGACAAGAGCAACTATTAGATGCTGGAAGGACCTGGCAGAGGCCTTCATCAGACAGTATCAGTATAATCTGGATATGGCACCCAACATGACCCTCCTAATGGGAATGTCACAGTCATCTAGAGAGAGCTTCCGAGAGTATGCTCAAAGATGGAGACAGCTTGCTGCTGCTGTCCAGCCACCTATGTCAGAAAGAGAGATGGCTGATATGTTCATGAACACCCTTCAGGGGACTTACATTGATAGGCTAGCTGCCTTCTCATCTACCAGCTTTGCAGATGTAGTCATAGCCGGAAAGAGAATTGAAAGCCTATTGAAGATGGGTAAGATCTCAGACAACGGTGCAAGCTCATCCAGTAATGCAAGAAAGCCTTTTACAGGCCCAAGAAGGACTGGTGAGACTAATGCCATCCACACCAACAGGGAAAGGCCCCAATATGTGCATAGATCTGTGGCAGCAGTCACCATTCCCGCTCCAGCTCATCCACAACCAGCCTATCAACCTCCGCAGCAAAACTATCAGCAACAACCTCAGTACCATCAACAAAATCAGTACCCTCCGAGGAATTACAACAACAGCAACACCAACAACAATAACCAGCAAAGGCCATTCCAACAGAGGCCATCTCAAGCCAACAGGGTGATCGATCCGGTCCCCATGCCATATGCTACATTGCTGCCACAACTCCTGAAACTCAACCTAGTTGAGCTAAGGACATTGGCACCTCCAGATCCCAACAGTCTACCCAGGAATTATGACTCCAACGCCAGATGTGCTTTTCATTCGAATGCACCTGGCCATAGTACAGAAAAGTGCAGAGCCTTGCACATGAAGGTACAAGACCTGGTAGACTCAAAAGCTCTGAATTTCGCACCACCACCCAATGTCAACAAGAACCCCATGCCAAACCACGGTGGTCCCCGAATCAACGCTATTGAAGAAGACAAGCCGTCTTATTTAATAACCAGTGTGGGTCAGATTCGGACACCGTTGGTAGAGATTAAGGCTCAGCTCCTCGAATGTCAAATGTTCCCGGGGTGTGAGATAGGGTGTGCTTACTGCAATATTTCAGTAAATGGGTGCGATAACCTGAGGAATGGCATAGATGGTCTCATTCAGAGTGGCCAACTTCAGATCACCACATCATTTCCAACAAATCCAGCAATCTCATCAGCAACAGTACCGGTATCTCCTACAACTGCAGCAACCATTGTTCCTGACAATTCTTCGGCTTCATCAACAAGTACTTCATCTATCATCTCAACTGATCAATTATTAACAAATTTTTCTTCTACAACTTCAGCACCACTCCAATTTGAATCTCCTACAACAACAACATCCATCCTTCCGACAATGTCTCCTACAACTCCAGCAACAAATTCTGAAGACGTCTCAACTGTCACAATATTTTATGATCCTGAAAACAACTCTGCCTACAACTCAGAAAGTGCTGCTCCCATCAGAGCACCAGTCACAATTTATTATGATCCACAAACTATCACAATCCCTTCTGCAGCTGCCATCAGTCCAGTCACTGTCACAGTGCCTGGACCAGTACCTTATGAAAGCAATAGGGCCATCCCCTGGCACTACGGCTCTGACGTATACTGCGAAGGAAAGAAAATCACCCTTGAACCATCAACACCTGCACCACAGATAGACAATGTGGGAGGAGGCGGAGGCTTCACTCGAAGCGGACGTCTCTTTGCGCCACAAATTCAAAGACCTACTGCCGAAGCAGAAGCTGCTGCCAAGGCAAAAGGAAAGAGCCCGGTGCAGGAAGATCAAGCCGTTAAGGAAGCTTTGAAAACACCGTTCGATCAAGAAGTTGATGAGTTTATGAGAATCATCAAAAAGAGTGATTACAAAATAGTGGATCAGCTTCACCAGACGCCATCCAAGATTTCTATACTATCATTGCTTATGTGCTCCGAAGCCCATCGGAATGCACTACTCAAAGTCTTGCACGCAGCTTACGTGCCTGAAGAAATCACCGTCAATCAGTTGGAAACCGTGGTTGGAAATGTTACTGCTAGCAATGGGCTAGGGTTCACCAATACTGACTTGACAACGGAAGGCCGCAACCATAACAAGGCCTTGCACATCACCATGGAATGTAAAGGTGCAGTCCTTTCCCATGTGCTGGTAGACACAGGATCATCCCTTAATGTCTTACCCAAAAAGGCCCTGGTGAAGCTAGAGTATGAAGGATTAGCATTGTGTCCCAGTAACCTGGTAGTAAGAGCCTTTGACGGTTCTAAGAGATCGGTTCTGGGAGAAATTGAGCTGCCTGTGACTATTGGCCCACAAACCTTTAAAACGATCTTCTACGTGATGGACATTCAGCCTGCCTACAGCTGTTTGTTGGGTAGACCATGGATTCACGCCGCTGGCGCAGTAACGTCTACCCTTCACCAGAAGTTAAAATTTGAGTGGGAAGGCCAAGTTGTTACCATCTGTGGGGAGGAGGACATATTTGTTAGCCATCTGGCTACTTATAAGTATATTGAGATGGATGGGGAGATCCATGAAACAATGAGCCAAGGGTTTGAGGCCCTGAATGTTAATGAAGCATCTGCTGTATCTGGAATCTCCATGTCATCTTACCAACAAGCCCGGAAGGTTGTTGAGGAAGGAGCTTCCCAAGGCTGGGGCAAGGTTTTATCTGTGGAGGAGAAGAAAGACAAATTTGGGTTGGGTTACAGACCAACTCAACAACATCAAGCAAAGGCTGCTGAGAAGCCCGGTTTTGTCAGTGGGGGGATGCTCACCCCTGATGCTATCAACAATTTGGAAGACGAGCTGGAAGAGGAGCGCAATCTGGAGAATTGGATTCGTCCAAAGATCCCGGGGAGCAGTATCTCAAACTGGTCTTCCCAGGAAATTATAAGGGTTACTCATGCAGAGTAATTATTATTTCCTGTATTTTTATAGCATGCATCAAAGTCTTGCATCTTGCCCAAGATGACAAGACTCATTTTGTAATCGGGCCATCTGTACTTTTTGTGCAAACAAGATTAATCAATGAAATATCAGACATCTTTTTGCAAACGAGTCTTTTTCTTTTCCGCTCACTGTTTTTTCCATTTTTCTTTTTGTACAAAAAATAAATGGCGTTGTTTTCAAAATGATAACTTTATTTCACTTTTCTAAACAAGATTAAAATCAATCACTAAAATGAATAAACTAAACCCTTGCAGAGAGTGCCTTCCAGACAGCACCGACAACAGCACGGCTACGACTTCGTATGACTTTGACAATCCGATCAATCAAGCTGATGAAGGGGTTGAAGAAGAATATGAGCTTCCTGAAGAGCTAGCCAGGTTGTTGAGACAAGAGGAGAAGGTTATTACTCCTCACCAGGAGGAGGTTGAAGTGATTAATCTTGGTACAGATGAAGACGTGAAAGAGGTTAAAATCGGGGCCTGCTTACAAGACTCAGTGAAGAGACAACTAATTGATCTGCTTCAAGAATATGTGGACGTGTTTGCTTGGTCTTATCAGGATATGCCAGGGTTGGACACCGACATTGTTGTGCACAAGCTGCCTTTGAGAGAGGAGTGCCCACCGGTCAAACAGAAGTTGCGCCGTACTCGCCCAGACATGGCAATGAAAATCAAAGAAGAGGTACAAAAGCAGTGGGACGCCGGGTTCCTTGCTGTGACTAGCTATCCGCCGTGGGTTGCTAATATAGTACCTGTGCCTAAGAAAGACGGCAAAGTAAGAATGTGTGTTGACTATCGGGATCTGAACAGAGCTAGCCTGAAAGATGACTTCCCATTACCTCACATTGATGTATTGGTGGATAATACGGCTCAGTTCTCGGTATTCTCCTTCATGGACGGATTTTCAGGATATAATCAGATTAAGATGTCACCTGAAGACATGGAGAAGACAACATTCATCACACCTTGGGGCACGTTCTGTTACAAGGTAATGCCATTCGGATTGAAGAATGCTGGTGCAACATATCAACGGGCTATGGTAACATTATTCCACGATATGATCCATAAGGAAATCGAGTGTTACGTGGATGACATGATCGCCAAGTCCCTTACTGAAGAAGATCACCTGGTGAATCTGCTGAAGCTATTCAAGCGCCTGAGGAAGTACCAACTAAAGTTGAACCCCAACAAATGCACATTCGGGGTGCGATCTGGTAAGCTGCTGGGCTTTATTGTAAGCGAGAAAGGGATTGAAGTTGACCCTGATAAAGTCAAAGCCATTCAAGAGATGCCTGCACCGAAAACTGAGAAAGAAGTTCGAGGGTTCTTAGGTCGATTGAACTACATCTCACGGTTCATATCTCACCTCACAGCAACCTGTGAGCCTTTGTTCAAGCTGTTAAGAAAGGAACAGACGGTCAGGTGGAACGAAGACTGCCAAAGGGCTTTTGACAAGATCAAGGAGTACTTACAAGAACCACCAATCCTTATGCCTCCAGTTGAAGGAAGGCCTCTGATAATGTACTTAACAGTATTAGAAGAGTCAATGGGGTGTGTGCTGGGCCAGCATGACGAGTCTGGTCGAAAAGAGTATGCAATATACTACCTGAGCAAAAAGTTTACCGACTGTGAACAACGTTATTCACTGCTCGAGAAAACTTGTTGTGCTTTAGCGTGGGCTGCTCGCCGACTGAGACAGTATATGTTGACCCACACTACTTTGTTGATATCAAAAATGGACCCAGTCAAGTACATTTTCGAGAAGCCAGCTCTTACCGGACGGGTTGCAAGATGGCAAATGATTCTCACGGAATATGACATCCAGTACACCTCTCAGAAAGCCATCAAGGGCAGTGTACTATCTGAATATCTTGCTGAGCAACCCATTGATGACTACCAACCTATGAGATTTGACTTCCCTGATGAAGACATCATGTTCATAAAAGCGAAAGATCCTGAAGAGCCTATTCACACTGAAGGGCCTGACCCGGAAGAAGAATGGACTATGATGTTTGACGGGGCTGTTAACATGAATGGTCGTGGTGTTGGTGCAATACTCATTACACCCAAAGGAGTTCACATGCCTTTCTCGGCAAAACTCACTTTCAACTGCACTAACAACGAAGCTGAATACGAAGCTTGCATTATGGGTCTTGAGGAAGCCATTGACCTCAGGATCAAGACATTGACTGTGTTCGGAGATTCAGCTTTGGTAGTTAATCAAACCAACGAAAAATGGTACACCCACCAGGATCATCTGATACCTTACAGGGATTATACAAGAAGGTTATTGACTTTCTTCACAACGGTCAAACTTGAGTATATCCCTCGGGACGAGAATCAGTTTGCAGATGCTCTTGCTACCATTTCATCCATGATCAAAGTTCAGGCTGCCAACTTTGTACCTCAGATTTCAGTATCCAGACTCGACAGACCAGCATATGTATTTGCAGCGGATGTTGTCAAAGACGATAAGCCTTGGTTCCATGACATTAAATGCTTCTTGGAGGATCAAGCATACCCACCTGGGGCATCTTCCAATGATAAGAAGACTTTGAGAAGGCTTGCTGGTAGTTTCTTTCTGAACACTGATGGATCTTTATACAAAAGGAACTTTGATATGGTACTCCTCAGATGTGTTGATAAGACAGAAGCAGATTTGTTAATGCATGAAGTGCACGAAGGATCCTTTGGTACCCATGCAGGAGGGCATGCCATGGCTAAGAAATTGCTAAGATCATGCTATTACTAGATCACAATGGATGCAGACTGTTGTGCCTACGCTAGAAAATGCCACAAATGCCAGATCTACGCAGATAAGGTGCATGTGCCTCCCAATCCTTTGAACATCATGTCTTCACCATGGCCCTTTGCCATGTGGGGCATTGATATGATTGGCAAGATTGAGCCAACTGCTTCAAATGGCCACAGATTCATCTTGGTCGCCATTGATTATTTCACTAAGTGGGTTGAAGCAGCCTCATATGCAAATGTTACAAGACAAGTGGTAGCCCGATTTCTGAAGAGAGATATCATCTGCCGATATGGAGTTCCCGAACGAATCATTACTGACAATGGTTCCAATCTAAACAACAAGATGATGGCTGAATTATGCCGGGACTTCAAGATCCAACACCACAATTCTTCTCCTTACAGGCCAAAGATGAACGGCGCTGTTGAGGCAGCAAATAAATATATCAAGAAGATTGTGCAGAAGATGGTAGTCACTTACAAAGACTGGCATGAAATGCTACCGTTTGCCTTGCATGGGTACCGCACATCAATCAGAACATCCACTGGGGCAACACCGTATCAGCTTGTGTATGGTATGGAAGCAGTCCTACCTGTTGAAGTTGAATTACCCTCCTTGCGAGTACTAATGGATGTTAGGCTGAACGAAGCAGAGTGGGTTCGGTCCCGTTTCGAACAACTGAGTCTGATTGAAGAGAAGAGATTGGCTGCAATCTGTCATGGGCAGCTGTATCAGAAAAGAATGAAGAGAGCCTTTGATCAGAAAGTCAGGCACCGAGAGTACCAAGTAGGAGATCTTGTGCTGAAAAGAATCCTCCCTCCGCATACAGACCACAGGGGCAAGTGGACTCCGAATTATGAAGGACCATTCGTGGTAAAGAAAGTTTTCTCTGGTGGAGCACTGATGCTCAGCACCATGGATGGTGAAGATTTCCCATCCCCTGTGAATTCAGATGCAGTTAAAAAATACTTCGCATGAAAATGACCCGCTGGACATAAAAACAGAATGTAAGTCCAGGCAAAAATAGGGCGTCCCGGCGAGTCAAAAACAGAATAAAAGACTCGGGCAAAAATAAGGGAAAATAAACAAAAAAATGTACACCCGCTGAGTTGAAAAGCCGCATTGGACAGCTCAGGCAAAAATGGGTATCCCGATGGATTGAAAACCCGAAAGGGCGATCCATGCAAAATAAGGGAATAAGCGAACAACTGCATTTTGAATTCGTCTGTATCGCCTACAACTTAGCAAACCTCGAAAGGATCAAGCTTCAATCAGAATCAGCCTTCTTCAAGAAGCAAGACGAGAAGAACGTCAAAAGTCATACGAGTCATAGCGAAAAAGGAAGCTCCTCAAAGCGTCGTCAACATCACTAGCACTTTGTTTCTCAATTTGTAGCAATCTCCTCATTTCAGGAGATATGCTTCCTTGGCTGTATCTTGCCAATTCAGGGCACATGAATTAATAAAATCAGATTTTTCAGTCATGTCTCGTCTTATACATTTTTATTTGCAAAAAATGTCTGATGTCTCTAAAAAACTAATTACATGAGTACAGATGCTTTTCTCTAAAAATAAAACACGTGCTTGCAGGGAATATACTTACTCTCAGAGTGTCTAACTCCTATGACGGAATCCGGTAAAGGATACCTCGGGACCATTTGTGCGTTTCCTTATCTTTGCAGGATTGCAGGTATCCAGAACGCAACTTGGGGCATGCAAGCTTCATCCCAGCAAGCTGACAAATCAACACTCACTCTTGGCACCAGAGGTGTTTTTCTCCCCAGCTGAGTTGCCAACAACTTTCCCCAGCCAGTTGCCACTTGTCAATTTCCCCAGCCGTAGTGCCAATCATTCTTCCTCAGCAGAATGCAGAAGTCAGGGAATCATATCCCCACGGAATCCTCAGCCTCTATTCAGAAGAGCAACACATGAAGGAGTCACAACAGAGTGATGAAGGCTCTTGCAAACCCCAGCTGGGTCCTATATTACAAGGATATGTCAATCAGTGACCTGTATCCCCAAGCAGATACATCTCATCAGATCTATCAATGATCTCATCCCCAGCTGGGACGCCCCCTTCAAACAGATCGACCAGTGATCTTCGCGGCATTGGGATCCGAATCCCGGTTTGGTATCCTTGCATAAACATGACATTTGCATCATACTCACCCACAAAGCGTAGCATTCCGTCTAATACGGAGTATTACAGCAAAAATCAAACATATAGCATAATCATAAGCCATGTTTTGAATCAACACTTGTGAATAATGACCATTCATCAGAATGCAGAATACTTCCCCCAAAATCCCCACCAGAGTCCCAGCAAAAGCAGTTGCATTACAATTCACAAACACCGGTATATACTCCTTTGGACACCCGTCCGTGTCATTGCTCCCCAGTAAAGTCGCCTGAACACTCTTTACAAACAAAACCACCTGTATTACAGATACTTCCTGACACCCGTCCGTGTCATACGCCCAGCAGAAAGCCAAAGACATCATCTTTTCACTCACCTATACTTGTATATCTACATTTTCTTGACACCCGTCCGTGTCATATCCCCAGCGCAGTCGCTTACACTTTTACAGCCCATATACTTGTTGATATTATACTTTTCTCCTTTTGACACTCGTCCGTGTCACTCTCCCCAGCAGATAAACACTCATCTATACACCACTCATACTCACTACTCATGTTACACTTATACAGATGCTCGTCCGTATCTTGGATATGCCATTTATATCCCCACAGATTCGACATTGGTCCATGTTCTTTGTTAACCAGTTGGTACTCGTCCGTACCATCATCTCAGAATATGCGTCAAGTGTTTGTTTCTACATGATACTCGTCCGTATCATAGTCTTAAGGATGCTCGTCCGCATCTTTAATCCATACACTGTGTCAAACACTTACGTCTCCTTGAATATAGATACTCGCCTGTACCTACTATTCCCCAGAGGAGTCCCTTCAGATTCAACAATCGTCCGTGTTCTCTGTTAACCAGTTGATACTCGTCCGTATCATCATCTTTGAACTCGTGTCAGTTTGTTTCTACCCGATACTCGTCCGTATCGTAGTCTTAGGGATGCTCGTCCACATCTTTAATCTATACACAAACATCTAAACACTTATACTTTCTTTTCTTGGTTGTAAACACTCGTCCGTGTTTACTATATCCCCAGTAGATCGCCAAGTAAGCAAATCTTCCTTTTTATCTGACACTCGTCCTGTGTTATGATAAACCTTGAGAGCAGCCGTACCCTGCTAGGTGGTCGTCCTCCACCTCTTGATGGTCGTCCTCCATCATGCTCATCCGATGGCCGTCCCCATCGTTGATATTTTAGAAGCCGTCCCCTGCTAGGTGGTCGTCCTCCACCTTTTGATGATCGTCCTTCATCATTTTATCCAATGGCCGTCCCCATTGTTGATTTTTGGTTATCTGGCATTTGTCCTATGTCATGAGAAACCTCGAGAGCAGCCGTCCCCTGCTAGGTGGTCGTCCTCCACCTCTTGATGGTCGTCCTCCATCATGCTCGTCCGATGGCCGTCCCCATCGTTGACCTTTTATCCGGCATTCGTCCTGTGTCGCGATACTTTCGGCAGCCGTACCCTGCCAGGTGGTCGTCCTCCACCTAAGATGATCGTCCCTCATCTTTAACCCCAACAGAGCAGTCGTCCCCTGCTAGGTGATCTTCCTTCACCTTTGATGACCGTACCTCATCATCTGTTTATTTCATTTATTCTTTAACCCGATGGCCGTCCCCGTCGTGGTCCCTTTTCTTTTTAGCCCGATGGCCGTCCCCATCGTCGGTTACTTTGCTTTATGAACTTGATGGCCGTCCCCGTCATGTTTCATTGATTCCCAGAGAATCTTACAACTTTATCTTGATGGCCGTCCCCATCATAATTTTATTTTTCCCAGCTAGTCGGCCGTCCCCGTCTTAGCTTTACCTTTTATCCCCAGCATGTCGGCCGTCCCCGTCATTGCTATTTACCCAGCAGTCGACCTCTGCTCGACGGTCTTCCTCCGTCGCCCACACCTTACAATATACTTTATTTTCTTTTTACAATCTATATCCCTTTTCTTCTTCATTCTGTGAGTGCAAATTTTGGACTGTCTTTGGTATTCAACCACAAGTTATCTTGTTTGCCTGTTAAGCCATAGCTTACATCCTGCACAGCTAACTCATGTTTGAATAGGGGCAGCTGTAAACACCCCAAATTTTCCCTCACCCATTCACACCATGGCTTGTGATCATTTCATATGCATAAACACAATCATATCATCTTATATCTCATTTTTGATTCATTGCATAGATTCAAAGTCATCTGCACCTAGGGTTTGTGATCTGAGCAATCCAAGAGCCTCTTGAGCCACTCCAAAGGCCATCAATCACTTCAAAGGAGTCCATATGTGTTCAAGTATCATATTACATCCTCTCAAAGTCAAGAATGCCAAAGAATCACAAGAACTGGGATTGGTATGGATGCAGAGCCAGGTTTGACTGCACAGTTGACCTAAAATTAGGGTTTTGGTTTCAGAGGCCATAACTCCAAATTTTTTGGTCATTCTTGTTTCTATTGGTCTCTATATGGTATAGGGAGTATGCATATCAATTTTCATGAAGAAATTCCATGGGGAAGTCATCTGATCAAGGGTTGACTTTCTGGACAAGTCAGTGCAAAATCAGGGCATCTGAGGCCCCCAATGACCCAACCAAGGGGTGATCTTCACCATTTTGAGTGTATATGATCTTTATTTGATCATAGAAGAAGGATGAAGTTCACAAAATTCAAGAATTACAAGTTTTTGCAAAGTTGACTTTTTAGGGCATGGTTGACTTTTAAAGAATATGTCATTTTATGCCACTTTTCAAACCTTACTTTTTGATCCAAAAAAGCTTCAAATGGAAAAACTTTGGTCATGAAAGTTGTAGATTAGATCTTTCCCTTTTCAAAAAGTACAAGAACATGATCCAATTCTTCTTGGATCAAAAGTTATGGTGTGTTAAAGTTGGCAAAAATCACTAATTTTCAAGACATGCACCAAAAGGCAAAGTTGCAAATTCTCCTTTCAAGGCCAATTCAGTCATCATATGGGCTTCTAATTCACTCAACATGATCACACAACCTCTAAAAATCAGAATGAAGCCAAGAGATCACATGTTTTGTATGGTTTTGAAGCAAGATATTTTCATGAAGCAAAAGCAAAGTCAAGTTGCAAAACCACTCATCACACTTCACCCACTTGGTGCCTAGCATGCTGAACCTTTCTAGCCTCTCTTCCACACCATGCTGCGCCAGCCCACACACATGTACCTGCCTAGAACCCAGCCCATGCTTTCCTTACACCAAAGTTGACATTTTGCAAAAGTGAACTTACCTATCACAGCAGGCCAGGTCACATCATCTGACCAATGGGAGTTTTTTATGCAAAGCAAAGGCTAGCCATTTCATAAATCAAGCCAGGCTGAAACACACAAGAACTCAACATTCACAAAAACACTCCCTCAAGCATTTCTCTTCGAATCTCTCCACACAACTCACAAACACAAAAACCAAGTCCATTGATCAACTCACCTTGCTTCACTGAGCCAAAACCAGCAAGACTTAGGTTTGAACCAAGCAAGAACTGAGCTTCACCATTTCTCATCCCCAAAGCCAGAACTTTCGAATCTCACTCTCCAGCCATCAAACACCTCATTTCTCTTCACCAACAAATCAAACACACCCAAAGGAGCAAGAATCCACCATTGGATTAGCCTGAAACCTCACATTTCCTGACTGTGAAACCTGCTACACCAGAACTGGACTTCTCAAATCAGCTTGTTTAAGCTCATTCCAAGCCTTCCATTAACACCAGGGGAGTCAGTGGAGCAAGCTTGCACCAAAGAATAGCTCTGAAAGCCCAGAAACAGGGGTCTTCATCTCAGGTATGGCCATGAACATTCCTTCTCAGAGCTTGCATTTTGAGTTATAAATTGGTTGCTTATGTCTTGCTGATCATGGGGATGGGTTTAGATTTAGAAATGAGTGAGAAATGAGGATTTACCAGGGCTCTGAAACTTTGCCCGTGAATCTTCATGGCTTCGATTCTCTTAGTTTAAGCATGAGAAATTTAGTTTGAGAGATGATTTGAGTAGGGTTTGAGTAGAGGAACGTTTCCCTGGCTTTAATTTGAAGAATGGTTGCCTGAATCATAATCTAGGGTTTTGTTGCCGCCGGAGAAGATGACCGGAGCTTCCCTCCGGTCACCTGAAAGTGCTTAGCCCTAATCCTGTAATTAAATGGCATTTGAATCTTGGGCGTTGGATTGCTTGACTTCATTGACTTCCCGCGCGCATGTGTGGCCCAGATTCACTCAGTTAGCCCTAATCCCTTTAGTTAGTTTAATTAACCATAATTAAATTAATTTAATCAGATGCAATCCAGGCCATCCACTAACGCGCGCAGTCAACCCATTCAAACCCAGAATCCATCCCAGCCCTCCATTCAGTTGACTTTCCCATTTTCTTTGTTTTAATTCATTTGTTTCATATTTGTTTTACACAATTTATTTAAAATAGCAAAATTGTTTTAAAAATTATGAAACTTTTTTGTCAAGAGTTTCATTAATTTTTAAAACACAAAAATATTTTTATTTTCATTTTTAGCATTAAAAAAGTATTTTTAAATATTTAAAAGTTTATTTTTAATTGATTAATGAAAATTAATTTATTAAAAATACTTTTAGGTATTTAAAAATCACCAAAAAATTCATGAAATGTTCTAAGACATTTAGAAACATTGTTCAACCTTCAAACCAAATTTATTTTTTGATCTTGATGCATTTTGAAAGTTTTTCATTGAATTAAAATCATTTTTATGCATTAATTTGATCCAAAGTTCCAAAAATCATTTCTGCCTATCCATAAGGAGTTGGACATTGATTCTTTTTGCATTGCATTGTGTTTAGCATGTAGTTTGTGAGATTAAATGGCCATGATTTGATCTTTCATTTTCCATTTGTTTGATAATTTTCTTGTTAAGGAACCCTAAAACCCTAAGAAACTTAGAAAAATCATATCTTGAACTTGGTTAGGGGTTGAGACCTTTCCTTTGGGCAGTGGTTTAGTATAGGATTAGGGGTCCTTTGAGTGGCATTTTCAATTTTTTATCTTAGGGTTTACTTCTGATTTTGATTTTTGTTTGATGTATTGTTCATAAACCCTAATTTGGGCTTCCATATGCATCCATCTTGCATTCTCTTGCATCACATGACTTGCCATGACATTTCAAGCATCCATTTGATTCATTTGACATCATAGGACATATTGAAAGCATGTTTGATCATTGCACCATGTATTTGCTATGTTGCATGCCATGTGCACTTCATAACTTTTCATGTATGTTCATGGTTCCTAACTTGCTTCATTTGCATTCATGAACTTGTATGATCATTTCCATGTGCTGCCTCATGTTTGTAGCATCTCATAACATCATTAGCATCATGTAAATGCTTCTGGTTTTGTTTTGCATCATGTCATCTCATCCCATTTTGCATTGCATTGCATTTTCTTTTCTAACCTTTCAGGTGGTAAGTGATTTTGAGAAGTGAATTTGCCTTCACTTCTCATACTTTCTTCTCATCTCTCTCTTGCATCCATGCTGCATTTTTATATGTGTTTGAGTTTGAGCTTGCTCATTCTTCTTCTTCCCACTTTCTTTCTTCAAGTGACTTGACTTCTTGAATGAAGCAAGTTACTTTGCTTCTCTTGATCCTTTCATCTGCTTCCTGGTGATTCCATTGAAGATTGTTCTTGTAAACCTCACAAACCTTAGGAGCAACCAAGCATGACAATGATTAGGGTTTTGATTAGTCCCCCCTCTTAGTTTTACCTTTGTGTCTCCTTGAGTCTTCTCTTCTCACCCCATAATCAGGGACTAAACCCTAAAGGCTTTAAGGCTTTGTGATTAAGCTTATGCCTGCATCCTTCTCTTAGGATGGAGTGTATAAATTTAATCCTAAGTGTTGAACCCTTAATGTGTTTAACTCCCTTAATCAATTCACTTAATAATTATCAAGACATCAAGCTTGTAACTTGGGCCTTGCATTAGGGTTCTAATTCTTCCTTAATTGGTTAAGAAGGACTAACCCTAGTGTTAATGGACAAGTCCCCCTCAAGTTGTCTTACAAATCATAAAAATCACTTCATCATATCATTAAATAAAATCCACTTAATAAAGGTTTTGTTTTGTCATGAGTTTAATCCCTAATCATGGATTAAGTTGAGGAGCTTTCCTCAGCTTAAACATTCTCATCTATTATCCTTCTATTAGGATGGTGTAATGAGTCTGTTTAATCCCTGATTATGGCTTAACCTCATTACTTAACACTAAACAAAAACACCAAAAATATCTAAATAATCACAAGTAGGTTAATGATCTTAACCCTACATCAAAGGTGATTAAGTGTGAGAATCTGACTTCACACTTAAGGTATCCTCATTACCCCTAATCAGAGGGAAGATGTGATGAGTTTACTTAATCCATTGGTTTAGGCTTAAGCTCATTAACTTATGACAAATTCTCAAAAGCAATAAAAGACTGAAAACTCAAAAACAAACAATAATCGTCTCCTCCGGGATTCTTTTCTCATCATCTTCACTCACAAGCGAGAGCTTGCTTCTTCCGTCTAATGCAAGACAGTTTGCACCTGAGCCAGACAGGTCTTACACTTGAGCATAGACAAGTAAGCAGTTCACAAGTCAATCCATCTTTCAGTCTCTTCGGGTCGAACTACGGTGTTCTGACTTCCTCATTGCACGAGAGGATACGTAGGCATAACTTAACAGTTATCGAACAAAAGTCTCTGTATATTCCCCCTCTTTCCAGCTTTATTCTTTAAGCCTCATTATCTTGAGCGATTCATTCTCATTCTTACACTGACACATCATTTATACATATCACACTTTACACTTCTCTTACACTGACACCTGTACATTCTTTTCCAGCTATTTTATACACAAATTGCACTGACACTACCCCTTTAAAACACAAATCTTTTAAGCGTGGATCCCGTCGAGTACGGCAGACAATCTGGGTGCTAATACCTTCCCAGGTTGTAACCAACCCCCTTTCTCAGTCTCTCTGGTTCGCAACCGTCTTATCCATTTCTTTCTAGGTCTATGCAGCATTGCCTTTCCTCCGGGATAAAAATGCCTAGCTGGCGACTCTTTTCATCTCCAGTGAGTTCACGGCTGTGTGTTCTCATTGTCCCTTTCGCCGACCGTTCGCGTCTGTACCCTTATCTGGGCCGGTCCCATTTTATCGGGAGCGACAGCTTGGCGACTCTGCTGGGGACCCTTATGCTGCAACCAGGGCTTCTGGTTCTTTTTGTGGGTTCCTCCTAGCGCTTGATTGATTTGTGTTTACTGGGGTGTTATGTGCTATTTGTGTTTGTATATTTCATTTATTGCTTTATATGCAGTTTTGTTTATTGCTTTCTTTACAGCTTTACATATATCATACTGTCATACTGTGCTGGCTGGATCTGCTTTGTTGCTTTTGATGGGTGGGGCTCTACTGAGAGTTAAGGTCCTATACCTGGGACCTGAGTGACACCTAGGCTAGAGTGGTTCATATTCTTTCCCATTCCATCTCGGTCTGGTGCGGGAATATGAAACACGGTTCAGATATGGGTTTCTTCTTGAGAACTCTGTGTTGCAGATTTCCTGCAGTACTAGGGCTATCTGGGAAGCCTGCTAAGTCTGGATGACCTTTAGTATTGACCTTCAGAAACTGAGGTGAATTAGAGGAGGAACTTTTATGGTTATTGTGAACACTGTACCTCCGGGTTAGAAGTGTTTACACTTCTCATAACTGATCCAAGTCTGAGGATCCTTGTTTTAGAACACCACCTGTGAGGGGGTTGGGCTGTTTACAGGTTTGCAGGTACCTTGACCTCAAAATACCCTGTTACTTTGAGTTGATTAAGAATACTCCATGTTGGAACAGTTCTTGTGATTCTAAAACCCTGGACATGTGACTCTTTATTTGAGTCCCCCACCTTGGTTACTGGACTTATGGACCTCCATCTGGATTTCTTACACACATGGACTTATAGCAGAGCACTTGATCAGATCCAGCTCAGTCACAAACCCTTGCATATCATTTGCATACATAATCATGGCATCATATTGACATTTGCTTATTTGTGTTTCAGGGTATCCATCTTCATTTGGTTTTGGTTTTGACCCCATCTTCAGTATCGACCTATCTTCATCAGCACCTGCTTCAGCTATCAGCTATCTACTTCAGTCACCTGCATCAGCCAATCAGTGGCCCATTCTTCAGTATCATCATCAGCACTTGTTTCTACTCAGCCTCAACATCATGGCACCTAAAAAGAGCAACATCACCTACCACTTCTTCCAGCCAGAGTTAGCTGACATCAGGAGGATTCAGACCCTGATCACTCCAGACCATATACCACTGTTCAGGGAACACTATGGAGATATACTTGATGTGGTTATGGATTTGGACCCTTCACAGAGAAGCCTGATCCACACTTGCCTTCAGTTTTATGATCCCCCACTGAGGTGTTTCACCTTTCAGGACTTTCAGCTGGGCCCTTTATTGGAAGAATACTCATCATTGGTTGGTATACCTATCAGGGGTGGAATCCTTTTCAACCCTGAGATGGTCTTTCCTGGTAATGAAGAGGTAGCAAAGGCATTGCATCTGGAACTAGTCCTGATTGGGCAGCATATGACTTCTAAGGCTGGAATCCCTGGTTTGCATCTGGATTTCTTGATCTCCCAAGCTACCCTGAAAGCTTCTTTAGGAGAGTGGAAAGCAGTCTGTGCTTTATTGGCCTTGAGCATATATGGGATTGTACTAATCAGAGGGAAGATGTGATGAGTTTACTTAATCCATTGGTTTAGGCTTAAGCTCATTAACTTATGACAAATTCTCAAAAGCAATAAAAGACTGAAAACTCAAAAACAAACAATAATCGTCTCCTCCGGGATTCTTTTCTCATCATCTTCACTCACAAGCGAGAGCTTGCTTCTTCCGTCTAATGCAAGACAGTTTGCACCTGAGCCAGACAGGTCTTACACTTGAGCATAAACAAGTAAGCAGTTCACAAGTCAATCCATCTTTCAGTCTCTTCGGGTCGAACTACGGTGTTCTGACTTCCTCATTGCACGAGAGGATACGTAGGCATAACTTAACAGTTATCGAACAAAAGTCTCTGTATATTCCCCCTCTTTCCAGCTTTATTCTTTAAGCCTCATTATCTTGAGCGATTCATTCTCATTCTTACATTGACACATCATTTATACATATCACACTTTACACTTCTCTTACACTGACACCTGTACATTCTTTTCCAGCTATTTTATACACAAATTGCACTGACACTACCCCTTTAAAACACAAATCTTTTAAGCGTGGATCCCGTCGAGTACGGCGGACAATCTGGGTGCTAATACCTTCCCAGGTTGTAACCAACCCCCTTTCTCAGTCTCTCTGGTTCGCAACCGTCTTATCCATTTCTTTCTAGGTCTATGCAGCATTGCCTTTCCTCCGGGATAAAAATGCCTAGCTGGCGACTCTTTTCATCTCTAGTGAGTTCACGGCTGTGTGTTCTCATTGTCCCTTTCGCCGACCGTTCGCGTCTGTACCCTTATCTGGGCCGGTCCCATTTTATCGGGAGCGACACATGGCAAGGCTAGATCAAGAATATTCAAAATTTAAGATCACATCTTTTTCAATCTCCCAAAGTCCAAATATCCACAAATTTGTTAAACTCTTGACCTAATTTCATCAAGTGGTATATATACAACATGAAGACAAGCATTGCAGAGGAATGGATAGCCTCCAAGAACAGTTTCAAAACTTCAAATTTCATCCAAAATATCAAATTCGGATTTCAAGCTAGAGCCACTTTCAAGACAATTTAAAGGTTGTTTTAGCTTCAGTGAACCTCATTGAACATGCCTGGATCATTTTCAACAGCTAAAACATCCTCATTCGCATAAACCGAATGAACATTGTTCTTGTTTTTTTCATTTTTCGATTTCATTCATTCGTTCATTATAAACTGTTTTTGTGCCCGTAATCTTGTTTGTTATTGCATAAGGATGATTTCTGGGCAGGTGAATTGAAGTTTTGATGCACGGATGCTTAGACGCCATTGTTAGGGTTTTAAGGACGAAATTAGGGTTCAATGCTTAAGCTAATATAAATGAATTTTGATAACGTAGCTTGACTGTAATTGATGAATGGATTGAATTGGTGTGTTCAATTTTGAAAGAAATTACAGGTTTCATGGCCATTGAAGAATCATAGGAATCCCTGCAAAAATCAATTCGTGGGAAAACTTGTAGGAAATTTCGCAGGAAATTTCGCAGGTCAGGAGGAAGAAGAAGCTGCGCGCGAATTCAAAATTCAAATGTGAATATATATTATATATTTGTGTTTGTATCATAATTCATGAATGATGCTGATGGTGTAGTGGTTCTACATATAATTGTTTGTGGCCGTTTGACATCACCAAGCGCAGTGCAGCCCAGTGGTAGTCCTCTTGGCAGGTACAGGGGAGGTCCTGGGTTCAAATCCAGGCCTCCCCATTATTTTTTTACCTAATTTCTTTTCTATTTCTTTTTCTTTTCTTGTTTTTTTTTAATATTATATAATAAATTAATTTTATAATAATAATATAATATGTCTTCACATAATAAAATTTTATATTCTTTAAAATCAATATGTTATTTTCCCAAATATAATTTATTTGTATATTCATATTATTATTCTATATAATTTATTTTGTAAATAATTGAATTAGTATTGTAAATTAAATTAGAAACCCTAATATTTTTACATATATAATTAGAACCCTAATTTTTTATATATATAATTCTAACCCTAATTTATTTTATAATTTCTAAAAACCCTAATTTCTTTTAAAATTTTAACTTCTCACTTTAATTATTTTTTTGTACTTATATATATAATTAAATCATTAATCATGTTTATTTTGTAAATAAATTTATTATTATTATTTTTATTATTCTATTTTCATATCAAAAAATTCTAAAAAATGTTTATTTAATTTTAATTAGCTTGTATATTTTATATTTTGTGCTAACCTCCTTTTGTCATTATTTTATTACTAACCTTTTTATTTATTGCTTATGTTTATTATTTTATTTTATTATTATTATTTAAATTGTTCTTATTATAATGTAACTGTATAAGCCATGTAATAGTCGTAGTATTTTATTTTATTTATAAGTATATTGCTATGGTTAGTAAATTAGGGAGTGAAAACATGTTTGCTTTTAAATTAATTTAGATCACTAATTATAAGATAAATATATGAACCTATACACGCACACACGTAAGTCGATCTTGGATCGCCATCTCACTTCTTAAGGATATCCCTTATGTTGCCTAAACAAAAAGGTCAAGTAAGGTGTCTAAAAGCAAAGTCCCTTATCCTAAAATATCATCAAGTCCCTTTACGATTATAAGATCAAGTCCCTTCGAATGTTGCCTTCGTAAATGATCTTGTCCCTTTCAAATAAAAGATGATAAGTCCCTTCGTATTGCTAAGACACCTTACAGTTGCGTAAACATAGATGTCCCTTTACATGTCCCTTACAACATCCAAGGTAATGACTACCTATTCCTTAATAATAGGGATAGTCTTACCATTGAAAGAACATTTAAGAACAGTAAAGACTCAAATTAGGGTAGGTTCCTCTTAAGTACTTGCTCACTCCTTCAAAAAATACTTCATTACACTTCACATTTTAAACAATTTTCAAAATAAAGTCTTTATATATATCCGTACAAGGATCATTATAAAGTACTTAAGAAATTTTTTAATCACACACTACACTTCTCAAAACTGTTTAAAGTGAGCTAAGTAACTAAGAGCCCATGGATAACCATGGATGTAAAGGGTGCTAACACCTTCCCTTTACATAACCTACCCCCCGAACCCAAAAAAATCTTTTAAGGTCTTTCCTGTTCTTTTATGCCCTTTCCTTTGGATAAAATAAAAGTCGGTGGCGACTCTTGCTATCCGCAACATTTAAACTAAAGTCAGTTCTCCCACCGTGTTACAGGATGGTACCTAAACGGTTGCACTTGTGTAATTGGTATCTAAGTCCGAGGGCATCAACAATCATGGTGACCAGGCCTCCTACCGATATTGGTAGATCAGGTTCCTCTTGGATTCGGGTAAAGGTTTGCATCATGAATGGTACAGCATTAACGGGTTTTCCATTGGTCAAACAGGACATTATGAATATTTCATCTTTAGATACTCCAGTGAGGTTCTCTTCCTTTCCAAATAAGGTGTGGGCAAGGATCTTATGAAAATAGCGGATAGCAGGGTTATGTATTTCATCATTGTTCATGTTATCCGGCTCAGGGTGGTAATTTCCGGTTAAGGTTCCCCAAAAGAAGTCTAGCTCAATATCCATTAATTCTACCTGGGTGGTAGTAAAGGCAAAAGTTCCACTAGGGAATCCTAGTAAGTCAGCTAGTTCCTTATGGTTAAAGTCATATTCGATCCCGAATAGTCGGAAACTAATAAATCCTTTCCTTAATCCAAATCCGCGCTCGGGTAAGTAAACTAAGGAGCTTAAAAACTCAAGGGTGAGCTCGCAGTAAGTTACAAACTTTTGTTTTATGAGTGCATTCTCCCATCCAAGTTGGTTAAACAGGTATAGGATGCTATCATGTATACCTAAAGTTTCCATAGTCAGCTCATCATAGTACATAGTCAAATCCATTTGTCTCTGTGATAATTCCTCAAATTTCATTCTTTGGTTCCTACCTTTAAATTTGGTTTCCATAATGTTTCTTGGTTGGTTAGCCATAGTTAGTGTTAATGTGGAGGAAACAAATCAGGGGGAAAGGGAAGGTAGAAAAGACTTTAGAAAAATCTGTAGCAAAGTAAATTTAAAAGTGATTTAGAAAATAAAATTAAAATAAGGAAAATAAGAAAATACATGCATAAATAAAGTCAATAATAATAATAATAATAATAATAATGAAATAAAATGATAAAATGATAAAATGGGTTGCCTCCCACTAAGCGCTGTTTTTATCGTCAAAAGCTTGTGTAACACGGTGGGAGAACTGACTTTAGTTATGTTGCGGATAGCAAAAGTCGCCACCGACTTTTATTTTATCCAAAGGAAAGGCATAAAAGAACAGGAAAGACCTTTAAAAAGATTTTTTTGGGTCCGGGGGGTAGGTTATGTAAAGGGAAGGTGTTAGCACCCTTTACATCCATGGTTATCCATGGGCTCTTAGTTACTTAGCTCACTTTAAAATGTTTTTGAAATGTGAAGTGTGTGAATAGAAATTTTCTTAAGTATTTTATAATGATCCATGTACGGATGTATATAAAACCTTTGTTTTTGAAAATTTGTTTGAAATGTATGAAGTGTTTGAATTGTTTTGAAGAGTGAGCAAGTATCTAAGAGGAACCTACCCTAATTTTAAGTCTTTTCTATTCTTGAATCCTTTAAATGGTAAGACTATCCCTATTATTAAGGACATCTGTTTATTTAGGCAACTTGTACCTTGGATGTGAGGGACAAGTGAAAGGACATCTGTTTATTTAGGCAACTGTGGGGTGTATAAGCAATTCGAAGGGACTTATCATCTTTATTTGAAAGGGACAAGATCATTACGAAGGCAACATTCGAAGGGACTTGATTTTTTTCTCTGTTTAGGGACTAGATGAGGTGAGATGAGTGACTTTGCTTTATACACCCTACTTGACCTTTTGATTAGGCAACATGAGAGGCAACTTTAGGAAGTGAGATGGCGATCCAGGATCGACTTACGTGTGTGAGTGTACAATTTTAAATATTTATCTTTTAAGTTAATGATCTAAATTAATTTAAAATACAAACATGTTTCACTCCCTATTTTACTAACCATAACATTTAAAAATAAATATTAAACATTACTATTAAAATATTACATAAAGGAGACAATTACATAATAATAATAATTAAAACAAATTAAATAAATAAGCAAAATAAGTAATAATAAATAATTGGGTTAGTAATAATAATAACAATAAATCACAATATATATATAAATGGGGGTTAGTAATAATAAAATAAAAAAAATCATATGAAGATAAATAGAATTAATAATAACATAAACAAGCATAATAATTAAAATTTCAATTTTTTTTTTATAAACACTTATTTGTTAAGATTAAGAAGAAAATATAAACAATTATATATTAATTATTATAAAGTTTTAAATTATATACAAGTTATGAAAATTAGGTTAATTATAAACATATTATGAAAATAAATTATATTTACAAAATTAAATTAGCAAGTTTTAATTATTTTTAAGCATACACTAAAAACAATTATTTACATACAAGATTTAAATAATAATTTCAAACAAATTATAAAATATATTCATATAATTAAAGTTTATTAAAAGTTATAATTAACAAATAAATTAACATTTATAATTAGGGTTTATATGTTTTTTAGAATAATAAATTAGGATTAATTAAATACTATATAGAATTATACAATATTAATAATTTACAAAAAATAAATAATTTTTCTAATAAGATTTAAATTAAAAAAAGATGAGTTCTAAAATATAATAATAATATAAACATTCTATTTTTTTTATTATTTAAGTTTATTTAACTATAATATAAATTAAATAAATAAGAAAAACAGAAAAAGAATGAAAAAAAAACAAAACTTACCTGGGCTGGGATTTGAACCCAGTCCCTAAGCTTTCAACCCTCAAGACCAACACACAAGCCACTGGACCATGCGCGCACAAGTGAGAAAGAATGCACTCCATGGGGTTTGTTATTAACCTGAAAACAAAACATAACAAAGCAAAAAGAAACAACACAAAAGGCCTGGGGGGGATTCGAACCCAGGACCTTCTCACAACACGCAAACACACTTACCATCCAGCCGGGAGGGCGCAACTGATGTTTAAACCACAACAATAAATAATATATTAAGTTTGATGATTAACTGGAAAAATAAGAAAAAAGTTGCTAAGCCCAGGATTCGAACCAAGGACCTACAAGCATAACATGCGCATCCTTCACCACTGGGCCAACGCTGCAATTGTGAAATAAATTATCAACAACATGATAAAATATTAAAACAATATTTGAATCCCAGAATGCGCGCCAAGAACTTCATCTTCTTCCTTGGACGCTGCAAATTTTCCTGCGAATTCTTCTACGAATATACCTGCGTTTTTCATTCCTGCGAATCACAAACTTCAACCAAACAACAAAATTTCACAAAATTATTTATGCCATTGAGTTCCTACTGAGATTTGCAATCGTCCTATGTCTTTAAAATTCATTTATCATGATCAAATCATGAAACCCTAAAAGAGGTCGTGAACCCTAATCATGGTGAAACTCCATACCTGCATAAAAAACTCAATTGAATAGCCTAGAATCATTCTAGGGTTCATCACAAACATCATTAAACAATCAAAAACAATTTTAGTCCAGCCAATCAATGGAATCGAAAATCAACAATTTCTTGAAGAACATGATTCGGTTTAGGTCATATGCAATGATTTGAATGCTGCAAATGGTTCAAATAGATTCAATGATGTTCATAGAACATGTCTCAACCTTCAAATTGTCTTGAAAGGGCCTGAATTGTGAAATCCGAATTTGAGTTTTGGTGAGTTTTTGAATGTGCAAACTTACTCATGAGGCTGTGAAAATCGTCCCCTTTGCATTGTGATAGCTTGTATACTTATAGTAGAGTGAAACTAGGTCAAAAGATTGGATCATTGTATGGACTTTTTGATTTTTAGAGATTGAAAAAGATTATGGCTTAAATTTCATATATTTTTGAATAATACCTTTCTATTTCAAGCCAATCATCATCAATTGTGTATCAATTCAATCCAATTCATGTTAATGACCTTCTAGAACCAAAATATATTTTAAATTTTCATATTTGATATTTTATTTAAATTTAAAATGATTTTTAGTATAAAAAATCATAATAAATAAAATAAAATTATGAAAATATCAAATAAATTTCGTGCATGATGTCATGGAACACTTTGGGTCACAAAAAGTTCAGCCCATTTAGAAAAATTTGGTTTTAAGACCCTATTTTCTTCATAAACCACCTAAAAATTTCCCAACTTTGCAAGGGCACATATCCTTCAATTTTAATGCTATGAGGGTGTTATTGGACATTTTGGAAAGCTTGAAGAGTCCTCTAACCAACCCCATTGGTTTCATGTCCATATCATTTACCATTCTCAAGTTATGCCCTTTTGAAGTTGTTGACTTTTTGTTGACTTTCAAAAGGACCTATAATGTCTTAGCTCATACCTTCCAAATGAAGCATTTTTGGGCTTGGCTTGTGAGACACAAAGTTGTAGAGAATTTAATTTCCTTCAAAATGAGCTTTGGATGGAAAATTCTTGATGAAGCATGTGAAAGTTATGGCTGGTCAAAGTTCAGTTGACTTTTCCTAAGGAAACCCTAATTTAGAAACCCCTGATTCTTGATGATCTGAAATCTCCTTGATGAATCATGATCAACCCTTGATCAAATGATGAATTTTACTTCATATACTTGATGTTGGCAAAAAATCATGAAGTTTGACTTTGGTTTGACCACAGTTGACCTCAGTTTGACTTTTTAACTGCTTTGACTGATTTTGACTTATCTGATCATTTGACTGAGCAAACCTTTGAGAAAAGTTCTGAAATTTGTCATGGGGATTCTTAAACACATATAAGATGTTATGAAGCTCACTTGAAGTCTTGGAAGTCTATTTAGCCTGATTAAAGTCAAAACCCTAGTTTAGGATGCATTGCTTAGGAGGATGCATTGTCTGAGGGAAATGTCAAATCTTCTGACTAATTGTGAACTTTGTGAACCTCAGGAAATGTCTTGTGGACTTTGTGAACCTCATAAGATGTCTTGTGAACCTTGTGAACCTCATGATAGGTTTTGTGAACCTTGTGAACTTCATGAACCTCATGAGAGGTTTTGTGAACCTTGTGAACCTCTTAGCACACAAAGTCTTGTATTGTGAGGGCAAATTTTGGGGTGCAACAGCCTGACGTAATGCTTAGGGGTAGATTAATCAGGGAAGTTAGTGGACAACTCTAAAAGCTTCAGACTATTCGCATAATCTATATTTTCAATTTTATGGTAATGTTTTAATCGTTGTCCGTTTACTGTGAACGGTTCACTATTCCTACCCTTAATCTCTATTGCTCCGCTCGAGAACACTCTAGTTATTTCAAAGGGTCCTGACCATCTAGATTTTAATTTTCCAGGAAAGAACCTAAGTCTTGAATTAAAGAGGAGTACAATGTCTCCCACACTAAATTCTTTCCTAGTTAGGCGTTTATCGTGCCATCGCTTGGTTATTTCTTTATATATCTTAGCATTCTCATAAGCATCTAATCTTAATTCTTCTAATTCATTAATGTCGAGGATTCACTTTTCTCTAGCGGCATTGTAGTTTATATTGAGTGCTTTAATCGCCCAATATGCTTTGTGTTCTAGTTCTACCGGGAGATGACAAGCCTTCCCATACACTAGTTTGAAAGGTGTAGTTCCTATGGGTGTCTTGTAGGCTGTCCTATAAGCCCATAAAGCTTCATTAAGTTTAGATGACCAATATTTCCTAGATATGGTGACAGTCTTTTCTAGGATTTGTTTAATTTCTCTGTTCGAGACTTCGACCTGTCCACTTGTTTGTGGATGATATGGTGTTGCTACACGATGTCTGACTCCATACTTGGATAGTAATTTGTCAAATATTTTTGAAATGAAATGCGAGCCACCGTCACTAATGACAAGTCTAGGCACACCAAATCTTGGAAAGATTATATTCTTGAAAAGCTTAATTACTACTCGTGTGTCATTTGTAGGAGAAGCTATAGCCTCAATCCATTTTGAAACATAATCGACAGCTACGAGTATGTACTTATTACCGAAAGATGATGGGAATGGTCCCATGAAATCTATTCCCCAGACGTCAAAGACTTCTACTTCTAATATTCCTCTTTGAGGCATTTTATCTCTTCTTGAAATATTACCGGTGCGTTGACACCGATCGCAATTTATAACGGCGAAGTGGACATCTTTCCATAGATTGGGCCAAAATAGGCCGGCTTGTAAGATTTTTGCACAAGTCTTGGAAGTGCTTGCATGTCCACCATAAGGAGATGAATGACATTGAGCAATGACATCTTCTATTTCTTCTTCGGGAATACACTGACGAAAGATTCCGTCAGGTCCTCTTTTAAATAATAATGGTTCGTCCCAATAGTAATGCTTGAGATTGTGGAAGAACTTCTTTTTCTGCTGATAGGTTAAGTCAGGTGGAAGTGCTCCTGCAACTAAGTAGTTGACAATGTCAGCGTACCATGGCAGTCCTACGGTTGTTTGTATTGTTTCCACGGTTTTTGGTTCATCTATGTCTAACTGAACTGGGTCGCTTCCTATTTGTGCTATCAACTGTTCATACGGAAAATCGTCGTTAATCGGCACTTGTTCGGGTTTAATACCTTCTATTCTAGATAAATGGTCCGCTACGACGTTTTCATTACCTTTCTTATCTTTTATTTCGAGATCAAACTCTTGTAAGAGTAAAATCCATCTCAAGAGTCTTGGTTTAGCATCTTTCTTGGTTAATAGATATCTGATAGCAGCGTGGTCTGTGTAGATGATTATTTTTGCTCCCACTAGATAGGAACGGAATTTATCAAGCGCAAAGACAACTGCTAACAGTTCTTTTTCAGTAGTGGCGTAGTTCATCTGAGAAGAATCTAAGGTTCTACTGGCATAGTAAATTGCGTGAAGTTTCTTGTCCTTCCTTTGTCCTAGAACTGCGCCTACAGCATAGTCACTCGCATCGCACATGATTTCGAAAGGTAATCTCCAGTCAGGTGGTTGCATGATTGGTGCGGTGATGAGGGCTGTTTTTAGAGTTTCGGATGCTTTAAGACAATCTTTATTGAATATGAACTCAGCGTCTTTCATTAATAAACCGGTAAGAGGTTTAGTGATTTTCGAGAAATCTTTGATGAATCGTCGGTAGAAACCGGCATGTCCTAAAAAACTTCGTATTTCTCGAACGGTCTTAGGGGGTTGAAGATCTTTTATGACTTCTATTTTAGCTTTATCAACTTCAATTCCCTTATCAGATATAACGTGTCCTAGTACGATTCCTTCTCTGACCATGAAATGGCATTTCTCCCAGTTAAGCATGAGGTTTACTTTTACACATCTTTCTAACACCATTTCTAAATTTGATAGACATCCTTCAAAACTTTGCCCGCATACAGAGAAGTCGTCCATGAACACTTCCATGATGTTGTCTATGAAATCTGCGAAGATTAACATCATACATCTTTGAAAGGTTACAGGAGCTTTGCATAATCCAAAGGGCATTCGTCTATAAGCGAACGTTCCATAAGGGCATGTGAATGTAGTCTTCTCTTGATCATCAGGGTGGATCGGGATTTGGAAAAATCCTGAGTAACCATCAAGATAACAGAAATACGAGTGTTTGGCTAATCGTTCTAACATTTGATCTATAAAAGGTATTGGGAAATGATCTTTTCGAGTGGCTTTGTTTAGTTTTCGATAATCGATGCACACTCTATGTCCGGTCACTACTCTTTGAGATATCGATTCGCCTTTAGCGTTTTTCACAACAGTGATACCTCCTTTCTTTGGTACTACATGTACTGGACTAACCCATTTACTATCAGAGATTGGATATATTATTCCAGCGTCTAGTAGTTTCTTAACTTCTTCCTTTACTACAGTGCTAAGGATTGGGTTAATTCTTCTTTGAGATTCTCTGGAGGTTTTGCAATCTTCTTCTAGCAGAATACAATGCATATAGATTGAAGGACATATTCCTTTGAGATCAGATATGTTATATCCTAATGCGGTTGGATATTTCTTTAAGACATCTAAAAGTTTCTTTGTTTCAATTGTTCCTAAATTGGAATTGATTATAACTGGTCTTGTACATTCAGTGTCTAGGAATTCGTATCTTAGGTTCTTAGGTAAAGTTTTTAACTCTAATGTAGGTTTCTTCTTACTTGGCATGGGATCCGGTGTAAGTGCTAAACTTTCGCTTAGACTATCATCCTGATACGGTTTACGCCAATTATCATCTTCGAAAATCGGAGGGATTTGAATTTTCATAATTTCAGAATAAGTAGTTTCTTTCATTTCCATTTCTCTTACACATTCGTCAATTACATCCAATAAATAGCATGTGTCCTCTATAGCTGGTGATTGTAAGAATTGTGTTAAAATAAATTCAACTTTCTCTTCACCTACTTCAAAGGTTAGCTTTCCTTTCTTTACGTCTACAATAGCTCCGGCGGTAGCTAAGAATGGTCTTCCTAGTATGATAGGTGTAGTGGAGTCTTTAGAGATGTCCATGATTATAAAATCAGTAGGAATGTAGAATTGTCCTATATGTACCGAGACATTTTCTAGTATGCCTACAGGATATTTAATAGAGCGGTCGGCTAGTTGAACAAACATTTTAGTTGGTCTTAGGTCTCCCATGTCTAGCCTTTTGCAAATTGTTAAGGGCATAACACTGATACTGGCTCCTAAATCGCATAGAGCTTTGTCAATGACGAATTTTCCTATTACACAGGGTATAGAGAAACTACCTGGATCTTTTAACTTAGGAGGCATATTGTTTTGAATTATTGCGCTACACTCAGCAGTAAGTGTAACGGTTCCGTTATCCTCTATCTTCTTCTTATTAGATAAGATTTCCTTTAGAAATTTAGCATACGAGGGCATTTGAGTGATAGCTTCTGTAAGTAATATTCAACTGTTTCAGAAGTTCAACAAATTTCTTAAACTGGCCCATCGTCTTGGAATTTGTTAATCTCTGAGGGTACGGAATTGGTGGTTTATAAGGTGGTGGAGGCACATAAAGCTTTTCTTTCTCCACTGCCTCTTGATTATTATCTTCCTTTTCTTCTGGTTCATTCTCCTTTTCAGTCGGCTTATCTTGCTTTTGGTACATGGCTGGATTGTCAAGTCTTGGATCGGCAGGTCCGTCAAGTTCCTTGCCACTTCTTAGTATCACAGCATTGGCCTGTCCTTTTGGATTAGGTTGGGGTTGTCCAGGAAATACTCCAGCTGGTGCAGCGGTAGGTGCTTGTTGTTGAGCCACTTGTGAAATCTGAGTTTCAAGCATTTTGTTATGTGTAGCTAACGCATCTACCTTGCTCACTAATTGCTTAATCTGCTCACTAGTGTGTATATTTTGGTTTAGGAAATCCTTGTTTGTTTGAGATTGAGTACCTATGAAGTTCTCCATCATCAACTCAAGGTTCGATTTTCTAGGAACATTAGGAGCAGTCTTTTGATATCCTGGTGGTGTAGCTGGTGCTTGACCTGGTGCGTATAAAGCATTGTTGTTCTTATAAGAGAAGTTCGGATGATTCTTCCAACCTGGGTTGTATGTGTTTGAGTATGGGTTTCCTTGAGCATAATTCACTTGATCTGTGGGAATTCCTGCTAATAGTTGACAATCAGGGAAAGCATGTCCTAGAACTCCACATAACTCATAGTTAGGTGTTACCGCAGCCACGGTGGTTGTTGGTGTTATGGCCAAGTTGTCGATCTTTTGGTTAAGTTGGTCAAACTTTGCATTGACTTGGTCCATACTACTCACTTCGTACATACCTCCTTTTGTTGGTTTCTCAGTTGCGACTCTCTCACTTCCCCATTGGTAATGATTTTGAGCCATACTCTCGATAAGTGCATAAGCATCATTATATTCTTTGTCCATTAGTGCGCCGCCTGCGGCAGCGTCAATCGTCATTCTTGTGTTGTACAAGAGTCCATTGTAGAAAGTATGGATGACCATCCATTCTACTAATCCGTGATGTGGACAAAGTCTCAGCATATCTTTATAGCGTTCCCAAGCTTCGAAAAGTGATTCGTTTTCCTTTTGCTTAAATCTGTTGATTTGAGCTCTTAGCATAACTGTCTTACTAGGTGGGAAATATCTTGTCAAGAAGACTCTCTTTAGTTCCTCCCACGTAGTTACTGAATTCGAGGGTAGAGATTGAAGCCAGGCTCTCGCTCTGTCTCGAAGTGAAAAAGGAAAAAGGCGTAATCTAATAGCTTCTTGGGTAACTCCATTAGCTTTTACAGTATCTGCGTACTGCACAAATATCAAAAGATGAAGGTTCGGATCCTCGGTAGGATTTCCGGCGAATTGGTTTTGTTGCACGGCTGATATCAGCGAAGGTTTCAATTCGAAATCGTTTCGGTTAATAGCCGGTGCAGCAATGCTAGAATACGGCTCAGCTTGTGAAGGACTAGCGTAATATTTGAGTGGATGATTTGGTTCTTCAGCCATCTCTGCGTCCTTTGATGTTCTGACTGGTTTAGGTGGATCAACTTGAAGATTTGGAATGTTGTATTTTCGTTCGTATTCGAATATTCGTCTTCTTACATGTAAGAAGCGTTCTAATTCTTGGACTGGAGGTTGCAAGTCTTTGCCTTGAGAGCGAGTACTTGGCATACACTCGGGAAATTAGATTAGGAAAAGAATAAGTTGTTACCTTAGTCTAGACAATGCTACTCTAACAGTGCACTAGTGACTAAATCAAGGTCCCCGGCAACGGCGCCAAAAACTTGATGGGGCGAAGACGCAATATGTGTCTAGCGGTATCTGAACTGCAAGCGCACAGCGTATCAAAGTAATATAAAAGATTATCGATCCCACAGGGACTTTGTAATCACTCTAGTGCTAGAGGGTCTACTAGTTTAGCTAAGGTGGATATTTGTCACGATTTTGGTTTTAAGGATTGAAATGGGAATTAAATTTAGTTTTAAGGAAATAATGAGAAGGCGGTCGATATGTAATTATATTAACCTATGCGGGTCAATCTAACCTAAGCTTATAAAGATGGTTCACTTAAATTGTTCTGTAGAGATTATCAGTTTAAATATCTTCAACTCACACTCTCGTGGTCTTATCTCAGATCTTACTCCTAAAGCCCTATGCCTGCTCTCGCTAGCCCATAAGTGTTTAGAAGATAATTTTTGAAAACTTAATAAGTCTAATTCATTTTAAAGCGCTCTCGCTGTATTTAAATCAAATGCCTAACTTTAGCTATCCGGTTAAAATCTCACACTCTCATGGTCTCGACCTAACCTATTACACTTTTCTTACTCTCGTAACAAAAAGATTAATTTTAATTATAAAAAGTCACGGCCAGAATATAAGTTCTTAATTATTTTAGCTTAGATTCGATTTTACCGGTTTGGTTTAGTTTATTACATACCGCCTAATTAATTTAGCTACTCATTTTATTTAAACCAACAGACAGATGCATAAATAAACAAATATTAATTAAAACATACATTATAAAATAATAATAATATCTTAACATAAACAAATAAATAACTTAATATAAATGCAAAAATATAAAAACCTGGATAATTAAAATATTAAAACTCCTTCTTCCACAGATTGGCAAGCTCGGAGTGTTCGGAACCGGAATCAAAAATAAAAATACGAAACAAATTCTGAAGGCTAAAAAGAAATTGATTTAAATAACAATTTCCTAATGTTGGAAATTGTTATTGAATTTGGGTTGGATATAGAAACAGAAAAATAAACAAGAACAATGTTGGAAAAATTAAATAAGGGTCCAGGAAAATTACGGCAGAGCTTCCGCGTGAAAGTTAAAATAATACTCTGTAATTTTCAATTTGTAACTAGGGTATTTATAGAACATAATTTTGGGCTTGGGCAGTTGAATTTGATGAGTGTGGGCATCGTCCAAAATGAGAGAATTTAGGGAAAGTGGCATACTGGGTCTGAGGAAAAGTAGGAGTCGTATTTGACTCGTTGCACGTCTTCATGACTAATTCAAATTAATTTAAGCACATTTTCCTTGTCACGTTCGTGAAAAGAGTGTAACGGTCGTATTCTTCACTTCAAGTGTGTCACGGTCGTGACATTTGAGTAACGGCCGTGAGACCTCAAAGTAGGGCGTCACGGTCGTGGTGATGTTGTGACGACCGTGAGTGTTACAAAATATGCAGACTTAGCAGAATCCTTCTCTTCATCTTCTTTTCATGCTTGTTTTGGTTCGTTTGATCTTTTTCTCATAATTTAGCTCTAGACATGTTATACCTGCAATGTGACATAAAAAAACTCGAACAATCGGGAGTTAATAGGATCAATGTGCGATAAAACAGACTTAAAACGTAGTAATAAAGTGATACGATTTCTCGTTATCATGTATGGCCAACATGGTCGTAATAATCGTAACCAATCTGTGGGAGCTGTTCTGATCTCTAATCCTACACCTCCACCAAAAGAGCAGCAGCAGAATAGTCAGCCCAAGCCTATGAGGCAATTTACCAAGATCAATATGTCATTGGTTCAGGCTTTGCAACACATGTTGAAAGGACAGTTGATTACTTTGAAGGACCCTCCTCAGAATACCAATACTTCCTCTCCTCATTACAATCCTAATGCAAGGTGTGCATATCATTCTAATAGTCCTGGCCATGATACTAACAGTTGTTGGGCATTGTAGAACAAAATTCAGGATATGATTGAGAATGGAGAAATTGAGTTTGACCCTCCTGAAACTCCTAATGTGATTACTGCTCCTATGCCTAAACATGAGAAGACTGTTAATGTTGTTGATGAGGTTTCTTATGTTCGTAATGTGGCTGAAATAACTACTCCTCTATCCATTGTCAAGAAGAAACTTGTGCAAGCCGGTTTATTTCCGGGTTGCAATGAAGATTGTTTTTACTGTGCCTACGAACCTGATAGTTGTTGGAAGCTGAGGTCAGGTATTCAACACCTGATAGATAACTATACTATACTATTTGAGAAGACCCCTTCTATAGAGAGTCTGTGTGGAAGTTTGGCTCAAGACTTGAAAATTGAAGATGTAGCTATGGTTGATAAGAATTCTGTGAAGATTACTTCCAAAGGTCCAGTGAGGATCACTTCTAAGGGTCCTGTGAAGATTACTGTTGAGCCAAAGGTGGCTCCAATGATTATTACCACTCCTGGTCCTATCCCATTTACTTCTGATAAGGTTATACCCTGGAATTATGGTTCTGATGTTTATATCCATGGTGACAAGTAAGAGCCTTTAACTGATACGCCTGGTACTGATGTTAATCTTGATGTGGGTAATATTGCTAGGTCCAGTAAGGTTACTAGGAGTGGACGAATTTTCTCTCCAGAAGGCACCTCAAAGACTGCTGCTACTCTAGTTTATATCTCTAACTCTGGGCGAAGTACTGAGGCTCGGGGCAAAGGACCAGTGATTGAACTTGTTCAAGTTGAGACACCAGTTAGTGAAGATCTCTCTAAGCAGATGGAAGAAGTACTAAAAATCATCTGCCAAGAGAGATTATGATATTGTTGACCAGTTGGGGCATACTCCCTCCAAAATCTCCATGTTATCTATGTTATTATGTTCTGAAGCCCATGCTAAGGCTTTAATCAAATTCCTGAAGACTGCTCATGTACCACATGAAATCTCTGTGGACCAGTTTGAAAATTGTGTTGCTCATCTGACTAGTGGTAATGGTTTAAGTTTTTCGGATGTTGATCTGACTCCTGCTAAAAGAAACCATAATAGAGCTCTGCACGTCTCCATTGAGTGTAGGGGCACTACTTTGTCTCATGTGTTGGTGGATAATGGTTCTTCATTGAATGTACTACCCAAGGAGGTTCTGGACAAACTCAACCTGAAGGATGTAGTGTTAAGACCAAGTAATGTGGTGGTAAGGGAATTTGATGGTTCAAGAAGAATGGTGCATGGAGAGGTGGATCTTCCAATCAAAGTAGGCTCTCAAGTATTTGATTCCACTTTCTATGTGATGGATATTCGTCATGCGTACTCCTGTTTGCTTGGGCGCCCCTGGATCCATGGGGCAGGTGCTGTAACTTCCACTTTACATCAGAAATTGAAGTATCCGGTGAAAGGAAAGATTGTCACTGTTTATGGTGAAGAAGAATACATGGTCAGTCATGTGAATACCTTTAAATATGTTGAGATAGAGGCTGAATTTATTGAGATCCTTTCCAGATATTTGAAGCGGTTCCTCAAGCTGTTCCTGCTACTGAAGTCATCCCTGTTGTTAAAAGAGTTCCTGTGATCACCAGAGTACCTCCTACAATGGCCTCCCTCAAAGATGTTAAAGCTGTGGTTGAAGAAGGTGGTTGTACTATTTAGGGTCAGCTTCCTGACATTCCTTACAAGTCTGACAAGTTTAGTTTGGGTTTTACTACAGAATCTCAGAAGGTTGTGCGTCGTGCTCGTGCTGCTCGTATCACTAATAGAGGAATCATAAAGGACCAAGTCAATGATGTGGGAGATTATGATGAAGATTACAACCTGGATGAGTGGATCTTTCCTACCATTGGTGATGGACTCAACAACTGGAAGGCTGAAGACGTTATTCCTATTTCCTTTAGTCAGGAGTAAATGCTATTTTTGCTTTTCTAATTTTAATTTTTGTAACTTTGAACAATTAAATACTTTTAAGCCTCGTGCCTTGCCCGGGGCACAATGGTGTGCTTGTTAGGGTTGTCATTTCATTTGCATATTTTCATTCAATAAAATCAATGGACGTTTCTCGCTTTCGTAAATATTGTGCTATTTATCTTTCTTTTACGTTTTCCTTTATTTAAAAAAAAACTATGTGTTCTTACACACACCCACGTCACTAAAATGCACATCTTCATCAACTCTGGATCATATTGATAACAATTCTGCTATTGCCAATTATGACTTCGAGAATCCGATCTATCAAGCCGAGGATGGAAAGGAGGAAGATTGTGAAGTACCTGTAGAGCTGGCTAGATTGCTACAGCAAGAAGAGAAAGCTATACAGCCACATGAGGAACCAATTGAAGTTGTGAACCTGGGAACTAAGGAAAGCAGGAAAGAGGTCAAGATAGGTGTTGAGTTGGAAGAGGGTGTTAAGAACAGATTGATTCAGATGTTACGTGACTATGTGGAAATTTTTGCTTGGTCTTATGAAGATATGCTAGGGCTGGATACAGATATTGTGGTTCACCATTTACCAGTGAAAGAGGATTGTCGCCCAATAAAATAGAAAGTTCGTCGTATGCGTCCTGAGATGTCAGAAAAGATTAAGGCAGAGGTGATGAAACAATTCAATACAGGGGTTTTAGTTGTTACTTCTTATCCTCAGTGGGTTGCAAATGTGGTACCAGTGCCTAAGAAAGATGGTAAAGTACGCATGTGTGTAGAATACAGGGATTTGAACAAAGCCAGCCCCAAAGATGACTTTCCACTTCCACATATTGATGTTCTGGTAGATAACACTGCTCAACACAAGGTATTCTCTTTTATGGATGGTTTCTCTGGGTACAATCATATTAAGATGGCACCTGAAGATATGGAGAAGACTACATTTGTTACACAATGGGGCACTTTCTGTTATAAGGTGATGCCATTTGGTTTGAAGAATGTTGGGGCAACATATCAGCGTGATATGGTGGCTCTGTTCCATGATATGATTCACCATGAGATAGAGGTATATGTGGATGATATGATAGCAGATCTCAAACTGAAGAATAACATCTTGATCATCTGCACAAGTTGTTTGAGAGTTTAAAGAAATACAAGTTGAGATTGAATCCAAACAAGTGTATATTTGGAGTTAAATTCGGTAAACTTCTGGGTTTTATTGTCAGTGATAAATGTATTGAAGTGGATCCTGCAAAGGTAAAAGCTATACAAGAGATGCCTGTTCCTCCTACTGAGAAAGAAGTTAGAGGTTTCCTGGGACAACTGAATTACATTGCAAGATTTATTTTCCAGTTGACTGCTACTTGTGAACCAATCTTCAAGTTGTTGAAGAAAGATCAAGTAATGGAATGGAATGACGAATGCCAGGTAGCTTTTGATGAGATAAAGAAGTATCAACAGTAACCTCCTATGTTGATGCCACCAGTTGAAGGAAGACCCTTGATTATGTACTTGACAGTATTGGATAACTCAATGGGGGTGTGTGTTGGGGCAACATGACGAGTCTGGTAAAAAAGAGAAGGAAATATACTACCTTAGCAAAAAGTTTACCGACTGTTAAACAAGATATTGGCTACTCGAGAAAACTTGATGCGCTTTGGCATGGGCTGCTCGCCGACTAAGACAGTATATGTTAACTCATACCACTTTATTGATTTTAAAAATGGATCCAATCCAGTACATATTTGAGAAACCTGATCTCTCCAAACGAATAGCAAGATGGCAAATGATTTTGACAGAATACGACATACAGTATACTACTCAGAAAGCAATCAAAGGAAGTGTAGTAGCTGATCATTTGGCTCATCAAGCAGTGGATGATTATCAGTCTATGAATTTTGAGTTTCCGAATGAGGATATTATGATTGTTACTAAAGAACCTAGACAATATGAAGGACCTGGACAAGGATCCCGATGGACTATGGTTTTTAATGGAGCTTCTAATGCGCTTGGTAATGGTGTTGGGGTTGTGATTATATCTCCTAAAGGTTGTTATACACCAGTTACTGCAAGGCTTTGTTTTAATTGTACCAATAATATGGCTGAGTATGAAGCGTGCATCATGGGTATCAAGGTTACCATTGAGATGAAGATTCAGTTTTTGAATGTGTATGGAGATTCAACCTTGGTAGTTAGTCAAGTTAAAGGAGATTGGGACACCAAGCATCCTAATCTCATCCCATATAGAGAGCATGTGTTGTCTTTGATCCTGTACTTTGAAGAGATCACCTTTGGACATATTTCACGAGAAGAAAATCAGTTGGCAGATGCATTAGCCACCATGGCATCTATGTTTGAAATCAGTTGGGATGATGAAGCTCTGAGAATTACTATTGATCTATTTGATAAACCTGCATACTGCAATGAAATGGGTACGGAAAGAGTAGAGGAAAAGCATTGGTTCTATGAAGTGAAAAGGTATCTTGAAGCTCAAGAGTTCCCTGAAGGGGCATCTGTCAATGATAAGAAGTTTCTGAGGAGATTTTCTGCTAAGTTCTTCCTGAGTAATGGAATTTTGTACAATCGCAATCATGATTCAACTTTGCTTCGCTGTGTGGATAAGAAAGAAGCAATAGAGATTATGGAAGACATTCATGATGGGATCTTTGGTACTCATTCTAGTGGGCATACTATGGCTAAGAAGATTCTGAGAGCAGGTTATTATTGGTCTACCATGGAAGCTGCTTGTTATCAACACTCCAAAACTTGTCACAGATGCCAGATTTATGCTGATAAGGTTCATGTGCCTCCAGTTCCGTTGAATGTTCTGACTGCTCCATGGCCTTTTTCCATGTGGGGCATTGATATGATTGGTGAGATCAAACCCACTGCTTCCAATGGACATCTTTTCATCCTTGCGGCTATTTATTACTTCACAAAGTGGGTAGAGGCAACTTCATTTGCTTATGTTACCAAGAATGTTGTGGCTCGATTCATCAAGTATAATCTTATATATAGGTATGGCATCCCTGAAAGGATTATCACAGATAATGGTACTAATTTGAACAATACTATGATTACTGATCTCTGCACGCAGTTCAAGATTAAGCATCACAATTCTTCTCCATATCGTCTAAAGATGAATGGTGCAATGGAAGCCACCAATATGAATATTAAGAAGATCTTACAAAAGATGATAGTTACATATAAGGATTGGCATGAGATGTTACCATTTGCTCTTCATGGTTATCATACCACTATACGTACTTCAGCAGGGGCAACCCCATTTTCCCTTGTTTATGGTATGGAAGCAGTTTTACCCATTGAAGTTCAGATTCCTTCTTTGAGAATTATGAAGGATGTAGGCTTGGATGAAGATGAATGGATTTAGACTCGACTTGACCAGATAAACTTGATTGATGAGAAAAGACTAGCAGCTGTTTTCCATGGTCAGATGTATCAGAAACGTATGATCAAAGCCTTCAATAAAAAGTTTAAGCAGCAAGTGTATTTGGCTGGTGATTTGGTAATAAAGCGTATCATATTACCACAGGGTGATCCTAGGGGAAAATGGACCCCCACCTATGAAGGTTCATTTGTTGTTAAGAGAGTATTTTCGGGAGGTGACATGATGCTTACCACTATGGATGGTGAAGATTTCCCACATCATGTGAACGCAGACATAGTTAAAAAATACTACGCATAAAAAGAGACCCGCTAGGTTGATTGGCCTAGGAAAAAATAAGGGCATCTCGGCGAACCAAAAGGGTCCTGGAAAAAATTAGGGATATATATAAAAAAAATGTGTACAGCCGGCAAGTCGAAAACCTGAAAAGGCGGCTTGGGCAAAAAAGGGTATCCCGGTGGATTGAAAACCTGAAAAGGCAATCCAGACAAAAGTTAGGGATTAAAGCGTATGACTATGTCTCGTTGGATCACCCATGTAACCTCTACTAGTTGTGTTATCTACGTCAGATTCAACAGATACAGATCAATTCAATCGTTTCTTTTCCGATAGCTGAAGATAAGATAATTGAAGATAATGGCAATAGCAAAGTTGAAACTAAATAGGATTATTTACACATAGTTATTTTTCCTTGTTTTTGTAAAAATTTCTTTGACGAATTCCTCTTACTAAGATTTTCGTCTCCGTGTTAAAACTTGCTTGTTTATAGGCCAATTTCTAAATAAATAAAATTCCATTTTTCATATTTAGCTTTACTTTTCCCTCTTTATTCAGGTTTACTTTTCCCATTTTACTAAAACGAAAAACGTATGTTGATTATGTTTGAATGTATATATGCTTTTGAATATGATTGATGTTTACCAGAAATGCATAAAATAGAATAATAGCATTTACTAAGAACGAACGGAGGTAGGAATTCAACGAATCTTCGCCGATTCATCCCCACAGATTAATCTTTATGGATATTCTTACGGAATACTTCAAGTAATATCTTGTACTTCCAACTCTACGAAGTCTCCAAACAGTTTCATATCCTCCAAAGAATCGATGCTTGACCGAATAAGTCTCCCGGATCTATGTCCGTCTCTTTTATCCTCAGTCAGGATATTCAGGAACTTAATCCTTCAATAAAAAGTACGGCGAACAAAAACGGGAGGTTCTAAGTACGATGTTCTTAAACAAGACGGGAACGAAGTCTTCATACTCCTCAGCAACAAATCAGGATTTATTTTCCCCAATCAACAATTGTTCTACGAAGCTACTTATATGCTTCAGCTACATAATTCATACATACATCACATCATATCATATCATACACATTCTCATAAAATATTATCTTGCAGAACGTTATATACATCATGATATTTGCACCGAATTAACCCTGTTTTTCAGGTTAATTCTCCAGCGGACAAACTTCATCAATATATTGTTACCTTGGGTCGTCGTTTATCTACCCAAAGGTGATCTCATTATCTTGGGACGTCATTTATCTTCCTGAAGGTTATCTTGAGACGTCGTTTATCTTCTCAAAAGCCATATCATTACCTTGGGTCGTTGTTTATCTACCCAAAGGTTATCTCATTATCTTGGGATGTCGTTTATCTTCCCGAAGAATATCTTGAGACGTTGATTATCTTCTCAAAAGCCATATTGTTACCTTGGGCCGTCGTTTATCTACCCAAAGGTTATCTCATTATTTTGGGAAGTTGTTTATCTTCCCGAAGGCTATCTTGAGACGTCGTTTATCTTCTCAAAATCCATATCATTACCTTGGACCTTCGTTATCTACCCAAAGGTTATCTCATTATCTTGGGACGTCGTTTATCTTCCCGAAGGCTATCTTGATATGTTGTTTATCTTCTCAAAAACCATATGTTTACCTTGAGCCGTTGTTTATCTACCCAAAGGTTATCTCATTATCTTGGGACGTCGTTTATCTTCCTGAAGGCTATCTTGAGACGTCGTTTATCTTCTCAAAATCCATACCATTACCTTGGGTCGTCGTTTATCTACCCAAAGGTTATCTGATTATCTTGGGATGTCGTTTATCTTCCCAAAAGCTACATCATCTTACCTTGGGTTTTATTTTCCCAAAAGCTATATCTTCGTACTTTGGATTACTTTATCCCCCAGAATCATCTTGGACTTCTCTACTCTCCAGGACCACATCAAGTTATACTACTTCATCCTCCAAAAAGTATATTTGAAGAACTTTTTCTCCGAATGGCATCTTTAAGCCCATTCAAGCAATACAACCAACCAACAATATCATTCTACGCACCGGCGAGTGCAAATTTTTGGGCTTTTGTGTTCAATCCTCTTCAACCTTCAAGTCACGAATGGCGTACATGCCAATCTAACTCTTCAGATTTCAGAAAATTGAACAGGGACAGCTGTTGTACCCCAAAATTTTCCCTCCAACAATCAAATCAAGATGTCCCTAGAGTTCTCTCAAGGTTCACAAGGTTCACAAAGTTCACAATTGGTCAGAAAGTTTGAAATTTATCTCAGACAAAGCATCCTCCTAAGCAATGGATCCACAACTAGAGTTTTGAGTTTATCTGAGCTAAATGAACTTCCAAGGCCTCAAGTGAGCTTCATAACATCCCACATGTATTCAAGAATCCCCATGTCAAGTTGCAAGACTTTCCCATGTGATCAAATTAAAGTCAAACTTCAAGATTTTTTGCCAACATCAAGACTATGAATTAAAATTCATCATTTGGTCAAGGGTTGATCATGATTCATCAAGGAGATCTCAGATCATCAAGAATCAGGAAGTTTCTAAATTAGGGTTTTCTAGGAAAAGTCAACTGGATTTTGACCAGCCATAACTTTCACATACTTCATAAAAAATTTCCCATCCAAATCTCATTTGAAGGAAATTGAATTCTCTACAACTTTTTGTCTTACAAGCCAAGCCTAAAAATGTTTCATTTGGAAGTTATGGGCTAAAACATTACAGGTCATTTCAAAAATCAACAAAAAGTCAACTTTTTTCCAAAGCTCATAATTTGAAAATGGTAAAATATATGGACATGAGACCAAAGTTGTTTGTTAGAGGACTCTTTAAGATTTCCAAAATGTCCAAGAACACCTTCATAGCCTTAAAATTGAGGGATTTATACCTTGTCAAAGTTGGGAGATTTTCAAGGGGTGTATGAAGCAAATAAGGTCTTATATCCATTTTTTTCCAAATGGGCCTATCAATTTGCAACCCAATCTTAACAATAACATCAAGCACGACCTAATTCAAATTATTTCTGATTTTTATAATTTATTTATTATTTATTTTGATTTTATTCAATAAAATTCATTTTAAATCAAAATAAAATATAAAAATTCAAATATTTGATTTGATCCTTCTTTTAGAATCTCATAAACATCATTTAAGTGGTTCGGATGCTCTCCAATTTCGTGCAAAGCCTTAAGAGTATGAAAAGATTTGATTTTTTATCACAATTATGGATGCGATTTCTTCACCATAAAGTAACAACAAAAGCCCAATAATCCATCAGTTTTTTGACCTAAATTGACTTACCTACATATACACAATTGAACACAAACAAGAGGGACGAAAAATTTGCACAAGGGAAGCATATTCAAAATTCAAAATTTTTCAATAAAAAAGAATTTTCGGTTTACATATTCCAGGATGTTTTCAAAGATTTCAAAGGTCCCTACACATTCCTAAGACCTCATAGAATGCTTTTCCAGCTTCAACATCATCGAAACACCATGAATTCGTGACAACCGAATTCACATTTTCATTCATATTTCAAATTTTCGATTTTGATTATGCATACATTATACATTGAATCTAATGCCATATTATTGATTGTGATAATGCTTGAAAGCTTTCTGGATGTTTTAATTCAGTTTTAGGTACAAGATTGAGGATTCACCATAGTTAGGGTTCAAACCTTCAAATTAGGGTCTTTAGATTTAAGTAATATAAAATCTATTTGATGTTGGATTAAGTCTTTGCAGGTTATGAGCAATCAATTGGTACTAACAATTTGGACAAATTGTACCTATATGCGTTACATGTGAAAACCTAGGTATACCTGCAAAAATTATTTCGTAGGAAAATTTGTATCAATTTTCGCAGGTGTTTTTGCAGGAAAAATGAGGAAAACAATGTCTGAAGGCGCCAAAAATTATAATTCAAAATTTGCTTTATTTTATATACTATTATTCGCAAGCAATTATCAAACTGGCGCAGATGCCTGGTGGTTTTGATGTGCGTGTATAGGTCCTTAGTGCCTGAGTTTGATTCCAGCCTAAAGGGTTTTTTTTAATCCATTTATTTTTGCAGGTTTAAAATATAATGTTTCGTTCAGCATACTTATCACCACGTGCAGGTGGCTCCATTGACTAAGACGTTGGCCTGCGGATATAAGGCCCTAGGTTCAAATCGTAGGTCCTATATTTTTTTTGTTTTCTTTGCCTTTTCTTTTATTTCATTTAATTTACTCAATTAATTTTCTAAAAATAACTAAAACAAAAATAACTTTTCTTCTTAAAATAATTTTTTTTTAATAATTTCTTTAAACGTTTCTCTCACATTTTTTAGTTAAAATAACTTTTTTTACTAAATATTCTTATGATTTAATTTGTAAATACAAAAAATTTAAATTACCTTTTTTAATCTCCACTAAAATAGTTCTTTAAAATAATTTTTGTAAATAATGTTTTTCTAATCTTATTATTTTTTCTCATATAATTTGTTCATATATTATTTATTATTTAATTAGGTTTTTATTTTGTAAATAAAATTAATTAATTAGGTTTTAACAAATTCTTTCAAACCCTAATTTTTTTTTAATTAATTCTAATAAACCCTAATTTTCTCTAAACCTAAATAAATACTAACCCTAATTATTTTATTTTTAATGTTTCTTTATTATTTTTTATTTATACTTAATTCTTGCTTTATTTTAATTAATTTGAAAAAATGTATAGGTTTGTATGTTGTAATTTATTTTTCGCTCGATTATTTTGTAACTGCCCAAAGCCTTGTAATAGTTTAGATTTATTTTTCCGTCCTTTTAATTATTATTATTTAAATGCTTGGTTAGTAAATAGGGAGTGAGAACTAATTGAATATTAATACGGACTTAGATAATTAATTAAATAAGATAAATATCTGAAATAAATCATTCACACACGTAAGTCGATCTAAGATCGCCGTCTACAGTTCCTAGGGTATTCCTCTTGGTTGCCTTATTTAAATGGTCAAGTCCCTCGAACATAGGGGTGTCTTAAGCAAAGTCTCTTCACGTATAAATCATCAAGTCCCTACAGATTTAAAAGATCAAGTCTCTTCGAGGTTGCCTACAGAATAATGATCTTGTCCTTTTGAATAAATGATGATAGTCCCTACGAATTGCTAAAGACACCCCTTAAGTTTCCTTCATTGACCATACGATGACCATACGCCCGTCCCTTAAACAAATCCAAGGTAATGAATGACTTAGTCTAGGGTAGGTACCTCATAGTTACTTTCTCACACCTTTAAAAAAATACTTTTCACACCCTACAATATTTTCAAACATTTTCAAATAAGGCTTTGTATACATCCATACGAGGATCATTACAAAGTACTTAGAAAATTTCTAATCAGACACTACACTTTTCAAAAACATTTAAGTGAGCTAAGTAACTAAGAGCCCGTGGATAACCATGGATATAAAGGGTGCTAATACCTTCCCTTTATATAACCTACCCCCGTACTCAAGTCTTTAAAAATAGGTCTTTCCTGTTCTTTTATGTTCTTTCCACTTGGATGAAATAAAAGTCGATGATGACTCTTCCTATCCGCAACATTTATAGAAAGTCAGTTCTCCCACCGTGTTACAGTAACTAATTGACGTTTATGCGTAATTTAGAAAAAATGAGAAAAGTAAAGCTGAGTTTGAAATAGAATTGTATTGATCTTGAAGGTAATCTATAAATAGAAAAAAGTACAAATTAATAAAATAAGGAAAACAGGTATGCGTAAATGATTCCATCGGGTTTCAACTCTGCTATTGTTATTATGTCTTCAAGCATCTCATCCATTGCGGATGGAAGAGAAATGACTGGAATGATTTGCGCCGTTTGAACTTGATATTGGTAACACAACTAATTGGAATTAAATGGGTGATCCAACGAGTCATAGTTGTACGCTTTAATCCCTAACTTTTGCTTGGACCACCTTTTCAAGTTTTCAGTCCACCGGGATAGCCTTTTTGCCCAAGCCTCCTTTTCAAGTTTTCGACTTGCTGGGTGTACAATTTATATATATATATATATATATATATCCCCGAATTTTTTCCGAACCCTTTTGGTTTGCCGGGATACCATTATTTTTTCCTAGGCCAGTCAACCTAGCGGGTCTCTTTTTATGCGTAGTATTTTTTGACTATGTCTGCGTTCATAGGGTGCGGGAAATCTTCACCATCCATGGTGGTAAGTATCATAGCGCCTCCAGAAAGTACCCTTTTGATTACAAATGATCCTTCATATGTTGAAGAATTTCATTGAATTAAGAGTTGTTTGTTGTTGTTAGTTGATTATGGCATGAATTAAATAGTAAAATTGGTAATTGCTAAGAATTCTGGCTGGTTTTAGTGTTTTGTGAGATTGATTTCGTAGCAAGTTTTTTGGAGCAGAGGATGGCTGGGCGATTTGCGAAATCGTAAAGCTCACTTAGCGAGCAATGTTAGGGAGTTCAGCGTTTAGCGAGCTATGGCCCTCGCTTAGCGAGCCCTGGAGCATGAAAAAATAATTTTTAATTATGAAAAATTATGGAAAATTATTTGATTTCTTAGTAAGGCTTAGGAATTGATGTGGGGTAGCTTGAAGTAGCGAGAGAAGAGTTATACACCTAATTGTAGGGATAATTAGTGTAATTGGGCTAAACATAATATGTATGTTCATTGACGTTGATGATGTTGTCGTACTGAGTAGTGTTGTGTTAATATGTTCTATATGCTTATTGATGGTATATGAGTATGTGATATGTTGTAGTATATGTTATGTTGCGTTGTTGTAGTATAAGTTGAATTATATGATTATATGTTATGAAATGCATGATAATCATGTTGATGATTATTAGTAGTATATTAATAGATGTTGCGATATGTGGTTGTTGTTGTATGATGTAATTATTGTGAGTATGCATGTATGTCATTGATATTGCATGACACATTGCATAGTTGTATAACATACATGGGTGGGGTATGTCGTTGTTGTGATGTTGGTGCGGTCATGAAATAGGGATTGTGCGTGGCTATGAAATAGGGGTCAAGAGTGTGATCATGAAATAGGGGTCATAGTGGACCATGAAAGAGGGGTCGAGAGTTCCGATGGGGACTGGATCTTGAAATAGAGATCAGAATATGGTACCGCATGCATAGAGTCAAGTTGAGTCTCATTGCATGATTGTTGTGGTTGTTGTATATGATGTTGTTGGTTATGTGTCGTTGTTGTATGTGATGTTTTTGAATAGTAAGTGGTGTATTTTTAGGATACTTGCTTAATTATTATTATATTATTTTTACGATGTAAGTATCTCACCCCTTCTGTTTGAATGTTACCCTTATGTTGGTAACATGCAGGTGAGCAGGATAAGTCGAGTGGTGGTCAGTGAAGTCGGTGTACTTCTCGTCTGTAGGGTGTCGACTCTGATACGTCGCTTTGGGATTTGGGTCGACGTTGCTTTTACTTGTTTTTCCTTTTAGAGAACAATTTTTGTAATTGAAGTTTGATTTATGATTGGTTTAAAAATTATTTTTGTTGCTTGTTGAATAATTATTTTGAAACATATCACTGAGTCGAGGTTGTTTTGTTGAATTGTAGCACTCAATTGGCTTTTTATGAAAATTTTACTCTGATAATTATATATATAATTCCGTGGGGTAGATTAGGTGTTACACTACGTCATACGGTTTGTCCATTAGAGCACCTCCATATGCAGCATTCATATTCATCTTAACGTTGTACAACAGACTGGTGTAGAAGGTATGGATAATCAGCCATTGCTAAAGTCCATGGTGTGGACAAAGCTTCATCATGTCTTTATATCTTTCCTAAGTGTTGAAAAGAGATTTATTGTCTTTTTACTTAAATCTATTGAGTTATGCTCTTAGCATAGCCATCTTACTTGGTGGGAGATATAGGGCTAAGAAAACTTTCTTTAACTCATCCCATGTGGTGAGAGAGTGTAATGGTAGAGACTGGAGCCTATCTCGAGCTCTATCTCTTAAAGAAAATGTGAAAAGACGTATTATTATTGCTTCGGGACTGACACCATTTTCATTTTTGAACGATTGATAACATCGAAGGTTTCAGCTTGAAATCGTTTCAGTTAATGGATGGGGAAATAATGTTGTTATGTGGTTCTTCTTGTGATGGAACATTGTAATACTTCAAAGGAAGGTTTCTAGGTCCTTCGGCCATGATTGGTTATGGTTCTGATTCGTGTTCCCAATTTGAGTAAGGAATAATAGGATCTGGAAGATTATATATAATACATAAATCATTGATTCGACGTCTTAAGTTAGCAAAATGCTCAATTTTGTCAATTGGTTGCTCTAACTCTTCGCCTTGAGAGCGAGTGCTTGGCATACAATCGACTGATTAAAAATAAAAATAGTTGTCGTAGTTTATATTGCAGAACAAAAGAATCACAATATTGACTAAATTAGTCCCCGACAACGGCGCCAAAAACTTGACCGTGACTTTGCGAGTCTTTCAGATAACAACTGCAAGTATACAAACTACCGTGTAGTTTTAAAATATTGTCAAATCCATATAGACTAATAATCAAACTAATGTTATATATTGTTGCAGTGCAAAGCTAAGACTAAAGGTTTAATGGATACGAAACAAAAAATACAGACAAATTGCTAAAGGTTAGATAATAATGATAAAATGAGTCCGGAATATGGATTACGTGTTCCTAAGGGACTTCATAAAATTCGGGTGCTAATTACTATTAAAGTTTATTCTATAGAAGATATTGATCTAAAGACTCTGTCTCACACTTTCGCGCTATTGACTAGAACCACACCACTTTACCACATGATTTTGCTCTCGCTTGCCCGTCTCAATTAGAAAGCGTATTTTTAAAACCAATAAAAATCTAAATGATGCATAAAGTGCTCTCTCTATTTTTAGGATCGATACCTAGCCTCCCTTATCTGGTTCATTCTTCATGCTCTCGGTCTATCAGCCTGAACCTTAATATGTTCTACACTCTCGTGTCAAAACAATAAAGTTTAAACTTGGAAACTAAAACCAAAACAACAGATAAACAACAGATAAACTTGGAACCTATATTTTTCAACTGAGTCTCGTCGATGATGATGGTCCTTATACATCGGAACTCTAATACATTAGCTAGACATAATTTTAACTAAAACTAACATGATCAGGACAATTAAACTTAAAACTAGCATGGTATATAATTTAATAAAGTAATAACAAGTGAAAGTAAATAAACAATAAAATAAACCTGATATACAAGAAACTAGAACTTGTATTGAAAATACCGATAAGCTTGCAATTTCATCCAAGAGTACAATACAAAAAAGAAAAGAAAATAGTGTGACAATCTCTCGATGTGAGTTATTGTCACTTTACAGGTAATATATGCTTAAGACTATGAAAATACTTTTGGCAGCGCTTCCGCGTGTCTTGGATATCTCAAAATAACCTAGAGGAGTCCTATATATAGAAGTCTGAGACTGGTAACTCCCTTCAGGTCATACATGCAGTTGAAGGGAAATAATAGTGGAGAAAACTGCTTGAAACTGCCCACTTTCGCAAAACTTCTATCTGCAACATAATGGCGAACGCCATTAGGGAAATGAAGGTCGTCATTGCCTTCAGTCATTAAATGACATGGCAGTGACACTAATGGTGAATGTCATTCCTTCATGGTGAATGCCATATCAGCAAAACAGGCAGAAACTTGCATTTTTGAACTTTCTTCCCTCCTTTTCTCGGTTTCTAATGAATCAACACTGAATTCAAATGATATCCGCAAAACAAATAGAAATAACATAAAAAGCAATGAAACTTAAAAACAAATAATGTGCAAAATAAACTTAAAAACGTGATACGATATCTCGTTATCACTGCAAAGAAGGTTCTAGGTACTTACAAGGAACCAAAGTTTACAGGATCACATATAGAATGTCATATCACCTTGAAGTGGTTGACTATTCCGATTTAAACTTTATAGGGTGTGTGGACTCAAGGAAATTCATATTTTAGAATTTTTTCTCCTAACAAGAGGAGAAATATTATGAAAACGTTTTATTGTGGTTGCAGAATTTTCCCCTGGGGCTTGATATTATCGACAATATAGCTAGGCCGCTAAGAATTTATTGTGATAATTATGTAATTGTCTTATTCTATAAGAATGATAAGTATTTAAAGGATGTTAAATGCATGAAATTGAAGTACTTATTAGTGAAAGAAGAAGTGCATAAACAAAATTTTCATTTGAAAACATTGGTAAAGATTTAATGATAAAAGATCCATCAACTAATGGTTTACCGCCCACAACATTTGTTGACCACGTAGAAAAGATGGGCATTATGTAAAAGTCATTGTTAACATTATAATACACATAATTGTATCCCTTAAAGTTATTGCAATTGAATTGATTTGTGATACGTGTAAGGAATCAAGTTGATGAATAAATTGTGATCGCCATGATCCGATCATTTCACTTCATTAAAGATAATGATTTTATGATTTTAATGAATGATGCATAATTATGGTGTAAGATTGAAACATCTAGCTGTCACATGAGTCAAGTGGGAGATTGTAGGGTTAATTTATTAATCCATTAAAAATGACTCATGTAAATAAAATTGTGGCTTTAAATAAAAGATGTTTTAATGTGATGATTGTTTGGACTTGATGATAATTAAACCAATGGGATTGTTATTTTGAATTTCAAAATAAAATTTAAATCCTTATTCTCTCTTCAGGGCTATTGGGACATGACTGTTGGGATGAGATATGATTGTTGGAATAATATGCGTATAAATATGCACCATTAAGAAAGCAATTGCATTTGTTTTTATTATTTTTTACTATCCCACAAACAAATAAATGAAAAATATTTTAATCATAAAAGATACACATGAAAGAAGGAAGATAGAAGATAATGATTCATATCAAAAACCAAAAACTGGATAAAAATTAACGATATCGATCCGAATATATTTTTTAATATTTTTCATAGAAATTATAGTACCATGAAAATCATGATATCAAAATCCAAAACATAAAATTATAGTACTGTAAAATCATAGTACCGTGAAAATCATAACATAAAAAAATGCATTTTAAGATATTTATTGAAACTTGAAAATGCACTAGTATCTTAGAAGACTAAGAAACAAACTCATATCTTAGAAGATTAAGAAACAAGTAACCGTTTATAGATTTTCAAGTGATGTATAATATCATGCAATGGCGAAATATTGTGTCTATGCAGTTTACTAAGCATATCTTCAAGCTTATTCTAAAAAATTTACGCTTATAAACTAATAGTTGAGAAAAAATTCCTTTAGATGTAAATTCATTTTTTCATGAGAACTATACATGTTGAAGTTAACTCATATTTTGTTCATGCACGTTTACAATATGAAGGTATTCCCCATTCTACTTTCAAATCAATATACAACAAGCAAAATGAAGATGTTCAGTCCATCAAAAATGTTGCTACTGAGCATTTTAAATGCAGAATTTCTATTTTGGAAAGATCCAGGTTTGAGGAAGTCTTTTCTATGGAGGAAGTTAGGAGGGCAGTTTTTGATTGGGATGGCGATAAGAGTCTAGGACCCGATGGTTTCAATCTTCTCTTTATTAAGCGGTGTTGGAATGTGGTCGGTTTGGAGATATATATATATATATATATATAAAACTGCATTTGTGATTTCCATAATCATGCAAAACTCCCAAAGGTTTTGCTTTCTTCTTTCATTACCTTAATTCTTAAAGTCAAAAGTCCTCAAGAATTGGAAGATTTTCATCCCATTTGTTTTATTGGAAGCATCTATAAAATTATTATTAAATTATTAGCTTCTTGTCTTAGTTTGGTTATGGACAAGCTTGTCTCTCCTTCTCAAACGACGTTTATACCGGGAAGACAACTTCTTGATGGGGTTCTTGTTGCCAATGAGATTTGAGACTACGCTTTAAGAAACAAGAAAAGTTGTTTTTTATTTATAGCGGATTTTGCAAATGCTTACGATTGTGTCGATTGGGAGTTTCTAATCAACATCTTGGAAGCTATCGGTTTTGGTCACAAATCGTTGGAGTGGATCAAAGGCGGAGTGCTTCAAAACTTTATGTCAGTTATTGTGAATGAGAGTTCATCCGTTGATTTTAAGGCCTCTAGAGGGCTTCGGCAAGGGGATCCTCTTTCCCCGTTTTTATTTTCCTTAGTCGTGGAGGGTTTGGCGTATTTGGTCAGGAAAGCTTGTAGCATGGATTTCTTAACTGGTTTTAACATCAACGAGTCGGCTAATTATATTCTCTTACAATTTGTGAACGGCACAATTTTGGTTTGTGATGCAACTTAGTATAATATATGGGTTCTCAAGGCGATTCTGCGAGGTTTTGAGCTAATTCTGGGCTTGAGACTAAATGCTTCTAAGAGTTGTATCTACAAGATTGGACTGGAAGATTCTTTTATTATTGCGGCTTCTCGTTTCTTAGCTTGTTCTAGGAATTCTACCCCGTTTAAATTCCTTGGTTTGGTGATTGATGGTAATCATCGGAGGATTGCCTTTTGGAACCCGATTATTGATAGATTGAAGTCCCGCTTGTTTTTTTGGAAGGGAAAGATGTTATCAGTTGGAGGGAGAGTCACGCTTATTAACTCGGTTCTTTCAAATATTCCAGTGTTGATTTTGTTGAATCCGAATGTGCCGTTCGTAATATATTGTGATGCATCGAAGATGGGACTTGGAGGAGTTTTGATGCAAAATGGTCAAGTGGTTGCTTATGCTTCAAGGAAATTTAGAGTTCATGAGAGGAATTATCCTACACGTGAATTAGAGTTAGAAGCTGTAGTGTTTCTATTGAAGATCTGGAGACATTATCTCTTTGGTTCGAAATTTGAGGTGTTCAGTGATCACAAGAGTTTGAAATACCTGTTTGATCATAGGGAACTAAATATGAGGCATAGAAGATGGTTAGAATTGTTGAAAGACTTTGACTTTGATTTGAATTACCATTCTGGTAAGGCAAACGTGGTTGCAGATGCTTTGAGTATAAAGATGTTGCATATGTCGATGTTGATGGTGAAGGAACTTGAAATGATTGAACAGTTCCGAGATATGAGCTTGTTGTGTGAAGCTACGTCTGAAAGTGTAAAGTTGGGAATGTTGAAGTTGACTAATGAAATTATGGAAAGAGTCCGTGAAGGACAACAATATGACTTGAAGTTGATTGATCAGTTGACCATGATTAACCAAGGTAATAGAGGTGAATTCTGAGTTGATGAGAATGGTATGATGAGATTCTGGGATAAAGTGTGTATTCCTGATGTTCCGGAAATTAAGAATAATATTTTAGAAGAAGGACATCGTAGCCGATTGAGTATTCATCTTGGTACTACGAAGATGTACCGTGATCTGCAGAAATTATTTTGGTAGCCCGGTATGAAGAAGGATGTTACTGAATTTGTGTGTGCGTGTTTGACTTGTCAGAAGTCAAAGATTGAACATCATAGACCGTTAGGTATGATGCATCCGTTGAATATTCCAAAGTGGAAGTGGTATAGCATTTCCATGGATTTTTTAACAGGTTTTTCGGAGACTGCTAAGGGAAATGATTCTATTTGGGTAATCGTAGATAGATTGACTAAGTAAGCCCATTTTTTGCCGATGAAGATTAATCATTCTATGCAAAAATTGGCTGAGAGGAATATTGAAGAGATTGTGAAGTTGCATGGGATACCATCGTGTATCATATCCGATAGAGATCCGCAGTTTACTTTGAGATTTTGGAAGAATTTACGAGATGCTTTGGGTACTAAGTTGAGGATGATCTCTGCTTATCATCTGCAGACAGATGGTCAGACTGAGAGGACTATCCAATCTATGGAGGATTTATTGAGGGCTTGTGTGTTGGATCAAGGAGGATCTTGGGATAGTCATTTGTCGTTGATTGAGTTTACTTATATTGGAATGGCACCGTATGAAGCGTTGTATGGTAGAAGATGTCGGACTCCATTGTGTTGGTATGAATCAGGCAAGAGTGCAGTACTTGGACCTGAAATTATGCAAGAGACGACTAAGAAGATTAATATGATACGAGAAATAATGAAGGCTTCTCAAAGTCGATAGAAGAGTTATCATGACAAAAGAAGGTAAGCACTTGAGATTCAAGAGGGAGACTATGTGTTCTTGAAAGTTACTCCGGTGACGGGTGTTGGAAGAGCTTTGAAGTCTAGGAAGCTTACTCCGTGTTTTGTTGGACCATATCAGATTTCACAAAGGATTGGAGAGGAAACACATCAGATTATGTTGTCACCGTCACTAGCGAATTTACATGATGTGTTCCATGTGTCGCAGTTGAGGAAGTATGTGTGCGGTCCATCGCACGTGATTAAGATGGATGATATTCAGGTGAGGGATAATCTAACTGTCGAAGTTTTACCATTGCGGATAGATGGTCGAGAAATGAAGCGGTTATGAGGAAAAGAGATTGCCTTAGTAAAGGTATTGTGGGGTGGACCAGCATAGGAAAGTTGGACTTGGGAACGTGAAGATCAGATGAAGGAGTCATATCTGACTCTGTTTGCTTCAGGTAATATTTTCAAGGACGAAAATTCCTAAAGTGGGGGAGAGTTGTAACACTCCAATTTCATAATTGAATTAATTAAGTAATTATTTATGAATAAGTGGAAATAAGTGGTGTTTTATGGAAAATAAAGAATTATTTTATTTGAGATAATGATATTATAATATTGGGAATTATTTAATATTATTATTATTAAGAAAATAGAATAAAAGAGTTTGGAGGTCTAAGGGGCAAGGTTGTCTTTTGAGTGCTTTATGAGAAAAGAGGTTCACGATCAAATTCTCATAATCGTGTTTTGGGTGAAGGTGAAAGTTTCTCTGGAAAACAAGAAGAACAAAGAAGCAAAGAGGGATTTTGATCAAGAGAGAAAGAGATGCTACATTTATTAAGGTATGGGGAGAATTCTTGTTCAATAATCATAATAGAGGATTGTTTTATGAGAAAGAGGGGTTTTGAGATGAAAACCTAATATTTGGGATAAATGTTGGTAGATTATGCTAAGTAGTTGTTATATGTTGTTAATAATGATGATTTTATGGTAATAATGTGGTAATTGGACGATGGGCTCTTAGTTACTTAGCTCACTTAAATGTTTTTGAAAATGTGAAGTGTGTGATTAGAAATTTTCTAAGTACTTTGTAATGATCCTCGTATGGATGTATACAAAGCCTTATTCGAAAATGTTTGAAAATATTGTGAGGTGTGAAAAGTATTTTTAAAATGTGAGCAAGTAACTATTAGGTACCTACCCTAGACTAAGTCATTCATGTTCTTATATGTCCTTTCAAGGGTAAGACTATCCCTATTATCAAGGAATAGGTAATCATTACATTGGATTTGTTAAGGGACGAGTGTAGGGTCATCGTATGGTCAATGAAGGCAACTTAAGGGGTGTCTTTAGCAATTCATAGAGACTATCATCATTTATTCGAAAGGACTATCATCATTTATTCGAAGGGACAATGAAGGCACGGTTTTCTCATTGTCACTATAAGCCTGCAAACTTACAACATCCAGAATACGTAAAATTTTAACAAATTAAATACATAAACATGATCCTTATGATGTTTGCAATTCAGCCATGGTTTCCAAAATTATTTATATGGCTTAAACATGAAAACCCCAAAGTGAGGTTCCAAACCCTAGCCATGGCGAAATCTTCAACCTGCAACGAAACTTCAATTGTACCATCCAGAAACATTCTCAAGGTTAGTTTAAGCAAGAATATGCAATCATTTAACATTTATCAAGCATGAATAATCGAAACTGAAAAATTCAAAAATAAACAAAAATTTGAATGCGATTTATGCAATTCTTCATGATTTTGAGGATGGTGATCATGCATTCATGTTCTAGGAGTCCCAGGGAACGCAATGCAACCTTTAAAATCTCTTTAGAACTTCTGAAAGTGCCAATCCGAATTTTCAAATTTTCTCCTTTTTTAAAATTGGGTGTGTGCTTCTCAATCCTGAAAAATCCTTCCCCTGCATTTGTATATGTTGCACACTTATATGTGAGTCAATTTAGGTCACAATATTGGGCTTGTATTTGTGGATTTTGGTTTCTTGAGTGTGAAGAAAACTCCTTGCCAATTTTGTCCAAAAATCAAATGATATCCTTCCCAATTGGTGGTGCACGAATTTGGATAGCATCTAATCATCTTGAATGTCATTTAAGAGCTTCTAGAAGAAGAGTCAAATCAAATATTTGTATTTTTATATTTTATTTTGATTAAAAATGAATTTTAATGAATAAAATCCAAATAAATAATAAATAAATTATAAAAATCAGAAATTATTTGAATTGGTTCGTGCTTGATGTTATTGTTAAGATTGGGTTGCAAAATGATAGGCCCATTTGGAAAAAAATTGGATTTAAGACCTTATTTGCTTCATACACCCCTGAAAATCTCTCAACTTTGGCAAAGCATAAATCCCTCAATTTTAAGGCTATGAAGGTTTTCTTGGACATTTTGGAAAGCTTAAAGTGTCCTCTAACAAACCTCTTTGGTCTCATGTCCATATCTTTTACCATTTTCAAATTACGCTCTTTGGAAAAAGTTGACTTTTGAAATGACCTATAATGTTTTAGCTCATACCTTCCAAATGAAGCATTTTTAGGCTTGGCTTGTGAGACACAAAGTAGTAGATAATTCAATTTCATTAAAAATGAGCTTTGGATGGGAAACTTTTTATGAAGCATGTGAAAGTTATGGCTGGTCAAAGTTCAGTTGACGTTTCCTAGGAAACCCTAATTTAAAAACTTCCTGATTCTTGATGATCTGAGATTTTCTTGATGAATCATGATCAACCCTTGATCAAATGATGAATTTTACTTCATAATCTTGATGTTGGCAAAAAATCTTGAAGTTTAACTGTAGTTTGACCACAGTTGACCTCAGTTTGACTTTTTAACCACTTTGACTGATTTTTGCATATCTGATCATCTGACTGGTCAAACTTATTGGGAAAGCCTTGCAACTTGACATGGGGATTCTTGAATACACGTGGGATGTTATGAAGCTCACTTGAGGCCTTATAAGTCCATTTAATTTATATAAACTCAAAACCCTGACTGTGGGTCCATTGCTTAGGAGGTTGCTTTGTCTGAGATAACCCTCAAACTTTCTAACCAGTTGTGAACTTTGTGAACCTTGTGAACCTTGAGAGAACTCTAGGGGAACCTTTCTTTCATTGTGGGGGGGGGGGAATTTTGGGGTACAACACACGTATTGATGAAATATGATGATGACGATGATGTTATTTTGTGTATCTTGCATTCATGGCATCCCCTATGTTGAATTTAGGCTTCAATCCCATTGCGTGGATTGAGGTGTTGTTGATTATGTTGTGCTCCCTTTTGGAGAGTAGATGGCCAGTGTCCATCACATTTTGGAACCGGTACACATGCATTTATGATGTTGTATTTCATTCTATGTGGCATAGCATGATCGCATTTGTTGTTTCATGATATGTATTGTTGATGATTATGTATGGGTGAGTCGTTGTAGTTATTGTATGACTATTTGTTCTTATGATTCATGCATTGTATTATTTTTATTGAATTTGGATTACTCACCTTGTCTGCCTTTTGTGATGGTCTATTATGTCGTCCTGCAGATTCTGAAGCTTAGTTTGATGATTTCGATGGTAGCTTGTAGTGCGTCCCGTTGTGTATAGAGTTAGGTGGTGTCCTGATCTGAGTCGTGTAACAGTGGTGTTGCTCCCGGGATTTTCATCCTAGTACAAACGCGAAAGTGGCGCGGAAAAGGTAGAGTCGCCAGCCAGACATTTTTATCCCGAAGGAATGGGAAAGGTAATGTTGCACAAACCTAAGGAAGAAGGAAAGGACAAGGCCTTGCGAACCAAAGATCTGGGTTCGGGAGTCGGTTACGACCTAAGAAGGTATTAGCACCCTAGATCTTCCGCCGTACCCGACGGGATCCACGCTTGTTTGTTTTGTTTCAAAGGGTGAGAAATATGATGCTGGTGGATAAGAACTGCTAACTGGAATGGATCTGGAGATAAGAAAGGGAATAAGAAAATGAAAATAAAGGATGGGGAAAATGTAGGGAAAATAAAGAATGTGCTTGAACGGGCCCTACCCCGCTGCCTACGTACCTCATCGGGAAAATGAGGATCAGAGTCGACGTAGTTCGCCTAACTAAGGCGGGAACTATTTGTTTGTGTTTTTTATAGCTGGAACTGCGTATGTCTATGCTCAGGTGTTGCAGGCTCGTCTGGTACGAGTGCGTTTACCGTCTTGCATGCGAGACAAGTCGTCGAAAGTTCGCGTTATGAGTGAATGAGATGAGAAAAGAAGTTCCCGCAGGATAGTCGCTTATTGTGTGTTTTTGTCTTTTATGAGGAATGTTTTGATTTTGTTTGTGAACATTCTCATACTAAGACCTATCCATCGCGGTGAGTATTTATACCTCTCCCCGAAACAGGACGCGTATAAACACTCCGCAACAAAGTCTCGTGTCGTACAAGAAAGTTCGATTTTCATTTAGTGTTTTATTGCTTTTCTTTATGAGATGAGAAAGAATGACTCAAGTTGAAAAAAGGACAAACTAAGGGGACTAAGACACAACCCTAAGTTAGTTATCATATACAAAAGGGGATCCTAATGGTTTGTGAGGTATTATATTCCTAAGGAAGAAAAGGAAAATAAGAAAAGAACTAGAACTCAACTTACTTCCTAAGGAAGTTAAGTTGGTTCTAAAAAATGGGGATACCTATACAAGCAAAGTACAAAGTGATAAGGCAAACAAAATTATAATGCACAAGAGATAGGAATTAAGTGAGGCTTACCTCAATATTCCCCCCTACAAAACGAAAGTTACCATGACAATGCATATTGAAAGTAAAATCAAAGCATAAAAGCGATTAAGTACCATAAACGTCCTAGAATGGAACTAGGGTTCAAAATAAGACCTAAGTCTAAAGGTGAAGGTACCTAAAGGTTACATGAATTCTAAAATCAGTAGCTATATGCTATAGGTCCCTAAGTATGCTAGGATACCTCACAAGATCAAACTATGTCAATCTATGTACAAAAGGTTCACCTAAGTTCACCTAAATGCAAGTTAGGGTTTATGGATGAAGTATGAATGCGCGTGACTTAAAAGCATGAATTAATACATAAAATGAGTATAAAAGTAAGTAGTTAATGCTTATGAATGAGGATGAATGATCATACTATCATGGATGCAATGGTTTGGTCCTATGGAGCAAGGAGAAGAAGATGTGAGAACAAATGAGCAAACATCGCATAAGATCACAAATGATGCAAGCTAAAGATGAAGGGCATGTTAATATGCATGAAATGATTATGGGTCAGTAGAATATAAGATTAGATATGAAATTAAAGTGCATGGATTGCCATTAATGATTTCCACATAATTCATGTTACTAATTAGAGGAGAAGAGAAACTAGTTTAAGTTAAACATAGTTCACATAAGTATGCACTTTGAAACACCAAAACAAACCAAATGAAACATGGCTCAAAAAGTGACCTATAACTATAATTAAGGACCTATAAATGACCCATAATCAACTCCTAAAAGTTACCAAAAAGTATCTCAAACAAATGGCATGAATGCCTTGCTAAATCCTAGGATATGGAGCAAATAAACACATGATCAAACCTATAATCTAGGTGACATGGAAAAATAGTAAAAAGGCTTAAATAATTATGAAATTAAATACCTGGAATGATAAAGTCATTAAATTACATGTTATAAAAGGATTTTACAAAATTATTCACCAAAATGCCAAAACAATTCCCTAATGATCAATGTAACAATGCATGATCGCTGAAAAAAAACTCAACAAAGTGGATCCAAAATGGCACCAAAAACTATGAAAAAAATTCCTAAGTAGCATCATAATGTCACAAATTACAGTGGTTAATCACACATAAAAAATAGGTCTCACACCTATGGGAAAAAATTGTTTTCGGTCCCTTATGTCAAAATCCTCCGTTTTGGGACAGCGTATGATCTAAAATCCAAATTAATTATTAAAACCACCCAAATATGGAATCAAAAAATATGAAAAATTAATTAAGAGGATGAGGATAACTCATGAATTTTTCCAGAATTTTATCCCACCTAAAACTATTTTTAATAATTACGATGAAATGGGCAAAAATGGTGTTTTAAGGGGGAGTGAAAGGAAGCGATCCTAATGGTTCAAAACCTAATCCCTAAGTTCCGAAATCGATGCATACCATCAAAAATCACAAATAAATCTAGTGCCTCAGGTGGGAGAGCTCAATATGCACCTTATGCTATATGGTCCTAAGCCGCATACAACTATAATGATGCTTAAAAGTGGAGAATCGAGATTACTTACTTGATCGAAGTGCCGATTCTTCACATAAAAGAAATCCAAAAAAAAACTTCAAGCGATGTTTAGTGATCTCCATAAGAAAAATAAATGCTTATCTTCCATATTCGCTTTGTGAGGCTCCACCATAATCGAAATCGATCCCATGTCGATCAAAAACAGCCCATGAACCATTTTAATCGAATAATTAGTCTTAAACACTAATTAAAATTAGTGCAAAAAATTCTAATTAAAATTCAAAAAGATAGCAATAAAAATGTCAAGTGGTTAGTCAAGATGATGATTAACAAAAATCATTACTTAGAAAAATAAATCAACATTTTGTTTTGCAAGAAATAATTATCAATTTTCTACAAAGAACACTAATAAATAACCCAGGGGGGTGCAACCATTAGACAAAATGTGTGGGTAAAAAATATATTGTAAGAAGGCCCAAACCAAATTTCAGGATTCGCAGGGAGAGGTGTAAGTGCAATCCGATGGTGCAAATAGAAGCCCACAGATTATAAGGCCCAATTCGAATGGCTTAGTGCAGAGGGGGTGTAAACCGAATTTGAAGGTGCTGATAGGAAATCCATGGTGCTTGGCCCAAATGAAAGCCTGGTCTTGTTTATGAAACCCTAATTTCACATCAAAATTCTGAGAACAACAAATGATGAGCCCCGATGGCCTTCTCCCTCGTCCATCGCCACTCTCTCAAGCTCTTCCAAAAAATCCCTCTGATTTTTCCATACGACGCTGTTGCACCCCAAAATTTGCCCTCCACAAGACAAGACATTGTGTACTAAGAGGCTCACAAGGTTCACAAGGTTCACAAGACATCTCATGAGGTTCACAAGGTTCACAAGATTCACAATTAGTCAGAAAGTTTGACAATTCCCTCAGACAATGCATCCTCCTAAGCAAGGCATCCTAAACTAGGGTTTTGACTTTTATCAGGCTAAATGGACTTCCAAGACTTCAAGTGAGATTCATAGCATCCTATATGTTTTTAATAATCTCCATGTCAAGTTTCAAGACTTCCCCAAAAGATTTGCTCAGCCAGATGATCAGATAGGTTAAAATCAGTCAAAGCAGTTAAAAAGTCAAACTGAGGTCAACTGTGGTCAAACCAAAGTCAAACTTCATGATTTTTTGCCAACATCAAGTATATGAAGTAAAATTCATCATTTGATCAAGGGTTGATCATGATTCATCAAGGAGATTTCAGATCATCAAGAATTAGGGGTTTCTAAATTAGGGTTTTCACAGGAAAAGTCAACTGAACTTTGACCAGCCATAACTTTCACATGCTTCATCAAAAATTTTCCATACAAAGCTCATTTTGAAGGAAATTGAATTCTCTAGAACTTTGTGTCTCACAAGCCAAGCCCAAAAATGCTTCATTTGGAAGGTATAGGCTAAGACATTATAGGTCCTTTTAAAAGTCAACAAAAAGTCAACAACTTCAAAAGAGCATAACTTGAGAATGGTAAAAGATATGGACATGAGACCAATGAGGTTGGTTAGAGGACTCTTTAAGCTTTCCAAAATGTCCAAGAACACCTTCATAGCATTAAAATTGAAGGATTTGTTCCCTTGCAAAGTTGGGAAATTTTTGGGAAATTTATGAAGCAAATAAGGCCTTAAAACCAATTTTTGCTAAATGAGCCCACCAAATTGCCATCCAAACTTTACAATATCATCAAGCACGACCCAACCCACCTATTTTCTGATTTTTTATTTTTTATTTCATATTTATTTGAATTTTATTCATTAAAATACAATTTAAATTGAAATAAAATATAAAAATCATATATTTGAAAAGCATTTGGCTTCTAGAATGTCTTAAAAAACATTTAAACTTGATTTATACCATTTAAAATCAGATCATTCAAACATAGCAATGTTAGATTAAAAAAAATCAAGTTTTATGACATATCTTTCTCAATCTTCAATTATCCAAAAAGTCCAAAGAATCATGACCACTTTTTGACCTAATTCAATCCATATATATAGACAAACACATTGCCAATAGGAGAGGACGAATTTGCAGCTTCTAATATCACTTTCAAACTTTCAAAATTCATCAAATTTTTTAAATTCGGATTCCTCTAATTTGTAGTTTTTCAGGTGAATGGAGTATGCCAATCTCTTCCTTACATATCACTGAACATATACCAATGATCATATGCATCTAAAATCCCACGAATTGGTCAAACCGAATCAATGTTTTTAGACATTCATGAATTTTTCGTTTTCATACATTGGTGTAAAATAAATTGTATTTGACTGTTGATTCTTGTTTGTGATGAGCTAACAATCATTTCTGGATACTTTGATTTGAGTTTTGGTACAGGATGAGTGATCCACCATTGTTAGGGTTCTTCGGCCGTTTTAGGGTTTCATGATTTATCAATGATAAACGAAATCTAAAACCATAGATCAATTCTAATTAACCTTTGGATCATGTTGGTACATTTAATTTGATGAAATATTACTGTTTAATTGATGATTGAATTTCGTAGGGTTTGTTGCAAATGAAAAATCGCAGGTAAACTTGTAGCAAAATTCGCAAGAAAAATTGCAGGTCTGGAGGTTGAAGATGACTGGCGCGAATTCAGAATTTGAATTTAAACGTATATTATATATTAATGTTTGTATTATATGTCTTGAGAAACACTGATGGCATGGTGGTGAGTGTATGCGTATGTGAAGGCAAGGCCTTGGGTTCGAAACCAGCCTCTGGGCATTTTTTTGTTTCAATTATTTTGTTTTTCCAGGATACAAACAAAAGCATATGGAGGCAATATGTTGACAGCCAACGCGCGCTAGCCTAGTGGTAATGCTGTTGATTTTCCAGGTAAATGACCTGGGTTCAAATCCCAGGTCCTATTTTTTTTTTGGTTTTAATGTTTCTTGTTTTATTTTCTTTTATTATTTCTCTATATTATTTTCTAAACTAATTTAAATAATTTTCTAAAACAATATATGTAAATTATTTTTCTTTTAAAACTTATATTATATTTTTTTTATAGTTGTATATTATTTAATAATTTTGTATATTAAAAATTTTAATATGTTTATATAAAACCTAATTATTTTCTTTATAAACCCTAATTATATTATAAACCCTAATTTATTTTTTAAAACAATTCAAAACCCTAATTTTCTTTTTATGATTTTAATTTCTTATTTTATTATGCTTGTATAATTATAATTATTAAATATTTCTAATATGTATATATAATTAATATATTAAACTATTAATCATATTTATTAGTATATAATTATTATTATTTATTTCTTTTTCTTAAAATTCTTAAAAAATGATTATTTATTTAAATTTGAACTTTTAATTTGTTTTCTATATTATATTGCTAACCTCTTCTTCTCTTATATTTATTTATTATTACTAACCTTCCTTTTTATTTATTTAATTTATTATATGCTTATTTATTTAAATTATTTTATTATAATGTAATTGTGCAAGTTATGTAATAGTTGTAGAATTTTTATTATTATTTATTTAAATTGCTATGGTTAGTAAAATAGGGCGTGAAAACTTGTTTATGTTTAAAATTGAATTTAGATCACTAATTATAACATAAATACTTGAACATGAACACGCACACACGTAAGTCGATCTTGGATCGCCATCTCACTTCTTAAGGGTTACCTCTCATGTTGCCTAAATAAAAGGTCAAGTAAGGTGTATAAAGCAAAGTCCCTTCATAAAATATCATCAAGTCCCTTTTAAGATTATAAGATCAAGTCCCTTCGATGTTGCCTACGGTAAATGATCTTGTCCCTTCGAATAAAAGATGATAAGTCCCTTCGTATTGCTAAGACACCTTACAATTGCCTAAACACAGATGACCCTTCACATGTCCCTTATAACATCCAAGGTAATGACTACCTATTCCTTAATAATAGGGATAGTCTTACCATTGAAAGAACATTTAAGAACAGTAAAGATTTAATTTAGGGTAGGTTCCTCTTAAGTACTTGCTCACTTTTCTTCAAAATACTTCATTACACTTCACATTTTCAAACAAATTTTCAAAACAAAGTCTTTATATATATCCATACAAGGATCATTATAAAGTGCTTAAGAAAATTTCTAATCACACACTACACTTCTCAAAACAGTTTAAAGTGAGCTAAGTAACTAAGAGCCCATGGATAACCATGGATGTAAAGGGTGCTAACACCTTCCCTTTACATAACCTACCCCCCGAACTCAAAAATCTTTTAAGGTCTTTCCTGTTCTTTTATGCCCTTTCCTTTGGATAAAATAAAAGTCGGTGGCGACTCTTGCTATCCGCAACATAACTAAAGTCAGTTCTCCCACCGTGTTACAGAACTGGCGACTCTGCTGGGGACTTAATAAAAGAGGGGTACCCTTAGGAATTAGATCACTTTAAATTTGTTTGCTTTGTTTGCTTTACTTTACTTGTTGGGTGCTCTTATGTGTGAAAGACCCTAACCTGGATCTAGTGTACCTTAGGTAAATGGCAATAGGCCAAGGAAACTGTACGGCGTATACCGATATGGTTGATCTGGTGGCCATAGTTAGTGTGACTTCTTGGTTGGTGCTTATGTTCCTTAAGTCAAGTTGAGGATAATATGAGGCTGCCATATGTTGTCAATACACTAACTAACTTTTAGAACCCTAGTTATCCCATCTTGGCCTTTAGAAAAGTAGTGAGATAACCGGCTTTGGTGAAGACTGAAGTTGGTTGATACTCGATACTACGCTCATTGAGATTCTAAACTTGGAGGGTTTTGGTTGGCAAGTAAGTTGCCTACTGAACAACCACCCTTGTGAAGGATCAATGATATTGAGATCCCTTAGAACCTGGTTACTTTTGTAGGACAGGATGAACCATTTAAACTTCAGGGGAAGGTACTTACCTTTAAACCTCATGCAAGCCTTCAAACCTAGGGCTATTGTGTGACTTGTTTGTGTGTGCCACATGTTTGTGCTTGAACATAACATCATAGCATCATCATGCATCATAAGCATAGCATTTTCACTAACCATTTCAAGGACCAAAGGATTTATCTTTGTTCTTTGTTGCAGGTCATGGCTTCTGCTCGTAGGAATACTATTCGGATCAACTTTGTAGGAATACCTCCTAAGCTTAAAGAATTGGTCTCTCAAGTTTCTGAAAACTCCCAGTTTATCAAGAGGCATGGTCACTTATTGGATCTAGTCACTTCAGGGTTCAATGAAGACATGATGAGTGTTCTGTTTCAGTTCTTTGATCCTAAACATCACTGCTTCACATTCCCCGACTATCAGCTGGTTCCTACAATGGAAGAGTTCTCTAAACTACTGGGTATACCTATCCTGGATCAGAAACCCTTCACAGGCTTAGAAAAAGAGCCTAAACCTGAAGTCATTGCTGCAGCCCTACATTTGAAGAAATCAGACATTGTCCTAGAAACAAGGAGTGGAGTTAAGGGTGTTCTTGCTAAGGTGTTGATAGAGAAAGCTCAGATATTCCTGAAGGCTATGAGCTATGATGCTTTTGAGGAGATCTTAGCCTTATTGATTTATGACTTAGTGTTGTTCCCCAATCCAGATCAGTTCATAGACGTTCACGCCATCAACATATTTCTGAGTCACAATCCAGTGCCTACATTACTTGGAGACATTCTGCATTCTCTTCATACTCGTACTACAAAGGCACGAGGAACTCTGATGTGCTGCATACCTTTGCTATCTAGGTGGTTTATTTCTCACCTTCCTCGATCAGTGATGAAGAATGAACAAGGGTTCAGGTGGTCCAAGAGAATCATGTCACTCTCACATTCTGATATTCATTGGTGCTCTCGATCTATGGAGAATATCACTATCATTGACCGTTGTGGGGAGTTTCCTAATGTGCCAATTCTAGGCATAAGAGGAGGCATTACTTACAACCCTTCCTTAGCTTTACGACAGTTTGGTTACGCTCGAAGTGATGGTCCTCATGACATGTTGATTCAGGGTATTGTGTTCGACTACGACAACGATCTTCAAGGTTACCGTCAAAGGTTCATACGAACATGGGGAAAAGTGAACAAGGTTGACAGCAAGACTCTGGAGCCCAAGTACATTATTCCTATGGAAGCTTACCTCAGATGGGTGCGATCTCGTGCTCAGACTCTTATGATGCCATATCCTGCCATCCTGCCAGTTACTATGGAGCCTGTTGCTGAAGGAGATACTTCTTATACCATCCTTCACCCAGACATGCCCACTGACATGGAAGACTTACAGAGGTTCTGGATCCAGTTGAAGGAGCAAAGGGATACTTTTGAGACTCATTACAAAGCAAGTCAAGAAAGAATCCTGGAGCTAACAAAGCAACTTCACAAGGAGCGAAATCTCAACTCATACCTCAACACAAAGAGGAAATGTCCATGGGAGACTTAAAACCCCATTTCTTGTATTTATTTCATTTTTATTGTAAGCCCAAAGGGCAAACAAATTTATTACTAATAAAAGTTTACTTTCTTGGTTGTTTAAACAAATTTAAATCTTGCGGTCCTTGAAAACATTGCATACACATTTATACACCATATCATTGCATTACAGGTTTCTTATATATAGGTATCTTATCTTCTCGCTGTTTATTTCAGCAATGGCTCTTGAACAAACAGTCAAAGATCTCCAGGCACAGAATGCCCAATTTCAAGAGCTGATCCTGAACTTGTCCAAGGGACAGGATGAATTGAAGACACTGCTGGCCAAGAAGACCAAGAAGACTAGAAGGTCAGGAGGCCTAATCAACATGGGAAGAAGGTTCAGAGGACCTGTCAAGACCAAGGAACAGGTTGAAGATTATGAGTCTGAAGAGTCTGAGAAAGAGGGAGGCAGTCTCCACAATACTATGGGGGATTCTGATTCTGAAGCTAACTACTATCATGATCCTAATGAAGATAAGTTCAAAATGCTGGTGGATAGAATGGATGCTATGGAATTGCAAAATTCTTCAGGGCTGGATTTTGAAGATCTGAGTTTGATATCTGGGGTGGTCATACCCATTGGTTTCAAGGTCCCTACTTTTGTAGTATATGATGGTGTCTCTTGTCCCAAGCTGCATCTGAGGTCCTATGTCCGGAGAATCCAACCCCATACTGCTGATAAGAAGTTGTGGATCCATTTCTTCCAAGAGAGCTTGTCTGGAGCTCAATTGGAATGGTATTATTAGTTGGAGAGTGTCAACACAATGCTGAGGCCTTTTATAAGCAATATCAACACAATGCTGATCTAGCACCAAATCGCATGCAACTACAGAGCATGTCCATGGGTGCTAAAGAAAATTTCAAGGAGTATGCCCAAAAGTGGAGAGATTTGGCTGGTAGAGTACAACCTCCTCTAACTGACAGGGAGTTAGTGGATATGTTCATGTGTACGTTGAATGGTCCTTTTTATATTCATCTCATTGGAAGCTCATCATCTGGCTTCACTGAGTTGATAATGACAGGAGAGCGCGTAGAAAGTGGTATAAGGAGTGGCAAGATCCAAGTGGGTGCTTCTTCATCAAGTACTACAAAGAAGCCCCCTGGTGGGAAGAAAGAGTCAAATGTTGTTTATGGTCAACCTGATCGTAATAGGAGGCACCAATCTGTGAGTGCAGTTCATATCTCCAATCCTACTCCTGCAACACCAGAACAACCACAAAGCAATCAGCAGAGGCCTAGAAGACAGTTCACCAAGTTCAACATGTCACTGGCCCAAGCCTTGCAACACTTGTTGAAGGGTGAACTCATCACTTTGAAAGAACCTCCTCAGAACCCCAATGTTACCTCTCCCAGGTACAATCCTAATGCACGATGTGCATATCATTCTAATTGCCCGAGACATGATACCAATAATTGCTGGATATTGAAGAATAAGATTCAGGATATGATTGATGCTGGAGAGATTGAGTTTGACCCTCCGGGTACTCCAAATGTGATTACTGCTCCCATGCCAAATCATGAGAAGACTGTTAATGCCATTGATAAAGTTTCACATATTTCCTCAGTTGCAGACGTGACTACACCATTATCTGTTATTAAGAAGAAGTTGGTACAAGCTGGGTTCTCTCCAGGTTGTAATGAAGATTGTTTCTATTGTGCTTATAAACCGGATAGTTGCTGGAAGTTGAAGGATGGCATCCAACGCCTCATGGACAATTACACCATATTGCTTGAGAGGACACCTTCTGTAGAGAGCATGGTTGAACACATAACTAAAGGTGCGAAGGTTGAAGAGGTGGATATGGTTGATAAAGTGCCGGTAAGAATTACTTCCAAGGGACCTGTCAAAATCACTCATAAGGGTCCAATTAAGATTACTGCTGAAGGCCCTGTGAAGATTGTTGCTGAAGCTAGAGTGGCTCCTATGATCATTACCACTCCTGGTCCTATTCCGTATACTTCTGATAAAGCGGTGCCTTGGCATTATGGCTCCGATGTTTATATTCATGGTGTTAAGCAGGAACCCTTATCTAAGACACCTGTTGCTGATGAAAACCTTGATGTTGACAATATTGCTGGATCTAGTAATATCACACGAAGTGGAAGAATTTTTTCTCCTCCGGTTACCTCCAAGAATACAGTTACTCCAGCTACTACCTCCACTACTGATGCTCGGGGCAAAGGTCCTGTTATTGAACCTATACAAACTGATGTACCAGCTACTGATGATCTTTCTAAGCAGATGGAAGAAGTATTGAAGATCATTCGCAAGAGTGATTATGACATTGTTGATCAATTGGGGCATACTCCCTCCAAGATTTCCATGTTGTCTTTATTGTTGTGTTCTGAGGCTCATGCTAAAGCCTTGATTAAATTTTTGAAGACTGCTCACGTGCCAAATGAGATTTCTGTAGATCAGTTTGAAAATTGTGTTGCACACTTAACCTATGATAATGGGTTAGGTTTCTCCGATGCTGATTTGACTCCTGCTAAGAGGGATCATAATAGGGCTCTACATATCTCTATTGAATGTAGGGGCACTACCCTGTCACATGTGTTAATAGACAATGGTTCCTCTCTGAATGTGTTGCCCAAAGAAGTTTTGAATAAGCTTAGTCCTGAAGATGTTGTGTTGAGGCCAAGTAATATAGTGGTGAAGGCCTTTGATGGTTCAAGAAGAGTGGTGCACGGAGAAATAGATCTCCCAATCAAAGTAGGTTCTCAGGTCTTCAATGCTACCTTTTATGTAATGGATATTCGTCCTTCGTATTCTTGTTTGCTTGGGCGCCCCTGGATCCATGGGGCAGGTGCTGTGACCTCCACCTTACATCAGAAGCTGAGATATCCAATAGAGGGAAAGGTTGTCACTATTTACGGAGAGGAAGGACATATGATTAGCCATGTGAACACATTCAAATATCTCGAAGTGGAAGGTGAATATGTTGAAACTCCATGCCAGACGTTTGAAGTAGTTCCTTGGGTTGTTAATAATTTTGAAGCTCCTCCTGTTGTCAAGAAAGTTCCTGTGGTCACCAGAGTACCTCCTACAATGGCCTCCCTCAAAGATGCTAGAGCTGTGGTGGATGAAGGTGGTTGTACTATTTGGGGTCAGCTTCCTGACATTCCTTACAAGTCTGACAAATTTGGTTTGGGTTTCACTGCAGAGTCTCAGAAGGCTGTTCGTCGTGCTCGTGCTGTTCGTATCACCAATCAAGGGATTATGAAAGATCAGATCAATGTTGTGGGTGACCATGATGAAGATTACAACTTGGATGCTTGGATTTTTCCTACTGTGGGTGCTGGGCTCAATAATTGGAAAGCTGAAGATGTTATTCCTATCTCCTTTAGTCAGGAGTAAATATTATTACTGTGTTGTTACTTTTAAGTTTGTAATCTTTGAACAATTAAACTCTTAAGCCTTGTGCCTTACCCGGGGCACAATGGTATGCTTGTTTCGGGATGTCATTTCATTTGCATACTTCATTCAATAAAAATTAGTGGATGTTTCGTTTTCGTAAATATTGTGTTCCTTGTTTTTCTTTTCTTTTATTTTTGTTTTATCAGCCATGTGTTCTTACACACACCCACATCACTAAAATGCAGATCCTCATCCACTCTGGATCCTGTTGATAACAGTTCTACTATTGCCAATTACAATTTCGAGAATCCAATCTATCAAGCTGAAGATGGAAATGAGGACGATTGTGAAGTACCTGTAGAGCTTGCTAGGTTGTTACAACAAGAAGAGAAATCTATACAGCCACATGAAGAGCCAATCGAAGTTGTGAATCTGGGAACTGAAGAGAACAGGAAAGAAGTCAAGATAGGGGCTGAATTAGAGGATGGTGTCAAGAGCAGATTGATTCAAATGTTACATGATTATGTGGAGATCTTTGCTTGGTCCTATGAAGATATGCCAGGGTTGGATACAGACATTGTGGTTCACTGTTTACCGGTAAAAGAAGACTGTCGTCCAAAGAAGCAGAAGGTTCGTCGCATGCGTCCTGAAATGTCAGAGAAGATTAAGGCAGAGGTGATGAAACAGTTTGATGCAGGGTTCTTAGCTGTGACTTCTTATCCTCAGTGGGTTGCAAATGTGGTACCGGTACCTAAGAAAGATGGTAAGGTACGTATGTGTGTGGATTACAGGGATTTGAACAAGGCCAACCCTAAAGATGACTTTCCACTTCCTCATATTGATGTTCTAGTAGATAACACTGCTCAGCATAAGGTATTCTCTTTCATGGATGGTTTCTCTGGTTACAATCAAATCAAGATGGCACTTAAATATATGGAGAAGACAACATTTGTTACACAGTGGGGCACCTTTTGCTATAAAGTGATGCCATTTGGTTTGAAGAATGTCGGGGCAACATATCAGCGTGCTATGGTGGCTTTGTTTCATGATATGATTCATCATGAGATAGAGGTGTATGTGGATGATATGATTCATCATGTGGATGATATGATTCAGAATGTGGATGATATGATTCAGAATGCCGAGGCAACATATCAGCTAGGCATTTTTATCCCGAAGGAAAGGTAATGATGCATAAACTTGATAAAAGATATGGATAAGACGGTTGCAAACCAGAAAGACTGAGAAAGAGGGTTGGTTACAATCTGGGAAGGTATTAGCACCCAGATTGTCCGCCGTACTCGACGGGATCCACGCTTGAAAGATTTGTGTTTTAAAGGGGTAGTGTCAGTGCAAGTTGTGTATCAAAGCTGGAAAGAATGCAAGTGTCAGTGCTAAAAGAAAGTGAAGTGAAATGTGAGAGTGTCAGTGTAAGAACAAGAATGAAATGCTCAAGACTGAGGCTTAAAGAATAATGCTGAAGGAGGGGGATATACAGAGACTTTTGTTCGATAATTGTTAAGTTATGCCTACGTATCCTCTCGTGCAATGAGGAAGTCAGAACACCGTAGTTCGACTCAAAGAGACTGAAAGATAAATTGACTTGTGAACTGCTTACTTGTTTATGCTCAAGTGTATGACCTGTCTGGCTCAGGTACAAACTGTCTTGCATTAGACGGAAGAAGCAAGTTCTCGTTTGTGAGTGAATAAGATGAGAAAAGAATCCCGGAGGAGACGATTATTGTTTGTTTTTGTGTTTTCAATCTTTTATTGCTTTTGAAAGTTTGTCATAAGTTAATGAGCTTAAGCCTAAACCAAGGGTTAGTGAACTCATCACATCCTCCCTCTGATTAGGGGTAATGAGAATACCTTAAGTATGAAGTAAGCACCTCACACTTAATCACCATGATGTAGGATTAAGATCATTAACCTACTTGTATTTATTAGATGTTTTTGTTGTTTTTGTTTAGTGTTAAGTAATGAGATTAAGCCATAATCAGGGATTTAATGGACCCATTACACCATCCTAATAGAAGGATAATAGATGAGAACATTTAAGCTGAGGAAGATACCTCAACTTAATCCATGATTAGGGATTAACCTCATGACAAAACAAAGCCTTTATTAAAGTGGATTTTAGTTAATGATAAGGTTAAGAAATGGATTTTATGGTTTGTAAGACGACTTGAGGGGGACTTGTCCATTAACACTAGGGTTAGTCCTTCTTAACCAATTAAGGAAGAATTAGAACCCTAATGCAAGGCCCAAGTTACAAGTTTGATGTCTTGATGATTATTAGATGGATGGATTAAGGATTTAAACACATTAAGGGTTTAACACTTAGGATTAAAGTTATACACTCCATCCTAATAGAAGGATACAGGCATAAGCTTAATCACAAAGTCTTAAAACCTTTAAGGTTTAGTCCTTGATTATGAGATGAGAAGAGAAGACTCAAAGATGACACAAAGGAAAAAAAAACTAAATGGGGGACTAATCAAACCCTAACTGTTATCATGCTTGGTTGTTCCTAGGGTTAATGAGGCTTGCAAGAAGATCTTCAGAGAAACCACCAGGGAAGAAGCAGATGAAAGGAGAAAGAAGCAGAGAGAATCAAGACAACTTGCCTCACTTAGGAAGACAAGTTGCTTGAAGGAAGAAGATGGGAAAGAACATGAATGAGCAAGCTCACTCTAATACACAAGATAAAATGCAGCAATGATGCATAAAATAGATGAGAAGAGATTGAGAGAAGTGAAGGCAAATTCACTTCTCAAAACAACTTACCACCTGAAAAGTTAGCAAAAGAAATGAAATGCAATGAAAATGGGATGAAATGTCATGATGCAAACCAAGGTCAGAAGCATAAACATGAATTCAATGATGCTAAGAGATGATGCAAACACATGTCAAGAGTTGTGGATGATCATACAAGGATGAAGATGCAAATGAAGCATGCTTTGAACCATGGAAGTTCATGAAAGTTTATGAAATGGAATGGACATATAACATGGCAAATGAAAGGTGCAATGATCAAACATGATTCTAATATGTCTTGATATGTCTTAAATGTCACGTGGATGCATACAAAGTCATGGCAAGTTCCTAAATGCAAACAAATGAGAGATGAATGCAAAGGAAGGCACAAATTAGGGTTTACATACAACATGCAATGCAAAAATTCAAAACCAGAAGCAAATGGTATGATAAAAAATTGAAAATGGGATCAAAGGGACCCTAACCCTACACAAGTTCACTGCTCAAAGGAGGGAACCTAACTCTTAACCTAGTGCAAGTTATGAATTTCTCAAGTCAATTAGGGTTTTGGGATACCTCACAATGAAAAATGCAAAACAAATTGAAAATGGAAAATGAATTCAAACCAATTTTATCCTATAAATTACATGCTATGAAGGATGCAATGCAAGAAGAACCATCATCAAACTCTCAATGGTTAGGCAGAATGGATTTTTCAAAGTTTGAACAAAAATATTGCCTTTAAATGAATTTAATTCCAATGAAAAAGGTCAAAATAGTTCAAGAACCAAAATGAAATTTGTTTTGAGGGTTTGATAATGTTTCTAAATGTTTTAAAATGCAATGTGAATTTTTTGGTGATTTTTAAATACCTAAATGCATTTTTAATTAATTAATTTGCATTAACTAATTTAAAATAAACATTTAAATGATTTAAAAATAATTTTTATGCAAAAAATAAAAAATAAAAATATTTTTGGGCTTTGAAAATTAATGAAATGCTTGACAAAAATTTTCAGAATTTTTAAATGTGATTTGCTATTTTTAATAATTCGTAAAAGATAAAACAAATAAAATGAAATAAAAATTGAATTAAAGAGAAAGTATGCAAGATCCATGGCTGAGATTCAAAGGGTTTTGGAGGGAATTGACTGGCGCCAGATCTAGTGGCCCAGATTCAAACTGGCTGGATTAAATTAAACCTAATTAATTAAATGTTAATGACGTGGATTAGGGCTTAATAGGGTGATCTGAGCCACACAAACGCGCGGGAGTCAACACTGGTCAACAGAATCCATGGTTCACATTCAAACTGAATCCTAATTATCATTAATGCGCTAATGACTTTCAGGTGGCCGGAAATGACCTCCGGTCATCTTCTCCGGCCACACCTCTCCCTGAAAATTGCTATCTTCTTCCCTAGGCTTCTAAAATCCAATCTCTCTGCCCAGAAATGATCCCCACGCATCATACATTAAGAATCAACAAAAAAACAACATTTAAAACACATCAAAAGTGAGAATCGAATCAAAACAGTTCTAGGTCAAAAAAATTCAGAACATGAATACATACTCATTTCTCAACCATTTTCAAAACAAAACACATCCACATGATCAGTGAAGCATAAAGAACCATTTAGTAACTTAAAAACAAGTTTCTGGAAAAATTGTTCTTGAGCTCACCTGAACTAGAGCTTTGATCTTTGGAACTTTCTGGCTGCTTCTTTGGTCCAAGATGCCTTTAATGAACCCCCTGAGAAGCTTGCAATGCTTGTTTGGAATTTCTTTTGGCTGGTTTGAGAGATTGATGAAGTTCTGTTCAGGAGGGGTGGAAAATCGTGTTTCTGCTTGGGGTGGTTTCAGGGCCAAATGAGGATTGGGAAATGATCAGAGGAACATGGTGAATGATTTTGTGAAGTTTGTTTTGATGTTTTAAGCTTGTATGGAGGGATTCGAATGAAAATGCATAAGAGGTGAGTTTTGAGGATGCTGGCTTGTGGGAGAGATTAGGCTGTATTGTGTTATGTGTTGAGTCCCATTTTGTCCATGTATCAAGTTTGGATAGGTCAGAGAGTTGTTGCTGGCCTAGCTTGATTGGTATGGGCCATTTTGCATAAAGTCAACTTTTGTGTAAGAAGAGGTATGGGCTGGTTCAGTCAAGGTACAAGGGCATGGCTTGGCTCAGCTGTGATCAAGGAGAACCATGGAAATGAATTTGAGGCAATGCAGCAAGTGGGTTTGAGTTTATGTGAGGTTTTGCAATTTTGTGATCTTTTGGCCCTTTTGAAGTTTCTTAAAGATCAAGGCATGAAAATGAACAATTCTTTGGTGCATTCTGATTTTTAGGTCATGGTTCATGTTTGTGTAATGCATAGAAGTCCATTTGGAGTCACATTTTGCCTTGGCATGAGGTTTTGCAACTTTGCCTCTTTGGTGTAAAACTTGAAATTATGTGATTTTATCCAACTTTGACAAGCCATAACTTTTGATCCAAAATGAATTAGAATGAGTTCTTGTACTTTTTGAAAATGGGAGGATCCATTCTATAACTTTCATGACCAAAGTTTTCTCATTTGAAACATTTTTGAATCAAAAAGAGGAGGTTGAAAAACTTTCCAAAAATGGCAAGTTTCCATTACAAGTCACTTTCCCAAAAAGGCAACTTTGCAAATGGCTTGAAATTCTTCAATTTTGTGGACTTCTAACATCTTCTATGACCAAATAAAGATCATACACATTCAAAATGATGGAGAATGCCCTTTTGGTTGGGTCATTGGGGGCCTCAGATGCCCTGATTTTGCATTGACTTGCTCAAGAAGTTATCTCTTGATCAGATGCCTTCCCCATTGAATTTCTTCATGAAAATTGATATGCATGATCCTCATAACATATAGAGACCATTAGAAACAAAAATGACCAAAAATTTTGGAGTTATGGCCTCTGAAACCAAAACCCTAATTTTAGGTCATCTGTGCAGTTAAGTCTGGCTCTGCTTCCATGCCTTTCTCAGTTCTTGTGATTTCTTGACTTCCTTGACCTTATGAGGATATAATATGATGCTTGAACATACATGGACCCCTTTGAAGTGATTGATGACCTTTGAAGTGGCTCAAATAGCCTATGGATTGCTCAGGTCACAAACCCTAGATGCAGATGACTTTGAACTAATGCAGTGAAACAAAAATGCAATATGAGATGCTATGGTTGAACTTATGCAAATGAAAAGAGTCACAAGCCATGGTGAAATGAGTGAGGGCAAATTTGGGGTGTTTACAGCTGCCCCTATTCAAACATGAGTTAGTTGTGCAGGATGTAAGCAGCGGCTTAACAGGCAAACAAGATAACTTGTGGTTGAATACCAAAGACAGTCCGAAATTTGCACTCACAGAATGGAAAAGAAAAGGGATATAGATTTGTAAAAGAAAATAAAGTATGATTATAAAGTGCAAGCGACGGAGGACGACCGTTGAGCAGAGGACGACTGTTGGGGATAAATCAATGACGGGGACGACCGACATGCTGGGGATATAAGAGATTATGATGGGGACGGCCATCAAGTAAGGTATAAGACTCTCCGGGGATTTAAGGTAAATGATGGGGACGACCATCGGGTTGAAGAAACAGATGATGATGAACGGTCATCAAAGGTGAAGGACGATCACCTAGCAGGGGACGGCTGCTCTGTTGGGGATAAGATGAGGGACGGTCATCTAAGGTGAAGGACGATCGCCTGGCAAGGTACGGTTTCCGAAAGCATCACGACATAGGACGAATGTCGGAAGAAAAGGTCGACGATGGGGACGGTCATCGGGTAGAATGATGAAGGACGATCATCAAGAGGTGAAGGACGATCACCTAGCAGGGGACGGCTGCTCTCGGGATTTATCATGACATCGGACGAATGTCAGATAACAAGATCAACGATGGGGACGACCATCGGATAGAATGATGAAGGACGATCATCAAGAGGTGAAGGACGATCACCTAGCAGGGGACGGCTGCTGAAAATATCACGACATAGGACGAATGTCGGATAGGAAGGGGTTCTAATGAATAGAGACTCCACTGGGGGTGATGAAGGGCGATCATCAAAAAGGTGAAGGACGATCACCTGGCAGGGTACGGCTGCCAAAAGGTATCCTGACATAGGATGAATGTCAGATAGAAGAGAAGTTTTGCTGGGGGACTTCGCTGGGGAAAAAATAGACACAGACGAGTGTTTAATCTCATGAAGACATAAGTGTTTGACACGGTGTATAGATTAAAGATGCGGACGAGCATCCTTAAGACTGTGATACGGACGAGTATCAGTAGAAACAAACGCTTGACGCATGTTCAGAGATGATGATACGGACGAGTACCAACTGGTTAACAACAAACACGAACGAGTGTCGAATCTGAGGGGACTCCCCTGGGGAATAATAGATACAGACGAGTGTCTAAATTCTAGGAAAAGGTAAAAGTATCTGTCATTGTGTATGGATTAAAGATGCGGACGATCATCCTTAAGACTATGATACGGACGAGTATCGGTAGAAACAAACGCTTGACGCGTGTTCAGAGATGATGATACGGACGAGTATCAACCGGTTAACAGAGAACACGGACGAGTGTCGAATCTGAGGGGATTTAAGTGGCGTATACAAGATACGGACGAGTATCTGTATAAGTAAAGAGTATGAGTAACAAGTATGAGTAAGACACAGACGAGTGTTTAACTTGCCAGGGAGAGCATGACACGGACGGGTGTCGGAAAAGTGTATTATAAACAAGTTTTTTTGACTTACAAAGTGTTTAGGTAACTATGTTGGGGAGAGTGACACGGACAGGTGTCAAGGAATTATATATACATGTACCTGCGTTAGCGAATGCAAAGGGGACGCTTTGGATTTCTTACTGGGGATATGACACGGACGGGTGTCAAGAAGTATCTGTACTGTATAGGCATCTGTTTGCTCGGGCAATCTTACTGGGGGATGATGAAGGACGATCATCAAAAAGGTGAATGTAGCTGTATTTGTAAAGGGAATGCTTTGATATTCTGCCGGGGAGTTTGAGAGGTATGTCAGTATTTACAAGTGTTCAGTTCGACACATGGCTTATGTTTATGCAATATGTTTGACTTTTGCCGTAATGCTCCGTATTGGACGGAATGCTACGCTCTGGGGGAAATATGATGCGAATGCTATGATTATGCAAAGATAACGATCTGGGATTCGGATCCCGTTGCTGTGGAGATCTCCGGCTGATCTGCTTGAGGTGGATATCCCAGCTGGGGACGAGATCATTGTATGATTCTGCTTGGGGAGCTAGATCACTGATAGACCTATCTCGGTAATGATGGAACCAGCTGGGGTTTGCAGAATCTTTCGTCACTTTGTTGTGAGATCTTCAGGTGTTGTTCTTCTGGATAGAGGCTGAAACTCTGTGGGGGATGGTCCCCTGTCTAGTACTTGGTTGGGGGAAAGAGAGATCACTGAAAGATCTTCCTAGAGAATTCTGTGGGGATCTTACTGAGGATGATACTTGTCAACTCAGCTGGGAATGTGAGCACCTTCTGGTACTGCTCTGAAGGAAATGCTGTAGAAGTGATGCCTGACAGCTCTGGTGGGGAGAAAACATCTCTGGCTTTGCACTTGTCTGAGGAGGAATGATGGCTGGCAACTCAGCTGGGGATGAAGCATCTCCGGTGCTTAGATGTGCCGAGCAAATAATGTTTTGGCAGCTTGCTGGGAAGAAGTTATCATGCCCCATGTTGCGCTTTAAATACCTGCAATCCTGTTAAGACAAAGAGATGTACGAGCATCCCGAGGTATCCTTTACTCGATTCTGTTATATGAGTTTAAACACTCTCAAGAGTAAGTATATTTCCTGTAAGCATGTATTCTTAAAAGGAAAATCATCTGTATTTATGCAATCAATATCTTAAGGACATCGGACATTTTGCAAATGAAAAAATAACATGTACGAGACGAAATATGACTGAAAATCTGATTTTATTAATTTTTGTGCCCTGAATTGGCAAGTACAGTCAAAGAAACAGATCCCCTGAAATGAGGAGATTGTTACAGAAATTGAGAAACAAAAAGGTGCTGGCAATGTTGATGACGCTTCAAGGAGCTTCCCTTTTGCTATGACTCGTACGACTTTGACGTTCTTCTCATCTTGCTTTCTGAAGAAGGCTGATTCTGACCGAAGCTTGATCCTTTCGGAGTTTACCACGTTGTAAGTGATACAGACGAATTCAGAATGCAGTTGTTCGCTTATTCCCTTATTTTGCGTGGATCGCCCTTTCGGGTTTTCAATCCACCGGGATACCCATTTTTTGCCTGAGTTGTCCAATGCGGCTTTTCAACTCAGCGGGTGTACATTTTTTTTATTTATTTTCCCTTATTTTTGCCCGAGTCTTTTATTTTGTTTTTGACTCGCCGGGATGCCCTATTTTTGCCTGGACTTACATTCTGTTTTTATGTCCAGCGGGTCATTCTTATGCGAAGTATCTTTTAACTGCATATGAATTCACAGGGGACAGGAAGTCTTCACCATCCATAGTGTTGAGCATCAGTGCTCCACCAGAGAAAACTTTCTTTACTACGAATGACCCTTCATAGTTCGGAGTCCACTTGCCCCTGTGGTCTGTATGAGGAGGGAGGAGTCTTTTCAGCACAAGATCTCCTACTTGGTACTCTCGGAGCCTGACTTTCTGATCAAAGGCTTTCTTCATTCTTTTCTGATACAGCTGCCCATGACAGATTGCAGCTAGTCTCTTTTCTTCAATCAGATTCAGTTGTTCGTATCGGGATCGGACCCATTCTGCTTCGTTCAGCTTAACATCCATCAGTACCCGCAGGGAGGGTAATTCAACTTCCACAGGTAGGACTGCCTCCATACCATACACAAGCTGAGACAGTGTTGCCCCAGTGGATGTTCTGATTGACGTACGGTACCCATGCAAGGCAAATGGTAGCATTTCATGCCAGTCTTTGTAGGTGACCACCATCTTCTGTACAATTTTCTTGATATTCTTATTGGCCGCTTCTACAGCGCCATTAATCTTTGGCCTGTAAGGAGAAGAATTGTGGTGTTGGATTTTGAAGTCTCGGCATAGTTCTGCCATCATTTTGTTGTTTAAGTTGGAACCATTATCAGTAATGACTCGCTCGGGCACTCCATACCGACAAATGATGTCTCTCTTTAGAAATCGGGCTACTACCTGCCTTGTAACATTTGCATAAGAAACTGCTTCAACCCATTTCGTAAAATAATCAATGGCAACTAGGATGAATCTGTGGCCATTTGAAGCAGTTGGTTCAATCTTGCCAATCATATCAATGCCCCACATGGCAAAGGGCCAGGGTGAAGACATCACATTCAGAGGATTGGGAGGCACATACACTTTATCCGCATAAATCTGGCATTTATGGCATTTTCTGGCATAGGCACAACAGTCTGCATCCATTGTGATCCAATAATAGCCTGACCTTAGCAACTTTTTAGCCATGGCATGCCCTCCCGCATGGGTACCAAAGGATCCTTCGTGCACCTCGTGCATCAACAAGTCTGCTTCTGTTCTATCAACGCATCTGAGGAGTACCATATCAAAGTTTCTCTTGTACAGGGAACCATCAGCATTCAGAAAGAAACTACCAGCTAGCCTTCTTAATGTCTTCTTGTCATTGGAAGATTCCCCAGATGGGTATGTTTGATCCTCCAAGAAGCACTTAATGTCATGGAACCAAGGCTTATCATCTTTAACAACATCTGCTGAGAACACATATGCTGGTCTGTCAAGTCTGGACACTGAAATTTGAGGCACAAAGTTGGCAGCTTGAACTTTGATCATGGATGAAATGGTAGCTAGAGCATCTGCAAACTGATTTTCATCTCGAGGGATATACTCAAGCTTGACTGTTGTGAAGAAAGTCAATAACCTCCTTGTATAATCCCGATAGGGTATCAGATGATTTTGGTGGGTGTACCATTTGCCGTTGGTTTGATTAATTACCAGAGCTGAATCTCCGAACACAGTCAAAGTCTTGATCCTGAGGTCAATGGCTTCCTCAAGACCCATAATACAAGCTTCGTATTCAGCTTCGTTGTTAGTGCAATTAAAGGTGAGTTTTGCCGAGAAAGGCATGTGAACTCCCTTAGGTGTAATGAGTACTGCACCAACACCACGACCATTCATATTAACTGCCCCGTCAAACATCATAGTCCATTCTTCTTCCGGGTCAGGCCCTTTGGTATGAACAGGCTCTTCATGATCTTTTGCTTTTATGAACATGATGTCTTCATCAGGGAAGTCAAATCTCATAGGCTGGAAATCATCAATGGGTTGCTCAGCGAGATAATCAGACAATACACTGCCTTTGATGGCCTTTTGGGATGTGTACTGAATGTCGTATTCCGTGAGGATCATTTGCCATCTCGCAACCCGTCCGGTAAGTGCTGGCTTCTCAAAAATTTACTTGACTGGATCCATCTTTGAGATCAATAAGGTAGTGTGGGTCAACATATACTGCCTTAGTCGGCGAGCAGCCCACGCTAAAGCACATCAAGTTTTCTCGAGCAGTGAATAACGTTGTTCACAGTCGGTAAACGTTTTGCTTAGGTAGTATATTGCATACTCTTTTCGACCAGACTCGTCATGTTGGCCCAGCACACACCCCATTGATTCTTCTAATACTGTCAAGTACATTATCAGAGGTCTTCCTTAAACTTGAGGCATAAGGATTGGAGGCTCTTGCAAGTATTCCTTGACTTTGTCAAGAGCCCTCTGGCAGTCTTCGTTCCACCACCGTTTGTTCTTTTCTTAAAAATTTGAACAAAGGTTCACAGGTCGCTGTTAGGTGAGATATGAACCTTGAGATGTAGTTAAATCTACCTAAGAACCCTCGAACTTCTTTCTCAGTTTTCGGTGCAGGCATTTCTTGAATAGCTTTGACTTTATCAGGGTCAACTTCAATCCCTTTCTCACTTACAATAAATCCCAGCAACTTACCGGATCGCACCCCGAATGTGCATTTGTTGGGGTTTAACTTCAATTGGTACTTCCTCAGACGCTTGAATAGCTTCAACAGATTTACCAGGTGGTCTTCTTCTGTGAGGGACTTGGCAATCATGTCATCCACATAACACTCAATTTCTTTATGGATCATGTCATGGAATAATGTCACCATAGCCCGTTGGTAAGTTGCACCAGCATTCTTCAGTCCGAATGGCATCACCTTATAACAGAACGTGCCCCAGGGTGTGATGAAAGTTGTCTTCTCCATGTCTTCAGGTGACATCTTGATCTGATTGTATCCTGAAAATCCATCCATGAAGGAGAATACCGAGAACTGAGCCGTATTATCAACCAATACATCAATGTGAGGTAAAGGGAAGTCATCTTTTGGGCTAGCTCTGTTCAAATCCCGGTAGTCCACACACATCCTCACCTTGCCGTCTTTCTTAGGCACAGGTACAATATTAGCGACCCACGGCGGATAGCTAGTTACAGCAAGGAAACCGGCGTCCCACTGCTTTTGTACCTCTTCTTTAATCTTCATTGCCATATCTGGGCGAGTACGGCGCAGCTTCTGTTTCACTGGTGGGAAATCTTCTTTCAGTGGTAGCTTATGCATGACAATATCGGTGTCCAACCCTGGCATATCCTTATAAGACCAAGCAAAAACATCTACGTATTCCCGAAGCATGTCAATCAGTTGCTCTTTTACTGAATCTTGCAGGCAGGCCCCGATCTTAACTTCTTTCACGTCTTCTTCCGTACCAAGATTAACCGTTTCAATCTCCTCCTGATGAGGAGTGATAACCTTCTCCTCTTGCCTTAACAACCTGGCTAGCTCTTCAGGTAGCTCATAATCTTCTTCAACCCCTTCGTCAGCTTGATTGATTGGATTGTCAAAGTCATACGAAGTCATAGCAGTGTCGTTGTCGGTGCAATCTGAAGGGCACTTTCTGCAAGGGTTGAGATTGGTTTATTTTAGTGATCAATTTTAATCTTGTTTAGAAAAAGTGAAAATGAAGTTATTTATTTTGAGAACATTGCCATTTTATTGTTTTGTACAAAAGTGAAAAATGAAAAGACAGTGAGCGAAAAAGAGACTTGTTTGCAAAAGATGTCTGATATTCATTGATTAATCCATTTGCACAAAATTACAAGATGGCCCGATTACAAAATGAGTCTTGACATCTTGGGCAAGACGCAAGACTTGATGCATGCTTTAAAATACAGGAAATAATAATTACTCTGCAGGAGTAACCCTTATAATTTCCTGGGAAGACCAGTTAAGGACTTGGCTCCCCGGGATCCTTGGACGTATCCAGCTCTCCAGGTTGCGGTCGCTTTCCTCCTCGTCTTCCAAATTGTTTACAGCATCCGGGGTGAGCATTCCCCCGCTAACAAACTTGGGCTCCTTGGCAGCCTCTGATTGATCTTGTTGAGTTGGTTTGTAACCCAACCCGAATTTGTCTTCTTTCTTTTCCACGGGCAACAGCTTGCCCCAACCTTGGGCCGTACCCTTTTCAACAACCTTCTGGGCTTGCTGATACGATGCTATGGAGGTTCCCAGTACAGCAGATGCTTCATTAATGTTCAGGGCCTCAAACCCCTGGCTCATGGTTTCATGGATTTCTCCATCCATCTCAATGTACTTATACGTAGCCAGATGGCTAACAAAGATGTCTTCTTCCCCACAGATGGTGATGATCTGGCCTTCCCACTCGAATTTCAGCTTCTGGTGAAGGGTAGACGTAACAGCGCCAGCGGCATGGATCCAGGGTCTACCCAACAAACAGCTGTAGGCCGGCTGAATGTCCATCACATAGAAGGTAGTTTTAAAAGTCTGCGGGCCAATCATCACAGGTAGATCAATCTCTCCAAGCACTGATCTTTTAGAGCCATCAAATGCTCTCACCACCAAGTTACTTGGTGTAAACACCCCAAATTTGCCCTCACCCATTCACACCATGGCTTGTGATCATTTCATATGCATAAACACAATCATATCATCTCATATCTCATTTTTGATTCACTGCATAGACTCTAAGTCATCTGCACTTAGGGTTTGTGATCTGAGCAATCCAAGAGCCTCCTGAGCCACCCCAAGGGTCATCAATCATTTCAAAGGGGTCCATGTGTGTTCAAGCATCATATTACCTCCCCACAAAGTCAAGATTTCCAAGGAATCACAAGAACTGGGATTGGAATGGATGCAGAGCCAAGTTTGACTGCACAGTTGACCTAAAATTAGGGTTTTGGTTTCAGAGGCCATAACTCCAATTTTTTTGGTCATTCTTGTTTCCATTGGTCTCTATATGGTATAGGGAGTATGCATATCAATTTTCATGAAGAAATTCCATGGGGAAGTCATCTGATCAAGGGTTGACTTTTCAGACAAGTCAGTGTAAAATCAGGGCATCTGAGGCCCCCAATGACCCAACCAAGGGGTGATCTTCATCATTTTGAGTGTATATGGTCTTTATTTGATCATGGAAGAAGATTGAAGTTCACAAAAATCAAGAATTTGAAGTTTTTGCAATGTTGACTTTTTGGGCATAGTTGACTTTTCAAGAATGCTCCATTTTAGGTCATTTTTCAAGCCTTGATTCTTGATCCAAAAATGCTTCAAATGGAAAAAACTTTGGTCATGAAAGTTGTAGATTACATTTTTCCCTTTTCAAAAAGTACAAGAACATGATCAAATTCTTCTTGGATCAAAAGTTATGGAGTGACAAAGTTGGCAAAAATCATTGATTTTCAAGACATGCCTCAAATGTGAATTTTGCAAAATCATGAACCAAGGCTTCTTGTAACCTCTAGTTGACATCAAACCATGACACAAACATTCCATGAGCTCTAAAAATCAGAATTGGACCAAAGTTCCTCATGTTCATGGTTTGTATGGCAAGACTTTTTCATGAAGTTTCAAAAGTGATCAACTTGCAAAACTCATGATCACTCCTCCTACCACTTGCAACATTGGATGCTGAACCATGCTAGCCTCTCACCACACCATGCTGCGCCAGCCCTAGCCATTGTACCAAGCTAGAACTCAAGCCATACCTCTCTTACAAAAAAGTTGACTTTTGGCAAAAGCAAACATCCCAATCACAGCAGGCCATGTCACATCCTCTGGCCACTTGCAATTGTTTATACTTTCCATTTGCTAGCCAAACATAACACCAAGCCAGGCTGAAAAACTCCATAGCATCACATACTCAAACTCACTACATTTTGCAAAATTCTTCGAAACTCTCTGCCCAGCTCACAAACACTCAAGCAAACTTCACACATCAACTCACCATGCCTCATTGAGTAGAAACCAATAAAGAACCAAGCCTGAATCAAGCCACAACACCACTTCACCATTTTCACTCCAACTTGCAGTTTCTTTCGAAACTCCTTCCACAGCTCACAAACATCCAAACAAACACCACAAACCTTCTTAAAACATCACCCTGATCATAAAGGACCACCCACATTGGCCTGAAACTGCCTGAGTCACCATTGCCATTTTCAACTGAGCTTGAGCAGAAGCTGTTCAAACTCTTCATCTAGCCAGCATAAACTTCTCCAAAGCATTCAAGCATCATCAAGAGGTCATAAGGAGTGGATTTCACCAAAGGAGGAGGTCAGAAACTTGCTGGAGTGAAAGCTTCGAATCTCAGGTAGCTCAAGAACTTTTTTCCAGAAATGGATTTTTAAGTTCTAAACTTGTTCTATGTGTCTTCCTGATCATGAATATGCCTTTAGTTTTGAAAATGGTGATGAAATGAGAATTTAATTGCTTCCTGAAACTCTGTTGACCTAAAAATTGTTTGGTTCGATTCATGTTTCTGGGGAAAAATAAATGTTGTTTGTGATGGGGTTTTGATTCAGTGGATCATGGGAATCATTTCTGTATGCTTGGTTTTCATTTTTGTTACGTTTTGAAGTTTTTAGGGATTTTCAGGTGGGCTTCCCACCGGAGAAGACGACCGGAGGTCTTCTCCGGCCACCTGAAAATAATTAGGGCATAATCCCAGTCATTAAGAGGGTTTGAATCTGGAGCGTGCGATTGAGCTGACCTGTTGACTTCCCGCGTGGATAGAGGGCCCAGATCATTTTGATTAGCCCTAATTCATTTTTTAGTTTAATTAATTCGTAATTAGGTTAATTAACTCAGAACCAATCCTGGCCACTAGATCTGGCGCCAGTCAACGCATTCAAATCCAGGGCTCATCCCAGCCTTCCATCTGTTTGACTTTCCTTTTATTTTAATTTATTTTCATTTCTTTTTCATTTAACTTGCATATTTAATTTAAAATAGTAAAAAATGTTTAAAAATTATGAAACTTTTTCCCAAGAGTTTTATTAATTTTTATGACACAAAAAATATTTTTATTTTATTTTTAGCCTTAAAAAAGTATTTTTAAATATTTAAAAGATTATTTTTAATTGGTTAATGGAAATTAATTTATTAAAAATACTTTTAGGTATTTAAAAATCACCAAAAAAATTCATGAAATGTTCTAAGACATTTAGAAACATTGTCCAACCTTCAAACCAAATTTCTTTTTTGATCTTGATGCATTTTGAGAATTTTTCATTGAATTAAAATCATTTTTGTGCATTATTTTGATCTTAAGTTCAAAAAATCATTTCTGCCTATCCATGAGGAGTTGGACATTGATTCTTCTTGCATTGCATTGTGTTTAGCATGTAGTTTTTGAGATAAAATGGCCATGATTTGATTCCTCATTTTCAATTTGTTTGATAATTTTCTTGTTGAGGAACCCTAAAAAACCTAAAATCTTGTAAAATTCATATCTTAAGTTAGGTTAGGAGTTGAGACTTCTCCTTTGGGCAGTGGTTTAGAATAGGATTAGGGGTCCCTTGAGTGGCATTTTCCATTTTTTATCTTAGGGTTTGTTTCTGTTTTTGGTTTTTGTTTGATGTTTGGATCCCAAACCCTAATTTGGGCTTCCATATGCATCCATCTTGCATTCTCTTGCATAACATGACTTGCCATGACATTCCATGCTTCCATGTGATTCATTTGACATCATGAGACATATAGAAAACATGTTTGATCATTGCATCATGTATTTGCCATGTTGTATGTCATGTGCACTTCATAACTTTTCATGTATGTTCTTGCTTCTTAACCTGCTTCATTTGCATTCATGAACTTGTATGATCATTCCCATGTGCTGCCTCATGTTTGTAGCATTACATAGCATCATTAGCATCATGTATATGCTTCTGGTTTTGTTTCTCATCATGTCATCTCATCCCATTTTACATTGCATTGCATTTCTTTTCTAACATTTCAGGTGGTAAGTGATTTTGGGAAGTGAATTTGCCTTCACTTCTCATAACTTTTCTTCTCATCTCTCTTGCATCCATTGCTGCATTTTTGTTTGTGTTTGAGTTTGAGCTTGCTCATTCTTCTTCTTCCTACTTTCTTCCTTCAAGTGACTTGACTTCTTGAATGAAGCAAGTCACTTTGCTTCTCTTGATCCTTTCATCTGCTTCCTGGTGGTTCCATTGAAGACTTCTCTTGAAAACCTCACAAACCTTAGGAACAACCAAGCATGACAATGATTAGGGTTTTGATTAGTCTCCCCTCTTAGTTTTACCTTTGTGTCTCTCTTGAGTCTTCTCTTTCTCATCTCATAATCAGGGACTAAACCCTAAAGGCTTTAAGGCTTTGTGATTAAGCTTATGCCTGCATCCTTCTATTAGGATGGAGTGTATAACTTTAATCCTAAGTGTTGAACCCTTCATGTGTTTAAATCTCTTAATCAATCCACTTAATAATCATCAAGACATTACACTTGTAACTTGGGCCTTGCATTAGGGTTCTAATTCTTCCTTAATTGGTTAAGAAGGACTAACCCTAGTGTTAATGGACAAGTCCCCCTCAAGTTGTCTTACAAACCCTAAAATTCACTTCATCATCATATCATTAAATAGAATCCACTTAATCAAAGGCTTGTTTTGTCATGAGTTTAATCCCTAATCATGGATTAAGTTGAGGAGCTTTCCTCAGCTTAAACATTCTCATCTATTATCCTTCTATTAGGATGGTGTAATGAGTCTGTTTAATCCCTGATTATGGCTTAACCTCATTACTTAACACTAAACAAAAACAACAAAAACATCTAAATAATCACAAGTAGGTTAATGATCTTAATCCTATACCTAAGGTGATTAAGTGTGAGAATCTGACTTCACACTTAAGGTAATCCTCATTACCCCTAATCAGAGGGAAGATGTGATGAGTTTACTAATTCCATTGGTTTAGGCTTAAGCTCATTAACTTATGACAAACTTTCAAAAGCAATAAAAGACTGAAAACTCAAAAACAAACAATAATCGTCTCCTCCGGGATTCTTTTCTCATCTCATTCACTCACAAACGAGAACTCGCTTCTTCCGTCTAATGCAAGACAGTTTGCACCTGAGCCAGACAGGTCATACACTTGAGCATAGACAAGTAAGCAGTTCACAAGTCAATTCACCTTTCAGTCTCTATTGGGTCGAACTACGGTGTTCTGACTTCCTCATTGCACGAGAGGATACGTAGGCATGACTTAACAGTTATCGAACAAAAGTCTCTGTATATTCCCCCTCTCTCCAGCCTTATTCTTTAAGCCTCATGATCTTGAGCATTTTACTCCTGTTCTTACACTGACACTGTACATATACACTTTGCACTTCTTTTACACTGACACCTGTACTTTCTTTTCCAGCTATTTTACACACAGATTGCACTGACACTACCCCTTTAAAACACAAATCTCTCAAGCGTGGATCCCGTCGAGTACGACGGACAATCTGGGTGCTAATACCTTCCCAGGTTGTAACCAACCCCCTTTCTCAGTCTCTCTGGTTCGCAACCGTCTTATCCATCTTTTTCTAGGTCTATGCAGCATTACCTTTCCTCCGGGATAAAAAATGCCTAGCTGGCGACTCTATTCATTCTCCAGTGAGTTCACGGCTGTGTGTTCTCATTGTCCCTCTCGCCGACCGTTCGCGTCTGCACCTTTATCTGGGCCGGTCCCATCTATCGGGAGCGACACTTGGGCGCAGTGCCAAGCCATCATACTCCAACTTCACTAAGGCTTTCTTTGGTAGAACATTGAGTGACGACCCAGTGTCCACCAGTACATGAGATAGAACAACACCTTTGCATTCTAAGGTGATATGTAAAGCCTTGTTGTGGTTACGTCCCTCTGTTGTTAAGTCAGCATTGGTAAAGCCCAGTCCGTGACTGGTGTTGACATTTGCAACCACAGTTTCTAGCTGATTAACAGTAATCTCCTCTGGCACGTATGCTGCGTGCAGGACTTTCAATAATGCGTTCCTGTGAGTTTCAGAACACATCAACAGTGATAATATGGAGATTTTTGAGGGAGTTTGGTGAAGCTGATCCACCACCTTGTAATCACTTCTCTTTATAATTCTCATGAACTCGTCTACATCTTGTTCAAAAGATGTCTTCTGAGTTTCTTTGATAGTCGGCTCTTCAAGCACCACACTCTTTCCTTTTGCTTTGGCAGCAGCTTCTGCTTCAGCATTAGGCCTCTGTGTCTGTGAGGCAAAAAGGCGTCCGCTTCTGGTGAAGCCTCCGCCCCCCCCCCCCCCCGACATTATCAATTTGTGGAGAAGAGGTTGAAGAATCCAAAGTGATTTTCTCCCCGTTGCAGTAAAGATCGGAGCCATAATGCCAAGGAATGGCATTACTGCTTTCATAAGGCACTGGTCCAGGCACCGTGATAGTAACTGGACTGACTGCTGCAGAGGAGGGTATTGTAATGGTGTGCGGATCGTAGTAAATTGTGACTGGTGATCTGGCAGGAGGTGCCACTGCTTGTTGTTGGAAATTGTTGTTTGAAGGAACATTTGATGGGTCATAGTAGATAGTGACTGCTGAGACATCTTCATTAATTTATGTTGGCGTTGTAGAAGATTCTGCTGATAAAAAGGATGCGGATGTTGTAGAAGAAATGGTTGTTGACATTTGATTCGTTGAAGTGATGGATGGAGCCATTGTTGATGATATTGATGAATCGGTGGGAATGATTGTTGCTGTTGTTGTAGAAGAATCAGGAATTGTTGTCAAAGGAATTGCTGGATTTGTAGGCGCCGTTGTTGAGATCTGAAGGATACCATCCTTGATAAGACCATCTATGCCGCTTCTCAAATTATCACACCTGTTGACTGCAATGTTGCAATACCCACAATCGAGCTCACACCCGGGAAACACCTGGCACTCTAGAAGCTGAGCTTTAATTTCGACCAGAGGTGTTCGAATTTGTGCAACACTGGTGATCAAAGTAGATGGTTTGTCTTCCTCGATGGCATTAATCCTCGGCCCACCATGGTTAGGCATAGGGTTTCTGTTGACATTTGGAGGAGGTGCGAAGTTGAGGGCTTTAGAATCCACCAGATCCTAGACTTTCATTTGCAAAGCCCTGCATTTCTCAGTATTGTGGCCAGGTGCATTGGAATGGAAAGCACACCTGGCGTTGATATCATAATTCTTCGGGAGATTGGAGGGATCTGGAGGTGCCAATGTCCTTAACTCAACCAAGTTAAGCTTCAGGAGTTGTGGCAATAAGGCAGCATAAGGCATAGGGATAGGGTCAATCACCCTGTTTGCCTGTGATGGTCTTTGCTGGAAGGGTCTTTGTTGTTGATTGCTATTGTTGTTGTAGGCTCTCTGTGGCGGATACTGAACTTGCTGTTGATAATGTGGTTGTTGTGGTTGTTGATATGCTGGTTGCTGAGGAATCGGAGCTGGAATAGTGACATCTGCTACTGATCTGTGAACATACTGAGGTCTCCCCCTGCTGGCATGAATGGCATTTATCTCACTGGTCCTTCGAGGTCCCACAAAAGGCTTCCTGGGATTACTGGACGAACTTGCACCATTATCAGAAATTTTGCCCATTTTTAGCAGACTTTCAATTCTTTCACCGGCTATAACTACGTCAGCAAAACTGGTGGAAGAAAAGGCAGCCAATCTATCAATGTATGTTCCTTGCAGAGTATTCATGAACATGTCGGCCATTTCTCTTTCCAACATGGGTGGCTGGACAGCAGCAGCAAGCTGTCTCCACCTTTGGGCATATTCCCTGAAGCTTTCTCTGGAAGATTGAGACATTCCCATTAGGAGGGTCCTGTTAGGAGTCATGTCCAGATTGTATTGATACTGTATGATGAAGGCTTCAGCTAAGTCCTTCCAGCATCTAATGGTAGCTCTGGTCAAGTGTGAATACCACTCCCTTGAAGCCCCAGTCAAACTGTCTTCAAAGTAGAACATCCACAACTTTTCATCCATGGTATATGCTTTGAGTCTCCCCAGAAAGGACTGTAGATGAGTTCGTGGACAAGAGGTTCCATTGTATTTCTCGAAGCACGGGGGTTTGAACTTGTGGGGAATTCTTACCCTACCCACCAACCCCATATCCATTACATTGAAGCCCAAGGAGTTTTGAGACTCCAGAGATCTCAACTTCTCAGCAATTTCATCAAACCTCCTATCATAGACTTCATCTCCAGCTCCCATGACAGTAAATTGCTCCTCTTGGGGGTCTTCTTGCAAGATCCTCCCCCCAGCAGTATTTCCTTGCACATTTCCCTGAATGTTCACTTCCGGATCTAGATGAGGTCCAAATACTGGTGGATTAGCATGAGGCTGACCCCTTTCATTATTACTTGTTCCTCTGGTCCCAGGATGAGGTTCCTCGGGGGTTTGTCTTTCTACCAATGCCCTTAACCTTTCTTGGCTTTGGGCCAAGCCAGTCATCACAGTCATGAATTGGGCCATTTGGTTTCTCATCTCCACTCTTTCGTTAGCCATCTGGGTTCTGACCTCAGTCAGGTCTTGCTGCACTTGTTCCATTAGAATACCCGGAAGGTTGTTGCGAGTAAGATACCGGTGTGCACGGTTGACAGGGAACACTCTTCTGCGAGCAATATTTCCTGAACCACAACAGAGTTAGAAACAAATAAAAACAAAACCTACAAGACAAAACAAAAGTTAGTATGCAATGCAGTATGCTTATTTGTTTTCCAAGGTATCCAGCTTGGTTCTTGGTTTTGACCTTTCCAGACCTCAAGGAAGATGCTTTGATGTTGTTGAGAAAAGAAAACCCAAATGGAAACAAACTAAAATATATTACAAAAGATGAATAATACATAGTCTGTTTTTACAACACATGCCCCTGAAGGGTCAAAATACAACACAAAGAAAAGTACATCAAATGAAAACAACAACAATAAAAAAGTCAGACATCTAGTCCAAACTCATCCTCCTTAACCTCTTTCAGAAGTGCCTCAGTCACTGGACCAGCTGGATGCTCTATAATAGTCCTGATGAGGAGGTTTCTGGTGGCAATGGCAGTGGTCAGCTTCTTGTGCCTGTCCTGATCTTTTGATCTCTTCAACCCAGCCCTAAGCTTCAACTCTGAAATCTCCTTTTGGGCTGCCAGCAAAGCTTCCTGCTGCCTCTTTTCATTGGCCTCTAACTGCTCAATCTTGGCTTGAGTTCTCTTATCTTCTTGTGTCCGGGCTTCGGTGATCCTGACCCACCTAGCCTGACTTTCTTGCAGATAGAGTTCAGTCCTAGCCTTCTGAAGCTTGGCCTCTTTACAGGCATTCTTTAATATTTTCTCCCCATCTCTTGACTTCTTGATGTAGTCCTCTGTTTTCTCAATCTTGGCCAGATGCTCCACCCTAAGCTTTTCCAACCTCTCAATGTCCAGACGACCATCACTCCTTTCCCAAAGAGTTTTCTTCAAAGCTTGAGACAGATTCTCATTCCTCTCCTTCAGTTTCTCAAATTCCTCCAGGCTGACAGTGGCTGCTGGCTGTACTGCAGAGGGTCCAGGTATGTCCTCCAAAGTGAAGGGCATTCCAGTAATCTGAGCTCTAGCATGGGACCAGTCATAGTACTGAGCTGAAGCAACATTATTGCACCTTCCAAGAATAGCCATCCCTTTTGTCTGGATGTTGTCCCAAGCCCAGGATGCTTGTCTGACAACAGTAGAATTAGGTTTTACTTCACAATACAGGGTCTCAGCTAAATCTTGCACTCTAGGAGGGTGGACCAAAGCATAGCCCAGTTGTCTCTTAAACAGCAAAGGATTGTAGTTGATGCAACCCTTTACTCCTATCAGAGGTACATTTGGGTATTGCCCACAGCTGGTGATGATGTCCTTGCCTTTGGTGCTCTGGGTGCACCATCTAATATCATCTGAAGTCAAAGTAATGAGCCTCTTGGCCCAATTCTTCTGCTGGTGGGGGTTCAAGAAGGCATCTGATTTAGGTAGGTGTTTGAGCAACCAGGTGTAGAACAGAGGAGCACAAGATCTCACCAACTTCCCCCTTTGTTTCTCATTCCTCTGATGGATGGAGTAATAGAAATCTCCCAGCAATGTGGGTACTGGGTTCCTCAGAAGGAAAAGATGAATGGCATTCTTGTTGATAAATTTGGGCTCATCTGCAAACAGTATAACCCCATATATGCTGAGGGCTAACAATGCACAAACTGCCCTCCATTCTCCCAAAGAGGCCTTCAGGATGGCCTGAGAAATCAAGAAATCTAAGTGCAAACCAGGGATCCCAGCCTTTGTTGTCATGTTTTACTCAATCAAAATAGGCTCCAGGTACAGTGCTTTTGCCACTTCTCCATTGCTGGGAACTGGCATCTCTGGGTTGAAAGGGACACCACCCCTGACAGGTATTCCGATCAATGATGAAAACTCCTCCAGCAGAGGTCCTAGCTGAAAGTTTTGGAATGTCAAGCATCTCAAAGGAGGGTCATAAAACTGTAGGCAGGTGTGGATCATACTCCTCTGAGAAGGGTCTAGGTCCATAACCATATCAAGGATACCTCCATAATGCTCTCTGAATAATGGGATATGGTCAGGGGTGATAAGTGACTGGACCTGTCTGATACCAATCAGCACAGGCTCAAAGAAATGGTATGAAATGTTACTCTTCCGGGGAGTAGCCATGAATGCTGATGAAGAGCTGAAGGCAAGTGCTGATGAAGATCAAGATCAATACTGGAGATGAGCCACTGATTGGCTGATGCTGGTGATGATGAAGATAGCTGAAGCAGATAACTGATGAAACAGAGGTCTATGCAGAAGAAGGGATCAAAACCAAGTCAGATATAATGTGGATACCCTGAAAAACAAATAAACAAATGTTAAATGATGCAATGATGATGTATGCAAATGATATGCAAGGGTTTGTGATCAAGCCGGATCTGATTATCTGTCTTGATATATAAGGCCCATGCATGCTCAAGAAGTCCGAATGGAGGTTCAGAAATCCAGTAACCAGGGTGGGGGGACACAAATAAATAGTCACATGTCCAGGGTTAAATCACAAGAACTGTCCAAAGTGAGGTACTCTTAATTAAAACAAGTAACAGGGTATGATGTGGCCAAAGGTACCTGCAAACCTGTAAACAGCCCAACCCCCCTCACAGGTAAGGTTCTAAAACAAGGATCCTCAGACTTGGATCATTTATGAGAAGTGTAAACACTTCTAACCCGGAGGTACAGTGTTTACAATAACCATAAAAGATCCTCCTCTAATTCACCTCAGTTTCTGAAGGTCATAGTAAAGGTCATCCAGACTTAGCAGGCTTCCTAGATAGCCCTAGCACTAAAGGAAATCTGTAGCACAGAGTTCTCAAGAAGAAACCCATATCTGAACCGTGTTTCATATTCCCGCACTAGACCGAAATGGAATGGGAAAGAACATGAACCACTCTAGCCTAGGTGTCACTCAGGTCCCAGGTATAGGACCTTAAACTCTCAATAGAACCCCACCCACCAAAACAGAAACCAGATCCAGCAATGATAGCATGACAATATGAAAAATGTAAAACTGTAAAGAAAGCAATAAATATGGCTGTACATAAGGCAATAAATAAAGCAACTATATAAACACAATTAGCACATAACACCCCAGTAAACACAAATCAAACAAGCGCTAGGAGGAACCCACAAAAAGAACCAGAAGCCCTGGTTACAGTATAAGGGTCCCCAGCAGAGTCGCCAAGCTGTCGCTCCCACCAAATGAGGCCGGGTCAAATGGGGTACAGACGCGAACGATCGGCGAGAGGAGAGAGAACACACAAAGGGTGAACTCAGAAAGAAAAGAGTCGCCAGCTAGGCATTTTTATCCCGAAGGAAAAGTAATGCTGCATAAACCTGAGAAAAGATATGGATAAGACGGTTGCAAACCAGAGAGACTGAGAAAGGGGGTTGGTTACAATCTGGGAAGGTATTAGCACCCAGATTGTCCGCCGTACTCGACGGGATCCACGCTTGAAAGATTTGTGTTTTAAAGGGGTAGTGTCAGTGCAAGTTGTGTATCAAAGCTGGAAAGAATGCAAGTGTCAGTGCTAAAAGAAAGTGAAGTGAAATGTGAGAGTGTCAGTGTAAGAACAAGAATGAAATGCTCAAGACTGAGGCTTAAAGAATAATGCTGAAGGAGGGGGGATATACAGAGACTTTTGTTCGATAACTGTTAAGTTATGCCTACGTATCCTCTCGTGCAATGAGGAAGTCAGAACACCGTAGTTCGACTCAAAGAGACTGAAAGATAAATTGACTTGTGAACTGCTTACTTGTCTATGCTCAAGTGTATGACCTGTCTGGCTCAGGTACAAACTGTCTTGCATTAGACGGAAGAAGCAAGTTCTCGTTTGTGAGTGAAGAAGATGAGAAAAGAATCCCGGAGGAGACGATTATTGTTTGCTTTTGTGTTTTCAGTCTTTTATTGCTTTTGAAAGTTTGTCATAAGTTAATGAGCTTAAGCCTAAACCAAGGGTTAGTGAACTCATCACATCCTCCCTCTGATTAGGGGTAATGAGAATACCTTAAGTATGAAGTAAGCACCTCACACTTAATCACCATGATGTAGGATTAAGATCATTAACCTACTTGTATTTATTAGATGTTTTTGTTGTTTTTGTTTAGTGTTAAGTAATGATATTAAGCCATAATCAGGGATTTAATGGACCCATTACACCATCCTAATAGAAGGATAATAGATGAGAACATTTAAGCTGAGGAAGATACCTCAACTTAATCCATGATTAGGGATTAACCTCATGACAAAACAAAGCCTTTATTAAAGTGGATTTTAGTTAATGATAAGGTTAAGAAATGGATTTTATGGTTTGTAAGACGACTTGAGGGGGACTTGTCCATTAACACTAGGGTTAGTCCTTCTTAACCAATTAAGGAAGAATTAGAACCCTAATGCAAGGCCCAAGTTACAAGTTTGATGTCTTGATGATTATTAGATGGATTGATTAAGGATTTAAACACATTAAGGGTTTAACACTTAGGATTAAAGTTATACACTCCATCCTAATAGAAGGATACAGGCATAAGCTTAATCACAAAGTCTTAAAACCTTTAAGGTTTAGTCCTTGATTATGAGATGAGAAGAGAAGACTCAAAGATGACACAAAGGAAAAAAAACTAAATGGGGGACTAATCAAACCCTAATTGTTATCATGCTTGGTTGTTCCTAGGGTTAATGAGGCTTGCAAGAAGATCTTCAGAGAAACCACCAGGGAAGAAGCAGATGAAAGGAGAAAGAAGCAGAGAGAATCAAGACAACTTGCCTCACTTAGGAAGACAAGTTGCTTGAAGGAAGAAGATGGGAAAGAACATGAATGAGCAAGCTCACTCTAATACACAAGATAAAATGCAGCAATGATGCATAAAAGAGATGAGAAGAGATTGAGAGAAGTGAAGGCAAATTCACTTCTCAAAACAACTTACCACCTGAAAAGTTAGCAAAAGAAATGAAATGCAATGAAAATGGGATGAAATGTCATGATGCAAACCAAGGTCAGAAGCATAAACATGAATTCAATGATGCTAAGAGATGATGCAAACACATTTCAAGAGTTGTGGATGATCATACAAGGATGAAGATGCAAATGAAGCATGCTTTGAACCATGGAAGTTCATGAAAGTTTATGAAATGGAATGGACATATAACATGGCAAATGAAAGGTGCAATGATCAAACATGATTCTAATATGTCATGATATGTCTTAAATGTCATGTGGATGCATACAAAGTCATGACAAGTTCCTAAATGCAAGCAAATGAGAGATGGATGCAAAGGAAGGCACAAATTAGGGTTTACATACAACATGCAATGCAAAAATTCAAAACCAGAAGCAAATGGTATGATAAAAAATTGAAAATGGGATCAAAGGGACCCTAACCCTACACAAGTTCACTGCTCAAAGGAGGGAACCTAACTCTTAACCTAGTGCAAGTTATGAATTTCTCAAGTCAATTAGGGTTTTGGGATACCTCACAATGAAAAATGCAAAAAAAATTGAAAATGGAAAATGAATTCAAACCAATTTTATCCTATAAACTACATGCTATGAAGGATGCAATGCAAGAAGAACCATCATCAAACTCTCAATGGTTAGGCAGAATGGATTTTTCAAAGTTTGAACAAAAATATTGCCTTTAAATGAATTTAATTCCAATGAAAAAGGTCAAAATAGTTCAAGAACCAAAATGAAATTTGTTTTGAGGGTTTGATAATGTTTCTAAATGTTTTAAAATGCAATGTGAATTTTTTGGTGATTTTTATATACCTAAATGCATTTTTAATTAATTAATTTTCATTAACTAATTAAAAATAAAAATTTAAATGATTTAAAAATAATTTTTAATGCAAAAAATAAAAAATAAAAATAATTTTGGGCTCTGAAAATTAATGAACTGCTTGACAAAAATTTTCAGAATTTTTAAATGTGATTTGCTATTTTTAATAATTCGTAAAAGATAAAACAAATAAAATAAAATAAAAATTGAATTAAAGAGAAAGTATGCAAGATCCATGGCTGAGATTCAAAGGGTTTTGGAGGGAATTGACTGGCGCCAGATCCAGTGGCCCAGATTCAAACTGGCTGGATTAAATTAAACCTAATTAATTAAATGTTAATGACGTGGATTAGGGCTTAATGGGGTGATCTGAGCCACACAAACGCGCGGGAGTCAACACTGGTCAACAGAATCCATGGTTCACATTCAAACTGAATCCTAATTATCATTAATGCGCTAATGACTTTCAGGTGGCCGGAAATGACCTCCGGTCATCTTCTCCGGCCACACCTCTCCCTGAAAATTGCTATCTTCTTCCCTAGGCTTCTAAAATCCAATCTCTCTTCCCAGAAATGATCCCCACGCATCATACATTAAGAATCAACAAACAAACAACATTTAAAACACATCAAAAGTGAGAATCGAATCAAAACAGTTCTAGGTCAAAAAATTTCAGAACATGAATACATACTCATTTCTCAACCATTTTCAAAACAAAACACATCCACATGATCAGTGAAGCATAAAGAACCATTTAGTAACTTAAAAACAAGTTTCTGGAAAAATTGTTCTTGAGCTCACCTGAACTAGAGCTTTGATCTTTGGAACTTTCTGGCTGCTTCTTTGGTCCAAGATGCCTTTAATGAACCCCCTGAGAAGCTTGCAATGCTTGTTTGGAATTTCTTTTGGCTGGTTTGAGAGATTGATGAAGTTCTGTTCAGGAGGGGTGGAAAATCGTGTTTCTGCTTGGGGTGGTTTCAGGGCCAAATGAGGATTGGGAAATGATCAGAGGAACATGGTGAATGATTTTGTGAAGTTTGTTTTGATGTTTTAAGCCTGTATGGAGGGATTCGAATGAAAATGCATAAGAGGTGAGTTTTGAGGATGCTGGCTTGTGGGAGAGATTAGGCTGTATTGTGTTATGTGTTGAGTCCCATTTTGTCCATGTATCAAGTTTGGATAGGTCAGAGAGTTGTTGCTGGCCTAGCTTGATTGGTATGGGCCATTTTGCATAAAGTCAACTTTTGTGTAAGAAGAGGTATGGGCTGGTTCAGTCAAGGTACAAGGGCATGGCTTGGCTCAGCTGTGATCAAGGAGAACCATGGAAATGAATTTGAGGCAATGCAGCAAGTGGGTTTGAGTTTATGTGAGGTTTTGCAATTTTGTGATCTTTTGGCCCTTTTGAAGTTTCTTAAAGATCAAGGCATGAAAATGAACAATTATTTGGTGCATTCTGATTTTTAGGTCATGGTTCATGTTTATGTAATGCATAGAAGTCCATTTGGAGTCACATTTTGCCTTGGCATGAGGTTTTGCGACTTTGCCTCTTTGGTGTAAAACTTGAAATTATGTGATTTTATCCAACTTTGACAAGCCATAACTTTTGATCCAAAATGAATTAGAATGAGTTCTTGTACTTTTTGAAAATGGGAGGATCCATTCTATAACTTTCATGACCAAAGTTTTCTCATATGAAACATTTTTGAATCAAAAAGAGGAGGTTGAAAAACTTTCCAAAAATGGCAAGTTTCCATTACAAGTCACTTTCCCAAAAAGGCAACTTTGCAAATGGCTTGAAATTCTTCAATTTTGTGGACTTCTAACATCTTCTATGACCAAATAAAGATCATACACATTCAAAATGATGGAGAATTCCCTTTTGGTTGGGTCATTGGGGGCCTCAGATGCCCTGATTTTGCACTGACTTGCTCAAGAAGTCATCTCTTGATCAGATGCCTTCCCCATTGAATTTCTTCATGAAAATTGATATGCATGATCCTCATAACATATAGAGACCATTAGAAACAAAAATGACCAAAAAATTTGGAGTTATGGCCTCTGAAACCAAAACCCTAATTTTAGGTCATCTGTGCAGTTAAGTCTGGCTCTGCTTCCATGCCTTTCTCAGTTCTTGTGATTTCTTGACTTCCTTGACCTTATGAGGATATAATATGATGCTTGAACATACATGGACCCCTTTGAAGTGATTGATGACCTTTGAAGTGGCTCAAATAGCCTATGGATTGCTCAGGTCACAAACCCTAGATGTAGATGACTTTGAACTAATGCAGTGGAAAAAAATGCAATATGAGATGCTATGGTTGAACTTATGCAAATGAAAAGAGTCACAAGCCATGGTGAAATGAGTGAGGGAAAATTTGGGGTGTTTACAATATGATAGCCATGTCTCAGAATGAAGAACAACATCTTGATCATCTGCATAAGTTGTTTGAGAGGTTGAAGAAATACAAGTTGAGATTGAACCCAAACAAGTGTACTTTTGGAGTTAGATCTGGTAAGCTCCTGGGTTTCATTGTCAGTGGAAAAGGTATTGAAGTAGACCCTGCAAAAGTGAAAGCTATACAAGAGATGCCAGCTCCCCGTACTGAGAAGGAAGTCAGAGGTTTCTTGGGACGATTGAATTACATTGCAAGATTTATTTCCCAATTAACTGCTACCTGTGAGCCAATCTTCAAGCTGTTGAAGAAAGATCAGGTAATGGAGTGGAATGATGAGTGTCAGACAGCATTTGATGAAATCAAGAAATATCTCCTAGAACCTCCAATTTTGATGCCACCAGTGGATGGAAGACCCTTGATTATGTACTTAACAGTGTTAGACAACTCAATGGGGTGTGTGTTGGGGCAACATGACGAGTCTGGTCGAAAAGAGCAGGCAATATACTACCTTAGCAAAAAGTTTACCGACTGTGAAACAAGATACTCACTGCTCGAGAAAACTTGCTGCGCTTTGGCATGGGCTGCTCGCCGACTAAGACAGTATATGTTGACTCATACTACCTTATTGATTTCAAAGATGGATCCAATCAAGTACATATTCGAGAAACCTGCTCTCTCCGGAAGAATAGCAAGATGGCAAATGATCTTTACAGAATATGATATACAGTACACTACTCAGAAGGCCATTAAAGGAAGTGTTGTAGCTGATCATTTGGCTCATCAAGCAGTGGATGATTATCAGTCAATGAGTTTTGAGTTCCCCGATGAAGACATTATGATTATTACCAAAGAACCTGGACAATATGACAGACCTGAACAAGGATCCCGATGGACTATGGTTTTTGATGGAGCTTCTAATTCACTTGGTAATGGTGTTGGTGTTGTGATCAGTTCCCCTGAAGGTTGTCATACCCCGATTACTGCAAGACTTTGTTTCTATTGTACCAATAACATAGCTGAGTATGAAGCATGTATCCTGGGCATCAAAGCTGCCATTGATATGAAGATTCAGTTCCTGGACGTATATGGAGATTTAGCCTTGGTAGTAAGTCAAATTAAAGGAGATTGGGATACCAAGCATGATAATCTCATTCCTTACAAAGAGTATGTGTTTTCTTTGATCCCACATTTCAAAGAGATTACCTTTGGACATATTCCACGAAGAGAGAATCAGTTGGCAGATGCCTTAGCCACCATGGCATCCATGTTTGAGATCAGCTGGGATGATGAAGCTCCCAAGATTACTATTGATAGATTTGAGAAGCCTGCATACTGCAATGAGATTGACACTGAAGAAGCAGAGGAGAAGCCTTGGTTCTATGAAGTAAAAAGGTATCTTGAAGCTCAGGAGTTCCCTGAAGGGGCATCTGTCAAAGATAGAAAGTTCCTGAGGAGGTTTTCTGCTAAGTTCTTCTTGAGTAATGGAATTTTGTACAAACGCAATCATGATTCAACTTTGCTCCGTTGTGTGGATAAGAAGGAAATAACTGAGATTATGGAAGACATGAATGATGGGATCTTTGGAACTCATTCTAGTGGTCATACCATGGCAAAGAAGATATTGAGAGCAGGTTACTATTGGTCTACCATGGAAGCTGACTGCTATCAACATTCTAGAACATGTCACAAGTGTCAAATCTATGCTGACAAAGTACATATACCTCCATCACCATTGAATTTGTTGACTTCTCCTTGGCCTTTTGCCATGTGGGGCATTGATATGATTGGTGAGATCAAGCCTACTGCTTCTAATGGTCATCGTTTCATCCTGGTTGCTATTGATTACTTTACGAAGTGGGTAGAGGCAGCTTCATTTGCATCTGTTACTAAGAATGTGGTGGCTCGATTCATTAAGAATAATCTCATATCTAGGTATGGCATCCCTGAAAGGATTATTACTGACAATGGCTCTAATCTGAACAACACTATGATCACTGATCTCTGCACGCAGTTCAAGATTAAGCATCACAACTCTTCTCCATATCGTCCGAAGATGAATGGGGCAGTAGAAGCTGCTAACAAGAACATTAAGAAGATTCTACAGAAGATGACTGTCACTTACAAAGATTGGCACGAGATGTTACCATTTGCTCTTCATGGTTATCGTACTACAATACGTACTTCAACAGGGGCAACCCCATTCTCTCTAGTCTATGGTATGGAAGCAGTTTTGCCCATTGAAGTTCAGATCCCTTCCGTAAGAATCATGAAGGATGCAGACTTGGATGACGATGAGTGGATTCAGACTCGACTTGACCAGATAAATTTGATTGATGAGAAGAGATTAGCAGCAGTTTGTCATGGCCAGATGTACCAGAAACGGATGATCAAAGCTTTTAATAAGAAGGTTAAGCCAAAGGTATATCAGGCTAGTGACTTGGTAATCAAGCGTATCATATTACCACAGGGTGATCCTAGGGGCAAATGGACTCCTACATATGAAGGACCATTTGTAGTAAAGACAGTATTCTCAGGAGGTGCCATGATGCTTACTACTATGGATGGTGAAGACTTCCCACAGCCTGTAAACGCAAACATAGTTAAAAAATACTACGCATAAAAAGAGACCCGCTAGGTTGACTGGCCTAGGCAAAAATAAGGGCATCCCGGCGAACCAAAAGGGTTCGGGCAAAAATTAGGGATATATATATATAAAAGAATGTACACCCGGCAAGTCGAAAACCTGAAAAGGCGGCTTGGGCAGAAAAGGGTATCCCGGTGGATTGAAAACTGAAAAGGCAATCCAGGCAAAAGTTAGGGATTAAAGCATATGACTATGTCTCGTTTGGATCACCCATGTAACTACAACCAGTTGTACTACTTATTCAAGCTCAAACAGATAAAGCTCAATCTAATTGTTTCCGTCTCAACAGCAGAAGATGAGATACTTGAAGATAATGACAATAGTAGAATTGAAACTCAATAAGATTATGTCCCACATAGCTGATTTTCTTTGTTTTGTAAAAAATTTTATGACGAATTCCTCTTACTAGGATTTTTGTCTCCTTGTACAAACTTGCCTATGTATAGGTCACTTTGTGATATGAATAAAATTTCATCTTTGAATCCAGATTTACTTTTACCCTATTTACATAAGCGAAACGTCCATTGGTTGTGTTTGAATGTATGCATGCTTTTGAATATGAATAATGTTTACCAGAAATGCATAAAATGCTTAATATGATTGATGTTTACCAGAAATGCATGAAAATGCAGTAATAGTATTTACTAAGGACGAACGAGGGAAGGAATTCAACGAAGCTTCGCCGGTTCATCCCCACAAGACAACTACAAATCCCCCAGTATGGCAAATCTATCATCATAAATACTTCGAGTTACATCTCCCCTTGAATTTATGTCCATCTCTTTTATCCTCAGTCGGGATACTCAGGAATTTACTTCTTCAATAGAAGTACGGCGAACGAAGTCGGGAAGTTATGAATACTATACCATCAAACGAAGACGGGAGGTTATAAATACTATACTATCAAACAAGACGGGAACAAGTTCCTCATATTCTTCAGCAACGAATTGGGATTTATTTTCCCTGGCCAGCAGTTGTTATACGAAGATATCCAGACGCTTCAGGCTGCATAATTCATACATACATCATTTACATCATACCATAATACCATAAATGCATAATACATTTACTTAAGTGCATCATATTATGCATGCACACATATTGCATAAACTAACATTCTCCTTGCAGGATAGTTATATGCAGGTAAAACAATATCAACAACTTACAACGGGTCAGAAATGATCCATACATTTGCTCAAGATGTCCTTGAATAACAGGCAAACGGTCTGTACAAAGATCCATTCCCTGGTTCAAGATATTTTTCAGAAGAACAAATCCTGACGTTCTTTTGGCCCTTGAATAGCAGGCAAATGGTCTGTAAAAAAGATCCATTCCCTGGTTCAAGATATTTTTCAGAAGAACAAATCCTGACGTTCTTTTGGCCCTTGAATAGCAGGCAAACGGTCTGTAAAAAAGATCCATTCCCTGGTTCAAGATATTTTTCATAAGAACAAATCTTGACATTCTTTTGGCCCTTGAATAGAAGGCAAACGGTCTATAAAAAAGATCCATTCCCTGGTTCAAGATATTTTTCAGAAGAACAAATCCTGACGTTCTTTTGACCCTTGAATAGCAGGCAAACGGTCTGTAAAAAAGATCCATTCCCTGGTTCAAGATATTTTTCAGAAGAACAAATCCTGACGTTCTTTTGGCCCTTGAATAACAGGCAAACGGTCTGTAAAAAGATCCATTCCCTGGTTCAAGATATTTTTCAGAAGAATTAATCCTGACGTTCTTTTGACCTTGGAGAGTAGGCAAACGGTCTGTACAAAGATCCATGCCCTAATCCAAGATATTTCCAGAAGAGATAATCGCCACGAAGATTTATTTCTACTGGTCCATTCAACAATTCAAATCATGTTGCATAAATGATTCAGAGACGGCCTATACGAATACCTAGTACTGATATCCAGTATCAACATAAAGACATCATCACATCCTGATACTTTAGATGGCATCCCCAAGCCCATCTATAGATGGCATCCCTAAACCCATCTCCAATTCTTCCAAGTGACATCTTCAAGCCCACTCAGGAATATACAACTAATCATCAGTGTTATTTTATGCACCGGTGAGTGCAAATTTTTGGGCTTTTGTGTTCAATCCCCTTCAACCTTCCAGGTCACGACTGGCACATACACCAATCTAACCCCTCGGGTTTCAGAAAATTGAACAGGGGCAGCTGTTGCACCCCAAAATTTGCCCTCCACAAGATAAGACATTGTGTACTAAGAGGCTCACAAGGTTCACAAGGTTCACAAGACATCTCATGAGGTTCACAAGGTTCACAAGATTCACAATTAGTCAGAAAGTTTAACAATTCCCTCAGACAATGCATCCTCCTAAGCAAGGCATCCTAAACTAGGGTTTTGACTTTTATCAGGCTAAATGGACTTCCAAGACTTCAAGTGAGCTTCATATCATCCTATATGTGTTCAATAATCTCCATGTCAAGTTTCTAGACTTCCCCAAAAGATTTGCTCAGCCAGATGATCAGATAGGTTAAAATCAGTCAAAGCAGTTAAAAAGTCAAACTGAGGTCAACTGTGGTCAAACCAAAGTCAAACTTCATGATTTTTTGCCAACATCAAGTATATGAAGTAAAATTCATCATTTTATCAAGGGTTGATCATGATTCATCAAGGAGATTTCAGATCATCAAGAATCAGGGGTTTCTAAATTAGGGTTTTCATAGGAAAACTCAACTGAACTTTGACCAGCCATAACTTTCACATGCTTCATCAAAATTTTTCCATCCAAAGCTCATTTTGAAGGAAATTGAATTCTCAACAACTTTGTGTCTCACAAGCCAAGCCCAAAAATGCTTCATTTGGAAGGTATGGGCTAAGACATTATAGGTCCTTTTAAAAGTCAACAAAAAGTCAACAACTTCAAAAGAGCATAACTTGAGAATGGTAAAAGATATGGACATGAGACCATTGATGTTGGTTAGAGGACTCTTTAAGCTTTCCAAAATGTCCAAGAACACCTTCATAGCATTAAAATTGAAGGATTTGTGCCCTTGCAAAGTTGGGAAAATTTTGGGAAATTTATGAAGCAAATAAGGCCTTAAAACCAATTTTTGCTAAATGAGCCCACCAAATTGCCATCCAAACTTTACAATATCATCAAGCACGACCCAACCCACCTATTTTCTGATTTTTTATTTTTTATTTCATATTTATTTGAATTTTATTCATTAAAATACAATTTAAATTGAAATAAAATATAAAAATCATATATTTGAAAAGGATTTGGCTTCTAGAATGTCTTAAAAAACATTTAAACTTGATTTATACCATTTAAATCAGATCATTCAAACATAGCAATGTTAGATTAAAAAAAATCAAGTTTTATGACATATCTTTCTCAATCTTCAATTATCCAAAAAGTCCAAAGAATCATGACCTCTTTTTGACCTAATTCAATCCATATATATAGACAAACACATTGCCAATAGGAGAGGACGAATTTGCAGCTTCTAATATCACTTTCAAACTTTCAAAATTCATCAAATTTTTTAAATTCGGATTCCTCTAATTTGTAGTTTTTCAGGTGAATGGAGTATGCCAATCTCTTCCTTACATATCACTGAACATATACCAATGATCATATGCATCTAAAAGCCCACGAATTGGTCAAACCGAATCAATGTTTTTAGACATTCATGAATTTTTCGTTTTCATACATTGGTTTAAAATAAATTGTATTTGACTGTTGATTCTTGTTTGTGATGAGCTAATAATCGTTTCTGGATACTTTGATTTGAGTTTTGGTACAGGATGAGTGATCCACCATTGTTAGGGTTCTTCGGCCGTTTTAGGGTTTCATGATTTATCAATGATAAACGAAATCTAAAACCATAGATCAATTCTAATTAACCTCTGGATCATGTTGGTACATTTAATTTGATGAAATATTACTGTTTAATTGATGATTGAATTTCGTAGGGTTTGCTGCAAATGAAAAATCGCAGGTAAACTTGTAGCAAAATTCGCAAGAAAAATTGCAGGTCTGGAGGTTGAAGATGACTGGCGCGAATTCAGAATTTGAATTTAAACGTATATTATATATTAATGTTTGTATTATATGTCTTGAGAAACACTGATGGCGTGGTGGTGAGTGTATGCGTATGTGAAGGCAATGCCTTGGGTTCGAAACCAGCCTCTGGGCATTTTTTTGTTTCAATTATTTTGTTTTTCCAGGATACGAACAAAAGCATATGGAGGCAATATGTTGACAGCCAGCGCGCGCTAGCCTAGTGGTAATGCTGTTGATTTTCCAGGTAAAGGACCTGGGTTCAAATCCCAGGTCCTGTTTTTTTCTTGTTTTATTTTCTTTTATTATTTCTTTATATTATTTTCTAAACTAATTTAAATAATTTTCTAAAACAATATATGTAAATTATTTTTCTTTTAAAACTTATATTATATTTTTTTTATAGTTGTATATTATTTAATAATTTTGTATATTAAAAATTTTAATATGTTTATATAAAACCTAATTATTTTCTTTATAAACCCTAATTTATTTTTTAAAACAATTCAAAACCTTAATTTTCTTTTTATGATTTTAATTTCTTATTTTATTATGCTTGTATAATTATAATTATTAAATATTTCTAATATGTATATATAATTAATTTATTAAACTATTAATCATATTTATTAGTATATAATTATTATTATTTATTTCTTTTTCTTAAAATTCTTAAAAAAATGATTATTTATTTAAATTTGAACTTTTAATTTGTTTTCTATATTATATTGCTAACCTCTTCTTCTCTTATATTTATTTATTATTACTAACCTTCCTTTTTATTTATTTAATTTATTATATGCTTATTTATTTAAATTATTTTATTATAATGTAATTGTGCAAGTTATGTAATAGTTGTAGAATTTTTATTATTATTTATTTAAATTGCTATGGTTAGTAAAATAGGGCGTGAAAACTTGTTTATGTTTAAAATTGAATTTAGATCACTAATTATAACATAAATACTTGAACATGAACACGCACACACGTAAGTCGATCTTGGATCGCCATCTCACTTCTTAAGGGTTACCTCTCATGTTGCCTAAATAAAAGGTCAAGTAAGGTGTATAAAGCAAAGTCCCTTCATAAAATATCATCAAGTCCCTTTTAAGATTATAAGATCAAGTCCCTTCGATGTTGCCTACGGTAAATGATCTTGTCCCTTCGAATAAAAGATGATAAGTCCCTTCGTATTGCTAAGACACCTTACAATTGCCTAAACACAAATGACCCTTCACATGTCCCTTATAACATCCAAGGTAATGACTACCTATTCCTTAATAATAGGGATAGTCTTACCATTGAAAGAACATTTAAGAACAGTAAAGATTTAATTTAGGGTAGGTTCCTCTTAAGTACTTGCTCACTTTTCTTCAAAATACTTCATTACACTTCACATTTTCAAACAAATTTTCAAAACAAAGTCTTTATATATATCCATACAAGGATCATTATAAAGTGCTTAAGAAAATTTCTAATCACACACTACACTTCTCAAAACAGTTTAAAGTGGGCTAAGTAACTAAGAGCCCATGGATAACCATGGATGTAAAGGGTGCTAACACCTTCCCTTTACATAACCTACCCCCCGAACTCAAAAATCTTTTAAGGTCTTTCCTGTTCTTTTATGCCCTTTCCTTTGGATAAAATAAAAGTCGGTGGCGACTCTTGCTATCCGCAACATAACTAAAGTCAGTTCTCCCACCGTGTTACAGACGCCGCTATAACCCAGTTTCCATCGCCGTCAATCTTGCACTTCGTCATTCTCTTCCGGCGTCAACTCGTTTTCGGTACTAAAATACTCCCGCACGTGATGAATGCTCTTCTTCTCAATCCTTTCAGAAATCGCCTGAGTAAGGAGCTTGAAACGATGATTTCGCATTCTTGATCCTTTTAGCGTCGTTTGTGTTGACGATGTTTTGCGCAGTTTTCATGTTCTTCACAAATGCAAGATCTACCTCAAAACAACGTCGTCGGTGGTTTTGAGAGATGAGTGAAGCCATTACCGGTAGCCCTCAGTTTTATCTCTGTGCAAATTGTGATTCACACAAACAAAGAAACAGATTCCACAATGGAATATCTTTGAAGTTCAGATCCAAGGTCACAATGTTTATATGATTTGGACCATCACATCTTCGCAACGGTGCTAATGGTGACGATGATACGATTCAAGTCAGTATGATGCTTCTGCGAACTTTCATTGATTAACTCAGTTATGGCCGCGTCACGAGAAAACGATTACGTCCCTGTCAATATCTCGCGCCAAACGGAGTTATTTTGAAGTCGCTTCAGGTTTGACGATGATGAACGCAACTTCACGTTTCAGGTATCGAGTCATTGTTATTGTTGATATACGGATACGATGTATTAGTTGAAACTGAATCTTTGAGTCGATGCGATGATTCTTGCATTTTATTGCAGGTTTTCTGTTGTCACAATTGAAGGTGTTGTTGAATGTTGCAGACTGATGAGGATGAAGGATGTTGATATGCATATGGTTGTTCTACCATGGAAATTGAAAAGAAGAAGTTGAATATGCAATGAGATAATTGGAAGAAGATCGATGCAACTTGCGGAAGCAGTGATGATGAAGGTTTTGTTCGATTAAATGGTGTGCAGATTGAGATGATGAAGATTGATGTGAAGAGGATTGGAGTGATGAAGATGCAGGCTGAAACTGAGAGAGAGTTTTTGAGTTTTGGAGAGGATAGGATATTGATGAAGGAGATTGAAGTTTGTTGGAGAGAATGAAGATGCTGAGAAAGTGAAGTTTTTATGAAGAGAGGAAGAAAATTGATTTCAAGATTAAGGTGATGTAGGAGTTCTGGTCTTTTTCAAGACTTAATCCTCTCCACTATTTTGTTACTGAGTTTTTTTTTGCTATCTCCCCTGTAATTCTTTTCTTATATCAGTTAACAGAAAATGAAATCTGTTTCTATTATATCATCTCCTCTTCTTTGTAACTGAAACTTGTTGTGATATGTGTAACACGGTGGGAGAACTGACTTTCTATAAGTGTTGCGGATAGTAAGAGTCGCCACCGACTTTTATTTTATCCAAAAGGAAAGGACATAAAAGAACAGGAAAGACCTTTTTTTAAAATGACTTGAGTTCGGGGGGTAGGTTATATAAAGGGAAGGTGTTAGCACCCTTTATATCCATGGTTATCCATGGGCTCTTAGTTACTTAGCTCACTTTGTTTATTTGCAAGAGTGTAATGTGTGATTAGAAATTTTCTAAGTACTTTGTAATGATCCTCGTATGGATGTATACAAAGCCTTATTTTTTAGAAAGTGAGGTGTAAAAAGTAATTTGAAATGTGAGCAAGCAACTAAGAGGTACCTACCCTAGATTAAGTCTTTCATGTTCTCGTATGTTCTTTCAATGGTAAGACTATCCCTATTATTAAGGAATAGGTAGTCATTACCTTGGATGGGTAAGGGACAAACATAGGGTCATCGTATGGTCATAGAAGGCAACAAGTAAGGGTGTCTTTAGCAATTCGTAGGGACTTATCATCTTTTATTCGAAGGGACAAGATCATTATCGTAGGCAACCTCAAAGGGACTTGATCTTTAAAACTGTAGGGACTTGATGATATTTATGAAGGGACTTTGCTTAAGACACCCCTATATTCGAGGGACTTGACCATGTTTAAAGCAACAATAAACCTATTACATGGTTTTAGCAATTACAAAAATAAAGCAACAATAAAGCAACAATAAATAATTACAAAAATAAAGCAACAATAAACCTATTACATGGTTTTAGCAATTACATAATAATAATGATAAATATAATAATAATAAGAATAATAAATAAACAATAATCACATATTAATAATAATAATAATAATAATAAGGGTTAGAAAAATAAATAAATAAAGGAAATAAGAATTTAGCAAGAAAAAATTAATATTAGAAAAGATTTTAGAAATTAATTAAGAAAATAAGTTTAATAATAATAAAAAGATAATAAATTATTTACATATTAATAAAAATAAAGACTAATGATGCAATTAGGGTTTAGAAAAAATTAAGTTAATTTTTAGGGTTAGGATAAGAATTAGGGTTAACAAAAAATTAGGGTTAGTATTTAAATTAAGAAAATTAGGGTTTTGTTAATTATAATTACACATTATTAATTTAAAAAAATACATAATAATTATATATATAAACATATTATAAAATAAATACAAACAATTTATATTTAAGAAAATAAAATATGAATTTTAGAAAATATAAAGTTTTTAGGAAAATATTATTGATTATTATTTAGAAATTATTTGAATTATATTAAATTAAGTTAAAATTAAAAAAATAGTTAAAAAATAAGAAAATGAAGAAAAGTCCTAAAAAGATAGGACCTGTGATTTGAACCCAGGTCCCTTACCTCAACAACAACACTCAAAACCAGTTGAGTCAGCATGCGCTGGTGATAACCATATGCATCAAAATCATTATATTATAAACCTGCCAAAACAAAATACACTACAAGAAAACAGCCTAGTAGCGTCGGCCGAAAGCCCTCTCTAAAAGGCATAAAACCGACGCTAATACCTTTTAGCGTCAGCTTAGTGTCGGAGTCGGGGAGGACGTTCTAACATTGGAAGCAAAGCGTATTCACGAGCCGGCGCTAAACTAACGTCGGTTACAAGGAACGCTAGGGCGACGGTACAATACTAAAGTCGACGCTAATGTGCAATATTAAAAACAAATTGCGATGGCTTTTGTCGACGTAATAGTCATCTAGTGGCGGTTCTAAGCGACACTTAAACAGAATTTTCTATCTATTAGCGTGAGTCAAAGCCACCGCTACATAGCGTCTCAAAAAACTGCCGCTAATTAATTTTGCTATTTTGTAATTCTTGTTAGCGTAGGTTTTAATTGACGCTGACTTTTGGATAGCTGTGTTTTACCTTCGGTCAAGGCCGACGCTAAATGTTTTTTTTTTTGAAAATTTGTTTTTTTTAAATTTATTCCTGTTGAAAATCAAATCTATCTTTTACAATTTATTGAACCCTGTTTTTTATTTCAAACCATTCATTGATGTATTATCACATCATAATTTCCAACACAAAATAACAAACTTTAAATCCATAATATTTCTACATTAATTAAGATGTCAAATTTACATCAAAATCAAAATATTGACACTATATTAAACTTGTGTCCATCCACTATATTACTACATAAAAATGTCAAAGACCAACACAACACAAAATATAAAATTTGTGAAAATCAACAGTTTGATGATCCAAGTCCCAAAACAAAGAAAAAGAGCATGCATATGACACTAACATCAATCAATCATATCTTCTAGATCCAATGAGTGCTCATCAGAGTCATCATCGTAATGCCCATGAGTATTAGGAAGGACACTAGAAGCATGAGCAGTGGAATGACCTGCCTGACTCGACTTCCAAGCAAACATCTCTTTTTGAAATTCTTCAAACTTCCTTTTCAACTCTTCTATCTCGGCTATAGCTTTATCTGCACGTGCATTAGCTAATGCAGCCTCTTCACGTGCTATGACAGACTCAGCTCTAGCCGCCTCAATCGTTTGGCTATCCACCTCTCTATTCTGATTAACAGTCACTTGTGTCAAATAAGACACACCATATCGTACGTTAACCGCCAATCGGGCAGTTCCATAGAAACGGCCACGCGTCTTACCCCCGACAACTTCTTTCCAAATTTGTAACTTGTCTGACCCATCCACGTTATTATCAGTTTGAGTGGCTTGAGTCAAACGATTCACATAATCTTCCTGTAAAACATAACACACATAACATCACATGCAGTGAGCATAAACAATTCCACTAATTCATAACAGTGAGCATAAACAATTCAAACCACTAATTCATAACAGTCAGAGCATATCTCTAATAAATAATTTTAATTTGATGTACTACCTAAAAGGAATCCAACACACTTTCACTTAACAGCATACATACTAACATTTTAACAAGTTCCACTTAACAACATACATACATACATTCATTATAACAAGTTCCTAACATTTTAACAAGTTCCACTTAGCAGCATACATACTAACAACATACATACATTGTAGCAGCATATCAATTAGCAGCATAACTAATTAATTCCAAACCAAAATCTAACAAAGCTAACTAATTAATTCAACACACTTTCTAACAGAATTAATTAGCTTACATGTGTTTTTTCTGCACGACGGTTAACCCACTGCCCATTCTTCTTTTTATGGGTGGCCATGAAGAGCTCGTCAGGATTTGGCGATCGACCTAATTTCTTCTCCTACAATTTCATGAAACAACAACAGTTTATTTTCTAGTGTTAAAGCATTAATTTATAATAATATTGACATTAATTTATAACACTAGTGGCAATGATACCTTACGCAATTGGCATTAATTTATAAAAGTTTATTGACAAATCAGAAGTATGAGACTAGAAATTTCTTTACTGCAAAATGTTTTAACCAATATTATATAAAACATTACTTTTAGGAATATATTTATTTGGTGTGTGGTGTGTTCAATTGGATTACAAATAGAATACATATCATTTCTAGAGCAACATCATGATGAGCTCTACGTCCTGTGGTATGGACCGCCCCACCTCTAGTTGATGCTCGATTAGTCTTGTTTTGTTGAGAGGGCTTTTTGAATTCTTCAGTTTTACACCCGTCAAGAAGATATGCATAATACTTTTCACCCAACCAAGACGGCTTTTTCCCACTCTTCCTAATCTTACCAAATATATCAACTATTCTTTTACCACAAGCTTTATGAAACAAATCTCGCATTTTTCCTTCATCACATGGCTCCCACTGAACACGATCCTGATTAAAGAAATAAGATTAGTTTTGAATATAATTATAAGTAATCTTAAAGTATTCCGTAAACATCTTAAAGGTAAAAAAAAGAAATTACGTCTTACTTTAAACATCTTAAAGTATTCCTCTCTCTCATCTCTTCTACCACGTGCTTTGAGTTTCAGCTCACTATATCTCATGAAATTTCCACAATAATTATGTATTAAAACTTTTCTAATAGCTGCAGCAACAACATCACTCGGAGCTAACCTGCAGTATTAAGAAATTGAAAGATAGTAATTTGAAGTAAGACGTATTCAATAACACATATCCAATAACGTTGATACGAGTACATAATCTAATAATAAATTAATAATAATTCCAAACATGAATATTAGAGGGACAAATCATTTTGAATACTAAATTTCTTACCCATTGCCCATAATGCTAATCATTGGCCTTTGTCCACCAGAAAATGCTTGTTCCGCGACCGCCTCTTCCTCCTCATAAACTGCTTGGTCCCTTTCCTCTTCCTCTTCCTCTGCCGCTACCGTGGTGTGATGGACAGCTGGACCTTGCAAAACTTGTAGTGTCACTCCAGGGGTAGGAACAAATGTGCATTCATCAAAAGTAGGTTGTGATTCGATTGTCTGAACCGGTGGTGGTGATGCAATAGTATGAGGCGGTGGTGGTTCTACGGTAGTATGAGGCAGTGGTGGTGCTACGGTTGTATGAGGCGGTGGTGGTGATGAAGTTGTATGAGGCGGTGGTGGTGTTGCGGTTGTGTGAGGCGATGGTGGTGTAGGGGTTGCCCGAATTGGTGGTGCTTGCATTCTTGGACGCGTGCTAGAAGTGGTGCTTTGGTTCCTTGTGTCATGCTTCATGCGAGATGTGTTTATAGCAAGGGCCCCAGGTGGCATATGTCGTGTCCGACATAATCTGTCAACACTGCATTAGCAAAAATGCATCAATAGATATTAAATTTAAAGAAACCAAATAGTGAAAGTTTTTGTCATCTTACGGTTTCTTGTTCATTGGTGCTCCCTTCTTTGAACCTTCTCTTGTCATTTCAAATTACACCGAGTGCAAGCCACAAAATTCTACACAATTTAGACAAAAACCAATTAGTATTCAAGAACATTGACATCTACAATCATAGAAACAAATATGCATATATGTATTTTCATTATATAAATAAATTAAACTACTAACATATATCTATTATACTACTAACTTATACTACTAACTTACCATCAATTATCATTTTAGTTACCAAAACTATACTAACTTATACTACTAACTTATACAACTAACTTACCATCAATTATCAGTAGCATATTTTCATGTTTCACTAATTTATGTTTCTAAAAATCTTTTTTGGTACACAACAATCATAAACAATCAAGATGCAATTAGTACACTAAACACGAAAAAAAAAAACATACTATGGATCATTTGTCACTAGTATTGGCTCGACCTCTTCAATTAATCCTTCGTCGGCTAAACCATGTATTTGTTCAAACCCTGTAATAGGAAAAACTGTTGACATTTCATCAGATTGATAAGGCATTTCATCCTCGGTGTTATCTATTTCCACATAACCCCTTGGTTTTGTGGTGATTGCAGCACACCATCCACGCATGTTTCTACACATATCTGGATAAGGGACATAATACACCTGTTTTGCTTCTTGTGCAAGAATGAACGGGTCATATTGACGATATCGTTTATTCATCTTAATGTCAACAATATTGTACTCCTTATTAACTCTTGTGCCACTATTAGTTGTAGGATCAAACCAAGCACAGTAAAATAGGGCAATCTTGTTGCTAAAGCCATGATATTCCAATTGAAGGATATGTTGGATGACACCATAAAAATCATTTTCTCCTCCATTTGTAATTCCTTTAACAAGTACCCCACAATTAGTTGTCTTTTTACCATGACTCCATTCTTCAGTGTGGAACTTGTACCCATTAACAAAGTAGATGTGCCATGATGTTGCCTTAGGATTAGGACCGAGAGCTAATGCCTTCACGTATGGGCTAGGAGTTCCATTTATCTCATCATTGACCTAAAAAAATATACTTTTAACCTTAGACAGATTTCATTGGCAAACTACATAAATGTTAGAAGTATACTTACGTATTCCTTTAGCCATGAAGGAAATTGCTCGTGTATAAGACCAGAAGCATCTTCCTCATTGATACGATGATATTGCATGAACAATCTGACACCGAATATAAAATTTATGAAGTATTTATACACAATGGTTGAGAGTTAATCAGTTGTTTTCTAAAATGTACTTACGTAAGATACGGTTTAACCTCATCACAATTGATTAGGATGTGCATGTGAGCAGATTCTCATTCCTTATCAAGCACCCAATAGTCCCGAGGCTTTCCACTAGGACGACCACATTTGCTAAAAACAGAAAGTGTTGGTTGGACATTCTCATGATATAACCCAGGATCGTTTCTTAAACTTGTACTTGGAAACAAACTAACAGTCTTGAAGTAATGAGAGAAAAAATAAGTAGTTTCACGATGCAAGTAGGCAGTGCATATTGAACCTTCAACCCTTGCTTTATTTTTCACTGAACGCTTGTAGTCTCCCATTAATCTAAGAGTGAAACGGTTAAAAGATGTTATTTCATTAAAATAATCTACAAAAATTACACATCATTTACCTTTCAAATGGATACATCCAACGATATTGTACAGGACCACCAAGGATTGCTTCATTAGGTAGGTGAATCGGGAGATGTTCCATCGAGTCAAAGAAACCAGGTGGAAAAATTCTTTCTAGCTTGCATATGATGATGGGAATGTTTTTTTCCAACCTAACAAGGTCTTCCAACTTCAATGTATTATAACACAAGTCTTTAAAAAAACGACTTAACTCAGTTAGCGGCTTCCATATCTCAATAGGCAAGGAACAAAAAGCAATTGGAAGCAAACATTCCATGAATACATGACAGTCATAGGATTTCATCCCCTTCATCTTACCCTTGGTGACATCAGCACACCTAGAAAGATTTGAGGAATAGCCATCAGGCATTTTTAGTTCCTTAATCCATCTACAGACCAGCTTTGCCTCTTTAGATGTCAAAGAAAACTTTGCCTTTGGCTTAGCCATCTTTCCATTAGGTAGATGACGCAACTCTAAATCTCCACGTAAACAATTCAAAGGTAAATCCAATCTGGATTTCTCATTGTCCTTTGTTTTTGCAGGATCATTCATGACAGTGTTAAACACATTATCAAATACATTCTTCTCTATGTGCATTACATCAAGGTTGTGCCTTAATAAGTTATCCTTCCAATATGGAAGATCCCAAATTATGCCAGCTTTCAAATTATGCCTAGTTTGACTAAATTTCCAGCAAATAAAATGAATACAATACTAAATTCTACAGAATTAATACAATGAATACAGTAATAGATTCAGAAAAGCTTACTCCAAAAATCTAAAAAAATAAAGCTTATTTGTTTAGTGAAGAGAGCACACAATTAAAAAGAATAAAGACTAAGGAACTGTTTGTCAAAACTGTATCTTGAGCTTATAGCTTATAAGCTCATATCTTTAAAAAAGATTTGTTTAGCAAACAGAGCCAAAGCAGCCATTTCATTTTTTCCAAGGCATTGGCATCTAATAAGAAGTATAAACAAGCTTCGAATAAGAAGTACCTGCAAGAGCAAGCTGTAATCCTGTCTTGATGTATGAGATATACTTGGAACCAGAACCCCTGAGGTCAAAGAAACTATTAGATAAGTAATGAGCAACACCACCAACTCAAAATAAAAACAGATATGGACTGAGCAGAATCAATTGATAATCCTAACAGCCACACAAACAGAATGATCACATAATTAAGGGTTCACAAACTTCTAAACAATTTCTTAAGTTTCTAAACTTCTAAACTTCTAAACAAACTTCACAAACATAATCAATTGATATGGACTGGGCACCATTTGATCCACTGCAGTAAAAAAATGGTGCAGTCAAAGGTCCAACCACCAACTAAAGAACTCAACATATGGCTCTTACTTAAGTTTTGGTTAAATTTCTTGATGATGTTATGTTTCAGTAGTAAATCACTCAAGCTAATAACAAAATAAAACCAGAATCATAACAAAAACAGTTATGATAAACCAAATTCACCAGTGCTTGCAAAAACAGTTTAATAAACCGGTTCTTGCTTCAGGACCTGTTACATTTGAAAACTCAAATCCTATTTTATAAACAACCAAGGGTGCTAATAATATTCCTATCCCAAAGTTCAGTTACATTCCAGTTGAACTCTTAACTTTCCCAAAGTTCAACAAATACTAGCACAATAGGGAACATTCAAGAACAAGCAGAATCACAACAGGAACAATAACAAACACACATGATGACAGTAGGAACAATAACAATAACAACATAGTAACAAGAAGAATGACAGCAGGAACAAGAACAAGCAGAATCACAACAAAAAATTAAGTTTTTACATGAATGTAAACCAACACAAGAATAATTATAACAATAACAAACAGAATCACAACAAAAAAACAGTAACAAGTAAACAAGCAGATGAATACCTGCAGATGAAATCGTTACCAAATCGAACGTTACCGAATCGTTCTTCGTTGTTGAAGGTGGAACTTGTCGTGCAGCAGAAAGAAGCAGAACCTCCTCTGAATACCAGAACTTCACAATTAACCAAAAATATAAATAACATAACTTCAAGGCTGCTAATACGCGTGTTTTTTCTCTTATGTATGATCAGAACAGACAAGCATGATTGGATACATTTGACTGTTTGAAAAAGAATGTGAAGGGAGCATAGTAGTTGGACATGATTAGTGGTCAACAAATGCTTCTAACTAAACCTCATCGAGTTTATAATATGAATAATCAAATGGATGCTGAAAACGGAATCAGATTAACAATGTTCAATGGATTTGATAATGTAAAGTTCAATTAATCGCACTTAAACGTTTATTAAATTCGCAAAAGAATGTGTATCAAACATAATGCCGGATGTAACTAGTTACTCCAATGTTCTAAGGATAAAACTATACAGTTATTAACAAAAACTTACTTCTTCTTGTCAATACTTGGGATATCAATTCTCTTCCTTCTCCACAATCACCTTCAAGGCAAACTGTCCATCTGTGAGATCAGCAGGGACAAGGTACCTACAATTTTTTCAATCAGTTTGTTAGTTACTACAAGCCAAGTTATCACTAAATCAAGACAAAATCTACATAAAAACTGACATGGCCTAACAAGGAGACTAACAATTAACTCTTTCAAAATAGCACGCTTTAATCGATTTTTGTTAACATCCATTAACCTTTTTTTAAACTAGCAGTAGAACCTAATAGAAAATCATCTACTAACTATCATATCAAACATTGTTAAAACTTAGTTGAATAGTTTAAACTAAGTTGAATAGTTAAAGCTTAGTTGAATTGTTAAAACTTAGTTGAATAGTTTAAACATTCTGAAATTTCATCACAGCATCAGCTAATTGCAACATAAGAGCCAACATTGTTAAAACTTCTACTAACTATCATGAATTAAAACTCTAACTTCTAATTAGAAATTGACTCTAATAGTTGAATAGTTTAAACAGAAGTTAACCCCTAACACTAACCGTTTTGATTCCTAGCAGCTAACCTAAATAACTTAACATTCAGAAAAGAGGTCATTGTTTAAGGCACATAAATAACCTAAATAACTTAAAATATACCATCTGCACATTTCTATTTTGAAAGAAACACGGAAGCAATCACAGACACATTTCAACAACAACATACACATTTCAACTAACAATAAATTCATTACAGAAGCAATCACAGACACATTTTAACATTCAAAGGCAATCTAGTAACCAAAAACAATTTTCAAACTATCCTAACATTTTCATAGCATTGCATTAACAAAGTGAGGGGAAAAAGTATGCACCATCATTTCAATTGAAAACCCTAGAACTCTAGAACTCTAACCTGATTTGGGAATAACTTCAAGTTCCAGAACTCAATTTCAATTGAAAACCCTGTATCAAAAATTTAACAAAGGAATCAAAGAAAAATGAGAAATCAAAGAAGAGGTTGAGACGAAACATGAGAAACCAAAGATAAAACAAGAAATCAAAGAAGAATAGTAGAGACGAAACAGAAGCAATAACGTACCTGACGGACTGAGAGGTTGAGACGGCTAGGGTTCAGGACGGAGGAACTTCAGGACGGAGGTTGATAACGCTTGAGTGAGAGGAACTTTAGGACGGAGACACATAAACTTTGGTCTTCTTTCTTCATTAATTTACTTTTATTTTATAAATTTAATTTATTATATTTTTTATAATATCTCATTTAATTTACATTAAGTTTTATCTATAATATTTTTAATATTTTTTTATAAATTTTAATATTTGTTATAGCTTAAGTTTTAACTATAATATTTTTATATCATATTTTTTTATAATATTTTTTTATAAATTTTGATTATATTTTATATATTTAATTTTAAGTTATTGGTTAATTTATAAATTTTGTTTTAGTTTATAGTATTATTTTTTTTAGGTTAAAAAATAAATACTTTATTAAAACAATAAAAAAAAGAGGCAAATGAAATTTGTGGGGGGAACTGAATTTTTTCGCACCAATAATAGCGTCGGTTATAACCGACGCTAGAGTAAAATATAAATATATTATTAAAATAATAGAAAAGACGCAAATGAAATTTGAGGGGGGGAGCTAAATTTTTTTGCACCAATAATAGCGTCGGTTATAGCCGACGCTAGAGTTAAAAGATATACAACAAGCATTTTTCTGCTTGTAGCGTCGGTTTATTGTGACATTTGTGCAACACTAGTAGCGTCAGAGTCGGGACCGACGCTAAATTATTGATGCTAAAATGTGTTTTTCTTGTAGTGATAATTATGGAAAAAAATGTGGGAACCTTGGATTCGAACCCCTGACCATCAGATAACAACCAAACACTCCAGCCACTAAGCCACATGGGGCGCGTCTGCTAAAACACCAACAATCAAACATAATATATTAAGTCAAATGAATAATGGAAAAATAAACAAAAAGATGTTGTCACCAAGGATTGAACTCAGGTCACAACCAACAACACGCGCAAACCATTACCACTGAGCCAAGCAACGTTAGCTGATATAATATGAAAACAAAATAATAAAATATTATGTTTAAATTTGAATTTCCTCCTGCGCGCCAACTGACTTCATCTTCTTCATATTACCTGCGAAATTTCCTGCAAATACACTTATGAATTTTCCTGCGAATTCTCACTTTCAAGAACCTGCGAAATTGGATCTCTTATAATACGTAAAATTTCAATAAATTGATTATATAAACATGATCCACACATCAAACCCAGTTCAAGACGTCTTTAGAATTCATTTATATTGGTTTAATTGAGAAACCCTAAACGGCCACCCTAAACCCTAACAATGGCAACTTCTTGGTCCTGCATCGAAACTCAAATTAAACTATCCAGAAACATTCCTTGGATCATCATAAACACAAAACAACAATCAAACACAATTTATTATGCACGAATATTAGAAAACGAAAAAATCATAAAAGTGCAAGAACATTGATTAGGTTTATGCAAATGGTAATGATTTTGATGTTGTTGATGATCGAAACATGCTCAGTGAGCCTCAAGGAAGCTAAAGCAACCTTTATTTTATCTTGAAAGTGTCTCTAGGTCAAAAAACGAATATGGCTTTTAGTGTGAAAATTTGAAGTTCAATGGTGTTCTTGGAGGCTCTGAAAATCGTCCCTAATGCAATGGTCTTCTTCTGTTTATGTAGTAGAGTGAATTAGGTCAACAATCTTGTGGATTTGTGGGCTTTATGATGTAGCTTGATCATGAAGAAATCAAATATTTGAAAATCACCAAAAATCAAATCTAACAATGCCAAATTGATCAAGCACGAATTTGGATGTGATCAATCAACTTTAAACAATGTTTATGACCTTCTAGAATAAGAATCAAATTTAAATATTGAGTTTTCATATTTTATTTTAATTTAAATTGATTTTTAATGAATAAAATCAAAATAAATAAAAAAAAAACTATAAAAATATGAATAAATAATATTTGATTCGTGCATGATGTCATGGTAGAGATTGGGTCATAAAAATGCAAGCCCATGTGAAAAGAATTGGTTCTAAGACCCTTTTTGCTCAATAAACCTCTAAAAAATTTCTCAACTTTGCAAAGGCACAAATCCCTCGATTTTAAGGCTATGAAGGTGTTCTTGGACATTTTGGAAAGCTTAGGGAGTCCTCTAACCAACCTTTTTGGTCTCATGTCCATATCATTTACCATTTTCAAATTATGCCCTTTGGAATATGTTGACTTTTTTGTTGACTTTTGAAATGACCTATAATGTCTTAGCTCATACCTTCCAAATGAAGCATTTTTGGGCTTGGCTTGTGAGACACAAAGTTGTAGAGAATTCAATTTCCTTCAAAATGAGCTTTGGATGGAAAACATTTGATGAAGCATGTGAAAGTTATGGCTGGTCAAAGTTCAGTTGACTTTTCCTATGAAAACCCTAATTTAGAAACTCCTGATTCTTGATGATCTGAAATCTCCTTGATGAATCATTATCAACCATTGACCAAGTGATGAATTTTACTTCATATACTCGACTTTGGCAAAAATATTATGAAGTTTGACTTTGGTTTGACCACAGTTGACCTCAGTTTGACTTTTTAACCACTTTGACTGATTTTTGCATATCTGATCATCTGACTGAGCAAACTTTTGGGGAAAGCCTTGAAACTTGACATAGGGATTCTTGAAGACATATAGGATGCTATGAAGCTCACTTGAGGCATTGGAAGTCCATTTAGCCTGATGAAATCCAAAACCCTAGTTTAGGGTGTATTGCTTAGGAGGATGCTTTGTCTGGGGGAATTGTCAAACTTTCTGAATAATTGTGAACCTTGTGAACCTCTTGGGATACCTTGTGAACCTTGTAAACCTCTTAGGACACCTTGGAGAAAAATGTCTTGACTAGGTGAGGGAAAATTTGGGGGTGCAACAGCTGCCCCTGTTCAATTTTCTGAAACCTGAGGAGTTAGATTGGCCTGTGTGCCATTCGTGACTTGGAAGGTTGAAGGGGATTGAACACAAAAGCCCAAAAATTTGCACTCGCCGGTGCGTAAAATAACACTACTGATTGGTTGTATATGCTGGAGTGGTCTTAAAGATGCCACTTAGAGGAACTGGAGATGGGCTTATAGATGCCATCCATAAAATCAGAAGGTGATAGTATCTTTAGGCTGTTACTGGATATCAGTACTAGGTCTTCGTATAGACCGTCTCTGAATCGTCTTTAGGAACATACTTTAACTTAAGCATTAGAATCAAATCTTCGTGGCGATCATCTCTGAGTTGCTTTTGGTGATATCTTGGGCTAAGTACAAGATCTTCGTAGCGATCAATTATGTACCATCCCATAGATAAACTTTTGTATAGACCATTAGAAATAAATCTTCGTAGCGATTATCTCTCCTGGAAATATCTCGGATTAGGTAATAGATCTTCGTATAGATCATTTACATACCTTCCCAAGGATAAAAAGAATATCAGGATTAAATCTTCGTGGTGATTATCCCTGAACTTCTTCTGAAAGAATCTCTTGGATTAAGTGCTAGATCTTCGTATAGATCATTTACACACTATCCCAAAGATAGTTGACCATCAAAAATAAATCTTCGTAACGATTATCTCCTCTGGAAATATCCTAGATTAAGCACTAGATCTTCGTATAGATCATTTACGTACCCTCCCAAGGACAACTTGGGTATTGATCATTAGAAATGAATCTTCGTAGCGATTATCTCTGAATCGAGTATCAGCACTAGATCTCCGTATAGACCGTCTCTGAACTGTTTCGAATTGTTGATAGTTTTTATCTGTCTGTACCTATCCTGAAAAGAAAAGGTTAGTTTATGCAAGATGTATGCATGTATGGCATGATGTACCTAAGTAAATTTCATATGCACTATGGATGCATACGTTGTGATATGATGTAAATGATGTATGTATGAATCATGTAGCCTGAAGTGTCTGGATATCTTTGTATAATAATTGTTGGCTAGGGAAGATAAATCCCGGTTCATTGCTGAGGAACATGAGGACTTCGTTCCCGTCTTGTTTAATAATATGGTGAACCTCCCGTCTTCGTTCGTCGTACGTTTATTGAAGGATTAAGTTCCTGAATATCCTGACTGAGGATAAAAGAGATGGACATAAATTCGAGAGGAGATGTTACTTGAAGTATCTTGTATGGATATCTGTAAAGACTACTCTATGGGGATGAACCGGCGAAGCTTCGTTGAATTCCTACCTTCGTTCGTCCTTAGTAAATACTATTACTGCATTTTATGCATTTCTGGTAAACATTAATCATATTCAAAAGCATACATACATTCAAACACAATCAATGGACGTTTTCGTTTAAGTAAACAAGGTAAAAGTAAATTTGAATTCAAAGATGAGACTTTATTTATTTAGAAAGTGGCATATACACAGGCAAGTTTGTACAAGGAGAAAGAAATCCTAGTAAGAGGAATTCGTCATAAAAGTTTTACAAAAACAAAGAAAAACAGCTATGTGAAAAATGATCCTATTGAGTCCCAATTCTACTATTGCCATTATCTTCAAGTATCTCATCCCTTGCTATTGAGATGAAAATGATTGGATTGATCTTTATCTGTTTGTACTTGATCCATGTAGCACAAATAGTTGGAGTTACATGGGTGATCCAACGAGACATAGTCATACGCTTTAATCCCTAACTTTTGCCTGGATTGCCTTTTCAGGTTTTCAATCCACCGGGATACCCTTTTTTGCCCAAGCCGCCTTTTCAGGTTTTCGACTTGCCAGGTGTACATTGTTTTTTTTATATATATATATATATATATCCCTAATTTTTGCCCGAACCCTTTTGGTTCACCGGGATGCCCTTATTTTTGCCTAGGCCAGTCAACCTAGCGGGTCTCTTTTTATGCGTAGTATTTTTTAACTATGTCTACGTTTACGGGTTGTGGGAAATCTTCACCGTCCATAGTAGTAAGCATCATGGCACCTCCTGAAAATACCCTTTTGACTATAAATGGTCCTTCATATGTAGGAGTCCACTTGCCCCTAGGATCACCATGTGGTAATATGATACGCTTGATTACCAAGTCACCAACCTGATATACCTTTTGCTTGACCTTTTTATTAAAAGCTTTGATCATCCGTTTCTGGTACATCTGATCGTGACAAATAGCTGCCAGCCTTTTCTCATCAATCAAATTTATCTGGTCAAGTCGAGTTTGAATCCATTCATCTTCACCTAAGCCTGCATCCTTCATGATTCTTAAGGAGGGGATCTGAACTTCAATGGGTAGAACTGCTTCCATACCGTAGACTAGGGAAAATGGGGTTGCCCCTGTTGAAGTACGTATTGTAGTACGATAACCATGAAGAGAAAATGGTAACATCTTGTGCCAATCCTTATACGTAACAGTCATCTTCTGTAGGATCTTCTTGATGTTCTTATTGGCAGCTTCTACTGCCCCATTCATCTTTGGACGATACGGAGAAGAGTTATAATGCTTAATATTGAACTGCGTATAGAGATCAGTAATCATAGTGTTGTTCAGATTAGAGCCATTATCTGTGATAATCCTTTCAGGGATGCCATATCTACATATGAGATTATTCTTAATGAATGAGCCACAACATTCTTAGTAACAAATGTAAAAGAGGCTGCCTCTACCCATTTTGTAAAGTAATCAATAGCGACCAGGATGAAACGATGCCCATTGGAAGCAGTAGGATTGATCTCACCAATCATATCAATGCCCCACATGGAAAAAGGCCAAGGAGCAGTTAACACATTTAACGGAACTGGAGGTATATGCACATTATCAGCATAAATCTGACACTTGTGACATGTTCTGGAATGTTGATAGCAGTCATCTTCCATGGTAGACCAATAGTAACCTGCTCTCAATATCTTCTTTGCCATAGTATGACCACTAGAATGAGTGCCAAAGATCCCATCATGCATGTCTTCCCTAATCTTTGTTGCTTCCTTCTTATCCACACAACGAAGCAAAGTCGAATCATGATTGCGCTTATACAAAATTCCATTACTCAAGAAGAACTTAGCAGAAAACCTCCTCAGAAACTTTTTATCATTGACAGATGCCCCTTCAGGGAATTCCTGAGCTTCAAGATACTTTTTCACTTCATAGAACCAAGGCTTTCCCTCTACTCCTTCCGTGTCAATCTCATTGCAATATGCAGGCTTCTCAAATCTATCAATAGTTATCTTGGGAGCTTCATCGTCCCAGCTAATCTCAAACATAGATGCCATGGTGGCTAATGCATCTGCCAACTGATTCTCTCCTCGTGGAATATGTCCAAAGGTAATCTCTTCAAAATATGGGATCAAGGACAACACATGCTCTCTGTAAGGAATGAGGTTTTCATGCTTGGTATCCCAATCTCCTTTAATCTGACTAACTACCAGGGCTGAATCTCCATATACGTCCAGAAACTGAATCTTCATCTCAATGGCAGCTTTGATACCCATGATACATGCCTCATATTCAGCCATGTTATTGGTACAATAGAAACAAAGTATTGCAGTAATTGGGGTATGACATCCTAAGGTAGTATATTGCCTTCTCTTTTCGACCAGACTCGTCATGTTGCCCCAACACACACCCCATTGAATTCTCTAATACTGTTAAGTACATAATCAAGGGTCTTCCGTCAACTGGTGGCATCAAGATTGGAGGTTCTAGGAGATATATCTTGATTTCATCAAAGGCTACCTGACATTCATCATTCCATTCCATTACCTGATTTTTCTTCAACAACTTGAAGATTGGCTCACAGGTAGCAGTTAACTGGGCAATAAATCTTGCAATGTAATTCAGTCGTCCCAAGAGACCTCTAACTTCCTTTTCAGTACAGGGATCCGGCATCTCTTGTATAGCTTTTACTTTTGCAGGATCCACTTCAATACCTTTCCCACTGAAAATGAAACCCAGGAGTTTACCAGACCTAACTCCAAAAGTACACTTATTTGGATTCAATCTCAGTTTATACTTCTTCAACCTCTCAAACAACTTATGCAGATGGTCAAGGTGTTGTTCTTCATTCTGGGACCTGGCTATCATATCATCCACATAGACCTCTATCTCATGATGAATCATATCGTGAAACAAAGCCCCCATAGCACGCTGATATGTTGCCCTGGCGTTCTTCAAACCAAACGGCATCACCTTATAACAAAAAGCGCCCCACTGTGTAACAAATGTAGTCTTCTCCATATCTTCAGGTGCCATCTTGATCTGATTGTAACCAGAGAAACCATCCATGAAAGCGAATACCTTATGCTGAGTCGTGTTGTCTACCAAAACATCAATATGTGGAAGTGGAAAGTCATCTTTAGGACTGGCCTTGTTCAAATCCATGTAATCCACGCACATGCGTACCTTACCATCTTTCTTAGGTACTGGTACCACATTTGCAACCCATTGAGGATAAGAAGTCACAGCTAAGAACCCTGCGTCAAATTGTTTCATCACCTCTGCTTTAATCTTTTCTGACATTTCAGGACGCATGCGACGAACCTTCTGCTTCTTTGTACGACAATCTTCTTTTACCGGTAAACGGTGAACCACAATGTCAGTATCCAACCCTAGCATATCTTCACAAGACCAAGCAAAGATCTCCACATAGCTACGTAACATCTGAATTAGTCTGTTCTTAACACCATCCTCTAATTCAGCCTCTATCTTGACCTCTTTCCTGTTTTCCTCAGTCCCCAGATTCATAAATTCGATTGGCTCTTCATGAGGCTGTATAGCTTTCTCTTCTTGTTGTAACAACCTAGCAAGCTCTACAGGAACTTCACAATCTTCCTCCTTTCCATCTTCAGCTTGATAGATCGGATTCTCGAAATTATAATTGGCAATAGTAGAACTGTTATCAACAGGATCCAGAGTGGGTGAGGATCTGCATTTTAGTGATGTGGGTGTGTGTAAGAACACATAGCTGATAAAAAAATTAAAAAGAAAAGAAAGACAAGGAGCACAATATTTACGAAAACGAAACGTCCATTGATTTTTATTGAATGAAGTATGCAAATGAAATCACATCCCGCAACAAACATACCATTGTGCCCCGGGCAAGACACAAGGCTTAAAAGTTTAATTGTTCGAAATTACAAACTTAAAATAAAAACACAGTAATAGTATTTACTCCTGACTAAAGGAGATAGGAATAACGTCTTCAGCTTTCCAATTGTTGAGCCCATCACCCATGGTAGGAAAGATCCAATCCTCCAGGTTGTAGTCTTCATTACAGTCACCCACATCATTGATTTGACCTCTTATGACCCATTGATTGGTGATACGAACAACACGAGCACGACGAACAGCCTTCTGAGATTCTGCGGTAAAACCTAAACCGAACTTGTCAGACTTGTAAGGGATGTTGGGAAGCTGACCCCAAATAGCAGAACCACCTTTTGCAACCACAACCTTAGCATCTTTGAGGGAGGCCATCGCAGGAGGTATTCTAGTAACCATATGAACTCTTTCAGAAGCAGGGACAGACTGAGGAATAGGAGCAGAGCAAGGAACAACTTCGAATGTTTGACACGGAGTTTCAACCATTTCACCCTCCATTTCTACATATTTGGAAGTATTCATGTGGCTAATCATGTACTCTTCTTCACCATAGACAGTGACGACTTTGTTTTTCACTGGATATTTCAGCCTCTGATGCAGGGTGGAAGTCACAGCACCTGCCCTATGGATCCAGGGGCGCCCAAGCAAACAAGAATACGCAGGACGGATATCCATCACATAGAAAGTAGAGTTGAATACTTGAGAGCCTACTTTGATCAGGAGGTCTAATTCTCCATGTACCACTCTTCTTGAACCATCAAAGGCCCTCACCACCACATCACTTGGCCTTGACACAACATCTTTAGGACTGAGCTTATCCAAAACCTCTTTAGGGAGCACATTTAATGAAGAACCATTGTCCCCCAGTACATGAGACAAGGTAGTGCCCCTACATTCAATGGAGATATGCAGAGTTCTGTTATGGTTTCTCTTGGCAGGAGTCAAATCAGCATCAGAAAAGCCCAAACCATTATCAATAGTCAACTGTGCAACACAATTCTCAAATTGATCCACGGAAATCTCATTTGGCACATGAGCAGTCTTTAAGAACTTGATTAAGGCTTTAGCATGAGCTTCAGAACACAGCAGCAAAGATAACATGGAGATTTTGGAGGGAGTATGCCCCAACTGGTCAACAATATCATAATCACTTTTGCGAATGATCTTCAGTACTTCCTCCATCTGTTTAGAAATATTTTCAGCATTTGGTGCCTCAGCTTGCACAGGTTCAATCACAGGACCCTTTCCCCGGGCGTCAGTACTTGGCCCAGAATTAGAGGTATGAGCTGGAGTAACTGTACTTTTAGAGGTATCTTGAGGAGAAAAGATTCTTCCACTTCTGGTGATCTTACTAGATCCAGCAATATTGTTCACATCAAGACCAACATCAATAACAGGTGCGTCAGTCAAAGGTTCTTGTTTGACACCGTGGATATAAACATCACAACCATAATTCCAGGGTATAGCCTTATCAGAAGTATAAGGAACAGGGCCAGGAGTGGTGATGATCATGGGAGCCATTCTAACTTCAGCAACAGTCTTCACAGGGCCTTCAGCAGTAATCCTGACAGGACCCTAAGAGGTGATCCTGACAGGACCTTTGGAGGTAATCTTCACTGGTATTTTATCAACCATAGCTACATCTTCAAGCTTCGTGCTTCGAGTCAGATGTTCACACATACTTTCAACAGAATGTGTCCTCTCAAACAATATAGTGTAATTGTCCATGAGGCGTTGAATACCATCCTTCAACCTCCAGCAGCTATTAGGTTTATAGGCACAGTAAAAGTAGTCTTCGTTGCAACCTGGAAAGAATCCAGCCTGCACCAGCTTCTTCTTGATAATGGATAGAGGAGTAGTTATATCTGCTACTGAGGAGACATAGGAAACCTCATCAACAACATTAACAGTCTTCTCATGATTGGGCATAGGAGCAGTGATCATATTTGGGGTCCCAGGAGGGTCAAATTCAATTTCTCCAGCTTCAATCATGTCATGAATCTTGTTTTTCAACACCCAGCAGTTGTTGGTGTCATGTCCCGGACTATTAGAATGATATGCACATCTTGCATTAGGATTGTACTGAGGAGAGGATGTATTAGGATTCTGAGGAGGATCCCTCAAAGTAATGAGTTCCCCCTTTTAACATGTGTTGCAAGGCTTGGGCCAGTGACATGTTGATCTTGGTGAACTATCTTCTAGGCTTCTGTTGATTGTTTTGTTGTTGCTCTGGTGCTGTAGGGGCAGGATTGGAGATGTGAACTGCTCCCACAGATTGGTGACTCCTATTACGACTATGTTAACCATACACAGCATTAGACTCCTTCTTTCCACTAGGGGGCTTCTTAGCAGTGCTTGATGAAGAGGCACCCACCTGTATCTTACCACTTCTTATCCCACTTTCCACACGCTCTCCAGTCATTATCAGCTCGTTGAAACCAGATGATGAGCTTCCAATGAGGTGACTATAAAAAGGACCATTCAGCATACTCATAAACATATCCACCATCTCCCTGTCAGTCAGAGGAGGTTGACCTCTACCAGCCAGGTCTCTCCATTTCTGGGCATACTCTTTGAAACTCTCCTTAGCACCCATAGACATGCTTTGGATCTTCATGCGAGTTGGTGCTAAATCAGCATTATATTGGTATTGGCTATAGAAGGTCTCAGCAAGATCATTCCAATCACGAATATTAACACTTTCCAGTTGATAGTACCATTCCAATTGAGCTCTAGATAAACTCTCTTAGAAGCAATGAATCCACAGTTTCTTATCAGCAGTATGTGGTTGAATCCTTCGGACATAGGATCTCAAGTGCAGTTTAGGACATGAAACACCATCATACACCACAAAAACAGGAACCTTGAAGCCAATAGGTATAACCACTCCAGAAACTAAACTCAGATCTTCAAAATCAAGCCCAGAAGATTTTTGTAATTCCATAGCGTTCATTCTGGCTACCAACATCTTGTACTTCTCCTCACTAGCAGGATCATGATAATAGTTTGCCTCAGAATCAGAATCTTCCACAGTATCATGGAGACTACCTCCCTCTTTCTCAGAATTCTCAGACTCAGAATCCTCAACCTCTTCCTTTGTCTTGATAGGACCTCTGAATCTTCTACCCAGGTTGATGAGGCCCCCTGATTTTCTAGTCTTCTTCTTCTTAGCCAGCAGTGTCTTCAGCTCATCTTGTCCTTTGGGCAAGTTCAGGATCAGCTCTTGGAATTTTGCATTCTGAGCCTGGAGATCCTTAACAGTCTGTTCAAGAGCCATTTTTGCTGAAATAAACAGCGAGAATATAAGATACATGTTCATAAGAAACTTATGATGCAATGATATGGTATGTAAATGCATATGCAATGTTTTCAAGGACCGCAGGATTTAAATTTGTTTAAACAACCAGAAAGTAAACTTTTATTAGTAAGCAATAAACTTGTTTGCCCCTTGGGCTTACAACAAAATGAAATAAATACAAAGATGGGGGTTTAAGTCTCCCATGGACGTTTCCTCTTTGTGTTGAGGTATGTGTTGAGATTCCGTTCTTCGTGAAGTTGTCGTGTCAGCTCCAGGATTCTTTCTTGACTAGCTTTGAAATGAGTCTCAAAAGTATCCCTTTGCTCCTTCAACTGGATCCAGGACCTCTGCAACTCTTCCATGTCAGTGGGCATGTCTGGATGAAGGATGATATAAGGAGTATCTCCTTCAGTAACATGTTCCATGGTAACTGGCAGGATAGCATGATATGGCATCATAAGAGTCTGAGCATGTGCTCGTACCCATCTGAGATAAGGTTCCATAGGAATGGTGTACTTTGGTTCCAGAGTCTTGCAGTCAACCTTGTTCACTTTACCCCAAGCTCGTATGAACCTTTGACGGTACCCTTGAAGATCGTTGTCGTAATCGAACACAATACCCTGAATAAGCATGTCATGAGGACCATCACTCCAAGCATAACCAAATTGACGTAGTGCTAAAGAAGGGTTGTAGGTAATTCCTCCTCTTATTCCAAGGAGGGGAACATTGGGGAATTTCCCACAACGGTCAATGATAGTAACATTCTCCATAGATCGGGAGCACCAATGAATATCTGAATAAGAAAGTGACATAATCCTCTTGGACCACCTGAACCCTTGTTCATTCTTCATCACTGATCGAGGAAGGTGGGAAATAAACCACCTAGACAATAGAGGTATACAACACATCAGAGTTCCTCGTGCCTTCGTAGTACGGATATGGAGAGAATGTAAGATGTCTCCAAGTAATGTAGGCCCTGGATTATGAGTCAGAAATATGTTGATGGCGTGTACGTCTATGAACTGGTCTACATTAGGGAACAACATCAAGCCATAGATTAATAGGGCTAAGATTTCCTCAAAAGCATCATAACTCATAGCCTTCCAGAATATCTGAGCTTTCTCCATCAATACCTTAACAAGGATACCCTTAACTCCGCTTCTTGTTTCTAGGACAATGTCTGATTTCTTCAAATGTAAGGCTGCAGCAATGACTTCAGGTTTGGGCTCTTTCTCTAAGCCTGTGAAGGGCCTCTGATCAAGGATAGGTATACCCAGTAGTTTGGAGAATTCTTCCATTGTAGGAACCAGCTGGTAGTCGGGGAATGTGAAGCAATGATGTTTAGGATCAAAGAACTGAAATAGGACACTCATCTTGTCTTCATTGAACCCTGAAGTGACTAGATCCAGTAGGTGACCATGCCTCTTGATGAATTGGGAGTCTTCAGCAACTTGAGAGACCAATTTCTTAAGCTTAGGAGGTATTCCTACAAAGTTGATCCGGATAGTATTCCTACGAGCAGAAGCCATGACCTGCAACAAAGAACAAAGATAAATCCTTTGGTCCTTGAAATGGTTAGTGAAGATGATATGCTTATGATGCATGATGATGTTATGATGTTATACTCAAACACAAACATGTGGCACACACAAACAAGTCACATAATAGCCCTAGGTTTGAAGGCTTGCATGAGGTTTAAAGGTAAGTACCCTCCCCTGAAGTTTAGTTGGTTCATCCTGTCCTACCAAAGTAACCAGGTTCTAAGGGATCTCAATATCACTGATCCTTCCCAAGGGTGGTTGTTCAGTAGGCAACTTACTTGCCAACCAAAACCCTCCAAGTTTAGGATCTTAATGAGTGTAGTATCGCGTATCAACCAACTTTAGACTTCTCCAAAGCCGGCTATCTCACCACTTTCTAATGGCCAAGATGGGACAATTAAGGTTCTAAAAGTTAGTTAGTGTATTGACAACATATGGCAGCCCCATATTATCCTTAACTTACTTAAGGAACATAAGCACCAACCTAGAAGTCACACTAACTATGGCCACCAGATCAACCATATCGGTATACGCCGTACAGTTTCCTTGGTCTATTGCCATTTACCTAAGGTACACTAGATTCGAGTTAGGATCTTTCACACATAAAGCCCAACAAGTAATATAAAGCAAACAAGGCAAATAATTTAAGTGATCTAATTCCTAAGGGTACCCCTCTTTTATTAAATCCCTAGCAGAGTCGCCAGTTCTGTAACACAGTGGGAGAACTGACTTTCTATAAATGTTACGGATAGCAAGAGTCGCCACCGAATTTTATTTTATCCAAAAGGAAAGGACATAAAAGAACAGGAAAGACCTTTTTTTAAAAAGACTTGAGTTCGGGGGGTAGGTTATATAAAGGGAAGGTGTTAGCACCCTTTATATCCATGGTTATCCATAGGCTCTTAGTTACTTAGCCCACTTTGTTTGTTTGCAATAGTGTAGTGTGTGATTAGAAATTTTCTAAGTACTTTGTAATGATCCTCGTATGGATGTATACAAAGCCTTGTTTTTGAGAAAGTGAGGTGTAAAAAGTAATTTGAAATGTGAGCAAGCAACTAAGAGGTACCTACCCTAGATTAAGTCTTTCATGTTCTCGTATGTTCTTTCAATGGTAAGACTATCCCTATTATTAAGGAATAGGTAGTCATTACCTTGGATGGGTAAGGGACAAACGTATGGTTATCGTATGGTCATAGAAGGCAACAAGTAAGGGTGTCTTTAGCAATTCGTAGGGACTTATCATCTTTTATTCGAAGGGACAAGATCATTATCGTAGGCAACCTCGAAGGGACTTGATCTTTAAAACTGTAGGGACTTGATGATATTTATGAAGGGACTTTGCTTAAGACACCCCTATATTCGAGGGACTTGACCATGTTTAAAGCAACCAAGAGAGGTAACTTAGGAAGTGCAAGATGGTGATCAAAGATCGACTTACGTGTGTGAGTGTTCATGTTCAAGTATTTATCTTATTTAAGTTAATTTTCTAAATTATTTTAATCACATATAGGTTATACACACCCTAAGATTAATAACCATACAGTAAATAATTACAAAAATAAAGCAACAATAAACCTATTACATGGCTTTAGCAATTACATAATAATAATGATAAATATAATAATAATAAGAATAATAAATAAACAATAATCACATATTAGTAATAATAATAATAATAATAAGGGTTAGAAAAATAAATAAATAAAGGAAATAAGAATTTAGCAAGAAAAAATTAATATTAGAAAAGTTTTTAGAAATTAATTAAGAAAATAAGTTTAATAATAATAAACAAATAATAAATTATTTACATATTAATAAAAATAAATATTAATGATTCAATTATGGTTTAGAAAAAATTAAGTTAATTTTTAGGGTTAGGATAAGAATTAGGGTTAACAAAAAATTAGGGTTAGAATTTAAATTAAGAAAATTAGGGTTTTGTTAATTATAATTACACATTATTAATTTAAAAAAAATACATAATAATTATATATATAAACATATTATAAAATAAATACAAACAATTTATATTTAAGAAAATAAAATATGAATTTTAGAAAATATAAAGTTTTTAGGAAAATATTATTGATTATTATTTAGAAATTATTTGAATTATATTAAATTAAGTTAAAATTAAGAAAATAGTTTTAAAAAATAAGAAAATGAAGAAAAGTCCTAAAAAGATAGGACTTGGGATTTGAACCCAGGTCCCTTACCTCAACAACAACACTCAAAACCAATTGAGCCAACATGCACTGGTGATAACCATATGCATCAAAATCATTATATTATAAACCTGCCAAAACAAAATAATTATGAAAAAAAAATGTGGGAACCTTGGATTCAAACCCCTGACCATCAGATAACAACCAAACACTCCAGCCACTAAGCCACATGGGGCGCGTCTGCTAAAACACCAACAATCAAACATAATATATTAAGTCAAATGAATAATGGAAAAATAAACAAAAAGATGTTGTCACCAAGGATTGAACTCAGGTCACAACCAACAACACGCGCAAACCATTACCACTGGGCCAAGCAACGTTAGCTGATATAATATGAAAACAAAACAATAAAATATTATGTTTAAATTTGAATTTCCTCCTGCGCGCCAACTGACTTCATCTTCTTCATATTACCTGCGAAATTTCCTGCAAATACACTTATGAATTTTCCTGCGAATTCTCACTTTCAAGAACCTACGAAATTGGATCTCTTATAATACGTAAAATTTCAATAAATTGATTATATAAACATGATCCACACATCAAACCCGATTCAATGACGTCTTTAGAATTCATTTATATTGGTTTAATTGAGAAACCCTAAATGGCCACCCTAAACCCTAACAATGGCAACTTCTTGGTCCTACATCGAAACTCAAATTAAATTATCCAGAAACATTCCTTGCATAATCATAAACACAAAACAACAATCAAACAAAATGTATTATGCACGAATATTAGAAAATGAAAAAATCATAAAAGTGCAAGAACATTGATTCGGTTTATGCAAATGGTAATGATTTTGATGTTGTTGATGATCGAAACATGCTCAGTGAGCCTCAAGGAAGCTAAAGCAACCTTTATTTTGTCTTGAAAGTGTCTCTAGGTCAAAAACCGAATATAGCTTTTAGTGTGAAAATTTGAAGTTCAATGGTGTTCTTGGAGGCTCTGAAAATCGTCCCTAATGCAATGGTCTTCTTCTGTTTATGTAGTAGAGTGAATTAGGTCAACAATCTTGTGGATTTGTGGGCTTTATGATGTAGCTTGATCATGAAGAAATCAAATATTTGAAAATCACCAAAAACCAAATTTAACAATGCCAAATTGATCAAGCACGAATTTGGATGTGATCAATCAACTTTAAACAATGTTTATGACCTTCTAGAACAAGAATCAAATTTAAATATTGAGTTTTCATATTTTATTTTAATTTAAATTGATTTTTAATGAATAAAATCAAAATAAATAAAAAATAAACTATAAAAATATGAATAAATAATATTTGATTCGTGCATGATGTCATGGTAGAGATTGGGTCATAAAAATGCACGCCCATGTGAAAAGAATTGGTTCTAAGATCCTTTTTGCTCAATAAACCTCTCAAAAATTTCCCAACTTTGCAAAGGCACAAATCCCTCTATTTTAAGTATATGAAGGTGTTCTTTGACATTTTGGAAAGCTTAGGGAGTACTCTAACCAACATTTTTGGTCTCATGTACATATCATTTACCATTTTCAAATTATACCCTTTGGAAGATGTTGACCTTTTTGTTGACTTTTGAAATGACCTATAATGTCTTAGCTCATACCTTCCAAATGAAGCATTTTTGGGATTGGCTTGTGAGACACAAAGTTGTAGATAATTAAATTTCCTTCAAAATGAACTTTGGATGGAAAATATTTGATGAAGCATGTGAAAGTTATGGCTGGTCAAAGTTCAGTTGACTTTTCCTGTGAAAACCCTAATTTAGAAACTCCTGATTCTTGATGATCTGAAATCTCCTTGATGAATCATGATTAACCATTGATCAAATGATGAATTTTACTTCATATAATTGACTTTGGCAAAAAAAATCATGAAGTTTGAGTTTGGTTTGACCACAGTTGACCTCAGTTTGACTTTTTAACCACTTTGACTGATTTTTGCATATCTGATCATCTGACTGAGCAAACTTTTTGGGAAAGCCTTGAAACTTGACATAGGGATTCTTGAAGACATATAGGATTCTATGAAGCTCACTTGAGGCCTTGGAATTCCATTTAGCTTGATGAAATCCAAAACCCTAGTTTAGGGTGTATTGCTTAGGAGGATGCTTTTTTTGAGGGAATTGTCAAACTTTCTGACTAATTGTGAACCTCTTGGGACACCTTGGAGCACAATGTCTTGACTATGTGAGGGCAAATTTTGGGGTGCAACAATATGTAAATTGATTTTCTGTTAAGGATTAATGGAAATGATGGAGATGCAGTTCTCAATTTTTTTTGTCAGGATTTTAGATTGGTATTGATTTTTCCTACTGATATATCAGTTGTTGGTTTTCTAGTGTGGATCCCTTGTGAATAAAGAATTTTTGTGATATTCTTGTTGGATCAAAACCGTGAATTAAATCAAAATATGGTCTTTGAATTTGGAAGGAAATTTAGAATGGGTTAAGAAAAATGACAACAAATGGGCTTTAGAAAAGGTAACAAATGACTATATGGGCTTATTAGAAAAAAAGATTATGGAATGATGACTTAAATGGAATAGTTGTATAAAATGAATTGAAATCAAATTGTCCTAATGAATTGGCTTACTAATATGGAGTTTAAGGAAAATAACTTGAACAATGCAAGTGGTTTAGAACTCGACTTAACAAAAATATTTGCGGGTAATTAGACAAAGGAAATTGGTTAATCGATTCATTGGATATTTGTAATGGGCTTCCCAACGCGGGCCTTTGAAATCAAATGGTGAAAGGTGGATAATAATTATGATCCTTAAATCCATAAAATCCGGATTAATTTGCAAATTGAAACAAACCAATCTAATTGGACAACGAACGACCCAATTAAACCCCATAAGAACCCACCACTTCAACTCTTTGCAATTTTTAAATCTCTTGAGACCTTGTCCTGATGACCAGTAATATCTAGTATGACACCCCAGCTGGTCCCCCATTGTAACACGGTGGGAGAACTGACTTTAGTTATGTTGCGGATAGCAAGAGTCGCCACCGACTTTTATTTTATCCAAAGGAAAGGGCATAAAAGAACAGGAAAGACCTTAAAAGATTTTTAGGTTCGGGGGGTAAGTTATGTAAAGGGAAGGTGTTAGCACCCTTTACATCCATGGTTATCCATGGGCTCTTAGTTACTTAGCTCACTTTAAATTGTTTTGAGAAGTGTAGTGTGTGATTAGAAATTTTCTTAAGTACTTTATAATGATCCATGTACGGATATATATAAAGCCTTTGTTTTGAAAATTGTTTGAAAATGTGAAGTGTTTTTGAAATGTTTTGAAAAGGTGAGCAAGTACATAAGAGAAACCTACCCTAAGTTATATATTTTCTGTTCTTAAATGTCCTTTAAATGGTAAGACTATCCCTATTATTAAGGAATAGGTAGTCATTACCTTGGATGTGGTGAGGGACAAATGAAGGGACAACTGTGATTAGGCAACTGTAAGGTGTATTTAGCAATTCGAAGGGACGTATCATCTTTATTCGAAAGGGACAAGATCATTTACGAAAGCAACCATGAAGGGACTTGATCTTATTATCTGTTAAGGGACTAGATGATATAATTGAAGGGACTTTGCTTTACACCTTACTTGACCTTTTTCTTTAGGCAACATGAGAGGTATCCTTAAGAATGTGAGATGGCGATCCAAGATCGACTTACGTGTGTGCGTGTACAAATTTCAAGTATTTATCTTACAAATTAGTGATCTAAATTCAATTTTATCATACAAACATATTTGCACTCACTATTTTACTAACCATGGAAATTTAAAATAAATAATAAGAAATTCTACAACTATTACATAGGGTGTACAATTACATTATAATAATTAAAATAATTAAAATAAATAAGCATATAATAAATAAATAATTAAATGGGTTAGTAATAATAAACAAAAAAAATAAGTATAAGATGGTTAGTATAACAATATAATATAGAAACAAATTCAAAAATTCAAAATTTAATAAATAATTATTTTTTAAGAGTTTTAATAAAAGAAATAAATAGTAAATATTATATACTAATAAAATATGATTAATAGTCTAATTATTTAATTTTATATACATATTATAAAAATATTTGTTAATTATAATTAAGTAAGCATATAAAAATAATAAATTAGGTTCATGAAATAAAGTTAGGGCTTTTAATTGTTTAGAAAAATAAATAAATTAGGGTTAACTACTTAATCTAATCCTAATTAAATTATTTATATGAAAAACTTACATACAATAATAATATAAACAAATTACAAAATAAATATACAATTAAAATTTACAAATAAATAAATTAAGATTTATAATATAATTAGGGTCTATAAAGAAAATTAGGTTTTTTAATTAACAAATAATAATTTATTCACTTAAAAAATGATTTAATTATATTTTTATCACAAAATTAAGGTTAATAAAAATTAGGGTTAGAGAAAATTAGGGTTAGGGAAAATTAGGGTTAGGGAATTAAGGTTTAAAAAATTAGGGTTTTGACTAAAATACATAATTAATCTATTTACAAAAATATAATACATATACATATATATACTTATTATAAAATAAATATAAATAATTTAAATTTTTAAGAAAAATAAATTATAATTTTTAAGAATATAAAGAAAATATTATAATGTTATTTGGAAATTATTTTTTATAATTTATATTTACTAGTTTAAACAAAATAGCATTAATATAATAAAATAAATTGAAAATAAGAAAAAAATAAAGACATTGACCAAAAAGAAAGGACCTGGGATTTGAACCCAGGTCCCTTACCTCAATCCCCAAGGTGCAAAACCAGCCAGGCTACCTGCGCGCGTTTGATATAGAGTGAGAAGCTGATCACTATATTGTAAATTCATTGGATAAATGGACTTAAGGCAAAAAATTGCTGGAGAATGGTTTCGATCCCCTGACCATTGCTCCATACGCGCGTGCTCTTACCAGTTGTGCCAAGCATGGTACCTGAAATATATATGATAACATAATATAATAAAACAAGCCTAATTTCAAAAATCAGATTTCGCGCCATGGCCTTCATCTTCTTCCTCTGAACCTGCGAATTTTCCTGCGTTTTCTCTTACGCATTTACCTGCGAATTTTTCAATGTCTATAACCTGCGAAAATCAAACATCATCGAAACAGCAAAATTTCTTCAAATTGATTGGTGCAATGCAATCCTTATGACTCATACAATCTTCCCATGTTTTTAAAATTCATTTAAGTTGGTTGAATCAAGGAACCCTATTTCGTGACCTTAAACCCTAACAATGGCTTCTCATGTTTCCTGCATCAAACCTTCAATCAAACCATCCAGAATTGTTCTAAACATCATTATAAACATTAATCAACCATCAAATATTATTTAAAACAAAGATATACATGAAATCGAAAAATTCAAAACACAAGAACAAGTGTGGTTCGGTTTCGGCTTATGAGAAGGTTTTGGACCATGTGAATGATGCAAATGCGTTCTATGATCCTCAAAGAATGTGTCTCAACCTTGAGAAAGCTTGGAAACAGCCTTTAGGGTTAAAACCGAATCTCACATTTTCTTGAAAATTTTGAAACTTGTTTAGTGTTCTTGAGGCTGCAATTTCGTGTCCCCTTGGTTGTGATATGATCTATGCTTATATGTGAACTGAATTAGGTCAAAAAAAGCTAGCACTCTTTGGACTTTTTGGATAATTTGAGATTGAAAAATATTATGTCTTAAAACTTGATTTTCATTTGATCTAACCTTGCTATTTTGGGACAATCATCATAATTTGTATATCAATCTAATCCAAACAATGTTTATGACTTTCTAGAAGCAATATCCCCTTTTAAATATTTGATTTCATATTTTATTTTAATTTAAATGATATTTTAATGAATAAAATTCTGATTTTAGGCAATTTGGTGGGCTCATTTAGCAAAATTTTGATTTTAGGCCTTATTTGCTTCATAAACTTCCCTAAAATTTCCCAACTTTGCAAGGGCACAAATCCTTCAATTTTAATTCTATGAGGGTTTTCTTGGACATTTTGGAAAGCTTAAAGAGTCCTCTAACCAACCTCATTGGTTTCATGTCCATATCTTTTACCATTCTCAAGTTATGCTCTTTTGAAGTTGTTGACTTTTGTTGACTTTCAAAAGGACCTATAATGTCTTAGCTCATAACTTTCAAATGAAGCATTTTTGGGCTTGGCTTGTGAGACACAAAGTTGTAGAGAATTCAATTTCCTTCAAAATGAGCTTTAGATGGGAAAAATTTGATGAAGCATGTGAATGTTATGGCTGGTCAAAGTTCAGTTGACTTTTCCTATGAAAACCCTAATTTAGAAACTCTTGATTCTTGATGATCTGAAATCTCCTTGATGAATCATGATCAACCCTTGATCAAATGATGACTTTTACTTCATATACTTGAGGTTGGAAAAAAAATCATGAAGTTTGACTTTGGTTTGACCACAGTTGACCTTAGTTTTACTTTTTAACTACTTTGACTGATTTTAGCCTATCTGATCATCTGACTGAGCAAACCTTTTGGGAAAGTATTGAAACTTGACATAGGGATCATTAAAGACATATAGGATTCTATGAAGCTCAATTTAAGCCTTGGAAGTCCATTTAGCCTGATGAAATCCAAAACCCTAGTTTAGGATCCATTGCTTAGGAGGATGCATTGTCTGAGGAAAATGTCAAATCTTCTGACTATTTGTGAACCTTATGAGACGTCTTGTGAACCTTGTGAACCTTGTGAGCCTCTTAGTACACAAAGTCTTGTCTTGTGAGGGCAAATTTTGGGGTGCAACACCCATACACTAGTAATTCAACAACTTGCGCCTCCCAGTAATAACGAAATCCCGTGAGTAATAATATTCACCGATGAACAAACATTATAAAGAAAACCCTCTTGAGGACCACATGGTTAGGGAAATAAAACTTAACCAAATAATCATAGTACAAGAAGACGATGTTATGGACGACCACCTAACCAAAACTCTGGATTCATCCGATGACCATATATATATATATATATATATATATATATATATATATATATATATATATATATATATATATATATATATATATAGGGTGTGAAACCCTAATTCCAAAATCCATGAAACAAACTCCTGTGAAATAGAAATTTCAAACCAACAGAATAACCTGGTTCTTCAGATGTCATTGATCTCATGCCTGAGGAATTTAATGAAATGCATGATTGCGAATGTTATGACCTAATGTGTGACGCAGATGGATGCGAAGCATAAGCCAGTTGAGGTAATAAATATGAGGGCAAATTTTGAGGTATTACAGCCGCCCCTATTCAATCATCTGCAGACCTGAATGGATGATAGCGACGACTTTTAGACGTTCAAGGTATGGAGTGATTGAATACTCTAATAAAAATCTGAAAATTTGCATACAGAGGATAATACAAATGCCACCTGCCCATTTATTTATTTATATTTTTTTGTTTTGACCTCTGAATAGGTAGAGGAGATAGAACCAGGTGGAATGGAATCAATGCGATAACTTGCACTGTGACTGCTGAGCGAATCAAAGCCACAACAAGGGTGCCTGTTGGCGAAACAGGGCTTAACGAGACCATCAGCGAAACAGAAACTCATCAATGTGACTGCTAGGCAGGACCAAGCCACAAAGAAAAATACGCGACTGCTGGGCAGGACAAAGCCACGGAAGGTGCATGTTGGCGAAACAGGACTTAACGAGACCATCAGCGAAATAGAAACTCATCAATGTGACTGCTAGGCAGGACCAAGCCACAAAGAAAAACACGCGACTACTGGGCAGGACCAAGCCACAAAGAAAAACACGCGACTGCTGGGCAGGACCAAGCCACGGAAGGTGTTTGTTGGCGAAACAGGACTTAACGAGACCATGAGCGGAATGGAACTCAATCAATATGACTGTTATGCAGGACCAAGCCATAAAGAAAAACACGCGACTGCTGGGCAGGACCAAGCCACGGAAGGTGCCTGTTGGCGAAACAGGACTTAACGAGACCATTAGCAGAATGGAACTCAATCAATATGACTGCTGGGAAGGACCAAGCCATAAAGAAAAACACGTGACTGCTGGGCAGGACCAAGCCACGGAAGGTGCCTGTTGGCGAAACAGGATTTAACGAGACCATTAGCGGAATGGAACTCAATCAATATGACTGCTGGGCAGGACCAAGCCATAAAGAAAAACACGCGACTGCTGGGCAGGACCAAGCCACGGAAGGTGCCTGTTGGCGAAACAGGACTTAACGAGACCATTAGCGAAATGGAACTCAATCAATATGACTGCTGGGCAGGAACAAACCATAAAGAAAAACACGCGACTTCCTGGCAGGACTAAGCCACGGAAGGTGGAGCCTGTTGTACAAAATAGGGCTTGGAAAGACAAAGGAGAGAAACAACATCAACCAATTTACGACTCAAATAAGATCAACCAATCTAACCGGGAAATGGTATCAACCGATTCATAACCCGAAAAAACGAGAACGTAATATCATCCGATTTACGACTCGAAGAGAAGTAATATCAACCGATTTAGAACTCAGATAAGATCAACCGATCTAACCAGGAAATGGTATCAACCGATCCATAACCCGAAAAAAATGAGAACATAATATCATCCGACTTACGACTCGAAGAGAAGTAATATCGACTGATTTACAACTCAGATAATATCAACCGATCTAACTAGGAAATGGTATCAACCGATCCATAACCAAGAAAATGAAGCCATCGTACTGAGACGAGACCAAAAAGAACGGGATCATTGTACTTAAATGATAACCCGACATGAAACCGCTGTACTGAAACGGGGACGCGAAAAATAATGAGACTGTTGTACTGAAACAAGACCCAAAGACGAGACTATTGTACTTAAATGGAGACTCGAAAGGAACGGGATCGTTGTACTTAAACGAGAGCCCAAGACGCGACCGTTGTACTTAAACAGAGACGCAAAAAATGAGATTGTTGTACTGAAACAAGACTCAACTAGGGATAACAAACAAGACTTGGTAGAAATAACCACACTGGGAAATGAAGTTGCATTCTGTGGGGAATACTTCCGTCTGATTGGAGATGTAACGTTTCGGGCGTTTGCGCAGGGTACCACAACTAGCTTATGCTTCATATGCATATGTTTGAATGTTTCTATGGCGTAATGCTCCATAATAATGGAAATGCTACGCTTTTTAAGATGCAAATTTAATGATGATTATACATATGAAAATGCAAAGGGATCTCCCGGTAAGGAGACTGCAAGTATCCCAGGTGGCTTGACTGGGGAGAATTGATGATCACTGCATTGATCTGGTTAGTCCTGGTGAGGAGGAAACAACTCTGTGGGGAATGTTGTTAATGATGCACCGACTTTGAACTGCCGCCATTGTCAAAAATAAATTGGACTTTAAGATAGGAGAACCAAGACCCTGCTGGAGATGGACTCATCTTGAACTCTGATGGGGAAGTGAAAATCTTCTGACTTGGCTGGGGAACCAGCTGTATGGCACTGCTGAGGTAGCAAATTACTGGGGAGGACAAACACTCCTTGGACTGCTGGGGATTGCCCCTGTATCGAAGGGAAGTCTCTGCTTGGGGAGGACACCAACTTTCTGTTGCCTTGCTGAGGGAGATTTCAACTTCCACCTCTACCGGGGATGATGGATAATATCAAATGAGAATAAGTCCTGTTGCAAATAAAAGCTTTGGTCGTCTCTCGTTGAGAATGAGAGGTAAGAAGGGTCTCATGTTGGGAATGAGAGAATATAATCTCATGCTGGGGATGAGATGGTGATAATACCATTCTGCTCGGGAAGCAACTTTCTCCTTGTCACTCCGCTGAAGAAGAGATGGTATAATGAGATTTGCTAAGGAATTTTGATCAATGAAGCCTGCTGATGAAATAACTCTTGAAGTACTATGCTGACAATGGCTTTGCTTCTAGTCTCTGGGTTGATAGGATGCTAACTAATCATGAGTGAACAATGGTTCTTTGCAATTTTTGACTCGCCTCAGATTAAGGTCCATCGGAAGAAAATGTCTCAAGAGGATTTTACAGAAAACATGGCATACGGAATGCCTCAGTGTCTTCAAACTCTTGGAGAGATTCGTCGGATCTCGAAATAACTGCCCCTGACTGCATGGTCTATGCAAGAATTTGCCTCGCGAGGATTCATGAAGAACCTCATATCACTATGAGATAGTGTGTCCTGGTATTTTGAACTTTGGATAGGTGTTTTAGATTGACTGTCTTCAGGAGAAAGTAACTTCTAGTGCTCTTGGGGTGGCCTGCCCCCAGTACAAGCCTTGAAGTGATCACCTATGACTGACTGTGTTTTGAAGAAAACACCCATACCAATTGTTCTTTGAAATATTGGATCTCGAAGTAACTGCCCCAACTTGGTTGAAATTTGAATAATGCCTCCTCCTGATGGCTCTTTGAGAGATTTGAATCTCGAAGTGATTGCCCCAGCTTGGTTGAATTTTGAAGAGATTGGTCGACATGATTTCCCCGGATTAATTGGCTCTTACCACGACTATTGGGAAAGTCTCCACTCAATGGAGTTTCTTGGAAAAGTGCATCTTCATATGCTGGCCCTTCGGAAGTTTCAGATCTCTCAACTTTGCAAGATTAGGCTTCTGGACTGAGATTCCATATGTGAACTTTTATGATGCCAAACAAATGTATGCAAGCAGAAAATGTTTATTTTGAGAATGAAAATTCTAATGCAACACACATGTTAATCTTGAAGTTTTACTGAAAAAGATGTCGCAAACCTTTGTGAGCTAATCACTGGTTAAGATACGACATTAAGTTTTTGAATAATAGAAATCACTCACATGCAACACAAATAAAGATCTTTCAACACCACTCATAGGAGTCAGTAACGCGGTCTCGTGGTAGTACGCTCTCAAGATAACCCTGTTTCAGTTAGGACTTTTGAGGGTTCTATCGTGGCTTGGTTCACGGTTATAGAAACAAAAGATATAGGCTCGAAATTTATTTGTGCCCACCCATCTTCGTGATGTTCTCCATTCCTATTTTCAGCTAGCTTTCACAAGTGCTCACCTCTCAAAAAGGGTTTTATGATGGTTGAGGAACCAATTACTCTAACAGTTTAAGCACTAATCAGATTGTTGTTTGGAGTCTATCACCCCTTTGTCTTTCGTGTCTGTATCACACGACTTTGTTCTTGTTCAAGGATCTTTCTTGTGTAATCCTTTTCGTCTTTCGCTTTTGCATTATTTTGCTTATCTCTAACTTTTTCCTGGATTGATTCTTGTGAATCTTTGATTGTGAAGTCCAGCGGGATGCCCTAACTTTTGCCTAAGTCGCTTGTTTTCAAGTTTCAATTTAGCGGGCTTTCTCGTCATTTTTTTTAATTCTTTTTTTGAACAAATTGTGTGACACTGTTTGTCTTGATTGCTTTGAAAGGGTCGTGACTGTCTCACTTCTTGGTTGTTGAGGGATAACTATTGTGGTTTCCGGTCTTTGGACCTATTGATTGGGATAACCATTGTGGTTTCGGGTATTTGGACCTCTTGATTTGGTACAATAAAAGGTAATGGATCCTCAGATGTACACTCCTTTTTGAAATTTAAACGCTCGGTCAAACTAACTGACGCCTACACTGTCCCTGGGTTACATGCAATGGTTTTTTCGTGCGAAAAGAAACTCCTACTTCAAGGCTCAAATGGGTTGGCGAGGGTCTATCTCCCTTATATCTCCGGTGTTTAGGATTTGAAACAATGCCTGTACATCGTCAACAGGGTCTTTCTCAAAAGCACACAATTAGAGATTTTTGCGTTTTCATTTCGTCATCCTCCCTCACAGAGTTTAAGCAAAACAGTTGGTATTGCAATGTGTAACACGGTGGGAGAACTGACTTTAGTTAAATGTTGCGGATAGCAAGAGTCACCACCGACTTTTATTTTATCCAAAGGAAAGGGCATAAAAGAATAGGAAAGACCTTAAAAGATTTTTGGGTTCGGGGGGTAGGTTATGTAAAGGGAAGGTGTTAGCACCCTTTACATCCATGGTTATCCATGGGCTCTTAGTTACTTAGCTCACTTTAAAATGTTTTGAGAGGTGTAGTGTGTGATTAGAAATTTTCTTAAGTACTTTATAATGATCCATGTACGGATATATATATATAAAGACTTTGTTTTGAAAATTTGTTTGAAATGTGAAGTGTTTTTTTTGAAATGTTTTTGAAAAGGTGAGCAAGTACATAAGAGAAACCTACCCTAAGTTAAATCTTTTCTGTTCTTAAATACCCTTTAAATGGTAAGACTATCCCTATTATTAAGGAATAGGTAGTCATTACCTTGGATGTTATGAGGGACAAGTAAAGGGACAACTGTGATTAGGCAACTGTAAGGTGTATTTTAGCAATTCGAAGGGACTTATCATCTTTATTCGAAAGGGACAAGATCATTTACGAAGGCAACCATGAAGGGACTTGATCTTATTATCTTTTAAGGGACTAGATGATATAAATAAATGAAGGGGCTTTGCTTTATACACCTTGCTTGACCTTTTTCTTTAAGCAACATGAGAGGTATCCTTAAGAATGTGAGATGGCGATCCAAGATCGACTTACGTGTGTGCGTGTACAAATTCAAGTATTTATCTTACAATTTAGTGATCTAAATTCAATTTTAAATACAAACATGTTTAAACTCCCTATATTACTAACCATGGCAATTTAAAATAAATAATAAGAAATTCTACAACTATTACATAATGTGTACAATTACATTATAATAATAAAATAACTTAAATAAATAAGCATATAATAAAGAAAAAAATAAATAGGTTAGTAATAATAAACAAAATAAATATAAGAAAAAGAAGTTAGCATAATAATATAATAATAAATTAAAAGTTCAGATTTAAATAAATAATTATTTTTTAAGATTTTTAAGAAAAAGGAATAAATAATAATAATTATATACCTATAAATATGATTAATAGTTTGTATATATACATATTAAAAATATTTAATAGTTATAATTACAAAAATAAGAAACTAGAATCATAAAAGAAAATTAGGGTTTTAAAATAAATTAGGGTTTATAAAGAAAATTAGGTTTTTTACATATAAAATATTAGGGTTAATTATTTAATCTAATAATAATATAAACAAATTATAAAATAAATATATACAATTTTAAATTTTAGAAAGAAATAAATTAAGATTTATAACATAATTAGGGTTTATAAATTAATCTAAATATAATTAATTTATTTAAAAAAACATATATAATAATAATATAAACAAATTATGAAATAAATATAAACAATTTAACCTTTAGAAAATAAATTATGATTTTTAAAAAAACATATGATGTCTTACATATTATATACTATTATTTAAAAATTAATTTCCTTATAAAATTTAATTGTAAAACTAAATAAACAAATAATAAGAAAATAGTAAAAAAAACATACCTGGGGCTGGGATCGAACCCACGCCCTAGGCTCTCCCTCTTGGACCAACACCAGCACCACTGGGCTATGCGTGCATTTGTGATTATGGATGGAGCATGAAACATTATATTTTAAACCTGAAAATATGAATGAATAAAACCAAAAAAATTATGAAACTGGGATTCGAACCCTTGACCCCAGCTTCCCATGCGCTTACGCCTGCCACTATGCCATTTATCTCCAACTGATATAAAACGCAAAACATTAATTAAATATTAAAACTACATTCAAATTATGGATTTCGCGCCAGTCACCTTCAACCTCCAGACCTGCACCTTTTCTTGCAAATTTTGCTTCAAATTTACCTGCGATTTTTCACTTGCAGCAGATCCTACGAATTTCAAACCTCAATTAAACAATAAAATTTCATCAAATTAAGTGTACCAACATGATCCATAGGTTAATTAGAATTGATCTATGGTTTTAGATTTCATTTATCATTGATAAATCGTGAAACCCTAAAACTTGGCCGAAACCCTAAAAATGGTGGAATCTGTTCTAGGCAACAAAACTTCAATTGATTGGTCCAGATATGATCTAAAGCTTATCACAAACAAGAAAATATCATCAAAAATCATTAACAATGCTTAGATATTAGAAATCGAAAACGAAAAAAATCAAGAACAAAGTGGATTCGGTTCATTGATATTAGCATGATTTGGATGCGAATGAGGATTGGGAAAGCATCAGTGATGATCAAGGAACGTTTTGCAACCTTCAAAACACTCTATTATGGTCTGCAAGTGAGAATCCGAATTGAGATTTTTTGTGAAAATTTGGAAGCTTGCTCTTGTTCTTGGAGGCAGAATTTTTTCGTCCCCTAGGCTGCTCAATGCTCTATGTATATATGTGAAATAGATTAGGTCAAAAAAGACTACCATTCTTTGGACTTTTTGGATGTTTGAAGATTGAAAAAGATATGTCATAAAACTTGATTTTTATTTGATCTAACATTGCTTTTTTGGGACAATCCTCATAACTTGTGTATCAATCTGATCCAAATAATATTTATGACTTTCTAGAAGCAAAATCCTTTTCCAAATATATGATTTTATATTTTATTTCAATTTAAATTGTATTTTAATGAATAAAATTCAAATAAATATGAAATAAAAAATAAAAAATCAGAAAATAGGTGGGTTGGGTCGTGCTTGGTGTTTTTGTAAAGATGGGATGGCAATTTGGTGGGCTCATTTAGCAAAAATTTGATTTAAAGCCTTATTTGCTTCATAAACTTCCCAAAAATTTCCCAACTTTGCAAGGGCACAAATCCTTCAATTTTAATGCTATGAGTGTGTTCTTGGACATTTTGGAAAGCTTAAAGAGTCCTCTAACCAACCTCTTTGGTCTCATGTCCATATATTTTACCATTCTCAAGTTATGCCCTTTTGAAGTTGTTGACTTTTAAAAGGACCTATAATGTCTTAGCTCATACCTTCCAAATGAAGCATTTTTGGGCTTGGCTTGTGAGACACAAAGTTGTAGAGAATTCAATTTCCTTCAAAATGAGCTTTGGATGGAAAAAAATTTATGAAGCATGTGAAAGTTATGGCTGGTCAAAGTTCAGTTGACTTTTCCTAAGGAAACCCTAATTTAGAAACTCCTGATTCTTGATGATCTGAAATATCCTTGATGAATCATGATCAACCCTTGATCAAATGATGAATTTTACTTCATATACTTGATGTTGGCAAAAAATCATGAAGTTTGACTTTGATTTGACCTCAGTTTGACTTTTTAACTGCTTTGACTGATTTAAACCCATCTGATCATCTGACTGGGCAAACCTCTGGGAAAAGTCTTGAAACTTGTCATGGGGATTCTTGAACACATATAAGATGTTATTAAGCTCACTTGAAGTCTTGGAAGTTCATTTAGCCTGATTAAAGTCAAAACCCTAGTTTAGGATGCAGTGCTTAGGAGGATGCATTGTCTGAGGGAATTGTCAAATCTTCTGACTAATTGTAAACTTTGTGAAATTTGTGAACCTCATGAGATGTCTTGTGAACATTGTGAACATCTTAGCACACAATGACTTATCTTGTGGAGGGAAAATTTTGGGGTGCAACACAATGCACATACACAAAATCATGAGTGAATACGAATGAATTACTTCAAGAAAAACATGTGCATTTTATTATGGTTATCATTCAAAAACAAATAAGTTTCATGCATGCATACAAATGTTTAAACAAAAAATATAAACTACAAATGAAAATGCAGTAAAGAAGCTGAACATTTCCGTCATTGAGGAGACTTGACTCCGTCTGGACTTATTGCTTCTGAAAATGCCTTTGCAAATTGGGAGGTCCATTTGATGAGGAAACTTCAATATGTGAGAAGACTTTCTGGCATGACGACCTTTGAGTCGATCAAATTTTGCACCTTGTGTCTGAACACATCACAATTGTCAAATGGTATGCCTAAATGCCCCTGAGTGGTACTTGCATCTAGCATTCATATTGTGGTTGTCATTATTGAGGAGGTCTGACTCCGTCTGGATTTGAAGCTCTAGGATACTTTCAGCAATCAGCAGTCTGGATGTTTATTACCTGGTACGAACACAATAGTCTTAGAGACAAACAAATTCGGGACCTTGTCTTCACCTTTTCCCCTGAAAGACTTGCAATCTTCAATTAGATGGTTAGGTGCCCCAGAATGGTAGTCATAGTTGGCATTGAAACCCCAAAGAATGCTTTGTCGGAGATGATCCTGACGCGACTACTCAACCAGCCTGAATCTGAGAAAATGAGGAAACCTGTTGCGCGTACGGAATCATAATATGATTAAACTTCTTCTCAAGTTGTTCGGGCCTTTACCCATATGTTCTACCCCTAGGACTCTCTTGGGAAACTGAGGTTGGATGCTGACAAATGAGATCTGGAGGGAAGAGGTTGATAAATAAAGTTGATAAATAAGGTTGCTCGGAAAGATCTTGCACGATCTCCTGCCTACGTATCTCCATTAACCAATGGAGAATCATAGCAACGTAGTTCCCCTCACTAGGGGTGAAAATAGCTTCATTTCTTTGACACCACATTCAGGATTTCAATAACCGGCTTATCCGAGTCTTCATCTGGTTGACTTCCTTTTTCAACAGTTTCTGATTCTGAAATAAAGTTTATACCTCTGCCCTGAATGGCCTCAGCTGGGTCTTCCTTCGATTACCTCCGGCCGGAGTTGCTTCAAATATATATCTTGATGAATGTGATTCAAGTTGACCATTTGAAGAGAAACCAAATCAGGATAATAATCTGTCTCTGAACATCTGTCAAGAATGCATGGATGTATGCAAATGCCATGTTCAGTTATTTCCCAGGAATCTATCTGCTTTGATTCAAGTTTTGACACAGAAAATATCCAATGGCATGATTCAGATATGTGATCCTCGGAAATAACTGAATATGTGTGCTGGAATGCTATGATGTCATGTATGCAGCAGGCATATGATCAATGGTCTGATGTTAGTGCCGGTGTTGACTAATGAGTCAAGTATCTGAATAGAACCATAATGGTAGCACCATCTCTGTATAGAACCCCATAGTTGAGAACCCAATAACTGTAGAACTGGAGCACATAATAGAACAATCACTGATGGCGTTGAAGTTGAACAACGAGCCAAGTGTCTGTGGAGAGTCACAATATCAAGGTTACAATGGTAATCACAGTAACAATTTCTCTGAATAGAAATCCCGGATCTCAGAATCAAAGAACCATAAAACACTGAACAATACTGGCAAAGTGGGTATGTTGAAGTTTAGGGTTCCTGCAAACCTGTAAACCCCTCCCAATCTCACGGGTGTGCTACTCGGGTCAACATCACGTACTCTCAAAGCCTAATAGCAATAATACGTTCACCATTTCTGAGAAATGGCTCATGACCAAATCAGGGAATCGGTTTGGCATTATGTACTACTCAGGGAGGCCTCAGCTGAGTCCGGAAAAACAAGCATCCCTCATAAGTCCTCAGCTTCAAGCACTGAATCGAGAAACAGTAGTACATTCATCCCGAAGGGTACAATACTATCGTCATACGAACAGTTTGCCTTGACTGGATTCCTATGAGAGAACCAGGCCATCCTATGCGAGTTCCCAGTGGGCCCTCGGATGCGAGTGGGGTTGCCAACAAATGTGGTATGCCACTGTCATCACTGGAGAGGGATGTTTCCGCAAAGGTTCTCAATGATCGGTCCCTTGAATGCACATAACTATCAAGGTAGCGTATTAACCCAGAAAGATTCCGATATCAATACATTCCCGAGAAGGTCGCAAGTCAAGGCATGGAACTCACAAATACCAACATAGCAAGATGCCATGAAGCCAAAGTGGAACCACTCTAAGTCCTAGGTAAACTCAAGCCGGGTAATTGGCTTATCTCACAGTAACTCCCATCCCACAGAAAAAATGAACACTAGCACAGCCAGACAGTCCAATATAATATGATGCATGGAAAATAAATACTGAAAGCAGTAAATAAATGCGGTAAAATAAACTGTAAACGAAAACAGTAAATAAACACAACAACACACACATATAAACACCCAAAGAAACAAAAACGAACAGGCGCTAGGATTGACTCTACAAGGGAAACCAGAGATTCCGGGTTCATCCCCAGCAGAGTCGCCAGCTGTCGCTCCCGGGATTTTCATCCTAGTACAAACGCAAAAGTGGCGCGGAAAAGGTAGAGTCGCCAGCCAGGCATTTTTATCCCGAAGGAATGGGAAAGGTAATGTTGCACAAACCTAAGGAAGAAGGAAAGGACAAGGCCTTGCGAACCAAAGATCTGGGTTCGGGAGTCGGTTACGACCTGAGAAGGTATTAGCACCCCAGATTGTCTGTCGTACCCGACGGGATCCACGCTTGTTTGTTTTGTTTCAAAGGGTGAGAAATATGATGCTGGTGGATAAGAACTGCTAACTGGAATGGATCTGGAGATAAGAAAGGGAATAAGAAAATGAAAAGAAAGGATGGGGAAAATGTAGGGAAAATAAAGAATGTGCTCGAACGGGCCCTAACCCGCTGCCTACGTACCTCATCAGGAAAATGAGGATCAGAGTCGACGTAGTTTGCCTAACTAAGGCGGGAACTATTTGTTTGTGTTTTTTATAGCTGCAACTGCGTATGTCTATGCTCAGGTGTTGCAGGCTCGTCTGGTACGAGTGCGTTTACCGTCTTGCATGTGAGACAAGTCGTCGCAAGTTCGCGTTATGAGTGAATGAGATGAGAAAAGAAGTTCCCGCAGGATAGTCGCTTATTGTGTGTTTTTGTCTTTTATGAGGAATGTTTTGAATTTGTTTGTGAACATTCTCATACTAAGACCTATCCATCGCGGTGAGTATTTATACCTCTCCCCAAAACAGGACGCGTATAAACACTCCGCAACAAAGTCTCGTGTCGTACAAGAAAGTTCGATTTTCATTAAGTGTTTTATTGCTTTTCTTTATGAGATGAGAAAGAATGACTCAAGTTGAAAAAAGGACAAACTAAGGGGACTAAGACATAACCCTAAGTTAGTTATCATATACAAAAGGGGATCCTAATGGTTTGTGAGGTATTATATTCCTAAGGAAGAAAAGGAAAATAAGAAAAGAACTAGAACTCAACTTACTTCCTAAGGAAGTTAAGTTGGTTCTAAAAAATGGGGATACCTATACAAGCAAAGTACAGAGTGCTAAGGCAAACAAAATTATAATGCACAAGAGATAGGAATGAAGTTAGGCTTACCTCAATCTTCCCCCCTACAAAACGAAAGTTACCATGACAATGCATATTGAAAGTAAAATCAAAGCATAAAAGCGATTAAGTACCATAAACGTCCTAGAATGGAACTAGGGTTCAAAATAAGACCTAAGTCTAAAGGTGAAGGTACCTAAAGGTTACATGACTTCTAAAATCAGTAGCTACATGCTATAGGTCCCTAAGTATGCTAGGATATCTCACAAGATCAAACTATGTCAATCTATGTACAAAAGGTTCACCTAAGTTCACCTAAATGCAAGTTAGGGTTTATGGATGAAGTATGAATGCGCATGGCTTACAAGCATGAATTAATACATAAAATGAGTATAAAAGTAATTAGTTAATGCTTATGAATGAGGATGAATGATCATACTATCATGGATGCAATGGTTTGGTCCTATGGAGCAAGGAGAAGAAGATGTGAGAACAAATGAGCAAACATCGCATAAGATCACAAATGATGCAAGCTAAAGATGAAGGGCATGTTAATATGCATGAAATGATTATGGGTAAGTAGAATATAAGATATGATATGAAATTAAAGTGCATGGATTTCCATTAATGATTTCCACATAATTCATGTTACTAATTAGAGGAGAAGAGAAACTAGTTTAAGTTAAACATAGTTCACATAAGTATGCACTTTGAAACACCAAAACAAACCAAATTAAACATGGTTCAAAAAGTGACCTATAACTGTAATTAAGGACCTATAAATGACCCATAATCAACTCCTAAAAGTTACCAAAAAGTATCTCAAACAAATGGCATGAATGCCTTGCTAAATCCTAGGATATGGAGCAAATAAACACATAATCAAACCTATAATCTAGGTGACATGGAAAAATAGTAAAAAGGCTTAAATAATTATGAAATTAAATACCTGGAATGATAAAGTCATTAAATTACATGGTATAAAAGGATTTTACAAAATTATGCACCAAAGTGCCAAAACAATTCCCTAATGATCAATGTAACAATGCATGATCGCCGAAAAAAAGCTCCACAAAGTGGATCCAAAATGGCACCAAAAACTATGAAAAAAATTCCTAAGTAGCATCATAATGTCACAAATTACAGTGGTCAATCACACATAAAAAATAGGTCTCACACCTATGGGAAAAAATTGTTTTCGGTCCCTTATGTCAAAATCCTCCGTTTTGGGACAGCTTATGATCTAAAATCCAAATTAATTATTAAAACCACCCAAATCTGGAATCAAAAAATATTACAAATTAATTAAGAGGATGAGGATAACTCATTAATTTTTCCAGAATTTTATCCCACCTAAAACTATTTTTAATAATTACGATGAAATGGGCAAAAATGGTGTTTTAAGGGGAAGTGAAAGGAAGCGATCCTAATGGTTCGTAACCTAATCCCTAAGTTCCGAAATCGATGCATACCATCAAAAATCACAAATAAATACAGTGCCTCAGGTGGGAGGGCTCAATATGCACCTTAAGCTATATGGTCCTAAGCCGCATACAACTATAATGATGCTTAAAAGTGGAGAATCGAGATTACTTACTTGATCGAAGTGTCGATTCTTCACATAAAAGAAATCCAAAAAAAAACTTCAAGCGATGTTTAGTGATCTCCATAAGCAAAATAAATGCTTATATTCCATATTCGCTTTGTGACGCTCCACCATAATCGAAATCGATCCCATGTCGATCAAAAACAGCTCATGAACCATTTTAATCGAATAATTAGTCTTAAACACTAATTAAAATTAGTGCAAAAAATTCTAATTAAAATTCAAAAAGATAACAATAAAAATGTCAAGTGGTTAGTCAAGATGATGATTAACAAAAATCATTACTTAGAAAAATTAATCAACATTTTGTTTTGCAAGAAATAATTATCAATTTTCTACAAAGAACACTAATAAATAACCTAGGGGGTGCAACCAGTAGACAAAATGTGTGGGTAACAAATATATTGTAAGAAGGCCCAAACCAAATTTCAGGATTTGCAGGGAGAGGTGTAAGTGCAATCCGATGGTGCAAATAGAAGCCCACAGATTATGAGGCCCAATTCGAATGGCTTAGTGCAGCGGGGGTGTAAACCGAATTTGAAGGTGCTGATAGGAAATCCATGGTGCTTGGCCCAAATGAAAGCCTGGTCTTGTTTATGAAACCCTAATTTCACATCAAAATTCTGAGAACAACAAACGATGAGCCCCCATGGCCTTCTCCCTCGTCCATCGCCATTCTCTCAATCTCTTCCAAAATATCCCTCTGATTTTTCCATACGACGCCGCTATAACCCAGTTTCCATCGCCGTCAATCTTGCACTCCGTCATTCTCTTCCGGCGTCAACTCGTTTTCGGTACTAAAATACTCCCGCACGTGATGAATGCTCTTATTCTCGATCCTTTCAGAAATCGCCTGAGTAAGGAGCTTGAAACGATGATTCTGCATTCTTGATCCTTTTAGCATCGTCTGTGTTGACGATGTTTTGTGCAGTTTTCATGTTCTTCACAAATGCAAGATCGACCTCAAAACAACGTCATCGGTGGTTTTGAGAGATGAGTGAAGCCATTACCGGTAGCCCTCAATTTTATCTCTGTGCAAATCGCGATTCACGTAAACAAAGAAACGGATTCCACAATGGAATATCTTTGAAGTTCAGATCCAAGGTTACAATGTTTACATGATTTGGACCATCACATCTTCGCAATGGTGCTAATGGTGACGATGATACGATTCGAGTCAGTATGATGCTTCTGCGAACTTTCATTGATTAACTCAGTTATGGTCGCGTCACTAGAAAACGATTACGTCCCTGTCAACATCTCGCGCCAAACGGAGCTATTTTGAAGTCGCTTCAGGTTTGACGATGATGAACGCAAATTCACGTTTCAGGTATCGAGTGGTTGTTATTATTGATATGCGGATATGATGTATTAGTTTAAACTGAATCTTTGAGTCGATGCGATGATTCTTGCGTTTTATTGCAGGTTTTCTGTTGTCATAATTGAAGGTGTTGTTGAAAGTTGCAGACTGATGAGGATGAAGGATGTTGATATGCATATGGTTGTTCTACCGTGGAAATTGAAAAGAAGAAGTTGAAGATGCGATGAGATAATTGGAAGAAGAACGATGAAACTTGCGGAAGCAGTGATGATGAAGGTTTTGTTCGATTAAATGGTGTGTAGATTGAGATGATGAAGATTGATGTGAAGAGGATTGGAGTGATGAAGATGCAGGCTGAAACTGAGAGAGAGTTTTTGAGTTTTGGAGAGGATAGGATATTGATGAAGGAGATTGAAGTTTGTTGGAGAGAATGAAGATGTTGAGAAAGTGAAGTTTTTATGAAGAGAGGAAGAAAATTGATTTCAAGATCAATGTGATGTAGGAGTTCTGGTCTTTTTCAAGACTTAATCCCCTCCACTATTTTGTTACTGAGTTTTTTTTTGCTATCTCCCCTGTAATTCTGTTTTTATATCAGTTAACAGAAAATGAAATTTGTTTCTATTATATCCTCTCCTCTTCTTTGTAACTGAAACTTGTTGTGATATGTAAATTGATTTTCTGTTAAGGATTAATGGAAATGATGGAGATGCAATTCTCAATTTTTTTTGTGAGGATTTTAGATTGGTATTGATTTTTCCTACTGATATATCAGTTGTTGGTTTTCTAGTGTGGATCCCTTGTGAATAAAGAATTTTTCTGATATTCTTGTTGGATCAAAACCGTGAATTAAATCAAAATATGGTCTTTGAAGTTGGAAGGAAATTTAGAATGGGTTAAGAAAAATGACAACAAATGGGCTTTAGAAAAGGTAACAAATGACTATATAGGCTTATTAGCAAAAAAGATTATGGCATGATGACTTAAATGGAATAGTTGTATAAAATGAATTGAAATCAAATTGTCCTAATGAATTGGCTTACTAATATGGAGTTTAAGGAAAATAACTTGAACAATGCAAGTGGTTTAGAACTCGAATTAACAAAAATATTTGCGGGTAATTAGACAAAGGAAATTGGTTAATCGATTCATTGGATATTTGTAATGGGCTTCCCAACGCGGGCCTTTGAAATCAAATGGTGAAAGGTGGATAATAATTATGATCCTTAAATCCATAAAATCCGGATTAATTTGCAAATTGAAACAAACCAATCTAATTGGACAACGAACGACCCAATTAAACCCCACAAGAACCCACCACTTCAACTCTTTGCAATTTTTAAATCTCTTGAGACCTTGTCCTGATGACCAGTAATATCTAGTATGACACCCCAGCTGGTCCCCCATACACCAGTAATTCAACAACTTGCGCCTCCTAGTAATAACGAAATCCTGTGAGTAATAATATTCACCGATGAACAAACATTATGAAGAAAACCCTCTTGAGGACCACATGGTTAGGGAAATAAACCTTAACCAAATAATCATAGTACAAGAAGACGATGTTATGGACGACCACCTAACCAAAAATCTGGATTCATCCGATGACCATATATATATATATAGGGTGTGAAACCCTAATTCCAAAATCCATGAAACAAACTCCTGTGAAGTAGAAATTTCAAACCAACGGAATAACCTGGTTCTTCAGATGTCATTGATCTCATGCCTGAGGAATTTAATGAAATGCATGATTGCGAATGTTATGACCTAATGTGTGATGCAGATGGATGCGAAGCATAAGCCAGTTGAGGTAATAAATATGAGGGCAAATTTTGAGGTATTACAACTGGGGAACGTTTCTTTTAATTGGATGTTTTTGTAGGATTTGAACTATCGTTTGAGTAGGTTTTGACCGTAAATGAATGTTTCTTTTAAGAAGAATATTTTATATAGTTGACTTTTGATCTGCTGCGAAATGTTGGAATATTTTGTTATTACAAATTAAAGTTGCAACCCGTGTTACGGTACATGAGACATACTTGTTGTTTACATGATGCTATGTTGAAAAGGTGATGCCCTTTCATGTAGAACTCTGATTTTTATTCAATAATATAATTAATTGTGTTGTGGGTAGAAAGGGTGTTACAGCTAGCCTGGCCAAGTTGCTTTGGAATATCATTCATAAGAAGGATATTTTAAGGGTGAAATAGGTTAATAATTTCTATTTCAAAAAGCATGGTGTCTTTCCATGATGAAATTAAGAGCGATGTGTCTTGGATGATAAAATTTGTGCTGAAATAAAGAGATATTTTGCATGGCATACCTTCTTGGAAAAGTATGACTCAAAAGTTCCAAACAAGCAAAGTTTACAATTTCTTGAAGGATGAGGTGCCTAAGGTGGAGTGGAAAAGTTTGCTCTATTGTACAATTGCGAGACCTAGAACCTTGTTTGTTATGTGGTTTTCTTGTCATAGTCATTTGATACTAAGGAAAGGCTCAAAAAGCATGGATTTGTTTATGATGATTGCTGTCATTTATGTATGCAGGTGGAGTCCGTAGATCACCTTTTCTTCACTTGCATTCCTATCAACCATGTTTACAACAGGTCATGTTATGGATAGGTGTTAACCGAGTGCCTAATTGTTGGAATGAGGAATTGAAATAGATCACCAAGAAAAGCAAAGGTAAAGGTTGGAGGGCTTGCCCTATCCGTAGTGTCGCGGGCAGAGAGAATTTATGAAATTTGGAGAATGAGAAATAAGAAATAAGAAAAGTTTTAGAGATAATGTAAATATTAGTGATATTGAGGGAATAGTCATAGATACTCTTGCAATAGAGGTTGGGGTAATCCTACACTTAGGAAGAATATAACTCACCTCCTTATGGAGTAATTGGGTTTTTTTTTTGTTTGCTTGGTTGGTAGGTGGGTTTTTGCCACCATTTAATATTCTTTAATTTTGGTTTTAATAAAGTTATCGTTATTGTCAAAATAATAATAATAATAATAATAATAATAATAAAATTTAAAAACAATAAGAAATCTCACATCGTATTGCTACTTCAGCAAAATAATAGGCCAAAAAATGAATAAATTTTTCATATAAAATAGAAAAAATAATTGAAATAGGGAAAATTTTTACCCAAATACCAATGTTTTTCAAGAAAATTCCCGAAATAACCAAGTTTTTAAAAATATTCCCAGAGTAATCCAGTTTTTTATTTAAAATAAGAGCAGTCTCCAGATGAATTGGCAACTGCTTATGGTGTTTATGAGGTCTCACCAATTGGATTGGAGACACCATATGCAGTCTCCATTCCAATTGGAGACTTTGTTGAAATATTGTGAAGAGTCGCCAATTCAACTAGAGACAATGTGTATTTACAAAATTTATTTATAAAAAAAAACTTTAATAATAGATGAAAAATAATATGATATTAATAATTAATTAAAATTAAAATTACATAATTTAATGATCAAGACCAGGTTGGGCATACCGACCGTCGGTTCCACATCCCCTAAGTACCCTCACTCGCTGCACTTGCTGCCCTCGTTGTTGATTCACTCCAGGTGTTTGTGGAGTTGAGGTCTCCGGAACATCGCCAACCCAAGGAACCTTCACAAAAAACTTGTGAATGCAGGGTATGCTTTAACTCAACCATCATTCCAATACTACCATGACAAAATTAGATTGTCAAATGCAGATGCGAGAAGGTGGTTAGAAAACATTCCAATGGACAAGGGAATTTGACGGTGGATGTCGTTGGGGCCACATGACAACAAACCTTGTGGAATGCATGAACGACATATTCAAAGGAATTAGACATATGCTGGTGTGATTGTGGCAAGTACAAAGCATTCCGGATACCTTGCTCTTATGTAATTACGACATGCACACATGCTCGTTATGACCCGTACAGCCATTTATATGATGTTTACAAGATTGTTAACATGATGAATGTCTACAACAAAAGCTTCACAGTGTTACCAATGGAGGAATATTGGCCTCCATACCAAAGGGACATAGTTTTGCACAACGATCAGATGCGAAGAAAGAAAAAAGGTCGTCCAAACAACACACGTATAAGAACAAAAATGGATATGGTTGATTAAATGATAAGATTGTGTAGTATGTGTCGTTAGCCCGGACACAACAAGAAAAAATGTTCAAGTGTCGGATCCACCTATGCACAATAAGAACTTGTTGTAACCTTATATTTTAATATATTAAGAACTTTTTGTTACAACAATGTTAACAACAAACATCACAATAACTAAAATCAACTTCATCTAAACAACACATACAACAACTAAACACAATATTTCTAACTAATTATAAGAATCAACTTGATTTCATTAGGTCCAAACATCATTTTTCTAGCTTCCGCGTCAGTCTTAACTCACACCTACCCACGCATCTGTGGAATATTGGAACAAACCCTAGTACGAATAGCATGTCGTCGAAGTCTGTTCACATGTTATTGTTTAACTAGGCCTTATGTTATGGATCCAATTGTTTAAGTTAGCACTTACCCTAAGTTAGCTTGTAATGGGTAATTGTTAAAAAACCCATTAGGTTAGTATGTTAGTTTTATTATAAATAGCATACTAGTCTCTCATATTTGGTATAAGGGAAAATAGGAAGATAAAAATCTAATTCAAAAGTGAGAGAGGTTATTTGTTATTCTTGTATACTTGTAATCTTATTTAAAGAGAAAGGAAAGGATAACAGTTTATAACCAATCATTGTTGTTTTCTTTGGTAACCTTAAACCCTAACCTTTGTGGGTTTCTTGAGAAACCTATTATAATTTGTTTCTAAGGTATCTAATTCACAACAAATTGGTGCGGTGAGCATGGAGAAAATGCCTTCAACAAAGTATGAGATTGAAAAGTTCACCAGAGTGAACGATTTCGGTATGTGGCGCTTGAAGATGAAAGCCATGCTTGTTCAGCAGGGTTGTTTGGAAGCGTTGAATGGAGAGACGACCATGAATGTTGCGTTGACGGCAGCTGAAAAGACGGCCATGATTGATAAAGCACACAACACAATATTATTAAGCCTTAGTGATAAGGTTCTTTGACAGGTATCAAAGGAGACGACGCCGTCAGGGTTATGGTTGAAACTTGAAAGTTTGTACATGACCAAATCGTTGGTGAATCAACTCTACCTGAAGCAAGCCTTGTATTTATTTAAGATGAGTGAAGACAAAGTGTTGGATGAGCAGTTGGATATGTTCACCAAGATGATTCTTGATCTTGAAAATATTGATGTGAAGATCGATGATGAAGATCAAGTGCTGTTGTTGTTATGCGCCTTGCCCAGAACACATGCTCACTTCAAAACCCTCTTGTACGGAAGAGAGTCCTTGACCTTTGAAGATGTTCAATCTGCCGTGTACTCTAAGGACTTGAACAAACGGAAGGAGCATAAACCTTCGACGGTTGGGGAAGGTTTGGCCGTTAAGGCAAAATTCTTGCGGAAGGATGGTAAGTTCGACAAGAAGAAGGGCAAAAGTTAGCAGAAGTCTTATAGTGGCGAAGCATATGGTGTTCGATGCTATCATTGTAAGAAGGAGGATTGCATTCGAAAGGTGTGTCCTAAACGCCTGAAAGATCATGTAGGTAATGATAATGGCAATGCTGCCATTGTTCAAGATGATTTCGACTCTTCTAATGTTCTTGTGGTTTCGAGCGGCGACTCAAGTAAAGAGTGGATTATGGATTCAGGTTGCACTTGGAACATGACTACAAATAGAGACTTGTTCGAGGAATTATGGGATCAAGATGGTGGATCAGTACTGCTGGGAAACAATAAAGCTTACAAAATTGCAAGTATTGGATCTATGAGATTCAAGCTCTATGATGAGTCAATAAGACTATTGACTGAAGTTAGGTGTGTACCTGACTTGAAGAGAAATTTGATTTCTCTTGGTGAATTCGACGAGAAGGGATATGTTTTCAAGGAGAGAAAAGTATTCTAAGAGTCATGAAGGGGTCGAAGGAAGTCTTGAGAGGTGTGAAGAAACAAGGCTTGTATACCCTTGAGGCTGAAGTTGTAAGTGGTTCGACAAATGTTGTATCCACGAAACTGTTGTTGAAGACAAAATTATGGCAGATGAGATTGGGCCATGTCAGCGAGAGAGGCCTGGTCGAACTGGGGAAATAGAACCTTCTAGGTGATGACAAAGTCGAGAAGTTGGGGTTTTGTGAACCTTGTGTATTTGGTAAATCCTGTAGGGTGAAGTTTAACAAAGGTAAACAAATAACACATGGATCCCTTGATTACATCCATGCTGAGCTTTGGGGGCCTCAAGGAATCCTTCACATTCATGTGCAAGATATTTTCTATCCATAGTTGATGACTATTCCAGAAAGTTATGGGTATTTATTCAGAAGACGAAGTATGAAACTTTTAAGAATTTCAAGAGTTGGAAGGTTCTGGTCGAAACTCAAGCTAGCAGAAAGGTCAACAGGTTGAGAACTGATAATGGCCATGAATTCTGCAATGAAGCTTTTGACAGTTACTGTGTCGAGTCTGGGATTACAAGGCATAAGACTGTAGCAGGTACTCCTTAGCAAAATGGTCTAGCTGAGAGATTCAATCGAACAATCCTCAAAAGGGTTATATGCATGTTGGTTAGTGTTGGATTGAAGAATGTGTTTTGGGCTGAGGCTGTTTCGATAGCAACATATCTGATAAACAGATGTCCTTCGACTGCGTTAGATATGAAGACACCTGAAGAAGTTTGATCGGGACATCCACCAGATCTCGACAAACTGAAAGTATTTGGTTGTGTAGTCTATGCTCACATTAGGCAAGACAAGGTCGAACCTAGAGCTCTGAAATGCATGTTCATGGGATATCCTGAAGGAGTCAAAGCTTATAGGCTATGGTGCCTAGAGCCAGGTCACAAGAGGTGTATCACCAGTCGAGATGTAGTTTTCAATGAAGTTGAGATGGCTTTCAAGAAAAATGACGATGTTGTTAAAGAGCTAGAACATGGAGAAATTCATGTTGAGGTGGAGCATAGTGATTCTGAATTGCATGACCTAGATGAAGTCGAAGAAGCAGAAATTGTTGTCGAAGATGAGGAGACTGATAATGACTACTTGCTAGCAAGAGACAGATCGAGAAGAGTCATCAAGCCACCTCAGAGACTTGGGAATGTAGATCTTATGGCTTATGCATTAATCTCTGCAAGTAAGGTTCTATACGAAGAACCTAGAGACTATAAGGAAGTTATGAGGAGTCAAAATAAGACTGGATGGTTGAAGGCCATGGATGATGAGATGAAATCTCTTCATGATAACAATACTTGGGAACTGATCAAGAAACCTGCTGGAGCCAGGTTAGTCAGCTGTAAATGGATTTTCAAAGTTAAGGAAGAATCGAAGGAGTGGCGTCGAATAAATACAAGGTAAGGTTGGTTGCAAGGGGGTTCACTCATAAAGAAGGTGTCGACTTCAATGATGAGTTCTCTCCTATTGTGAAGCACATGTCCATTCGAATGTTGCTTTCCATGGTGGCACAGTTCAACCTTGAACTGGAACAGATGGATGTAAAGATTGTGTTCTTGTATGGTGATCTTGATGAAACAATCCTGATGAGGCAACCTGAACGGTATGTCGAAGAGGGGAACGAAGAGTATGTGTGCAAACTAAAAAGATCTTTGTATGTGCTGAAACAATCTCCTAGAAAGTGGAATAGGAGATTTGACAAGTTCATGGCATACATAAGTTTCATCAGAAGTCAGTTCGACCACTGTGTTTACTTCAGAATTCGACCTGGTAATTCATTTGTTATTTTGTTGCTTTATGTGGATGATATTCTAATAGCAAGCAACAATGTCGAAGATGTAATAAGGGTGAAGGATGAACTCAATAAGGAGTTCAATATGAAGGATCTGGGAGTTGCATCCAGGATTCTTGGGATTGACATCCGGAGAGATAGAAAGAAGTCGAAATTATGCTTATCTCAAGAGGCATACTTGAAGAAGATTCTTGGTAAGTTTGGTATGTCGAATTCAAAGTTTATTGTGACTCCAACAAACCCTCAATTCAAGTTGAGTATAGATCAGTGTCCCAGTACTGATGTCGAAATAACTTATATGAATAGCATTCCATATGCTAATATAGTAGGTTCTTTGATGTATGTTATGGTCTGTACTAGACCCGATATAGCATATGTAGTAAGTATTGTAAGCAGGTACATGTCGAATCCTGGAAAGGCTCAGTGGCAAGCATTGAAGTGGATTCTAAGGTACATAAATGGGTCTCTAAATAGAGTCCTAATTTATGGTGGAGCCTTGGGTGAAGATAGTAAAGCAGCAATCGAAGGATATGTCAACTATGATTATGCAGGTTGTATGGATTCCAAAAAAAAACTATTTTTGGATATGTTTTCACTATGTTTGGCACAACAATTAGTTGGAAAACAACTCTTCAGAAGGTTGTTACCTTATCAACCACTGAAGCGGAATATATCGCCCTAACTGAAGCTGCAAAGGAAGCATTGAGGCTTGAAGATTTTGCAAAGGAGCTGAAACTTCAAGGTCGAAGTATCACTGTTAAATGTGATAGTCAAAGTGCAATACACCTGTCGAAGAACTCAGCCTATCATGAGCGAACCAAACACATTGATGTGAGGTTGCATTTCGTCATAGGGGTAATCGAGCATGGAGTAGTCCAAGTGTTGAAGGTTTCGACAGATCATAATGCTAATGATATGATCACCAAGACGTTGCCCAGTTGCAAGTTTTTCCACTGTATGCAGTTTATAAAGCTACATGAAAAAAGCTAGTTTGTTTCTTGTTAGTATAGGGTGTGTTCCAAGGTGGAGATTTGTGGAATATTGGAACAAACCCTAGTACGAATAGCATGCCGTCAAAGTTTTCTCACATGTTATTGTTTAATTGGGCCTTGTGTTATGGATCCAATATTTTAAGTTAGCTTGTACCCTAAGTTAGTTTGTAATGGGTAATTGTTAAAAATCCCATTAGGTTAGTATGTTAGTTTTATTATAAATAGCATACTAGTCTCTCATATTTAGTATAAGGGAAAATAGAAAGATAAAACTTATTCTGGACTGGGCCTCAAGGACACTGTTGGGCCTTGGCCCAATATGTTAGGCAGAGGCCCACCTAGTCGGGCAAGCCTTCTGCATCGTCGGGAAGACTTTCAACTGCTCGAGCAGGTGCTTGTCGCGTCAGACAGATGCCCTACACATTTGACTGATGATGTGGAGACCACGTCTCCCCATCACCTGCCACGTCATTCAACTGATATTATCTCTTGAAAGATAGGGGCAGTTGGACCAAGGGCAAGACCACGTGTTAGGTCTTACATGCTCCTACGCGTACCTTGGCAGTTCTTCCTTGGGCCTAGCTGATCCAGTCCAAGGGAGAACATTGACCCAACGCTGGGGGCTCACTATAAATACCCTTTTTCACTAAAGGGTCAGGTATTCTTAAACACTCTCTCTCTTACCATTTTCTGTACCGTATACTCACTTTGGCATCGGAATGCCTTGTAGGTACACCCCATCCTCGCTTGTCAACCATCACCCAGTTCGTGCTCGACCTCTGGAGGGCCTTTCTGATCAGGTAAGATCAGTGGCGCCGTCTGTGGGAACCTAGCTATCCCCTTCTTCCGCAATAGAAGATCAAAGCTCCAATCCATCTTCCATTCTTCCAATATGGCCGGAGAGTACGATGGAGGACACGATGGAGGAAAACCTAAACTACAACGAAGTTTATCTCAGAGACGGGAAACCTGCTACCCCGTCACCTGAACCCGAAGATAATGGGGTTCCACAACCTCAATCTCAAGTTCCGCCGGTTGCCTCATTTCAGCCTATCCCAGTACCCGTCGAAGGAGATGTCACCATGATAGTTATGGTGAACACCCTCAACCAGGCCAACTTCATGCTCTACCAGCAGCATGAGAGGATCATGGCCCTGGAAACTGACCGATAGGGAGATCTCCCCCAACGAGGGACGCTACACGAGAAGCAACATCCAGAAGCTGCCAAGAAACGAGGACGTTCTCCTCCTCGGCGAGGAAGACGCTCCCCCGAACCCAAGAAGAACAAATCCAGGATACGCCATGAGACCGATCGATCGAGGACCTCGCCCCGACACGAGCAGAGTCCTGGGAACGATGACTTTTCCCCGCTGAGAAGTGATGAGGAAGATCCTCAATGCCCGCTCTCGCGAGCTATTATGGAGGCGTCACTCCCCAAAGGCATAAAGAAACGCCCGCACTTGGCTATTTACTACGGGACGACTGACCCTGATGACCATGTTGACAACATTAATGCTATGCTCGACTACCGCAACAACATCACCGAGAACCTCAAGTGCATGTTGTTTTCAACAACTCTCAGAAAGGGAGCCATGGCCTAGTACAAAAGCTTGGCCCCCCCAGTCCATCACATCCTGGAGAGTAATACAATTCGTGTTCACGAGGCACTTCACGGCTTCCCAACGTCACCCCAAGACCGAGGCAACCCTTGAAGCTATAGTACACAGGAAAAATGAGACATTACGCTCATACATCGAGCGGTTCAACCAAGAAGTTATCGAGGTAGATACAACGGACTACATGAAGAAATATCTCCTCGAGAGGGGGCTCTTACCCGGAAGCGAACTCAGCAGGGAGGTCGGGATAGAGCCTCCCCGTACTCTGGACAAGATCCTACACAAATCTCAAGCTTACATCAGATATGAAGAGAAACAGGTTGCCCACAATGCTCAGAATAATCGCAATATTAATGACACCGGTCACCCCAAGCGCGAGAACCCCAATGCTCCCTGCCGCAATGGGGACAAGTGAAAATAGAAAATCCTTCGGTGTTCGGGCAGGGAAGTTCCTTAGCTTTTATCTCACAGAGCGCGGGATTGAGGCCAAACCCGACAAATGTCGGGCATTTTCGGTGTTCCCAACCCCAAACTCAAAGAAATCCATTCAATCCCTCAATGGTATGCTCTCTTCCTTATCCCACATTGTCGCCAAGTCCTCCCAACACGCCTTGCCTTTCTTCAAACTATTAAGAAAAGAGGCCACCATCGAGTGGACCGAAGAATGCGAACAGGCACTGCTCCATCTGAAAAGGGCACTCTCCGAACCACCGGTCATATCCCGGCCACTAGAAAATGAGACTTTGTATATGTATCTGTCGGTAGCGACCGAGGCCATCAGCGCCGTCCTCATCCAAGAAACTGTCGACGGGAAAAAAACCTATTTATTTCATGAGCAAAGCTCTCCAAGGTCCCGAGCTCAGGTATCAAAATATCGAGAAAGTTTCCTTAGCCTTGATAAATGCTGCAAGGAGACTACGACATTACTTTGTTACCCACACGATTAAAGTCCGAACCGACCAACCCATCAAGCAACTCCTCGGTCGACCAGACATGGCTGGTCGAATGCTGAAATAATCACTGGAGCTATCGGAGTTCGACATCTAATACGAAAGCAGGAAAACCCTGAAAGCTCAGGTCCTATTTGATTTCGTTACAGAGATGACGCACAACCCGGTCCTAACTAGAGGCACCTACAAGTGGACGATCTTTATCGGCGGTGCCTCCAGCTTGACAGGCAGTGGCGTGGGTATCATCCTCGAAAACGAAGATGGTATTTTGATCGAGGTATCCCTGGCATTGGCTTTCCCGACCTCCAACAACCAGGCCGAGTACGAAGCGTTCCTCGCGGGTTTAAGATTAACAGAGGATTTAGGGGAGAAAGAAGTGAAGATATCAACCGACTCTCAACTCGTGGCATCACAGGTACGAGGAGAATATCAGGCTAAGAATGACAATCTTATTGAATACTTAGCCTTAGTAAAAGATAAACTCGAAAAATTCGATGCGTGGGAGGTCCAACACGACCCCCGCGCGCACAACACGCGAGTAGATGTCCTATCTAAACTGGCGAGTACGAGGAAGAAGGGCGGAAATAAGTCCGTGATTCAGGAAATCCTTCCCCGGCCGAGCATCGAACACACACCTCCCTTACTCGAAGTAAACGCAATTGGCGACGTCCATTGCTGGATGACGCCCATTTACAACTACCTCACGAAAGACGAACTCCCTATGGATCCCAAAGAGGCAGCCGCAAGCAAACGAAGGGCGTGCTCATACGTTCTCCTCGAGAACAAACTCTATCGAAGGGGATTCTCCATTCCGTTACTCAAGTGCGTCGAAGAGGAAAAAGTCCCCGACATATTGGGAGAAATCCACTAGGGGATCAACACTCAACATCTCGGCGGGAAATCATTGGCGCGCAAAGCCTTGCGAGCAGTCTACTATTGACCGACAATGCAACATGACTCTAAGAAACATGTAAACAAATGTGACAAATGCCAAAGACATGCCGACATGCACCTCACACCCCCCAACAAGCTGAACACACTCTCCTATCCGTGGCCCTTCACATGGTGGGGTATGGACGTCCTCTGTCCTTTCGTGACGGGTTTATACCAAAACAAATACCTCATCGTAGGGGTGGACTACTTTAAGAAGTGGATCGAAGCGGAAGCCCTAGCCAAAATAACAGCATAGAACATTCTCCGGTTCTTCAAAAAAATATCCTTGCACGCTTTGGCATACCCCAAGTCCTTATCACTGACAACGGGACACAATTCACAGACGGAAGATTCCAAGACTTCGTCGCCGGTTTAGGCACAAAGCAGCATTTCACGTCCGTCGAGCACCCCCAAACTAACGGCCAAGCTGAGGCAGCCAACAATGTAATCCTACGAGGATTAAAATGTAGGCTCAGCAAAGCGAAAAAGGCGTGGGTCGAGGAACTACACGGTGTCCTTTGGGCGTATCACACGACACCACCCTTCACAACCGGGGATACCCCATTCAGGAAAACATACGGTACCGAGGCGGTCATCCCGATAGAAATTCGAGAGCCGACGTGGCGCACAGAAGCACCCCTTGACGAGGAGTTGAACGACGAAGCATTGCGAGTCGAGCTAGACCTCGTCGAGGAAACCCACTCTGAAGCAGCCCTACGAGAAGCTTCCCTTAAACAGAAAATAGCTTTATACCATGACGCGAAAGTTATAAAAAGAGAATTCCAAGTGGACAACATGGTCCTCAGACGGAACCAGAAAAACCCACGGGAAGGAAAACTCGCCGCTAACTGGGAAAGCCTGTACCGTGTCCGTGATAAGACGGGCAACGGAGCATATTAACTTGAAAACCTACAAGGTGAAGAACTCGTTCGACCATGGAACACAGAAAAACTTAAGCAGTGCTATAGCTAAAACAACTTAGGAAGGCGTGAGAGGTACGACCATAAACCTTCGTCACCAATCGAAAGGGAGGATAACACCCACATAAGGCAAGCACAACCCTCCCCGATGTTGGACATCTCAAACGAGCTCCAACATCGCAGTACCACGTAGGCATGACACCCAGCTCGCGATGGGAAGGCCCAAGCCCCGGGATCAGGGAATCCAATCGCGACCCTAGTCCCGATCCACGGCGGACGTAAAACCCGCCACCTCGCCGGTTCTCTAAACCGACGAGTCTAAATAGACGAGCATAAAAATATTCAAAACAAATATAGCTCAAACAAACATTATTCAAACAAAGGCAACACACAATAAAGAGCCGAACAAAATATTATCTTTTAATCCGGCCAAAACCCATCCATTCAAGTACATACAAAAGGGGGCGCGCAGACCATTACAACAAAATCCAAACAGGCACGCAGGCCAAAAAGTTAACAAACTAAGGGTCACTGCCCAAACCTCCGCCTCCTCGTTGTTATTATCCTCATCCTCCCCCAACTCGTCCTCAGGGACAAAGGGGCAGGCAATCTCCCCATCGATCACACTCGGTTACGAGCGCCGGATTCACGACCTTGAGCTGCTCTGTAGCATTGTCAAATTCTTCTTTGAAAACCACCTCCAGATTGTTGCAGAGCTCACGGATCTTGCCGACCAACTCGCCGCGGGTACGAAGGGCTAGCTCTTCTTCAGTCTCATCCTCAAGGGGACGAATCACACCATCCAGCAATACAAGTCGCGCCCGGAGTTGCCCATTCTCCTCGGCTGCCTTGTTGAGCTCGACTACCTGCTCCTTCAGACTCTTGTTCTCCTCTTTTAAGGTGTCCCGCTCACGTTTGGCCTTATCCAGCTCCGAGCTCAATCCTTTTTGAAGTTTATGCTCCTTCTTGTAGTCAGACAGATCCTTGGAGAGCTTGTCCTTCTTGGCCCTTGTTGTCTGAAGTGCTTCCTCCAAAACAGTAGTGGAGAAAGTGGTGTTGGACAACACCAAAGTTGTCTCCATAACCCGAATAACGACAACAATATCCCGGGCCAGATCCACCCGCCTCACAGTAGCATCTTGGTCAAGCAAGGCTTTTGCTTCAGGCTCCGCCACCACGACAGAGCCCTCAGACTTAAAGAAATCCCTCTCCAGATAGCAAGGGGGTGGTAGATAACTCCCATGTTCTCCTGACTGCATACCGCCCAAAACACTTGATCGGGCAAGAGAATCGTTTGTTTATTGACGCTTCGAGCGAAGAGAGTTGATAAATGGTGGAGGGTTATCTCGTATTGTTATCGGGGAGCCTGGTTACACGACAGATTGGGGGGAGTCAGAGGTCGAGCTGGGAGTACTGGAATCACCGACTCCATGCTCCGTCTCCACCTCCTGGACACGGCTTGTGACTTTCTTTTTCTTCTTTGTTTGAACCCTGCTGTCACTCCCCGGATTTCCATCCTGGTACAAACGCGAAAGTGGTGCGGAAAAGAATAGAGTCACCAGCCAGGCATTTTTATCCCGAAGGAACGGGAATGGTAATGCTGCACAAACCAGAAGAAATGAAAAGGAAGGACACGGGTCCTGCGAACCAAAGAGACTGAGTTCGGGAGTCGGTTACGACCTGGGAAGGTATTAGCACCCCAGATCGTCCGCCGTACCCGACGGGATCCACGCTTGCAAAGAAATTCGTTTCAAAGGGTGAGGAAATGAAAGCTGCTGCAAAGGAAAAGGAACTGAACTGGATAAAATAAAAGAAAAGGGAACTGAAAAAAGAAATGAAAAGGAAAAAATGTAGGGAAAATAAAGATTGTGCTCGAACGGGCCCTACCCCGCTGCCTACGTACCTCATCTGGACAATGAGGATCAGAGTCGCCGTAATTCCCCTAACTAGGGGGGAAAGGATTGCTTGTGTATTAAGGCTTGAACTGCCTATGCCAATGCTCAGGTGTTGCAGACTCGGACGACGAGTGCGTAACCGTCTTGCAAAATGACAAGTTGGAGCAAGTTCGCGTACGCAGCGAAGGAGATGAGAAAAGAATTCCCGAAGGAAAGACGCTTATTGTTTGTTCAGTGTTTTTTATGAGTTTTTTGTTTTGAAGTTTGCATAGGTAAGTGTACCTAAGTCTTACTCATTGGGATCTATACGTCTCACATCATCCCGAAATGGAATGCGCAAGAGGCACACCTATCTATGAAGGAAATCCCCAAATTTAGTCCCACAAGTGAAGACTTAGACACACTGACCTATTAACATTTATTAAGTGCTTTTTGTGATTTTATGTTAAGAAGTGTTTTTTATGCTTTTCTTTGTGAAGTAATTTCATGCTAAGACCTATCCACCACGAGGGATAACCTACACCTCGCCCCGAAACGGAACGCGTGCAAGTATCTCATAGCAAAGTCTTGTGTCACATGAGAAGACTGGTCATTTATTAAAGTGACTTGAAGTTAAGTTTGAAGATGAGAAGAGAGAGCACCGAAAGGATCTCAAAGGTAAAATCTAATGGGGAACTAAGAATCCTAAATGTTGTCATGCATGGAAAATCCTAGGTTAGTGAGGTTTGAACTATCCTAAGAGAAAAGACGAACCAAAGAGGAGCAAGAAGAAAAGGAAGCAAGAGCTAGCAAGCAACTTACTCCTCTAAAGGAGATAAGTTACTCCTAAAGGGGAAGAAAAGAGTTGAATTACATGATGGCATAAGGCACATCAAAACACAAAGAGAAAGCAAATTAAAAGGAAAAGGATGAAGAGTTGAAATGTGGATGAACATCCACATTTCACTTACCATAATCCCCTGCAAGTGTTAGCAAAATCCAGCACATGCTCATCAACAAAATTCATGGAAATGACATGCTCAAAGTTCATACCAACCAAGATCAAACAATCACGCCAAACATAGCTCACACAAGCATTTACGTGTCGAGAACACGGAAGCATGCATCAATCAGCAAGAAAATCACCCAAACAATCATATTCAATGATCATATAATGATCTGTGGCATTTAGAACAAGTATGGGGATCAAACATGCTATTAATAACTCAAAAGTGGCTCACTGCTTCAGTGTTAACCGGTTAACCAATCCGTTAACCGGTTAACCATGCCAAAACCTGCGCAAAACAACAAAATTCAGGTGTGTTAACCGATTAACCAATCCGTTAACCGGTTAACGCTGTTAAGACAGCAGCAAATCCTGCAAAAATCAGCTTGCAACCAGCTTAATCAAATAATCCTGTACCAGACCAGCAAGCATTTGAACATGAAAATAGTGTATCAATTCACATTAAATGACATCATCAAGTTCATGAACATTAATACATAGATCCGATTACCAATCAATCAATCAATTCAAGCAACACAAGCAAATGTGCAAACACATGGTGGATCTAAAGCACAAGCATGCAAATAAGCTAAAACAGAGTTAGATCTGAATTTAACCAACCTACAAAGCTGAGGTGTGCTTTGGTAGTTGTTGATTGAGCTGGAAATGAGAGATCTCGCGATGAACTTTGAAGATCCGGTGCTAAACTTCACACCCCGTGCAAAATAAATGCAAGAACAAGCTCTTGATGCAGAATTTTGGATCCAAAAGTACTTCTAGATCCCAAACCAGATCTGAATCACCACTTAAACCAGAAAAAAGATACAATGAAGCTATGGATGGAGGTCTAGTTCCAAGATCTACACACCTCAAGGAAAGGTTATGTGATCTTCAAAGAGGAACTTTGAGTGATTTGGAAAATTGGGAGAGAAAAGTGAGAGAATTGTGGGTGAGAGGAGTGAAAATTCAGAAAAATGCGAGTGAAAAATGAGGGAGAGGTCATTTTGGTTTGGAGAGAAATGATTAAATATGGTTTAGGTTTGGGGCCCAAAAAATAGGCTTGGGATCCAAAATTATGGTTTGGTAGTGTGATTAGGATGTAGCAATGGAATGAGGCTTGGGCAAGTTCTCTAGATCCTTCCTTTTAATTTCCAATTAATTCAAAATGAATAAAAATCAGAAAAAGGAAATTGGACCAAAAATCACACATGCTGAATTGTTGTTGGAAATTCAAAATTCGTGGCCGTTAACCGGTTAACCAATCCGTTAACCGGTTAACGCCAGTGAATTTTGAATTTTCCCTCCTTTTGGTGGGAAACCTCAGGAATCGCCCGACGCCAACCGTTTTGATCTGATTTTGATCCTCAATCCTTCCTTTAGGCTTTGACCTTGATGTCAACCTTGTAACCTGCCTTGTGAGCTTCAAATTTCCCTGATGATTGATCATATGCCTTATGCCAGAACATGTAAATCCTATGCTTCATTTTTCTATGCAATATGCTTATGATGATTATGATATGATGATGATGCTAAATAGGAGAGGGCAAATTTGGGATGTTACAGCTGCCCCTATTCAAGCAACTGTTAATCTGAAAAGGACGGTAGCACGGGATATCGACCGTTCAAGATGAACTGTGGTTGAATACCAAGAAGACCTGAAATTTGCACTCTGCTGGAGAATGCGAGAAATGGGAACTAAACTCAACCAAATGATGCTTTGGTGACTAAAGTGGGGAGAAAGCAGACGAGCTCCTTCCAAGTTGAAACTGTTATTTGGGATAAGAATGCTTTGACAGACGAGTCTTCTTCGAACAATCCTGTTACGCCAGGTGCTGGACATACGAGCCCTCTTCAAATAAACCTGTTACGCCAGGGACTGGACATACGAGCCCTCATACATTTTGCAACATATGACTTGAGACAGACGAACCTCCTTCGGATAAACCTGTTACGCCAGGACCGGTAATGCACTTAACTCTGTGGGATAGACATGCATAATCAAGGTAGACGAACCTTCCTCATATATTATCCGCGGATATATGGTCTAAGACAGACGAGCCTTCTTCAAGCAAACCTGTTACGCCAGGTGCAACATTAATATGTGATGCTTGAGACAGACGAATCTCCTTCGGATAAACCTGTTACGCCAGGACCGGTAACCATTTTAACGTTTAATCCCACCGTCAGGGCTTTCAACATTTTCAACACAGATGAGTATTGGATGATCATCAAGGGAACACAGACGAGTGCCATAAGTCAATGATATAAACGAATATCAGACGATGATCCAAGAAACACAGACGAGCGCTTCAAACAATGATACAGACGAATATCAGCCGCTGGCACAGACGAATATAAGAAATTCAAACACAGACGAGCATTTGTAGTAGCAATACAGACGAGTACCAGAGTAATTATCAACACACATATGGATGTAAGCTAACACAAACGAGTGTCCAGACAATGCAGACGAGCCTCAAACAGATACAGACGAGTGCTGGAAAATGCATACGAGCAACATTAAATATCAAACACAGACGAATGTTGGGAAGTGCAGACGAGCAACAACAATCATGGACATAGACGAGTGTTGAGAAGTGCAGACGAGCAACAGTAAATACAGCCATGGGCAACTGCTGGGGAAAGCAAACGAGCAATACCAAAGTGATAACATGGACGAGTGTTGAGAAATGTAGACGAGCGGCAACCATCAAACACAGACGAGTGTTGGGAGGTGCAGACGAGCATCAAACAAATGCCTGACTAACAAGAATCACAACTCTGCAGGGGAGAACCAAGTCAAGAGGCTTTGACACTTAACTTTGATTAGGGGGATGAATAACTGTTTGTATCATCACATTGACCAAAAATAAATTGGCGACTTCTCTGGGGAACATTTCACTGATGGGGGTGAAACCCAAATATGAACCTTGTGGGGAAATCAGGCATTCAGCCTCCTGCTGGGCATACTCCACTTGTGGGAAAATAAACTGCTGGGGATCCCCATCTGTCTTGACTTAGCTGGGGAAAACTCTGTTAAATAACCCTTACTGGGAAACGAATTTTGACATTCTACCCTTTGTGGGGAAGCGAGGCCTTCAGCTGACTGCTGGGAAAACTTCACTGTGGAAAGACGACTCTGCTTGGGGATGAGAATAATTCAGTTAGCCTTGAAGTTCTGCTAGGGATATCATCTGCTCTAACTCAGCTGGGGAAATGTCAACCTTCTGGCTTGGCTGAGAGACATATTTGGCAATACTCTGCTGAGGAGAGACTTTGATAAGGAGAATTAGATCACAATAAACAGCACTGTGCCCCGGGTATAGTATGAAGACTATGTTGGGAAGATACGCCAATGAAAATTGGACTCTGACTACGGAGAATACCAACTCCTCACGAGGAAACCTTGTCAGCTGAAAGAAGATCTTATGCTCGAGGAAGAAATAAACTTCCAATGACCTGCTGGTAAAATAAATACCAGACATTCCCTGAGAATTAACACCGTGTTTCAAGCTTCTGAGCTCAACAGTTGCATGTTGATTACCAAGAGTGAACAAGCATTCCTTATTCCTGAAATTGTGCCATGCTGCATCATCTACAAAGAGATCATTTCCAGAGGATTTTAAAGAAGACAGGGCATCCAGAATTTCCCCAGTGTCTTCAAACTCTCGTAAATATTCAACATATCTTAAGATAACTGCCCCAGATTGCGTCCTGTAATGATTATTGCCCCACACCGGAGAGAAAACAGAAACCATGCAGTATCACACTTGAGCAAGGCTTTGATGTTAATCAGACGAGTTTCTAGGACGGGCAACCCGTCGTCACCTATGTAAGGGTTGTCCATTCGGTCTACGTAGACCGCCAAGTTGAAACTCTGGACATAGTCCACTAATTTTTTATAAGTCAACCTGTCCTCGATCCCTAGACTCGTGTGTTAGACTCGGTAATGACTGGTCGGCAGATCAAAATGATCTGGCTGCATCTTAGGGGGATCTTCGACATCAATTGCTCCACGCCCTTTGCATCCCGTTTACGAAAGTATAGGCTATCGAGAGCATATTGGGTGATCGGTTTCACCAAATACCATCTACCTTTGAAGTGAAGGACTGAATCAACATACGTCTTGAATAACCTCGAGGGTTGCTTGAAAGACACCCAGCTATGACACCCTTCTGCACTCGACCGTTGCAGGTGGAAAACACGGAAGAAGAGGGGCAACGTGCAGCCAATCCCAAGGTGCCAACAAACCAACTCGAACGCCCGAATGAAGGAGATGGCGTTGGGATGTAGTTGCGAAGGCGCCAGTCTGGGCCACCTAAAGACCCCCATCTGAAATTCGTTAAAAGGGAGCTTCATCCCCGCCTCCCGGAAGGCGAACTCATACATCGCGAACTGTTTTCCCGGGAAGCGCGAGCATATCCGGTCTTCTTCTCGAGGAGCGAAACACTGCTAGTTAGGTTTATCCTCAGGATCTAGCTCCTCGACTACTGCGTACACGGTGACACTTTCATCCACAAAATAAGACTCTTCATCCAATGGCTCGTCGGCGACCTACGACAGGTCATTCTGACCGGATGAAGAGGCGACCATATTTCCTTCCCCGAGTTGTCTTTCGTCAGCCGTACCTGAAAAGTAGAAGGGAAAAGTGAGTTCGACATTGCATCAAATCCACCCTTCCACCGCAGTTCAAGTGAAAGGGTGAAGAGATGAACACTCCAAGTTCTCGTTAACGTTGCCCTATTCAACAAAGGGATAGGTGAAGATCCCTCTCGAGCACTCACGGAACACCTAAAGTTCTTAAGAAAGCTAAGAGATTCTTGCCTGACGAATGCATAGGGAGCCCGCGACCTTCATCCAAAGTATGATGATTCTGGCTGGCCTATTCACGTAAATATGCATAATTCGCCCGACTCATGCAAATTGTGTCCGGGACGATCATACCTAAAACCTAAAAACTAGCCTAAAACGGTAATCTACTTACTCTAAGCAGAAAAATTACCACTATTACAACCTACCGAGCGTAAAAATAATCAGAAGAAGAAGATTCGAAGGGTTACCTGATATGGTGATGGAGGGGAGAGAGCGGTGGCACACGTGGAGCTAGCGGTGGTGAGCGGCGGCGACAGATGAATGTGGAGAGAAGTCTTGGCTGCTAGTTCGGTTAATCGTAGGAGCGAAAAAGTGAAATTAAATGGTTTCTCTACTTTATATATAGGGGAAATGCGTGAGAGGATGCGCCTAGGTAATCATTACCTAGGTTCCCTAGGTCGGCCCTAGCGTAGGAAATGAAGCGACACGTTTTAAATTCCTCGAACACGACACTTTAGAGAATTCTTAACGACGTCGAGCATCTCTATATCTCCCCGACTCCGTTAAACCTCCTCGGTTACCAAAGATGCCGCACACCAGACGACTCGACGTATGTCCTTCTCGACTTACCGAATAACTCGACATACCAATCATCGGGAAGACTTCCAACTACCCGAGTAGGTGTTTGTCGCGTCGGACAGACGCCCTACACATTTGACTGATGATGTGGAGACCACGTCTCTACATCACCTGCCACGTCATTCAACTCACCACCATTATCTCCTGAAAGATAGGGGCAGTTGGACCAAGGGCAAGACCACGTGATAGGTCTTACACGCTCTTACGCGTACCTTGGCAGTTCTTCCTTGGGTCTAGCTGATCCAGCCCAAGGGAGAACATTGGCCCAGCGCTGGGGGCTCACTATAAATACCCTTTTTCACTAAAGGGTCGGGTATTTTAAAACACTCTCTCTCTTACCATTTTATGTACCATATACTCACTTTGGCATCGGAGTGCCTTGCAGGTACACCCCTTCCTCGCTTGTCAACCATCACCCCGTTCGTGCTCGACCTCTGGAGGGCCTTTCTGATCAGGTAAGATCACCCTAATTCAAAAGTGAGAGAGGTTATTTGTTATTCTTGTATACTTGTAATTTTGTTTAAAGAGAAAGGAAAGAATAACAGTTTATAATCAATCATTGTTGTTTTCTTTGGTAACCCTAAATCCTAACCCTTGTGGGTTTCTTGAGAAACATATTATACTTTGTTTCTAAGGTTTCTAATTCACAACAGCATCCTATCATATCTCTCAATATTGCGAATATTTTCACCTTCGCCAATTTCTTCCTCTAACCACTGATTCAACTCCCTCTGCAGTTGATTGAGAGTTTGGATATTCCATAACAACATATCGATCAGAGGCTTCTCTCTAGAAAAAAATCATTTTCCCATAGCAGCGTGTATACATGATATCAATATTACTTATATATAAGAAGAGATATGAGAATATATGTGAAAATAATTGAACACATCACCACTATTTATAGCAAAACTTCAATTAGAACCATGTTTCCATATCAATTGGCGACACTTCCTAATTTTTACACATAGTCGCCAATTGGATTGGATACTGCATATGGTGTCTCTAGTCCAATTGACGACATCTCTTTATCTTTGTACATGGTCGTCATTTTGATTGGAGACTCTTTTTAAAATCGTCCAAAAGTAGGGTAGATAGAGAATTAAATTTAAAAAATATGTTATTTAGAGAATTTTTTTTAAAAAACTAAAATATTTCAATAAAAAAAATCTGAAATAGAAATACATGTTCATATGAGATAAAGAAAAAACATTGGTGAATTAGACTGTCCAAAAGTTGCCTCATAAATTCAATTGGGTGGCAGGTGGCTGGTCACACCACAGAGAACAAACACCCCAATCATTTATAACAGCATTAACTACACATGATGAAAATGATATACTCCCTCCACTTTTTCTTACTGAATATAAAATTTTGTTTTAAATTTGTTTTCTTTATTCTTTAAATATATAAAAAATATTTTCAAATTTTAACCTACATAAATAATTTATATACAAAATTATTGTATTTAAAAATTGAAAAATATGAATTATGTTTATTCTTGTTTGAGTAAAAGCTAAGGTCCTTGATAGATATATTTAATAATTATTCCAATTTTGGGAATAACCGAAGTTATTATAAGTTGTATATATTTTATTATAATCATGACGCTCCCAAAATCTATGTAATTGTTATTGATTGGTCGAAGTAAAACTTTTATCATAAAATATATGATTTATAGTAGTATAAGAATCCTTAAAATTGTATTATTGGAATTCAAAATATATATATATATATATATATATATATATATATATATATATATATATATATATATATATATATATATATATATATATATATATATATATATATATATATATCTTTGAGGTATATAAGCGAAACTTAGAGAGACAATGCTAAAAATTCTTTAAAGTATATTTTTCTAATTTATATTATCTTTATAAACATTTCTAAACGTCTTGTATTTGTGTTATTTATATATAAAGAGTTTGACAAATTGAAAAACATTTGGTTATAAAATAACCTTTGTTCTTATGAATTTGTAGAGACTATTTTCTTCTAACTCATTTGTAATATTTTGTAATAAATTTTTGAAGTATAGTGAATCATAGAGTTATTTTTTTTTTCCATATTAGATCGATTTGATTGAATTAGATAAATAAGTTTATTGTATATTCGTCTTTTATCTTCATCTTACTTATTGTGAAATTACTTGTATTGTTTGATGGATTCATTTTTTCCTGATGTCGATCATTTAACCTTTCAATTTCGTAACAACATCAATAACATTTACTCCGAAAAGGAATTTATAATTTACATACGAAAAGTGAATAATCTGAACTCTAAATGACAATCCTTGATCCAACGGTTCTTGGATGTTTGTTGGTCTCCACAATAAGATGTTATGGTGTGTGACCATATCATAGATTTGAAGTCATTGAATCACTCTGTAGAATTATTTTATCCGTGTATATCTGGGGTAGTAGAATTATTTTATCCCTCCCTGAAAACAAGTTGGAATTAATGTACACATTCTGAAAGGTACTCCTATACGATCTTTGTGCAGGTGCAAGAAGCCTATCCTAAACCTATCTCAGTGGAAGTATCCAGAATTGAATTTAAAGCATATATGGCCAAATCATACTGTCTGATTCAGTACCGGCATTTGTTAGATGCCTCAATTTATGGCTTTTGCTTTGCTTCTAGAGAACAAACTAACGAGGTAGCCTTAGAGCCCTAGCCTAGTAGGCTTGTATTCTTCATCTCTCTCACTTCCTCGCAATTAATTACTACCAGTACTTGTGACTATAACAATATAAAGATGTTTTAAAGATGAGAAAAGTTATGGATAATTGAAACATTAGGTCAATATTTAAATATATGGAGATGAATTTGAAGAAGTCTTGTAAGTCAAGTCACATATTTTGTGTTAGTTGATAAAAAATAAGAAGATAGTTTTATATTATTTAGGTGAGATATTATTTTTTCATTTGGAATATAAATCTTTGGTAAGTCTTGTAAGTCAAGTCACATATTTTGTGTTAGTTGATAAAAAAGAAAAATTGTTTCATATTATTTAGGCGAGATATTTTTTCCTCATTTGAAATATTAAATCTTTCGTATGGAGATGATTTTCTGATAGGTGATATTAATTTTCTCAATTGTAATTTAAATAATTTTTGTAATTCTTTGTATTATTTAAGTTAAGTTTCAATTGGTGTTTAATCTCTTCTTATCGGTTCACCGGTTCGGTGTTTTTGTTTTGTAATCAAGTTTGAGTATCTCTAATACTCGTTAATCGAATTCTTTGCTTAAATAAAACTTTTCCTCCTCACTTTGTTATATAAGGACATTTTACATTTTTTGTTTCATTCCAAAACACATCAAAAACTTATTTTGAGTTTTTCCTTCCTCACTCTTATAATTCTGCATCTTTTGAATTGTCGAAGCACCGACTTCTTCCCCTTTCTTTCTACTCGTTGAATTTTCCGAATATTTTCTTAAATTCTCTTTAGAAAATTATGTTAATTTCTCCTCGTTTGAGTTGAGAAATTATCAAGTTTAATCTTTGGATTCTCTTTAGAGAATTATTTGAATTTCTCTTTTTCAAGAGATCATTTTGAGTGGTCAAATGATCATTATTGAATTCTCTTTAAAAAATTATTGTAATTTCTCTTGGTTTGAGAGATTATTACGATTGGTCGTTATATCATATACTACGAGTGGTATCTAGTATAACTGTGGTCACTGTCTTTGACAAAACATTCAAGTTTGAGGGTCATCACTTCAAACATTGGCAAGCTAAAATGAAAAAATTCTAACCTTAAAGAAGGTTGTCGACGTTTTGACTTAGGATATTCTCGTTACTCCTTCTAGATCAAACGAACAAACTAATGGTAAGAACTTTGTGGATTCATATGGAAATGTTAAAGTTGTTGAATCTACTGTGAATGTTTTACTACTTAGGAAAGAAATCACCATATAGAAAGAGAATTATAACCTCTACAAAATCATATTTTGAATAGACTCACAAATGATTTATATGATTATTACAGTAGATGCGATAGTGCAAAACTGTTATCCCTAAATTTCGACGCTAACAATTAATGAGGTTATTTTGGCTTAATAAATGAGCTATTATATTATGAGCTAAAAAGAGGTCTTTGACCTTACTTAATAAAGGATGAGAGTCGAAGGGACCCACCTACTATTTTCATACTTAGTGAAACTCTAAGTTTGGAATATTTTCTAAGTGTTGAGAGGATTCGATCAGGGGCATGTTCGACAAAGATGGTAGTTATCAAGGGCTTTTAGTCTTCACACGTTCAAATTTGGAGGGAAAGTGGACGATCTTCAATTCAAATATAGAGACAAGTGGCGCAAGATGAAGCTTCTACAACAATTAGTGGGACAAGTGTCACCATCCTACGATAGTATTAGGAAGAAACCGTCGAAAACGGTTACTTTGTAATGTATATAAATAGCTACATTTAGTATGTGAATAATTGTGTGGAAATCATATGTACTAGTAACTCCGTAGACTCAAAGTATCCGCGTGTAGAGAAACAAGTGCAGTGAGAATGTACGCGATTGAAGCACCACCAAATTTATCTTCATGTCAATTTTATCTTTAATGTCAAATTTACTTTCAAGTATTTTACTTTCAAGTCTTTTATCTTTGAAGTCATTTACTTTCTGCAAACTTTTACATTAAAAGCCTTTTTACATTTCAAAGTCATTTACATTTCCAAGCAATTTACTTTTCATGCATTTTACTGTGTTTCTTTATAATTCAAGCATCTTTATATTCCTTGCTTTGTCTTTAAATTCATTTACATTTCAAGCCTTGTCTTTACTTTCATTTAAATTTCAAGTCTTGTCGTTTTACATTCCTTTATTTTTAAGTTTTTGTCTTTTAATTTGTTTTCCTTGTTCAAAACAATCTTTGAGTCTTGTTTAAGGATTCATAGACATTTTCCAAAAAACATTGCAATTACACAAACGACCAAAACTTAGCACATGTCCTAGGATCAATCTGGTCGATCCTGCGAGTAACCAAGGGTATTCTAGGTATCTTTGGAGGACCAACGCTTGTTTACCAATTTTGGGGGTAAACAAAAACATGATTGGGAGACTCTGAAAAAGAAGCCTATTGTTAGTTGCTACCTCAAGTATCAAATGGTAAAGATGAAAGGTTTGCGGAGACTCAATGTTATGAACTTCAAAAGATTGCTTATGAGACCATCCCTAAAGGTATGTATTTAGATGAACAATTTCAAATTTCTTTTATTATTGACAAATTTCCCCATAGTTTGAATGTTTTAAAAAAATTGTTGCGCTACAAGAAAATAGAAATTTAAACTGAGAGTTTGATTATTCACCTACAAGTTGAAGAAGGGTCTCAGAGACAAAATCAAAAAGAAAAGTCTTGGTTGTTTCAAACAACAACAAAAAATTTGTTGTAGTTCTACAGTTATTTGAAAAATGATTAAATAATCAAAACTACAATGCTTTGTATCGAATTAAGAATATGAATCCCTCTAGGACCCCATCTGCTCCGATTGCTAGGCAACAACCATGCATCAAAGAAATGACGTTTCGGGGTTCATCTGTTTTAATTGTGGAAAGTCGGGTCATATGACTAAGAGATGTAAGAGAGAGCTTAAACCTTGTGTTGCCCCTAATGTATAGGTTAGCCAGAATGATCAACAATTTATTATTTTAATAACTAAAATCAACATGATTGGTGAATATGATGGTTGGTTGTTAATTTCTCCTCGTTTGAGTTGAGAAATTATCAAGTATAATTTTTTTTATTCTCTTTAGAGAATTATTTGAATTTCTCTCTTTTTAAATAAATCATTTTGAGTGATCAAATGACCATTATTGAATTTTATTTGGAGAATTATTGGAATTTCTCTTGGTTTGAGAGATTATTATGACTGGTTGTTATACCAGATACAACGAGTGATATTTATACCATATTTGAGTGATCTTTCTACTGTAATAGGTTGTACTTCTATACCAATTATCTACATTTCATAACTTTGGACAGAATCGTAAAACGTTTTTAAGAGAAAGATCTAAACCCTAAACCCTTTTAAATTACTAGTATCGGAAACAAAAGTAGTTGAGATGAAGGTAGAATGAGCACTAGTATAGGAAAGGATTCAAATCCCTCTCACGTGTTAGAATTAAATAATAGTCTAATAAATTCGATCCGTTTAAATTAATTGAATTGAATTGAAGTTTTTTCTAAATTAAAATCAACCTAACATTAATTTGAATTTTTTTCCGAATTAAAATCAAACTAAAACAGATCTTATTTTGTTGAAGTGTAATTTAATTCTATAAGAGGTTTTAAGTTATTTGTTATACAAGTAAGTAGTTAACTAACTAAATTGATAAGATTGTTTGTCTTTGTTATAGTATTTTTTAAATTCAATTAGTATCCTATAAATAATCATTATTGATTCGTTAGTGAATCTACACAATTATAAGTAAATTTAAACAATGAGAAGGTTTAAACAAAAATAATCATTACTGATGGAAACAAAAATAATGACCTCCGAGGCATAGATAGATGAGTGGTATTTGGAAACATAATTTTCAAATGACATGATAAGTCATCGAAAATGACTAGTCAATTTTGATGATTCCATGCATGTAAAGTCCAAAGATTATGTGATCCTAGTTCTCAAGAAGTACAAGGTAATGGCAGAAAAACAACCAAGAAACAAAACCAAGATCCTTTGGAGTGATGAACATAGTAAGTACACTTCAAGAGAATCTGAAACCTTTTGAGAGTTTGAGAGAAAAGTTTGTTGTAAATCATATAATGTTAATTTATATATGTGTTGTGTGGGAGGTAACTCACAGTATTAATGTGTGGTTAATTTGCGTGATTTGTGTGTTTTGTATGTCTTTATAGGTATTGATTGGAGATTTTTTCTAAGAGAAAAAGATTGGCAATAAACTCATGGGAGAATTGAATAAGAATTGGAAGAAAAAAAATCACTTAGCCATGCTAAATTATTGTCAATCTGTAAAGTGAAATATTGGATCGAACTCTGATATGAAAGAGGTTTAGCATGAAATCGAAGTTGATTCACATGCTAGTGCAAAAATTATACATATTGTAGTCGAAGTTAGTTCTAGTATGTATGTCGAATTGGGTCTTGTGTTATGGATCTAATTGTTTAAATTAGTTTGTACCCTAGGTTAGTTTGTAATGGGTAATTGTTAAAAAGCGCATTAGGTAAGTATGTTAGTTTTATTATAAATAACATACTAGTCTTTCATCTTTTGTATAAGGGAAAATAAGAAGATAAACCCTAATTCAAAGTGAAAGAGGTTATTTGTTATTCTTGTATACTTGTAATTTTGTTTTAAGAGAAAGAAAAAAATAATAGTTTATAATCAATCTTTGTTGTTATCCTTGGTTACCCTATACCCTAACCCTTGTGGGTTTCTTGATCATAAAGAAACATATTATACTTTGTTTCTAAGGTATCCGATTCACAACAGATGGTAATAATTACGATCGTAATTTGGCCAATGATAACATGAAAATGTATCGTATATTTCGACTCGACTCACATGTAATTAGTGTTGTTTTATTATTTTTGTAGTATTTTGTTGTATTATGTTTGTGTTTCAGATATTTTTTAATAAGAACGTTTGTGCAAGAAAATCGGGAAAAGAGAAAGGAAATGAAGAAAAAGTGCAGAATTTGTCACTTTCAAGTGTATGGTGTTCACCACCACTTCATGGTGTTCACCATGTACCTCACAGCCACATCACCCACAACTTAAGGTCATGGTATTCGCCATGGGAAACTCAGAAAATCAAAAATAATTGTCAACTAACAGCACTACTTTGGAGGTTTCTCCCACTTACTCCATTACTCATACATGATCTATGGAAGTTAGTACACAAAAATTCTCCTATAAATAGACATTGGACTCACAATTTCAAGGCATCCAAGTTTTGTAGAATTTTCTAGGCAGTAAAATCACTTATTTCAAAAGCATTTATTGCTCACATCGAATGATAAATGCACATTAGGAAATTGTATCAAAATTCATCTGCTTGTACATGGATCAATGATTGCAATTTAATCTTGCCGTTATTTTATTTTTGAAGTTTTTTCGTTCAAGTTCTTCCACATTTATTTTCCCGTACTGCTATTAATTTTCGTAAGGATATTTACCTTATTTTGTTCTATGCACCTATTTACTTTTAGCCTTAATATTGTTGGTACTATTTAGATTGTCTCTAGTCGTTATTGTTTATATTTCTAATTTTTACATGTCATTTTCATGCACTAGTATATCTATGTCATTGGATTTTCCACGTATTATTCTAAGACAAATATATTGCACAACTAGTTTAACATATTACTTGCATTCATTATCATTATCATGTTTATGTTTACACTTTGCATAAATATTAATAATTTGATTTTTGTGTCGATTAGGTTTGGCTAATTTCCAAGAGTTTGATATGCGGGGACCGTTGTTCCGATGGGGCTCAGTAATTAAATTAGTGTTAATTTTTCATAAATTATTCTTTTGGCTTTAGTTTTCAATTTTAACTCAAAAGGTTTTGCACGAGAGTGAAAACAACAAGGCTTCAAGTTGATAGCACGAGAGTGTGAGGCTTGAACCAGATAGTGAAAATTGGGCATTAATCCTAAATACAATGAGAGTTGCAGGGATTAATTTGGATTTATTTAGTTTTCAAAAAATACTTCTTGATTCAAATGGGCGGATGAGAGAAAAATCTCTTGGTTTGGGAGTATAGCTTGCATCAATAGTGCGAGAGTGTGATATAAATATTTTTAAACTGGTATTTTCTACTGAAAGTAATTTAACATTCAATCAACGCCAATGAATTATTGAGCCCCTGAGGTACATTGGCTTCCACATTCTGGTCTCTCCTTTCTGATATATTTTCTATGTTTTATTTTAGTTATAGTTTTAATGTCTGCCTAGCCAAAATTTCATTAGTCTTAGCTTTATATTGCACCAATAGATAGTGATAGGTTAACATTGGTCTATGTGTGTTCGACAATCTTGTATATTATTTTGATATTTTCCTGCACATACGGACGCGTCAAGTTTTTGGCGCTATTGTCGGGGACCAACAGTCAATATTGTGATTTCGTTGTTACACCGTATAAACTAAGGCATTCTTGTCTCTATCGCTTTATATCACCCAAATTTTCTCTACAATTATCACTCCCAGTATTTTGAGGAACCGAGAGATTTCCATAAATCCAACCTTGAAATATTAATGGAGGATTTCATTGTAACTCAAACTCACTCTAGGCTAGAATCTATGATGAAGCGCTTTGTGGAGACACAAACTCTCTAGAATGAAGAGTTTAGAAAACAAATTTTCCACGGTAATGAAAACATTAGGCAACTGAACATTGTGGTCAAGTTCCTCGCAACTCACAGCGAGGCATTGGAGACTCAAACTTCCTTGCTCGCACAGACACCTCTAGGACCCTTGTTGGAGTAGAAATAGAGTAGGGCTTTTGTTATCGTTCCACAAATATTGTTTTGTGATATCACTGTCATTCTACAATCGCGCTAGTTTCGGACTTAATAGTAACAAAGGGGGTTTTGGTTTTTAGTAATGTTTCATTTTGTTTGCATAACAGATTAAAAAGCTAACGGTAAAAATTATTGGGATTTGAAAGTTTATAAAACACATGCCAAGATTAGGGTTCGACAAGCCATTTTGCACGGATAGAATCAATCAAGCAGATGAACTCGTTTAGACGATAAACATAATCACAATATCCTCTTAAAATGTTTATTTCTAACACAAAAATTGTGATTTTTACCATTTTGATCCATTGATGATATCTCACTTAATATATCAAAATGGCAACATTCAAGATCAATACAAAGTGGACATCAAGTCTCATAACTTTCTCTAGCCTATGTTCTTTGATAGATGAAAAACCTAGATAAAGTGTGGAATACATTTCTCAATCATAAAGCACCACAAGGAATATATCATAAAGACAAAGTTTTTCACCATATATTTATCATCACAAGTTCATACATAATGATTAACACCTATACATACAATGGAAAGACTTATCTACCTTCTAATCTTGACACAAAATCTGCTTAGCTAGCTATAACGATGGTAGCTTCCATTATAAGAAATAGATGAAGAAGAAAAAGCATCAAAGATGATCTCCCGACTATTGATACGTCGAATCTTCGAAAACAAGGAAATATATTGAGTTTAGGGTTTTTGTGTCTAAGAAAAAGTGTCATCCCACAAAAAATGTTGTTCAACCCATTATATAGGGGGCTGAAATACGCAGAGCTCGCTAAGCGAGCTATCATTTATTGATCAACCCGCCTTAACTCACTAAGTGAGCTTCAGGCCATGATAAGCGAGTAACTCTCTGTATTATGTTGTTTTTGGTCGTTAGGAGCTCGCTAAGCAAGCTAGTAGCGAGCTTCAAAAATACACTTTCTTCAAAAGTCTTCAAAAGAGTGTTCCCTTGATTTGTGTTGTCCAATCCAACGACAAAACCTACAAATATAAAAACAAATGTTATATAAGTGATATTATTAAATCATTTAAAATATACTACGAATATTTACCGGAAACAACGGAAAAAAGCATCGGATAACAATTTAAGATCATGAAAAGTGCCAAAAACTAAACTACATATTAACACAATTTAGCACTTATCAACTCTCTCCAACTTGCTTCTTTGTTTGTCCTCAAACAAAGGTAAGATCAAATAGAAACAAGCAATAGATCGGATAAAGACAACACACAAAAAATGATGGTTCAAACTTAATCGATGCGCAACAAGTAGTGTTCAGCTTCAAACAAAATCTGAACATAGTTATGAACTAACTTCTAAACAAAAGTAACAAGTAACTTATCACAAGAAATCAAATGTTCAAACGGGAATCGCCTACTTTACTCAGATTAGTCATGATCAATATCTACGAGGGACAAAACACTCTCATAAGTAATTGTGCCAGCATCCAAAACAATTCATGCATTCATCTATCAAATTCAATAAGGAAATCAAGGAAACAAAGATCTCATAAGGGCTTCTCAATGTTGTAACTTGGAAAGGTTGAACAAGAAAGGGATATATATATATATATATATATATATATATATATATATATATATATATATATATATATATATATATATATATATATATATATATATATATATATATATATATATATATATATATATATATATATATATATATATATATATATATATATATAAAGACCAATGATTCAAAGTGATTATAAAAAAAATTCAAAATTTTGAAGAACAAGTCGACTTAATCAAATCTCAATCCAATTCACTATTTTCCTTTCTTTTTCTTTTCTTTTCATGGTGTCCTCTCTTATAAGATTCACATGCTTCTTTTACATTTCTTTTTGAGCAACTCACAATTGAGTGCAAAGCATAATAAATAACACTTTTTTTCTATTTTATTTTTCATTCAAATAGGGACCATTATTTTACCACACTAGTTCTTTTTCACACCACAAACACTCTCCCCAACTTTAAACCACACCATACATAATGACAATGTTCTTCAAACGAAAGTATGTTCAAACAAAGGGGATAAGTGTATTAAGAACAACTAGAATGAATCACATCGATTTTTCTTTATGATAACAACTACAATTGGTTTTCTCGACATTTTTGCCTACATTTAAATTATGATTCATTCTATTGTGTGAAAGCTCAAGTATAGTTATCAAATGCTCACACTTCTCACCGGGTAAAATAAAGCTAAAAAGTGTCATACCCCAAATTTTGACCCGCTTTATATACTTTCTAGTGCCACTTTATTTTGAATAAATAAAATAACACAATTGGTAGAAAGAGCGGTATAAGGGATATAAGTCTGAGATGTTATGATTATGAATCTCATCTTACTCACTTTTTAATATTTTATTTAATTTTTCTTTACTACTAACCTTTTCTATTATTATTTTTAATAAAAAATCACAAAAATAGCATTTTTATTATTTAATTTTTAATGTTCGTATTTGTTTTTAATGCATATTTAAAAATATTTTTTTTCATTAAAATCATTATTTTAAGGAAAAAATCACAAAAATCAAATCAAATCAAATTTGTTTTTCATTATCATTATTAAATTATTACTTTTATTTAAAATATGTTTTTTTATTTAAATTCACCTAGCCATGAACTTATCCAGATTCATTGGCTTGGGCTCTAAGAAATAGATGAAAATCAGGTCAAAGGAAAATCTTCCTAAATTGAAAATTTTCATTTAATTCTTTGACCTTATTTTTTCCTATAAATAGAGCATGTTTTCTACATTTTTTCACACATAATTTACAAAATCACACCCTAAAGTTGTTGTTGTTCACACTGAAGAACAACAACACTAAAACCCTAAACCTTCTACAAGCAAAAAAGGAAGAAAAGAAAAGATCTTGCGTCAAAGAAGAAGAGAGAAAAAATACAAAAGAAAAGGAATCAAAGGAGAAGAAAAAGGGAAAGGGAGAGGACGAGGCTCATAACGTGGATTTCTTCCCCCGATAACTTTCGGACGGGTAATTTCTTATCTTGGTATCCTTATTATTGTCTTATGTTGTATGATATGAATGTTGTGGTGTGATGTATAGATCTTTGGTAAGAAAAAAGTATAATAATATTAGATTTATACATAATAACAATGTATAAAACTATAAACCTAGAGTTGTCCTTTTTTATAACTTTGTAATAGTGTAGCCTAAACCAGGTTCAGATAAAAAAAAATTATCTTAAACCGATCCAAGAAAAAGAATTGGGTTTCAAAAAATATATATAGTTTTAAGTAGGAGTTTATACAAATTCCTAATTAAATTTAGAGATAGAGATTCTTAATTACATTGTATATATTTAACTTTGATTTTGGATATATGATTAACTTAATCATTTTTTTTAATAATGAAAATTTATTCATTTGGGTTATTTATAAAATATTTGAGTTTAGTTTTTAATTTGTAGTTTATAATAATCTACTTATAATTTGGGATTTTATTTACATAAATTTGAATGTTAATTATATTTTGAGATTAATCATAATAATTAAATGTTATGGGTGTGTTGGGATTTTAATAAAAGTTTAATAAAAATTCATTTAGGAGATAATATTTCTTCTAATTTTTTTTATAAATTTAATGATTTATATGTTTGATATTTTTTCTAATATAATATTTTGAGAATAAATCATTTTAATGAGGTTGGATTAATGACACTTTTATGGTTATGGTCATCTTTTAATTCATGGATATTTAATATTTAAAATATATTACAATCTATTTTTGGGAATTATTCAATGTTTAGAAATTAATGGATTTTATTGTTTATAATTTTGTGTATTTAAATATGGGCATATTTCTAAATATGGATTTATATGATAAAATAATGGTTTATAATTTTAGAGAAAATTGGTTTATAATCTTTGATGTGGGGTTTTAAGTTGGATTTACTTATTTGGAGAAATTATTGTTATAGTTACTTATTTGATTAGGTTGTTTTAAATAATTGGAATTAAATTATTTTTTTAAAATTAATTTTCATATTATATTATAAAATGTTTGAGGGAATTTTAATTTAAAATTTTCTCATAAGATAAGTTAAGGGGTAAATTCTAAGAGATATTAGAAAGGGTTTCACTAAGGATATTTATGGGGTTTCATAAGGAATATTCTAGGATTTTATTTAAGGGGTTTCAAATGTGGGGTTTTGTAATAATAATCAGAGTTTTCATAATAACTTTAAAAAAAATGTTTAAATCAATTGTTTTTATAATAATATTATGGGGTTTTAAAGTATGGATTTTAAATAATTTAGTAAATGGGTAGTTAGAAATAATAGGAATAAAGTTTGGGGTAGGGGAATAGAACTACGACGCTTTGATCCCTCTTTTGAGGGTACGTAGGCATAGGGTCTTTATACAAAGACCTTAGCGAGTAAAATTAGATTAAAAATTAGGTCCTTCATTATTCATGCGATATGAATTTGCTTTCTAGAATCTTAACACAAACAAACCCTAAAGACTAAAAATGATACTATTAAATATAACAGAAGTGAGGGGTGTCTAACACCTTCCTCCCACTTAATCGACTCCCGAACCGTAGATCTCTACCTTAGGATTTAGGTTTATCCTTATTTCCCTTTAAAAAAATAGGATGACGACTCTTAGTTTTTAAGCCGGCCGCGACAACTGGCGACTCTGATAGGGATTTATTTATGAGAGTTTATCCTAACTTTAGGGTTTTAAGGTTTAGTTTGTGGGGATCTTCCTTTTTTTATTTGTTTTTGGGATAGTATTTTGTTTTTATTTTAAATATTTGTTATTTAATATTATATTTGGGTTATCATATACATATGAGTTTTATTTTTATTATGATTATTGTTATTATTATATTATCATATTATTTTTATTATTGTCATGATCATGGATTTTGGAGGGAATTTGTGTGAAGCAAAAACTCAGACTGAGATTAACCCTAGGTTATTAGGATGTGGAACAAAAGTGTCTTTGATGGGTTTACGTCTCGTCAATGCATGAAGGCCGCACTCGAAATAGTCAAAGTGCAATAAACATGTAGAAGATTTCAGCCTATCATGAGTAGACGTATCACATCTATGTGAGGTTGCACTTCGTCAGAGAGATGATCGAGCATAGAGAAGTCCAAGTGCTGAAGGTTTCAACTGATGACAATGTTGTTGATATGATCACCAAGATATTATTCCCTTCTTTTGTGTATAGTTTGTTCAAAGGTGGAAATTTGTGGTATTTTGGATCGAACTCTAGTATCGACAAGGGTAGCTTCATGGTTCTCCAGAAGATTTAGTATGAAGTTGAAGTCTGTTCACATGTTGATCTTGTATGATGTAGTCGAAGTTCTATGATTGTTAGCATGTCGAATTGGGTCTTTCTTGTAAGTCCAATTGTTTAAGTTTTGTTTGTTACTCAAGTTAGCTTAATAGTCTATAAATAGACTAGTTCTCTCAGGTTGTTGAGAGTGATTAATTGTTGGTATTCACTTGTAATCTTTAAACTCTATTGAAAAAGTGAATAGTAAAACAGATTTAACCAATTCTTATTCTTCTTATTCCTTCTTCTCTATCTTTTGTAAACCTAATGGGGTTTTTTGTGATTGTTCAAGAAACTCAATTTTTTCTCATATTTTAGTTTGTTCTTGAGGACATCAATTTATAACATCATCGCTATTGATTTTTTATTTGTTATTCACACGGTCTTAAAGGAGTGTGAAAGTCCTCGTGCAATTTTTTAAAACAATTCTGGTTAATTTGTTTGTTTTATTTGAATTTATTTTTTGCTTTCGATGCATTTTAAATAAATTGATTTTGAATTCATTAAGATATTGATGCTTTCATTTTATTAATAAAATTATGTTTTCCACTATTTTATTTTATTGCATTAAGATATTGATGCTTTCATTTTATTAATAAAATTATGTTTTCCACTATTTTATTTTATTGATTTAACTATTGTTAGTTTTTGTGAAAAACAAATTACTTGTATTCAATATTTTAATCATACTTAGCATTCGTAGAAAGAAATGTCAACTTGTTCCAAAGAATGGGGAATAAAATCCTTCCAAAGACGTTTTGGGAAAGGGAATGGAGAATATATCCCTTGTCCTATCTTAATTACCATACAATTTTTAAATATGTATAATTTTACATTTATATATTATTTGTTGTCTTATTGAATTTTTCTTCTTTTTTAAAAAAAAAAAAGAAATTATAACATATATGTTGTGTTAGAAAAAGAGAAATTAAATATTTTGAAGTTTGAAATATTTGATGGTGGTAATTTTCATTAGCATGAATTGAGTATTAACAAAACAAATAAAGTTATCAGCGAAGATTAGTTTCTATATTTGTTTGGTGTTTTTAAAAAAAATTAATATCAATTTGATTAAAAATAATTAATTTATTTCATATTTTATAATGTTTATAGATGTCTATGTGTGGGTGCAAATTTTAGTGCATGGTGCATTTTTCTACAACTAGAATTTTTGGTTCTACTATGAGCTGTATCAACCTTTTGGCCAGCAAAGTCCTTGTCTTAGGCTCCAAAATTTTAATTTCTTTAACTAGAAATTCGACATGTAGAGATAACAGCAAATGAGACATTGTTTGAGATACTATTTGATAGCAACAAATTAAACATTTTGTAGAGATAACAACAAATGAGACATTGTTTGATATAGGCTTGTAAGTAAAAAAAAAAAATTGTTAGAATGATTATTTGATAAAGCTATTGTTCATTTTAAAATAGGTTTGAACAATTTAAATTGCATAATGATACTTTTGGATTTCTTTTTAGTATTGAGAAATTAAAGTCACCAAATGATGAAAAAGTTAAAAGAATGGACGGTCATTAAAAAATAACAAAAACTCAAGTATTGATGGATTGAATTTATTTAAAAAGAATTTATTCTTTCCTAAATGCATATGTTGCTGATAGAATATAGTTAACAATTTATGTAAGGGTTGTTAATTCATGTAAGTGTTGTTTGTGCGAAACCATTTAAGGTTGTGTTTGTTTCAAATTATAAAAAAATATTCTTTAGAATCATATTCTTTGGAATCATATTTCTTAAATTATTATTCCTAGGAATTATATTCCCACTTGTGTGTTTGGATAAAAAATAAATTTTCAAGGAATGATTACATATTTATTTAATTTAAAAATTAAAAAATAATAAAAAAATAATATTTTGTGAGTAGTAGTGGAAAGTTATAGGAAGTTAAATTTATTCTCATGAGAATGTTGGATTCCCACTCTTTATGCATAAGAATAAGTATGACAAGAATTATGTGAAGAAAACATTTCTGAGAATAAAAAGTACACGGGAATAATTTTTAAAAACTTGAAACAAATTTAGGATTGTTGCATTTCACATGTCACATTCCTGGGAATGTAATTTCAATCCTTGAAAGAAACACACCCTAATAAAATTTTATCTAAGATCAACTATTTTTCTATAAAGATTAAATGGATTGATTTTATTATATATTAAAAAGGAACTTTAAATAAATAATTTTACATCTTAAAAAATTCAAAATATAAAATTTATTTAAATTATTTATATAAAAAAAAAATTATAAGCATCTCAAAAACTTCAAAAAATAAAATAAATTTAAATTATTTATATAAAAAAATTAATTTTATAAAAATCAAATTCTTATAATTCGCTTCAAATCTTAATATTGATTGAGACAACTCTCATTATATACTAGAAATACCTTTGAGACATCTCTATCATGGCGGAGATATCTTTATCATGTGCGACGTTTGATAAAAATGATCAATTGTGTTTTTTTTAAACAAAAATTAGACATTTTAGAATGTATGTTAAGATTAACATCTCGTGCATTAATAGATAAAAGTAAGTAGAAGCTATTTCTAACATCAATGAAAGATTTTCTCAAAAAAAAATCATTCATGAATCATTTTTGAAATTATTCTCCGATTTATCTTTTGCTTATTTGTCATTAGTAACTAACTGCTATGAAAATGTAGTTTTTTTATTTAATAATTAGTTATTAATGAATTCACATAAATTGTATTTTTTGTTTAAATGTATTTTTGTTCTCTCTATCTTGATCAAAATTATTTATTAGTCTTCAATTTTAAAACTCAAGTTTTTAGTCTTTCTATTTAACATTTCTAGTAATTTTGTTGATGCCCTTCAAAGTTGTAGAAATAGTGTCATAACGTGCGACAATGATGTCGTTAGGCTTAATTTTCCATCTCAATAAAATAATAATTATACATAAAAAAAAAAATATATATATATATATATATATATATATATATATATATATATATATATATATATATATATATATATATATATATATATATATATGGGGACCCAGAAATATTTTGTTGTGGATGCAACTTAAAATAAAAAATAGAATTTAATTGATATACATCGGCGGTATAAAATAGTTTATATATATGGACGGATCCAAAAATATTTTGTTGTGGAGGCAACTTAAAATAAAAATATAATTTAATTGGTATATACTGGCAGTGTAAAACAGTTTTACATGTCAGTTAATCGTGACCGTTAAATTTTAATTACAATTTGACTTTAATTTTGATTATTTAAAAAGTAATTCTTTTGAGTGATTGTGATGCACTGACTGTATAAAAAAATTTACACTGACAGTGCATAACAATTAATCTCAATAAAAATATAACATTAAAATTATAATTAAAAATATAAATAAATTTACATCATTTAAAAAACAAAAAGTTAAGATATTAAATATCTGTATCCTTAAAAAATCATTCAAAACTGTAAATATATTTAACTGAAATATATTCTACATATCGTATATTTTAAGTATATTTTAAGACACAAAACATATATACTAATCCACGATGAATATAATTTGTATACAAAATTAATATAAGAACGTATTTTCATATAGATGAATTAACAAAAAAAATTGTAGTGGGGGTTAGGACACGCACAAGCTTGACTTTGGGTCCGTCTAGAAAGAAATTATATAAAGAAAATCTTTGTTTAAAGTTTCTGAGTCATCAAAACAAAATAATCAAACCAAATAAAAATTGATGAAAACAAAATTACAATAAAAAATACTCTTTTTTTTGTAAAAAAACAGAAAATACTCTTTTTAAAAGACTTGGTATTTGACCTTAAATCCGATTAATTTAAAAGAATTAATCTCACAATCTATTAGAAAAACGTACTCTTAAAGTCAAAATATTCCCGAACACTCTAAGAAACAAAGTATTACATAACATGGGGATGAAACAGAATTTTAAAATAAGAGAACAATACTCAATTTGATTAAAATATGAAATTTAAAATACGTTGAAGTCTTGTATTTTCAACTTCTATTTAATGATTTTATTTGTTTGATCATCGATTATTAAATAATCCAAATAATCAACCTTTTTATTTGTTTCTTCAACGAGATTGCTTGTTATTAAGATATCATCCACATAGAGCAATATGATGACATGTGAATTTTTAGGTGAGAATCTGAAATAAACACAATGATCAAAGTTGTTCCTTGTGAAATCTATGTGTATCATGAACTTGTTGAATCTCATATTCCATTGTCCAGGAGAATGCTTCATGCCATATAATGACTTATTTGGCTTGCACACATTATCCTCCTTACCTTTTTCTTCATACCCTTCATGTTGCTTCATCAAAATTGTTTCGTCTAGATCACCATATAGAAAAGCAATTTTAACATCCATCTACTCCAATTGTAGGTCGAACCTGACCACCATAGCAAAGAGCATTCGGATGGATATGTGTTTCACAATAGGAGAGAATACATCATTGAAGTTCATTCCTTCCTTCTAAGTGAAGCCCATTGCAAACAGTCTCACCTTGAACCTTTTAGACATAACTTCTTCAATTCCTTCTTTTACTTTAAAAACCTATTTACAACTAACTAACATGTCCCCTGCAGAATTTCCGATTAGCTTCCAGGTGTGGTTATCATGAAGATATTTTATCCCATCATTCATGGCTTTCAACCATTCTTACTTATTTTTTACTTCTCATTACTTATTTTTAATCTCTAGGTTCTTCATCGAGAACCTCAGTTGTTGAGATTAAAGAAAAATCTACAGGTCTGCTTAACCAAACCTTTGAGGTGACTTGATGACTCTTCTCAACATGTCGCATGCAAACAGGTAGTCATCAACAGTTTCCTCATTTCCTTCAACATCATATGCTTTTTCAACAACTTCATTTGGATTTTTATCATGATTGTGCACTTCATTTCCCAAGTGTTCCACCTCAATAGGAAACTCTTCATGTTCTTGATATTCTTCAGAGATCTTTGCATTTGGACCAACATCATCAGTTTTCTTGAATGTCATTTCTACTTCATTGAAAACCACATCACGCCTTGTAATACACCCCATATGACTTGGTTCTAGGAACCACAACCTATAGGCTTTGACTCCCTCGAGGATACACAAGGAACATGGATCTCAGAGTTTTATGTCCGACTTTGTCTTGCCCTAATGTGAGCTAACGATACTTAGCCAAATACTCTAAGATTTGTCGAGATTTGGGGGATGACCTGACCAAATTTCTTCAGGTGTCTCCATTCCCAAGGAAGATGAGAGACATTTATCATATATGATGTTGTTACGACAGCCTCAGGAAAAAAAAACTTCTTCAATCTAGCACTGACCAATATACATCTAACCCTTTCAATGATTATACGATTGAACCTCTCATTCAGGCCATTTTGCTGAGGAGTACATGTTATAGTGTTGTGTCTAGCAATACCAGACATAACACAATGTCGAAGGCTTCTTTATTGAAATCAAGGTCATTGTTGCCATCAATCTCTTGACCTTCTTGTCAATTTAATTTTCGACCAGAGTCTTCCAACTTTTGAAAATTTTTAAAGTTTCATCCTTAGTTTTCTGAGTGAATACCCATAACTTTTGTGAATAATCATCAACAATGGATAGGAAATATCTTGCATCTGTTTATTAATAGACTTCTTACAGGGCCCCAAAGATCAACATGAATGTAATCAATGGATTCATGTGTTCTTTGTTTGCATTAAACTTCACTTTACAAGTTTTTCCAAATACACAAGGCTCACAGAACTCCAGCTTTTCAACCTTCCCACCACCTAACAAATTTTGTTTTCCCATTTCGACCATGCTCAATTCACTAACGGAAAAATATCATGTGTCATAGCTTCATCTTTAACACGGGCTTTGTGGATGCAAGATCTGATGAACCATTTACAACCTCAACCTCAATGGTATACAAGTCTTTCCTATTGATGTCTCTCAAGACTTCCTTTAACCCCTTTATAACTCCCAGAATACCATACTCTCCTTTCAAAACATATCCTTTCTTGTCGGATTCACTAAGAGAAATCAAATTTCTCTTAAGATCGGGTACATATCTGACGCCAATCAACAACTTTATTGACTTATCATGGAGTTTGAATCTCACAGATCTAATCCCTGCAATTTTGCAGGCTTTGTTATTTTCCAGCAACACTGATTCACCATCTTAATCACATAATTCCTTAAAAACATATTTATTTGGATTCTTGTGCCAAGTGCAACTTTAATCCATAATTTGTAATTCATTCCTTGCAAGAGTTGTTTCTCGAAACCACCAGGACATGAGATGATTAATAATAAACTTGAACAATGGTTGCATTGCCATTATCCTTGCTATCATTGTAACTCTTTAATCTACCAGGACACATTTTTCTTATATGACCTTCCTTCTTACGGTGGTAACACCTAATAGAAGGAACATTACCACCATAACACATGTGTTGATATTTACCCTTCTTCTTCTCAAACTTACCATCCTTCTTCGAGAATTTTCATTTTACGGATAATACTTCACCAACAGATGATGGCTTGTGCTCCTTTATTTCGTTCAAGTCCTTCGAGTAAAAGGTCGATTAAACTTCTTCAAAGGCCAAAGACTTTCTTTCGTACATGAGAGTTTCTTTTAAATGAGCATGAGATCTAGGTAAAACACATAACAACAACAACATTTGATCTTTATCATTGATGTTAACATCAATATTCTCCCTATAAAGAATTAGCTTGTTGATCATATTCAACTGCTCAGTCAAGACTTTGTCTTCACTCATCTTAAATGAATACAAAGTTTGCTTCAAGTAAAGACGATTGACCAACGACTTGGTCGTGTACAAACCTTTGAGTTTGTTCCACACATCTATTGTCGTTTTCTCCATTAAGACTTGACGGAGAAGCTTATCACCAAGACTCAATATGATTTCATTGTCATCTTTCTCGATCATTATCGTACTCTCATTCTCCGTTAGGGAAACATCCATCTTTTCCGATCCCTTCAACGCTTCCAACAAACTCTGTTGAACAACAAGAGTTTGCATCTTCAAGCGCCATAATATGAAATTGTTTACTCTAGAGAATTTCTCAATCTCATACTTCGTTGATGACATCTTACTCCACACTCACCACACCCGTTTGTTATGATAAACGATAAAAACGAAGTAAAAGCATGAGAAAGAGAAAGTTTCTTAATCAAAGAACAAGAAACTGTTCAATTTCCAAAGAGAATAGAGAGAACAATAGAGTTGGTTAAGACAATTATTGCATTCACTTTCTCATTGAACGCTAAATGATTACAAATGAAACAAAATAACAAGCAATCTCTCTCCTAACTAGTGAGAGAACAATCTATATATATAACATACATAGCTACTACATACTTCATTAGTCTCATAAAAAAAGTCTTATTTGAGTAATGTGTGATTCTTAAGAAAACAATTAATTATAATTAATAGAGTTGTTGAATAAAATGGAAGATAATAAATAAAAATATAGTATTGAAAAAATAATAATAAATCTTGATATTATAAAGAAAAAAAAATTAGACAGAAAAAATACAAATAACAGTTTTTATGAGACATAATACATAATAAGCTATTGTCAACCACTACTCGCTCATTCGACTCCCTACCGAAAATGGAGTTCGACCCAATTATACATAAATCTATCACTAGTTGAAAGTAATTGACCATAAACCATAAACTAGCACACCTTTTTGTTACTATTATAATGGAAGACTCAAGATGAACAATGTGAACAGATAATAACAGTAAAACACTTTCCATAGCTAAACAAATAATGCACCTTAATTCCAAAAATAGACAAACCTTCCATGTTGAATGAGACATTGATCATTACAAGGATGATGCTTTGAAGCTTTGTATCAAAACCAGAAGGCAAAAAGCCACACAGTGAGAGTTGACAAGTCACGTGTGACATATCCTATTCATTCATCAGTGAAAATTTTGGTTTATTTCATCACTTGATACAAAGTTTATGACTTGTTTGGCTTGATATAGGTATGTTTATTAAATAGTTAATCAAACCATAATACTTTCACATATTGATTGCAGGCAATAGTCTTATATGATAGAATCTATAGGAGTTTGTTTACCTGAAAGTATAAAGTTTGATCATGACTATAAGGCTTATGTATTAAGGAAGATTACGACAAGACATGTTTTAGGCACAACATAGTGAAACCAGTTCCTATGCGAGGAAATCTTTAAGGCTTGTAAAATAGTTGTTGTACATGATATGAAGATATGTTGTCAGTATATAGAGTTGTCAAAATCTATTATGGCTGGCAGCCACTAATGGTGCATTTTTGTTTAACATAAATTTTAATTTTTATAACTAATATAATTACTTTTTAACATAGAATAATCCATATTGAATTTCCTAAAAATATCTCAATTCTTCAATTTTTTTTTTAACTTTGGATGAATCACTAATCAATCTAGAAAATGATTGATTTTGCGGTGAAAAAAGGGGGAAAAAATAGATTTTGAATAAATTATTTTTAGGATTAATAATTATTTACCCTCAGTAGTATAAACGTGTTTTGATTTATCCAATTTAAAACAATTTTTTTGAATTATATTCTGAAATTTTAAAATTTTAAGTCTTTTGCTTCTAGATGGAAAATTATCCAGTAAAATATATTTTTTTGATTTACCTAATTATTTTTATACGCTTAAAGGTATCCAAAAATTTCAAGAAATAATCTAATTTCTTTTATAATGAGTAAATCAATTAAATATAAAACAAGTTATGTTTGGATAATTTTATGTAAAATTGAATTCAACAACAAATTCTAATGAAAGAATCACCTTTAAACTAAAAAAAATTAAGTGTGTGTTTGGATGAAGTAATTGAAAAATTTTAAGAAATTTAAAATTCTAGGTAATTCAAATAATTCAATTAGAATCCATTCAATTTTAAATTATATTGTTTGGATAGAGTATTAAAATGATTCATTTTAAAAAAACTTGGGGCAATTTTCATAATTTTTTAAAAAAATTGGTTAAATCTAAAATATGAAAAATATGGATCAATTTGTAATTTTTGAAAATTTGAAGGACCAATTTGTAAATTTTGAAAATTATTAGGGACTTATTTGTAATTTTTGGAAATTTTTGGATAAATTTGAAATTTCCATAAAACATGAGAACTATTTTGCAAAATATGAAAATTAATGATAAACAATTTAACATTCATATTATATATAATGATGAAGCAATTTGAAATTCATTACTTTTTGGTGTCATTTTAAATTCCTTAAATTTAACATGAATAAAATACTCCATAAATTTATATCATTTTAACAATTGTTCATATTTTTTATCCAACAATGGATTGTGGTCAAGTCATTTCAAATTTTCTCAAAAAATTATTTCCCCTTATTAAAATGCTTCATCCAAACACACCATAAATTTTACATTTTGAATCTACATTAAAAAAATCAAAAACCTCACGATCATACAAAAATTAATTCTACATTTTGACTTTCTAAAAATTAAATCAAACACACACTTAATATAAAAGATTATACATTTTGAAAGATTCATATTAGTCATTCATTAAGTCAGATATTGAATTTTCAATTTATTTAAAAAATGTCATCATACTCTTTTTTATTTCTGAATTATATCTTTGGATTCATAATGATTCTTTAATTTTTTTTCGTATTAGATTGGTCATTTAACTCTTAAAATATGTTATGTTAGTCTTTTTTGTCTAATTAGCAATGAATTTAATGATCAATTTTTGAATTTTTCTGTCGTTAATTAGACAAAAAGAACTGACATGACACATTTTAAGAGTTCAAAGATCAATCTAACACAAAAAAAAAAAAAAAAACTAATCTCAACTCAAGAATATAATTAAGGGATTAAAAAGGGTATTTTGCCTTAAAATATTGAAATTTCAACTATTTTTCTTTTTTAAGTCTTTTTATTATTCTTCCTCTTCGTCTCAAATTTTTCAGTCAATTATTTTATTGTACATTTTTCTTTACACATTCACTTTATCTTTTACATTTCAATAATGATTTTTTTATATAAAAAAATGTTGAGTAACCCAGGCCAAATATAGGATTGAGTTTGAATATGAATGATATGAAAAATAATTGTCTTTAAGATCGTAATTTCTATGCCAATTTGATTAATCTAGATTGTTCTCAGAAGTTTTTTATTATTTTATGTTAAATTTGAGTTTCAGGAACAATATGAGAATTTGAGTTGTTTTTTAAGGAAAATACTAAAGAAAGAAATCCTAGAACACAATGGTTGAAGCTTAGGATTGAATTGATCAATGAAAGTTAGTGTTCTGTATCGAAACTAGAATTGATGTTGATTGATGACATATGACTCTGAATCGGTGACGTTGATCTTCGATGCAGTGGCACATGTTGGTACTATAAGGTTAGTACTCCCAACATTCAAGTCAATTCAGAGTCTAATATGAGTATAGTGAAAAGTGGGATCATAAAATATACATTGAATCTCATGTGTGCTGACTATATACATTGGATAATCTAAATTGGGTTGGTGCATGGTTGGGTCTTTGTATTTGGCCTTTGGCCAACCCATAAGTTGTATGACAATTTGATTGCTCTAGATAGTGTTTAGAAGTTTTTTTATGTTAAGTTTGAATTCCAGGAACAAGATGAGAATTTGAGGTGTTTTTGAAGGAAAATACTAAAGAAAGAAATCCTAGAACACAATAGTTGAAGCTTAGGATTTAATTGATCAATGAAAGTTAGTGTTATATATCGAAACTATAATTGATCTTGATTGATGACATAGGAGTCTGAATCAATGATGTTGATTTTCGATGCAGTGGCGCATGGTGGGACTACAAGGTTAGCATTCCAACACTCAAGTCAGTTCAGAGTCTAAGATGAGTATAGTGAAAAGTGGGATCACAAAATATACATTGAATCTCACGTGTGTTGACTATATACATTGAATAATCTAAATTGGGTAGGTGCATGGTTTGTATTGGGCCTTTGGTCAACCCATAATAGTTAATAATCATGAAAATAAAGTCAACAATTAGAGCAAATAATGTTAATGTGTTACCTGTACAAGAAAAAAATGAAGAATTTCAAAAAGAAGCCTAGTGGACACATCAGGTAATAAAGTAGTATTGTGTTAGGGCAACACAATCATTTAGTCATAAAATTCATTAACTATTAAGTTTTATTTTCTGCATTTATTTCAACTGTTAGAACATTATGGTGATTTATGTGTGGAACTATATGCTTGCAGGTACAATCAGGAAGTGATCAAATCTCGTAAATAAGAAATATATGCTTGGCCCCAATAATGACATGGTTTTGATGATCATAACACTTGAAGAAATTGAAGTGGTTTTGATGACAACACCTAAAGGAGTAACAACTCTTAAAGTGTTTTGAATGACAACAACAAAGTAATTAGCAGGTACATTGTTTTCCTCAATGAGATATTCTTAATAGTTTTGATGATGACATCATTATGATGTGAAGTCTTCGTCAGTTAAGATCCAGATTTTATTTTAAGATGATCAAGTTGTTTTGTCAATGAGATCAAGATGTCAAAGCAGATTTCAATAAGGTCAACATTTAATGTTAAACGGTGTTCAGTAGAGTCCCTTATGGGATCTAATCAAACAACCTCTGATGACAATGTATGTCAAATAAGCCATATTAAGCCTCATCATATAGAATAAGTCAAGTCACAAATGAAGTGTTAAATCAATGATGAATCTAGGATGGGATCTTGAAGCTTATAAGATTATGAAAGAGAGAAAGTGTGAAGGCTCGCTTAGTATGTGTCTGAGTGATTAGAGTATTATAAAGATATTAGAGTAATTATTAAATTACTAAGGCAATACGCACACTCATCTAAAAGTGTTTTAATCCTCTCTAAATTTTATAAGATACCTTAAAACCTATAGAGGAACTATCAAGGTGATTATGGGATTGATCAAGAATGTTTTTGATCATTTAGAAAACGTTTCTACATTGTGTAATAAATTAGTTACCTTAACCAATAAAAGAGCAAGACATCAAGCTTCTTAATCAATTAAGAACACTCCTAATTTATTAATACATTATTTCATGGTAGGCTTTCCTTTTTAAGAATTAGTATGGTTGTATTTTGAAGTTGAAATTGATTAACCCTAAGGCATAATCGATTATAGTAGTTAAAGGCCCATGTATATTTTTTTTTTCTTTTTTAGCCAAAATTTTACTTTTAAACACAATTGAAAACATATTTCTACATACTTTTTCACTTTTTACTCTTTCCATTTCATTTATTTCTTTTTAACTAAATTGTCTTATTGCTTTGAGAGTGAAAAATATCAAGTGAAGTTTCTGTTTATTATGGTACTGGGGTTATGGTTGTAATTTACCCAAGAGGAATTTATTTATTGTGAAATATCTCTCGCAAAAGAACTAAACCAACAAAAGATCTTGTTTGATTTGTGAGGTTGTCTGTAAGAATATCCATTTGGTTCCTGAGATTGTCCTGGTGTAAAATCTTGTGTTTGATTTACAGAATACCCATCGTAAAACTTTGTTTTAGTTGTAATAAAGTTCATGGACATATCCTATGAAAAATCTCTCATCTAATATAGTGAAAACTCTCAAGAAGAAATTCTTTAGGATATGAGTAGGCCAGGTCATTTGACCATACCTGTATAAATCCTAATGTAATTATTTTAATCCTTATCTCTTTATATTTATTTTATTTACTTTATTTCCATTTCTTTATTTATTGCACTGCATATGCTTTGTTTGTTTTACGAAATTGTTTGAAACAATTTCATTTGTCAAAGAATTTTTAATTAGACATTGTTTTTCAAACTCAAAATCACCTCTTCTTGTGTTTGGACTCATTTGTCCAACATTTACTGGATTACATGCTATATAGAGTTTGGTTCAGAGATCTCTATCATGTAAGGATAAATGCACATGTGTTTTTGAGAACCTAGTTGTCCTGGTAAATGATAGTCTTACTTAGGAGATTAAAATTCAAAGGAGTTTCAAGCAAACCGATCCTCTTACTTTATTTCATGTTTATCTTAATCATTAAGGGTTTGAGTGTTCTTTATGTAAGGACGATATACCTTGGTATTTTCTTTGGTTTTAGAGTTGGGTCCTTTAATCTTGTGGTTTCTCATTTATAGTATGAAGATGATACTCCAATCTTGGGTGAGGCTAACATTGAAAACCTTTAGATCACTTAAACAATATTGCTTGAATCCTTATATACATTGGTGGAAAAGATCCTAGTGACTAGATTGTAGTTAGTTACATACAAGTTTATATACATTGGAGGCAAATATCCTAGCGAATAGGTTATCATCAATTACAGACAAAATTATTTCTCTTAATCAGTCAACATTCATCAAAGGGAGACATCTAGTTAATGTGGTTGTCATGGTGAACAAACTTGTGAATTAGGCCCAAAAATACAAGAAATAGTGTTTTGTCTTTAAAGTCAACTTTGAAAAGATTATCTCGTTAGTTGGAATTTTCTAGACTACATGTTATATAAAGTTGGGTTTGGATATTGATGTCGTGGAAGGATGCCTACACGTGTTGATCTTACCTGATCAGGAGGGCCTTCCAAGGATTTGAAGACTGGGCCAGAGAATGGGATGAGAGAGGGGGTGTACCTGCAAAGTACTTTGATGCTTAAGTCAGAAAAGGTACAGAGTTAAGGTTATTTCAGAGTGAGTTAGAATACCTGACCCTTTGCCATGAAAGGGTATTTATATTGAGCCTCCAGCGCTGGGCCAAGGCTCCTGATGGGCTTGATCTAGCTAGGCCCAAGGAGGAGCTGCCAAGGAACGCGTAAGAAGCGTGAAGACCTAGACCGAAGGTCTGCTCCCTGGTCCAACTGCCCCTATCTCTCAGGAGATAAAGAAGGGCAGTTGGGTGACGTGGCAGATGAGCTGGCAGACAAGGTTTCTGCCCGACATAGTGCGTATGCCCGTAGTATGGATAGGTGATGTGTGAAGGAGGGTCAGCTGGTGGTATGCATGTGTCTCTGCCCGACACGTAGTGGGATGTCGAGGCAGAGTGTCATCAGCTCGGATGTATGGACCTCTGCCCGACATGTTCATCAGCTCGGTCGTATGGGCCTATGCCCGACGCGTATTGGGCCGTGTCGTGCATGTCGTCATGGCCCAGTCCAGAACAAGAGCCCCCTAAGTCGAGTCTCTGAGTTAGAGTGATGACTTGTATTGCAACCGGGGTTCCCGTGTCGAGGAAAGAGCGTGGACGTATGGCATGGAAGATTCCAATAGAATTGCCCGTAATGCCCGCAGTGTCGGGGATGAAAAGTCATCGACGGGTGCGTACCTTTCTCGTAGAGGTCGAGGGCTTCATACGGGGACGGGACGTTCTAAAGAGTCGGGGAGATGGATAGATGCCCGGCGTCGCTTCAGTTTCCTTATGGATAGACGTGTTTCAATATTAATGACGTCGCTTCGTTTTGTATGCGAAGGCGGCGTAGGCAGTAGGCAATGATGACCTAGCGTGTTGGCCCACGCGCCTGGGACTATAAAATGAAGTTGAGTGACTTCATTTTCACTTTTTCGCTCCTACGTTCACCGGAAGCTCTGAAGAATCCTCCTGCGTCTTCCCGTCTCGCTGCCTGAACCGCCGCCGTTGCTCGTGCGCCACCGTCTCTTTCTCAATTCCAAATATGTCAGGTGCCATTTTGCTTCCTTAATCCATTATTTTTCTCTCTTTTTTGTGCCAAATGTCTGCGAATGTGTGTTATACTTGTAGTAGGTTGGTTAGATTTGGCTTAGGAATAGTAAAATGGACTATAGCTGGTAAAATAGGGTTAGGGTTAGACTGTCCCGGGCAGAAATCTCGTACGCCGGGCAAGATTTGCATAAGCATATATGAGCTTTCTGCCCGGTCTCGTAAGAACATGTGTATTCTTGCGTCGAACACGTTGTCAGTGTCCGTTGCTGCTATGCCCTTTCACTTGACCTGCGGTGGAAGGGTGGATTTGATATGACGTCGAATTCACTCTTTCTGTCTGCGTTTTAGGTGCTACCGGGCGTTTACGACCGAGGAGGGAAGACTCCGGGTCCCCGTCTGAAGATGCGGCCATCACTCGTCTACCTGTCGGGGATGAGAGTGCCAGGGATGGTACTGAACATGCCTCGTCCTCCGGGCAGAATGATCTCTCCTGGGTTGCGGATGAACCTTTGGAGGAGGAGTCATATTTCTGTGACGAGGCTATCCCCGCTTACGCCGTGGTCGAGGACAGAAGCCGGGAAGATCCTGAGAATTGGCATTGCCATGCCCCCAAAGAGGCGGACCGTATATGTCATCATTTCCCGGGGAAGCAGTTCACGATGTACGAGTTCGCTTTCCGGGAGGCGGGGATCAGGTTGCCTTTTAATTCATTCCAAATGTCCATCTTCAAATGGCTTCGGCTGGCGCCGTCTCAACTGCATCCCAACGCCCTCGCTTTCATGCGGGCGTTCGAGTTGGTCTGCCGTTTCCTCGGCATTGGGTGCACTCGAGCCCTTTTCTTCCATGTCTTCCACCTCCAGCGGTCCGGTCTCCGTGGGCGTCACAGTTGGGTCTCTTTTAAGCAGCCTGTGCGTTTGTTCAAGACGTACGTGGATTCTGCCCGTCACTTCAAGGGTCGGTGGTATGTGGTGAGACCGATCACCCGTGTCGCCCTGCATTCCCTTTATTACTATCAACGGGCAGCAAATGGGGAGGAGAAGTTGATGTCGAAGATACCGCTGAGGTGGCAGCGTGATCATTTCGACCTCAGTACTGCTCATTATAGGGTTAAGTTTGCGATGCTCGGCGTCGAGGATAGGCTCGCATATAAGAAGTTGGTTGATTATGTGCGGAGTTTCAATCTGGGGGTCTGGACGGATCGACAGGGTGTGCCTTATCTCGACGAGGCTGGAGTGTCGATCACTGAGACCCGCATTATTAATACGAAAGCTTTGCTCGAGTGCAGGACCGAGGATAAGGCCTTGGAATTATTGAGTAGGCAAATTTTTCTTGTTCTTTATTTTTGTCTATGTTTTCGCTCGCTAACGTTTGTGTGTAATGTTTTGCAGGTGCTATGCCCACTGCGCGTGACCGGGTCCTTAAGCTGGCCAACCAGGTTGGTGCGCCGGACAGGGTTCCCAAAAAGAAGAAGAAAACTGTGGCTCGTGTTCAGGTGGCCGCTGAAGACGCTGGGGTTGGGACCTCGAACACAGCGAGTCCGGTGCCCTCCTCTCCTCCTCGGGCGTCGACGATAAATATACGTGACAGTCCGCCTCAATCAGCCTCTCCTCTCCACAAGCGGAAGCGTCCGGCAGGGACACTCTCGAGGTCGTCACTGGGAAGTGGGAGTCCGGGAGGACCCGACAGCTACCTATTGCCCCCTTGCTATGTGGAGCGGTCTTTCTTCAAAGCCGAGGATGCGATCGCGGTGCCGGGGCCTGAGGCAAGGGCTATTCTGGATCAAGAGGTTGGTGTCCGGTGCAAGGAGCTGGCAAGAGACCTGGCAGCTGTCATCCGGGTGATGGAGACAGCCATGGTCTTAACTGATACCTCAGTCTCTACTGCCTCCCTGGAAGATGCTCTTGTGCAGGTTCGGTCTGAGAAGGACAAGCTGTCCAAGGATCTGTCGGACTACAAGGAGGAGCATCAGCTGCAGGAGGGGCTGAAGAGAAAACTGGAAGAGGTTGAAAAGGAGCGGGATCAGCTGAAGGCGGCCAAGGTGAATTTGGAGGAGCAGGTGGCCGGGCACCAGAAGTTGATTGAGGATAATGCTGGACTGCGGACTCAGCTCGCATCTCTCGAGGAAAAGGTCCGTCCTTTGGCTGATGAAAACGAGGAGGAGCTCGCACTCGGTTCCCGTGGGGAGCTGCTGGGGCACATACGTTCCCTTAACCAGGACCTCGTAGCTGTGTTCAAGGAGGGTTTTGACAATGCCGTCGAACAGTTGAGGCTTCTGAATCCTGAGTTGGTCACGGAGGGGTCAGCCCACAACTACTGTGTCCGGGAGGGGGAGATTGTGTGCCCTTTCGAAGCCGAGGAGGAGCTGGGGGATGACGAGGATGAGGTGGAGAATGTTGAAGAGGAGCTCCGGGCGGAGTCTTGATTATTTTTTGATTTGTTTTTCACATGGCCTGCGTGCCTCTTTGATGTATGGCTTGCATGCCTTCTATGTATTTTGGCCTTCGGGCATATGTAATATGGCCTTCGGGCGTACTTGGCCTCGGCCGTTGCTTTAAATATATGAATGTTGTTGTTAGTCGTTTTTTGTTCGGTTATGTATCATGTTTTTATGTTTTTGAACTTATATTCCGCTCGACCAGTCTGATCTCCTCGGTTTAGGGAACCGATGAAGTGTCGGGCGTCGTGCCCGTTTGGATCGAAGACCGAGTTCGATGTTCGGGACTCCGGCTTCGAGGCTTGGGCTCTCCTATCGCGAGCTGGGCGCCCTACCTGTCGTGGTACTTCGACATTGGTGCTCGATCGAGATCCCAATCGTCGGAGAGGGTTGTGTTCGCTGGAGGGGTCGGTTTGTCCCCGGGTCTTGCGGTTCCTCTCTGTCGTTTTGGAGACGAAGAGCGCGGTCGTACCTACCACGTCTCCCCGTGACATATTTAGCTGTAATATAGTCTGAGTTTCTCTGCGTTCCATGGTCGAGCGAGTTCTTCCCCTTGTAGGTTTTCTAGGTAATAGGCCCCGTTGCTCGTCTTGTCGCGGATGCGGTAGGGGCCTTCCCAGTTGGCGGCCAGTTTACCCTCTCTTGGGTTTTTCTGGTTTCTTCTGAGGACCAGGGTGCCCACATGGAACTCTCTTTTTATGACCTTTGCGTCGTGGCGCAAGGCTATTTTTTGTTTGAGCGATATTTCCCTAAGGGCCGCTTCGGAACGAATCTCGTCGACGAGGTCTAGCTCGGCTCTTAGTGCCTCGTCGTTCATTTCTTCGTCTAGGGGTTCCTCCACGCGTCTCGTCGGCTCCCGTATTTCCACCGGGATGACCGCTTCGGTGCCGTAAGTTAGTCGGAATGGGGTCTCCCCGGTGGTGGAGTGTGGTGTCATGCGGTAAGCCCATAGGACGCTATGTAACTCCTCGACCCATGCCCTCTTTGCTTCACCGAGCCTGCGTTTGAGGCCACATAGGATTACCCTGTTGGCCGCCTCCGCTTGCCCGTTCGTCTGCGGATGTTCGACGGATGTGAAATGTTGCTTAGTACCTAGGATGGCGACGAAGTCTTGGAATCCCCCGTCCGTGAATTGTGTTCCGTTGTCTGTGACGAGGGCCTGGGGTACGCCAAACCAAGCGAGGACATTGCGTTTAAAGAATCGGAGAATGTTATGTGCGGTTATTTTAGCCAATGCCTCTGCTTCGATCCATTTGGTAAAATAATCCACCCCTACGATGAGGTATTTATTCTGGTACGATCCGGTCACGAAAGGTCCGAGGATGTCCATGCCCCACCATGCGAAGGGCCATGGGGAAGACAGTGATTTTAGATCGTTCGGGGGTGCGAGGTGCATGTCGGCGTGTCGCTGGAATTTATCGCATTTTTTTACGTGCTCCTTTGAGTCATGTTGCATGGTCGGCCAGTAGTAGCCTGCTCGAAGGGCTTTTCGTGCGAGTGATCGCCCGCCGAGGTGCTGAGCGTTAATCCCCCGGTGTATTTCTCCAAGTATGTCGGGAACTTTCTCTTCCTCGACACACTTGAGTAATGGGATGGAGAACCCCCTGCGGTAGAGTTTCCCTTCGAGGAGCACGTACGAGGATGCCCGTCGTTTGGTGGTGGTCGCCTCCTTTGGGTCGACGGGGAGTTCGTCCTTTGTTAGGTAATTGTAGATAGGTGTCATCCAACAATGAGCATCCCCGATCGCGTTGACCTCGATTGGAGGAGGTAGTTTTTCGATGCTAGGCCGAGGAAGGATCTCTTGGATTACGGATTTGTTTCCGCCCTTCTTCCTCGTGCTGGCTAGTTTTGAGAGGATATCGGCCCGCGTGTTGTGCTCGCGAGGTACGTGTTGTACTTCCCACTTCTCGAATTTTTCAAGTTTTTCTTTGACAAGGGACAGGTATTCGACAAGGTTGTCGTTCTTGGTTTGGTACTCTCCTCGTACTTGTGAGGCCACGAGCTGGGAGTCTGTTGATATTTTTACTTCCTTTGCTCCTAGGTCCTCGACTAATCTTAGACCGGCAATAAAAGCTTCATATTCGGCTTGGTTGTTCGACGTCGGGAAGGCTAGTGCTAACGAGACCTCAATCAGGATCCCGTCTTCATTTTCGAGGATGATCCCGGCTCCGCTACCTGATGTGCTGGAGGCGCCGTCGACGAAGATCGTCCACTTATGGGCGCCGTCCGTCGGTGTTGAGCAGTGGGTCATTTCCGCGACGAAGTCGGCCAGTGCTTGGGCTTTCAAAGCCTTTCGATTTTCGTATTGTATGTCGAATTCGGAGAGTTCCAGTGACCACTTGAGCATTCTGCCGGCCATATCTGGTCGCCCAAGCAACTGTTTGATCGGCTGATCGATTCTTACTTTTATCGTGTATGCGAGGAAGTAGTGACGTAGTCTCCTCGCCGCATTTATGAGGGCCAGGGCGACCTTTTCAATTTTTTGGTATCTGAGTTCGGGGCCTTGGAGTGCTTTGCTCGAAAAATAGATGGGTTTCTGTCCCTCGTCGGTTTCCCTTATTAGGACGGCGCTGACGGCCTCGGTCGCCACAGACAGATATAGGTATAGGGTTTCCTTTTCTAACGGTCGTGATAAGACCGGGGGTTCGGAGAGAACCTTCTTTAAATGGAGTAGTGCCTGCTCGCATTCGTCGGTCCAGTCGAAGCTGGCTTCTTTGCGAAGGAGTTTGAAGAATGGCAGCGCATGCTGGGCGGACTTGGCGATGAAATGGGAGAGTGAGGTGAGTACTCCGTTGAGGGATTGGATTGATTTTTTGGTCCTCGGGGTTGGAAATTCCGAGAATGCCCGGCATTTGTCGGGGTTGGCTTCGATCCCCCTTTCAGTGAGGTAGAAACCCAGGAATTTTCCTGCTCGTACTCCGAACGTGCATTTTTCAGGGTTGAACCTCATTTTGCACTGCCTCGCCTGTTCGAAGACTTTGGATAGGTGTCGAGCATGGTTAACCTCCTCGTGTGACTTGACGATCATGTCGTCCATGTATACCTCGAGCATGTCCCCTATTTCTTCCTTGAAGACTTTGTTCATCATGCGTTGGTATGTGGCACCGGCGTTCTTGAGCCCGAATGGCATTACGTTGTAATAGTAATTGCCCGTCGGGGTCATGAATGCCGTGTGTTTCTTGTCCGTGGTCGACATAGGGATTTGGTTATATCCACTGTATGCGTCCATGAAGGACAAGAGTTTAAAACCTGCAGAATTGTCCACGAGCATGTCTATGTTAGGGAGGGGGAAAGCATCTTTGGGGAAAGCCCTATTAAGATCAGTATAATCAACACACATACGCCATTTTCCATTATTTTTCTTAACGAGGACTACATTAGAGAGCCAGGTTGTGTACTGGGCTTCAAAAATAAAATTTGCCTCTAAGAGGTCTTTTACAGCTCGCTCGGCAGCCTCTGCCTTCTCGGGAGACTGTTTGCGCCTACGCTGTGCTATGGGCTTGACTGCCCGATCTAAAGATAGCTGGTGACACGCGATCTCAGGATCCAGGCCGGGCATTTCTGCGGCATTCCAGGCGAAGAGGTCGGAGTTCTCCTTGAGGCATGCTACGAGCTTCTCCCTTGTTCCCTCGGGCAATCCCTTGCCTATCTTTACTGTCCTTTCTGGATCGTCCCCCAGAGGGATGAGTTCGAACTCTCCGTCGGGGATCGGTCGGAACGGGTGTTCGGGAGATCGTTCCTCGGCGGGCTTCCATTCTTCAGTTTCGTCGAGACAATGCGGCAGTCGAGGTCGACGGCGTTAATTCCCTGGGGGGGAGGATCCTCGGTCCTGAGTTTTTTATTGCTACTCTTTGTATTGATCGTGGCCTGTCCTTTTACCGCGGCGTCGTAGCACCGTCGGGTGGCTTCGATGTCACCGTGGATGGTGACTACGCGACCCAATTTGGTGTAGTACTTCATCTTCAGGTGGACGGTGGATGGGACCGCGGTGAGTTCGGCTAATGTCGGGCGGCCGAAGATGCAATTGTAAAGGGACGGACAGTCCACGACCAGGAACTGGATTTTGATTTCCCTGGCCGTTTCCTGCTCCCCGAAGGTGACGAGGAGTTCAACATAACCCCACGGCCTTGTTATTGCTCCGTTGAATCCCTGGAGGTCGGATCCGACGTAGGGGGCCAGGTTGGTCTTGTCTAATTTCAGAGTCTTGAAGAGGTGGACGTACATGATATCCACCGAGTTGCCCTGATCGACCAGGATGCGCCTGATGTCGAACTGGGCCATCTTGGCCCTGATCAATAGTGGGATGCCCGAATTCGGGGATCCTCCCGGAAGCTCCTCCAAAAAGAAGGATATTGGGTTGGATTTACCCCGATATTTCGTCAGCGTCGCCTTTTGCTCGGGCGCAGTCAGAAGGAGCTCGTCGAACTTGCGTTTGACCGAGAGGGCAGCGGCCTCACCGTTAATCCCTCCACCTGATATAACTAGTGCGGTCAGGAAATCTTCCCATGGGCTGAGTGCAGTGATTCTGCCTTCGGGCAGTGGCTCGGGGAGGATGAAATCTTCTGGGCGTGACACGCAGAGGGCCACTTGATAAGAAGAGTTGTCGGGGGGGGGTGTCTTCCCGGGGTCTCTTCTTTTCTGCCTCGTCATGCTTGGGGGTTTCGTTCCTCCTCGTATACTGTTTTAGGTGCCCTTCCTGGATTAAAATCTCTATCGCATCTTTCAGGTGGATGCAGTCTTCGGTCACGTGTCCATGGCTCCTGTGGAACCTGCAGTACTTGGATTTGTCGGTGTGAGGTTTTGGTGCAGATGGTTTTGGGAACCTTACTCTGCCCTGTTTGAATTCAGAGTTGATGCATTCCGCGAGGATGCGCTCTCGGGGAGCTGTCAGTAAGGTGTACTCGTTGTATCGGCCTGCGGGGCCTCTTCCTTCTCGAAGCTCGCAGGGTCTTTCTTCTCTTCGCTTGTCCCCATTGCGACGGGGGACATTTGGATCTTCGCGCTTGGGGTGATCAGTATCTCCCACACTACGGCCGCTGCGAGCATTGTGGGCTACTTGTTTTTCCTCGTATCTGATATAGGCCTGGGCCTTGTGCAGAAGTTCATTCAAGGTGCGGGGAGGCTCGATCCCGACGGCTCTGCTGAGTTCACTGTCGGGCATGAGTCCTCTTTCGAGGAGGTATTTCTTCATGTGTTCGGTGGTATCCACCTCGACAGCTTCCTGGTTGAATCGCTCAATGTATGAGCGCAGTGTTTCATTTTTCTTTTGTACTATGGCTTCAAGGGTTGCCTCTGTCTTGGGGTGACGACGGGAAGCCGTGAAGTGCCTCGTGAACATGGATCTCATGACTCTCCAAGACGTATGGATTCGGGGGCCAAGCTTTTGTACCAGGCCATGGCCCCTTTCCTGAGGGTTGTTGAAAACAGCCGGCATTTGAGGTGGTCGGTGATGTCATTGCGGTAGTCGAGCATCGCGTTGACGTTGTCGACGTGGTCGTCGGGATCGGTAGTTCCGTCGTACACAGCTAGATTGGGAGGTTTTTCCATGCCTTTGGGGAGCGGGGCTTCCATTATTGCCCGTGACAGGGGACAATGCAAGTCTTCTTCGTCGCTCCTCAGTGGAGAGAGTTCGTTGTTGTCGGGGCTGCGCTCGCGCCTTGGTGATGTTCCTGATCGACCATTGTCGCGGCGGGCGCGTGCCCTGCTGACGTGAGGTTCTGGGGAGCGACGTCCTCGCTTCTTTGTTGCCTCTGGACGTTGTTGTGTCCTCCTCTCCTGTTGGAGTCGTACCTCCTGTCGTTCAGCTTCTAGGGCCATGATTCTCTCGTGCTACTGGTAGAGCATAGAACCGGCCTGGTTGAGGGCGTTCACCATAGCAATCATGGTGGCGTCTCCTTCGACGGGGACGAGAATGGGATGAAATGCCTCGGCCCCTTGGTTTTGAACGTGAGGGGCATCCCCGTTATTTTGGGGCTCTGAAGACGGGGTAGCTGGACGACTGTCTCGAGTGTCTGCTTCATGGGACTGTGGGCCGTCGTCCATAGTGTAGTCGACGAGGGGACGGTTGCGCTCGCTAGGTTGTTCTCCGGCCATGTTGGAAGGATAGGAATAAATGAGCTTTGATCCTCTGTTGATGAAGATGGGGATAGCTAGTTCCCACAGACGGCGCCACTGATCTTACCTGATCAGGAGGGCCTTCCAAGGATTTGAAGACTGGGCCAGAGAATGGGATGAGAGAGGGGGTGTACCTGCAAAGTACTTTGATGCTTAAGTCAGAAAAGGTACAGAGTTAAGGTTATTTCAGAGTGAGTTAGAATACCTAACCCTTTGCCATGAAAGGGTATTTATATTGAGCCCCCAGCACTGGGCCAAGGCTCCTGATGGGCTTGATCTAGCTAGGCCCAAGGAGGAGCTGCCAAGGAACGCGTAAGAAGCGTGAAGACCTAGACCGAAGGTCTGATCCCTGGTCCAACTGCCCCTATCTCTCAGGAGATAAAGAAGGGCAGTTGGGTGACGTGGCAGATGAGCTGGCAGACATGGTTTCTGCCCGACATAGTGCGTATGCCCGTAGTATGGATAGGTGATGTGTGAAGGAGGGTCGGCTGGTGGTATGCATGTGTCTCTGCCCGACACGTAGTGGGATGTCGAGGCAGAGTGTCATCAGCTCGGATGTATGGACCTCTGCCCGACATGTTCATCAGCTCAGTCGTATGGGCCTATGCCCGACGCGTATTGGGCCGTGTCGTGCATGTCGTCATGGCCCAGTCCAGAACACGTGTGTTCTTTAAAAACCTATTTGCCCTGGTTAATGATAACCTCACTTAAGAGATTAAAATTCATAGGAGTTTCAAGTAAGAAGATCATCTTAAATCTTTCATGTTTATCTTATTCGTTTAGGGTTTTATCGGCCTGTTTGTAAGGGTAGTTTATACCTTAAAGTTTTCTCTGATTTTAGAGTTGGATCCTCTATCTCGGGGTTTCTCACTTATAATATCCATATGATACTTAAATCTTAGGTGAGGTTACAATTTAAAATATTTGGAGCAATAATATAATCTTAAGGGGTTTTAAGGTAGTCTCTAGCCTTACGATAAATTTTTCTATGAGAGTACCCTGATCGGGGTAAACATTTCCAGAACTTTATGAATATGTAAGAAAAAAATTGCATTGCAGGGAAGAGAAACTTCCTTTAAAGTACATTGGCTTACTTGTAGGCATTAACCCTTAAAATAGGTCGACTTAGGAGATTCTTATCAGTCTTATTTTCAAAATACTTAACTCAAGGGATAATATATGTTAGCCCGATAGAGAGAGTGATCCTAATAAATTTAGTCCTTAAATCAATTCCTATTTTTTACTTATCCTTCATGAAGATAAAATTAGCCCTTAAATCAACCTTTGTTTTGTGGAAGGAGATCTCCATTCTCAAATCATGATTGGATGCTTCTTCTGACTAGTTTATAAAATATATATATATATATATATATATATATATATATATATATATCATAAGGTATGCAATGGCTTGATAACTTATTTTTAGAATGACTTGTCGTGAATGCCCATTTCTCTTAAAGTTAATTTCATTAGGCTTTTCCAGATCTTGACTCATCAGGGTTGTACTATACAGAACATGAGTCGTTGGGAGGACATAATCGAGTCTTAGGATCATTGTTGGGGGGAGCTTTTTTATAGGTTCTTGAGCAAGCAGATATTATTGTATATAATATCCATGGTACTAATCTTTATTAAATAAAAAATTCTTGGTGGTAATCTCGAAGAGAGGATGATGTATTTTGGTTACAATTGTTTATCATGTTTTATTAGCTTACTCTTCAATCAAATATATCATTCATTTTTTTAGGCCATATCCTGGTGTTGGTGTGGAATAGTTAGGTTCCACTTGAGGGAGACCTAGAGTTTATACAACTTTGGTGATTTGGTTTTGATTTTATAGCGATGCATGTGAAATGAAAATAGGGTGAATCAAAACTTGTTAGTGATGAATGTGTGTAATTTGTTCATTGGAGTTAAATGCTCTTTATAGATTGATGTTAATTTTTTTTGTCGTGTAAAAAGAATGAGTAATAAATTTAGATTTGTAATAAATATTGCATTAGAGATTGGTTTGATAGTTGAGTTGTAATTAAAACAATCAATATTCTAATTATTGTATTGATCACTAGGATTAATGATTGAGAGAAAGTGAGATGGGTATCATATTTAAGAATATGGACATTGAACAAGGGTTGTTCATTTGAGACACTTTGTACTAATTCAATTGAGAGTGAATTCCTTTCTTGGGTTTGAAGCCTCCCAGACGTAGGTGAAATTGTACCAAATTGGGTTAACAATTTTCTTGTGTTTTTTATTTGCTTCATGATTTATCATCTTGTTTTATATCATCTATCAAACATGGTATAAGATGTTGAACACAATGGATTAGACATATGGTCTAACATTTGTCCATTCATATAACACAATTTCAATTGGCATATGAGTAGACTCCCTGATCTATTTGGGGTAGCTCCTTGGAAGATACTTTATGTTAACATGGATAACACTAAGTATGGAGGACCAGTCAATCGAGCAATTGTCTTGGATGACACTAATTATGATTATTGGAAACCTAAAATGGTTGCTTTCCTCAAGTCCATGGACAACAAAACATGGAAGGATATTATATGAGGATGGAAACACCCTGTGATTACCACCAAAGATGAAACATCAGCCTTAAAGCCTAAAGTTGATTGGAAAATGATGAAGATGATAAAGCTCTTGGAAACTCCAAGGCCTTGAACGTTATTTTCAATTGTATGGACAATAACATGTTTAGGTTAATCAACACTTGTACTAAAGCAAAAACAAAATCACGTGAGATTCTAAAAACTTCACATGAAGGAACATCCAAAGTTCGTATGTCAAGGTTTCAGCTCCTCACAACAAAGTTTGAGAAGTTGAGAATGAATGAAGATGAATCCATCTCTGACTTTAACATCAAACTTAGTGATATTGTCAAAACTTATTTTGCTTTAGGAAAGAAGATGTCTAAAGAAACGTTGGCTAGAAAAATTCTCAAATCACTAACTAAGAAATTTGATATGAAAGTCACAACTATTAAAAAGCCCAAAACTTAAGCAACATCAAAGTCGATGAACTCATTGGATTTTTGCAAATATTTAAGATGACAATAAATTATATAACTAAAAAGAAAAACAAGAGTAATGCATTTGTTTCAAACCGTGGAGAGGATGAAGATCAAGGTGAAATTCTATTATATGTTATAACTCTTGTTTGGAGAAATTTTAATAAATCTTTAAGAAGGTTGGGCAGAAAATGGAGGACAAATCTCCAAGATAATGTGTCAAACATCAGTCCCTAAAGAAAGAGAAAAGATGAACACAAATTGAATAGAGGCAAATTAGAAAAATGTTATTAATGTGAAGGGTTTGGTCACATTAAAGTCAAATGTCCTACTTTTCTAAAGAAATAGAAAAAGGGATTGGTAATCAATTGGTCTAATTCTGATGATGAGAATGATAAAAAAAACAGCTAACAAAGTGATGGCTTTCACTGGAAAAATATGATTCTGGTAGTGATTATAGTGATCAAGAAATGACTGATGTAAAGTTGGTTGAAACACACAGATTATTGCTCATTTAGGGGAAGGAAGCATGCATGGTAGTAGAGAAATAAAAGAAAACTATTAGTGCTCTACTTATGGAAAAGAGAAATTTGACTCAACCATTGTAAGTCTGGAAGAGGAAGTCACATTGTTAAAGTCCAAACTTGATAATATGACAAAATATGTATGTATGTTGAAAAATGGTTCGTATATGTTAGATGAAATCCTTGAAGTTGGGAAGATATCCAAGAATATGAAGGGTATAGGGTTTGACTACAACTCCATGATAAAGGAATCAAAATTCCAACTAAAAAGTTTCTTTCTCCTGAGAAATAAATTGAGTTTCTGATGAAGGACTGTATCTCTTAACATCCTGCTCCACATATGTACCCTCGGTACATATGAAACAAGAACTCATCATGGAGATGTCGCCATTGTGGAAGATATGGTCATATAAGGCCTTTTTGTTATAAGTTATATGGATACCCCCAATCTTATAATCGACCAAGGTTCAAAGGAGGAAAGAACATTCAAACTATGAAACCCAAAGAAGTTGTCACATTTGTCACAACTCACGCATCTATTAGAATTTCCTCAATAGAATATTGGTAATTTGATAGTGCATGTTCAAGGCACATGATTGGAGAAAAGAACTATATAAAAGAGTTAAAATCATACTCCAATAGTTATGTTACCTTTGATGATGGAGCAAGAGGAAAAATATAAGGTGTAGGAAAACTGGTTTATCTAGGTCTCCCTTGCCTTAATGATGTGCTATTGGTAAAAGGATTGACTACAAAATTGATCAGTATAAATCAACTATGTGATCAAGGTCTGAATGTGAGCTTCAACAAATCAAAATGCATTATTTTCAACAAAGATCAAAAAGTGTTAATGAAAGGCTCTAGATCCAAATAAAATTGTTACTTATGGGTATCTCAAAACAAAATTCAACCCTTAACTTGTTTGATATCCAAAGTAGAAGAGACCAAGCTGTAGCACTAAAAACTTGGTCATTTATACCTTAAGAGTTTGAAAAAGATCATATTTGAAGATACCATCAGGGGTTTACCAAAGATGAAAATTAAAGAAGGCAAAATTTGTGAAGATTACCAAATAGGAAAATAGACCAAGATGTCCTACAAGAAGCTAAACAATATTACCTCCTCTAAAGTTCTAGAGTTACTTCATATGAACCTCATGGAATCTTACAAGTGAAAGGCTAGGGTGGAATAAATGACACCTTATGTGTGAAGAATGATAAAGAAAAACTCATTTATGACTTTTTGTCTGGTGAAATGTCAAATAAGATGTTGGAACATTATGTCAAACTAATAAGTCTAGGTGGATAGTTCACATACATTCTTGGGTATCAAGTAAAAACATAAGACAACACTTTTATTTCTCAAAGCAAGTTATAGCTCGATTTTCATGGTCTTTAATCACTATAGCATTTTTTCTACTTTCTGATTTCTTTCTTTTTTTATTGATGAAGTTTGTTATGGAAGGGAAAAGATATCTTAAACTCACCCCGCTTTGCATACTGTTGATTGACAGATGCCCACATGGTTTTTGACCCCTTTAAGATTATTTCTCCTAGGCATAGGGCAAACTTTGTTCTTTTTGATTTTGGTGGGGTTTTTTTTATTTGAGTCTCAGAATGAAATGAGTGTTGGTAAGATATGATGAAGTTGTTTTTATGTTTTTCATATTTTTTTGATGTTTTTGGATAGGTCTGAGAACCTAATTGTTGTTTTTTGTTTGGTGTGCTCGCAGAGATCTTACGACCTTTTGCCTACGTACCCCCAAAAAGATAATTGTGGGATCAGAGCATCGTAGTTCCTCCTAAAAGGCTAGAGCTAGGAGGAAGGGTTGATTTGTATCTTGGTTAAAGCACATGATATTAATGCTCAAAGTTTTTATTTTTGCCTTGATCAAAGTCCAAAATTGAAGCTAAAAAGTTTGTAACGGATATGGGTGCTTGAATTGCATAGCTCAAGGCATAAGTTGAATCTGAAATCTTGATTTGCATAGCTTAACAAAGGTTGAATGGGTACCCTAAATTACATAGATCAAGGAGAACTGAATGGTTGACCTGAATTGCATAGCTCAAGAAAGGCTGAATGTTTAGCTTAGTTAAAGTCCAAAAATATGATTGTAATGTTGTAAGCTTAGTTAAAGTCCAAGACTATAATTGTAATGTTTGAATTAGCTTAGTTAAAGTCCAAGACTATGACTATAATGTTGAATAACTTAGTTAAAGTCCAAGACTATGACTGTATGGTTTTTGACTGAGAAGTGTTTGACTTTTGTGCCTTGATTAAAGCACAAGGATGAAGCTAAAAGAGACTCAATATATATAATTTGTCATCTCTAAAGAGGGGAAGGTTTGATTTATATATGTCTTGATTGAAGCCCAAGGTTGAAGCTAAATAAAGAAAATTGTGTTTCTAGGGAAATTTATGTGTATCCTGATTTGGAAGCCTAGGTGAGAAGCTTATTTGTAAGAGACTGACTCTTGGTTTATCTATATCTTATATGAAGCCTAAGATGGGAGACTGAAAATTTGATGGGAGACTGACTCTGTATGAAGAGTGTTTTGTCTGTTTTGTTTGATAAAAGTTTGAGGTCATCAAACATTCCTTTGTCTGGGGAGGTTCCATTGTACAAAGCCCAAAATGAGGCTATCTTGGTCATCCATCAGGGAAAGGGAGGCTAATGTATGTGTTTTGATTCTAAAGGATTTGTTCATATGCTTTTAGGAAGCCTTTTAGGGTCCTTGTGTTTAAGCCCATGGGGAGTCTAGGTTACCTATAAGAGGCCCATGGGTCCTTGAAAAAAGCCTAAGAGAAGGCTTGGGGAGGCTGAGTAACTTCTAAGCCTGAGAGAAGGCACCTTTAAGAGGCCTGAGGGTCAATGAATTAAGCCCAAGAGGAGGCTATATTTTTCCCTAATAGGGTCCTAAGTTATTCAAAGGTTGGTCTGGTGACAGCAATCCGAGTACTTAGTAATTCTAACAGAGATGAAAATATATACAAATGAAATGCATGCAGACAAATAAAATGTGTCGATGAATGTGTTGAACATTTTTTAATATATCTTTGTTATGGTTTGAGTATTATTAAATGTTTTTTAAGAGTGATGTTGGGACTTACACTAGGAAGCAGAGGCCCGAAATCCCAAGGGAGGGAGAGGTTACATATATGTGTTATATTATATCCTCTTTAATGATTCAGAAGTGTTTTATTATCTTTGATTTAATATAAGATAAAGAAAGATAGATTTAAACAGCAAAACCCTAATCTAACAAGCAAACAACGGTTTAAGAAAACAACGAGAAGTTAGAGGGAGAAAAGATAGCTCAAAAGCAAATAATAGGGCTTATACATAAGGATGCCTATGGAATTTGTTTTGTATTTTATTATCTGGTGATTTCATACACAGTGTAGGGTTTGGGTGTTGAAAAGTTGCCTACTGCCTTGAAAATGGACCAGATGAACCCTAATGGTTCATTTTTAAAAAGGTATGTGTCTTACACTCTAATAGAGGCCTAAAAGTGTGATAAAAAACAATTTGAGGGTGATTAAATCAAAACCCTAATTTTGAATATTTTAAATATTAAAAAAATTTAAAACTTTGATAAATTTCAAACATAAGTGAAAGACAAGTTGAAACCTTGGATCAATGTTTGAAAAATTATATTTTATCCATGAGATTACTTGAATAGCATTTATGTTTGAAAAATCAAGTGAAAGAAGATTTTAAAATGTTTAAAAACAATTAAAAATAAATTCTTTATGAAAATATATAATATATTAAAAAATATATTTTTTGGTAATTTTTCATGGAATAAAATATTTAAACATTTTTTAGAATTAATAAAAAAAGAATCAATTAAAAACTCAAAAGAATCAGAGAGAAATTAATTTTTGAATCAATTAAATAAAATAATAAAATTCAAATATTTGAAAATTCAAAAAAGGGCGCCAAGAACATATGAAGAACACATGCGTGTTCTTCATCTTGCCCAGAAATGCAGATTTTGCAAATTCAATCGTATCTCATAGAATAGGCATCCATTTGAGATGAAATAAACATCAAAATCGTGTGTTTTGATCCCACGAACACAATGGAACACATTAATTTCATTTATTTTAAGTGTAGAGTGAAAAATTAGTGATGAACACTGAAGAACCCTAATTTGGCCTAAGCCTCATGAAATTCTACATGATGATTATTTTGTGAAATTGATTGAGGGAAATTACTTAGAATATGATTACGCACACATGGTAAAAAGATAATGCGAGGAAATATGCACGAATTGAGAGATGACCAAGTTTGAGGCTTATCTGAACTTGGAGCTGCAGCAGGTGAAGTGATTTTGAGTAAGGGGTGTTATAGATGACCGGTGATGATCTGGAAAGCTTTCTTGGATGATATGGAATGTGTTTGAACCCTTAGACTTGATTTCAAGTGGTTAGATCAAGTTCTGATCTTCAAGTTGCAGAAATAAGGCTTTTTTGAGGTTTTGAAGAGTGATTTTGCGTTGGAGGTGTTTCTGGGTTGGTTCAAGTGTTTGAACACCTCAGATACACCATATGTGATGTGTTTGTGAAATTGGTTTGAGCTTGTTGTGGCTCAAACTCAAAAACCGATGGTGTTTGCTCAAAATATCATGTTTTGAGTCTTTAGGGGTGAATGAGACAAAGCTTAGAAATCATAATCTTTGGTGTAATTTTTATGATCAAATGAGGTCTCTATTTATAGGAAAACATGTTGATATTGCTTAACCCTTAAGTATTGAAGAGATAATTTCAGCATTGTTGATCATTGCTTGCCATAAAATCCCTTAAATGGTGAAATGATGAGATTCCCAAATAGCTCAGTTATGCAGTAGGTTAATTCACATTCCTCAGTAGTTTTGAGCTTGGATTATGGACACATATTGCTTGTTGTAACACCCCAAATTTGCCCTCTTCATTTTAAGCATCATATCACATCATATTCATCATGAACATATCATTTTCTCAGCATCCTAGCATGGAAAGATGAGGCATAACATTCTTCATGTCCTAGCAGCAAGCATATGGTCATATGTGGAGGTTCTTGGGTCATCACAAGCCATGACAAGGGTCCCAATGAATTTTTACAAGTCCTATGGTGAGTCTACACTCCATTTACAAGTTCAAGTCCATTGGCAAAAGCTCAGAAGATTGCATGATCATCAATTATTCCAGGACAAGGCAAAGCTCCTATACAAGGCACCTAAACTAGGGTTTGAGATTCAAGCACCAAAATCTCACAACTTTGGCCATTTCATTTGGGAAAAGTCTTCTATATGTCATGAGGATCCTAGGTGTCAATTTTCATGAGAAAATTCCATGTGGAAGTCAGAGAATGCTTCAGTTGCTTACAGATGAAGTAATTGGTCAACTGTGCCCTTAAAAAGTCAACTTTGTAATTTCAAGGGGTCTAACCCAACTTTTTTGGCCAACAGGGGTGCTTACAATGTTATAAGAGGTTTGGAATGATCAAAGTTCAAGAATCATGGAGATTTGAGGCTTTTTGCAAAAATGGTACAAAGTTGGTTTTAAGAAATTTCCAAATTTGGCAACTTTTGCCCTAATTTTCAAATGGCCTTAACATGATCAAAAATTCTTCAAATGGACCAAAGTCAAACATGAAAGTTGGAGATTAAGGGCTCCCATTTTCAAAAAGTACAAGTACTTTTTCATGGGATTTGTGGTTCATCCTCTAGCCTCTTCGAAAAACTCACCAAAATTAGGGCAAATTCAATTTTTCATGCATGCAACAAAAGCAAAAGGCTTCAAAACTTATTTGTAAGACTTGCTATTGGTTCAAATTTGTTTCAATGATAAAATACATTGCATTTGGCATATTTTGCTCCAAAGAAACTCTCAAATTCGTGCACTATAAGAAAGTCACTCCAAAAATGAAAAATTGGCCAAATCATGAGAAAGGTGTGATTGCTTTGATCCAAGGGCCAGAACTTGTGGGATTTTGATCAAGGGTTGGAAAAGCATTGCACATGGGCTGAGAATGCAAGAAAATCATGAGGGTGGAATGTTTATCTCACAATTTGCAAATTATGCAAAATCACAAATATCTCATGATCCACACGTGCAAACTTGGGCATTTCTTCAGCATTGCATTGTGAGAGCATACTTAAGCAGCTAGGGTTTCAGAATTGGCAACCTCTCTCTCATTCTCTCATTTCCAAGTTCTTGCTTCATTTTTATTTTCTCTCATTTCTCTTCATACAAGTGATCAATCTCAAAACAAATTGTGGATTTGTGATCAGTGAAAGCTAAGGATCCTTAATCACACATTCATTCAAGCTTTCCTTCAAGTTCAGCAAGCTTTCCATTTCAGGGCAGGTGTGAGAAAAGCCTCAGATCCAGCTTATTTCAAGACTTTAGATGCATTTATTTTGCATCTAGAGTGAGTGTGGAGTGATTTGCACGCATCATTGGGCTTTCTATCTTATTGAATCCAGATCTGCAACTCAGGTATGGTTCCAAATCTCAAGATCTAAAAATGAAATTGATGAGGTGTTTTGTGATGTGTGAAGTTCACTAATCATTCTGCACTTTATAGTTTTGAAAATGATGCATCATAGCATGAGATATCTGGATTTCAGTTTTGATGGTCAACTTTGTTTTTCTTCGATCCCTTCGATTCACTGAGTTTTAGAAGTTTTTGATCTCATTTTTGAATTCAGAGTAGCTTAATTAGTCAATCTGGACATTTTGGTCCATTTATTTTATGGTTTGTGCCTCTGTGATAAATTCCGGTGCCGGAGCCCTAGCTTCGGTCACCGGAAACTGGAAAAATGAATCTAGGGTTTGCGCCTTGGAGAAGACAAGCCAGCAGCCCTTAGATCCTCATCTCAACCCTCCAGATGCTGCCACCTAGCCCTAAACCACAGCCTCCTATCACGTGTTTTTTTCTTATTTCATTTAATTCAATATGCTTCTCAGTCCACCATAACTCCCCTGTGCCATCCACTCACATTGCCCCATTGATCCACGTCATTTAATGAATGATCCATATTGTGCGTCTGATCCATCCAACGCTCCTCTTATTTTCCAATTTTATTTCATTAAATCCCACCCTAATTCACATATTCCTGCGTAGAATTGGGCCCAGTCTGTGCTATGCGCACCCCCCTCAGCTTTGGGCCCAACCATTTCCAACGCATTTTCTTACTTCCAGCACCCCCAGTCCAATTTCTTTTAATTTCTTTTTCTTATTTTTTTTCTTTTATTCATTTTAGCATCTAATTTTTATAAAATACTTCTGATTATCCAAAAAATCTCAAAATATTCATGAGTCATGTTTTGAGTGTCTTTTATTTTTCCATATTTTTATTTTCTATTTTTTTAATTTCCACGTGTCATAATTAATTCCTTGTTACAATTGACTTCTTTTTAATCCTTTTGTGAGTACACTGCCTTGTCCATTTTCTATAGACTTCATTATTTTGAATTTTGTTTTCATTCTTTTTGCTCTGGATTCCTAAGATGATGTACTTCTTGTGTGATTTTTCTCTTGAGTTTTAGAATTTAATTTCTTGGGTCTTGGTCCTTTGACTTGTGTTGGAAGTTATTAACCCTAGCTTGTGTTCTTGCCTCCATTTGACCTAGTTTGCCTCTGAATTCTTCCAAATACTTTTGGCTCATTGATATACCATGTTTGGAGATCATTTGTTTTAAGTTGTGGAATTTTTAGATGCTTGGTTGATTTATTGTGGATTTTTGTTCTCACCTTGTCCCATTTTGCTTCTTTTGATCCATTATCTCTCTCATAAGCCAAGAAGGGCACTTGTGCCAGCTTCTTCTTCTCATTTGGGGTTATTTTGGGGTATGGGTACCTTCCTGGTCTTAGGATAGAGTTTTTGTCTTTGGAATTTTGGTGTTTGCTTACCTTTTAAGTCCTTTCATTTCTTAAGTGTTTCCATCTCACTTCCTTACTTCTTTCACTTCCATATTGTGATTGTTTGGTATTGTGTGTCCATTCTCTTAATTTTGTTGGCTTCTTAAGCCCTTCTTCATCTTGTTTTGGTTCTGTTTGTGTGCATTGAGTCCATGTTGGTGCATATTTGTTTTGCATCCTCCTTAAGTGTGCATTAGTTTGCATTTGTTTCATGTTGCATCATGTTAACTTGTAAGCTTCATCTCTCATTCTTTTGAGTTGCATTTGCATTGTGCATTTGTTCATATCATTTCACTTCTGTTTGTATGATGATGGCATGTTATTTTGTTCATTTCATTTCATTTGTGTTCACTTTGCTAACCTTGCAGGGGCTATGGTAAGTGAGAGGTGTGGAAGTTGAGTTCCACATCTCCAAATCTCATCTTCTCTTATTTCTTTATTGAGCTAACCCTTTGCTTGTTGGACTTAGGCCTTTCTCATCTCTTCTTCTATCTTCTTCTTCTCTTCTTTCCTTCTTCATTAGGATAGAAACCACACTAACCTTAGGACATCCATGCATGTTAACACTTAGGAATCTTTAGTCCCCCATTAGACTTTTACCTTTGTGATCCTTTTGGTTCTTATTCTCTTCTCATCTCATAACCATAAAAAAACATCTTAATAAGTTTGAAGTGATGTTTTTATCCATAGCCTTATTCCATGAGGTTTGCTTGTAGTCTTCCCATCTTGGGATAGTACAAGTTTACCTTGTGATGCACAAGTCTGATCAAGGTATCTTCTTCATAAATAAAAGCATAAAAAACACTTCTTCACTGTAAATAACCAAAAACACTTAATAATTTAACAAGTTAGTGAGCTTAGGCCCTAATCTTTGGGTTCAAGTTTTGGGGATCTTCTCCTTACTTGAGTGTGCTTGTTCTATTATTCCATCTTGGAATGTAGTGATAACTGCACGTTCCATTGAAAAGAGCTTGAGTTCACTTCCTTGTGACACACTCATAAAAGCTCCTAAAAAACACAAACAAACAATAAGCGTTTTTCCTTCGGAAATTCTTTTCTCATCTCATTCGCTTCGTACGCGAACTTGCTCCTACTTGTCATTTTGCAAGACGGTTACGCACTCGTCGTCCGAGTCTGCAACACCTGAGCAATGGCATAGGAAGTTCAAGCCTTAATTCACAAGCAATTTCCTTGTTACCCCTAGTAAGGGGAACTACGGCGTCTCTGATCCTCATTATCCTGATGAGGTACGTAGGCAGCGAGTAGGGCCCTTTCGAGCACAATATTTATTTTCCCTACATTTTTTTCTCTTTGTTTCTCATTCTGTTCTTTTCCCAGTTCTTTTATCCAGTCCATTTTCTTTTCTTTGAAGCAGCTTTCATACCCTCATCCTTTGAAACAGTTCTCTTTGCAAGCGTGAATCCCGTCGGGTACGGCGGACGATCTGGGTGTTAATCCCTTCCCAGGTCGTAACTGACTCCCGAACTCAGTCTCTTTGGTCCGTATGACCTGTGTCCTTCCTCTTCTTTTCTTCTGGTTTGTGCAACATTACCATTCCCGTTCCTTCTGGATAAAAATTCTTGGTTGGCGACTCTATTCTTTTTCCGCGCCACTTTCGCGTTTGTACCAGGATGGAAATCCGGGGAGCGACAGCTGGCGACTCTGCTGGGGACCGAACCCAGAGTCTCTGGTTCCCCTGTGAGTCTTTCCTAGCGCTTGTGTGTTGTTGTTTCTTTGGGTGATGTTTGTTTGTTGTGGCTTGTTGTATTTTATTGTTGTTTATTTACAGTTTTATTTACAGCTTTCAGTATTTATTTTATGCATCATGTATATATACTGGACTGTCTGGACTGGTTTTCTGTTTGGTGGGATGGGTGTTACTGTGTCTGTGAGATGAGCTCATTACCACGGCTCGAGTGCACCTTAGGACTTAGAGTGGTTCCACTTTGGCCTCATGAGATCTTGTCATGGGGGTAGTAGTGAGTTCCACACCCATATTTGCGATTGTCTTGGAAATGTCTTGATTTGGGGATCTTCCTCTCTCATTACATAACCTTGACAGTTATGTGCAGCTGGGGACCGATCATTGAGAACCTTGTGGAAACATCCCTCTTTAGTGATGACAGTGGCAGCCCACATTTTGTGGCAAACCCATTCGCATCCAAGGACCCACTTGGGGATCACATAGGATGACCTTGTTTCCTGGACTCAGCTGAGGCCTCCCTGGGTAGTATATAATGCCAAACCGATTCCCTGATTTGGTCATGAGCCATTTCTCGAAGATGGTGAAAGTATTATTGTTATTCGGCTTTGAGAGTTCGTGATGTCTGACCCGGAGCCTATTACCAGTGAGATTGGGAGGGGTTTACAGGTGTGCAGGAACCCTTGGCCTCTGCATACACTCATTATTCAGTGGTCCTTGTTATGATCTGTGGTCCTATGGTTATGATTTCTGGTTCTATGGTTCTATGGTTCTGGAGTTCTGGTTTTCTTGGTTCTGGTATTCTTGGTACTGTAGTTCTGAGATCTTCAATCAGAGAGTTGTGATTATCAGGGAGTTATGACTCAGAGGACTTTTGGTTTTCCAGTGATCAGAGGGGCCCTTGTCAGTGTCCAGTTCAGATGGTCCCAGTTGATCATATGCCTGCATTGCATTGCATTTGCATCATTCTTGCATTAACTATTTATGTTTCCCATTTTTCAGGTCATTGTTCATAATCAAGTCCCAGTTCTGGTAAATCTTATCTCCATGGCAGAAATTAGAAGAGTTCCAAGGAAAAAGAATGTGCATTATACCTTTCTTCAGCCTGAAGTTAGAAGTGTTCAGAAGTTAGCAGGTCTGATGAATGACCAAGTCTTGGGCAATTTCAAGAAAAGATATGGCCAGATACTGAAGTTTGTGGACAAGCTCACTGCAGACCAGAAGGACAGTTTGCATACCTTGTTGCAGTTTTATGATCCTCTGTTGCGTTGCTTTGTTTTTCCAAGTTACATCTTAGCTCCAACATTGGAAGAGATCTCCAGTATGCTGAATGTTCCAGTCAGAGAAACTTTGTCATTCTATGGGTCTGAGGTTGTGCTTAAAGATGAAGACATAGCCAAAGTTTATCATCTGCTAGCTGCTACAGTCAAGAGGGCTCTGAAAGAGAGTGAAGGCAAAGGACTCCCTTGGAGTGTGATCATACCATAGGCAGAGAAGTATGCCACAAGAGCTAATTGGAATGGCTTTGGTGCTTTGCTTGCATTGATGGTGTATGGGTCCAGCTTGTTCCCTGGAGAGAAGGAATTTGTCATCTTAGAGGTGATCTCAATCTTTGCAAAAGGCAATCCAGTGCCTACTCTGTTGGGTGACTTCCACTACATTGTTCATTACAGGAATGAGAAAGGTAGGGGTGGTCCAGTTTGCTGTTGTGCTTCTCTATTTTCTGAGTGGTTTGCCAGACAACTGCCAAAATCAGGTGCCTTCAAGGACATGAGGGATGAGTGGAGATGGTCTAGAAGACTGATGGGGTTGACTGCAGAAGATATTGCCTGGGGATATGACAGAGATTTGCTAGGTAAAGAATTGATGTTCAGTTGTGGAAGGTTTGTTGGAGTGCCTTTACTGGGAAGGAAAGGTGTCATCAGTTACTATCCAACACTAGCCAAGAAGCAGTTTGGCTACCCTTTGAAAGATCCTCCACAAATGGAAGAGTTTGCTGAGTCTTTGTACTTTCCTGTTGAAGGAAACAAGGAGTTAGTTCAACAAGCAGTCCAAGCCTGGGCTCACAGGATCAGGAAGGGTAAGAAAGACTTCGGCAGAGTTGATCCCAAGACGTATCCACCATTTGCTGCATGGTTGCAAAGACATGTAGAAGCAGTTCTCATGCCTTTCTCAGTTGAGGCTCCACTTTATCCCAGAGAAGTTCCAAGTCAGAGTAGTATTGTTTCCCTTGAAGAGTACAAGAAGCTAGAAGCTCAGCTGCATGAAGTTAGAGTGGAGAATGTTGAAATGGTAAGCCTGTACCATCATGCCAATAGGGCCAAGAATGAAGCTGAAAGTAAGTTGTTGAAGATCCAAGCCTCTTTGGAAGCTAAAGAGAAAGACTTTGCTGGAAGGGAAGCACACTTCCACAGGTTGGGTCTAATGGAGGCTAAAGGAGAAGCTGAACGCAAAAAGACTTCGAAGACTCTCGAGGAAGCTCGTCAATCCATTGTTTGGTTGCAAGGCCAAAGGGAGGAAGAGCAGAAGAAGTTCAGAGAGAAGGAAGAGTTCTTTGAAGTACAAATGGCCTTCAAGAAGGAAGAGGTGGAACAAGTCCATACCATCCGGAGGGAAAAGACTCAGCAGCTAGCACAAAGTCAATTAGCCTTGGAGGAAGCAAGGAAAGAAATTGAAGAGCTCAAGCTGAGAGCGGGTGTCAAGAAGAGCAGAGCAGAGGTGGCAGAGCCTGGGTCTTAAGCTTAGTTGTTTTTTTCAGACTACCTACAGGCTTGTTGTAGGAGTCTTGCTTTATTTTTGTTTTGCTTTTGTCTTTTAATGGCTTGTAACCCTGCGGGGAATATTTCTGGTTGTATTCTGACTTTTAGCCGGCAGTGGTTTGTCCATATACAGTATTAATGTGCAAATTATCATTTTAAATGTGCAAGACTCGTTTGTCTGATACTGCTAATGACTGAACACTCATCAAAGAGAAAGCTTGAAAGTTAATACTCAAAGTGACTGTCTGGAGTAGATGCCAGAACTGGGGCATGCAAACGCTTAAAACCTGGGAACATGAGTAGTTACATTGCATTGCATATAACCTGTTTGTTTGTTTTGCAGGTAGTGTTTCAGTTGCTAACGTGTTTTGTGTTTCAGGCACTATAGCTCCCCGGAAAGTTCGGGAACAGCCAGTCGCACACAGATATCCAACAAAGATCAACAGAGAGAGAATCATGGACCAGATGCAAGCTGACTTAGCTGACCTGAGGTTAAGGATGGATAACTTTATGACTCTGATGGCAGGCATGGGTCAGAACCAAGAGCGTCTGCGGGAGTTGATTGAGAATCAAACCAGAAACAACATTGCTGCTGATAATCGTAATGGTGCGGGCGCACGACAAGTGGAAATCCCTGTTACACAGCCAGGGGTTACAATAATCAATGATGGGTTGAATAATGTGCAAATGGATAACCAGGACGAACAGTTCACTCTGCTGGACAAAGCTGAGGGTCAGGGGGCTGAGATCAACAAGAGGTTTGAGGAAATGGCAGAACAAATCAAGGTTATTCAGTCCCAAAGCTTTTTGGGATTTGACATAACAGACTTGGGCTTGGTTCTTGGGGTCAGGATCCCATACAAGTTCAAAGTTCCAACTTTTGAGAAATATAATGGCACTGCATGCCCGAAGACCCATCTTCAGTCCTTCGTAGGGAGGATCGCTGCTCACACCGATGATGAAAAACTCTGGATGTACTATTTTCAAGACTGCTTGGTTGGAGCTTCTCTGGAATGGTATATGAAGCTTAGCAGAGTCAATATCAAGAGCTGGAAAGACCTAGCAGAAGCTTTTGTGAGACAATATCAATATAATTTGGACATGGCTCCAAACCGCACGCAATTGTAGCACATGACTCAGACTGCTAAGGAGGGTTTCAAAGAATATGCTCAAAGGTGGCGTCAGCTCGCTGCCAGAGTGCAACCACCGCTGCTAGAGAACGAAATGGCTGACATGTTTATGGGGACTTTGCAGGGTATGTTTCTTGAAAGATTGGCGTCCAGTTCCGCCACCAAATTCAATGACATTGTTATTGCTGGAGAGAGGGTTGGGACCTTATTGAAGATGGGGAAGATCCAAGATCCAAGTGCTAGCAGCTCAAATGGAGCGAGGAAAGCTTTCAGTGGACCTCCTAGGAGAAGAGAGGGTGAGACAAATGCTGTATTTGGCCGAGGCCGGGGCCGTGGTTATAGAAGACCGTATGAGCATGTGGCAGCAGTCACAATTCCTTCTACTCTAGTGCAACAGATGCAACCTCAACAACAACAACAACAACAGCAACAACCACCCCGTACCAACTATCAGCAGAGACCGTATCAGCCAAGGCAAACTCGCCCGACTAATAGGGTGATTGAAGCCATCCCCATGACTTATGTTGCTCTGCTACCAAGACTGCTGGATTTGAATCTGATTCAACTGAGAACTTTGGCACCACCACCTCCTGGAGAGCTTCCAGTGGGTTATGATGTCAATGCACGATGCGCTTTCCACTCTGGGGCACCCGGGCACTCGATTGAGAAGTGCAAGGCGTTGCACCACAAAGTTCAGGACCTGATAGACTCTAAAGCAATCAACTTTGCACCACCGCCGAATGTTACTTCGAACCCTATTTCGAATCACGGAGGGGCAATAATCAATGCTGTTGAGGGTGGTGAAAAGTTAAGCCTCATTTTGAGTATTGAAGAAGTGAAGACTCCTTTGAGGGTAGTGAAAGAGAGACTGCTGAAAGGTCAAATGTTTCCTAGTTGTATGGCTGATTGTGAAGAATGTCTGAATATTGAGAATGGTTGTGAGAGTCTGAAGAGAGGATTGCAGAGTTTGATTGATGATGGATCTTTATAGTTTAGCAAAGTTGGTGATGAAGCTGATGATGTGTCAACAATTACCATTTTCTATGATGAAGCTAACATGCCTGTCAGAAGAGAGCCTGTTACCATTTATACTCCTGAGATTAGTCCTGTGACTATCACCGTGCCTGGGCCTGTTCCTTACACAGACGATAAAGCCATTCCATGGCATTATGGTTCAGACGTATATATGGCTGGACAGAAGATTGAGAGCAAGTTTGTTGTTGTGGACCCGACTGTAGAGAATGTCGAGGAGTTGGAGGCTTTACCAGAAGTGGTCGTTTATTTGCTCCCCCTGTGCTGAGAGGAGATCCTGAGGCTGAGGCTTCATCCAAGGCCAAAGGAAAGCAAGGTATGGATGATGAATCAACTACTCCTGTTGTTGGGCAGGGTACATTTGAAAAAGAGGTCGAGGAATTCATGCGCATTATCAAAAAGAGTGATTATAAGGTGGTTGATCAGCTGAACCAGGCACCTTCCAAGATATCCATTCTATCACTGCTGATGTGTTCTCCCGCACACAGAGAGGCCTTATTGAAAGTGCTGCAAATGGCATATGTTCCTCAGGAAATCACTGTCAACCAACTTGAAGCTGTTATAGGCAGTGTTAATGCCAGCCATGGCCTGGGCTTTACAGACAGAGACCTCACGTCAGAGGGCAGAAACCACAACAAAGCACTACATATCACTATGGAATGCAAGGGTGCTGTGTTGTCACATGTTCTTGTAGACACAAGCTCTTCCCTTAATGTGCTTCCGAAGAAGGCATTAATGAAGCTCAATGTTGATGGTATAGTCCTGAGACCAAGTGATTTGATTGTCAAAGCGTTTGATGGGTCGAGAAGATCAGTTTTTGGAGAAGTTGAGTTGCCCGTCAAAATAGGTTCTCAAGTCTTCAAAAGTGTCTTCTACGTCATGGACATCCAGCCTGCGTATAGCTGCTTGTTGGGATGCCCATGGATTCATGCTGCCGGAGCTGTTACTTCAACCCTGCATCAGAAGCTCAAATATGTGGTTGACGGCCAGGCCATTACAGTTTGCGGAGAGGAAGACATCTTCGTAAGCCACTTGTCAACGTTCAAGTATGTGGAGATGGATGGAGAGATCCATGAGACTTTATGTCAAGCCTTCGAAGCAGTCAACGTCAACATCTTAACTCCTGTAGAGAAGAGCAGTGAGAAAGAAGGCACCTCTATCCATTCCTACAAGCAGGCAAAGGAGGTTGTTCAATCAGGAAGTGCCCAAGGCTGGGGCAAGCTGCTGGAGCTGGAAAAGAAAGACGACAAGTTTGGTTTAGGGTATCAGCCTGGTGGATCTACTCCAAGTGGTAAAGCCATTACCTTTACAAGCGCTGGATTGCTCGACCGCAACCAAATCTGTGTGACAAGCCAAGATGGGGACAATGACGGTGACTGGGACAACTGGATTCACCCGTGTGCGCCTGGCGAAGAGCTAAGAAACTGGTCTGCTGAAGACATCATACAAGTGACCTGGCACTCAGAGTAATTATTTTGTTTCCTTTTATTATCATACTGCATTGTCAAATCCAGCATTCTGCCTAAGATGCTAGGATCCATTGTATTGGGCCACCATGTTTTGTATGCATCTTATTTTACCATGAAATAAAAGGACATTTCAGACAAATTGTGTTCTCTTTCTTTGTTTTTAAACTTTTCACAAAAATATAAAAAATGGCAATGTGTTTTTCCTTTTTGTTTTTGTGTTAGCGTCTCTTTTTTCAAAATAAGCAGATTCTGAATAAACACATCATCTATGCAGTGTTGATCATCCGGATTCCATTGATAACGTTCCTGCTATGACCACGCATGACTTTGACAATCCTGTCTACCAAGCTGATGAAGGGGTTGAGGAAGATTGTGACCTCCCTGAAGAATTGGTCAGATTGTTGAAACAAGAGGAACGGGTTATTCATCCTCATCAAGAAGAAATTGAGATCATCAACATTGGCAGTGAAGATGTGAAGAAAGAGATCAAAATTGGGACCAGTCTGCAGGCCGACGTCAAGAAAGAGTTGATCAGTATGCTGAGAGAGTATGTGGATATCTTTGCTTGGTCATATCAAGATATGCCAGGGTTGGATACCGACATCGTTGTGCATAAGCTACCTTTGAGAGAGGATTGTCCTCCTGTGAAACAGAAATTGAGAAGAACTCGTCTTGACATGGCGATGAAGATTAAAGAGGAGGTTCAGAAGCAATGGGATACCGGTTTCCTTGCTGTAACTAGTTACCCACCTTAGGTAGCTAACATTGTACCTGTACCAAAGAAGGACGGCAAGGTCCGGATGTGCGTTGACTACCGGGATTTGAATAGAGCAAGCCCAAAAGATGATTTTCCGTTGCCACACATTGATGTGTTAGTAGACAATACTGCTCAATTCTCGGTATTTTCCTTCATGGATGGCTTCTCCGGTTATAATCAGATAAAGATGGCGCCGGAAGACATGGAAAAGACAATGTTCATTACCCCGTGGGGTACATTCTTCTATAAGGTCATGCCCTTTGGTTTGAAGAACGCCGGGGCAACTTATCAACGGGCGATGGTCACATTGTTCCACGACATGATACACAAGGAGATTGAGTGTTATGTGGATGATATGATTGCTAAGTCCCGAGACGAAGAAGAGCATCTGGTCAACCTGAAGAAGCTGTTTGATAGACTGATCAAGTACAAGCTGAGGTTAAACTCAAACAAGTGCACTTTCGGAGTGCGTTTTGGGAAACTGCTGGGTTTCATTGTTAGTTAGAGAGGAATTGAGGTAGATCCTGCTAAAGTAAAAGCTATTCAAGATATGCCTGCACCGAGAATAGAAAAAGAAGTGCGCGGGTTTTTAGGGAGGTTGAACTACATTTCTCGGTTCATATCTCATCTAACTGCCACGTGCGAACCAATATTCAAGTTGCTAAGAAAAGAGTAAACGGTCAGGTGGAACGAAGACTGCCAAAGAGCTTTCGATAAAATAAAGGAATATTTATAGGAGCCTCAAATTCTAATGCCTCCAGTGGAAGGAAGACCTTTAATCATGTACTTGACCGTGCTAGAAGGGTCAATGGGGTGTGTTCTAGGCCAACATGACGAGTTTGGTCGAAAAGAGTACGCTATTTATTACCTTAGCAAAAAGTTTACCGACTGTGAATCCTGTTACTCACTGCTCGAGAAAACTTGCTGCGCTTTGGTATGGGCTGCTCGCCGACTGAGACAGTACATGTTGACTCATACCACACTGCTCATTTCCAAAATGGATCCTGTCAAGTACATATTTGAGAAACCAGCGTTGACCGGAAGGGTTGCTAGGTGGCAGATGATTTTAACTGAATACGACATCCAGTATACTTCTCAGAAAGCCATTGAGGGAAGTGTATTGTCGGATTACCTTGCACAACAACCTCTTGAAGATGATTATCAGCCAATGAAGTTTGATTTCCATGATGAGGACATCATGTACCTCAAAGCAAACGATTACGAGGAACCACTTCCGGAGGAGGGGCCAGACCCTGAATCCAAATGGAAGTTGTGGTTTGATGGGGCAGTCAATATCAATGGACGTGGAGTTGGTGCCTTTCTTATCACTCCCGAAGGTGTTCACTAACCCTTCGCTGCCAGAATTACATTTGGCTGCACCAACAATGAAGCGGAATACGAGGCATGCATAATGGGAATAGAGGAGGCTATTAATATTCGGATTAAGAACCTCGATATATTCGGAGATTCAGCCCTCGTCATTAACCAAGTTACCGGCAAGTGGTATACGCATCAAGAGAATTTAATTCCATACAGGGATTATGCTAGAAAACTGTTGACGTTCTTCACAACAGTTAAGCTTCAATACATACCACGTGATGAAAATCAGTTTGCCGACGCATTGGCCACTCTTTCTTCGTCTATCAAAGTCTTGTGTCGAAATTATGTGCCCAGAATTGACATCTCCAGGCTTGACGCTCCAGCTCATGCCTTCTCTGTAGACGCCGTATCTGACGAGAAACCTTGGTATTTTGATATCAAGTTATTCCTGGAAAAGCAAGAATACCCAATTGGGGCATCTTCCAATGACAAGAAGACCTTGAGGCGACTTGCTGCTAGCTTCTTCTTGAACACAGACGGGGAGTTGTACAAGAGAAATTTTGACATGGTCTTGCTCAAATGCGTGGATAGACACGAAGCAAGCTTGTTAATGCAGGAAGTCCACGAGGGATCTTTCGGTACCCATGCAGGAGGGCATGCTATGGCTAAGAAATTGTTGAGATTAGGGTATTACTGGATGACAATGGATGCAGACTATTGTTCATTCGCTCGTAAATGCCACAAGTGCCAGATATATGCAGACAAGGTGCATGTTCCTCCAAGCCCGCTCAACGTCATGTCATCTCCTTGGCCCTTTTCTATGTGGGGCATTGACATGATCAGGAAGATATAGCCTACTGCTTCAAATGGTCATCACTTCATCTTGGTCGCGATTGATTACTTCACAAAATGGGTGGAAGCAGCATCTTATGCCAATGTCACTCGTCAAGTGGTGGCAAGATTTCTGAAAAGAGATATCATATGCAGATACGGAGTGCCCGAAAGGATCATTACTGACAATGGTTCTAATCTCAACAACAAGATGATGGTAGAGTTGTGTCGGGACTTCAAGATCCAGCATCACAATTCTTCTCCTTACCGACCAAAGATGAATGGTGCGGTAGAGGCAGCAAATAAGAATATCAAGAAGATTATGCAGAAAATGGTTGTCACCTACAAAGATTGGCATGAGATATTACCATTTGCTTTGCATGGGTACCGAACGTCAGTCAGGACGTCAACTGGGGCAACTCCCTTCTCTCTGGTATATGGTATGGAAGTAGTCCTGCCTATTGAAGTAGAGATCCCTTCATTGTGTGTGATGATGGATGTAAAGCTTGATGAGGCTGAATGGGTGCGTGCTCGTTACAATCAGCTATGTCTAATTGAGGAAAAGAGATTAGCGGCTATCTGTCATGGTCAGCTTTATCAGAGGAGAATGAAGCGTGCATTCGACCAACGAGTACGTACTCGGGAGTATCAAGTGGGAGAGCTTGTGTTGAAGAGGATCGTTCCTCCAGGTTCAGATCACAGGGGCAAGTGGACCCCAAACTACGAAGGACCATTCATAGTGAATAAAGTCTTCTCAGGAGGAGCATTGATGCTCACCACTATGGATGGAGATGACTTCCAATCCCCTGTTAACTCGGACGCAGTTAAAAAATACTTCGCATAAAGAGACCTGCTGGACACAAAAACAGAATTAAAGTCCAGGCGAAAAAAGGGAATCCCGGCGAGCTAAAAACAGAATAAAAAGCTCGGGAAAAAGTTAGGGAAATAAATGAAAAAACGTACACCCGCTGAGTTGAAAAGCCACATTGGATAGCCCAGGCAAAAAAGGGTACCCCGGTGGATTGAAAACCTGAAAGGGAGATCCACGCAAAACAAGGGAATAAGCGAACAACTGCGATCCGAGTAATCTGAACCACGTCATCGTTTCGTACAACTTGACAATATCAGAAGGATAGGAAACAGTCCCCTCATCCTCTCAGAAAGCCAAAGCAGAACGGAGAGTCTCGAAGACATGTTGGTCATAGCAGAGATGGAACTCCTTGGAATGTCGTGCCCATTGCCATTAGGATAGTTTGTTTTCTTAATTTTATGGTGGCTACCTCTTTCTAGGTGGTAGCTTCCTGATGTAAATCTTTGCCTATTCAGAGGCCATTCAATAAAAAGAATATTCAGTCAAAAAGTTGTGTGTGTTTATTTTTGTTTGCAAAATGTCCTGAATTTTTGGCAAAAATAGCATTGCATTTAAACATGGTGATAATTTTGAAAGAAAATGACATGCAGGGAAATTGTAAACCCTCTTTGAGTGTCGGGTGACGATGGATGAACATATCATTTCATGCAAGTCCCCGGGGCACACTTGTGTTTTCTGTTGTTGCAGGTTGCAGGATGGCGTAACATTCTCCCAAGCAATTTATTCTTCCCCAGTAGAGTATCTCCAGCAGAATTCTTCCCCAGCTAAGCCTTGGCAAGCAGCCCAAGTAGTTTATTCTTCCCCAGTGGAGTATGCCCAGCAGGTATCTGAAAGCCTAACATTCCCAAGCAGAATTCTATCCCCAGCAAGGGTCACAGCCAGAGTTCAAAATTAGCAAATGCTTTCCCTAGCCAGAGCATTGTTGAAGCATCTTTCCCAGCCAAGTCTAAAGATGATCTTTCCCCGCAGAGTTCATATTTGATTTTCACTTCCGTCAGTGAAATATTACCCACAAAGTTGCCATACTTTTGGGTCAATTTGATAATACAGTCAGGTACTCATCACCTCAGTCAGAGTTAGGTATCCAAGCACCTCAACTTGTCTTCCCCTGCAGATTTGTAACTCTTGTGGCCAATCAGGCATTTGTTTGTTGCTCGTCTGTAATCTCCAGCACTCGTCTGTGTTCTTGCTTTGATTGTTGCTCGTCTGCAATCCTTAGCACTCGTCTGTGTTTCATGCTTTATTGTTGCTCGTCCTCATCTTTCAACACTCGTCTGTGTTATCCCTTTGGTACTGCTCATTTGCTTTCCCCAGCAGTGATCCGTGATTACCTTGATATTGCTCGTCTGCAATTTCAAAAACTCGTCTGTGTTTTGAGGTCCTGATATTCATTTGTTGTTGCTCGTCTGCAATTCCCAACACTTGTCTGTGTTTGATATGTAATCTCTGCTGTTGCTCGTCTGCAATTCTCAACACTCGTCTGTGTTTGGAAACCAATACCGGTTGGATACTCGTCTGTATCATTCCCAACACTCGTCTGTGTGGTGATGTTCTAATATCTGTTTGAAGCTCGTCTACTTTACTTGGATACTCGTATGTATCATCCCCAACACTTGTCTGTGTTAGCTTATATCTGTATGTGAGGATTTGCTAATCATCCTGATTTTCTTCTGTATTGCTACTTCAAATGCTCGTCTGTGTTTGAATTTCTGGTATTCGTCTATACCAGTTGCTGATACTCGTCTGTATCATTGCCTGAAGCGCTCGTCTGTGTTTCTTAGATCATCGTCTGATACTCGTCTGTATCATTGACTTATGGCACTCGTCTGTGTTATCTTGATGATCATCCAATACTCGTCTGTATTGAAGAGGTTTAAAATCCTGACAGTGGGAATAAATGTCAAAATGGTTACCGGTCCTGGCGTAACAAGTATATCCGAAGGAGGCTCGTCTGTCTCAAGCACCAATTATTGTTGTTGCACCTGGCGTAACAGGTTTGCTCGAAGAAGACTCGTCTATCTTATACCATATATCCCCGGATAATATATGAAGAAGGTTCGTCTACCTTGATTATGCATGTCTATCCCACAGACTTTAATGCATCCCGGTCTTGGCGTAACAGGTATATCCGAAGGAGATTCGTCTGTCTCAAGTCATATGTTCTTGAAGTATTTGAGGACTCGTATGTCCAGCTCCTGGTGTAACAGTGTTCGAAGAAGACTCGTCTGTCAAAGTGTTCTTATTCCAGATACCAGTTTCAACTTGGAAGAAGCTCGTCTGCTTTTCTCCCCTTCAGTCACCAAAGCATCATTTGGTTGGGTTTATTTCCCAGTGTTGCATTCTTCGTCAGAGTGCAAATTTCTGGTCTTTTTGGTATTCAACCACAGTTTATCTTGAACGGTCGATAGCCCGTGCTACCGTCCTTTTCAGATCAACAGTTGTTTGAATATGGGAAGCTGTAACACCCCAAATTTTCCCTCTTCATTTTAAGCATCATATCAGATCATATTCATCATGAACATATCATATTCTCAGCATCCTAGCATGGAAAGATGAGGCATAACATTCTTCATGTCCTAGCAGCAAGCATATGGTCATATGTGGAGGTTCTTGGGTCATCACAAGCCATGACAAGGGTCCCAATTAATTTGTACAAGTCCTATGGTGATTCTTCACTCCATTTACAAGTTCAAGTCCATTGGCAAAAGCTCAGAAGATTGCATGATCATCAGTTATTCCAGGACAAGGCAAAGCTCCTATACAAGGCACCTAAACTAGGATTTGAGATTCAAGCACCAAAATATCACAACTTTGGCCATTTCATTTGGGCAAAGTCTTCTATATGTCAAGAGGATCCTAGGTGTCAATTTTCATGAGAAAATTCCATGTGGAAGTCAGAGAATGCTTCAGTTGCTTGCAGATGAAGTAATTGGTCAACTGTGCCCTTAAAAAGTCAACTGTGTAATTTCAAGGGGTCTAACCCAACCTTTTTGGCCAAGAGGGGTACTTACAATGTTATAAGAGGTTTGGAATGATCAAAGTTCAAGAATCATGGAGATTTGAGGCTTTTTGCAAAAATGGTACAAAGTTGGTTTTAAGAAATTTCCAAATTTGGCAACTTTTGCCCTAATTTTCAAATGGCCTTAACATGATCAAAAATTCTTCAAATGGACCAAAGTCAAACATGAAAGTTGGAGATTAAGGGCTCCCATTTTCAAAAAGTACAATTACTTTTTCATGGGATTTGTGGTTCATCCTCTAGCCTCTTCAAAAAACTCACCAAAATTAGGGCAAATTCAATTTTTCATGCATGCAACAAAAGCAAAAGGCTTCAAAACTTATTTGTAAGACTTGGTATTGGTTCAAATTTGTTTCAATGATAAAATACATTGCATTTGGCATGTTTTGCTCCAAAGAAACTCTCAAATTCGTGCACTATAAGAAAGTCACTCCAAAAATGCAAAATTGGCCAAATCATGAGAAAGGTGTGATTGCTTTGATCCAAGGGCCAGAACTTGTGGGATTTTGATCAAGGGTTGGAAAAGCATTGCACATGGGCTGAGAATGCAAGCAAAGCATGAGGGTGGCATGTTTATCTCACAATTTGCAAATTATGCAAAATCACAAATATCTCATGATCCACACGTGCAAACTTGGGCATTTCTTCAGCATTGCATTGTGAGAGCATACTTAAGCAGCTAGGGTTTCAGAATTGGCAACCTCTCTCATTCTCTCATTTCCAAGTTCTTGCTTCATTTGCATTTTCTCTCATTTCTCTTCATACAAGTGATCAATCTCAAAACAAATTGTGGATTTGTGATCAGTGAAAGCTAAGGATCCTTAATCACACATTCATTCAAGCTTTCCTTCAAGTTCAGCAAGCTTTCCATTTCAGGGAAGGTGTGAGAAAAGCCTCAGATCCAGCTTATTTCAAGACTTTAGATGCATTTATTTTGCATCTAGAGTGAGTGTGGAGTGATTTGCACGCATCATTGGGCTTTCTATCTTATTGAATCCAGATCTGCAACTCAGGTATGGTTCCAAATCTCAAGATCTAAAAATGAAATTGATGAGGTGTTTTGTGATGTGTGAAGTTCACTGATCATTCTGCACTTTATAGTTTTGAAAATGATGCATCATAGCATGAGATATCTGGATTTCAGTTTTGATGGTCAACTTTGTTTTTCTTCGATCCCTTCGGTTCACTGAGTTTTAGAAGTTTTTGATCTCATTTTTGAATTCAGAGTAGCTTAATTAGTCAATCTGGACATTTTGGTCCATTTATTTTATGGTTTGTGCCTCTGTGATAAATTCCGGTGCCGGAGCCCTAGCTCCGGTCACCGGAAACTGGAAAAATGAAACTAGGGTTTGCGCCTTGGAGAAGACAAGCCAGCAGCCCTTAGATCCTCATCTCAACCCTCCAGATGCTGCCACCTAGCCCTAAACCACAGCCTCCTATCACGTGTTTTTTTCTTATTTCATTTAATTCAATATGCTTCTCAGTCCACCATAACTCCCCTGTGCCATCCACTCACATTGCCCCATTGATCCACGTCATTTAATGAATGATCCATATTGTGCGTCTGATCCATCCAACGCTCCTCTTATTTTCCAATTTTATTTCATTAAATCCCACCGTAATTCACATATTCCTGCGCAGAATTGGGCCCAGTCTGTGCTATGCGCACCCCCCTCAGCTTTGGGCCCAACCATTTCCAACGTATTTTCTTACTTCCAGCACCCCCAGTCCAATTTCTTTTAATTTCTTTTTCTTATTTTTTTTTCTTTTATTCATTTTAGCATCTAATTTTTATAAAATACTTCTGATTATCCAAAAAATCCCAAAATATTCATGAGTCATCTTTTGAGTGTCTTTTATTTTTTCATATTTTTATTTTCTATTCTTTTAATTTCCACGTGTCATAATTAATTCCTTGTTTCAATTGACTTCTTTTTAATCCTTTTGTGAGTACACTGCCTTGTCCATTTTCTATAGACTTCATTATTTTGAATTTTATTTTCATTATTTTTGCTCTGGATTCCTAAGATGATTTACTTCTTGTGTGATTTTCCTCTTGATTTTTAGAATTTTATTTCTTGGGTCTTGGTCCTTTGACTTGTGTTGGAAGTTATTAACCCTAGCTTGTGTTCTTGCGTCCATTTGACCTAGTTTGACTCTGAATTCTTCCAAATCCTTTTGGCTCATTGATATACCATGTTTTAAGATCATTTGGTTTAAGTTGTGGAATATTTAGATGCTTGGTTTATTTATTGTGGATTTTTGTTCTCACCTTGTCCCATTTGTCTTCTTTTGATCCATTAGCTCTCTCATAAGCCAAGAAGGGCACTTTTGCCAACTTCTTCTTCTCATTTGGGGTTCTTTTGGGGTATGGGTACCTTCCTGGTCTTAGGATAGGGTTTGTGTCTTTGGAATTTGGGTGTTTGCTTACCTTTTAAGTCCTTTCATTTCTTAAGTGTTTCCATCTCACTTCCTTACTTCTTTCACTTCCATATTGTGATTGTTTGGTATTGTGTGTCCATTCTCTTCATTTTGTTGGCTTCTTAAACCCTTCTTCATCTTGTTTTGGTTCTGTTTGTGTGCATTGAGTCCATGTTGGTGCATATTTGCTTTGCATCCTCCTTAAGTGTGCATTAGTTTGCATTTGTTTCATGTTGCATCATGTTAACTTGTAAGCTTCATCTCTCATTCTTTTGAGTTGCATTTGCATTGTGCATTTGTTCATATCATTTCACTTCTGTTTATATGATGATGGCATGTTATTTTGTTCATTTCATTTGTGTTCACTTTGCTAACCTTTCAGGGGCTATGGTAAGTGAGAGGTGTGGAAGTTGAGTTCCACATTTCCAAATCTCATCTTCTCTTATTTCTTTATTGAGCTAACCCTTTGCTTGTTGGACTTAGGCCTTTCTCATCTCTTCTTCTCTTCTTTCCTTCTTCATTAGGATAGAAACCACACTAACCTTAGGACATCCATGCATGTTAACACTTAGGAATCTTTAGTCCCCCATTAGACTTTTACCTTTGTGATCCTTTTGGTTCTTCTTCTCTTCTCATCTCATAACCATAAAAAACATCTTAAGTTTGAAGTGATGTCTTGATCCATAGCCTTATTCCATGAGGTATGCTTGTAGTCTTCCCATCTTGGGATAGTACAAGTTTACCTTGTGATGCACAAGTCTGATCAAGGTATCTTCTTCATAAAGAAAAGCATAAAAAACACTTATTCACTGTAAATAACCAAAAACACTTAATAATTTAACAAGTTAGTGAGCTTAGGCCCTAATCTTTGGGTTCAAGTTTTGGGGATCTTCTCCTTACCTGAGTGTGCTTGTTCTATTATTCCATCTTGGAATGTAGTGACAAGTGCACATTCCATTGAAAAGAGCTTGAGTTCACTTCCTTGTGACACACTCATAAAAGCTCCTAAAAAACACAAACAAACAATAAGCGTCTTTCCTTCGGGAATTCTTTTCTCATCTCATTCGCTCCGTACGCGAACTTGCTCCTACTTGTCATTTTGCAAGACGGTTACGCACTCGTCGTCCGAGTCTGCAACACCTGAGCAATGGCATAGGCAGTTCAAGCCTTAATTCACAAGCAATTTTCTTGTTACCCCTAGTTAGGGGAACTACGGCGTCTCTGATCCTCATTATCCTGATAAGGTACGTAGGCAGCGGGGTAGGGCCCGTTCGAGCCCAATCTTTATTTTCCCTACATTTTTTCTCTTTGTTTCTCATTCTGTTCTTTTCCCAGTTCTTTTATCCAGTCCATTTTCTTTTCTTTGCAGCAGCTTTCATACCCTCATCCTTTGAAACAATTCTCTTTGCAAGCGTGGATCCCTTCGGGTACGGCGGACGATCTAGGTGCTAATACCTTCCCAGGTCGTAACCGACTCCCGAACTCAGCCTCTTTGGTTCATAGGACTTGTGTCCTTCCTCTTCTTTTCTTCTGGTTTGTGCAGCATTACCATTCCCGTTCCTTCGGGATAAAAATGCCTGGCTGGCGACTCTATTCTTTTTCCGCGCCACTTTCGCGTTTGTACCAGGATGGAAATCCGGGGAGCGACACTTGTTGATCAAGATATCCAAGAATATGCCATTTTGGAGCATGGTGACCATTAGATCAAAAGGCATATGTGTTGAAATTCATAAATGCCATTTATGGGAATTCCTTGCAGCAATCATGAATTTGCAGGTTTGATCAGGTTTGTAATGATTGTTAAGATGCTTAAGACCACTTTATCTTATCCTTTGAATCATAAAATCAGATTTCCAAGTTTTGAGAAAATATGTTTTTGAAAAACAGTTTTGTATGGTCAGTTGATCCATAATTTCTTCATGCACAAGCAATATCTTTTCATGCCAATTGGTTCTTTGAAATGTTTGCAACATTTACAACAACGTTGGTGTTTTCACAAGGATCTGAATCAACTTGGAACTATGTGAAAAATTCCTCCAAGTTTTGATGTTTGGACTGATTTTGTACTTAGGAAGATTTTGTCTAAGTGTTGAAATTCAATTTGTTTTCTTCTTAATTTTGATCAATCTCTAACTTGAAATCCATAAGGAATTGGAGTTTTGTGTAGTTGAATCATTTATAGTTTGTGGAAAGATATTTCAATTGAGCTTTGGTTCACCAAAATCTGATGCTTGGATCACAAGTTATGATGCTCGAAAGTAGGATACTTGAACACTTTTTCTTATAACTTAGAAAATTTTCTAAGTTTCAAAGGTTGCCCCTTTTACAAGTTATCTTCAAATTTCTTATTTTTTGTGATCAAATGCATTCATGGACCATATATTCTTGTAATATAGGTCATGAGGATCATTTTTCATTAAAAAGTCAAACTTTGACTTTTTGGTCCAGATGGAAATTACACTGGATACCATTATTATATACCGGCACTATTAGATTAGCTAGACATATTAATTAAAACGGAAAAGCGATAGTAATTAATTAAATAGAATGCAAACATAATTAATAAATAATAATTAAACAATAAAATTATAATGCAATATATTAAAACCTGATACAAAAGAATTTTTCCTCGTAGATCCCTCTTCCACAAATGGCGGCAAGCTTGGATCTTATCAGAAATTGAATACGAGTTATAAGGATAGAGAATAATAATCCTAATCTAATGTAATAACTTCCTAATGTTGGAAACTATTACTTACAGGTAGTTGAATTGAAAAGAAATTAAAGTAACTAAAAACAAAAGAATGGAAATAACGAAAAGCAAGAATAAATTTGGCAGAGCTTTGGTAACGATTGGTGCAACAAAAATCTCCCCTTTTTCCTTCTGTTGATGCTTCTATTTATAGGAAATGAAGAGTATGGCAGTTGGAGAATTAACAGGTCCAATAAAAGGCCACTAACTGAGGGAAAATAGAAGCAGTAATTTGCTTTGTGTAATTGGTGTTGAGAAGAATCTGGATGGTGGACGAAAATCTCTCTGTTTATTTTCATAGCAGTTCTGGGTTTTAACAATTAAGTAAACTAAGCGTAACCCTTCTGTGATGAGTGTTATATGCCATTTTGCTCACGTGACGGTCGTAAGGTTGGTATGACGATCGTCACACGCCCAAAGATGCATGACGACTGTAAGGTTGCGTGACGACCGTCGATGCAACAAAATATGCAGAAATCTCTTATGTGTTTTGTTCTTTGATTTGTCTCATGTGTATTTGTTTCATATCTTCATTTTGCATATATTTGAGTTGACAAACATTATACCTGTAACAAATGCGAAAAGTCGGGAGTTAATTATATAAAAATGTATTGAAAACGGACTAGAAGTGTGCTAAATAATTAATACAATTTCTCGTTATCAAACTCCCTCATACTTAAACCTTTGCTTGTCCTCAAGAAAAAACTCAATAAGTATATCAGACATATGTGCATTACATATCTTTGAAACAATTGCGGAAAATCAATAGTTATTTCGACCGAAAAATGAAACACTAACGATAAATTAATGTCAAAATCAATAAGCTATGTTGTGAACTTCCTATTTAAACAAGCTATCCAATATTTCCTCTACAACTTTACCTAAAGTCTTTCGTACCTATTTCGCCCGATTTCATTCTAGCGCAATCACATTAAGCCCTTTGCCTTTTCACGCACGTGGTGGAGTAGCCGGTTAGTTACTTTGATCCTTTTTAGCACGGGGTCTGGTACATGAATGTGGCAACCCTCTATATCTAATCCAGTTTTGAGGTTGTGGGAGATCGAGCAACAACACGCCCTACCGAGTTCAGAACCAGATACCTCTGAACTAGCCAACAATGGATTCCTTCATTATTTGTCTATCTCTTATATGCGACCGTATAATTTGGTGCAAATTTTTCATATCTTTTCTTTTTGGCATTGAGATAAGAAGGATATTATGATAAGGCATCAAACACTTATATTCATCGGCTCCCCACTTGGTTTGTGTCAAGACGGTGTTGACTGCTAGTATAAACTACTGGGGGTTACTCTAGAACTAAAACTCAAAATAAAGGTATAACAGTAATTGAAATTGATTTCGCTTAAATTAGGAAGTCCAAAGTGTCATAATTGTATCGATCTTGTTAGATTTATGCGGCGTCCTAACTAAAATTTCGTTAAAGTAGATATGTTCGACTATGCATAGATAAAAAAAATTTGTATGGCTAAATAAACTAGGGAGATTGAAATCGAAACAAACCATATAATAATTGTTTTATGGAAACAATGCGGAAGGGAAAATAAAGGAAATATAAGAAGCGGAAAGGTACCTTTCCCACACTATATCAGACATTGTCCTCAATGTTGTGATATAATAACGGGGAAATACAATACAATGATGCGGGAAAGGGAAATGAAAACAAGAAGTGCAAGAACAAAAAATACTAGGGATCACCTCTTCTACTTCTGGTGCGTGCTCTTCTGGTTGGCGTTGCTTCTTCATCCATGTCATGAGAGTACAGGTTATTGACACCCATTCTCAGTGTACCCATCTTAGTCAAAACTTCCTTGAGCTTATCATTCATTATCTGTTGATTGCTGATGATTTGAGCGTTTTGTGCATACAAGCTATCATACTGCTCTTTTTGTTTCCTTTCTAGAGCGGCTTCCATTTGGTTTTGATGGTGTATGGCGCGAAGGATTTCTTCAAGGGTGATGTTGCTCTGAGGTTTTTGTCTTGATGAAGTTTTGGGAATGTCAAGAGTAGGGGCAGTGGTGTCCATCTCTTCTTCCATCTCATCCACAGGAGAATTCTGGAATTCTTCATGGATAAGAATTCTGCCCTCAGGAGCTTCAGGGTCGAAAAGCCAGTTGGCCCGGTCGTCGGGATCAATGTGGTCCCTGCAAGGAAAGACAATGTTATGGAAAACAACATTACGGATTACCGGGTTGAATTTTCCATCTTCTCTCTCAAAGATAAGGTGTGCGGCCTTGCAGTGGTCCAAAGTGAGGTAAGTCGGTGCCAAAAAGGGTAGGTTAGCAAGATTAGGGCCTAAGTTCAGACTCGGCTCAATAGAGGTGACAATGCCTCTGAAGTAGAAAGGTTTACCGCCTCTCGCGCAAATGGATTGAATGTGGTACAACAGGAAAGGAGTGACATTAATCTTCCCGTCTTCTAAGGCACAATGAATGAAGAAGAGCTCTTTTGAATTAAGCTTGTGGTTGCTACCTCGGGCGAAAATTGTGTTGTCGAGAATGCGGTGGAAGTAGCGAATGACAGGGTTGTAGATAAGAGTAGCATTGAGGTGATCAAATGCTACGACTTGTGTGCTGGTTAGCTTCTGCCAAAAGTTGAAAGCCTCTTCAGTGAAGTTGTCTGGTACGCGGTGATGGACTCCCTCACCGGATTCAAATCCAAGCAGTTGTGCAATTTCGGTTTGAGTGAATCTGTACTCAACATCGAACATGCGAAATGAAGTCACGCCAGTAAGTTGGCTAGTAGCGCCTTCTGGATTCATGTAGGAAAAAAAGTCAGAAACTCGAGAGTTAGAGCTTCGTAGATTCGTTGTGGTTGACTGCAAAGTTTCCATAAACCTACATTCTGCAATTATTTCCTGATGTTGTAAAACAATCCCAAGGTTCTCAAACATTCGGTGTCGATATACCGAGTCAGTTGGAGACCACGGCGTTGGAACTTTTGAAACTTCAAACGTTGAGCTTTTCCTTGCTCAACATCTCTGAAAATGATGTTTGGGTTTTGATTGTTCTCCATAACATGCAAAAGGTGTAGAGTTGTTAGAATTTGAGGTTGAAGGAATGTGAGAAGTTTGGGAAATGTTCGGGTAAATAATGAGAATGGGTATGTGGAAAGGTTGAATTTATGAGAGAAATAATGAGAATTTAGTGGAGATGACGATTGGTTACGGAATTGAAATTGGGAGGTAGTGGAGAGTCGTGGGAGAAGAAGAGATAAGTTTGAATGAAATGAAGAGCTTCTGAAGTTACAGAGAACGTGTTCTCTGGAATGGTGACGATCATCACAGGAGTGTTACGATCGTAACGCGGGCAAAGGAGCATGACGCTCGTCAGCTAGCCATTACGATCGTCAGTGTTACAAAAACCAGGGAATTTCAACAGATTTCCAGAATTAGCAGGTTAGACAAAAATTATGCAGCATGATCAATATAATTTGTATAATAACAGTCATGATAATGCATATAAGGCACATAATAGCTACTAACTCAATTTGCAATCATCCAAGCAGCATAATTAGGAATTATTATCATTAGCTACCAAAAGTAAAATGTAAAATGCAGTAACTTGCTTGTAAAATTGAAACTGATAAAGATTGCACTAAATTGAAATTATTGTTCTTGAACATAAAACAGAAGTTGCATAAAATGAAATCGTGCAGAAATAAATAAACTGATAAAAGTAAAATGAAACTTCAAAATAAAAGGAAACTAAAGTGGTCCTAGAAACAGAAAATAAATAAAACTTTTGCTGAATGATATTTCATCATGGTTGTCTTTTCTTTAAGTCTTCCAAAACCGAATTTATGTGGTAAAATTGATCCACAGTTATATCCGTTAAGCTTATGAGATCTTGTTGCATGCTTTTCAGTTCATCTTTGATCCCATTGATCTCGACTTGGTAAACATCCATTGTGTTAAGGATATTATTCAGGTTTTCATTGTACACTCTTTCATCCATTTTAGGGACATCAGTATCCTCATTAATGTGGTTTGCTTCATAATAATTAGGAGGGGTCGCAGGATCAAACTCATAATCAGACATATTTTCATCAAGAACTTGATAAGCTAGTAGTGTATCAGGTGATGATGGTGGATTAGGTGGGTTTAATTCATAAAGCCAGTTGTCGCGGTTGCGGGCACCTACTTTTGCATGGTTCGGAAGGGTAAATATGGTGACGACTTCATTCCTAATCAAGTAGTCGTAAGGTGTAGTTCCTAAGTTTCCTATGATACATCTGTCAAAGCAAAAATCCAAATTCATAGGTCGAATTGTACCAAATGGTATGCACCTATTAAGTTGGTATCTAAGTCCAAGAGCTTCAGCAATCATAATTACTAGGCCGCCTATGATGATTGGGGCATCAGGGTCCTGAATAATGTGGTTAAAGGTTTGCATCATGAAGGGTACGACATTAACAGGGCGTCCTTATGTCATACAGTAAAGCACAATTATTTCATCCTTCGATACTAAGGTTCGATTTTCTTCCTTTCCGAATAGTGTATGGGCTAGGATCTTATGGAAATAGCGGATAACAGGGTTATGTATTTCATTGTTATCCATGGTATCCGACTCAGTGTGGTAATTTCCGATTAAAGTACCCCAGAAGTAATGTAGCTCGAAATCCATTAGTTCCATTTGGGTGGTGGTAAATGCAAAAGGTCTGTTAGGGAATCCTAATAAATCAGCTAGTTCCTTATGGTTATAAGAGAACTCAATACCAAAAAGTCTGAAACTAATATATCCTTTTCTGGCTCCGAATTCGCGATCAGGTATGTGAATTAAAGAGCTTAAAAACTCAAAGGTAAGCTTGCGGTAGGTGACAAATCTAGATTTAATGTGAGATCTTTCTCATCCCAGCTGGTTAAATAGATATAAGACACTGTCTAAGATACTTAAGGTGTCCAAGGTTGACTCATCATAATAAAGGATCATAGCAATATTTCTTTGTGACAACTCCTTAAATTTCCTTCTCTGGTTTCTACCTCTAAAAGTGGTTTCCATAAAATTTTGTGGTTGTGGTTCCATAGTGAATGTTAAAATGGGAGAAACAAATCAGAGGGAAGGAAGGTAAGGTAGAAAAGACTTTTTAGAAATCATGTATCAAGTAAAGTTTTTAAATTCAGCATAACTGTTTTATAAGGATTTTAGAAAAATGAGCTAATGAAAATACAGAAAATCAACAGAACAAAAGGAAATAAATAAAAGAAACATTAAAGTAAAATACTCAAAAAGCAGTGTGGTGGGTTGCCTCCCACTAAGCTCTGTTTTTAACGTTATAAGCCTGACATAGTGCTTAGTAGTAGATTAATCAGGGGAATTAGTAGGCAGTTATAATAGCTTTAGATTGTTCGCATATTCTCTATTTTCTATATGATGGTATTGTTTCAATCGTTGTCCATTTACTGTGAACGGTTAACTATTTATACCCTTGATTTTTATTGCTCCACTAGAGACCACTTTTGTAATTTCAAAAGGGCCTGACCATCTAAATTTTAATTTCCCAGGATAGAGCCTAAGTCTAGAGTTGAATAAGAGAACAACGTCTCCCATACTGAATTCTTTCCTAGATAAACGCTTGTCATGCCATCTTTTGGTTCTTTCTTTATATATCTCAGCATTCTCATAAGCGTCTAATCGTAATTCCTCCAGTTCGTTTATATCGAGGACTCGCTTTTCTCATGCGGCAGTGTAGTTTATATTTAGCATTTTAATCACCCAATATGCTTTGTGTTCTTGTTCTACTGGGAGATGACAGGACTTCCCATACACAAGTTTAAAGGGTGTAGTTCCTATAGGCGTCTTGTAAGTTGTCCTGTAAGCCCATAAAGCTTTGTTAAGCTTGGATGACCAATCTTTCCTAGATATGGCGACCATCTTTTCTAAGATTCATTTTATTTCTCTGTTTGAGACTTCTACCTGTCCACTTGTTTGTGGATGATATGGTATTGCTACACTGTGTCTGACTCCATACTTGGATAGTAATTTGTCGAATATTTTCGAAATGAAATGGGAGCCACCGTCACTAATGACAAGTCTAGGTACACTGAATCTTGGAAATATTATATTCTTGAAAAGCTTAATCACTACTCGTTGTAACACCCCAAACTTTGCCCTCATATTTATAACCATCTATTTGGCTTACACTTCACATTCATTTGCGTTCTCCCATTGGGTCATAACATTAAATCATGCAGTGCATCAGCTTCTAAGGCATGGGATCAATGTCATATGAAGTTAGGGTTTATTTCCCTGGTTAAGTGATCCTTAAGGAACTCCTTTGTAAAGATTGTTCATTGGTGCAGCAGGCTCATTATTGAGTTGGATTAAGGTTTTATTCATGATGGAGTTTGAGAGTATTCCACCAATTGAAATCCGTTATCTTAAAGTTCGATTTGGACTTATTAGATGAAGATGTTCATTCGTGTGTATTATTCGATGGAGAGGTTCATTCGCGTGTATTAGTTTTAGGTGAAGCAAGAAGCACAGGTCGAGCTATTGGCTTCGGGGATTCATCATGGCATTAAAGTTTGGGTCCAAGAATTTGGCTCAATTTGAGGATGGGAAAAAGTGAACAATTAAGGTCTATTCGGAAGACGTCATTTGAATTCGAATACAATTCACTTCTAACCGCTTATCTTAAACCAAAAAAAGAAAAGAAGAAAACCATTACCTTTTTATGCAATGACCAAAATATGTTAATTGATTTAGTAGCCATCCAATTCGAGTATTCATCTCTTAATAATCATTCAATCCATTTAACATTTGTTTCGAATCTCAAAATCATTACCTAAGAATCGGGTTTGAACCCGTTGGTTTACCCAATTATCCAATTATCCATTTGTCCACGTATCCCACCTTTGTCATTTTTTTAAGCCCGTTTCTTAAAGCCCATTACCACAATAATACAATAATACAAGTTATTATTTATTTGTAATTAATAAAGTGTTTATATTTTATTTCTCAAAAATTACAAAAGGGAAAAACTAGAATTACATTGTTGACTAACAATTGACTTTAATTTTGACCAAAGTCAAAGTTCAGTCAACCGAGACTTAACAAGCCCCATTTAAAGTGACACCATCCACTGCTTTTTGGCATGGGCATTAATTATTCGATGGAGTGAATAGAATTCAATAAGCAGCAAGAACTTTTATCTTTGACGTTTTTGAAGCAGCTTTTGCAAATTGAGTTTTGTTTGTGCGGTGGCAGCATGCGAATTCTCGATGGCGGAATCAATATCATCAATCATGGTTCCTTGTTCATGGACAAGCACAGCAAGATCTTCGATATCTATTTCATGGGTTGTGCAGCTAGAAGGATACATTGATTGTGGAACTGAAACTTCACTGTAATGATCGACACCGCCGACAAATTTAAGCTCAGTTGATGAACTTTTCCCACACCGCCCAATATGTTGCCTTGGTCTTGTGAAGCATTGGATACGACTATATTGATTCGAAAAGTACCAGCAGCCATCGCTCGTGTCGGGTCTTGCTTCCCGTTGATCGTCCCGCACCTGATTCCAAGAACAAAAGTAACCGGTTAGTAAGAGGAGATAGTCTAAATGAATACATTAGCAGGGAGATATCAGAATAAATGAAGCTAACATTCAAATGAAATTCACAACAAAAGTTAGGAATTTATAACCGAAAATCGGAGAATGGATTGGCAATAGAACTCAACCAATATAGTTATGTGCTCTAATTGTTCTCTAACAAACTAACAGAATTCCTAACAGAATTTCTAACTGAAATTTAACCGAAATCAAAAGGAAAACCTCACCATTCATCTTTATAAAGATTGATTCTCTACTCCATTGCTGTTTTCGGAATTCCTTTTCTTCATCCACCATCTCTCTCAACTCTCAGAATTTTTCATCTTCATCGTCTTGCATCAACATCCACAACAATCTTCACTTTTCCCCATCCTCTCTTCTCCCCTGACATTCACACAACTTCTAATGGCTCTCATGAACACTGCAAATGTAACCTCAATCTTCATCAATTCACCTACAGTTTGATAGGCATAAAATATGCAACAACAAAATCGAAAAACACACAAGATCCTTCTTCATACAACCTGCAAAATTGATACAAAGTTAAACAAGTCAGTGACGCTGCCATCAAGAAATACTCCGAGAGATCATCAATCAACAACAGCAAGAAATTTCAGAGGATCACACATCAAACTCTCATTATTACGATCTAGAAGTTCATACACGCAACAAAGAATTTGGAACCGAATTGGAAACGCAAGAAGAAGGAGAAGTGAAGTTGAAGCACATACCTGAACTTTGCATTGCGGCGGCATCGAAACATCAGAATCGTCTTCGTCGCATCCTCGTTCATCAATCTGAAGCACAACCAACCAGCAAATTGCAACAAGAATCAGAGCATTGATCAATCGCCACCTTCAATCGGACGCTTCAAGAACCTGCAAAAATCGGCCAGAGATCGAACATCACAGCGGCACCAAAGAACAAGGCATCTTCGATCGTCATCTTCCTCACGAACGCTCATTGAAACGCATCATTTCTTCGTCATCTTCAACATCATCTTCAATCGTCCACCGTTTCAATTGAAGGTACGATTGCTTTGATTCCCCTTCGATTTGTTTCTCCACTTTGCTTTGGGATGTCACGATTTGGGGATTTAAGAGGAATTTAGGTTATTTTGTTTACGGATTTGAGAAGAGGATGGAAAATAGAAAGGTGTTCATGTGGAAGGTTTGAGGTTTCGTAGGGGGGCGTCGTAGGAGGCCGCCGCCGCTAGGGTTTGTGAAAGGGGAAGAAGGTAAAGTGAGACTGAAGAAGAAACGCGTTGTTGGAGGAAGGGTTCTATGAAATCTGATTTTCATGTTTTTTTAAGTTATAATTTGATTGAGTTAATGTTGATTATGGATTAAAAAGAATTAAAAGCTCATAAAATCTCGTAATCACCATCGTACAATATTTAAAACAGAATTAAGACCTCATGAAATCCAATAAATCTCATAACTTCCCACCGCCAATTCAAATGAAGAGATAAGGTTTCTTCGGGTGGTCCACTCCGGCGGGGACACTTGTCACCGTCCGGTAGGACCACCGGATCTCAATCACACGTGTGCCGCCCCACTACAACAATCATACTCCCTCAGCCTCTTTGCGTTTTGGGCCTAGGAGGATTTTCTATTCGCACCCCTTTATTCTAAGCCCAGTAAAGTTTAACCAGGAAATTGCTATCCTTACACCCCCCCCCCCCATTTCTATTTTCTTTTTATTTTAATTTATGTTTAATGCTTTTTCAATTTAAATTCACAAAAAATACTAAAATTAATAATAAAATTCCACAAAAATTATAGGAGGTTTATAACTCATTTTCGAACTTTTCTGCATTTTTACTTTCTGAATTTTGGTATTTTTCAATTTAATTTTGATTTTTTTATTTAATTGATTTTATATTGAATTCTCACATGGACACATAATTTTGTACATTTTATTTCTCCCACTTCCTGTAATATTTTTGTCCCATTCTTTTTGCTATGATTAGAGGACTAATAGGATAACCTAGAATAATTATTGTTATATTTTTTAGGCCATTTTATCCACTGTTTTGGTAGTGTGGTTTGTATAAAATTATGATTGAATCTTAGATAGATTTAAGTGACCATTTGACATAGTTACACTTTGAATTTTTAGGAGATTTTTTAACATAATATTATAGTCAGGTTAGAGACCCTAGGGAATTAATTTCATTTTTTTTCAGGAGTTTTGATATTTTTTTATCTTAATTCATTTCCATCATATTGTTGCGTATGCATTTTCATTTCATTTACTAACATTCTCTTTTTGTGCAAGGTATTTTTCGAGGATTTGCGTATGAACTTGGATTATATTTATTATGCCTCGATTATATTTTTGTGGTTTGTACTTTGCGATGTAATAACTTAGAACTCGTATGCTTGTATAGCTCCTATAATTAGGATAGAAAAGATAAAATGAATCGATAGAAAACCAAATCTCAAAAATAAAATAAAGAAATACTCGGTCCAACGTCGAGTAAATTTTCAAATAAATAAATAAAGTTTCATGTGACTTTAGGATTACTCGATTACCATCACTCCACTCCATTACACCAAAAGCAAGCCTTGTATGTTGCACACCATAAGTCGTGCGTCTTAGCACCACGCAACCGACCTACCCGATCCATCGTTTCATCTCACTTATGATTCATACACGTTATCACCAACCAGGACCTAGGAGGACCTCGTTCCATTACTTTGTTCATATTCGTTTTTTTCCTTTATGATTTATATCCTTAGGTAGATTTAATATTTCAAACCTCACTAACCATAGGTCATCTTTAAACTCAACTAACTTAGGGTTATGTCATAGTCTCCCTTTAGAGTTTTTTTTCTCCTTTCCACTTGAGTCTCACTTCTCATCTTAAAGAAAAAATAAAAATACTTAATAAAGGAAAATGTGTACAATGCGCCACGAGCCTTAAGCTATACGGGAAATGACTAGTGGAGGTTGTAGAAGCATACTTAAAGCTCTTTATTTTGATGACGTCAACATTATTCAAGCTCATTCCAGATTGCAAAAAGTCGAGATGACAACAAACGATCAAGACCATGGCTATGCATCATCAATGGAATGTTTCCGATCGATTCAAGCTTTTGTGCTACTCTTTCAAGACTTGTCTCAAGGCTTAGGTATATCAATAATTACCTCTTAAATATAATATGCAAGTGATCAACATAATCTTCATAATTTTTAATGCATGTGCATATTTTTTGAAAAAGAAATTGGAACTGGTTTAACACTTTTAACAGAAATATTTTTCTGTCTTTTAACAGTGTTAACCGGTTAACCATATGGGTTAACCGGTTAACGGTAGCAATTTTTAAATTTTGTGGTAACGTTCATAGGCGTTAACCGATTAACCTATTTGGTTAACCGGTTAACACTGAAGAAATGTTGAAAAATTGTTTCCTTTCAAATTCAAATATTTTGTTAAAGTTATACCTCTTCATGATTTTATTTCATAAGTTTTTATACCTTTTCAAAAGAAATTCTTTTTAAATTTTCATACCTTTTTGAATAGGTGTTTCAACTATTATAAATTCTAAAAATTTCAAATTCATAAACACCTCCTAGACAATTTCAAATATTTTCATACAATCAAATTCACTTTACTCAAATTCTTTTCATCTTTCAAAAGTGTTCATAAGTTCATCTCTTTCATATTTTGTCTTGAACACTTGTGTTGAATATTTAATAGTGAATTCTTGATTATAGGAGAAGATCAATTTTTATTGATATATTTCATTGTACTCTCACTCAAAACAATACTATAGAAAGTGTCTTTCTATTTTGTGACTTGTGTTCCAAGGATTGTTTGGACATAAGGGTAAGTGTGGCAAGAGGATTGTTCTTGCACACTTGTTTGTATAGTTTGCTAGAAAGTAGGTCTCACCATTGAAGGTGTGATAGGTTGTACTGTTCTAAAGAAAACTAGTGGAAATATCTTTCGTGTTGAAAGGGGACTGGATGTACCTTCGGATTGTGAAGGGAACCAGGATAAACCTCCGTGTCTTCTTTACTTTTCTGCTTTACAATTTTTGTTCTTTAACCGTAAAAGCAAAATCCATCCATCTAAGAAAAAGAATCGAGAAAATTTTGATAACACCTAATTCACCCCCCCCCCTCTTAGGCGCATTCTGATTCTACAATTGGTATCAGAGCCTGGTTTAGGTAACATGTTCCTACAAGATCCTATGGCTTCCGCAAACTCGAATCCCGTTTTCAAAGATGGTGGAAGTAGCAACAAGCCTCCGCTCTTCTCCGACGAATACTTCGATTTCTGGAAAATCAGAATGAGGGCACATCTTGAAGCCCAAGGAGAAGGCATATGGGAAGCAATCGAAGAAGGTCCGCATAATCCCGTCAATGTGATCAACGGTGTTGGAACGACGAAGTTGAAGAATATGTATGATGAAGATGATAAAAGAAAGATCCTAAATGAGAAGAAAGCAATCAACATACTTCAAAGCGCTCTTAGTATGGACGAATTTTTTCGTGTATCACAATGCAAATCGGCGAAGGAGATTTGGGATACTTTGGTAGAAACACATGAAGGAATAACAGAAGTTAAAAGATCAAGGCTTAACACTTTAAGTCAAGAATATGAAATGTTCCGCATGCAGCCCGGAGAATCTATTGTGGCTTTACAAAAAAGATTTGTTCATCTAAGCAACCATTTGATTGCACTCGGAAAGACCTTCACCAACGACGATCTCAACTTGAAAGTTCTAAAGTCTTTGACAAGGGAATGGCAACCGAAGGTGACCGCGATTTCGGAGAAGAAGAGTCTCTCAACAATGACATCCGCATCTCTATTCGGCAAACTTCAAGAGCACGAATTGGAACTTGGAAGGCTCGAGAAGCATGAAAGTCAAGAGAAAAAGTCCAAAGGAATTGCTTTGAAGATTGACACGAAGGATGACAAAGATGACGAGATCTCCGAAGATGAGAACTTCATGCTTCTTGTTAAGAAGCTTGGTAAGTTTTTTAACAAAAATAATAATTATTCTTTTCCTAAAAAGAATAAACATTTCAGGAAGAAGGATGCATCCACATCGAATCAAGAAGTTACATGCTATGAATGTGGAAAGCAAGGTCACATAAAACCGGATTATCCAAGACTTGCGAAGAAAAGAGGATTCAGAGGCAAGAAGGACTTCAAGAATAAAAAGGCTTATGTCGCGTGGGATGACAATGAAGTTAGTTCCTCATCGGAATCAGAAAGCGACGAATGTGCAAATATGGCGTTAATGGCGTCACATCACTCCGATGAAGAAAATGACGAGGTTAGTAGTAACTTTTCAATTTATGATAATGATGCACAATAAGTCATAGATGAACTTCTAAAGGAATGTAAGACTTTGTACAAAAATATTTCATCCCAAAAGAAGAAAATATTATCTTTAGAAGAACAAAATGCATCTTTTGAAAAATACATTGAAAATGAAAAACAAAAGATAATGGATGAAAAACAAAGCCTTACATGTAAAAATTGTGAGTCATTGTCCTTTCAAATTGTTCAACTCAAAAGAGTTTTAGAAAGATATGAAAAAGGTCAAATTGGCTTGGAGGAAATTCTTAGGCACCAAAGATATCCAAATGATAAAAGTGGCCTAGGATATTCTAAGTTTTCCAAACCAAGCACAAGTGAAACCGTTTTCGTAAAAGCTAGTGAACAAATTGTTAAGGAAAAGATTAGAAATGCTAAAAATATGCATCAAAGTCATAAAAAGAAAAAGGATTATTAAGAAACAAAAATATGTTCCTAATTTCAAAAGTCAATTTCAACCTATTTGCTTTTATTGTGGAATCAAAGGCCATATACCTAATGCTTGCTATGTGCGCAACATTGGTGTTGCTAAAGGGCATTATGTGTGGGTTGAAAAGGGTACTAACTATCAAGGACCCAAAGCAATTTGGGTACCTAACAAAACTTGACTTTGTTTTGTAGGTATGCTTGAAAACAACTTCTACACAATGGTATCTCGATAGCGGTTGTTCAAAGCATATGACGGGCGACATCAACAAATTTTCAAGTCTAACACTTAAGGCCAAAGGATGCGTTACTTACGGTGATGATAACAAAGGAAGAATTCTTGGAGTTGGAACCATTGGTGCATCTCCTCATACAATCATCGAACACGTCCTTTATGTGGAAGGCCTTAAACACAACCTTTTTAGCATAAGTCAATTGTGTGACAAAGGGTTCCGAATAAACTACACAAAGGAGGAATGTTTGATAGAACACGAAGTCACTCATGAACTCTTGCTAAAAGGTAAACGATTTAATAACATTTTTATGATTTCTTTTGATGACTCTCTCTTAAAGGTGAAGTGCTTAATGGAAAACAACAACGATGCATGGCTTTGGCATAAGAGGATTGCTCACATTCACATGGAGCACTTGAATAAATTATTAAAGCATGATCTAGTTGTTGGTCTTCCAAAGATGAAGTTTATCAAGGATAAGCTTTGTGACGCATGTCAAAAAGGGAAGCAAACCAAAACATCCTTCAAGACCAAGAAAGTGATATCTACTACAAGACCACTACAATTGTTACATATGGATCTTTTCGGTACATCAAGAACAAAAAGCTTCGGAAGTAACGTTTTTGCACTAGTTATTGTTGATGATTTCTCTAGATATACTTGGACTTTGTTTTTAGTGCAGAAAAGTGATGCCTTTAAAGCATTCAAGAAGTATGCCAAGCAAATTCAAAATGAGAAGTCACTCTCAATTGTTTCCATAAGAAGCGACCATGGTGGCGAGTTTCAAAATTCATCATTTGAAGATTTTTGTGAAGAACATGGAATCTCTCACAACTTTTCCGCACCTAGGACTCCTCAACAAAACGGTGTTGTAGAAAGGAAGAATAGGGCACTAGTGGAACTTGCAAGGACAATGCTTAGCGACTCAAATCTTCCTAAATATTTTTGGGCGGATGCGGTTAGCACGACTTGTTTTGTAAGTAACCGTGTCAATATTCGACCTATTCTCAAGAAGACCCCATATGAGTTGTTCAAGGGAAGGAAACCCAACATATCTTTCTTCCACATATTCGGATGCAAATGCTTCGTTCTCAACAATGGTAAGGACTACCTTGGTAAGTTTGATGAGAAATCCGATGAAGGTATTTTTCTTGGAAATTCTCTATCAAGTAAAGCTTTTAAAATTTTCAATAAACGTACTCTTACCATTGAAGAATCCATACATGTTTCGTTTGATGAGACTAACCCCTCGAAAGAGGATAATATTATTGTGGATGATGATGATGATGTAGTAGATCTTTCACAACAACAAAAGGAGATATCAAAAGAACAAGCAATTTCACAAGAAGAGAAGTCACCAACCATTGAAGAACATCAAGATCTTCCAAAAGAATGGAGAACTCATAGAGATCACCCATAGATAAAGTGATTGGTGATATTAGCCAAGGCGTTGCAACTCGACTCAATCTCAAGGATGCTTGCCTCAACATGGCGTTCGTGTCTCAAATTGAACCAACAAAAATCGATGAAGCCTTAGGCGACGATCAATGGATAATAGCTATGCAAGAAGAACTCAACCAATTCGAAAGGAACCAAGTTTGGACTCTATTACCAAGACCGGACAACAAACATATCATAGGCACAAGATGGGTGTTCAAGAACAAACTTGACGAGAATGGGATCATAGTTCGTAACAAAGCAATATTGGTCTCACAAGGCTACAACCAAGAAGAAGGAATCGACTTTGATGAAACATTTGCTCCGGTAGCAAGGTTAGAAGCAATTAGATTATTACTTGCTTACGCTTGTTATATGAATTTTCAGTTGTACCAGATGGAAGTCAAAAGCACTTTCCTAAACGGTTACATTAATGAAGAAGTCTACGTCAAACAACCTCCTGATTTTGAAGACTTCAAGAACCCGTCTCATGTCTACAAGTTGAAGAAGGCTCTTTATGGCTTAAAGCAAGCACCAAGGGCTTGGTATGATCGCCTTAGCAACTTCCTATGTGAGAAAGGTTTTACTAAAGGAAAGGTTGACAAGACTTTGTTCATCAAGAATCTTAAGGGTAACACCTTACTTGTTCAAGTCTATGTCGACGACATCATCTTCGGTTCAACAAACAAAGATCTTTGCGAAGAATTCTCTCTTATGATGCAAGGCGAATTCGAGATGTCCATGATGGGAAAGATGAACTACTTCCTTGGATTACAAATCAAGCAAACAAAGGATAGCATCTTCATCAACCAATCCAAGTACTGCAAGGAGTTATTGAAAGGATTTGATATGGACAATTGCAAAGAGATGTCTACTCCAATGGGATCCGGAACGTATGTTGATCAAGATCTTTCCGGCACTTCAATAGATATTACAAAGTATCGAGGTATGATCGGTTCACTCTTATAGTTGACGGCGAGCCGTCCTGACATTATGTTTAGTGTTTGTTTATGTGCCCGCTTTCAAGCTAATCTGAAGGAATCACATCTCACTGCCGTGAAGAGGATCATGAAGTATCTCAAAGGAACGACGCACGTCGGACTATGGTATCCTAAAGGTAGTACTTGTTCTTTAATTGGTTATTCTGACGCTGATTATGCAGGATGTAAGACCGATAGAAAGAGTACAAGTGGTACTTGTCACATTCTCAGAAATGCTCTAGTGTCATGGGCATGCAAGAAGCAAGCATGCGTTGCACTTAGCACGGCCGAAGCGGAGTACATTGCAGCAGGAAGTTGTTGTGCTCAAATCTTGTGGCTTAAACAACAACTTCTCGATTTCGGTATAGATCTCGGTTGTATCCCTCTCCGGTGTGACAACACAAGTGCCATCAATATCACGAAGAACCCGGTCATGCATTCAAGAACAAAGCACATTGATATCTGGCACCACTTCCTTCGAGATCAGGTTTTAAACGGAGATGTAGATGTTACGTTCGTGGATACACACAATCAACTCGCCAACATATTCACAAAATAGTTGGCTAAAGAGCAATTTTACAAGATTCGACGAGAACTTGGTATTCTCAATGAAGGTGACATCTAACCTTTACTTTAAAATTGCTTATTGTATGTCTTTATTGCATTTTATGTATGTTTGTTCACGTTTTAGTCATAAAAGGCTAGCACTCCCATTTCGCCATTTTTTCGTTTTTCTCATTATCAATGGAATGTTTCTGATCGATTCAAGCTTTTGTGCTACTCTTTCAAGACTTGTCTCAAGGCTTAGTTATATCAATAATTACCTCTTAAATATAATATGCAAGTGTTCAACATAATCTTCATAATTTTTAATGCATGTGCATATTTTTTGAAAAAGAAATTGGAACTGGTTTAACACTTTTAACAGAAATATTTTTCTGTATTTTAACAGTGTTAACCGGTTAACCATATGGGTTAACCGGTTAACGGTAGCAATTTTTAAATTCTGTGGTAACGTTCATAGGCGTTAACCGATTAACCTATTTGGTTAATCGGTTAACACTGAAGAAATGTTGAAAAAATGTTTCCTTTCGAATTCAAATATTTTGTTAAAGTTATACCTCTTCATGATTTTATTTCATAAGTTTTTATACCTTTTCAAAAGAAATTATTTTTAAATTTTCATACCTTTTTTAATAGGTGTTTCAACTATTATAAATTCTAAAAATTTCAAATTCATAAACACCTCCTAGACAATTTCAAATATTTTCATACAATCAAATTCACTTTATTCAAATTCTTTTCATCTTTCAAAAGTGTTCATAAGTTCATCTCTTTCATATTTTGTCTTGAACACTTGTGTTGAATATTTAATAGTGAATTCTTGATTATAGGAGAAGATCAATTTTATTGATATATTTCATTGTACTCTCACTCAAAACAATACTGTAGAAAGTGTCTTTCTATTTTGTGACTTGTGTTCCAAGGATTGTTTGGACATAAGGGTAAGTGTGGCAAGAGGATTGTTCTTGCACACTTGTTTGTATAGTTTGCTAGAAAGTAAGCCTCACCATTGAAGGTGTGATAGGTTGTACTATTCTAAAGAAAACTAGTGGAAATCTCTTTCGTGTTGAAAGGGGACTGGATGTACCTTCGGATTGTGAAGGGAACCAGGATAAACCTCCGTGTCTTCTTTACTTTTCTGCTTTACAATTTTTGTTCTTTAACCGTAAAAGCAAAATCCATCCATCTAAGAAAAAGAATCGAGAAAATTTTGATAACACCTAATTCACCCCCCTCTTAGGCGCATTCTGATTCTACAGAGGTCTCCTTCACTCTTCTAGGATATTTTACAAACGTTCCATTGGGGGCGATCTTGGAAAGTATTCGCTCCTGTATCATAGTCTTTAGTGTTGTACTCACAATAAACATAAAGTCAAAACACTTCTTCTAAAAAACAATAAACCAACAAGACATCACGTCTTCTCTTCTCATCTCATACTCTTTGCGGACGAACATGACTTGTCTCGACAGTTCAAACAGCGATACGGTAAACACCCTCGAGTCAGAGCCAGTAACACCTGAGCTAGAGCTATGGCAACACCATCCTAAAAAACACAAGCCAGTTCTCGCCTTAGTTAGACGAACTACGGCGTCTTTGATCCTCATTTTCCCGATGAGGTACGTAGGCAGTGGGGTAGGGCCCATTCGAGCACATTATTTATTTTCCCTACATTTTCCCCTTCGTCCCATTTTCTTTTCCAGTTCCTTCTTTCATTTCACTTCCATTCCAGATAGCCATTCTTTCATTTGAAACGACATCACATTTCTCACCCTTTGAAACAGACTAACAAGTGTGGATCCCGTCGGGTACGGCAGACGGATTGGGTGCTAATACCTTCCCAATTCGTAACTGACTTCCGGACCCAGATCTTTGGTTCGCAAGGCCTCGTCCTTTTCCTTCTTAGGTTTGTGCAACATTACCTTTCCCATTCCTTCGGGATAAAAATGTCTGGCTGGCGACACTACCTTTTCCGCGCCACTCTCGCGTTTGTACTAGGATGAAAATCTCGGGAGCGACATTCGTGTGTCATTGTTAGGAGAAGTTATAGCCTCAATCCATTTCGAAACATAGTCGACAACAACGAGTATGTACTTATTTCCGAAAGAAGAGTGGAATGGTCCCATGAAATTTATTCCCCATACACCAAAGACTTCTACTTCAAGTATTCCTCTTTAAGGCATTTCATCGCATCTTGAGATATTACCGGTGCGTTGACACTGATCACAGTTTATAATAGCGATGTGGATGTCTTTCCATAAGGTAGGCCATAATAAGCCTGCTTGTAAGATCTTGGCACAAGTTTTCGAAGTACTTCCATGTCCTCCATACGAAGATGAATGACATTGGGAAATGACATCCTCAATTTCTTCTTCGGGTATGCATCGACGAAAAATTTCGTCGGGTCCTCTCTTGAAAAGTAAAGGTTCGTCCCAATAATAGTATTCGAGATCATGGAAGAATTTATTTTTCTATTGATATGTTAAATCCGGTGGAAGTGTGTCTGCGACTAGGTAGTTAACTATGTCAGCATACCAAGGTAGTCTTTCGTTTGTATGGACTGCTTCCACGGTTTCTTTGGTTTCTGGTTTGATTGGGTCTAGTAGGGCTAGGTCGCTTTTTATTTGCGCTATCAAGTGTTTATAAGGAAAATCGTCGTTAATAGGCACTAGTTTAGGTTTGATATTTTCTAATATTGACAGATGACCTATGTACACAAATGTAATCAACGTGTTTATATGAGTTTTTCCTATCCTGCACGGAGCCAGTCTACATGCTTGCGGGCGACCTATGTACATGAATGTAATCAACGTGTTTATAGGAGTTTTATACACCCAGTTACCCGGAGCAAGTCGACACGCTTAGGGGTGACCTATGTATGTGGAGTGCGATAACACATTTATGGGGTTTAAAAATCAATCATAATTTTTAAGCTGAGTATCTGTCGACGAAGTTCAAATATTCTTCTAAGGTCGGTGTTGCACCCCAAAATTTGCCCTCACCTAGACAAGAAATTGTGTACTGAGGTTTCCCAAGAGGTTCACAAGGTTCACAAGGTATCTCAATAGGTTCACAATTAGTCAGAAAGTTTGACAATTCCCTCAGACAAAGCATCCTCCTAAGCAATGCATCCTAAACTAGGGTTTTGAGTTTCATCAGGCTAAATGGATTTCCAAGGCTTCAAGTGAGCTTCATAACATCCTATATGTCTTCAAGAATCCCTATGTCAAATTTCAAGGCTTTCCCAAAAGGTTTGCTCAGTCAGATGATCAGATAGGCTAAAATAAGTCAAAGCAGTTAAAAAGTCAAACTAAGGTCAACTGTGGTCAAACCAAAGTCAACCTTCATGATTTTTTTTTCCAACATCAAGTATATGAATTAAAATTCATCATTTGATCAAGGGTTGATTATGATTCATCAAGGAGATTTCAGATCATCAAGAATCAGGAGTTTCTAAATTAGGGTTTTCATAGGAAAACTCAACTGAACTTTGACCAGCCATAACTTTCACATGCTTCATCAAACATTCCCATCCAAATCTAATTTTGAAGGAAATTGAATTCTCTACAACTTCGTGTCTCACAAGACAAGCCCAAAAATGCTTCATTTGGAAGGTATGAGCTAAGACATTATAGGTCATTTTAAAAGTCAACAAAAAGTCAACGTCTTCCAAAGGGCATAATTTGAAAATGGTAAAGGATATGGACATGAGACCAAAGAGGTTCGTTATAGGACTCTCTAAGATTTCCAAAATGTCCAAGAACACCTTCATAGCCTTAAAATTGAGGGATTTGTGCCTTTGCAAAGTTGGGAAATTTTTGGGAGGTATGTGAAGCAAATGAAGTCTTAAAACCAATTTTTGCCAAATGGGCCTACCAAATTCCAATCCAATCTCAAGGATAAGGTCATACACGACCCATTGACTATTTTCCATATTTTTATATTTTATATTTTATTATTTTGGATTTTATTTAATAAAATTCAATTTTAATGAAAATAAAATACAAAAAGTCAATTAAAAAATCTGATTTTGATTCTAGAATGATTGAAATATCATATAAAGTTGATTGAGAGGATCAAATTTCGTGTAAAGTCTTTGAGGCATAAAAATATTTGATTTTTTCTCACTTTTTGAATCATATCTTTCTTCATGATCAAGCTATCCAAAAGCCCAAAGAATAGATTGATTTTTTGACCTAATTTGCTTCTACTATATGTACACAAGTGAACACAAACACAAGGGGACGAAAAATCTGCCTCCAAAATCACTCACCAACTTCAAATTTTTCACACAAAAAACCAAATTCGGTTTTGCACTTGCAGGTAGTTTTAAGAACTTTGAAGGACTGCAATATCTTCCCGAAGGTTCTCTGATCGTATCCCCATCATCATCTTCATCCATAACATCATAAAACGCATGAACTGATCCCGTTTATGTTCATTATTTATTTATTTCGATTCTAACATATAATGCATTTTCAATGATTTTTTCTTGTTTAAATGAGTTCATGGCAATGTTTAGATGGATTCTGGATTGTTTAATTGCAGTTTCATGGCCAAATCGTAAAGACACCATTGTTAGGGTTCTAATGACGAAATTAGGGTTTCACGATTAAGCCAATATAAATGGATTATGATAATGTAATCTGACTGTAATTGATATGATGATTGAATTGGTGTGTTAAATTTTGAAGGTTATTACAGGTTTCGTGGTCGTTGAAGGAGCATAGGAACTCCTGCGAAAACCAGTTCGAAGAAAAATTCGTAGGAAATTTCGTAGGAAATTTCGCAGGTCAGGAGGAAGAAGAAGTTCCGCGCGAACTGAAAATTCAAATTTACGTTTATATTATATAATTGTGTTTGTATTATAATTCATGACTAATGCTGATGGTGTAGTGGTGAAGGGACGCGCGTGTAGGCCAAGAGACCTGGGTTCGATCCCCAGGTTCTTTCTTTTTATTCATTTGTTTTCTTTTTTCAGGTTTACAATATCTTGGCTTTGACCCATTCCTTAGCCAACTATGCAGGCGCAACCCAGTGGTACCCCATCTTGTTGGTAATGGGGAGATCCTGGGTTCAAATCCAGGCCTCCCCCATTTTTTTTAAAACCTTGTTTTTATTTTTATTTTCTTTTATTAATTGTTTAATTATATAAATTATATTATCAAATAAGCTAATTTCTAAATAATATTATAATATTTTCTTATAACAAAAAAACATTATATTTTCAAAATCAATATTTTATTTTCTCAAATTTAATTTGTTTCCATTATTTTATGTTTATATTATTATTATGTATATATTTTTGTAAATAAATTAAATAATTAGGTTTAGATTAATTCCATAAACCCTAATTTTCTAAACCCTAATTTTCTTAACCCTAATTTTTTTTATTAACCCTAATATTTAACTTATTTTTTTTCTAAACCATAATTATATCATTTTTTTAATATGTAAATAGTTTATTATTTGTTTATTCTTATTAAAACCTATTTTCTTAATTAATTCCTAAAAACTTTTCTAATATTAATTTGTCTTGCTAATTTCTTATTTCTTTTATTTTTATTATTCTAACCTTTATTCTTGTTTATTATTATTACTAACATTTAAATTATTGCTTATTTATTATTTATTATTATATTTATCATTATTATTATGTTCTTGATTATATTGTAACTGTCCCAAAGCCTTGTAATATTTTTAGGTTTATATTTTTTTGCTTTATTTTTATTATAAGTATATATATTGTATGGTTAGTAATTTAGGGTGTGTATAACATGTTTGTAATTAAAAATTAACTTAGAAAATTAATTTAAAAAGATAAATATTTGAATATGAACACTCACACACGTAAGTCGATCTTTGATCGACATCTTGCACTTCCTAGGGTTGCCTCTCAGTTGCCTATTTCAAAAGGTCAAGTAGGGTGTATTAAGCAAGTCCCTTTATAAATATCATCAAGTCCCTTCAGTTTATAAGATCAAGTCCCTTCGAGGTTGCCTACGATAAATGATCTTGTCCCTTCGAATAAAAGATGATAAGTCCCTACGAATTGCTAAAGACACCTTACAGTTGCCTATATCTAGATGTCCCTACACATGTCCCTTAACATCCAAGGTAATGACTACATATTCCTTAATAATAGGGATAGTCTTACCATTGAAAGAATATAAGAACAATAAAGACTTAATGTAGGGTAGGTTTCTCTTAATTACTTAATCACCTTTCAAAATACTTTTCACACCACACTTTTCAAACAAATTTTCAAAAACAAGGCTTTGTATACATCCATACGAGGATCATTACAAAGTACTAAGAAAGTTTTTAATCACACACTACACTCCTGCAAACAAACAAAGTGAGCTAAGTAACTAAGAGCCCATGGATAACCATGGATATAAAGTGTGCTAACACCTTCCCTTTATATAACCTACCCCCCGAACTCAAAATCTTTTAAGGTCTTTCATCTTCTTTTATGTCCTTTCCTTTTGGATAAAATAAAAGTCGGTGGCGACTCTTGCTATCCGCAACATTTATAGAAAGTCAGTTCTCCCACCGTGTTACAGTCGGACACCTCATTAAAAACCATTGCCCTTGCAAGGGAAAAAAGTATGTCCCGACTCTCTTTTATTTATTAAAAAGTTACATGATAATTTCAGCTGAAATACAATCTGAGACTGGAAATGTTCCAAGTCCTAGGTACTTTTATCCCTTCTAAAGTTTCTAACTTGTATGCTCCATTGTTTAGTTTCCTCATAACTCTGAATGAACCTTCCCAGTTGGGAGCGAGTTTTCCTTTGTTCTTAGGATCTGTGATTCTCTTCAAGACCAAGTCGCCCTCTTGGAATCCTCTTTGCTTGACCTTATGATTGTACCTCCTTGCCAACCTTTGTTTTCCAGCCACCTCCCTGATCCGTGTTATTTATCAAATTTCATTTATCTGGTTTGCTGAGATATTTAAGTGATCCCTATTAGAGGTCTCTTCAAAGTCATTTCGTCTCCATATGGGGGTGTTGATCTCCACTGGAATCATTGCGTCATCCCCATACCCCATTCTGAAAAGAGTTTCTTTGGTGGTAGAATGTGGGGTTGTATGATAAGACCATAAGATTTCTGGAAAGAGCTCGACCCACATTCCCTTGACTTCCTCCAACTTCTTTTTTATTCCTCCCAAAATTATTTTATTAGCTGCCTCAGCTTGCCCATTTGTCTGTGGGTGTTCAACTTAGGTGAACTGATTCTCTATTCTGTAATCTTTGTAAGAGTCAACCATAGATGAACTACCGAACTGAGCCCCATTATTTGTGACTATAAATCCTGGCAAACCAAATCGGCAGATGATGTTCTTCCAGTAGAATTTCCTCATTTTTGCACTAAGATCTGTGCTACAGCCTCGACCTCTACCCATTTTGTAAAATAATCAACCGCTACAATGAGGAACTTGAGTTGTCTCATAGCCAACAAGAATGGACCCATGATGTCCACCCCCACTGATGAAATGACCAAGGAGAAGAAATGAAGTGGAGGGATTCAGCTAGCAAATGCGTTCCCAGAGCGAATACTTGACACTTCTCACACTTGTTAAAGAAAGATGTGCAATCTTGAATCATTCTTGGCCAATAGTACCCGACTCATAAATTTTTTCCGGCTAATGCTCTTGCTCCAATATGACTACCACAAGCGCCTTCATAGACCTCCTTGATTATTACCTCAGATTTTGTTTCTAATACGCATCTTATCATGGGTGTTGAATGACCCATTTTGTATAACGTATCCGCAATAATGGTAAATTAGGTAGATATTCTTATAATTCTCCGAACTTCATTGGTATCCTTGGGTAAGATACCATGGGTTAGATAGGAGATGATATATTTCATCCACCCTTATTCGTTCTCCATCATGAATATTTCCTCTGTTTGAATATTAGGCGCATCGAGTGTTTCCTGAATCACCGTTTTGTTTATGCCTGAGCTTTTAGAACTGGATAGACTAGCTAACAAGTCTGCCCGGGTATTATCTTCCCTTGGTATGTGCACCACTTCAAACTCGAAAAATGATTTGGACATAATTGACGCCTTCTGGAAGAACTTTATCAAAACCAAGTTCTCCGTTTGGAATCCACCACTCATCTTCCCAACCACCAATTTGGAATCTGTTTTTACAAGGAGATGAGTTGCTCCAACTTCTTTTGCTAGGCGCATCCCTGCAATCAAAGCCTCATATTCTACTTGATTATTGTTGGCCTGAAAATTGAAACACATGGATATTCTAATTTTAATTCACCAGGGCCTTCCAATACTATCCCGGCTCCACTTTCTTTCACATTAGAGCACCCATCCACATGTAAGACCCATTCGTTTGCGACCTCATCCTTTGTCGGTGCGCTTAACTCTACTACAAAACTAGTTAAAGTTTGAGATTTGATGCTCGTTCTAGGAACGAAGTCAACATCGTATTTAGAGAGTTCTATAGCCCATTTAACCATGCGTTCCACCAAGTCCGACTTCTTTAAGATTTTTTTGATGGGGTAATTGGTCTTGACCGTGATGGGATGTCCCTAAAAAATAGTGTCTTAGCTTTCAGGTGTAACACCCCATTTTCTACCCACGAATTATAACAACAAAATCAGAGTTGTAAAAGTTTCTTCAAATGGAATATTACATATTCAACTTTAAACAATTTCCACTTTAAGGAAATCATAACAAATACGTAACACTTTTTCTTAATTCGACAAAATAATGTCATTCACTCCAATAATTCAACTTCATAAAATCTTACGCAGCGGATTCATCAAATAATTCTTAGCATCTTTAAGCAACATAATAACGACTTAACATAAGGAGTAAACAACTATAATCCTTCACACAATTAAAATTCAATAATAATTAAAAGATTAACAAAGCAGACACGCGACAATCCCCCCGAGTGCTACGTATCAGAGCGACTGACCACCGACTTGAACAACGGTAACCGGCTACTTCTCAGGATTACCTACACGTTGTCACATAAGGACAACATTCAACAGAAGGGGTGAGTTACGATAAATTATAAGCAATATATGAAAAACAATATAATGAATGAGGATCGCAACCAAACACCACTTCACAACTTATATCGAATATCAACATAACAATTCAAGTAAAATGCAACTTTAATGCGACTCGACTAATTGTGCATGTGGTACCAATCGGAGTAAGACTCCCAACTTAAACAATTGCCAGGTTATCGAGGCATCAAGGCATAAGCCTTCAACTTTCAACTTAAATTGCCAATCCAGGCCAACGTGGTGTGAGCAACGACTCCGACGGAATATGCAAATGCTCTACATGAGATATGTGACTTTACAACGCAAACAGCATAGTAACAAATACAATATAACAACTTTTACGACATAGGCAACTTAGAAATCAACTTTGGCATAAAAGCCTCCAACATAGCAACTTTAAATTATTCCGTAAACCGGAACATACAATAATTCGACTGTACCTACAATCCGACTATACAACACATTTTCGACAAAATGGCGTAATAAAAACCAACTCTTAAGTTACCCGACTTACCCCGATTAATTTCATTAAATTCCGGGCAACTAAGTTTTATGCCTAATTCGGCTAAACCGACTAATTCAGCATTATTTTTAACGTTTTGGGGTTAATGCAATTCTTCAAGAAATTCTGTCAAAAAAATTCAGTAGTCTAAAATTCCACTGCTATGAGAAGAATATCTGCTAAATTCTGTTTTCTGTCAAAAATTCTAAACTACACTACTGCTATTATGTTCCTCCTCATCACACTGATACGTAAGCTTCTGAATAAAATCACTTAACGCACATTCTAATTTATTTTACAAAATCATGATCTCATAATTTAATATTATTCCTAATATTACCTAAAGTGTTAATTAGTCCTAATTAAAATATAATCACTTAAGAATGTAATCACCTAATTAATTTAATAAACAACAAACAAAGTGGCTACAGGACCCCCACTATCTCATGGCCTGCGCCATAGATAGGTGGCCTGCGCCACATTCTCTCTCCACACTCATGGCCCACGCCATGCCTAATCTATGGCCTGCGCCATAGTCTAATTAGGCCTTATGGCCTGCGCCATCTTCATGGCCTTTTCCCCTGGCCTGCGCCACCTTAAAGGCATGTGGGGCCCTCTGTGGACCTTACCAAAATTCTATATCTTCTTTCCCCAAATCAATTTCCAGAACCAAGTTATTTCTAATACAAAGTCAATATAATAAATTCATAGATGTAGATCCACAAACTCAGCAATATTACAACACAGCACAACGTGGACACAAACGATTGATAGTAATTTCCATAACCGCCACAACAATCAATGAAGGCATATCAACTTAAACTACTGATGGGCTAAAGACGTACTCTAATTATGTGTCTAGCGGTATCTTAACTGCAAGTGCACAGCCTATCGAAGTAATATTTAAGATTATCGATCCACAGGGACTCTATGATTACTTAGTGCTAGAGGATTTTCTAGTTTAGCTAAGGTGAAGGGTTGTCACGATTTTTTTGGTTGTTTTTAAAGATTAAAGGCGGGAATTAAATTTAAGTTTAATAAAATAATACTAAGGCGGTCGGTATGTAATTATGTTAACTTAGGCGGGTCAATCTAACCTAGGCTTATAAAGATGGTTCACTTAATCTATTCTGTAGAGGTTACCAGTTTGAATATCTTTAACTCACACTCTCATGGTCTTATCTCAGATCTTACCCCTAAAGCCCTATGCTTGCTCTCGCTAGCCCATAAGTGTTTAGAAATAATTTTTGGAAACTTAGTAATTCTAATTCATTTTAAAGCGCTCTCGCTGTGTTTAAATTAAATGCCTAACTTTAGCTATCTAGTTAAAATCTCACACTCTCGTGGTCTTGACCTAACCTATTACACTTTCCTTACTCTCGTAACAAAAAGGTTGATTTTATAATAAAAAGTCTCAGCCAAAATTTTAAGCTCTTAATTATTTTAAGCCTAGAGTTGATTTTACCGATTTAGTTTGTTTTAATTACATACCGCCCTAAGGTGTTTAGCTACTCATTATTGTTGAACCAGACAGAGGCAGATAAATATAAAATAAAATATGCATGGCAGAAAAATAAATACTCAACATTAATATAAATGCAATTTAATATAAAAACCTGGATAACAATAAAAATAGTAGACTCCTTCTTCCACAGGCTGGAAAGCTCGGAGTACTGACCGGAATCGGAAATAAATTCTTACAAAAGAATTCTGAAGGCTTTGAAACAAATTAAATTATAACAATTTCCTAATGTTGGAAATTGTTATATGGTTGGTTGGGATACAGAAAATTAAAGCAAGAAAATTAATGCTGGAAAAATAAAGGGTGCAAATAAAAACGGCAGAGCTTCCGCAAGAAAATTAAAATCAAAACTCTGTGAATTGTTTCTTAAAGTTAAGCTATTTATAGAAAGCAAATTGGGCTTGGCAGTTGGAATTGGTGCTTGGGCCTCGTAATTGTTGAGAAAATCCAGGGAAACGTTGGAATACTTGGTCTGCGGGAAAATAAGCATGCTGACTTCACGTCTCGTACACGTTCATGACCAAGTATCATCAAAATATCCTAATTTCCCCTTGTCACGTTCGTGACAAGGGTGTCACGTTCGTCTTCCGTGTTTGATGCGCGTCACGGTCGTGAGGGACTTGTGACGACCGTGACTGCTCCTTTTAGCGCGTCACGGTCGTGACTCCTAGGTGACGACCGTGACTGTTACAAAAAATGCAGGTTTATGCAGAATTCCTCCTTTCTTCATCTTTTAATGGTTGATTTTGCTCATTTCACTTGTGGCTCATGATTTGGCTCTATATATGATGTACCTGCAAAATGGCAAAGAAAACTCGAGGAATCGGGTGTTAAAATGACAAATATGCGATAAAACGGTATTGAAACATAGCAATATAACCGATACTTTTTCTCGTTATCAAACTTCCCCAAACTTAAACCTTTGCTTGTCCTCAAGCAAATAGTCGGTTGAAAATTGTCGGACAAGTTTTTATCGACGCACACACATAACAAAACCGTACGAAGGATCGTTTTGTCAGGTAAACCGGTACTTTGATGAAACACTAACGATACACTAATGACACAAGCAACAAGCTAAGTCGTCGACTTCCCGTTAAACGAAACATTCGGTAATTGCGTTACGATTCCACCTAGAGTCTTTCGATCTTATTTTGCCCGGTTTCATTCTAGCGCAATCACATTAAGCCCTTTGCCTTAGCACGCACGTAGTGGAGTAGCCGGTTAGTGACTTTGATCCTTTATAAGCACGGGGTCTGGTACACGAATGTGGTAACCCTACATACATTATCCAATTTGGAGGTTGTGGGGGATCGAGCCGTAGCACGCCCTACCAAGTTCAGAACCAGTACCTCTGAACCAACCCGCAATGGACTCCTTCTCATATTTTTCGTTTCTTATATGCGACCGTGTACTTTGGTGCAATTTCTTTTCATTTGCATCGAGATATGAAGGATCATTATAGATTAGGCATCAAACACTTATATTCATCGGCTCCCCACGTGGTTTGTGTTCAGACGGTGCTGACTGCTAGTATAAACTACTAGGGGTTACTTTTGAACTGAAACTTAAGGTGTAGTCGTAACAATTATCGGAACGGAATTGCCTAAGTGGGAAGTCTAAGGTGTCAAGACTGTATTGATCTTGTTGAATCGTTCTCAGCTTCCTGATTATGATTTCGTAGGTAAGTCGGGAAATGCGAAGAATAAATTAAAGATTTTTTTTCGGTATGGCTAAATAAACGGGGAAAGTTCGAAAATAAAGAAAATAACACAAATATTGCTCTGCTTCATTAACTTACGAAAGGGAAATACAACGGAATGGAAAAGTGCGGAAAGGGAAAATGAAAGGTACCTCTCCCACACTATATCAGACATTGTCCTAAATGTTGTGATATAATAGCGGTAAAGTACAATACAATCAACGGAAATGGAAAAACATAAACAAAAACTAAAACTAAGGTTGCTGATGACCACGGCCTCGGCTTCTGGTGCGGGAGGGTCTGGTCGGAGTCGCTTCAGGATCAGAACCGGTACCGGTGATAGCAGTGATATCAATGCGCAAAGCCTCTAGCTCGCTAAAGATCTCTCCGAGCTTCTCATCATTAGTCCTCTGGTTAGCGGCAACAGCTGAAAGTAATGCATCATGATGCTTTTTTTGCCTACGCTCCAGTGCGGCATTCATCTGGTTCTGCTGATGAATCGCACGGAGGACGTCCTCAAGTGTGAATTCTTGTGCAGGAGGCTGTCGGGTGGATGACTCAGGAATGTCCTGGACAGGCTCAGCTGCATCCATGGTGTCTTGCATCTCGTCCGCTGGTGGATCGGCCTGCTCATCAGTAATGGGGGCGTGGCCGGCAGCATCCGGTGAAGCAAATAGCCAGTTGGCTCAGCTAGACGGATCGATGCGGTCACGGCACGGCAAGATGATGTGGTGATAAACAGTGCCTTGGATAACAGGGTTGAACCTGCCATCCTCTCTCTGAGCAATCAAGTGGGCGGACCTGCAATAATTCTTCGTTAGGAACTCTGCGGCTCTGCGAGGCAAATTGATGACCAAGTCACCAAGCTCCAGCTGAATGGCGAGGGTAGTGACAATGCCGCCTATGTAGAAGGGGGTTGCGCCTCTTTGTGCTATGGATTGGATATGGGACAGCATGAATGGGGCAGCATTGATGGGCTCGTCATTTAAGGTGCTATGCAAGAACAAAAGCTCCTTAGAGTTGAGCTTGTGGTTACTCTCTCTTGCAAAGATGGTGTTGCAGATGACGCGATGAAAGTATCTGATCGCCGGGTTGTGGATATGCGTAGCATTCAGGCTCTGAAAGGCTGAGGCACGGGTGTTAGTGATGTCGTGCCATAAGGTGAAAGCGGTTTCATTGAAGTTGTCTGGCACGCGGAGGCGAGCTTCATTCCCGTGATCGAAGCCTAGCAGCTCGGCGATCCTTGTTTGTGTAACTTCGAACTCCCGGCCGAGCAATCTGAACTTAGCAACGCCGGTGAGTTGACTCTGTGAACCGGTAGGAGTGATGTAATGAAATAAGCTTAGAAATTCCAATGTCAGAAGCTCGAATGTGGGTTGGGGCTGACTGCATAGAACCCACAAACCAACCTTCTTAAGAAGGTTCTTGACACTGTTGAGCATTCCCAACTCTCTCAAACATTCAATGTCGACATATCGCGTGGGTTGAACACCACGGTTCTGGAATCTGATGAACCTCTGTCTCTGATTATCTCCATGCTCACCATCTCTAAACTGAATTGTTTCCATTGCATGCAAGAACAAGAGTGGGAAATGAGAGGTTTTTGAGGTTTTGTGAGAAAAGTGATAAAATGAGAGGAAATTGGTTCGGATTAATAATGCAAGGTGAGAATGTGATAGGTGTGGTGTAAATGGAGGGGTTAATGGAGTTTAATTTGGGTAATGGGAGGTTACGGGAGTTGGAAGAGATAATGGGGGTTTTTGAATTGTATGGAAGTTGAAAAAGGAAGAGGTTTCAAAGAAGAACAGTTCTGTTTCTCAGAATTCCTATAACTGGGGTCGTCACGATCGTTAGAAGGTGATGACGACCGTGAGGGATTAAAACTTAGAATATTTTCCAGAATGCATTATCTCTCTCACGCTCAATATAATTTATATAATATTTTTTATGATCACTTCTCACTTTATTTTAAACACAAACAATATATAATATATAATAGCAACATAAATTTGTAATTTTCATCACACGAGAAATTATATCAAACATTAATCAATTTAAACAAATTAAACATAACAGTAAATGAATTGAAAGCATAGAAATTGATTAAATTGGAAAAATTTGTAAAACTAGAAGTGCTTTGCTTTTGATACTTGAAGGGAAATTACATTAATAAAAAAATACGGTACGAAAATGTTTGCGAAATGTTAAACTAACGAGAAACGAAAATAATAAGTAAAATAAGCTAGATCACTACAGCATTTTCAAAAGTGCTTCTTCAAATCTTCGATTGCAGAGTTCAGGTGGTAGAATTGCTCACATGTTATGTCAGTTAAACCTATAATGTCCAATCGCATGCTCTTAATCTCATCCTTAACAGTATTTATATCGGCTTGGTAAGCTTCAAGAGTGTTCATGATTTTCTTTAAGTTGTCAGCATATTCTACTTGATTCACCTCAGGGGTTTCAATCACTTCATCAGTGTGGTCAATGTCATGGTAACCAGGAGGTGTCTCAGGGTCACTTTCTACATCGGTCATTATATCATCCTTTATCTTGTAAGATTGAGGTGTTTTAGGAGTAGATGGATAGTCAGGAGGGGTAAGCTCATAAAACCAATTATCCTTATTGTGAACACTGACTCTAGCATGGTTTGGTAGTGTGAACAGGGTTACTACTTCATTCCTGATTAGGTACTCGAAAGGTGGTTGTCCTAAATTCCTTATGATATGGCGGTTAAAGCAAAAGTTAAGATTCATAGGACGGATGGTACCTAAACGGTTACACCTGTGTAATTGGTATCTAAGTCCTAAGGCATCAGCAATCATGGTGACAAGACCTCCTACTAATATGGGTAGATCAGGTTCTTCTTGGATTCGGGTGAAGGTTTGCATCATGAAAGGCACACCATTGACTGGCTGTCCATTAGTCACACATGACATAATGAATATCTCATCTTTAGATACTCCAGTAAGGTTTTCTTCTTTTCCAAAGAAGGTGTGGGCAAGGATCTTATGGAAGTAACGGATAGCAGGGTTATGTATCTCATCATTGTTCATGTTATTTGGTTCAGGATGGTAATTTCCGGTTAAAGTTCCCCAAAAGAAATCCAGCTCAATGTCCATCAATTCTACCTGTGTGGTAGTAAAAGCAAAGGGTCCACTAGGGAATCCTAATAAGTCAGCTAGTTCTCTATGGTTAAAGTCATATTCTATTCCAAATAGGCGGAAACTGATAAATCCTTTCCTGAATCCAAAACCGCGCTCGGGTAGGTAAACTAAGGAGCTGAGGAACTCAAGGGTGAGCTCGCGGTAAGTTACAAACTTTTGTTGAATCAGTGCATTCTCCCATCCAAGTCTGTTAAACAAGTATAGGATGCTATCATGTATACCTAAGGTTTCCATAGTCAGATCATCCGGGTACAGAGTCAAATCCATTGGTCTCTGTGATAACTCTTCAAATTTCATTCTTTGGTTCCTACCTCTAAATTTGGTTTCCATGAGGTTTATCGGTTGGTTAGCCATAGTTAGTGTAAATACGGACGAAACAAATCAGGGGGAGAAGGAAAGTGGAAAAGACTTTAGAAAATCTGTAAAAGTGATTTAAAATTAAAATAAGGAAAAATAAGAAAATAAAATGCATAAATAAAAGCAATAATAGTAATAATGAAATAAAACTATAATAAAATGACAAAACAAATAAACTAATAATAAAATGATAAATGACAAAATAATAAAATGATCAAAATGATTTAATTGATTAAATGGGTTGCCTCCCACTAAGCGCTGTTTTTATCGTCAAAAGCTTGACGTAATGCTTAGGTTAGATTAATCAGGGAAATTAGTGGACAACTCTAAAAGCCTTAGACTATTTGCATAATCTCTATTTTCAACTTTATGATAATGTTTTAAACGTTGTCCGTTTACTGTGAATGGTTCGCTATTCCTTCCCTTAATTTCTATCGCTCCACTTGGGAACACTCTAGTTATTTCAAAGGGTCTTGACCATCTAGATTTTAATTTTCCAGGAAAGAGCCTAAGTCTTGAATTAAAGAGGAGTACAACGTCTCCCACACTAAATTCTTTCCTAGATAGGCGTTTATCATGCCATCGCTTAGTTCTTTCTTTATATATCTTAGCATTCTCATAAGCATCTAACCTTAACTCTTCTAATTCGTTAATATCTAGGATTCGCTTTTCTCCTGCAGCATTATAGTTTATATTGAGAGTTTTGATCGCCCAATAAGCTTTGTGTTCTAGTTCTACCGGTAGATGACAAGATTTTCCATAAACTAATTTGAAAGGTGTAGTTCCTATGGGTGTCTTGTAAGCTGTCCTATAAGCCCATAAAGCTTCATTAAGTTTAGATGACCAATCTTTCCGAGATATGGCGACAGTCTTTTCTAAGATTTGTTTGATTTCTCTGTTTGAGACTTCAACTTGTCCACTTGTTTGTGGATGATATGGTGTTGTCACACGGTGTCTTACTCCATACTTAGATAGTAATTTGTCAAAGATTTTTGAAATGAAGTGCGAGCCACCGTCACTTATGACGAGTCTAGGCACACCAAATCTGGGAAAGATTATATTTTTGAAAAGCTTTATTACTACTCGTGTGTCATTTGTAGGAGAAGCTATAGCTTCAATCCACTTTGAAACATAATCAACAGCTACGAGTATGTAATTATTACCGAAAGATGATGGGAATGGTCCCATGAAATCTATTCCCCAGACGTCAAAGATTTCTACTTCTAATATTCCTTTTTGAGGCATTTCATCTCTTCTTGAAATATTGTCGGTGCGTTGACACCGATCGTAATTTATAACAGCGATGTGGACATCTTTCCATAGATTAGGCCAGAATAGGCCGGCTTGTAAGATTTTTGCACAAGTCTGGAAGTGCTTGCATGTCCACCATAAGGAGATGAATGGCAGTGAGCAATGACATCTTCTATTTCTTCTTCGGGAATACATCGACGAAAGATTCCATCGGGTCCTCTTTTGAACAATAATGGTTCATCCTAATAGTAATGTTTGAGATTGTGAAAGAATTTCTTTTTCTGCTGATAGGTTAAATCAGGTGGAAGAGCTCCTGCAGCTAGGTAGTTGACAATGTCAGCGTACTATGGCAGTCCTACAGTTGTTTGGATTGTTTCCATGGGTTCTAGTTCATCTATGTCTAACTAAACTGGATCGCTTCCTATTTGTGCTATCAGCTGTTCATACGGAAAATCATCGTTAATCGGCACTTGTTCGGGTTTAATACCTTCTATTCTAGATAAATGGTCCGCTACGACGTTTTCAGTACCTTTTTTATCTTTTATTTCGAGATCAAACTCTTGTAAGAGTAAAATCCATCTCAAGAGTCTCGGTTTAGCATCTTTCTTAGTCAATAGATATTTGATAGCAGCGTGGTCTGTGTAAACGATTATTTTCGCTCCCACTAGGTAAGAACGGAATTTGTCAAGCGCAAAGACAACTGCTAACAATTCTTTTTCAGTAGTGGCGTAGTTCATCTGAGCAGAATCTAAGGTTCTACTGGCATAGTAAATCGCATGAAGTTTCTTGTCCTTCCTTTGGCCTAGAACTGCGCCTACAGCATAGTCACTCGCATCGCACATGATTTCGAAAGGTAATCTCCAGTCAGGGGGTTGCATGATTGGTGCGGTGATGAGGGTTGTTTTTAGAGTTTCGAATGCTTTTAGACAATCTTCATTGAATATGAACTCAGCGTCTTTCATTAATAAACCGGTAAGAGGTTTAGTGATTTTCGAGAAATCTTTGATGAATCGTCGGTAGAAACCGGCGTGTCCTAAAAAGCTTCGTATTTCTCGAACGGTTTTAGGGGGTTGAAGATCTTTTATGACTTCTATCTTAGCTTTATCAACTTCAATTCCCTTGTCGGATATGACGTGTCCTAATACGATTCCTTCTCTGACCATAAAATGACATTTCTCCCAGTTAAGCACGAGGTTTACTTTTACACATCTTTCTAACACCATTTCTAAATTTGATAGGCATCCTTCAAAACTTTGCCCGCATACAGAGAAGTCGTCCATGAACACTTCCATGATGTTGTCTATAAAATCTGCGAAGATTGACATCATACATCTTTGAAAGGTTGCAGGAGCGTTGCATAACCCAAAGGGCATTCGTCTATAAGCGAATGTTCCATAAGGGCATGTGAATGTAGTCTTCTCTTGATCATCTGGGTGGATAGGGATTTGGAAAAATCCTGAGTAACCATCAAGATAACAGAAATAAGAATGCTTGGCTAATCGTTCTAACATTTGATCTATAAAAGGTAGCGGGAAATGATCTTTTCGAGTGGCTTTATTTAGTTTACGATAATCGATGCACACTCTATGTCCCGTCACTACTCTTTGTGATATCGATTCGCCTTTAGCGTTTTTCACAACAGTGATACCTCCTTTCTTTGGTACTACATGTACTGGACTAACCCATTTACTATCAGAGATTGGATATATTATTCCGGCATCTAGTAGTTTCTTAACTTCTTCCTTTACTACAGTGCTAAGGATTGGGTTAATTCTTCTTTGAGATTCTCTGGAGGTTTTTCAATCTTCTTCTAGCAGAATACGATGCATACAGATTGAAGGGCATATTCCTTTGAGATCAGATATGTTATATCCTAATGCAGTTGGATATTTCTTTAAGACATCTAAAAGTTTCTTTGTTTCAATTGTTCCTAAACTGGAATTTATTATAACTGGTCTTGTACATTCAATGTCTAAGAATTCGTATCTTAGGTTCTTAGGTAAAGTTTTTAACCCTAATGTAAGTTTATCCTTACTTGGCATGGGATCCGGTGTAAGTGCTAGACTTTCGCTTAGACTATCATCCTGATATGGTTCACGCCAATTGTCATCTTCGAAAATCGGAGGGATTTGAATTTTCATAATTTCAGAATAGGTAGTTTCTTTCATTTCCATTTCTCTTACGCATTCGTCAATTACGTCCAATAGATAGCAGGTATCCTCTATAGCTGGTGATTGTAAGAACTGTGTTAAAATAAATTCAACTTTCTCTTCACCTACTTCAAAGGTTAGCTTTCCTTTCTTTACGTCTATTATAGCTCCGGCGGTAGCTAAGAATGGTCTTCCTAGTATGATAGGTGTAGTGGAGTCTTCAGAGATGTCCATGATTATGAAATCAGTAGGAATATAGAACTGTCCTATACGTACTGGGACGTTTTCTAGTATGCCTACAGGATATTTAACAGAGCGATCGGCTAGTTGAACAGACATTTTAGTTGGTCTTAGGTCTCCCATGTCTAGCCTTTTGCAAATTGTTAAGGGCATAACACTGATACTGGCTCCTAAATCGCATAGAGCTTTGTCAATGACGAATTTTCCTATTACACAGGGTATAGAGAAACTTCCAGGATCTTTTAGCTTAGGAGGCATATTATTCTGAATTATGGCGCTACACTCAGCAGTAAGTATAATGGTTCCATTATCCTCTATCTTTTTCTTATTGGATAAGATTTCTTTTAAAAACTTAGCATACGAGGGCATTTGAGTGATAGCTTCTGTAAACGGAATAGTAATATTCAATTGTTTCAGAAGTTCGACAAATTTCTTAAACTGGCCCATCGTCTTGGAATTGGTTAATCTCTGAGGATACGGAATTGGTGGTTTATAGGGTGGTGGAGGCACATAAGGCTTTTCTTTCTCCACTGCCTCTTGATTATCATCTTCCGTTTCTTCTGGATCATTCACCATTTCAGTCGGTTTATCCGGTTTTTGGTACATGGCTGGATTGTCAAGTCTTGGATCGGTAGGTCCGTCAAGTTCCTTGCCACTTCTTAATATCACAGCATTGGCTTGTCCTTTCAGATTAGGTTGAGGTTGTCCAGGAAATACTCCAGCTGGTGCAGCGGTAGGTGCTTGTTGTTGAGCTACTTGTGAAATCTGGGTTTCAAGCATTTTGTTATGCGTAGCTAATGCATCTACCTTGCTCACTAATTGCTTAATCTGCTCACTAGTGTGTATGTTTTGGTTTAAGAAGTCCTTGTTTGTTTGAGATTGGTTAGCTATGAAGTTCTCCATCATCAATTCAAGGTTCGATTTTCTAGGGACATTAGGAGCAGTCTTTTGATATCCTGGTGGTGTAGCTGGTGCTTGACCTGGTGCGTATAAAGCATTGTTATTCTTATAGGAGAAGTTCGGATGATTCTTCCAACCTGGGTTGTATGTGTTTGAGTATGGGTTTCCTTGAGCATAATTCACTTGATCTGTGGGAATTCCTGTTAATAGTTGACAATCAGGAACTTCATGTCCTGGAACTCCACATAACTCACAGTTAGGTGTTACTGCAGCCACGGTGGCTGTTGGTGTTATGGCCAAGTTGTCGATCTTTTGGTTTAGTTGGTCAAACTTTGCATTGACTTGGTCCATACTACTCACTTCGTACATACCTCCTTTTGTTGGTTTCTCAGTTGCGACTCTCTCGCTTCCCCATTGGTAATGGTTTTGAGCCATACTCTCGATAAGTGCATAAGCATCGTTATATTCTTTGTCCATTAATGCACCGCCTGCGGCAGCGTCAATTGTCATTCTTGTATTGTACAAGAGTCCATTGTAGAAGGTATGGATGACCATCCATTCTACTAATCCGTGATGTGGACAAAGTCTCAGCATATCCTTATAGCGTTCCCAAGCTTCGAAAAGTGATTCGTTTTCCTTTTGCTTAAATCCGTTGATCTGAGCTCTCAGCATAGCTGTCTTGCTAGGTGGGAAATATCTGGTCAAGAAAACTCTTTTTAGTTCCTCCCACGTAGTTACTGAATTCGAAGGTAGAGATTGAAGCCAGGCTCTCGCTCTGTCTCGAAGTGAAAAAGGAAACAGACGTAGTCTAATAGCTTCTTGGGTAACTCCATTGGCTTTTACGGTATCTGCGTATTGCACAAAGATCGAAAGATGAAGATTCGGATCCTCGGTAGGATTTCCGGCGAATTGATTTTGTTGCACGGCTGATATCAGCGAAGGTTTTAGTTCGAAATCGTTTCGGTTGATAGCCGATGCGGCAATGCTGGAATGCGGTTCAGCTTGCGAAGGACTAGCGTAATATTTGAGTGGGTGATTCTGTTCTTCAGCCATTTCTGCGTCCTTTGATGTTACGACTGGTTTAGGTGGATCTATTTGAAGATCTAGAATGTTGAAATTTTGTTCGAAATCGAATATCCGTCTTCTTACGTGTAAGAAGCGTTCCGATTCTGGGATTAGAGGTTGCAAGTCTTCGCCATGAGAGCGAGTACTTGGCATACACTCGGGAATTTAGAAAGTAAACAGAAAATAGTTGTTACCTTAGTCTAGACAATGCTACCCTAAAGTGCACTAGTAACTAAATTAAGGTCCCCGACAACGGCGCCAAAAACTTGATGGGCTAAAGACGTACTCTAATTATGTGTCTAGCGGTATCTTAACTGCAAGTGCACAGCCTATCGAAGTAATATTTAAGATTATCGATCCACAGGGACTCTATGATTACTTAGTGCTAGAGGATTTTCTAGTTTAGCTAAGGTGAAGGGTTGTCACGATTTTTTTGGTTGTTTTTAAAGATTAAAGGCGGGAATTAAATTTAAGTTTAATAAAATAATACTAAGGCGGTCGGTATGTAATTATGTTAACTTAGGCGGGTCAATCTAACCTAGGCTTATAAAGATGGTTCACTTAATCTATTCTGTAGAGGTTACCAGTTTGAATATCCTTAACTCACACTCTCGTGGTCTTATCTCAGATCTTACCCCTAAAGCCCTATGCTTGCTCTCGCTAGCCCATAAGTGTTTAGAAATAATTTTTGGAAACTTAGTAATTCTAATTCATTTTAAAGCGCTCTCGCTGTGTTTAAATTAAATGCCTAACTTTAGCTATCTGGTTAAAATCTCACACTCCCGTGGTCTTGACCTAACCTATTACACTTTCCTTACTCTCGTAACAAAAAGGTTGATTTTATAATAAAAAGTCTCAGCCAGAATTTTAAGCTCTTAATTATTTTAAGCCTAGAGTTGATTTTACCGATTTAGTTTGTTTTAATTACATACCGCCCTAAGGTGTTTAGCTACTCATTATTGTTGAACCAGACAGAGGCAGAGAAATATAAAATAAAATATGCATGGCAGAAAAATAAATACTCAACATTAATATAAATGCAATTTAATATAAAAACCTGGATAACAATAAAAATAGTAGACTCCTTCTTCCACAGGCTGGAAAGCTCGGAGTACTGACCGGAATCGGAAATAAATTTTTACAAAAGAATTCTGAAGGCTTTGAAACAAATTAAATTATAACAATTTCCTAATGTTGGAAATTGTTATATGGTTGGTTGGGATACAGAAAATTAAAGCAAGAAAATTAATGCTGGAAAAATAAAGGGTGCAAATAAAAACGGCAGAGCTTCCGCAAGAAAATTAAAATCAAAACTCTGTGAATTGTTTCTTGAAGTTAAGCTATTTATAGAAAGAAAATTGGGCTTGGCAGTTGAAATTGGTGCTTGGGCCTCGTAATTGTTGAGAAAATCCAGGGAAACGTTGGAATACTTGGTCTGCGGGAAAATAGGCATGCTGACTTCACGTCTCGTACACGTTCATGACCAAGTATCATCAAAATACCCTAATTTCCCATTGTCACGTTCGTGACAAGGGTGTCACGTTCGTCTTCCGTGTTTGATGCGCGTCACGGTCGTGAGGGACTTGTGACGACCGTGACTGCTCCTTTTAGCGCGTCACGGTCGTGACTCCTAGGTGACGACCGTGACTGTTACAAAAAATGCAGGTTTATGCAGAATTCCTCCTTTCTTCATCTTTTAATGGTTGATTTTGCTCATTTCACTTGTGGCTCATGATTTGGCTCTGTATATGATGTACCTGCAAAATGGCAAAGAAAACTCGAGGAATCGGGTGTTAAAACGACAAATATGCGATAAAACGGTATTGAAACATAGCAATATAACCGATACTTTTTCTCGTTATCAACTACCCAATCATAATATTGGATTTCATACCCGATTATAAGAATTGAACCCACCCTTACCTTAGATTGGATTGAAGGTTGCTCTTACGATTGGATTTCGGAAACCGCTTCTCGTTCTCTCACGCTCGTACAACAGTTCTCAAATTCCTCTTCTGCTAACTTCTCCCCACTACTGTTTCTTTTCTTTTGTTTCTATAACTTATTTTATTTTCTCTTTAATAAATTAATTATATATTATAATTACTAATGGGCCTAACATAACACCCCCTTATTTTACTAATTCAAACATGTTTTCAAGCCCACTAATTAAATAACACAACAACTATTATAATTAATTATAATAATATTTTTCTACGACTTTCGACTAAATTTCCGACTTATCGATTAATTTACTACGACATTAAATATTCATACTAACCAAAATAATTACCTAAATATTAAAGATAATAAATAATTATTTGGGCGTTACAACTCTCCCCCACTTAGAATATTTTCGTCCTCGAAAATTTACCTGCTTCAAACAGCTCAGGATAGGAGTCTCGCATCTTGCTTTCCAATTCCCATGTCATGCTTTCGCCCATAGCTCCCAACCAAACGACTTTGACCAATATGATTTCTTTTCCTCGAAGAGTCTTTGTTTCACGACCTTCAACCCGTACAGGCTTTGTCTCCACTGTGAGATTATCCCGCACTTGCACATCGTCCATACTAACCACATGAGACGGATCTGGGACATACTTCCGAAGTTGTGACACATGGAATACATCGTGCAAATTCGAAAGATTTGGTGGTAATGCCATCCGATAAGCAACTTTTCCAACTCGTTCTAAGATTTGATACGGACCAATGAAACGAGGAGTGAGCTTTTTAGACTTCAAAGCTCTCCCAACACCGGTCACAGGCGTGGCTCTCAAAAACACATGGTCACCAGCTTGAAATTCTAAATCCTTCTTTCGCTTGTCATGGTAACTCTTCTGCCTACCCTGAGAAGCTTTCATCTTCTCCCGGATAAACTTCACTTTCTCGGTAGTTTCTCGAACTAACTCTGGTCCAAGTACTACACCCTCGCCAGATTCATACCAACACAACAGAGTTCTACACCTACGACCATACAATGCTTCAAAAGGCGCCATTCCGATACTAGAATGGTAACTATTATTATATGTGAACTCAATCAATGGAAGATAAGTGTCCCACGAAACTCCTTGTTCAAGAACACAAGCTCTCAATAAGTCCTCCAATGACTGAATAGTTCTCTCGGTTTGGCCATCAGTTTGAGGATGATATGCCGAACTCAACCTCAACTTAGAGCCCAACGAATCTTGCAGACTTTTCCAAAATTCCGATGTAAACCTCGGATCTCTATCCGACACAATACACAGAGGAACACCATGCAACTTTACAATTACTCGGATGTAAATCTCTGCCAACTTCGTAATTGGGTAAGTGATGTTAATAGGTATGAAGTGAGCCGACTTCGTGAGCCTATCAACGATCACCCAAATTGAATCATGCCCTCTTAAAGTAACAGGCAGCCCCGTTACAAAGTCCATAGAAATGCTATCCCATTTCCATTCTGAAACTTCCAACGGTTGCATCAACCCAGCAGGCTTCTGATGCTCAATCTTCGACTTCTGACAAGTTAAGCATACATACACAAAACGAGCCACATCTTCTTTCATTCCGGGCCACCAAAATATTTTCTTTAAATCTTGATACGTTTTAGTAGCTCCTGGGTGAATACTCAAACTGCTTCCATGACCCTCTTCTAGAATATTTCTCTTCATAACTGCGTCATCAGGAATACAAATTCTTTCACCTAATCTCAACACACCTCTCGCATCAATCTTAAAGTCACTTGTAATACCTCAAAATTTGCCCTCTCATTTCCTCAACATTTTGCATAGCATTTTGCATATATGGATTCATAAAATAACCAAAAACATTGCATCATATATAGCATAGCCGAGGCGTGGGTATGTGATCAGTGATCGGAGCAACCGAAAGTTATGAAGAGGCTACCGAAGGGCCACAAAGCTTCTCAACCTTGTGCAAAGGGTTCACAATATCCCACAAGTCTTCACTTGAAGCCACAAGTCATGGAAAGTTTCGGTTTGATTGAAGGAGGCAAGCAGTGCAATACTTCTTGAGAGAAAAGAGCCGAATTAGGGTTTCATTTCTACAGGGCTTCTACATAAATTTTTGAGTCGAAGTGGATTTCTTTGACTTATATATGATGTCAAGTGCCTAGGGTTCAAATCTCGTCCACAAGTTCATTTTGGAAGGGGTTCGACTGGCCGGACGACGGAAAATCGAAGAATTGGAGAAAAGGCAATCGGGCTAGGTAAAAAGGGTCGACTCCGGACTTTTAAGATCGAGATCGTGAAATTAGGGTTACAATAATCCTATGGTTCAAACTTGATCAAGAAATGATGGAGGAATCATAGAAAAACCAAAGAAAAATCATTTGAAAGGTAGTTAGTTTCACCATTTCCCTCCACCTTTCCTTCCACTTTCTTTCCACTCTTCCTTTCATTTTTTCCATCTCATTTTTCCATCTCAATTCCACTCCATTTCCCTTGGAAACTTCCACCACCTTCCACCATCTTCTAGAGTGTTCCAAGGAATATTCCAAGGAATATTCCCTTTATCCAACCCTAACCCTAACTAACTTCCAAACCTAATTTTTGGATCCCAAGCCTAATTTTTGGGCCCCAAACCCAAACCTAGCTCCTAGCCTAGTCTCTATTTAAGCCATTTTCATCCAAACCAAAAGGGTTGAACACCATTTTCCAATTTTTCACTCTTTGAGAAGCACTTTTTCTCTCTCACTTTTCCTCTCCCTTTCACCAAAGCTTTTTCAAATAAGCTCTTCAAGTTTCACATTGAAACTTGAAGATCTTGAAGCTTAAGCCTCCAACCTCCATTAATTGTGGATCGTAGAAGAAGAAGCTAGTGATTTTGTTGAAGATTTCGGCTTATCGGAAGTGTGTAAAGATTCAAGCATCAAGAACGCATTTATTTTGCGGTTTCTCGGTTTTCGGTTTTCTCTTCGATTCAAGCTCCGATTATTGCAACAATTACCGAAGCACTCCTCCGCTTCGTAGGTTGGTGATCTTAATCACTTCTTCTTTAAGTTATTCTCTTCATCTCGCCACTTTTGGCATTCTTTAAGTGCTTTTCGCTTTTGTCGAAATCAATTCCGTTCCAATTATGTTTGCTTGTGAATTGTGATTTTTGTTGAATTTGGATTTTTAGGTGTTAATGGCTATAAGTGCTAGCATGTGTAAATAAGCTCAAAATAAGTAGAAATTAGTGTTAGCATGTTCCTAGGTATGTTAGGGATCATTAGAAGCAAGATTGTGGCCAAAAGCACTTATTTCAAAAGCATTTTTCACTTTTTGTTCAGTGTTAACCGATTAACGCATTTGGTTAACCGGTTAACGCATGCGTTTTTGGCCAAAATGCTGTATTTTTTGCCCGTTAACGGGTTAACCTATATGGTTAATCGATTAACGCTGATCATTTTTGGATTTTTAGCCTATTTTCTTGCTCAATCTTGCTTCCTAGTGCCTCTAATGTTCATACTTGTTTAGGTAGTGATTTTAGGGAATTTTTGGGTCCATTTTCAGTAGCTAGTTCCCCCATTTCGAGTCGTTTCGACACGATTCCGTTTATGTTGCGTATTATGTGTTTTTGTGTTTCTTTGTGCATGCTTTGATTTTTTGCATATTGTTGCTATGTTCATGCATCATTAGGTACATAATAATCATGTTGCATTCTGTTTTACATGTTTCATATTGCATTAAATCATTTTGCATTTCATTATGTCAATATGTGTGGCATTTTGCATAATCATGTATACATGTGCATTTGGTGCATTTGTTGCATGTTTGATCATAGCATTTTATCCATTCAATTCTGAATTTTGCATTGAGTTTAGTGTGTTTGTTGAATCATTATGTTGTATGTTCATAATCAAGGATCATCATGTTCATATGCATGTTCATGTGCCACATTTTGCATACTTGTTGCATAATCCACATGTGATGCATTCTTGAATAATCCTAAAAAAATGTTCATGTTCTTCCATTTAGGTATGTTGATCCATGTTCAAATGCATGTTTGTGATGTGTTTAGTGCATTTTTCATTGAGTTTGTGCATTAAAAAATGAAAATAATCAATTCTGGATTTTGCATTTCATAGCTGTTGTTTTGCATAAGTGCTGTAAAATGTGTGCTGTTTGTTATTTGTATGCTGCATTTGACCTTTTGCACCTACTTTTTCATGCTGCATGCTGGCTGTAAAAAGCTGGTTTGTGTTAGGCATAGTTTTCATGGCTGCTTGTATTTAAGGGGCTGTAATAGGTGCTGTATTTTGGTTTTAGCATTTTTTTAGTTCCTTTAGGATTAGAATAGGGTCTAGTTTAGGTCCAAGTTTAATTAGGATTTAATTAATGTGTGTTTGCCTTATTCTTTAATAAAAATGTGCATTAACACGTGTTTTGTAGTGGGGAAGATTGAGGTAAGTTTACTCCACTTTATCCTTTATTTTTTATGCATTTCTTTTAGGCTTTTTAATTCATTTTTCCTTCCATGTTTGTGATTGGTAGGATTCCCCATTGTTAGGACCAACTTATCTTCCTTAGGAAGTAAGTTGCATCCTTTTTTCCTTTTTTCTTTTCCTTTTGATCTCTAGGATTAGAATACCTCACTAACCATTAGGATCTCCCTTTGTAAATATAAATAATTTAGGGTTGTGTCTTAGTCCCCCTTAGATTTTTTCCTTTTATCAACTCGAGTCATTCTCTTTCTCATCTCAAAAGAAAAGCAATAAAACACTTAATAAAAACCGAACAATCTTGTACGACACGAGACTTTGTTGCGGAGTGTTTATACGCGTCCTGTTTCGGGGCGAGGTGTAAATACTTCCCGCGATGGATAGGTCTTAGTACAAGACAGTTCACAAACAAATTCAAAAACACTTCTTTTAAAAAGACAAAAACAAACAATAACCGACTATCCTGCGGGAACTTCTCTTCTCATCTCATTCACTCTCAACGCGAACTCGCGGCGACTTGTCTCGCATGCAAGACGGTTAACGCACTCGTACCAGACGAGCCTGCAACACCTGAGCATAGACACACGCAGTTCCAGCTGTAAAAAAACACAAACAAATAGTTCCCGCCTAGGTTAGGCGAACTACGTCGACTCTGATCCTCATTATCCCGATGAGGTACGTAGGCAGCGGGGTAGGGCCCGTTCGAGCACATTCTTTATTTTCCCTACATTTCCCTTTTTTTTCATTCTCTTTTTCAGTTTCTTTTCTCATTTCAATTCCATTTCCAGTTAGCGGTTTTATTCAGCAGCATTCTAATTTCTCACCCTTTGAAACAAGCAAGCAAGCGTGGATCCCGTCGGGTACGACGGACGATCTGGGGTGCTAATACCTTCCCAGGTCGTAACCGACTCCCGTACTCAGATCTTTGGTTCGCAAGGCCTCGTCCTTTTCCTTCTTCCTCAGGTTTGTGCAACATTACCTTTCCCATTCTTTCGGGATAAAAATGTCTGGCTGGCGACTCTACCTTTCCGCGCCACTTTCGCGTTTGTACTAGGATGAAAATCCCGGGAGCGACAGCTGGCGACTCTGCTGGGGACTTAACCTGATTCTTCTGGTTCCCCTTTGTAGAGTCAATCCTAGCGCCTGTTTGGTTTTGTTTCTTTGGGTGTTTATCTGTTTGTTGTTGTGTGCTTTAGTTTAGCTTTACTGTTTTTATTTACAGTTCTTTACAGCTTTACTTTATCGCATTTATTTACCGCTTTCAGTATTTTATTTTCCATGCATCATATTATACTGGACTGTCTGGCTGTGCTGGTTTTCATTTTTTCTGTGGGTGGGAGTTACTGTGAGATAAGCCAAATACCCGGCTTGAGTGCACCATAGGATTAGCGTGGACATGTTGTGCTCGCATGGTTACATGATGAGTGGTGACGTGTTCCACACCCAGGTTGCGACTGTCTTGGGACTATTCTGTGTGGGGGTTCTTCCCCACTTCAGGGTACAACCTTGATAGTTATGTGCAGCTGGGGACCGATCATTGAGAACCTTAATGGAAACAACCCTCTCCAGTGATGACAGTGGCAGACCACATTTGTTGGCAAACCCACTCGCATCCGAGGGTCCATTGGGAACTCGCATAGGATGACCTGGTTCTCTCATAGGAATTCAGTTAAAGCAAACTGTTCGTATGACGATAGTATTGTACCCTTCGGGATGAATGTACTATTGTTTCTCGACTCAGTGCTTGAAGCTGGAAACTTGTGAGGGATGCTCGTTTTTCCGGACTCAACTGAGACCTCCCTGAGTAGTACATAATGCCAAACCGATTCCCTGATTTGGTCATGAGCCATTTCTCGGAAATGGTGAACGTATTATTGCTATTCGGCTTTGAGAGTCCGTGATGTTGACCCGAGTAGCACACCCGTGAGATTGGGAGGGGTTTACAGGTTTGCAGGAACCCTAAACTTCAACATACCCACTTTGCCAGTATTGTTCAGTTTTCTATGGTTCTTTGATTCTGAGATCTGGGATTTCTATTCAGAGAGATTGTTACTGTGATTACCATGGTGACCCTGATATTGTGACTGTTATTATGACTCTCCACAGACACTTGGCTCGTTGTTCAGCTTCAACACCATCAGTGACTATTCTATTATGTGATCCAGTTCTACAGTTATTGGGTTCTCAATTATGGGGTTCTATACAGAGATGGTGCCGTTATTGGGGTTCTATACAAACAGTTGGTTCACTGCTCAACACCAACATCACACCATTGATCACATGCCTGTTGCATACATGACATCATAGCATTTCTTCACAAATGTTCAGTTATTTCCGGGGATCACATATCTGAATCATGTTGTTGGATTTTTCTGTGTCAAAACTTGAATTAAAGCAGATAGATTCCTCAGAAATAATTGAACATGGCATTTGCATACATCCTTGTTTTCTTGACAGGTGTTCAGAGACAAATTCTTTTCCTGACTTGATTTCTCATCAGAATGGACAACTTGAATCACAATCATCAAGGTATATATTTGAAGCAACTCCAGGCGGAGGTAATCGAAGGAAGACCCAGCTGGGGCAATTCGGGGCAAAGGTATAAGCTTTATTTCAGAACCAGAAACTGCAGAAATAGGAAGTCAACCAGATAAAGACTCAGATGAGCTTGGTTATGGAAATTGTGAACGAAGCTATTTTCATCCCTATTGAGGGGAACTACGCTGCTCTGATTCTCCATTGGTCAATGGAGATACGTAGGCAGGAGATCGTGCAAGATCTTTCCGAGCAACCTTATCTATTAACTTTATCAACCTTTTCCCTCCAGATGTCATTTGTCAGCATCTGACCGGAGCTTCCCAAGAGAATCCTAGGGGCAGAGAATACGGGTAAGGTCCAAAACAACTTGAGAAGAAGTTTGATCATATTCCGATGTCGTACGTGCAACAAGTTTCATCATTTACGCAAATTCGGAGTGGTTGAGCTAATTGCATCAGGATCATCTCCGACAAAGTTTCCTTTGGGGTTTCAATGCTAAGTATGACTATCATTCTGGTGCACCTGGCCATTTAATTGAAAATTGCAAGTCTTTCAGAGACAAAGGTGAAGACAAGGTCGCGAATTTGATTGAGTAAACATCCAGACTACTGACCACCATGATGTGAAGGCTAGATGCAAGTATCACTCAGGGGCATTTAGGCATACAATTGACAACTGTGATGTGTTCAAGTACAAGATGCAAAATTTGGCTGGCTCAAAGGTCATCACGCCAGAAGGTCTGCTCACATATTGAAATCTCCTTATCAAATTGGCATCCTAGTTTGCAAGGGCATCTTCATAAGCAATAAGTCCAGACGGAGTCAAGTCTCCTCAATGACGGCAATGTTCAGCTTCTTTACTGCATTTCCATTTATAGTTTACATTGTTTGTTTAAACATTTGTATGCATGCATGAAACTTATTTGTTTTTGAATGTTAATCATAATAAAATGCACATGTTTTTCTTGAAGTAATCCATTCGTATTCACTCATGATTTTGTGTATGTGCATTGCAATACCAACTGTCGTGCTTAAACTCTATCAAGGAGGATGACGAAATGAAAATGCATGAATCTCTAATTGTGTGCTTTTGAGAAAGACCTTGTTGACGATGTACAGGCATTGTTTCAAATCCTAAACACCGGAGATATAAGGGAGATAGACCCTCGCCAACCCATTTGAGCCTTGAAGTAGGAGTTTCTTTTCGCATGAAAAAACCCTTGCATTTAACCCAGGGGCAGGGTAGGCGTCAGTTAGTTTGACCAAGCGTTCAAATTTCAAAAGGAGTGTGAATCTGAGGATCCATTACCTTTCGTTTTACCAAGTCAAGAGGTCCAATGACCAGAAACCACAATGGTTATCCCAATCAAGAGGTCCAAAGACCGGAGACCACAATGGTTATCCCTCAACAACCAAGAAGTGGGACAATCACGACCCTTTCAAAGCAATCAAGACAAACAGTGTCACACGATTTGTTCAAAAAAAAAGAATTTAAAAAAAAATGATGAGAAAGCCCGCTAAGTCGAAATTTGAAAACAAGCGACTTAGGCAAAAATTAGGGCATCCCGCTGGACTTCACAATCAAAGATTCACAAGAATTCAGTCCAGGCAAAAGTTAGGGATAAACAAAATAATGCAAAAGTGAAAGACGAAAAGGATTACACAAGAAAGATCCTTGAGCAGGAACAAAGTCGTGTGACACAGACACGAAAGACAATAGGGGTGACTGAATCCAAACAACAATTTGATCGGTACTTAAACCGTTAGTGTAATTGGTTCCTCAACCATCACAAAACCCTTTTTGAGAAGTGAGCGCTTGTGAAAGCTAGTTGAAAATAGGAATGGAGAACATCACGAAGATGGGTGGGCACAAATAAATTTCGAGCCTATATCCTTTGTTTCTATAACCGTGAACCAGGCCACGATACAACCCTCAAAAGTCCTAACTGAAACAGGGTTATTTTTGAGAGCGTACTACCACGAGACCGCGTTCCTGACTCCTATGAGTGGTATTGAAAGATCTTTGTTGGTGTTGCATGTGCATGTTTTCTATTATTCAAAAAAATTAATGTCGTATCTTAACCAGTGATTCGCTCACAAAGGTTTGCGACATCTTTTTACAGTAAAACTTCAAAATTAACATGTGTGTTGCATTAGAATTTTCATTCTCAAAATAAACATTTTCTGCTTGCATACATTTGTTTGGCATCATAAAAGTTTACATATGGAATCTCAGTCCAGAAGCTTAATCTTGCCAAGTTGAGAAGTCTGAAACTTCCGAAGGACAATCTGTCGAGGTGTACTTTTCAAGAAAACTCCATCGAGTAGGGACTTTCCCAACATTCCTGGTAAGAGCCAACTAATCTGGGGCAATCATGTCGAGCAATCTCTTCAAAATTTAGCCAAGCTGGGGCAATCACTTCGAGATTCAAATCTCTCAAAGAGCCAACTAATATGGGGCAGTCACGTCGCCAAACTGGGGCAGTTAGTTCGAGATCCAATCTTTCAAAGGACAATTGGTATGGGTGTTTTCTTCAAAGCACAATCAGTCAGAGGTGATCACTTCAAGACTCGTACTGGGGCAGGCCACCCCAAGAGCACTAGAAGTTACTTTCTCTCAAAGACGGTTAATCAGAAGCACCTACCCAAGGTTCAAAATACTAGGACACACTATCTCACAGTGATATGAGGTTTTTCATGAATCCTCGCGAGGAAAATTCTTGCACAGACCATGCAGTCTGGGGCAGTTATTTCGAGATCCAACGAATCTCTCCAAGAGTTTGAAGATACTGAGGCATTTCATATGCCATGTTTTCTGTAAAATCCTCTTGAGACATTTACTTCTAACGGACCTTAATCTGAGGCGAGTTGAAAATTGCAAAGAACCATTGATCACTCATGATTAGTTGACAACCTATCAACCCGGGGCTAGGGGAAAGCCATTGTCGGCACAGTACTTCAAGAGTTGTTTCATCGGCGGACTTCATTGATCAGAATTCCTTAGCAAGTCTCATTAGACAATTCCTTCTCCAGTAGTGCGACAAATGGAAGGTTACTTCTTGAGCAGAAAGATATCATCGTCTCTCATCACCAGCATGAGACGCCTTACATCTCTCATTCCCAACATGAGAGGATTTATCTCTTATCCCCAGTAAGTGGCAGCCTGAGCTTTTATCTTCAATATGAAGCTTTATCATTGACATCACCTGTCATCCCCAGTAATGTGGAAATCGAAATTTCTCCCAGTAAGGTAGCAGAAGGTGGATGTCATCCCCAAGCAGGAGTTTCCCTTCAGACAGGGGCAATTCTTAACAGTATAAGGAGTGTTTTGCCTCCCCAGCAGTTGTTTCCTCAGTAGTGTCATGCCTTTGGTTCCCAGGAAGTCCTCACTCCCCCATCAGAGTTCAAGAAGGGTCCACCTCCAGCAGGGTCTTGGCGCTCCAATCTCAAAGTCCAATTTATTTTTGGCAGTGGAGGCTATTCTGAGCCAGTGAATTATTAACAGCTTTCCCCGCAGAGTTGTGTCCTCCTCATCAGGATGAACCAGATCAATGCAGTGATCATCGTTTTTCACCAGCCAAGTTATCTGGGATACCTGCAGTCTCCTTATTAGGAGATCTCTGTGCATTTGCATATGCATAATCATCATCACATTTGCATCCTCCAAAGCGTAGCATTTCCATTATCATGAAGCATTACGCCATAAATCCACACATATGCATACCAGCATGGGCCAGTTTTTGAGGTTATTACATAAGACCCGTTACATCTCCAATCAGATTGAAGTGTTCCCCACAGAATGCAACGCCGTTTCCCAAGGTGGTTACTTCTACCAAGTCTCGTTGTTATCCCCAGTTGAGTCTTGTTTCAGTACAACAATCTCATTTTCTCGTGTCTCCGTTTCAGTACAACGGTCACGTCTTGGGCTATCGTTTAAGTACAATGATCCCATTCATTTCGAGTTTCCATTTAAGTACAATGGTCTCTTCCGTGAGTCTTGTTTCAGTACAACAGTCTCATTTATTCGCGTCTCCGTTTAAGTACAACGGTCACGTCTTGGGCTATCGTTTAAGTACAATGATCCCATTCATTTCGAGTTTCCATTTAAGTACAATGGTCTCGTCCGTGAGTCTTGTTTCAGTACAACAGTCTCATTTGTTCGCGTCTCCGTTTAAGTACAACGGTCACGTTTCAGGTTATCATTTAAGTACAATGATCCTGTTTGCTTGGGCCCTCGTTTAGGTACAACGATCCCGTTCCATCTTGTCCTATTTTCTTTGTTTTTGGTTATCAGTCGAGGCTGGTATACCTTTGCGTCTCCATTTGAGGATGGTTTCGTTTTAGATCCGAGGATCTTTTGATTTGTCATTCGAGGATGGCATTTCTTTTCTTCAAGTCCTTCTGCGGTTGGTCTTGTTGTTGTGGCTATTATTCGAGGATAGTAGTTCACATTTTGAGCTTATTGATCGAGGTCAGTTTGTCTCTTTTGCAAAGTCTGTCTGAGGTCAGCTTTGTGTTTGGTTATCAGTCGAGGCTGGTATACCTTTGCGTCTCCATTTGAGGATGGTTTCGTTTTAGATCCGAGGATCTTTTGATTTGTCATTCGAGGATGGCATTTCTTTTCTTCAAGTCCTTCTGCGGTTGGTCTTGTTGTTGTGGCTATTATTCGAGGATAGTAGTTCACATTTTGAGCTTATTGATCGAGGTCAGTTTGTCTCTTTTGCAAAGTCTGTCTGAGGTCAGCTTTGTGTTTGGTTATCAGTCGAGGCTGGTATACCTTTGCGTCTCCATTTGAGGATGGTTTCGTGTTAGATCCGAGGATCTTTTGATTTGTCATTCGAGGATGGCATTTCTTTTCTTCAAGTCCTTCTGCGGTTGGTCTTGTTGTTGTGGCTATTATTCGAGGATAGTAGTTCACATTTTGAGCTTATTGATCGAGGTCAGTTTGTCTCTTTTGCAAAGTCTGTCTGAGGTCAGCTTTGTGTTTGGTTATCAGTCGAGGCTGGTATACCTTTGCGTCTCCATTTGAGGATGGTTTCGTTTTAGATCCGAGGATCTTTTGATTTGTCATTCGAGGATGGCATTTCTTTTCTTCAAGTCCTTCTGCGGTTGGTCTTGTTGTTGTGGCTATTATTCGAGGATAGTAGTTCACATTTTGAGCTTATTGATCGAGGTCAGTTTGTCTCTTTTGCAAAGTCTGTCTGAGGTCAGCTTTGTGTTTGGTTATCAGTCGAGGCTGGTATACCTTTGCGTCTCCATTTGAGGATGGTTTCGTTTTAGATCCGAGGATCTTTTGATTTGTCATTCGAGGATGGCATTTCTTTTCTTCAAGTCCTTCTGCGGTTGGTCTTGTTGTTGTGGCTATTATTCGAGGATAGTAGTTCACATTTTGAGCTTATTGATCGAGGTCAGTTTGTCTCTTTTGCAAAGTCTGTCTGAGGTCAGCTTTGTGTTTGGTTATCAGTCGAGGCTGGTATACCTTTGCGTCTCCATTTGAGGATGGTTTCATGTTAGATCCGAGGATCTTTTGATTTGTCATTCGAGGATGGCATTTCTTTTCTTCAAGTCCTTCTGCGGTTGGTCTTGTTGTTGTGGCTATTATTCGAGGATAGTAGTTCACATTTTGAGCTTATTGATCGAGGTCAGTTTGTCTCTTTTGCAAAGTCTGTCTGAGGTCAGCTTTGTGTTTGGTTATCAGTCGGGGCTGGTATACCTTTGCGTCTCCATTTGAGGATGGTTTCGTTTTAGATCCGAGGATCTTTTGGATTGTCATTCGAGGATGGCATTTCTTTTCTTCAAGTCCTTCTGCGGTTGGTCTTGTTGTTGTGGCTATTATTCGAGGATAGTAGTTCACATTTTGAGCTTATTGATTGAGGTCAGTTTGTCTCTTTTGCAAAGTCTATCTGAGGTCAGCTTTGTGTTTGGTTATCAGTCGAGGCTGGTATACCTTTGCGTCTCCATTCGAGGATGGTTTCGTGTTAGATCCGAGGATCTTTTGATTTGTCGTTCGAGGATGGCATTCTTCCCAGCATATTTCCACCTGGTTCTATTTTCGCTACCTATTCAGAGGTCAAAAACGAAAAAACATAAATAAATAAATGGGCAGATGGCATTTCCATTACCCTCAATGTGCAAATTTTCAGGTTTTATTCGAGTATTCAATCACTCCATACCTTGAACGTCTAAAATCCGATGCAATTATTCGTTCAGGTCTGCAGTTGATTGAATAGGGGCAGCTGTAATACCTCAAAATTTGCCCTCTCATTTCCTCAACATTTTGCATAGCATTTTGCATATATGGATTCATAAAATAACCAAAAACATTGCATCATATATAGCATAGCCGAGGCGTGGGTATGTGATCAGTGATCGGAGCAACCGAAAGTTATGAAGAGGCTACCGAAGGGCCACAAAGCTTCTCAACCTTGTGCAAAGGGTTCACAATATCCCACAAGTCTTCACTTGAAGCCACAAGTCATGGAAAGTTTCGGTTTGATTGAAGGAGGCAAGCAGTGCAATACTTCTTGAGAGAAAAGAGCCGAATTAGGGTTTCATTTCTACAGGGCTTCTACATAAATTTTTGAGTCGAAGTGGATTTCTTTGACTTATATATGATGTCAAGTGCCTAGGGTTCAAATCTCGTCCACAAGTTCATTTTGGAAGGGGTTCGACTGGCCGGACGACGGAAAATCGAAGAATTGGAGAAAAGGCAATCGGGCTAGGTAAAAAGGGTCGACTCCGGACTTTTAAGATCGAGATCGTGAAATTAGGGTTACAATAATCCTATGGTTCAAACTTGATCAAGAAATGATGGAGGAATCATAGAAAAACCAAAGAAAAATCATTTGAAAGGTAGTTAGTTTCACCATTTCCCTCCACCTTTCCTTCCACTTTCTTTCCACTCTTCCTTTCATTTTTTCCATCTCATTTTTCCATCTCAATTCCACTCCATTTCCCTTGGAAACTTCCACCACCTTCCACCATCTTCTAGAGTGTTCCAAGGAATATTCCAAGGAATATTCCCTTTATCCAACCCTAACCCTAACTAACTTCCAAACCTAATTTTTGGATCCCAAGCCTAATTTTTGGGCCCCAAACCCAAACCTAGCTCCTAGCCTAGTCTCTATTTAAGCCATTTTCATCCAAACCAAAAGGGTTGAACACCATTTTCCAATTTTTCACTCTTTGAGAAGCACTTTTTCTCTCTCACTTTTCCTCTCCCTTTCACCAAAGCTTTTTCAAATAAGCTCTTCAAGTTTCACATTGAAACTTGAAGATCTTGAAGCTTAAGCCTCCAACCTCCATTAATTGTGGATCGTAGAAGAAGAAGCTAGTGATTTTGTTGAAGATTTCGGCTTATCGGAAGTGTGTAAAGATTCAAGCATCAAGAACGCATTTATTTTGCGGTTTCTCGGTTTTCGGTTTTCTCTTCGATTCAAGCTCCGATTATTGCAACAATTACCGAAGCACTCCTCCGCTTCGTAGGTTGGTGATCTTAATCACTTCTTCTTTAAGTTATTCTCTTCATCTCGCCACTTTTGGCATTCTTTAAGTGCTTTTCGCTTTTGTCGAAATCAATTCCGTTCCAATTATGTTTGCTTGTGAATTGTGATTTTTGTTGAATTTGGATTTTTAGGTGTTAATGGCTATAAGTGCTAGCATGTGTAAATAAGCTCAAAATAAGTAGAAATTAGTGTTAGCATGTTCCTAGGTATGTTAGGGATCATTAGAAGCAAGATTGTGGCCAAAAGCACTTATTTCAAAAGCATTTTTCACTTTTTGTTCAGTGTTAACCGATTAACGCATTTGGTTAACCGGTTAACGCATGCGTTTTTGGCCAAAATGCTGTATTTTTTGCCCGTTAACGGGTTAACCTATATGGTTAATCGATTAACGCTGATCATTTTTGGATTTTTAGCCTATTTTCTTGCTCAATCTTGCTTCCTAGTGCCTCTAATGTTCATACTTGTTTAGGTAGTGATTTTAGGGAATTTTTGGGTCCATTTTCAGTAGCTAGTTCCCCCATTTCGAGTCGTTTCGACACGATTCCGTTTATGTTGCGTATTATGTGTTTTTGTGTTTCTTTGTGCATGCTTTGATTTTTTGCATATTGTTGCTATGTTCATGCATCATTAGGTACATAATAATCATGTTGCATTCTGTTTTACATGTTTCATATTGCATTAAATCATTTTGCATTTCATTATGTCAATATGTGTGGCATTTTGCATAATCATGTATACATGTGCATTTGGTGCATTTGTTGCATGTTTGATCATAGCATTTTATCCATTCAATTCTGAATTTTGCATTGAGTTTAGTGTGTTTGTTGAATCATTATGTTGTATGTTCATAATCAAGGATCATCATGTTCATATGCATGTTCATGTGCCACATTTTGCATACTTGTTGCATAATCCACATGTGATGCATTCTTGAATAATCCTAAAAAAATGTTCATGTTCTTCCATTTAGGTATGTTGATCCATGTTCAAATGCATGTTTGTGATGTGTTTAGTGCATTTTTCATTGAGTTTGTGCATTAAAAAATGAAAATAATCAATTCTGGATTTTGCATTTCATAGCTGTTGTTTTGCATAAGTGCTGTAAAATGTGTGCTGTTTGTTATTTGTATGCTGCATTTGACCTTTTGCACCTACTTTTTCATGCTGCATGCTGGCTGTAAAAAGCTGGTTTGTGTTAGGCATAGTTTTCATGGCTGCTTGTATTTAAGGGGCTGTAATAGGTGTTGTATTTTGGTTTTAGCATTTTTTTAGTTCCTTTAGGATTAGAATAGGGTCTAGTTTAGGTCCAAGTTTAATTAGGATTTAATTAATGTGTGTTTGCCTTATTCTTTAATAAAAATGTGCATTAACACGTGTTTTGTAGTGGGGAAGATTGAGGTAAGTTTACTCCACTTTATCCTTTATTTTTTATGCATTTCTTTTAGGCTTTTTAATTCATTTTTCCTTCCATGTTTGTGATTGGTAGGATTCCCCATTGTTAGGACCAACTTATCTTCCTTAGGAAGTAAGTTGCATCCTTTTTTCCTTTTTTCTTTTCCTTTTGATCTCTAGGATTAGAATACCTCACTAACCATTAGGATCTCCCTTTGTAAATATAAATAATTTAGGGTTGTGTCTTAGTCCCCCTTAGATTTTTTCCTTTTATCAACTCGAGTCATTCTCTTTCTCATCTCAAAAGAAAAGCAATAAAACACTTAATAAAAACCGAACAATCTTGTACGACACGAGACTTTGTTGCGGAGTGTTTATACGCGTCCTGTTTCGGGGCGAGGTGTAAATACTTCCCGCGATGGATAGGTCTTAGTACAAGACAGTTCACAAACAAATTCAAAAACACTTCTTTTAAAAAGACAAAAACAAACAATAACCGACTATCCTGCGGGAACTTCTCTTCTCATCTCATTCACTCTCAACGCGAACTCGCGGCGACTTGTCTCGCATGCAAGACGGTTAACGCACTCGTACCAGACGAGCCTGCAACACCTGAGCATAGACACACGCAGTTCCAGCTGTAAAAAAACACAAACAAATAGTTCCCGCCTAGGTTAGGCGAACTACGTCGACTCTGATCCTCATTATCCCGATGAGGTACGTAGGCAGCGGGGTAGGGCCCGTTCGAGCACATTCTTTATTTTCCCTACATTTCCCTTTTTTTTCATTCTCTTTTTCAGTTTCTTTTCTCATTTCAATTCCATTTCCAGTTAGCGGTTTTATTCAGCAGCATTCTAATTTCTCACCCTTTGAAACAAGCAAGCAAGCGTGGATCCCGTCGGGTACGACGGACGATCTGGGGTGCTAATACCTTCCCAGGTCGTAACCGACTCCCGTACTCAGATCTTTGGTTCGCAAGGCCTCGTCCTTTTCCTTCTTCCTCAGGTTTGTGCAACATTACCTTTCCCATTCTTTCGGGATAAAAATGTCTGGCTGGCGACTCTACCTTTCCGCGCCACTTTCGCGTTTGTACTAGGATGAAAATCCCGGGAGCGACATCACTCTTTTCTGATTGACCACAACGATTAAGGATATCTACCAATTTCACATCCAATTTCTATGCCTCTCGGATACTATCCATAAAATCATTATTAATCTTTAGCATTCCTAACATTACACTCTGCGGAGTTACTTCGCAAACCAAACTCATATCACGAAATTGCTCAATTAATTCCAACTCCTTAATCATCATTGCTGACACATGCAAGGTCTTCCTACTTAAAGCATCGGCCACAACATTTGCTTTACCTGGATGATAATTCAAACCGAAATCATAATCTTTAAGCAATTCTAACCACATACGTTGTCTCATGTTCAGCTCTTTCTGATCAAATAGATACTTTAAACTTTTATGATCGCTGAAAACTTCGAATCTGGAACCATAAAGGTAATGCCTCCAGATTTTTAGCACAAACACCACAGCAGCAAGTTCAAGATCATGCGTAGGATAGTTCTTTTCATGAATTCTTAACTGTCGCGACGCATAAGCAATTACTTTATTATTTTGCATAAGCACACCTCCTAAACCCATCAATGAAGCATCACAGTAAATTACAAACGGTTCCTCCGGATTTGGCAAGGTCAAAACCGGAGCCGACGTCAATCTCCTTTTTAATTCATTAAAACTCTCTTCGCACTGAACATCCCACACAAAAGCTTTACCTTTACTAGTTAATTTAGTTAACGGAAGTGCTAACTTAGAAAATCCTTCAATAAACCTTCTATAATATCCAGCTAATCCCAAAAGCTTCTAATCTCGGTAGCCGACTTAGGAGTCTCCCATTGCAATACAGCTTCTACCTTTGAAGGATCTACAACAATACCTTTTCCTGAAATTACATGGCCGAGAAAACTGACTTCTCTTAACCAAAACTCACACTTGGACAGCTTCGCATATAATTTCTTATCTTTCAAAACATCCAACACTAATCTCAAATGTTCTTTATGCTCTTCTTCTGACTTAGAGTAAATCAAGATATCATCAATAAATACTTCCACAAATTGGTCCAGATAAGTATGAAAAATACGATTCATGTATTCCATAAATACTCCCGGCGCATTAGTCACACCGAAAGGCATCACAAAATACTCATAATGTCCATACCGAGTTCTGAACGCTGTCTTCTGGATGTCTTCATCTTTCACTTTGATCTGATGATAGCCCGATCTCAAATCAATTTTACTGAACACACAAGCACCCACTAATTGATCCATCAAATCATCTATTCTCGGTAGTGGATACTTATTCTTGATCGTTACTTTATTCAATTGTCTATAATCAATACAAAGCCTCATACTACCATCTTTCTTCTTTACTAGCAACACTGGAGCTCCCCACGGTGATACACTTGGCCTTATAAACTTTTTCTCAAGTAAGTCTTCCAATTGCTTCTTTAATTCATACAATTCAGATGCCGACATTCTATACGGCGCCATCGAAACAGGCCTAGTACCAGGTACCAGATCAATAGTAAATTCAACTCCCCTCTCTGGCGGCACACTAGGAATCTCATCAGGAAAAACCTCAGGGAATTCTTTTACTACTAACAGTTCATTAATCTTAGATTTACTCTCAACCGACAACGTTGCCATCAAAGAAAACATCTGAGCTTCCTCTTTCATCAATTTTTGTAATTCTCTGAAAGATAATAAGCCAACTCCTTCCTCTTCAGGAGTGGAAAACCTCACCGACTTATAATAACAATTTATATGAACATAGTTATACTCTAACCAGTTCATACCAAGAATTACATCCATCCCATCCAACGGCAAACATACTAAATCAACATAGAAATCTTTATCGAAGATCGACAAAGGACATTTTAAACATACCAAAGAAGTAGTTATTGATCCCTTAGCTGGGGTCTCAACAATTAATTCACCATCCAAAGCGGACAATTTTAAATCCAATCTTCGAGCACAGTTAGCAGAAATAAAACAGTGTGTAGCACCGGTATCAATAATAGTAATTAAAGGAGTACCATTTATGAAACATGTACCTCTGATAAGTCTGTCCTCATTAGAGGTTTGAGTTCCGGTCAATGCGAACACCTTTCCAGTCTGAGATTTCTTTGGCTTCTGACACTGGCTACCAATATGCCCTTCTTCACCACAATTAAAACAAATCATTTCCTTGTGCCTGCAATCAGTTATTGCATGCCCAGCCTTACCACAACGAAAGCACCTCTTTACTTCAGCAGTGCATACGTTACTCTTATGACCAGCCTGACCACATTTGAAGCAAACTATACCAGCAGGAGCACCTCCCCCACTAGCTCTCTGAGTCGGGGCAGCTCTTTGTTTCCCTTTTCCAACTGGAGCATCATACGGCTTGCCACGGTTTTGATGTTGCTTGCCTCTGCGATCATTGACAACCTTGTAATGAGCATTATTGTCCTCTTCAAATATCCTGCAGCTATCAACCAATTCAGTAAAAATGCGTATCTTCTGATACCCAACAGCCTTCTTAATTTCAGAGCGCAACCCGTTTTCAAACTTGATGCACTTTGAAAATTCAGCACCAGCACCAGTGTAGTGAGGATAAAATTTGGACAACTCCACAAATTTTGCAGCATAATCCGTGACAGACATGTTTCCTTGCTTCAGCTCAAGGAACTCAATTTATTTCTTACCACGGACATCTTCCGGATAATACTTTCTCATGAATTCCCTACGGAATACATCCCAAGTAATGACTTCACCTGCCGCGGTCAACCTCTCATGAGTCTCTAGCCACCAGTCATCAGCTTCGACTGCTAGCATGTGAGTACCATACCGAACCTTCTGAGCTGGAGTGCAATCCATAACACGGAAGATTCTTTCGATTTCTTTCAACCATCCCATAGCTGCATCTGGATCATGCTTCCCCTTAAACACCGGCGGATTCTCTCTTTGGAAAGTCGCCAAACTACGTGATCCAGCATCTCCACCAGCATTTGGCAAGTTCTGCACAGCTTGTGCCATCGCTTGCATTGCGACAGCCATCACAGCGTCATTTCTCCCAGCCATTTCAACTTATCACTACAACACAACTAAAAATTAGATTAGTAACAATACACAATTGTAAGACAATAACGACACGACTACTGGCCGGACAGACCGACCTGCTCTGATACCACTAATGTAACACCCATTTTCTACCCACGAATTATAACAACAAAATCAGAGTTGTAAAAGTTTCTTCAAATGGAATATTACATATTCAACTTTAAACAATTTCCACTTTAAGGAAATCATAACAAATACGTAACACTTTTTCTTAATTCGACAAAATAATGTCATTCACTCCAATAATTCAACTTCATAAAATCTTACGCAGCGGATTCATCAAATAATTCTTAGCATCTTTAAGCAACATAATAACGACTTAACATAAGGAGTAAACAACTATAATCCTTCAAACAATTAAAATTCAGTAATAATTAAAAGATTAACAAAGCAGACACGCGACAATCCCCCCGAGTGCTACGTATCAGAGCGACTGACCACCGACTCGAACAACGGTAACCGGCTACTTCTCAGGATTACCTGCACGTTGTCACATAAGGACAACATTCAACAGAAGGGGTGAGTTACGATAAATTATAAGCAATATATGAAAAACAATATAATGAATGAGGATCGCAACCAAACACCACTTCACAACTTATATCGAATATCAACATAACAATTCAAGTAAAATGCAACTTTAATGCGACTCGACTAATTGTGCATGTGGTACCAATCGGAGTAAGACTCCCAACTTAAACAATTGCCAGGTTATCGAGGCATCAAGACATAAGCCTTCAACTTTCAACTTAAATTGCCAATCCAGGCCAACGTGGTGTGAGCAACGGCTCCGACGGAATATGCAAATGCTCTACATGAGATATGTGACTTTACAACGCAAACAACATAGTAACAAATACAATATAACAACTTTTACGACATAGGCAACTTAGAAATCAACTTTGGCATAAAAGCCTCCAACATAGCAACTTTAAATTATTCCGTAAACCGGAACATACAATAATTCGACTGTACCTACAATCCGACTATACAACACATTTTCGACAAAATGGCGTAATAAAAACCAACTCTTAAGTTACCCGACTTACCCCGATTAATTTCATTAAATTCCGGGCAACTAAGTTTTATGCCTAATTCAGCTAAACCGACTAATTCAGCATTATTTTTAACGTTTTGGGGTTAATGCAATTCTTCAAGAAATTCTGTCAAAAAAATTCAGTAGTCTAAAATTCCACTGCTATGAGAAGAATATCTGCTAAATTCTGTTTTCTGTCAAAAATTCTAAACTACACTACTGCTATTATGTTCCTCCTCATCACACTGATACGTAAACTTCTGAATAAAATCACTTAACGCACATTCTAATTTATTTTACAAAATCATGATCTCATAATTTAATTTTATTCCTAATATTACCTAAAGTGTTAATTAGTCCTAATTAAAATATAATCACTTAAGAATGTAATCACCTAATTAATTTAATAAACAACAAACAAAGTGGCTACAGGACCCCCACTATCTCATGGCCTGCGCCATAGATAGGTGGCCTGCGCCACATTCTCTCTCCACACTCATGGCCCGCGCCATGCCTAATCTATGGCCTGCGCCATAGTCTAATTAGGCCTTATGGCATGCGCCATCTTCATGGCCTTTTCCCCTGGCCTGCGCCACCTTAAAGGGCATGTGGGGCCCTCCGTGGCCCTTACCAAAATTCTATATCTTCTTTCCCCAAATCAATTTCCAGAACCAAGTTATTTCTAATACAAAGTCAATATAATAAATTCACAGATGTAGATCCACAAACTCAGCAATATTACAACACAGCACAACGTGGACACAAACGATTGATAGTAATTTCCATAACCGCCACAACAATCAATGAAGGCATATCAACTTAAACTACCCAATCATAATATTGGATTTCATACCCGATTATAAGAATTGAACCCACCCTTACCTTAGATTGGATTGAAGGTTGCTCTTACGATTGGATTTCGGAAACCGCTTCTCGTTCTCTCACGCTCGTACAACAGTTCTCAAATTCCTCTTCTGCTAACTTCTCCCCACTACTGTTTCTTTTCTTTTGTTTCTATAACTTATTTTATTTTCTCTTTAATAAATTAATTATATATTATAATTACTAATGGGCCTAACATAACACCCCCTTATTTTACTAATTCAAACATGTTTTCAAGCCCACTAATTAAATAACACAACAACTATTATAATTAATTATAATAATATTTTTCTACGACTTTCGACTAAATTTCCGACTTATCGATTAATTTACTACGACATTAAATATTCCTACTAACCAAAATAATTACCTAAATATTAAAGATAATAAATAATTATTTGGGCGTTACATCAGGCAGTCACTACAACTGCCAAAGCCAACTGCTCTATCTTCTGATATTTAAGCTCTGCTCCTTTTAAAACTTTGCTGACGAAATGGATTGGTCGCTCCTTGCCACCATATTCTTAAACTAGAACTAAGCTAAGTTTTTGGTTTGTAACTGATAAATACAAAATTAAGGGAGCATTCTCCTAAGGTCTTATCAAGATAGGAGGTGCGGACAAAAATGCTTTACTTCTTGGAAAGCTTCCTCACAGGTTGCATTCTATTTGAAGTCTTTGGATTTCCTTATAGTAGTAAAGTAATGTATCGACTTGTCCCCTGCTCATGATAGGAAGCGAGATAGTGCTGCTAATCTCCCGGTTAACTGCTGAACCTCCTTCTTATTAGTCGGCCTCCTCATATCAATTACGGCTTGACATTTGTCCGGGTTTGCCTCTATTCCTTGGTTTGTGAACATAAACCCGAGGAACTTCCCGACTTGAACTCCGAAAATGAATTTATCCAGATTTAGTATCATGTTATGGCCTCTAATTGATGTAAAAGTTTCCTTTAAGTCCTTCACATGTGACCAATCGTCGATTTTGATTACTATATCATCCACACATACCTCTAGATTTCGTCCAATTTGGGCAACAAATACTTTGTCCATCAACCTCTGATATGTATCCCCTGCATTTTTTAGGCCAAATGGCATGACCTCATAATAGTAATTGCTCTGATGAGTCATGAAGGAAGTTTTTGGTGCGTCTACGAGATTCATACGAATCTGGTTGTACCCTGAATATGCATCCATGAAATTGAGCAATTTGAATCTAGAAGTTGCATCAATAAGTCAGAAGATGTTAGGCAGTGGATATGGATATTTGGGACACACCTTATTAAGATCTGTGAAGTCCACACACATCATCCACTTCCCGAACTTCTTTTTGACCATGACGACGTTTGACAACCGGGTCGAATATTTGATTTCTTTGATGAACTCGACTTGCAATAGTTTTTACACTTCTTCAATGTTCGCCTTCCTCTTTTTGTGACCCCCTTCCTTTTCCTTTGAGCAATAGGCTTTACACTGGGATCAATTTCCAAGTGGTGGCACATAAAGATGGGATATATTATGGGCATGTTAGAAGGTTTCCATGCGAATAGGTCCACATTGTCTCTCAACATCTGTACTGTATTTTCCTCTTCCTCAGGGTGTAAATTAGCCCCAATATGTGTGACTTGGGATGGCAGTTGCCCAATCTGAACCTGTTTTGTTTCTTTATTAGGGATTATACTCTCTTCCATTGAATCATATTGTGGATCAATATCAATCATCTAAATATTAAGATCTGCTTTGAGAAATGTTTTTTCAGATGGCTATTTCTTCCTTAGCTTCAAGCTATCCTTGTAGCATTTCCTTGCCAATCCCTGACCGCCTTTGATAACACCAACCCAACCCTCATCGAGTGAAAATTTCTTGGTGAAATATAAGGTTGATAAGGAAGCTTCCAAGGTGTTGAACGACGATCTTCCTATGATAATGTTGTAGGGTGATATAACATTGATGATGAAGTATCTTACCCAAATTGTCCTTGCGTTATCCGGATTAACGAATGTAGTTGGAAATGTAAGATATCTGAGTACTTGTACTTCTTCTTCTGAGAATCCTACCAAGCTGCATTTGAAAGGTAATTACTTTGCGGGATCCAGCCCCATTCCAAGGAAAGCATTGTAATACAGGACGTCTGCAGAGCTGCTGGGATCAATCAACACCCTCTTCATGATCCAATCTCATATTAGAACTTTTATGACCATGGGATCCTTTTTGTGTGCTAATACGCCTACACCATCTTGTTTAGAAAATGTCACATCATAGGAATCGTCGATGTTCTTCTCCGGAAGTACCCATTCAATGTGCATGACCATCCTGACATATCTTTTTTTGGCAGAATGTGTTTCTCCTCCGCCAGTAAATTTTGTAGTTGTGGTATTAAGTGAATGTTGGATGGTACCCATTGGCCCCAAGGAGGTCGTCTTCCCCGTGTAGGGTATTGGTAGCGATGCTTTGAAATTATCTGCAACATGTTCCTTTCGTCTATGCATATCCTTTTGCACAAATAAGAATGGTTCTATGTCTGTGAAGGAGACGTCATCGTTGGACATGTTGAATTCAATAAAGGGTGGCATGAGAACAATTTTACCAAGCCCCACGATGGGCGTCAAATGTTCTAGTCAAATTTAGTTAGAACACCAAAGGTGATTGCCCTCCCCTTTCTGGCAAGGGAGAGCTACACCGTCTATATTGTATAATACTTTGGGGGATTCGAGAGCTTGCTGAAGCAGTATATCTCAAGATAAAGTGTATTGCTTATCCCTTTGGCGGGAGCCCCTTTTATATTTGTCTTCGTCAGGAGAGTCCATTATAAGAAGTCCCTCTATCTTTTGTCGTTACAAAGCCTTTAATGCAAAACCCTCTTTCATCATTGGGGATCTTGAAAGCGTGGTAACGACTTGTATTAATGTGCTGGAACTGTTACACCCTTTGGTTTCTGGACGTGGTCTTGTCCAGGTGACGATTCATGGTGATGATACTCGGACTCACAAGAGGCATGCTCGTTGGATTGCCTTATCCGGGTAAGTAGTCGATCTGAGTTATGGTGACCAGCTCAACTTCCTTCATTTTTAGTAACTTAGCTCATGTTTCACGGATCCGACTTCATAGCATGAGTTATGTTTCACGGATCCGAGTTCAATTATTAGATCGCTCATGTCATTGAACCGGTGTGAACCGGTAAAAATCAGTGTAAACCGGAAAAACCAACGGTCTAATTGCTTTTTATAAATAATAAAAAAATGATTATATTAATTAAAAAATTAAAATAAAACTTAAAATAAAATAAAATAAAAAAGTAATGATATCATTGACGAGGAAACTGTGACGGATGCGGTTGATTTTAATGTAGACAATTTTAATATTGAAATAATTTTTCCTTATTTGAACTAAATTTGGTACACATTTGAGTTATTTTGTTATGAACTATTTAATTAGATTATGTTGCAATTAGACTTTATTTGTATTATACTTTGTAATTTTATGCTATTTTGTTACGTGTGATACCTTTGTTTAAGATTTGAATTTAGATTATGAACTTGTGAATTTATGATATGATATTTTTAAAAAATTTAAGAGTTAGTTATATTTTGTAGAAACTGAATCATTCGGTTTGACTAGTTTTATATCTATATAATTTTATTATAAATATCGATTTATTCAATCGAGTTATCCAGTTTGATCATGCGATTCGATCAGTAATCCAGTGGTTCGATCTATAAACCAGTGACCCAATACCCTTACCGATTTGATGATCGGTCCGGTTTTTAAAACACAGATAATACTAACTTATGTTCTAAAACACAAGTTAATAATTAATTGCAAAACATTTTTTTAGAAATTATATATTAATTTTATTAAAAATTTATTATTATAATTTTCTATTATTTTTTAAACAATTTTTTTATATACGTGCTTCTTAATATGTATCTTTTAAACACAAATTAACATGATCCTTAAACGATAATATCTTTGACATTCATATAACTATATAAATACATGCAAAATACTTGCATCATTGTAGAGACCGTCTCTACAATCAAACTAATTCAAAATCGTCCGTGCTCCCTTTTCTTTAGTGTCTGAGACAATTTTAACGAGAAGAGAAAGAGATAATGAAAAATAAAAAATATTACTGTTGAATATGATTATATCTTTAATTGAATTATAAAGTATTTATTTATATATAATTAAGTAATTTGATTATTAAATAACAAACTCTAATCATAATTAACTTTAGGTTTAATGCACAATTTGAATTATATGACAACATTTTTTACATTCAACTCCTTTTAAAGAGACCATATCTTTTATTCCTTCCGTTTTTATTATAAATTGTTTTTGACTTTTCATATATATATATATATATATATATATATATATATATATATATATATATATATATTAAGAAATGTAATAATTATAATATAAAAAATAAAAAATATGAAGAGTTTTACAAAATTATCCTTTATTAATGGTATTGAAAAGACAAATTTTCTGACATAATTAAGAGAAGAGAGAATAATAAATATTTAAAATTATAATAGAAAAAATGACATTAATGATTCGTTGGTATTATAAAACAATTTATATTATAGTACATAATTTTTTTCCAAAACAACTTATAATAAAAAAACAGAGATAATATCATCTTCTCTTACTAAATTATTTGATTTAATCAGATACAAAACGAAATAAAAATGTGTATCGGACGATTATTCCACTAAGATATGACATAACAAGAATATTTGGATGAGATAATAATATATTTTTTCCAAATTTTCCATGAGATTAATATATATCCAGAAAATATCAAATTTAAAAAAATTGTAATGACATATGTTTTACTCCTTGTATCATCAATAATTTTTTTTCCACGTAGATTCAAAAAAATGTAATAATTGTGCTATAAAAAGAGAAATTACGAAATATTTTACAAAATTATCCTTATTAATAATATTAAAAAGATAAATTTATATAATTGAAAGAAGAGAATAATAAATATTTAAAAATATATAAAAAATAACACTAATACTTTATTGATATTATAAAACAATTTATATTTTGTGATATTAAATATTTTTATAAAGTGACTTATAATAAAAAACCGGAGGTAATAATTACTACAGCATGAAAAATAGTATTAAACGAACAATTAATTAGTAGATTGATTAATTATGATTTAAAATGTACAATCCATATTCCGGATTCATTTTACCAACGAAGAACCCTAAATCAAATAATTACACAAAGTGATACAAACTCCCATGTAGTAAACAATAATAATAAAAAAAAGAGATTAAGCCCTAATAACAAAGCGAAAATCATACGTGGCAGCTTAGGGTTCATCACAAGTCCTAAAAAAAACCACCCCTTACCCTTCCCATTTTCTTTTCCCCCCAAAGACCCTACTGCAAACAGTACACTTCACACCCCCCTTCACTTCTTCTTGACCCCTCCCTCCCTCACTCACTCATCACTCACTACAACACTTCCTCACACCCCTCTCTCCCTCTCATAAATTCTCAACTCGTACATGGTCCCACTCACTCGCTCTTGTCGGAATCGGAACCGATGAACGCCGGAGCCACCGTCATCCGATCCATCCTCGATAAACCTCTCAACCAGCTCACCGAAGATGACATTTCTCAACTCACTCGCGAAGACTGTCGCAGATTCCTCAAAGATAAAGGTCCTTTCTTCTTCTTCTTCTTCTTCTTTCTCTTTCTATTTTTCTTTCTCTTTCTATTTTCTTAATTAAAAAAATTATTTATAAATTATTATTTTGGGATTTTATCCTCTCCTGCTCCATGATTTCCGGTATCCGAGGGCTTCCATTTTTTTCAACTCAATGCTTCTCTCTTTCTATATTTAATATTAATTAATTAATCGGGATGCGGATTTTTTTATTGATTTCGAAATAATTAAAAAAAAAAGAAAAAAATGAGTGAAGAAGAAGACACGTGTTCGTACAGGGATGCGCAGGCCTTCCTGGAACAAATCTCAGGCGATCCAGCAAGTTATTTCTCTCAAAGCGCTTCTTGAACCAACCGACGATGATTCTCCTGCACCGGTCTCCTCCGCCATACACCACCATCATCACCACCACCCTCAACCTCCTCAAGTCAGTCTCCCTCTCTTTCTCTCTCACTCACACACTCTTGTTTGTTTGGTTGCGAAGTTTAATTGTTGTTAATTGATGAATGTAGGGAAATTTGAGTGAAGCTCCGGTGAAGAGTCCCGATCGTGATGAGATCGGTGTTCGGGCTGTGGAAGGTGTTCAGAAATCTATTTCACCTGTTGCAGAAAAACCTACCGAAACAAATGATGCCCCTGCCGGGTCTGTTCTTCATTTTTTCTCTCTCTCTTTTTTTTGGCAACTTTTGTTTTGTTTTGGCTTTTGATACTTTTTGGGAAAAAAGAGTATGATTTGGATCGTTGAAGTTCAGTGAGGAGTCATTAAAGTTAAGTTTTCTTATTTATTTAATTACTTGTTTATATAAGTAAACCTTGTTTAGGCATTAGTTTGGAAAATCGGCACATTGTTTGTAGCTTTAGGTGAAGTGGGAGATGGTGATGCTGACAATAGATTTTTGGTATCTAATGAATGTGATTGTTGAAAGGGAAGGTGAAGGTGTTAGTAGAGTGGTCTTGAAAGTAGGTGTTCTTGGGTGATCTTTTATAAACGGATTGTGTGTGCCTGCAGTTTATGGACGTAGTATAAAGCTGTTTGGTATATTTCTAAGATATATATTGTTTAGATGTGATGTAGCACCGACACCTTTGAGAAAAAGGCGTGTTGGTGTTGAATATTCAAGAACAATTCTATCATGACTGTGTTTTTTTTTTGTTTTTTTGTTTTGTTTTTTTAAATATCGTGGCTTGTTTCTTAGTATCCATACTTGTTTGAAAGTTTATTTGAATGGTGGATAACCAATAGGCCCATGACTTCAACAATGAATGTGGTATCAAACAATATGTTTTGTTAATGTGGAATCTCAAGGAAATGTTTCTCTCAGTTCCAATAGGTAGTAATCATGGCCTCCTGAAAAAAGAATTGTGCGCGAGTGCTGTAATTAGCTGTTCTACATTTATTAGAAATTTAAAACATTTTGATTCCCTTAATTTAAATTCAATAAATTTGTGTAAAACGTATCCGAAGGCAAACTAGTGTATTTTTTTTATATATATTACCATCCATGTTCTTAATATTGCTTTTGATGTGGGCACAGAGGGTGCGCGCCTAGTGGGTCATTTGGGCAAATGACAATTTTCTACTGTGGTAAGGTGAATGTCTACGATGGAGTCTCACTGGATAAGGTAAGTAAACATATTTCCTCTTGCATGAATATCTTGCCATCAGTGTTATCAAATGGCGGATATACATGGTGGTTTTTGGCCTTGCTGCAACGGTAAATATTGGCCGATATTGCAAGTTTTTACACCATAATCCGCTATAACGGCACCGCAAAGTGGCCGGTATGGCGGAATTTTGGCTCTCTGCCATGGACTGCCATCGACAACAATGCTTGCCATACACCAATAAAATTTCACCTTCTAATGTAACTGTATTTTAATCTGTATTTGCAGGCACAGTCAATCATGCAACTTGCTGCTAGTCCATCCCCGTTTCCTCAAGACAATCCTTTAAATAAGAATGCAGCAGTTTGGGCTTCTTCTTGCAACATACCGATTGATAAGGACATCCTCTTCCCCACTAACACAGCAATCCTTCAAGTTTCTCAAACAGGTAGGTAGCAATCGGGTAGAAAAAAATGCTTAATTTTGCTTTGAATTGCTAGTACTCTAATGTGGGCAGCAATCACTGTTTTCAATGTTCAGTGTGTAATTATCTGGATCATCGACAAATTCGTTATTTTATATGATAAGCACTTGCAAAAATTATTATAGCCTTTTTTTAGCTTAGATACCATTCATTTTATTACTTGATACATGATATAAAACCAAGTTTTTTTTAACTGGGAAAAGATCAATGAGTTCAAGCTAATACCTAATACTTGTTATTTTTTTTATCATACTAGTTTGAATGCCATGCTCTATCAGTCTTTCATACATATATTCGATCCTTTTCTGTGCGAGTGCAAAAATCATTGGATGTGCAGACATTGTTATGATTGTTAAGAACAAATTCACTATGAATGCTGATTTTTGAATTAAATCTATTGAATTCTCGTATCTAGAAGATGACAAGCTCTCACATTTTTATGATTGTTAAGAACAAATTAACTGTGAATACTGATTTTTGAACTAAATCTATTGAGTTCTTGTGTCTAGAAGATGAACAAGCTCAACATCTTTTGCTTCTTTAAAATTACAGGAACATTTATGATTTACATAAGTTGGAACTTATAGTTTTTAATTAAAGCTTTTTAGTCCTTCTTTCTAGAAGATGAACAAGCTTAACATCCTTGACTTGTTTAAAATCGCGGTAACATTTATAAGTTAGGACTTGAGATCTTTGAATCAAAGCTGTTAGTTAAAATCACGATAACACTTGTCAGTTAGGAACTTGAGATGTTTAACTTAATAATTGGTGTTATGAAATTGGTTTTACAGATAAGATGGTGGAATATCCTCTGCAATACAGGGAGAAAGGGGGCACACCTCGAGATGCTGGTAGGGACAATTAAGTGTTTAAATTTTTGCAGTCTGCTAGAACTTTATCTTCTGTTCTCTTTTGGAAAATTATTGATGGACCACTAAATGATAATTATGGATGAAATACTAAATGAATTTGAAGCTTCCTTTATTGAATTTCTTTTTATATGTCCTTTCTTTTGATTTGGCTTGTTTTTGGAGGCCTTTTATTTGTTTCTTCCTTGGCACCCCAAGTCATGCTATAATGATTTTAAGAATTAAGAAATGCAAAATTCACCTACTTGACTTAAGATTTGTCATCGATAGAACACAGTACAATACACAATTTGATCCATATATTTCCCCACTAAATGAACTTGTTCTTTGTATTTCGGAAAGCAATGAAATATGAAGAAATCTTGTTGCTTTTCTTATGATGAACGATAGTTGTAGTGTATAAGAGGAAGCCTTTTGATGTATTTAACTGGTAGAATATAAAATAAGTGATATGTAACTTATAACAGCGCATCATACATGTCCATGCGCTCGCATGCTAGAGTAATATTGAACTTAAGCTCCAAGAATTTCTAAGATCTACAGAGAGTAATTTCTTTTTAAACTTGAAGCTTTATATCAAGCTTCCATACCTCAAATTATGAGAACCTAAGTATCAGTTACATTTATTTGTTTTATAAAAGATGTAGAGGGCCAGGCAAGCAGAAAAGTGTCGCTGCAGCGATATCTTGAAAAGCGAAAGGACAGGTATCTGCAGTACTAAACTGACATCTGTTTTTTGACACAATTCCACCCCCCACATTACCACTTTTTTAGTTTTAATGAAAACCCGCTGAATTATTTCATTACTCTGCCTTTTTAGGGGAAGACCGAAGGGAAAGAAACTGACTGGCATAACTTCATCTAACTTTGAGATGTATTTGAATCTTCCAGTGAAGGTCCACGCCTCAAATGGGAACTCAAGCCGTAGTAGCACTGACTCTCCACCACAGACTAGACTGCCTCTAGTTTCCAGTGGCTCAGCTGACAACCAGCCAAAAGTTGCCCTTCCTATTGATCTGAATGATAAAGGTCAGTCACAATCTTTATTTCAACAGGAAAGCGACAATAAACCCCTCAAAGTGTATTAATCAAAGAATTTTCGTAGATGATAAATAAATCAGCTATCGTACTGGCTGTATTGATATTTAGGGGTAATGTGAGAATTGTAAACCATCTAATCAGGGCAGAGAATTGAGATCCTCTCCATTTCTCAAAGGAAATGATGACTATTGTTTATGGTGTGTAAATATTGTTTAAAATTCCCATATTGGAAGAGACATGACCTGAAAACGTGTTTAAAAGTGGTAAGCAGTCTTCACATTACAAGCCGATTTTGTAAGAGTTGAGTTAGGTCCGACTAAAATTTTAAGATAACTCATTTCTAGATTTGGTGATACAATTAGGTTCTTATATGCTCAAACACAGTAATCTAATTCTCCATGTGTTTGCAGTGCTCATATATAATTTAATTAACAATTTTTATACTGTTTATAGTTCTAAATAGTTACAAGTTTACATAGGATAATATTTGTGATGCTGATTAACTTACTAAAGGCTAAACCAATAATTGTTGAAGCACCAGCCTTTATGCCAGATTACCAAAATGTAGCTCAATATTTTCTGTCATGTGTTTATGTAACTTGTAGATGTTCAAGAATGTTAAAACTCGAGACTAGATAGATTGCGCAGATATGGAACTTGTAGATGTTTGAAGAGAGCTGTGGGTGTATAACTGAAGAGAAGAGTCCATAGCTTCTGGGAGACTAGAGTGGTCAATTTTTAGTAGCTTTAACTGCTGGGAAAATTTATTATGTTTAGGATAGTCTAGTGTCCCACCGACCTGATCAATTTTGTAATAACAGTCGTCTAGTTTCACGTCATCATCATTCGGGAATTTCTTGTTTCTGTAACTTCAGGTTTTTCGAGTTAGTTAAATGTAGAGTAAGGAGCAGCCAGCCATTTTCCCCGGAATATGTGATATGTAATATGTAATATAAATTCACTGTGCTGCTTCCTCTTGTTAATTGTTAATAGCTTCCTCTTGTTTTATTACTTTGTTCCTGCCATTTTTTCTAACTTATCTAGTAGACGTCATAAAGTAACAAGATTTTCCATGGTGTTATTGTGCTTCTGAGATCAATCTTCAAGTTATGAGTGGTAGTTATAGTCATCTGCAGAGTGCAGGTTTTGGGACTTGATGTTACAGTTCATTTGGGGTGAGTAATTGCTACTGTTTAAGAGAGTGAAAATGTTATTTATTACAGTACTATATAAATAGGGAGAAAATGCTTTAGTCAGTGATAGTGTTGCTCATTTTGATTCTGAATGACTTCAGCACTACCATTGATTGATGTTGGTGCTTTTTTTGGTGGAACAAATGTGTAAAGCTTTGTTAAGCTAGTCTGAAAAAGAACTGCTAGACATATAAAATAGTAAACTGGGAGCTCATAGTTTCAAAGAGACTGATAAAAAGGTTCGGAGTTTAAATTTGATAGTTAACTTGACACATTTATTGTTAAAGAAGTTTTAAACAAAAATAAAAATTGTAGTGGTATAAATTTTTCAAACAATATTTTTTGATATAAAATAACTATTTTTGCATACCGAGGTTTGGTTTAAGCATATAAGAGATTAAGTTTTCAGAACATGACATATCAAAATTTGGAATTTTTTAGAGATGTATACATTTCGTATTGAATTGGATTATCTAGAACTTGAGAGAAAAGAAGAAAAAGAAAATGTGTATTGTATTTTAGCTAAAATTAGTTTTTGTATTCCAAGTTTTCGAATAATTCTTTCGTATAATTTTTACCTTATACATATGTAATTATATTTTTTGAAATTGAGAAGACTGTTGAAAAAAAGATGTTCTGCATATTCAGTTGATGTAATCGATTATGGCTTTGAGTGTGTTCGGTTATGACGCTGATAGAATGCTGAAAAACTAAATATTGGGCTGGTAATCGGTTATGGTATTTAGTGTAACCGGTTACAAATTTCTGTTTTTTTTTTCTTGAGTTTTTAGTTTATTTGTTTAAGCTGTTTTGTGTTTTCCCATTTGTTTTGTACTTGTTGTATGTAAAGTTTTGTAAGCTCTCAGTTATTGATAATGTCAATTTGATAATTCTCACCCTCAACAACTCTCTCTCTCTCTCTCTCTCTCTTTTCTCTAAATTTCATATTCTCCAATTAACCAAAATTCTCCATTAATTCACCATTAAAGACTGTGTATGTTATAACATTTGTCTTCAAGATCACTGATTCTGATCCATTTCTGCTGCAACAATGAGTATCGTTTCCAACAATATAATCCCCACCAACCTAATGATTCTTGATTCAAAGAAGTATGACAAGTGGTCCAAACAAATGAAAGTTTTGTTTGGGTATCAAGAAGTTCTTGAGATCATCAACAATGGAGTTACACCACTTGGGACTGAAGTTATAGATACTTAAAAGGTTGCATTCAAGGAAGAAAAGAAGAAGGATTACAAGACACTCTTCTTGATTCATTCTTTCATCGATGGTGACAAGCGATTGTGAGTCGGCGAAGCAAACTTTGGAGATCATGGAAAAAGCTTATGCAGGGGATGTTAAAGCAAAGGTGGTGAGGTTATAAACTCACAAGAGGCAGTTCGAGTTAACACAAATGGAAGACAAGGAAATAATCAACGATTATGTGACGCGTATTACGCGTTTGGTGAATCAAATTAAAGCGTGCAGAGAAACTATTTTGGAGCAGAATGTTGTGTCGAAGATTTTGCGTTCTTTAACGTCAAGATTCAACAACATTGTAATAACTATTGAAGAGTCGAATGACTTTGAGATGTTGACCAGAGATGAGCTCAAAAGCTCTCCTGAGGCGCATGCACAAAGAATGGATGAGAGAGGAAGCGATAAAGCTAAAACAGAGTTTGCGTTACAAACACGACTTAACGAGAAAAGTAGAAGATCGAAAGGAAAATGAGTTTCGAAAGGCAAGCAAAATTCTCAGAATTTGGGTGGAAATGATCCATAAAATTCGAAGATTTCGATGGGGAAAAAGGGTGAGATTGCTCCAAAGATAGTGGTCAAGGAAACAACTTCAAGAAGATAGACAAGAGTAGGGCGAAATGTTACAATTGTCATAGACTTGGTCATTTCGCAAGAGATTGTCACACGAAACCAAGGGAAAATCAAAGTATCCTTGATCTTCATCACTATAAATCAGACTCCTCACTCTTCTTAGCTTCCCTTAACCATTTTTCTTGAACTTCTTCTTCCTCATTCTCCATTTTCGTTTCTCATTCTCTCCAATCTTCATCCTCTCAATCCATCTCCATTATCAACAATTAACATCTTCATCATCACTTCATCACCTTCAATTTACACACCCTGAACCTTCAATCTTCAACCTCGTCAACCTTCATCTCACATCAACAACTCCATCAATCCTCCAATAATGCACATGCATAACAAAACAAGCAATAAACAACAAATCGTATAACAACGACGCGATTGGAGAACAAATTCATGCATCAGCAAACCTTCATCATCGCTGCTGTAACAAGCTTCATAGATCTTCATCAGAATTTCATCAAACTCAGCAAACACTTCGTCATCACCTTCAAACTCCTTCTTCACCGATCTGCACGAACCATCAAGAATCACAACGAATCAACCAAGAACAACGCAGAAGAGAAAGAGGAGCGACGAATCGAAATCATTTACCTGAAGCTCACGCCGCCGCTGCCGCCTTCACTTTATAGGTAAGCTCTCTTTTCACAACACGATTCCGTTTAAACATCGATCTAATAGAGACCATTCCTGTTCTTTGGATAAATCGGAAATAAAGGATATAGGTTTGAATCTGAGTTTGAGAATGACGAGATGTTTCGAAGTAATATAAATTAGTGATGGAGGCTATTATTGGCGTTGCTCATTGAGGGGATAGTGGAATCAGAACGATCTTGAGGATTGGCGGTGGTAGTGGCGGCGCTAGGGTTTTGGTTTGTGAAGAGGATGGAGTAGTTATGTGAGAGAGAGAGAGAGGAATGCGTGAGAGGGAGGCGTGTTTTAAGTCTGAATTTGTTATTTTCGTTTTAATGGATTATTGATAACAATTAATTTTGGTTTTGAATTGAAAAGATTAAAGCTCATAAAAAATCTCAATTAATGCACCGATTGAATAAAAAAATGCATAAAAGCCATTAAGTCCACCGTCATTTGTGGATAACATGAGGATAAGGTTTTTTTCGGTGCTCCACTCCGACGGTGACACTTGTCACCGTCTGGTAGGACCACCAGATTTCAGTTACATGTGCTTCTCCCCACTGTAATAACCGTGCACTCCTAATCATAAGTCGCGCGATCAATCATCATCTTCATCAGCATAATCTGAGGCCCCAGAGTAAGTCAACAAAGTTGACTGAGGACCCATGCAATGCTCCCCTGGGCTAGCCTGCGAATTGGGCTTTACCTCCCTACTATATGCACTCCCAATCTTTAGCCCAGTCTTGATTTTAACTAACAAATTGCTAATGGTGCACCCCCTGTCTCCTTTCCTAGTTTTTTTTTAATTTCTGTTTCATGCTTGTTCCATTTTAATTCATAAAAAATAGTAAAACTCCTAATAAAATTCTAGAAAAATTACAAAAGTATCCTAACTCATTTTATAATTTTTCCATGCTTTTACTTTCTGATTTCAATGATTTTTAAATTTTATATTTATTTTTCATTTAATTTCTTTTTCATGGAATTCCCACATTAACACTTCAGTTTGTCCAATTTATTTCTTCCACCTAAATTAATATTTTCACCCTATTCTTTTTGCACCTTTTAGAAGACTTAGAAAGGAACCCAAAAATAGTTTTGTTATATTTTTCAAATCATTTTGTCCATTGTTTTGGTAGCCTTGTTTGTGAAAGTTTTCTAGTCCTCATTAGGTAATTTTGAAAGATCATTTGGTAGGGTTAAGTTGTGAAGTTTTAGGAGATATTTTAATATAATATTAGCTTCTGGTTGATGACTTTAGGGGATTAATTTCGCAATTTTTCCATGACCATTGTTATTTGTTTGGTGCTTTTTTCCATTTAATTTCACTTCGATTTCCTTTAGGGTTTTAACGCTTCATTAAGACATAGTTTGTAAATGTTTGATCTTAGAACCTTAGAGTGCCTTATTAGGGTTTAGCTACTGACTTTAGAAGCTTGGTATCATTTAAGATCCTTTAGTTTTAGGACTTAGGCTTAGGAATCCCTTAGTGCATTTTCTTGACTTGTTTAGCCTTTGTATTTGCTTATGCTTTCAATGTGCATTATGAAACTAACCTTTGTTTTGTAGGGAGGTTGAGGTAAGCCCTTGGTTATATACTTATTCTTCACTTCTTTATGCTTTCTAAGTAGGATTGTGTCTTAGTACTTTGTGTTTTGCTTGTAGAGGTTTCCCCCTCTTTAGGACCAACTTAGCTTCCTTAGGAAGTAAGTTGGGTTCTAATTCTCTTTTCTTCTTTTCCTTTTTATTCATTAGGATTAGAAAACCACACAACCCATTAGGATCTCCTTTTGCATGAAATAAAAAACTTAGAGTTATATCTTAGTCCCCTTAGTTTTTCCCTTTATCGATTTGAGTCTCTCTTTCTCATCTCAGAAGAAAACAGTTAAAAACACCTAATAGAGGTCGAGCTTTCTCGTACGCCAGGAGACTTTGTCGTGGGTTACTTATACACGTCCCATTTTTGGGAGAGGTGTAAGGCATCTACCACGATGAACAAGTCTTAGTATGAGACTGTTTCACAAACGACAAACTCAAAAACACTTCTTTAAAAGACAGTTAACAAACAACACTCGTATTTTCTTACGGGAATTATTTTCTCACCTCACTCACTCACAACGAAAGAACTCGCTTCGACATGTCTCTTTGCAAGAGGGTAAATGCATTCGTACCAGACGGACGTGCAACACCTGAGCATAGGCATAAGCAGTTCAATTCTTAAAAAACACAAACAAGTTCCCGCCTTAGTTATGCGAACTACGTCGACTCTGATTCTCATTTCCCATGAGATACGTAGGCAGCAGGGTAGGGTCCGTTCGAGCACACTCTTTATTTTCCCTACATTTTTTCCCTCTTTTCTTTTCGTTCTCTTTTTCCAGTTCCTTCTCTCATTCCAGTTCCAGTTAGCAGTTCTTTTATTCGGAAGCAATCTTATTTCTCACCCTTTGAAACAGACTAGCAAGCATGGATCCCATCGGGTACAACAAACGATCAGGGGTGCTAATACCTTCCTAGGTCGTAACCGAATTCCGAACCCAGATCTTTGGTTCGCAGGACCTTGTCCTTTCCTTTTCTCCTTGGTTTGTGCAACATTACCTTTCCCATTCATTCGGGATAAAAATGCCTGGTTGGCGACTCTACCTTTTCCGTGCCACTTTCGCGTTTGTACTAGGATGAAAATTCCGGGAGCGAAACTCATATTATAATTTGGATCCATTTCACTCTCTTCACCAACTTCGTCAACATTTACCTCTTCAACATGCTCGTCATCTTCGTCATACTCATTAGCCTCTTCATTTACTTCTTCATCATTTACTTGTCCATGTACTCCATCAACATCTTCAACATTAACCTTTTCATTAACCTCTTCAACATTGACTTGCTCATCTACTCCATCATCATCTTCAACATTAACATTTTCATTTACTTCTTCAAAAATAACATCCTCAATACTTATTTCTTCAACTTTGTGTTCAACATAAATATCAACTACCTTAAAGCCTCTAACATCTTCCATTAACCTTAAGACATCATTATCAGTGCTCAGAGGCCGAAGACCATGAGAAAAGGAAAAGTTAGGATTACAATACCATAGACACTTTATGTTGCAATACTCTTCACTCTTGATCGAATCTTCAATTTGCATGTATGACGTCAAATCAACATCACAATCCCAATTCATTTCAGTTACAAGTCCATCAACGTACAACTTCACTGGATTATAAGCTAAAAGTCCCCGATGGTGTATTCTGAATCGAACAACTTGGGTATCATATGGCCTACATCAATACATAAAGAAATAAAAAAAGGAAAAAAAAGGACCACAACAATTCAAGTATTCAGGGAATAGACAAAACACTATCAGAAATGGGGACTACAACGCATTAACAATTCACAACAATAATAAATATGAAGTTAAACAAAATCAAACTTGGGACCACAACAAATTAAAAATTCATCAAAAGTAGGGCTTTTTTCTTCAAAAATACAAACCTGGACACGTAGCTTGGATTTGCCATTTCACTATGTAATTAGCTAACTACAACAACAAAAAGATGTTTTTTGCAAGAAGAGAGTGGAACGACACATGCAGTGGTTCAGTTAGGGTTTCGTCAGTTCGTGAGAGGAGGAGAATATCATTTTGTTCTTCATGAATGGCATATGAAGAAGAAAATGGAATGACACATCAAATGGAATTAATTTAGGAGAATAAAATGAAGTGGATTTACTTTTTAAATGAATTTAATTTCAATGTGACATTGAATTGCCTCATCACCTTTAAATAAGCCATGTCATTAAAAAAATACTTAAAATGAAGAGGAGACTAAAATCAAACTGAAAAGTTAAAATAGGGACCAAAATAGTGGTTTTTAAAATAGGGGGATCAATAGTAAAAAAAAGAGGTAAAATAGGGGGACCAAAGTTGCAATTAAGCCTAATTTTTATTTCTTCTAAGTATTCATTTTTTTGTTTTTGGTTATTTTGGTCCTAAATTGTAACTTTATTCTTTATTCCAATTCTTGTGATTTTTATAATATAGTTGAATCTAAATATTATAATATATAAAACAAATTGATGTAATTTATGCTTAATTGTATAAAAATATAATTTTTTTTGTTTAAATCTATATTTTTCTGCATAAAAATATTAATTTTTTTTGTCTTAAACAATAATTTACCACACTGATTTGTAATTTATATTTAGAATTATTATTTTTGGTTTAAATTGTATTTTTCTGTATTTTTGTTAATTGTGGCAGTTTAAACCCCCATAACAGTATTTTTTAACCACCACAATTTTTGTAATTTTAGTAAAAAGAAGGAATTTTTTGGGGCCAGAGTCTGGGCACATGCCCAGCCTATCCATGCCTTAAAATTGCTCATGATTACTCTTGAAATAAGTTGATCCTCACTCATATTATTATTATTATTATTATTATTATTATTATTAATTAATTAATAAATGAGGATTTTTTGCATGGGTTAATCTTGAGAAAACTAATGAGATTCACAAATAAAGTGGTGAACTTGAATCACGTTACAAACATTGATATGTGATTTTGTGTTCTAGTAATCCAGATCTAAGGAGTATCTGCAACTATTTTTACGTTTAAGTTTAAGTTAGTGATACTAAAAAAAAGAGGTATTTCTTGTTAGAATAATGTGTATATGAGTTTGGAGAGTCTGTTAAAATTTTATAATAGGGTTTGGGTCGATGTTCTCATATCTCTTCTTTCTTTGAAATGAAGGACCCAATTGTTTCACAAAGTATTTAAACCTTGAGAATCTCTTATGGCACCCTTTGGGTCTCGTAGGCACCTATTGTGTTTCCAAAAATGCCCTCAGGCTTTAGAGATGTATCTCCAAATGCACTTTTTTTACTTAACGTTGGTTTTTTCCGGAGATATATCTGCAGAATGGTTCCGCAGATATATCCCCAGAACCATTTGGAACTATATTTGCGCCTGACTCTTCTTCTTCTCCCCACTTCTTCATTTCTCTCAATAAATTTCATCTCTCTCATTCTCTCAAAAATAAAAAATTCAAAAAACTTGTTTTTTTCGTCGGAGTTCATCAAGGAGCATTCATAACAACGATCAACACATTCCGAATCACTCAAAGGTTAGTTTAAACCGGTAAGTTTTGAGTTTCCGATAAAGTTTTGAGTTTTTCCCGTAAATGATTACAATGTTTTGTTAGGGGTAGAAATGTGTATATATAAGTTGAAACATAGTCCATAGGTAGTTTATATACTGTTTGTAGCTTAAAAAACACAATCAATCAAAAATCCAAATGTGATAGTGAGAAGACTCCATATTCGCGTCCTCTGAGTTGCATAAACTTCAGGTGATGCATCTGTGAAAAAATGTAATATTTGACGTTTCCGGAGATGCATCTGCGGAAACATATCACATTAATGTTTTCATGTTTCTTCCGGAAATGCATCTACGGAAATTTTCCGTAGATATCTCTCCGGAACTAACTCTTTTTTTTCATTTTTGTTTTATAAATTTTAAAGTTTTTTTGTTGTACCTTGCAGACATTATGGCCGACAGAGCCGACCGTTTGAGACTTGGACAGGTTGCACAATATGCATCTATCAGGCGTAAGCGGAGCCAGTTTGTTACGGAGGCAGGAGGCACATTTGTACAAGAACAACCTACTTCTGACATCCATGCCACACCTTCTACATCTCAGCCCACTCCCAGTGCTCGACCTTAGCCTTAACCTCAGGACACTCCTTCCATATTGCATCCCACTCCACCTTCGTCTTCTTCTTCCCAGATGCGTCGTGATTCTGCAAATGATGCATCACTTAGCCCATCCTCCCGTAAGCGTCTTTAGGATGCACCTGTGCCACCTGCCATTGTTGATTCAGTGCCACCACCAGTGTTGATGTCCCACCACCAAAGGGAGATGTCCCATCAGTGTACGGAGAGCTAAAGGGTTACTCAATGGTCCATTAAATTTGTCTCTGTTGCCACTGTACCATGACCACACTACCAGATATGTTTGGGAGGGAGAGGTAACATTACTCAGATTGTTGTTATTTTTTATTGGAAATTGATTATTTGTAACATTTATTCTTATTAACATTGATTCATATTGACATTGATTCATATTGACATTTACATGGGAGGAAGATCTTAGCTTTGGCCTAGCCACATGAGCCATGGTTTCATGATCTTCTCACCGCTTCTAGTTTGAAGGACATGTACTTGACTAGTTACATTCTGGCCAACCACAAGATGCTAATGGGATTCGTGGAGTGATGCCACTACGAGACGTTTTCCTTTCATCTACTGCATGGCAAGTTGTCTATTACACTGGACGATGTCTCGTGTTTGTTGCATATCCCGATCAGGGGGGGCCCTCCCCCGTCATAGGAAGAAGTTGAAGGAAGAGGCGACCTATATGTTAGTGAAAGAACTTAGGGCTGATCTAATAAAGGCGCTTGAGGAGGTGGATAAGAGCCAAAGCGCTCATGTCAGGTTCTCTTTTCTAAAGGATAAGGTATTTGATCCTCAACTCTTTGCTGCAGGGCAGGCTGTAGGTGATGACTCACAAGTCGAGCTACAAATGACTCATGTATTGAGGGCTTGTTTTTGATATCTAGTGGGCACAATTATGTTTGTGGATATGAGTGCCACTTGTACTGACGTTGCTTACCTCAAGTACTTTTTGGAATTCACAGGGATTCATGAGTACAACTAGGAAACGGCTACACTGGCATATTTGTATGTGAGGTTGAGAGAGGGATGTCTGTGGAAGACGAGGACCATGCCAGGAAACACAACACTACTTGTGGTAACAATCTTTTATCCTTCAGTTTGATACTTTTTTTTTTAATTATTTGATCCCAATGTTTATTATTTTCGTTTCAGGCTTGGATCTTCCAACACTTCCCGAGGATTGCTGGCTGGGTTGGTTTTGATGATCACCGTTCGACGCGTCCTTTTGATGACATTTTCATTATACTCTAGATGGTTGGCATGCAGTTCGACGTTCACTGCTCCTTACTTGCCCGAGCGTGTCATGCGACAGTTCAGGTACATCCAGACGATACCCAGACAACCTGTTGTGTCCGCTCCTATTGGCTTGACCCATGTACAGGTTGATTAGATGTTTTCTGACTACGAGAGTCACCTGATACCTGACGAGGCTCAGACGATCATAGCGACAAATGACTGGAGCACCGTTGAGGGTTACATCACTTGGTTCTTCGAGGTTTCACATCATTATATGGTGTCCACTTGTCGTGCCTCGAAAAATACGATCCTAAAACAAAACAACAGAGCCGCCACCTAATTCTATTTATTCTACGAGAGAAAAGGGAGATATAGATACAACCTAAAGGAAGGATGAGAAATGGTTTACGAAACCAAATTCTAAGTTCGGGAGTCGGTTACGCAAGGGGAAGGTATTAGCACCCCTCACGTCCGTTGTACTCAACGGGAACCTCTTAGCTAATTACGCGATTAAATGTTTGATCTTAAGTCTTTGTCTTCTAAATGATTATTGATATGTTTGTTCTAAATTATTATTAAGACGGAGAAAGGATTTAAAGTTTTTTTTATTATTGTGACGAAGAGAAAAGATTGATTTTTTTATTATTGTGCTCGCGAAGGATTAAAATCCCCGTGCCTACGTATTCCCTTGTGCAATGGGAAAGTCAGAGCTTCGTAGTTCGTGCTACTATGATTTGTGATTTTTATTGGACGATTGTTTGAAATGCATTCTACTGTTAAGCGTTGGCTTATACTCGCGGTGGAGGCTGAAGCGCTAGCTTGTTCGAGAGATAGAATGATTTAAACAATGTCCGTTTTTTGAGAAAAGATGTTTGACTTTGTTAAGATGTTTTAAACGAAAGGGCGAATGAACACATCGTGTGGGGCTAGCCCAGTTGCGGTCCAATCCAGAACGTGCGGAATGCTAGACTCCGGAATTCTGTCTTTCGTGATTTAATTTAAATAAATGATTTGAATATTTTGATATACGAATGGTGATTGAACCATCGCGTGGGGCTAGCCCAGTTGCGGTTCAATCCAGAACGTGCGGAATGCTAGACTCCGGAATTCTGTTTTCGTAATTTAATTTAAATAAATGATTTGAATATTTTGATATACGAATGGTGCTTGAACCATCGCGTGGGGCTAGCCCAGTTGCGGTTCAATCCAGAACGTGCGGAATGCTAGACTCCGGAATTCTGTTTTCGTAATTTAATTTAAATAAATGATTTGAATATTTTGGTATACGAATGATGATTGAACCATCACGTGGGGCTAGCCCAGTTGCGATTCAATTCAGAACGTGCGGAATGCTAGACTCCGGAGTTCTGTTTTCGTACGTTATTTTGAATAATTGTTTTTAGACGTTTTTAGAATCGATGTGTAATTAATAACGAAGGATTGAACGAACAATATGCGTGGGGCTAGCCCAGTTGCAGTTCGTTCTAGAACGTGCGGAATGCTAGACTCCGGAGTTCTATTCCTTGTTAAAATAATTTAAAAAGAAACTCGAAACGTGCAGATGGCGATCATAAGACCGACTTACGTGTGTGCAGTGTAGGCGAGATTTGTTCGCTTGGCATTGGACCAAAAGGAATTATTTATGTAACGATTATTTTTGTGGTGATTATTTATTAAATTTTTTAATTAACAACTTATGATCAAAACGTGAAAATACAAATAAATTTATACAAGCCTAACATTGTCATTGTACGATTAAATAATGGATAAGAAAAATAAATAATCATACACCATACAAGCAAAATTTGATCGGAAAGCAAACAATTGACTAAAATTAAGTAGAATTATACAATTATTCAATAAATTAAATAAGTTACATAAAATAAATTAATATGAAATGTTTTTTTACTTTGAAGTATTAAAAGAAAATAAATATAATAAACTGAACAAAATAGTGATGGTAAAACTAAATGGAATAAATAAAATCATAAATTATAAAGGGAAAATATTTAGTAAGAACAAAACCCACACAATAAATAAACAAAAAAAAAACCAAATAAAGAAGCTGCTGCAAGCCCAGCAGGAAAGGCCCTTAGGGACGCTGGGATGAAGACCGGCCGGGTCGGACCTGACCCGGGTCCGGTTCAATGAATGTAGTTAAGAGATAAACAAAATTAGGTTTCTTGTAGCCCCCAATCGCGTTTTCAGGAAGAACATCGACACAACAACACCAACATAAAATCAGTAACCAAAAAAAAAAACAAAGCTAGGATCCTCTTATCCCCTTCATCTCTCTTATTCAAAATTTAATAATCATCATCCTCACCGACATTACGAACAAATCAAACAAAGGAAGACAAGCAACAAACACAGTGACACGAACAAAAATAAACGTTTCAAAATAAACCCAACACACGCACGATGGCGGAAAGACGCAAGGAGTATACCTGAAGATGTTGGCTTTGATAACGACGACTCCGACGAAATTCTCAGGCACCCTTCCTTTATCTTAGTCTCTCCTCTGTCTTGCTCGTACCATCCGCGGGTGTGGTTCACGAGGATTTGAGTTTCGTGGCGGTTTCGTGAACGGCGTCGGTTGTTGATTCGGAGTGGTTCTGGTTTACGGATGGGTGAATAACGAAGGGAGGGCGGTTTATGAGTTGTAGGGCTGAGCAGATTCGCGGTGTTGTTGTGGGCTTGACGTTTGAGCGGTGAGGGTTATGGCCGTTTTCGGTTGGAAGTCTGTAAGTTTGTGTTGAATGAATCTGAACGTATTGTTCTTTCCATACTCTTGCTAACCATAGCATTTCATTTGGTTTCCAAACAGGACTTACATATTTACCTTTTTGATGAACTTGTTGTCCTAATTCTTGTTTGTTTCCTAATTCTTGACCAGGCCTTGGTGAGAGATGATCAAGAGATTGTGAAGATGTTGTGTCAGATGAAGAAGCAGCTAAAGGTATTGTTGTGTTTTTGCGGCTGTTTGAGGGTGTGTGGTGATGATGCCTCTTTGGTGCTGCTGAGTTTTTTTAAGGTCGTGTAGTCTTCGTGTCGAAGATGAAGGAGTATCTATATGGAAGGTTGTTTACTGGTTTTTTGAAGAGGGTTCTGTGTTTGATTTGTTTGTGTATGTGGTCAGCAAATGGTAAAATGAAAGAGGAGCTTAATAGAAAGTTTAATGGTGGAATGGTGGAGTGAAGTTAAAGGTTGTGGATGGCGGTTGTGGCGATTATTGAGTTGTGCGGTGAGAATGGGTGGATTCAAAAGAGTGACGGATTTCGAAGGTTTCAGGTAGGTTGATAAAGGTTTTGGTGTTGAAAATTCATCAGTACTCTTGTTTTCTTTTGTTTATGACTTCTGTGGCTCTGTTTTTTGAGTCTAAGTTCTCGTTTGGTTGCCAGGTATTTTCTTTGGGTCTGTGTTGTGGCTAAGCTTAGTTGACGGAGTTCGACGGTTTAAAATATGATGTTTTACAGAGTGACCAAAGGGGCTATGAATGGCATAATGGGGGATCAATATGAAGTGGATTTGTTGACATTGAATGTTTTGAAGGTGATGTTTTTTGATATGAAGCTTTTTGTTTTTTTCTTTTGTGGCTGCTGATTTGCAGGTGGTGAAGTGTTGTGATTTTCGGATGGTGAATCGTTATTGTTGTTCAGGTTTTTTCGTGGTTGTGAGGTGAGGAGTTTTGTGTGAGATGCGATTGAGAGAGACAGAAAAGAAGTGATAATCCATGTTTTAGTATCAAGAGGAGAATGGTTTTATTGTGTGCAAAAGATGGTCCTCTCTGTTTTCTGCTATCTTTTTTGAAAACTCCTTTCCTTTTTATCACTGAGTTTATTTTTTTGATGCAAGCTGTATTTTTGCAGATTATGATCATGACTACAGGTCCTCAAATTGGTATTGTTGAGAGCTGGCTAGTGTCCTTGTAGACGTGTTGTCGCTGTTATATGGAAAAAAGTCTATATGGTGATGATATTGATGAAAGAAGAAATCAGAAACAACGTTACTGCATTGATGAGACAGACCGGCCACCCATGATTCATGAAAAAGGAAAAAAGCTCGCTGTCATTTTGGGAGGGCCCCCCCTTCTTTTTGAATTTCGATCCCTTTCCCCCTTTTTTTTGAAAGTTCCCTTTTGTACTTTTTAAATGCAGGTTTGGAAGTGCCTATTTTGGTGAAAGTGTATAGTATGCAGGATTTATGGTGGATAAACTATTTTAATGTGAATTTTTTTACTTGTTTACACCTTGTTAGGTTAAAAAAGAAACGGTAAGCTGAGATAAAGACAAGGTAGGAAAACATGAAGGGGCAACTGGCAGGTTGTGTAGGATTGATTCTGTCCAACTTGGTGAAAGATTTGGAACCATGTGGCTAGTCTTGCAGCATTGGTCAATGTTGTAGGAAATTGGCTTGATGTTGAAGGGTGCTGGTGTAATATGTCTTTTGGGCTAGTGGATATTGGGATGACACAAAACCAAATAAATAATAAAAAAAACTAAACTAATCTATTTAAAACAAGAATTAAACTAAACACAAATAATAAAATTAAAGTAATAAAATCCAAATGATAATAATAATAAAATTTTGCTGAAAAAAGTACACTAACTAATAAGACTGATTAATATTAGATTAAATATAAATTGTTCTAAATTTTAAAATGAAACTAAATTATAAATAATCTAGAATAAAAAAACAAACTAGACAAAATATAAATCAACCTGAAAACACTTTGTTTTATTATTTTCTAATATATAGATAAATACAATAAAAACAAAAATAAACTACTCATATTAATCGCAGCACTAAATTACTCTCTAAAAAACTTAGTTAACGTAAACTAGATTAAACTGTATTATATTAAACTAAATTACCCACTAAAAGAAAATGAAGAAAAATAAAAAATCTGAAAAATCTAATATATCTAACTAAAAATTAAAATTATAATCAAGAACAAAAATTCTAAAAGAAATCTACAAAATTCTAAAAAGACATGGAATGATGAAATCAAATAAAAAATGCATGATTATGATTAATGAGGCGTTTTAAAGCAGAAATGATCGATTTTCGATATATCGACAAAATACATCAAAACGAACGAAAACTCGAAAAAGTTCGATCAAAATTTAGGGTGTGACAGTTGCCCCTATTTAATCTTCTTGAACCTGAATGTATAAATAACAAAGTTTTTTGGACATTCGAGGTAGAAGAGGATTAAATATTAAAATACCTAAAATTTTGACCGACCGCAGATGAAATGCAATGATATGCAATATGAATTTATGATGGACTCTTTTTATTTTGCTAGGGATGTGATATGAGAGATGCAATGACCTAACATGCTGATTTTTAATGATGAATATGTTGAACATGGTAAGATGAGGACAAATGCGAATAACGATTCACAGAAGCGAAAATAAAGATGAAAACCCACTGGGAATAACAATATGCTGGGGATGACAAGACGGAAAACGAAACGCAAGATTAAAGACAGACTATCTGGAAAGATGAGTTGGCAAGTTCAAAGTGGTTGATGGGGATCTCAATACAGCGATTCGGTGATTGAGAAAGATAGAAATGATCTCGACTCGGCATCCAGGAGAACCAAATAGCAGACACTGACACAGTAGTCAGGAATAAACAAACATCGACATGGTGATCGGGAAATAAAATAACAGACATCGACACGGTGGTCAAGAAATAAAAGACAGACATCGACACGGTGATCGGGAAATAAAATAACAGACATCGACACAGTGGTCAAGAAATAAAAGACAGATAACGACACGGTGGTCAGGAAATAAAAATAACAGATATCGACGCGGTGGTCAGGAAATAAAATGACAGACATAGACGCGGTGGTCAGGAAATAAAATGACAGGCATAGACGCGGTGATCTGGAAATAAAAGACAGATAATGACACGGTGGTCAGGAAATAAAATAACAGACAATGACACGGTGGTCAGGAAATAAAATAACAGACATTGACGCGGTGGTTTGGAAATAAAATGACAGGCATTGACGCGGTGGTCTGGAAATAAAATGACATATAACAACACGGTGGTCAGGAAATAAAATAAACAGGTAGTGACACGTGTAACACGGTGGGAGAACTGACTTTAGTTATGTTGCGGATAGCAAGAGTCGCCACCGACTTTTATTTTATCCAAAGGAAAGGCATAAAAGAACAGGAAAGACCTTTAAAAGATTTTTGGGTCCGAGGGGTAGGTTATGTAAAGGGAAGGTGTTAGCACCCTTTACATCCATGGTTATTCATGGGCTCTTAGTTACTTAGCTCACTTTAAAATATTTTTGAAATGTGAAGTGTGTGAATAGAAATTTTCTTAAGTGTTTTATAATGATCCATGTACGGATATATATAAAGCCTTTGTTTTGAAAATTGCTTGAAAAATGTGAAGTGTTTTGAAATGTTTTTGAAAAGTGAGCAAGTACATAAGAGGAACCTACCCTAAGTTAAGTCTTTTCTGTTCTTAAATATCCTTTAAGTGGTAAGACTATCCCTATTATTAAGGAATATGTAGTCATTACCTTGGATGTATGAGGGACCAATGAAGGGACATCTGTGATTAGGCAACTGTAAAGTGTATTTAGCAATTCGAAGGGACTTATCATCTTTTATTCGAAAAGGGACAAGATCATTTACAAAGGCAACCATGACGGGACTTGATCTTATAATTCTTTAAAGGGACAAGATGATGTTAATGAGAGAAGGGACTTTGCTTTATACACCTTACTTGACCTTTTATTTAGGCAACATGAGAGGTAACCCTTAAGAAGTGAGATGGCGATCAAAGATCGACTTACGTGTGTGAGTGTACAATTTTAAATATTTATCTTTAAGATTAAATGATCTAAATTAATTTTTAAATACAAACATATCTTGCACTCCCTATTTTACTAACCATAACATAATAAAAATTACTACTACAAATATTACATAAGGGATACAATTACATTATAATAATAATTAAAAATAAATAAGCAAATAATAATAATAAATAATTGGGTTAGTAACAATAATAATAATAAAAATAATATATAAATAAATGGGGTTAGTAATAATAATATAAATAAAAATAAAATAAATTAGCATAATAATGAATAATAAATTAAAAGTTCATGTTTTAATAAACAATTATTTGTGTAAGATTTTAAGAAGAAAATAAACAATTCATACAATATACTAATTATTATAAAGATTTAAATTATATACATGTTAAGAAAAATAATGGTCAATTATAATTAAATAAACATATTATAAAAATAAATTATATTTACAAAATTAAATTAAGAGTTTTTAATTATTTTAAGCATAATCTAAAATTATTTACATGCGAAAACTATATTAAATAATAATTATAAACAAATTATAAAAAAATATATACATAATTAAAGTTTACAAATAATTTACATGTTATAATATAATTAGCATTTCACAAAAGAAAATTAGGGTTTATAAGAATTATTAGATTTTAGGGTTTTAGAAATTTATAAAATAGAATTAGGATTAATTATCTAATATAAATTAATTATACAAAATTATACAATATTAATAATATACAACAAAATAAATATTAAGTAATTTTACTAATAAAGTTTAATCTTTTGAAAAAAATGAATTTTGAATTATAGAAAAGAAAATAGTATAAACATTTTATTTTTATTATTTAAATTTATCTAATTATAATATAAACTAATTAAATAGAAAAAACAAGAAAGAGTAAAAAAAAGAACTTACCTGGGCTGTGATTCGAACCCAGCCCCTGAGCAATGCACCCTCCAAGACCAGCAAGCCAGCCACTGGGCTGCGCGCGCGCAAGTGATAACAAATGGAGGCAATGTATTATATTTTTAACCTGATAATAGTGAAGAATATTAGCAAAAATAATGTACCAGCCAGGGATCGAACCCTTGCCTCAAGCTTCTACGCATGCGTGCAAAACCACCAGGCCATCCTCACCAACTTTGACAAATATCTGAACATAATAGTATATAAAATAAGATGAAATTTCAAATCCAGTTTTGGCGCCATCGTCTTCAACCTCCAGACCTGGGGATTTAGCTGCGAATTTTGTTTCGAATTTACCTGCGAATTTCTTAATACAGGAAACCTACGAAATTGAAACATCATCAAAACAGTACAATTTCATTAAATTAAGAGTGCAAACAAGGTCCAGAGGTTGTTTAGAATTGATCCACGGTCTTAGAATTCGTTTATATTCATTTAAATGCAAAACCCTAACTTGAAGGTCAAGAACCCTAAAATGGCATCACACGATTCAGGCATGGTTTCTTCAATTAAACCGCCCAGAATTCATCACAAGCTTTCATTGAACACCAATAAACAAACAAAATCCATTAATAACAGGTAAATGATCATGAACGAAAAAATAAAAAAAAAACAAGAAAAGTTGGATTCGGGTTCATCAATTCTTGAGGTTTGAGATGCGTATGACTATTGCTACATGATCAGGGATGTTCAAGGAAGGGATTGATGTCCTTATTTCACCTGAAAAACCACCAAAAGTCAGAAACCGAATTTCAAATTTTGATGAACTTTGAACTTATGAAACTTATCCTTGAGGCAGAAAATTCGTCCTTGTGCATTGTGTTAGGTTTGTGTACTTATAGTTGAATGAAACTAGGTCAAAAAATTGGATGGTTATTTGGACTTTTTGATTTTTGAAGATTGAAAAAGATCATGACTTGAATTTCATATATTTTTGAATGAGACCTTTCTATCTTAAGACAATCATCATCAATTGCATATCAATCTGATCCAATTCATGTTTATGACTTTCTAGAATCAAAATATATTTTAAATCTTCATATTTTATATTTTATTTGTATTTAAAATGATTTTTAATATAAAAAATCATAATAAATAAAATAAATAGAATAAAATTATGAAAATATTAAATAAATTTCGTGCATGATGTCATGGAACACCTTGGGTCACAAAAAGTTCAGCCCATTTGAAGAATTATGGTTTTAAGACCCTATTTACTTCATAAACCACCCAAAAATTTCCCAACTTTGCAAGGACACAAATCCTTCAATTTTAATGCTATGAGGGTGTTCTTGAAAATTTTAGAAATCTTAGAGAGTCCTATAACCAACCCCATTGGTTTCATGTCCATATCATTTACCATTCTCAAGTTATGCCCTTTTGAAGTTGTTGACTTTTTGTTGACTTTCAAAAGGACCTATAATGTCTTAGCTCATACCTTCCAAATGAAGCATTTTTGGGCTTGGCTTGTGAGACACAAAATTGTATAGAATTCAATTTCCTTCAAAATGAGCTTTGGATGGGAAAAAATTGATGAAGCATGTGAAAGTTATGGCTGGTCAAAGTTCAGTTGACTTTTCCTAAGGAAACCCTAATTTAGAAACTCCTGATTCTTGATGATCTGAAATATCCTTGATGAATCATGATCAACCCTTGATCAAATGATGAATTTTAATTCATATACTTGATGTTGGCAAAAAATCATGAAGTTTGACTTTGGTTTGACCACAGTTGACCTCAGTTTGACTTTTTAACTGCTTTGACTGATTTTGACCTATCTGATCATCTGACTGAGCAGACCTTTGAGAAAAGTCTTGAAACTTGTCATGGGGATTCTTAAATACATATAAGGTGTTATGAAGCTCACTAGAAGCCTTGGAAGTTCATTTAGCCTGATTAAAGTCAAAACCCTAGTTTTGGATGTCCTGCTTAGGAGGATGCATTGTCTGAGGGAATTGTCAAATCTTCTGACTAATTGTGAACTTTGTGAACCTTGTGAACATCATTGTGAACCTTGTGAACCTCATAAGATGTCTTGTGAACCTTGTGAACCTTATGGGAGGTCTTTTGAACTTTGTGAACCTCATGGGAGGTCTTGTGAGCCTTGTGAACCTCATGAGAGGTCTTGTGAACCTTGTGAACCTTGTGAACCTCATGAGATGTCTTGTGAACTTTGTGAACCTTGTGAACCTCTTAGTACACAAAGTCTTGTTTTGTGAGGGCAAATTTTGGGGTGCAACAGCTGCCCCTGTTCAATTTTCTGAAACCTGAGGGGTTAGATTGGTATATGTGCCAGTCGTAACTTGGAAGGTTGAAGGGGATTGAACATAAAAGCCCAAAAATTTGCACTCATCAGTGCGTAGACTGATACTGATAACTAGCTGTATATGCTTGAGTGGGCTTAAAGATGCCACTTGGAAAAAGTTCTTCAAATATATCTCTTGGAGAATGAAGTAGTCCAAAGTATGAAGATATAGCTTTTTGGGAGGATAAACAACTTCCCAACATTTCCTTTGGGAAGATAAACAACGGCCCAAAGTAATGGATTGACTTTTGGGAAGATGAACGACAGCCCAAAGTCATGATAGCTTTCAGGAGGATAAACAACGTCCCGAGGTATAATAGGGTGCTTGGGAAGATAAACAACGGCCCAAGGTAAGGATATGGCTTTTGAGAAGATAAACGACGTCTCAAGATAGCTTTTGGGAAGATAAACGACGTCCCAATGCAATGAGATAACCTTTGGGAAGATAAACAACGGCCCAAGGTAAGAGTATGACTTTTGGGAGGATAAACAACGACCCAAAGTCATGACAGCTTTCAGGAGGATAAACAACGTCCTGAGGTATAAGTGTAACTTTTGGGAAGATAAACAACGGCCCAAAGTCATGATAGCTTTCAGGAGGATAAACAACGTCCTGAGGTATAAGTTGTTGATGTAGTTTGTCTGCTGGAGAATTAATCTGAAAAACAAGATTAGTTCGATGCAAATATCCTAATGTATATAACATTCTGCAAGATAATATTAGTTTATGCATTATGTATGCATGTATAGTATGATGCACTTAAGTAATGTATTATGTACTTATGTATATGTATATTATGGTATGATGTAAATGATGTATGTATGCATCATGCAGCTTGAAGTGCCTGGATATCTTCGTATAACAACTGCTGGCCAGGGAAAATAAATCCCGATTCGTTGCTGAAGAATATGTTTGATAATATAATATTCATGACCTCCCGTCTTCGTTAGATAGTAAGGTATACATAACCTCCCGTCTTCGTTCGATAGTAAGGTATCCATAACCTTCCGTTTTCGTTCGATAGTAAGGTATCCATAACTTCCCGTCTTCGTTCGTCGTACTCCTATTGGAAGAATAAATTCCCGACTATCCGTATGAGGATAAAAGAGATGGATATAAATTCCAGGGGAGATGTGACTTGAAGTATTTATGAAGATGGATTTGCCCTACTGGGGTTTTTGTAGCTGTCTTGTGGGGACGAATCGGCGAAGCTTCGTTGAATTCCTTCCCTCGTTCGTCCTTAGTAAATACTATTACTGCATTTTCATGCATTTCTGGTAAACATCAATCATATTAAGCATTTATGCATTTCTGGTAAACATCAATCATATTCAAAAGCATACATACATTCAAACACAACCAATGGACGTTTCGCTTATGTAAATAGGGTAAAAGTAAATCTGGATTCAAAGATGGAATTTTATTTATATCACAAAGTGACCTATACATGGGTAAGTTTGTACAAGGAGACAGAAATCCTAGTAAGAGGAATTCGTCATAAAAATTTTACAAAACAAAGAAAATCAGCTATGTGGGAAATAATCCTATTGAGTTTCAATTCTACTATTGCCATTATCTTCAAGTATCTCATCTTCTGCTGTTGAGACTGAATGATTGGATTGAGCTTTATCTGTTCGAGCTTGAGTAAATATCACAACTGGTTGTAGTTTCATGGGTGATCCAAATGAGACATAGTCATACGCTTTAATCCCTAACTTTTTCCTGGATTGCCTTTTCAGGTTTTCAATCCACCGGGATACCCTTTTTTGCCCAAGCCGCCTTTTCAGGTTTTCGACTTGCCGGGTGTACATTTTTATATATATATATATATCCCTAATTTTTGCCCGAACCCTTTTGGTTCGCCGGGATGCCCTTATTTTTGCCTAGGCCAGTCAACCTAGCGGGTCTCTTTTTATGCGTAGTATTTTTTAACTATGTCTGCGTTTACAGGCTGCGGGAAGTCTTCACCATCCATAGTAGTAAGTATCATGGCACCTCCTGAGAATACTGTCTTGACTACAAATGGTCCTTCATATGTAGGAGTCCACTTGCCCCTAGGATCACCCTGTGGTAATATGATACGCTTGATTACCAGATCACCAGCCTGATATACCTTTGACTTAACCTTCTTATTAAAAGCTTTGATCATCCGTTTCTGGTACATCTGGCCATGACAAATTGCTGCTAACCTCTTCTCATCAATCAAATTTATCTGGTCAAGTCGAGTCTGAATCCACTCATCTTCATCCAAGCCTACATCCTTCATGATTCTTAAAGAAGGGATCTGAACTTCAATGGGCAGAACTGCTTCCATACCATAGACTAAGGAGAATGGAGTTGCCCCTGTTGAAGTACGTATTGTAGTACGATAACCATGAAGAGCAAATGGTAACATCTCATGCCAATCCTTGTAAGTAACAGTCATCTTCTGTATAATCTTCTTAATGTTCTTATTAGCAGCTTCAACTGCCCCATTCATCTTCGGACGATACAGAGAAGAGTTGTGATGCTTAATCTTGAACTGCGTGCAGAGATCAGTAATCATAGTGTTGTTCATATTAGAGCCATTGTCAGTAATAATCCTTTCAGGGATGCCATACCTACATATGAGATTATTCTTAATGAATCGAGCCACCACATTCTTAGTAACAGATGCAAATGAAGCTGCCTCTACCCACTTCGTAAAGTAATCAATAGCAACCAGGATGAAACAATGCCCATTAGAAGCAGTTGGCTTGATCTCACCAATCATATCAATGCCCCACATGGAAAAAGGCCAAGGAGCAGTCAACACATGCAATGGTGATGGAGGTATATGGACTTTATCAGCATAAATTTGACACTTGTGACATGTACTGGAATGTTGATAGCAGTCAGCTTCCATGGTAGACCAATAGTAACCTGCTCTCAATATCTTCTTTGCCATAGTATGACCACTAGAATGAATGCCAAAGATCCCATCATGCATATCTTCCATAATCTCAGTTGCTTCCTTCTTATCCACACAACGAAGCAAAGTGGAATCATGATTGCGCTTGTACAGAATTCCATTACTCAAAAAGAACTTAGCAGAAAACCTCCTCAGAAACTTCTTATCTTTAACAGATGCCCCTTCTGGGAACTCCTGAGCTTCAAGATATCTTTTCACTTCATAGAACCAAGGTTTCTCCTCTGCCTCTTCAGTGTCAATTTCATTGCAGTATGCAGGCTTCTCAAACCTATCAATAGTAATCTTGGGAGCTTCATCATCCCAGCTGATTTCAAACATGGATGCCATGGTGGCTAAGGCATCTGCCAACTGATTCTCTCTTCGTGGAACATGTCCAATGGTAATCTCTTTAAAATGTGGGATCAAAGACAACACATGCTCTCTGTAAGGAATGAGATTATCATGCTTAGTATCCCAATCTCCTTTAATCTGACTTACTACCAGGGCTGAATCTCCATACACGTCAAGGAACTGAATCTTCATATCAATAGCAGCTTTGATACCTAGGATACATGCCTCATACTCAGCCATATTATTAGTACAATAGAAACAAAGTCTGGCAGTGATCGGGGTATGACAACCTTCAGGGGAACTAATCACAACACCAACACCATTACCTTGTGCATTAGAAGCTCCATCAAAAACCATAGTCCATCGGGATCCTTGTTCAAGTCCGTCATATTGTCCAGGTTCTTTGGTAATAATCATAATGTCTTCATCAGGGAACTCAAAACTCATTGACTGATAATCATCCACTGCTTGATGATCCAAATGATCAGCTACAACACTTCCCTTAATGGCCTTCTGAGTAGTATACTGTATGTCATATTCTGTCAAGATCATTTGCCATCTTGCTATTCTTCCGGAGAGAGCAGGTTTCTCGAATATGTACTTGATTGGATCCATCTTCGAAATCAATAAGGTAGTATGAGTCAACATATACTGTCTTAGTCGGCGAGCAGCCCATACCAAAGCGCAACAAGTTTTCTCGAGCAGTGAGTATCTTGTTTCACAATCGGTAAACTTTTTGCTAAGGTAATAGATTGCCTGCTCTTTTCGACCAGACTCGTCATGTTGCCCCAACACACACCCCATTGAGTTGTCTAACACTGTTAAGTACATAATCAAGGGTCTTCCATCAACTGGTGGCATCAAAATTGGGGGTTCTAGCAGATATTTCTTGATTTCATCAAAGGCAGTCTGGCACTCATCATTCCATTCCATCACCTGATCTTTCTTCAACAACTTGAAGATTGGCTCACAGATGGCAGTTAATTGGGAAATAAATCTTGCAATGTAATTCAATCGTCCCAAGAAACCTCTAACCTCCTTCTTAGTACGGGGAGCTGGCATCTCTCGTATAGCTTTCACTTTCGCAGGATCTACTTCAATACCTTTTCCACTGACAATGAAACCTAGGAGCTTACCAGATCTAACTCCAAAAGTACACTTGTTTGGGTTCAATCTCAACTTGTACTTCTTCAACCTCTCAAACAATTTATGCAAATGATCAAGATGTTGTTCTTCATTCTGGGACCTGGCTATCATATCATCCACATATACCTCTATCTCATGATGAATCATATCATGAAACAAAGCCACCATAGCACGCTGATATGTTGCCCCTGCATTCTTCAAACCAAATGGCATCACCTTATAACAAAAAGTGCCCCACTGTGTAACAAATGTTGTCTTCTCCATATCTTCAGGTGCCATCTTGATTTGATTGTAACCAGAGAAGCCATCCATGAAAGAGAATACTTTATGCTGAGCAGTGTTGTCTACCAGAACGTCAATATGAGGAAGTGGAAAGTCATCTTTGGGGCTGACCTTGTTCAAATCCCTGTAGTCTACACACATACGTACCTTACCATCTTTCTTAGGTACCGGTACCACATTTGCAACCCACTGAGGATAAAAAGTCACAGCTAAGAACCCTGCATCAAACTGTTTCATTACCTCTGCTTTGATCTTCTCTGACATTTCAGGACGCATGCGACGAACCTTTTGCTTCTTTGGACGACAATCTTCTTTTACTGGTAAACGGTGAACCACAATGTCTGTATCCAACCCTGGCATATCTTCATAGGACCAAGCAAAGATCTCCACATAGTCATGTAACATCTGAATCAATCTGCTCTTGACACTATCCTCTAATTCAGCCCCTATCTTGACCTCTTTCCTGTTTTCTTCAGTTCCCAGATTCACAACTTCGACTGGCTCTTCATGTGGCTGTATAACTTTCTCTTCTTGTTGTAACAACCTAACAAGCTCTACAGGTACTTCACAATCGTCCTCATTTCCGTCTTCAGCTTGATAGATCGGATTCTCGAAATTATAATTGGCAATAGTAGAACTGTTATCAACAGGATCCAGAGTGGATAAGGATCTGCATTTTAGTGATGTGGGTGTGTGTAAGAACACATAGCTGATAAAACCAAAATAAAAGAAAATAAAGACAAGGAACACAATATTTACTAAAACAAAACGTCCACTGATTTTTATTGAATGAAGTATGCAAATGAAATGACAGCCCGTAACAAGCACACCATTGTGCCCCGGGTAAGGCACAAGGCTTGAGAGTTTAATTGTTCAAAAATTACAAATTTTAAAAAAGCAACAACACAGTAATAGTATTTACTCCTGACTAAAGGAGATAGGAATAACATCTTCAGCCTTCCAGTTATTGAGCCCAGCACCCACAGTAGGAAAAATCCAAGCATCCAAGTTGTAGTCTTCATCATAGTCACCCACAACATTGATCTGATTCTTCATAATCCCCTGATTGGTGATACGAACAGCACGAGCACGACGAACAGCCTTCTGGGACTCTGCAGTGAAACCCAAACCAAATTTGTCAGACTTGTAAGGAATGTCAGGAAGCTGACCCCAAATAGTACAACCACCTTCATCCACCACAGCTCTAGCATCTTTGAGGGAGGTCATTGTTGGAGGTACTCTGGTGACCACAGGAACTTTCTTGACAACAGGAGGAGCTTCATAATTGTTAACAAACCAAGGAACCACTTCGAACGTCTGACATGGAGTTTCAACATATTCACCTTCCACTTCAAGATATTTAAAGGTGTTCACATGGCTAACTATATATCCTTCCTCTCCATAAACAGTGACAACTTTTCCTTCTACCAGATATCTCAGCTTCTGGTGTAAAGTGGAGGTTATAGCACCTGCCCCATGGATCCAGGGACGTCCAAGCAAACAAGAATACGACGGACGAATATCCATTACATAAAAGGTGGCATTGAAGACCTGAGAACCTACTTTGATTGGGAGATCAATTTCTCCATGCACCACTCTTCTCGAGCCATCAAAAGCCTTCACCACTATATTACTGGGCTTCAACACAGCATCTTTGGGACTAAGCTTATTCAGAACTTCTTTGGGCAACACATTCAGCGAGGAACCATTGTCTATTAACACATGTGACAGGGTAGTGCCCCTGCATTCAATAGAGATATGTAGAGCCCTGTTATGATCCCTCTTAGCAGGAGTCAAATCAGCATCGGAGAAACCTAACCCATTATCATAGGTCAAGTGTGCAACACAATTTTCAAACTGATCTACAGAAATCTCATTTGGTACGTGAGCAGTCTTCAAAAACTTGATCAAGGCTTTGGCATGAGTCTCAGAACACAACAATAAAGACAACATAGAAATCTTGGAGGGAGTATGCCCCAATTGATCCACAATGTCATAATCACTCTTGCGAATGATCTTCAATACTCCTTCCATCTGCTTAGCAGGATCATCAGCAACTGGCACATCAGTTGGTATAGGTTCAATGACAGGACCTTTGCCCCGAGCATCAGTAGTGGAGGTAGTAACGGGAGTAACTGTATTCTTGGAAGTAACTGGAGGAGAGAAAATTCTTCCACTTCTCGTGATCTTACTAGATCCAGCAATATTATCAACATCTAGATTTCCATCAACAACAGGTGTATCAGCCAAAGGTTCCTGCTTAACACCATGAATATAAACATCAGACTCATAATGCCAAGGCACAGCTTTATCAGAAGTATACGGAATAGGACCAGGAGTGGTAATGATCATAGGAGCCACTCTAGCTTCAGCAACAATCTTCACAGGGCCTTCAGCAGTAATCTTAATTGGACCCTTATGAGTGATTTTGACAGGACCCTTGGAAGTAATCCTCACTGGCACTTTATCAACCATATCCACCTCTTCAACCTTCGCACTTTTGGTTATATGATCAACCATGCTCTCCACAGAAGGTGGAGTCCTCTCAAACACTATGGTGTAATTATTCATGAGGCGTTGAATTCCGTCCTTCAACCTCCAACAGCTATTCGGCTTATAAGTACAATATAAACAATCTTCACGACAACCTGGAAAGAACCCAGCTTGTATTAGCTTCTTCTTAATAACAGACAATGGTGTAGTCAACTCTGCAACTGAGGAAATATGTGAATCTTCATCAATGGCATTGACAGTCTTCTCATGATTTGGCATGGGAGCAGTAATCACATTTGGAGTACCCGGAGGGTCAAACTCAATCTCTCCAGCATCAATCATAACCTGAATTTTGTTCTTCAATACCCAGCAACTATTGGTATCATGTCCCTGACAATTTGAATGGTATGCACATCGTGCATTAGGATTGTACCTGGGTGAGGTAACATTGGGATTCTGAGGAGGATCCCTCAAAGTGATAAGTTCACCCTTCAACAATTGTTGCAAGGCTTGGGCCAGTGACATGTTGATCTTAGTGAACTGCCTTCTATTCCTCTGTTGATTTCCCTGTGGCTGCTCTGGTGTTGCAGGAGTTGGATTGGAGATATGAACTGCACTCACAGATTGATGCCTCCTATTACGATCAGGTTGACCATAAACAACATTTGACTCTTTCTTCCCACTAGGGGGCTTCTTTGTAGTACTGGATGAAGAAGCACCCACTTGGATCTTGCCACTCCTGATACCCCTTTCTACGCGCTCTCCTGTCATTATCAACTCAGTGAAGCCAGATGATGAGCTTCCAATGAGATGACTGTAAAAAGGACCATTCAACGTACACATGAACATATCAACTAACTCCCTGTCAGTTAGAGGGGGTTGCACTCTTCCAGCCAAGTCTCTCCACTTCTGAGCATACTCCTTGAAGTTTTCTTTAGCACCCATAGACATGCTCTGCAATTGCATGCGAGTAGGGGCTAAATCAGCATTGTATTGATATTGCTTATAGAAGGCTTCAGCAAGATCATTCCAATCACGGATGTTGACACTCTCCAACTGATAGTACCATTCCAATTGAGCTCCAGATAAGCTTTTTTGGAAGAAATGGATCCATAACTTCTTATCAGCAGTATGAGGTTGGATTCTCCTGACATAAGATCTCAGATGCAACTTGGGACAAGAGACACCATCATAAACTACGAAAGTAGGAACCTTGAAACCAATGGGTATAACCACCCCAGATATCAAACTCAGGTCTTCAAAATCCAGCCCAGAAGACTTTTGCAACTCCATAGCATCCATTCTATCCACCAGCATCTTGAACTTATCTTCATTAGGCTCATGATAGTAGTTAGCTTCAGAATCAGAGTCCCCCATTGTATTATGGAGACTGCCTCCCTCTTTCTCAGACTCTTCAGACTCATAATCTTCAACCTTTTCTTTGGTCTTGACAGGACCTCTGAACCTTCTTCCCATGTTGATCAGGCCACCTGACCTTCTAGTCTTCTTAGTCTTCTTGGCCAACAGTGTCTTCAATTCATCCTGCCCCTTGGACAAGTTCAGGATCAGCTCTTGGAACTGTGCATTTTGTGCCTGGAGATCCTTAACCGTTTGTTCAAGAGTCATTACTGAAATAAACAGCGAGAAGATGAGAAACCTGTGCACGATAAACCCGTAATGCAATGATATGGTATGTAAATGCGTATGCAATGTTTTCAAGGACCGCAAGATTTAAATTTGCTTAAACAACCAAGAAAGTAAACTTTTATTAGTAATAAATTTGTTTGCCCCTTGGGCTTACAAAATGAAATGAAATAAATACAAAAGATGGGGTTTTAAGTCTCCCATGGACGTTTCCTCTTTGTGTTGAGGTATGAGTTGAGATTCCGCTCCTCGTGAAGTTGCTTTGTTAGCTCCAGGATTATTTCTTGACTTGCTTTGTAATGAGTCTCAAAAGTATCCCTTTGCTCCTTCAATTGGATCCAGGATCTCTGCAAGTCTTCCATGTCAGTGGGCATGTCTGGGTGAAGGATGGTATAATAAGTATCCCCTTCAGCAACAGGCTCCATAGTAACTGGCAGGATGGCAGGATATGGCATCATAAGAGTCTGAGCACCAGATCGCACCCATCTGAGATAAGTTTCCATAGGAATAGTGTACTTTGGTTTCAGAGTCTTGCTGTCAACCTTGTTCACTTTACCCCATGCTCGTATAAACCTTTGACGGTAACCTTGCAGATCGTTGTCGTAGTCGAACACAATACCCTGAATAAGCATGTCATGAGGACCATTGCTCCGAGCATAACCAAACTGACGTAGAGCTAAAGAAGGATTGTAGGTAATGCCCCCTCTTATGCCAAGGAGTGGCACATTGGGGAATTCACCACAACGGTCAATGATAGTAACATTCTCCATAGATCTAGAACACCAATGAATGTCTGAATGAGAAACTGACATGATCCTTTTAGACCATCTTAACCCTTGTTCATTCTTCATCACTGATCGAGGAAGGTGAGAAATAAACCACCTAGACAATAGAGGTATTAAACACATCAGAGTTCCTCGTGCCTTCGTAGTACGGGTATGAAGAGAGTGTAAGATGTCTCCAAGTAATGTAGGCACTGGATTGCGAGTCAGAAATATGTTGATGGCGTGTACGTCTATGCACTGGTCTGGGTTAGGGAACAACACTAGGCCATAGATTAATAAGGCCAAGATCTCCTCAAGGGCATCATAACTCATAGCCTTCAAGAATACCTGAGCTTTCTCTATCAATACCTTAGCAAGAATACCCTTAACTCCGCTTCTCGTTTCTAGGACAATGTCTAATTTCTCCAGATGTAGAGCTGCAGCAATGACTTCAGGTTTAGGCTCTTTTTCTAAGCTTGTGAAGGGTTTATGATCAAGTATAGGTATACCCAGTAGTTTAGAGAACTCTTCCATTGTAGGAACCAGCTGGTAGTCGGGGAATGTGAAGCAATGGTGCTTAGGATCAAAGAACTGAAACAGAACACTCATCATGTCTTCATTGAACCCTGAAGTGACTAGATCCAGTAGGTGACCATGTCTCTTGATGAACTGAGAGCTTTCAGACACTTGAGAAACCAACTCTTTAAGCTTAGGAGGTATGCCTACAAAGTTGATCCTGATAGTGTTTCTACGAGCAGAAGCCATGACCTGCGACAAAGAACAAAGATAAAACCTTTGGTCCTTGAAATGGTTAGTGAAAATGCTATGCTTATGATGCATGATGATGCTATGATGTTATGCTCAATCACAAACATGCGGCACACACAAACAAGTCACACCATAGCCCTAGGTTTAAAGGCTTGCATGAGGTTCAAAGGTAAGTACCCTCCCCTGAAGTTTAGTTGGTTTATCCTGTCCTATAAAGTAACCAGGTTCTAAGGGATCTCAATATCATTGATCCTTCACAAGGGTGGTTGTTCAGTAGGCAACTTACTTGCCAACCAAAACCCTCCAAGTTTAGAATCTCAATGAGTGTAGCATCGAGTATCAACCAACTTCAGTCTTCACCAAAGTCGGTTATCTCACTACTTTTCTAAAGTCCAAGATGGGATAACTAGGGTTCTAAAAGTTAGTTAGTGCATTGACAACATATGGCAGCCTCATATTATCCTCAACTTGACTTAAGGAACATAAGCACCAACCAAGAAGTCACACTAACTATGGCCACCAGATCAACCATATCGGTATACGCCGTACAATTTCCTTGGTCTATTGCCATTTACCTAAGGTACACTAGATCCGGGTTAGGATCTTTCACACATAAAAACACCCAACAGATAAGTATAAAGCAAACAAGACAAACAATTTAAGTGATCTAATTCCTAAGGGTACCCCTCTTTAATATAATCCCCAGCAGAGTCGCCAGTTCTGTAACACGGTGGGAGAACTGACTTTAGTTATGATGCGGATAGCAAGAGTCGCCACCGACTTTTATTTTATCCAAAGGAAAGGCATAAAAGAACAGGAAAGACCTTTAAAAGATTTTTGGGTCCGGGGGGTAGGTTATGTAAAGGGAAGGTGTTAGCACCCTTTACATCCATGGTTATCCATGGGCTCTTAGTTACTTAGCTCACTTTAAAATGTTTTTGAAATGTGAAGTGTGTGAATAGAAATTTTCTTAAGTGTTTTATAATGATCCATGTACGGATATATATAAAGCCTTTGTTTTGAAAATTGCTTGAAAAATGTGAAGTGTTTTGAAATGTTTTTGAAAAGTGAGCAAGTACATAAGAGGAACCTACCCTAAGTTAAGTCTTTTCTGTTCTTAAATATCCTTTAAGTGGTAAGACTATCCCTATTATTAAGGAATAGGTAGTCATTACCTTGGATGTATGAGGGACCAATGAAGGGACATCTGTGATTAGGCAACTGTAAAGTGTATTTAGCAATTCGAAGGGACTTATCATCTTTTATTCGAAAAGGGACAAGATCATTTACAAAGGCAACCATGACGGGACTTGATCTTATAATTCTTTAAAGGGACAAGATGATGTTAATGAGAGAAGGGACTTTGCTTTATACACCTTACTTGACCTTTTATTTAGGCAACATGAGAGGTAACCCTTAAGAAGTGAGATGGCGATCAAAGATCGACTTACGTGTGTGAGTGTACAATTTTAAATATTTATCTTTAAGATTAAATGATCTAAATTAATTTTTAAATACAACATATCTTGCACTCCCTATTTTACTAACCATAACATAATAAAAATTACTACTACAAATATTACATAAGGGATACAATTACATTATAATAATAATTAAAAATAAATAAGCAAATAATAATAATAAATAATTGGGTTAGTAACAATAATAATAAAAAAAATAATATATAAATAAATGGGGTTAGTAATAATAATATAAATAAAAATAAAATAAATTAGCATAATAATGAATAATAAATTAAAAGTTCAAGTTTTAATAAACAATTATTTTTTTAAGATTTTAAGAAGAAAAATAAACAATTCATACTATATACTAATTATTATAAAGATTTAAAATATATACATGTTAAGAAAAATAATGGTCAATTATAATTAAATAAACATATTATAAAAATAAATTATATTTACAAAATTAAATTAAGAGTTTTTAATTATTTTAAGCATAATCTAAAATTATTTACATGCGAAAACTATATTAAATAATAATTATAAACAAATTATAAAAAAAAAATACATAATTAAAGTTTACAAATAATTTACAAGTTATAATATAATTAGCATTTCACAAAAGAAAATTAGGGTTTATAAGAATTATTAGATTTTAGGGTTTTAGAAATTTATAAAATAGAATTAGGATTAATTATCTAATATAAATTAATTATACAAAATTATACAATATTAATAATATACAACAAAATAAATATTAAGTAATTTTACTAATAAAGTTTAATCTTTTGAAAAAAATGAATTTTGAATTATAGAAAAGAAAATAGTATAAACATTTTATTTTTATTATTTAAATTTATCTAATTATAATATAAACTAATTAAATAGAAAAAACAAGAAAAAGTAAAAAAAGAACTTACCTGGGCTGGGATTCGAACCCAGCCCCTGAGCAATGCACCCTCCAAGACCAGCAAGCCAGCCACTGGGCTGCGCGCGCGCAAGTGATAACAAATGGAGGCAATGTATTATATTTTTAACCTGATAATAGTGAAGAATATTAGCAAAAATAATGTACCAGCCATGGATCGAACCCTTGCCTCAAGCTTCTACGCATGCATGCAAAACCACCAGGCCATCCTCACCAACTTTGACAAATATCTGAACATAATAGTATATAAAATAAGATGAAATTTCAAATCCAGTTTTGGCGCCATCGTCTTCAACCTCCAGACCTGGGGATTTAGCTGCGAATTTTGTTTCGAATTTACCTGCGAATTTCTTAATACAGGAAACCTACGAAATTGAAACATCATCAAAACAGTACAATTTCATTAAATTAAGAGTGCAAACAAGGTCCAGAGGTTGTTTAGAATTGATCCAAGGTCTTAGAATTCGTTTATATTCATTTAAACGCAAAACCCTAACTTGAAGGTCAAGAACCCTAAAATGGCATCACACGATTCAGGCATGGTTTCTTCAATTAAACCGCCCAGAATTCATCACAAGCTTTCATTGAACACTAATAAACAAACAAAATCCATTAATAACAGGTAAATGATCATGAACGAAAAAACAAAAAAAAAAACAAGAAAAGTTGGATTCGGGTTCATCAATTCTTGAGGTTTGAGATGCGTATGACTATTGCTACATGATCAGGGATGTTCAAGGAAGGGATTGATGTCCTTATTTCACCTGAAAAACCACCAAAAGTCAGAAACCGAATTTCAAATTTTGATGAACTTTGAACTTATGAAACTTATCCTTGAGGCAGAAAATTCGTTCTTGTGCATTGTGTTAGGTTTGTGTACTTATAGTTGAATGAAACTAGGTCAAAAAATTGGATGGTTATTTGGACTTTTTGATTTTTGAAGATTGAAAAAGATCATGACTTGAATTTCATATATTTTTGAATGAGACCTTTCTATCTTAAGACAATCATCATCAATTGCATATCAATCTGATCCAATTCATGTTTATGACTTTCTAGAATCAAAATATATTTTAAATCTTCATATTTTATATTTTATTTGTATTTAAAATGATTTTTAATATAAAAAATCATAATAAATAAAATAAATAGAATAAAATTATGAAAATATTAAATAAATTTCGTGCATGATGTCATGGAACACCTTGGGTCACAAAAAGTTCAGCCCATTTGAAGAATTATGGTTTTAAGACCCTATTTACTTCATAAACCACCCAAAAATTTCCCAACTTTGCAAGGACACAAAATCCTTCAATTTTAATGCTATGAGGGTGTTCTTGAAAATTTTGGAAAGCTTAGAGAGTCCTCTAACCAATCCCATTGGTTTCATGTCCATATCATTTACCATTCTCAAGTTATGCCTTTTTGAAGTTGTTGACTTTTTGTTGACTTTCAAAAGGACCTATAATGTCTTAGCTCATACCTTCCAAATGAAGCATTTTTGGGTTTGGCTTGTGAGACACAAAATTGTAAAGAATTAAATTTCCTTCAAAATGAGCTTTGGATGGGAAAAAATTGATGAAGCATGTGAAAGTTATGGCTGGTCAAAGTTCAGTTGACTTTTCCTGAGGAAACCCTAATTTAGAAACTCCTGATTCTTGATGATCTGAAATATCCTTGATGAATCATGATCAACCCTTGATCAAATGATGAATTTTACTTCATATACTTGATGTTGGCAAAAAATCATGATGTTTGACTTTGGTTTGACCACAGTTGACCTCAGTTTGACTTTTTAACTACTTTGACTGATTTTGACCTATCTGATCATCTGACTGAGCAAACCTTTGAGAAAAGTCTTGAAACTTGTCATGGGGATTCTTAAATACATATAAGGTGTTATGAAGCTCAATGGAATCCTTGGAAGTTCATTTAGCCTAATTAAAGTCAAAACCCTAGTTTTGGATGTCCTGCTTAGGAGGATGCATTGTCTGAGGGAATTGTCAAATCTTCTGACTAATTGTGAACCTTGTGAACATCATTGTGAACCTTGTGAACCTCATAAGATGTCTTGTGAACCTTGTGAACCTTATGGGAGGTCTTGTGAACTTTTTGAACCTCATGGGAGGTCTTGTGAGCCTTGTGAACCTCATGAGAGGTCTTGTGAACCTTGTGAACCTCATGAGAGGTCTTGTGAACCTTGTGAACCTCATGAGATGTCTTGTGAACTTTGTGAACCTTGTGAACATCTTAGTACACAAAGTCTTGTTTTGTGAGGGAAAATTTTGGGGTGCAACAATACGGTGGTCAGGAAATAAAATAACAGACATTGACGCAGTGGTCTGGAAATAAAATGACAGGCATTGACGCGGTGGTCTGGAAATAAAATGACAGGCAAAGACGCGGTGGTTTGGAAATAAATTAATAGACAAAGACGCGGTGGTCTGGAAATAAAATATCAGGCAACGACACGGTGGTCTGGAAATAAAATAGCAGGCATAAAATCCAGGGTGGTAAATCAACAGGTTCAAGTGTAACTGCTGATACCGAGGATAGAGAAAGCAAACACATTGTTTGGGTAGTGGCTCTGTGCGACCAACTAATGCCAGGGGTAGAAAACAGCGTACTCAAATAGTCAACGGCTCCAAGAGACCGACTGACAATAAAATGTTGGAGTTTTAAACAGGATAAACGTCCAAACTCCGAAAATTCCCTAAATGAAGAACTTGAAGGATTTGTGCCAATGACGATTGGACTTAAGAGAAATATTGGTGGTAAAAAGGTGGATATTAATAACAAGGAGGACCACTGCAGGGGATATTATTGTTACTGGGGAAACACTTTGATGAACCATACTAAAGAGCCTCAACAACAAATGGATTTTCAGACAAAGCTGCTAATGACAAAATGATTTTTCTCTTGACACGCCAGACAGAAACTGGTTTCTTTATTGTCAGGCGGGGGCTGACTTTGGAAATGGTTTGTCAATCAAGAATTGGTTTTAAGTTGGATTTGGAAAAAAAGATAACTGTCAGACAAGAACTGACTGTCAAATAACTTTTAAATGAAAATACCAGGTGGGAACTGGTTCAGAATGGACTAATAGACGAAAACTGGTTTGAAAAGAAGAATGAATATCACACAGGAACTGGTTTGAAAATAAATGACTACCAGACAGGACTGGTGGGAAAATAAATGACTACCAGACATGACTGGGTTGAAAATAAATGACTACCAGACGGGACTGACTTGAAAAATAAATGACTACCAGACGGGACTGGGTTAAAAATAAATGACTACCAGACGGGACTGGGTTAAAAATAAATGACTACCAGACGGGATTGGGTTGAAAAATAAATGACTACCAGACGGGACTGGGTTGAAAATAAATGACTACCAGACGGGACTGGGTTGAAAATAAATGACTACCGGACGGGACTGGGTTGAAAATAAATGACTACCAGACAGGACTGGGTTGAAAAGAAATTTCAAAAGAAATACCATATGGGAATTGGTTCACCTGGGTTTTAACCTGGACATATGCTAGATGATATGCAAGGTTTAACGCTATGAGCGGAGCGACATAGCTAAAGCATGAGAGTGACTATGCACTGACTCAGTGATTTTCAAAATTAAAAGTCCCTGTTTGGGTCAGAATGGAAAAGTTCTTTGCAGACGACTCTCTAAAAGGAGTTAAGGATGACGACATGATTCCCGACACCCGTCTTGAACTCAAACTTTGTTGTTGCATAGGGCCTGCTTGAATAACTTGAAGACACGGAGAAGATTTGCTCATGTGTGATTCCTCTTGCCCCAGAATCAATGGTTTTGAAAATTTCCTCTTCTTAAAAAGTTTAGACCAGCCTGCCATGACATGGCCTTTGAAATGGTTGCCCCGGTGCTTGAACATCGGAATTTTGCCCCTGGTTATCTGATCCCTGGGATGGGAGACTTCTGGTCTAGTTGGCCATTGAACTCTTGAATTGCTTGTGATGGCCCACTCTAGTGTGAAAAGGTTCAAACTCTGAGTAGCTAGCTCTGGAGGAGATTGATTCGGATTAACCTATCCTCAAAGTGGTTGCCCCTGGCTGGGCTTCTCTTACCAAGTTAAATTCCCTAATTGGCTGAAACCGTTGGGATTCCCCCGATGTTGAATTGATTTGCCAATAAACATTATTTATTCAAAAATTGGCAATTTTAATGCGACGTTTATGCAAGTTTTTGAAATCGCAATTTATTGGTATGACAGCGATACAATGGAGTTGATTTAAAATAAAAAGTGGATCTAGCCATTTTATGGAATGGCAGATCAAGTGATCAGCACAAATGATTAGCAAAGATCGTTAGGAGTCAGGTTAACACAACCTTGTTGTAGTATGCTCTCGAAATAAACCCTGCCTCAATTAGGTCTTTTAAGGGTCGTAACGTGGCTTGGTTCACGGTTTATGAAACAAAAGATAAAAGGCTCAAAATTTATTTGTACCCATCCCACCTTCGTGATGAACTCCAATCCTATGTTCAGTTAACTTGACATACGCATTCATATCTCAGAACTATTTTGACAATGCGTGATAAGGATCAGGATTTGAAAGTGACGACAGCCACCTTGCTCTATCTGCTTTGCTGGATTTGATGACTTCATTAACTTTCGCCTAAGTCATCTTTTTCTGTTTTTTTGACTTGGCGGACTTTTTCTTTGTATTTCTTTTTCCTTACGTCATTCTTTTTGGTTGGACGGTTGTGACTGCCATCTTATTGGAGGATAGAGAATACGTACTACAAACTTTTCGCTCTTCATGCCCTCTTTGTTGTGTGAATGAAAGTATGTAGTTGATCCTTCTTGAATGACGGATTGATTCTCTTGAGAATTGAGTGCAAACAGATTAACTGAACCGACTACCCTGCCCCAGGTTTCAAATTAAGGGTTTTTGCATTTTTGAAAAAATAAAACTCCTACTTCTAGGCTCGAAGGGGTTAGCAAGGGATTATCTTCCTTATTTCACCGGTGTTTGAGAATTTGAAACAATGCCTGTACATCATTGGCGAGGTTTTAATTGAGAGCATACACACGGAGAATTCAGGTATCTGGTTTTCATCATCCTCCCTCCAATCTTTGCCAAAACAAAAATTTGATAAACAAAAGATAGAAATATTTTTGCTTTTTGTAACAATGAAAGACAACGAGTGAATACGAATGGATTGATTCAAAATATGCATAAACATTTCATTAATCTTGCCAATTCAAAATAACAATGCTAACAAGCAAATACAAAATCAACATGCAAAGAAAATACAACAGTGCTGAAACAAATAGGGGATTGCCAGCTTTAGGGAATTGAAAATGCCTTGATCTATTGTCTTCAAGAGATGCACCAAGAAGTCACTCAGGCGAGAGGTTGACATGCACCAACAGTTTCCCTTCTGAAAAGGATATGTACTTCTTATCGATCAAATGTTGTACCTTGGCTTGAAAAGCTTTTCAGTCTTCAGTTGAATGCCCCATTGATCGAGCATGATATCCACATTGCTCATGTGGATTGTACTCAGGAGGGCATGGCTCTGGAAATGGCTTGAGAGACTTGGGAACCACCAATGAGCTTTGAATCAAAGGTTGCAGAAGCTGAGTGTACGATAAAGGTACTGGATGAAGAGGAGCATTCCTTCTTTCCAAATTGTTGCGAGGCTTATGTGGACTCTGATGCTGATTCAGATATCCTTGGCTTTTGGCTCGCTGACTTTGATGAGGAGAGATCCAGGGTTGCTGGTAAGGTACCCTAAACATTGTTGGCTGCCTACAAGGATGATGAGGCATATTGAATAGTGATTGCTGAAAAGATGGAGGGTCATAGGGTCTTGCTGATGCACCACAAGAATACTTGACGTCTGCCATGACTGCATTGATTACCTCCTCTTCCTCCTCCTAGGGACTGCTGAGGGATTCATTCTCACTATCCTGGTCGCTTGAGGCGCCTTGGATCTTTCCGCTTTTGAGACTAATCTCAATACGTTCTCCCGTTTTTACCAGGTCAGAGAAACTCGTTGAGGCGGTGCCTACCATTTTCTCGAAATACGGGCTCGGCAGAGTGTCCATAAACAGGTTGACCAATTCTTTCTCTGATAGCGGTGGTTGAACACGATCAACAAACTCTCTCCACCTCTGGACATACTTTTTGAACGGTTCATTACTTTCTTGAGATATGTCCTTCAAGTGAAAGCGGCTGGGAGCTTCCTCCAAATTGTAATGGTATTGTTTCACAAAAGCATTGGCTAAGTCCAACCATGACTGAATATGACTTCTTTCCAAACCCATGTACCAATTCAACGGTGCCCCAATCAAATTGTCTTGAAAGCAGTGAATCATCAACTTATCGTCAAAATCAAATGCAGTCATTTTTCGACAGAACATCACCAAATGGTGTCTTGGACATCTATCCCCTTTGTACTTCTGAAAGTTAGGTGCTTCAAACTTCGGAGGTATAACCAAACCAGGTACTAAGCACATGTTTAAAGCATCCAGGTCAAAAGCATTTTGCCCCTCTAGAGCTTTAAGTCTTTCGTTCAGCATTTGACATTTCTCATTCATCTCAGCAACATCTGGCCCCTTGGTCCTTCTCACTGGGATTACCCCTTGGGAAATTGGCTCAGAGAACCCAAAGCTTTGGTACTTGATGGCATCATGAGGTAAGGAGTTTCCATCCCGAATAATGGTATGCTCTTGAATAACGGATGCCCCAACTGGGGTCCTTGCAGGCTGAGGTTGAACAAAACTGTTCCTTTGAGATGGAGAGACATTTCCAGTTACGGCAGCCTGTTGAACATTACCCCCTCTCCTGATCAAAGTTGTCACATCATCCATGAATTGGTTCATCTGGTTCTTTGTCAAATCAAGGTCTCCTCCCCTTGTCGCAGTCTGCTTTCGTCCTTCAGGGTCCATGATCAATCAGGAACTACTTCAAGTCCAATGTAGGTGTCGGGAAATCAACTGCGGGTTGTGGACACAGGTCGAGGATGAGCTCACTCTGAGGAAGGAAAAAAAGTTATGCAATGCAGATGCAATGGTATGCGAATGAATGCAAAGCAAGGAAGATTTCAAGGAACTCAAAAAGCAAATGCAAACATTCAATTATAAAAACTTTTCCCAAAAGGGATTATAAGTTGAAGTTCGTCTATGGTTAAACTTGCGATGTTTGCAATAGACATCTCTTTGTTCCTTGAAGACCTTACTGAGATGATGCATATGATGCTGAGATGCAAAGACGCAGGGATGCAAGGATGCAGGGTGCAAGGTAAATTCGGAACCTTCTTAACAGGTGGGCTGTAAGAGAGTTGTTCTACGTTTTACTACCCATAAGTCCCACTCACGGGAAGGTTTCTACGGCGATGGTTTAAAGAAACTCAAGGTTACGGACGTTTATCATATTAATGCCACGCCGCAGGCTAGCTGCATTGTGACGATAATAACGATAAGGTCTACCTTGAGTGGAGTTCTCATGCTAGGCGTGTAAGGAGCGAGTCCTTGGAGCCTAACATTACACAACTGCCAAAATTGAAACAGGTCCTAGGGGGTCCCAGAATCACAGCCCTTTCGTGAATCAGGTCACGCGACAGGCTAGCTGCGTTGCGACAAGATCTACGAAAAGTCTAACTATCTGGGGGAGCTTTCATGCTAGGCATGCAAGGAGCGAGTCCTTGGAGACTAACACTAATAACATCGAATTCTAAACTTAGGTGTTCCCTCTGATTTTTCCACCACTCAAATTTACTTGTAAAGTGACCCCGAGATCCCACAAATAACATAATGAGCGATAAATGGAAAGTGGTAAAAGAACAAATAAACAAACATAAATAATAACCATAGAGAAGACAATAAAAGACAAGACTAAACAAATAAACACACAATGCTAAGTTAGGCTCGACTCTCTCTAGCATGGAGAAGTCCCCAGCAGAGTCGCCAACTGTCGTACCTCGAAAAATACGATCCTAAAACAAAACAACAGAGCCGCCACCTAATTCTATTTATTCTACGAGAGAAAAGGGAGATATAGATACAACCTAAAGGAAGGATGAGAAATGGTTTACGAAACCAAATTCTAAGTTCGGGAGTCGGTTACGCAAGGGGAAGGTATTAGCACCCCTCACGTCCGTTGTACTCAACGGGAACCTCTTAGCTAATTACGCGATTAAATGTTTGATCTTAAGTCTTTGTCTTCTAAATGATTATTGATATGTTTGTTCTAAATTATTATTAAGACGGAGAAAGGATTTAAAGTTTTTTTTATTATTGTGACGAAGAGAAAAGATTGATTTTTTTATTATTGTGCTCGCGAAGGATTAAAATCCCCGTGCTTACGTATTCCATTGTGCAATGGGAAAGTCAGAGCTTCGTAGTTCGTGCTACTACGATTTGTGATTTTTATTGGACGATTGTTTGAAATGCATTCTACTGTTAAGCGTTGGCTTATACTCGCAGTGGAGGCTGAAGCGCTAGCTTGTTCGAGAGATAGAATGATTTAAACAATGTCCGTTTTTTGAGAAAAGATGTTTGACTTTGTTAAGATGTTTTAAACGAAAGGGCGAATGAACACATCGTGTGGGGCTAGCCCAGTTGCGGTCCAATCCAGAACGTGCGGAATGCTAGACTCCGGAATTCTGTCTTTCGTGATTTAATTTAAATAAATGATTTGAATATTTTGATATACGAATGGTGATTGAACCATCGCGTGGGGCTAGCCCAGTTGCGGTTCAATCCAGAATGTGCGGAATGCTAGACTCCGAAATTCTGTTTTCGTAATTTAATTTAAATAAATGATTTGAATATTTTGATATACGAATGGTGATTGAACCATCGCGTGGGGCTAGCCCAGTTGCGGTTCAATCCAGAACGTGCGGAATGCTAGACTCCGGAATTCTGTTTTCGTAATTTAATTTAAATAAATGATTTGAATATTTTGGTATACGAATGATGATTGAACCATCGCGTGGGGCTAGCCCAGTTGCGATTCAATCCAGAACGTGCGGAATGCTAGACTCCGGAGTTCTGTTTTCGTACGTTATTTTGAATAATTGTTTTTAGACGTTTTTAGAATCGATGTGTAATTAATAACGAAGGATTGAACGAACAATACACGTGGGGCTAGCCCAGTTGCAGTTCGTTCTAGAACGTGCGGAATGCTAGACTCCGGAGTTCTATTCCTTGTTAAAATAATTTAAAAAGAAACGTGAAACGTGCAGATGGCGATCATAAGACCGACTTACGTGTGTGCAGTGTAGGCGAGATTTGTTCGCTTGGCATTGGACCAAAAGGAATTATTTATGTAACGATTATTTTTGTGGTGATTATTTATTAAATTTTTTAATTAACAACTTATGATCAAAACGTGAAAATACAAATAAATTTATACAAGCCTAACATTGTCATTGTACGATTAAATAATGGATAAGAAAAATAAATAATCATACACCATACAAGCAAAATTTGATCGGAAAGCAAACAATTGACTAGAATTAAGTAGAATTATACAATTATTCAATAAATCAAATAAGTTACATAAAATAAATTAATATGAAATGTTTTTTTTACTTTGAAGTATTAAAAGAAAATAAATATAATAAACTGAACAAAATAGTGATGGTAAAACTAAATGGAATAAATAAAATCATAAATTATAAAGGGAAAATATTTAGTAAGAACAAAACCCACACAATAAATAAACAAAAAAAAATAACCAAATAAAGAAGCTGTTGCAAGCCCAGCAGGAAAGGCCCTTAGGGGCGCTGGGATGAAGACCGGTCGGGTCGGACCTGACCCGGGTCCGGTTCAATGAATGTAGTTAAGAGATAAACAAAATTAGGTTTCTTGTAGCCCCCAATCGCGTTTTCAGGAAGAACAGCGACACAGCAACACCAACATAAAATCAGTAACCAAAAAAAAAACAAAGCTAGGATCCTCTTCTCCCCTTCATCTCTCTTATTCAAAATTTAATAATCATCATCCTCACCGACATTACGAACAAATCAAACAAAGAAAGACAAGCAACAAACACGGTGACACGAACAAAAATAAACATTTCAAAATAAACCCAACACACACACGATGGCGGAAAGACGCAAGGAGTATACCTGAAGATGTTGGCTTTGATAACGACGACTCCGACGAAATTCTCAGGCACCCTTCCTTTATCTTAGTCTCTCCTCTGTCTTGCTCGTACCGTCCGCGGGTGTGGTTCACGAGGATTTGAGTTTCGTGGAGGTTTCGTGAACAGCGTCGGTTGTTGATTCGGAGTGGTTCTGGTTTACGGATGGGTGAATAACGAAGGGAGGGCGGTTTATGAGTTGTAGGGCTGAGCAGATTCGCGGTGTTGTTGTGGGCTTGACGTTTGAGCGGTGAGGGTTGTGGCCGTTTTCGGTTGGAAGTCTGTAAGTTTGTGTTGAATGAATCTGAACGTATTGTTCTTTCCATACTCTTGCTAACCATAGCATTTCATTTGGTTTCCAAACAGGACTTACATATTTACCTTTTTGATGAACTTGTTGTCCTAATTCTTGTTTGTTTCCTAATTCTTGACCAGGCCTTGGTGAGAGATGATCAAGAGATTGTGAAGATGTTGTGTCAGATGAAGAAGCAGCTAAAGGTATTGTTGTGTTTTTGCGGCTGTTTGAGGGTGTGTGGTGATGATGCCTCTTTGGTGCTGCTGATTTTTTTTAAGGTCGTGTAGTCTTCGTGTCGAAGATGAAGGAGTATCTATATGGAAGGTTGTTTACTGGTTTTTTGAAGAGGGTTCTGTGTTCGATTTGTTTGTGTATGTGGTCAGCAAATGGTAAAATGAAAGAGGAGCTTAATAGAAAGTTTAATGGTGGAATGGTGGAGTGAAGTTAAAGGTTGTGGATGGCGGTTGTGGCGATTATTGAGTTGTGCGGTGAGAATGGGTGGATTCAAAAGAGTGACGGATTTCGAAGGTTTCAGGTAGGTTGATAAAGGTTCTGGTGTTGAAAACTCATCAGTACTCTTGTTTTCTTTTGTTTATGACTTCTGTGGCTCTGTTTTTTGAGTCTAAGTTCTCGTTTGGTTGCCAGGTATTTTCTTTGGGTCTGTGTTGTGGCTAAGCTTAGTTGACGGAGTTCGACGGTTTAAAATATGATGTTTTACAGAGTGACCAAATGGGCTATGAATGGCATAATGGGGGATCAATATGAAGTGGATTTGTTGACATTGAATGTTTTGAAGGTGATGTTTTTTGATATGAAGCTTTTTGTTTTTTTCTTTTGTGGCTGCTGATTTGCAGGTGGTGAAGTGTTGTGATTTTCGGATGGTGAATCGTTATTGTTGTTCAGGTTTTTTCGTGGTTGTGAGGTGAGGAGTTTTGTGTGAGATGCGATTGAGAGAGACAGAAAAGAAGTGATAATCCATGTTTTAGTATCAAGAGGAGAATGGTTTTATTGTGTGCAAAAGATGGTCCTCTCTGTTTTCTGCTATCTTTTTTGAAAACTCCTTTCCTTTTTATCACTGAGTTTATTTTTTTGATGCAAGCTGTATTTTTGCAGATTATGATCATGACTACAGGTCCTCAAATTGGTATTGTTGAGAGCTGGCTAGTGTCCTTGTAGACGTGTTGTCGCTGTTATATGGAAAAAAGTCTATATGGTGATGATATTGATGAAAGAAGAAATCAGAAACAACGTTACTGCATTGATGAGACAGACCGGCCACCCATGATTCATGAAAAAGGAAAAAAGCTCGCTGTCATTTTGGGAGGGCCCCCCCTTCTTTTTGAATTTCGATCCCTTTCCCCCTTTTTTTTGAAAGTTCCCTTTTGTACTTTTTAAATGCAGGTTTGGAAGTGCCTATTTTGGTGAAAGTGTATAGTATGCAGGATTTATGGTGGATAAACTATTTTAATGTGAATTTTTTTACTTGTTTACACCTTGTTAGGTTAAAAAAGAAACGGTAAGCTGAGATAAAGACAAGGCAGGAAAACATGAAGGGGCAACGGGCAGGTTGTGTAGGATTGATTCTGTCCAACTTGGTGAAAGATTTGGAACCATGTGGCTAGTCTTGCAGCATTGGTCAATGTTGTAGGAAATTGGCTTGATGTTGAAGGGTGCTGGTGTAATATGTCTTTTGGGCTAGTGGATATTGGGATGACACAAAACCAAATAAATAATAAAAAAACTAAACTAATCTATTTAAACAATAATTAAACTAAACACAAATAATAAAATTAAAGTAATAAAATCCAAATGATAATAATAATAAATTTTGATGAAAAAAGTACACTAACTAATAAGACTGATTAATATTAGATTAAATATAAATTGTTCTAAATTTTAAAATGAAACTAAATTATAAATAATCTAGAATAAAAAAACAAACTAGACAAAATATAAATCAACCTGAAAACACTTTGTTTTATTATTTTCTAATATATAGATAAATACAATAAAAACAAAAATAAACTACTCATATTAATCGCAGCACTAAATTACTCTCTAAAAAACTTAGTTAACGTAAACTAGATTAAACTGTATTATATTAAACTAAATTACCCACTAAAAGAAAATGAAGAAAAATAAAAAATCTGAAAAATCTAATATATCTAACTAAAAATTAAAATTATAATCAAGAACAAAAATTCTAAAAGAAATCTACAAAATTCTAAAAAGACATGGAATGATGAAATCAAATAAAAAATGCATGATTATGATTAATGAGGCGTTTTAAAGCAGAAATGATCGATTTTCGATATATCGACAAAATACATCAAAACAAACGAAAACTCGAAAAAGTTCGATCAAAATTTAGGGTGTGACACCACTGCTCCAGGATCACCACCCAGACCAACTCAATAAGAGATTCTTGAGGAGCACCGGTCTCAACTCGATCATACTTAGGATGTCCTGCCTCGTTGTCGTCGCATAGTGGAGATGGCTCGGTCAGGAATTGCAGTTGGTTCATTCCCTGAGGGGTATGGTGGTAGGTGTATAATGGATGTCATTCTTGCAGAGGCACATGGTGTACTTTTGTACCGCATGCATTGTGCGAGGACGAGGGGATCGATGAACGAAGACGTCGACCAGTCAGTTGAAGAGACGGTAGAGGCAAATGAGGCGACAAAGGAGACAAGGGAGAGGTTGTCGGACACACCCGATAATGTTTGTTGTATTTTTTGTTTATGTACTATTTTTTGTACCTTGTGACATATGACATTCTACACACATATACATTTTCGAAATTTCTTCCGCAGATACATCTATAAAATAAATCAACGATAAATAGAAAAAAATATTTCCGAAAATATACCTCTAAAACTTAGTGACATTTAAAGAAATCTTTTGCTATCACTCCCTTTGTTGGACCTTTATAGGATGAACATCTGCCTAAGTTGAAATAATAACTCTCAAGCCCAGTCCGTTGTAACCAGATTACGAATTGTAGTTCATGTTGTTTTCCCAAGTGCCCCTCAGAATTCATAGTCTCTTAAAATACCAATACAGGTACATCCCTTAAAACTGTTTAATTAAATTCTGTCAAAATTTTCTGTTCCATAAAAATTATCGAGTTTAACAAATCGAAGAGACTAGAAAGCCATTCGTGAAAGCACCCAGCCAGAAAGAAACAATCTCATAAAAAGACAATGTCGATATTTTTCACGGGTGGAAAGGAAACACCCACCTCATGTACATAAAAACAAAATGCTAACTAAAAATACACCACAATAATAATATAATCCATTTTTTTATTCTATTATTACATTTTTTTAATATCTCGTAATCACAAATATATATAATATAGTTTTGTATGGGAAAAGAACCATAGTAAACTCGAGAAGAGTGATTGAACCTGAAATTTTTGTACTCATGGCGATTCAGGTGAGTTCTTCTTCTTCTCTATGAATTAATCTCTAGCCTAAAACTCGTGATGATAATTAAAAATTGTGATAGGCATGGTTGATGGACGATAGCAACGAAGATCCAAGGCTTCCTCACCTTGGCAATGGCAACCCTAATCAGTTTGTTTCCTTGGATCAATTAGCAGAATTGGGGGTTTTATACTGGAAGCTCAATCCTGATGACTATGAAAATGATCAAGAATTGAAGAAAATTAGGGAAGCTAGAGGATACAATTACATGGTATTCTTAATTTCAATTATTCATATTCTGTTTTTTTCCTTCGGTAATACAGTTAAATGAGTTTTTCTTTGCAGGATGTGCTTGATTTATGTCCAGAAAAAGTTGAAAACTATGAAGAGAAGCTGAAGAACTTCTACACTGAGCACATTCATGAGGATGAAGAGATTCGATATTGTTTAGAGGGGAGTGGATACTTTGATATTCGAGACAAAGGTGATCGCTGGATTCGCATTTGGATCAAGGCTGGTGATCTTATCATTTTACCAGCCGGAATCTACCACCGGTTCACTCTTGACACAACTAACTATGTTAAGGTAATCACAGCTATCATCAACTCTCTGGATTAGATTTAATTGTTTTGTTATATGCATATGTATGTGGTTATGTGCAGTTAATGAGGTTGTTTATGGGGGAGCCGGTGTGGACGGCTTATAATCGACCACAGGAAGATAACCCTGCTAGAAAGGAATACATCAAGGGCTTCACTGAGAAAATTGGAGTGCCGCTTGCAGCTCATTAGGCCCTTATGCATGTACAATTATGTCTTGTTTTAGACATTATAACTTTATGGTTTGTGATAGAACTCTTTAGTATGTTATGTTTATTGTATAGATTTTGTCATAAGAGAACACATATATGTCAACCTAAAACACCAAGCATGGGAAGAAAGTGTCTTAAAAAATCTTAAGAGCATTAGTAAATGTTGTTTTATGTCTGTATTTGTTGTTCAACCATGTTTGTCTCTTCTCCCTTGAGCTACTATAGAGTTGGGCTATTTAAACTTTATGTTGAGCTATTTATAAATGTATGTTTGATATATTCTGCAGAAGCAAAAACTTATTTTTATCAAATTTTATTTTATTTATAAGTGAGTTGGAAGCAAAAATAGTTGTGTTTGGATATATTAACTTATAAGTGACCTCAAAATTCATATTGTTTGATTTGTTTTATCAAAATGAAATTTGTATGTGTAATTATCTTTTTCTTAAGGCTAATGCATTGAGGAGCACATCGGTACAAATTGACTCATTATTCCTATGTCCTCGGGGAGTCTAAAAGAGAGTGAGATACTTAATATTTTGGACCGACCATATTGATCCTTGGCCGACCATTTTAAAGGAGCTGCAATCCTTACGGAACCTTCTTAGCCCATGATAGCTATCATACAGATAAGTATAAAAGATCCAAACTCCAGATATATCAACCAGTTCTCCGTCATTCACACTTAACAAACAATAAGTTGTTATTCTTTCTCCATTATATATAAAGAGCGCGCGAGTTTAGGTATTTGATTTCAATTCACTTTTAATCCTCACACACTTACTTGAGTGTTAGAGTGCTAACCTTTCAGGCCAACCCCTTTTCCGCTGTATCAGAAGTCCATATCTGGCATTAATCCATTATTACTGATCCTCACTCCATTTCTGGTCTCAGTACGGAACAATGGCGCTATCTATAAGAGTCGACTTTCAATTCCTACGTTTTTCCATAATGTGGCGTGTGTTCTTCTATTCGTCAGTTCAAAATAGGGATGACAACTGGTCAGGTCGGGTGCGGGTTTCACACTATCCAAACTCGCATCCGAAATCAACACCCGAACCCAAACTCAAAGGCTATTCGGGTGACAAAATAACACCCGCACCCACACCCGTTGGGTTCGGGTTTTTCCACCAAAACCCGAACCCGTAACAAAAACACAAAATTAATTTTTTTTCAAAAAATTTAATTAGCTTTCAAGTGTATATATATATATATATATATATTATGATTTAGTACTTAGTTAATTATAGAAGCAGTATAAGTTCTATTAACTACTAAAATATTGTTGCTTACAAAATAAGATTTTAATAAAATTTTGCACACAACCGGATATTTTGCACACCCCTAATTATAATTAAAATTAAAGCCTTCAACATCTTAACATTATAATTAAAATTAAATTCTACAGTCTACAATTAAAATTAAAATTAAAGTATACAATTAAAATTAAAATTAAAGTCTAAGCGGGTGTAGTTTCGGGTTTCGGGTGCGGGGTTTCACACTACCCAAACCCGCACCCGAAATATCGGGTGGCACCCGAACCCAAACTCAGTCAAATCGGGTTTTCACCCGTTGACTCGGGTTCGGGTGCGGGTGGACCCGCAGGTTTGGGTCTGCCTGCCATCCCTAGTTCGAAACCTTTCAGTTCATTAGATCAAAAGCTCTCAAATTCGAACATGAAAATACACCGCGTTCACCCGATAAAATAACATATCAACTTTAATTCCATGAATTTATAGATCTATGATTCTTACACTTATCAATAATGGTTGGATCCAAGACTACTCGCTCGCCGCAACACGAGCAACACTGCCAATGTCGTTGCTCAAGCAACGGTCAGTGAACAACCTCCATCTCCTCTGCAAGGTGTTGTGAATCTAGTAGCTGAGGTTTCACTACATTCAAATATACCTTAGGATCCTAGATAGTTGGATATGTCAATGTCTCTGATTGAACCTTCAATTGTGTCGTGAGTTTCACAACCTTAAACCTTACATAGTTTCCAAATATAACGGGCTAACCTTGGGTTGCAAAGTACCAACGAATTGCTAAGCATCATCTAAAACATTGTTCGCTAGCAGGATCAATATTTTGGACCGACCATATTGATCCCTGGCCGACCATATTAAAGGAGTTGCAATCCTTACAAAACCTTCTTAGCCCATGATAGCTACCTTACAGATAAGTACAAAAGATCCAAACTCCAGATATATCCAACAACTCTATGTGATTCACGCTTATCAAATAATAAGTTGTTATTCTCTCTCCATTATATATAAAAAATGCGCGAGTTTAGGTATTCAATTTCAATTCACTTTTCGTCCTCACACACTTACTTGAGCGTTAAGGTGCTAACCTTTCAGGTCAATCCCCTTTCCGCCGTATCAGAAGTCCATATCTGCCATTAATCCATTACTACTGATCCTCACTCCATTTCTGGTCTCAGTACGGAACAACGACACTATCTATGGGAATCGACTTTCAATTCCTACGTTTTTCCATAATGTGGCGTGCGTTCTTCTATTCGTCAGTTCGAAACCTTTCAGTTCATTAGATCAAAAGCTCTCAAATCCGAACATGAAAATACACCACGTTCACCAGATAAAATAACATATCAACTTTAATTCCATGAATTTATAGATCTATGATTCTTACACTTATCAATAATGGTTGGATCCAAGACTACTTGCTCACCGCAACACGAGCAACACTGCCAATGTCGTTGCTCAAGCAACGATCAGTCAACAAGCTCCATCTCCTCTGCAAGGTGTTGCGAATCTAGTAGCTGAGGTTTCATTACATTCAAATATACTTTAGGATCCTAGATAGTTGGATATGTCCATGTCTCTGATTGAACCTTCAATTGTGTCGTGAGTTTCACAACCTTAAACCTTACCTAGTTTCCAACCATAACGGGCTAACCTTTGGTTGCAAGGTACCAACGAATTGCTAAGCTTCATCTAAAACATTGTTCGGTAGTAGGATTCAAATGCAACAGAAGAAAGTTTATTTTGTCTCGAAGAAAACCTATAGAATAAACCTCCACGAGGAAACACCGTCCAAGAGGGTATATCAGAGAAAGATAAAATCGGCATTCCTAGGTCGTCTGTTGATTGGAAAATTAGCAAGTGTATTAATTTGTCTAAATCCCAAATGTCGATCTCAATGACTGCTTGACGATAGAAAGTTTGTGTTCTAAATTAGTTAAACAAATAACTTGGGGATTTTGAATTGTTGTTTTTAGAAATAGAAAATAAATTGCAATTAAAAATAAACAAAGTAGTTGAACGGTTTAAAGTAATATATGTGAACATGTTAGGGAAGGTGTATCATGAGATTTTTTAAGAATTCTAACCTGACATTTCAACGACTTATTTCAAATTATTAATTACCGGTTCTTAAGAGTGTTTACTCCTAAGTCCTTAGTGAGAAAATCTTTAAATATTCAAATTAAATCATATGTCCATAGTGAATTACAGATGAATTTAATCATTACTTTATCAAAGATAATCCGGTTTTCATAGGGTATTCCTAGTCCTAAGTGATATCTATTACAAAATACTCTCAATTGAGTGTTAACAATGACGGTTCAACCTAAAGATTAACCGTAACTCAAACTCTATTTTTCTGAAAGAGAAAGCATTAAAAATAAATTGAAAGTAAATCAAATATAATAAAAGTATTGTTATCACAAAGTTCAAATTGAAATCATTAACTGATCTGAATCAGGGACACCCCATTGCATTGCAAAATTTAACTATTCATAATATCAAAGAAAAACAAATATAAAGTGTAAACATTACATATAATGAGAAAAAATTAAGTCTTCCATCACTTAAAAATCTATACTACAAGTAGGGATGTCAAAATTGGCCTGACCCACAGAACATGTCTGTTTTACCCGCACTTTTTTGTGGGACGGGTCAAGGTTTTAGACCCACACCCTTTAATGTGGTCGTCCACCCCTCCCCACACACAAATTTTTATGAGTTTTTGTAGTCACAGACTCTTACATACAATTTAATAATTTTTAGACCTAAAAGGTTCAATATCAGGCGGGTCCGCCCCAAATTACCCTCATTTTTTGTGGGGCAGACCAATGTTATAGGCATGCACCCTCAAATAAATCCAACATACCTTGCTCTCTGAATGTTGTACAAATTTTTGCAAGCAGAGCCTAAACAGGATGGACATACCCGTTTGTCACCCCTAGCTGTAAGGAAGGAGTAATCACTTGATATATAATACGCAAATTCTTCTTTCTTCTAAAGAATTTGCTAGTTTTTGTAATCCATCCTACTTCGAGTCCCTCCACACCTCAGAACCACCTTGTTCCATAAAAGATTTCGACTTTTATTTTCTTCTTAGTCACTTTTTATCGACCATCAACAAGTCACATGTTCCTTCTTACTATGGAATTTGTGACAAAAAATGTTTGTCTCATTCATTGTGTTACTATTGATTGACCAATCTTTAAAAAGTGGACTCACAAATGTCTAAAATTGATTTGATTATCATATAGTTACTAGCCAATAAGATTGAAAATATGACATTAATTTTTTAATGACATATAAATTATATTTTTTATCTTTAAAATTTTACAAATGAACACATTGCCAATTTTAGTGCAAAAATAATAAACAGAAACAAAATTATTTGAATTTAAAATACAAGGAATAATTCCCTGAATAAAATAAAATAAAGCATCAAAAGAATAATTAGATTTTTTAGAAACTAAATTGAATTTTGTAATATTGGTGAGGCACTAAAAGAAAATGTCTGGTTAAAGCGTCATTGTATGGGATAGACCGAGGAAAGACAGAACCTCTGATAACTCCGTTATTAAGTACATAATCATTCTGTAATGGCCTCATTCTCTGTAAACCTCACCACTTCACCTTCTCCATTCATTCTTCAACGACGTCGTTTCTCCAACTTTTCATCCTCTACTCATCATCAACTACAAGTACTTTCTTCCCCTCATCAATTTTTCTTAATTTTCTCAAAACCCTTTTATCATACTTGAGTTGATGCCTCTTATTTATGGAATGAAATTTTCTTGATGCTTAGTTTTTCTAATTATTATTATAAATACTATCTTTCTCTAATTCAGGGTTCACGTCTGCAAAATAAAAAATTTGGGGCTTTCATGCCATTTTCATTCAATTTGATCAGGAGGTAATAATATGTCCATCATGTATCTTATGACATAGCTTATATTATAAGTGATTATGCATATAGGTTATTGAGATTAAAGCGATTATGCATATAGGTTATTGAGATTATGCATATCATCGGTGTGATTTGGCAGAATACACGAGGATCATTGGTTGACGGTGTAAAATTATTTTCATAGTAGTTATTGTTTCTTAATAAGTTTCCATTTTCACTCCTAATAGCATCTATTTTGTAGTCTTATAACATACTCTTATTGCTGAAGCTGTCAATAGTAAGTTGGAGTGTTTGAATCTAAAAACAGGAGAACTTTGATGTGTGCAGCCAATCAAGATTCAATGGAACTAGTGAAAGAAACCGGTGAAACTAATGGCCTAATAGGTGTATTGGGTGAAGTTGATTCTCGTCAAGTAAGAATACGGCTGAATTTTTCAACTTGTTTCTTATCCTTCCTCTCCTTGAGGTCATCTGCTTTTGAATTTTGAGTCAGGTACTAGGTAGTTAGAATACCAATTTGGCTATTCCATGTTATGATGGACTTCAATTTTTCTCAAGGTACATGACAAAAGTACTGAAGCTTGGTCGCAATTTGCCAAAAGAATATCAGGTGAGTGGGATGGATTTGGAGCCGACTTCAGTAATCAAGGGAGCACAATTGAACTTCCGGAGTATGTGGTGCCTGAAGCATACAGAGAGTGGGAGGTCAAAGTATTTGATTGGCAGACTCAATGTCCCACTCTTGCTAACCCAGAGGATCGTGTTCTTGAGTACAGGTCCATTCAGTTACTTCCCACTGTTGGATGTGAGGCTGATGCTGCAACGGTATACAGTTCGGATGAGAGAAAAGTGGGTGGCGAAAACAGTGGAGTTACCACTTTTGCTTACCAATCGAGTGGCTCTTATGTTGCTGTCTGGCAAAAGAAGGACGACGTAATAGAGTTGGAATACTGCTTGATCAATCCTCAAGATTTTGAATCTCGGGTTAGGATTATTCAGCGTATCCGTGTATCAAATAATACAGAGATAAAGCTACAGGGTGTAAGAGTTTTTCGTGAGCAGTGGTATGGACCATTCAGAAACGGCGATCAACTAGGAGGTTGTGCCATTCGCGATTCGGCTTTTGCTTCTACTGCACCTACTATTGCTTCAGATATTTCTGGTATCTGGCAGGGTTCTAAAGCTGTCACCACGTTCGGTGCTACAAACACCGTGAGTGCCAAGGATCTCTCTTACTCTTACCCTTTATTTTTCATATATGTATTTTTCTTGTTTTATCGGTTTCATTACACGGCTTTCTATTTAACTCCAGGAGATTTTTCGAGAGCTTTTAGATGACGGACTGCAGAAGTCTGTTAGAGATGGAGAAAACAATGTATTACTTCCTAAGCAGCTGTGGTGTTCGCTTAAACAAAACAAGGACGGCGAAACTGTAACTGAAGCGGGATGGCTTTTAGATCAAGGGCAGGCAATCACATCAAGTTGCTTATTCTCAAGCACTGCAAAGCTGAAGGCAAGTTAGATATATTATTGTTACTGGTTTTTACTCATGTGTTTTATTATCTAACATGATCATTCTCTTCATTTTTGCAGGAAATATCAATAGCATTAGAAACTAGAGCCTCGGAATAAGTAGAATAGCCTTAGTGGCAAAACCATTATGTTCCAAATTTGTTTACATCTCTAAATGCATCACAATCTGAGGTGAAATTCATGTATAAATATGATAAATTTGTAGCAAAAAATGGCCTTATTTAAATGACTCATTTAAGTTTATGCATATAAGCTCTATTTCAGTTTTCATTTCTTCTTGTTCATGTAGCTTGTTTCAGTTGAAGATTTCTTTGCATGTTTCTGGAACTTATACTGCATGCAGATGAATTTTAGTGTTTCAAAATTAAGTTGTCATTCTATGGACGTGGCATTTGATGCAAGAGTATGGTTTGATAATCATCTTACTTTCTTTTTATCGTCTAACTACTTATAAATTGTTCTATAATTTGTTTGTATGTATTTTATTAGTATTAACGATTTGGATAGAAGCATAGTTCTGGTAGAATATTATGATGAAAATTGATCCATGTAATCAACTCTACTTAGTGGGATAAAGATGGATCGTTGTTGTCTGTTATTATAATCCAACATTATGATGAAAATTGATTATGTAACCGAGTCTACTTAGTGGGATAAGGATTGATTATTATTGTTTGTTGTTGTTATTGTAAATCGGATAAGTTTTGTGTGATGAACTATTCTATGAATGTCGTGTACACATTATAGGTATCTCTACGAAAAATGAGAGGTTTCTTACTATAGGCTTCTCTTATTGGCACTCTCTTTTATTCAGACATTATTGTAGGGTGAGAGGTTTGGTGAAGGCTTTTAGAAAATGGAGAGAAGGTGAAATGGTGAAGACATTTATAATGGTGAAGGCTTTTAGTTGTTGATGTGTCTGTGTGTGTTAAAAACAAAAATGTAAATGACGTGTGTGTTAAAAACAAAAATGTAAATGACACAAATATATATCTTAGTTCTTAAACTTTTTTCCATTATGTTACCTCTTTGTACAAACCTCACGCTAAAATCTCTCTCAGAATTTTATCACCCACACTATTTTTTTCTTACACAAAACTTGAGAAAGCACACCACTCTCTTCTTAGACAAAAATTATTACCACAAACTTTGATGATTAAGTTAAAAAAAAAAAACTCAGAATAATTTTGAAGAATTATTGTCTTGGCTTGAATCCAAAAGTTTAACCTTGGATATTCATTTTAAATATGTTAATTCAAAGTATGACATTGACAATTCAAGTGTTCAAAATAAATGCAAAAAAAAAATTGAATGATGTGAAATACTGCACAAATTTTTAATGAACGAGTATTTGATAATATGCAACCATTCAGATTTATGAAACCATGAAACAATGCAATGATTGTGAAACATTTTGAATTTGAAAATGATGCATGGTTTCAGGTTGGTATTCTGATACCATAATCTGGTATTCGAATACCACATCAGAAAAACGTTAGAATTTCAAATTTTAAAACTGGTATTCAGATATCATCTATTGGTATATCGAATGCCACCCTTGAAAAACTAAAAAATCTGCATTTTGTTCATCTGGTATTCAGATACCATATATTGGTATTCAAATACCACAATGCCAAATTGTTTAAAAATACATTTTTAAAGATGACATAACGAATAAATATGAATGATAATGCAAAGAAGGGTGTATATGAAGTGAAACATGAATTTTCTGAGCATTTAAATGTCTTGTAGTGTAAATTGCAACGAGTACCTTTAGACATGCTACCATTCACTTATTTTGTGATTATCTTCAATTGATACAAATGTTATAGCTTGATTCAAATTATTCTATGAGATCTTTTGTCTTCATCAAAAATACTTCTTGAAATAGATGCATTTACACAAATAAATGAAATCAAAATTGAATGAAACACACGATCAAACACGTAACAAGATCATAAATGATAATTAACCACCGTTTAAAATTAGTTCATAAAAGTGAAACATAATAAGATTTTAGACCTCAAAAATCTTCAATAGAATTCTCTAACCAATATTTATTTATGAATTTTAAGATTCCTTAATAAAATTTGTAGATGTTGAACCAAAAATGGTCTGAAAAACAATGCTCTTTAATTTAGTTTTAATGATTAAACAATGTAAGAGAATAATTTTAGGCTTAATACCATTTTGATCGTCAGCCTATAGGTTTGAGTCCAATTTGGTCATATTTTTTTTTAAAAGTTCTAAATTACGTTATTAAAATGAACCATGTTTGTGCTTTCTGTTAGAAACATTAAATTATCATTATAAAGATGACTGACGTGTTAAATTTTTGCATAGGTGTAAGGAAAAACTTGATTATGTGGCATGATGAGTAAGATTACTATGTTTATTCTACAGACTAACATAAACACACTTTTTTATCCTCTCTCTAAGATCTAAACCTACGAAATTTCTAGAAAACATTAAGATCATCAAGAACACCATGAATGTTTTGAGGCTTCAACCCATAAACTTCAAAAGCTTTAAACACCAACCTTGTCTATTTTCATCTCCGTTTTGAAGTCAAAAACATCAACACACCACAAAATCATACCAAATCAAAACCTAAATATATAACCCGTAAGTCAAAGGAACTTGTCTGATCCGACCAAATCCACAACAATCCATAACAATCAGTTTAGGAATAACAACAAACACATGCTCATCTTTACAAAATGAGATGAAAAGCGCACAAAAGATATGCTCATCTTTGGGTTCCTCTTCTTCCCTCTGTCGTTTATCCATGTATGCTTCCAAAACTTAATTTCCTCTCCTCAATCTCGTCGTCGCTCTGTTTCATTTTTTCTTCTTCTATAAGTGCATTGCGAGTATCTTTTGTATTTTTTCTCTATTATTTGATTGACGATTTTAATTTTTGATAGATTTTTTTTTCTGATTTTGATTTTGTTTGATTTAGGTCATTTAATCCGAAATCTTGATTCATAGAGGTGAAATCGAAAAACAGGTCGATCTCTAATTGTTAAACAATCGTGAGTTTCAATTTTTTATTTTCATTTTCGTTTTTTTTTATGCTTTGCTAGGTTATTGATTATGTTTTTGAAAGCAGAACTATGAATATTTTTGAATGAATTAAACAACAAATTGTTGATAAATAAATAATTTTACTTTCCGTCTTGTTCATGATTTTTGTTTGTTTGCAATTATTGGCCTATTTTGTTGCTGATTTTTTTTTGTTCAATGCGTTTTTCAGGAAGGTGTGAATGAGGTAATGGAATCTAATGGTGGTAAAAAAGAAGTCTATTAGTAGTAAATGTTCTTTATACGAAGCATTCAAGCATAAGCATAAGAAGAACATTGTCATCATGTTGAATATAGAAGACACTAAAAAGTCGTAATGTTTTGAAGTTATTCGCCAGAAGATATGGGAGTTAGTTGCTGGGATCATTTTAAGAAGGAAGAAGGTGATATTGATTGTGCAATTAAGTCATCCACCTTAGATTACACATCATCATTTTTAACACCGTTAGTATTTTTTTAACGATAAGGATCAACGTGGACCCTTTTAATAACGTAAGAGACCAATTTGAAACTTAAAAAAAAAAAAGGACCAAATTGGACTCAGGCCTATAGTTAGAGGACCAAAAAAGGTATTAAGCCATAATTTTATTGTCTAAAGTTTGTTACATGTGTAGAGATATTTTAATAAATTTAATATAATCTATCTTCTGGAAAAAGTAAGAAAAGTGATACAAAATAACCATCTTGTGTTATAGATAAATTATGTGGATATCATGTCACACAATGATCATTAGCATATTGGTACTGTATTTTTTGAAGCATCCTCTGAGAGTTCATCATGAGTACTTTGTATGGTATTTGCTAACAATGTTATCATTTGATTATATATATGATAACACGATTTTATGTCGATTATTTAGTTTGATTTTTAATTAATTAAGTTATCGTTTTTCATAATTTACATGATATTATGCAAGGTATTTATGTGTTTTTGCAGGTATCCTAAATTATAAGACTTGTAGAAGGAAAGAAGAAAAATGCAGAAGAAATGAGGAAGAAATTAGACAGATAGCAGAAAAATCAAGTTTCTGCATTTTGAAGCCAAAACGCCCGTCACAAGGCCATGACGTCAGTCACACATTGATTAAATAGGACGACCGTCCTGCATCTAAAGTATAATTTAGGGAAATAAAAATATGTGCCTCAGTCAAACAGAAGAGTCATTGAGTTATGTTATTTTCTCAGTATCAAAACTCAGTCTCAGTCAATTGCAGCATGAATCTCTCAAGGCCCATAAATATTTTCTCCATCAATTTCTACTTCACTCAAGCACTATAAATATGATACAAAAGGATTTTTTGAGGAGGCTACTTGGAGTTTTAATTTGTTTTATGTTTAGAGCTTTCATTTTATTTTCCTGCACTATTTTCCATTTTCATTTGCATACCTTATCGAATTCGTAATAGCTTCCTACACCGGGAAGCTATTGAACCCTTTTATTGTTTCAAGTCACTGCCTTTCTAGTTTTATTTTCCGCAAGAGTTTACTATACCAAGACTGTACTACTGTCCAGGTTTATTATTGAATTAATAAAATTGTTTTTTTTTATTATTTTCCATGCTTTACATTGGTTACTGCCTTTATTTATTTATGTTTGTTTTAATTAATATGTCTGGCTAAAATACTTAATTGGTATGTAATTGATTAACCGAAATGAATTCGATAAATCTAGGCTAAAATCATAAACAAACTTATTTTCTGATTTCAATTTCTTAATTTAAAATCAGATTTTATTACGAAAGTAAAAAGGTAACAATGTTAGGATTAAAACCACGAGAATGTGAGGTTTTAACCAGATAGCTGAAATCGAACATTAATTTTAAATACAACGGAAACACTTTAAAGTTAATTAGAATCTATAGGTTTTCAAAAAGTGTTTTTAACTCAATTTGATACAGCGAGAGCACTCAATATGACTTAGGAGTATAGTTATAGGAAAGACCACGAGAGTGAGTTGACGACTTTTAAACTGATATTTTCTACAGAAAGATAATTTAACCAATCTTTATAAGTCGATAATTTATTGAATCCATGAAGGCATATTAATTACTACTGATATTCTATCGTAATCTAATTTATTTAAAATTCTTAATTCCCCGTTTTGTTTAAACTAAAACATCACTCGCCTTAGCTAAACATAGTAACACCTGGAAGTATTAGTTTGATTATCAAGTCTATGTGGGATCGATATCTTTATTACTACGCGATTAGGTTGTATATTTGCAGTTAGTGCCCGTAAGACTTAGAAAGTCGCGACCAAGTTTTTGGCCCCGTTGCCGGGGAACTCTAATTTAGTCAATAATGCAATTCGTTTGTTGCGCCTTATAGACTAAGGAAAAAACCAAATTCCCCATTTGTCGATTGTATGCCCAGTACTTTTTCACGAGGCGAAGACTTAGAACCACAAGTCGACGAAGTTGAGCGTTTCTTAAGTTTAAGACACCGAACCGAAATTTCTGAAATTCCTTTACCTGAAATTATTATACCCGGACCAGTTGAAGAACCAAACATGACCGAAAACGGACAACATAACCGTCCACTCAAGTCATATGCGACTCCGACTCAACAAGAACCACATAACAATATTATTGCCCCAGCTATTACCCGAAATGATTTCGAGTTGAAACCTTCACTACTATCAGCATTACAACAAAATCAGTTTTCTGGAAACCCCGTGGACGACTCTAATGAACATCTGACCAAGTTTGTGCAGTACGCAGACACGATAAAGGCAAATGATCTATCTCAAGACGCAAAAAGATTAATACTCTTTCCGCTCTCTCTAAGAGATAGAGCTTGGGCATGGTTGCAATCCTTACCAACCAACTCTATTACAACATAGGCCGAATTGAAGAACGTTTTCCTATCACGTTATTTCCCACCAAGCAAGACAGTTATGCTAAGAGCACAGATAAATGAATTTTGACAAAAAGATGTCGAATATATCTACGAAGCATGGGAGAGATACAAAGACTTGATGATGCTATGTCTACACCACGGTTTTGAAAGTTGGGTGACCATCATTACTTTCTACAATGGGCTTTTATACAACACCAGGCTCACAACAGACATTGCCGATGACGGTGCTCCCATGGACAAACTATACAAAGAAGCCTACAACCTCATTGAAAATATGACTCATTGAAAATATGATAAATAACATATTAGATCAGATTATATACAATCACCACTTCACAACTCACAAACAACTTCAATCAACGCAAGATACAACATAACAACATGATTACGTAACTTTAGAATGAAACTTAGACAAATGCACATGCATGTGGTACCATTGGAGCAGAACTCCCAACTTAATAACTTGCCAATTAATAGAGGCATCAACAATAATAATAATTACTTAACAACACAACAACAATTCGACTTTGGCCATAGGCCTACAACTTATTCTTGACAATAATTTAGAGGCAATTCAATAAGACACAACATCACCTGCAACTCGCGAATTCTCAACCAAGAGCACAACACAACGAGACAACCAAATTACACTACAATCCAACACAAAATTCATTCAACACTTTTCGACTAAACGATTAATTAGTCTTATGCAACTATTACTAGTCTATCACTATTACTACGTATTTGAATGTACCTGCTAATTCACTATTCTATTTTCTATCACCAACACTGTTATTTCACTTTTCTAACATGTCTCTGCCATTATTATTGTTCTGCTAAATGTATATATATATATATATATATATATATATATATATATATATATATATATATATATATATATATATATATATATATATATATATATATATATATACACTGCTACTAAAATCCTTCTACCTAAAAACCTCACTTAATTAAAGTTTCTGAAAAATAATTTAGTTCAATAATTATGTTTCTGCAAAATACTTACTAAGTTTAATTATGCCAAACAGACAAACCTCAACCACAAGACATAAACCACAATGCAGAACAAGAAAAATGCCCAGACTCGTGTGACCATCATCACACTTCCATGACCATCGTCACACTTGTGACGTTGTGACGGTTGTAACATGAGGGTGACAGACGTCATTTCCTCCAGACGGGCGTCATGCATTTGGGACAGTCGTCCCATTCCAAAAACCTGCGTTCTCTATTTCTCTCATTCTTCTTCCGTCTCTGTGTTCTCTTACATTCAGTATCCATTAACTCTTCCAATTAATACCAATACACAATACAACAACAGCATAACAAAGCCATACATAATCAACACAAATTAATCAATCTACGACTAATTTAACAACACTAATCAATTTTGTTATTCAACCAAAATAACACAACACACTGACAAAGCAATTTATAATACCAAAGTCCACATGTTTTCATCATACATCCCGATTATAGAGTCAGAACCCCACCATTACCTTGGATTGAAGGCGACTCTAACTCTCCGATTGAAACCTAACCCTTGCCTCTTTTCCTCTACAACTTTGCAACTTCCACGTTCTCTCGAAACTTCTTGTTTTTCTCTTATTGATAACTTATTTTTCTTATAATCCAATTAACTTATGGTTTAATTAATCTGAATTATTCTAATGGGCCTAATTCATACACCCCACACTTTACTACTTCTATTTACAAACGAGCCCACTATCATTACTAGTATCATTCTAGTAACAACGCTACAATTTAATCAACTTAATTTAATTCAACGAACCACAACACAACCTAAATCAACTTTTCGACAACTTCGATATTTAACCAAATAACATAATACGAGAATTATTTAATTAAATAATAAATTAAATAAACAGGGTGTTACATAGTGGCTACCAGATCTCATTATACTTTTTTGGCTAAATACCCAAATTGGTCCCTTAACTCCATCACTGGGTCCAATATGGTCCCTTATCTCTAAAAAGTGACAAAAAGATCCTTTAATTTGTTAAATTGTACCACGTTTGTCCTTCCGTCAGCAACCGTTAGTCAAAGTCAACTTAGCATACACATGTGGAGCTTAGATTGGGTGACTCAGCTGCCATGATTGGGTGACTCAGCTGCCATGTAGGATGTGTTTGCATAAGGACTCTCATTACCAAGGACTCTCATTACCAGTTGTACGAATGTTGGTGAAAATTAGTAAGGAGGAACCCTAGCGCAGCCATTGAAGCATGAAGCATTGAAGCATAATCCATTTCTGAAGCATAATCCATTCGTGAAGCATAATCCACCAGGTATTCTATTTTACTATGTTATTCGATTTCAGTTACTGTAAAATTTAGGGTTTTTCGTAATAGTTATTCGATTTCAATTTGATATGTTTTAGGGTTTTTCGTAATAGTTACTGATTTAGGGTTAATTGACTATTTAGGGTTATTTGACTTCGATTAGGGATTTTTGTCAGTTGAGATGAGTGAGTACCTGAGTCTTACTATTCACCACAGTGGTGCATTTGTGGATGACGAGCTGAGTGTATACGAAGGGGGAGAGATTGCAGAATTGAAAATAGATGTTGATAGATGGAGCTATTTTGAACTTCTAGGTTGTTTTAAGGATCTAGGTTACACCTGTATTGGGAAAATTTACTATAAGGATCCACAATTTGGGATGAGCACCTTGGTTGATGACAAAGGAGCCCTAGAGATTGCTGATTTGTTTAGGGTTCACCTTAGGGTTGACATATACATCACACACATTTTGTCACAACCTGCTTTTTATGATGGTCCAATTGATGAAGTGGAAGCAGATGTGATGGAAGAGGATGACACTGAAAAAGTGCTTGCTGCTATGATTGAGGAAGTTAATGCTGAGGTGAATAATACTGATCCTTTGAATGATACAACTCCAAGGATGGAAGGTGATAACATTGATCCTGTGAATAATTCTGATACTGGTCCTGTGAATAATGCTGAGGTGAATAGTTCTGATCCTGTGAATCCGAGGATGGAAGAGGAAGTTTTGAATCAGAATGAAGGGGATAATACTGATGTCAGTGATGATGATAATGATGATGAAAACTTCAATTATGACAGTGCAATGGAAGTTGGTTTTGATGATGAATCAGATGAGTTTGATGATGAGGAGGGTGATGTGATGGAATCTGTAAATGATCAAGAAGGGAAGATGAATAAGGGTAAAGAAAAGTGTGAAGATAAAGTTAGTGATAATGAAAGTGATGATTTACAAAGTGGGTGTGAAAGTGATGATACTAGTGATGTTGTTAGGAAAAAGTACCCTATTTTTAGATTACAGAAAGACATGTCCAAATTCAAATGGGAGATTGGGATGTATTTCACAACCAAGGCTGATTTTAAAGAAGCTATAGCATCATATGTTGTGCAATCTGGCAGAGGTCTTAGGTACATTAAGAATGACAAGGTAAGGGTGAGGGTTAGATGCAAGGAAGGATGTGATTGGGAAGCCTACTGTGCAAAGTTACCTAATGAGGATTCTTGGCAACTAAGGAAGATCATAGACAACCATAGTTGTAGTAGAGAGTACAATGTAAAGCTGATGAGTACAAAATGGTTAAGTAAGAGGCTACAGAATTCACTGAAATCCAATCTAAGATTGAAGCTTAGGGACATAAAGGAAAAGGCACAAAAAAAAATGGAATGTAGGTGTTAGCAAGCAAAAGGCCATAAGAGCAAGATTTGCTGCTAGAGACATGGTAGATGGTTCTTTTCTTGGGGACTATACAAGGATCTATGACTATTGTCATGAACTTTTGAGATCTAACCCAGGTTCTACTGTGAAAGTCAATGTGCATCCTGTACTAGAGGGTTCTGCAGATCAGAGACCATATTTTAAGAGGTTGTACATTTGCTTGGCTGCTTGTAAGGAGAGTTTTAAATTATGTAGACATTTCATTGGGCTAGATGGCTGTTTTTTGAAAGGGTTGTGTGGAGGGCAAATCTTGGCAGCAATTGGTAGAGATCCAAATGACCAAATGCTACCAATAGCATTTGCTGTGGTTGAAAGTGAAAATAAAGATAGCTGGACTTGGTTCTTGGAGCTTCTTATTGATGATCTAGGTGGGAGAGAAAGGTGTCTCACATACACCTATATATCTGATCAACAAAAGGTAAATATGGTACTTATGTAATTATGTAGTTATGTTCACTTATAGGTCCTTATGTTATTTGTACTAACTTATGGATTTTTTGTTGCACTAAGGGTTTATTACCTGCCCTGGATGAGTTGCTACCTGGAGTTGAGCAAAGATTTTGTGTCAGACATCTTTATAATAATTTCAGAAAAAAATATCCAGGCAAGAAACTCAAGGAAATTATCTGGAAAGCTGCAAAGTCCACATATTACCAAGCTTGGGAAAGAGAGATGAAAGTGATGAAGGATATGAATGTGGAAGCATACAAGCACATGATCAGCACTCCACCAAGATATTGGAGCAGATCATATTTCAAGACTCATAACAAATGTGATGCAGTCCTCAACAATATGTCTGAGGCATTCAATAGTGTTATTCTGGATTCAAGAGCTAAACCACTAATTACTATGGTGGAAGAAATAAGGATATATATGATGGAGAGATGGGCAAACAATAGGATGAGGTATCATAATCTGGCTGATGGGGAAGTCCTACCAAACATAAGAAAGAAAGTTGAAAAAACAAGCTCTTACACCAACCTTTGGATTGTCAGGTATATGAATTCTGTTTTGTTTATTAGTTGCTTATTAGTGAATTCTGAATTCTGTTGCTTATTAGTGATTGTTATATGAATTGAATTTTGTTGCTTATAGTTGCTTATTAGTGATTGGTATATGAATTGATTTCTGTTTTGTGCTTATAGTAGATTGGCAGGTATATCAATTATGTTTTGTTGCTTATAGTTGCTTATTAGTGATTGGTATATGAATTGATTTCTGTTTTGTTGCTTATAGTGGATTGGCAGGTATATCAATTCTGATTGGTATATGAATTGAACATATTTTTGATGGTGAGGCATGGCTTCTGAACATATTTCTGTTTTGTGCTTATAGGATGGCATCTGAACATATTTTTGAGGTGAGGCATCTAGAAAACCAAGCAGATAAATTCAGTATAAACCTTAAGGAGCAAAGTTGTTCATGTAGAAGATGGGAGCTGACAGGGCTACCTTGTGTGCATGCCTTATCAGCTATGAAGAGTAGAAACTACAACATTGCTGACTACATTCCAGAATATTATAGAAAGGAGAGATACATGGAGGTCTATAACTTTGTGATTTTTCCAGTTAATGGTTCTAACAACCATCACAACAACCATCACAGACTCAGCAGCCATCACAGCAACCATCACAGACTCAGTGAGACCAAATTGATTCAACAACATCCTAAAGGATTCTAAAAACAACTACAACAAGGCCTATGAACAAAATCAATTTCCAGAATTTTATCAACTTCATGAGCTTCTTCATGTCATTTTCCATTTTGCTTATTTGTTTCCCATATTCTTCAATAGTCACTTGAGCCTTTGCCACTGACTTTGAGAGCTTCTCAATTCTATCCATCAAATATTTCTCCTTCTCATCTCTAACCTCTTCAAAATACCATCCAAAGTACCCACAACCGGCATTGCTTGATCCCTGCAAAATAGCATCTTCAACATCAACCATTTTAAAACACATATACAACTACAGATTTTAAACACATACATATGACATACCTTAAAATTAGGACATCCCCAAAAATGTTTCCCATAGTTCTTGAATGTTGTGGCCATACGAAGAACAGCTAAATCCCCACAGTGACATATAGGTTTCCAAGTTGTGCTTGTGTTAACATTCGATTCTTCCTTCGAAGAACACCCACCATAACCGTTTTTTGCTTTCGAAGAACACCCACTGGATTTCATCTTCGTGACTCTATGATTTTCTTGGTTCTTGAATCAATTTGGGAATGGATGAAGAGAAATTTTCGCATAAACCCTAGAAAAGGAGGAAGATGAAGATTCTCAGTTTAAAGGAGGAAGATGAAGCCATGTCAGCTGCCACCTATACAATAGTTAACGTCTGTTTGGGGGTGGTGGACGGAAAGGATCTATTTGGTACAATTTAACAAATTAAAGGATCTTTTTGTCACTTTTTAGAGATAAGGGACCATATTGGACCCAGTGATTGAGTTAAAGGACTATTTTGGGTATTTTGCCTACTTTTTTTAAACAACAAAATAATTATGTATTAACTATCAAAAGGCACAAGTTATAACAAGTCATACAAAGTTCCAAGTAACAAAATACATAGAATTATGCATAACAAATTGATAACCTGTTATAGCAGACAACAAGAAAGACCGTCACCTAATTCATCCACCCATTTAATTCCTATTTCAGATTACTAGATCCAGAAGGAACCAGAAGCAATGCATTACACTGCTACCACGATAAACCAGCCAACATACTGCACTTTAACTAGCTGCAAGAATTCAAGGATGAACTTCAAACATTTCTGCACCTTTACAACTAACTAAATCTGGGCACCTAAAGCAATTTGTATGTCAAGCAACACAATCACCGAACTGCAAGAGCTAAACCGCACCAGCTCCGAACCAATTCCAAATACTTTATCCTGTCCAATTTACAAATTGATTGAGGCACACACGAACGCAAGGCTGCATCTAGAAGACCTATGGAGTCAACCCGAATTAGATTAGAATTACTGATAGAGTCGTTCCAATGATCCAGAGCAATTACAAAAATCGTTGGACCCAATACATAGACTGCTAAGGGACTCTGCTGTTACTGGGATAAGGAAAAGAACCTGGATACAAACCATGCTACCTCTAGAAAAGGCAGAACTCCCTGCCAACATGAATCTTCAGCCCAAATCTTTTGCAACTTAATCTGTTAGGATGCCTATCCTCCCCGACACCGATCCAATCTGCACTTAGCGATCCACAAATGATTAAGCTTGAATTCCTAGGCATGCCTGGTGCTGCACACACCATGCAGCTAACTCATCTTCAATCAGATTCACTTTTATTCTTAGCCAATTCCAGGCCGAAATCTTCACGTCTTCCATTGTACTTTCAATATGAAAGTCTTTATTGCAGAATATGTTATTATGTTTTTCCAGATTGACCAAATGTCGGCACACCAAATTATCCGCATCTGTAAAGACCTGGATTTCCCGCCTCCCAACAAATATTCGAATTGCGACAAGTGGTATCATCTGTTTTTGTGTAACGTTGACCTCACTCTCAGCCACTTACAAAGATTACTCCAAACACCTGAAAATATTATACACTCAAAGAAAATATGTGAGACCATCTCTTCCCGCCGACACCCCCCACTTCACCTACTTTGATCTGAATTTAAAAATCCTCTATTAACTAAATTATCTTTGCTTGGGGTTATGTTTTGAAGCACTCTCCACAGCAGGCACAAAACTTTTGTCGATATTGCCTTATTCCATAACTTAGACCAATGAGACGTTAAATGTTTGATCACTCATCGATAAATTGTTATATGTCTCCCTTACCGAGTAATGCCTTGCATTAAAATTACTGTCTGTTTCTAACTGACTAAGGTCTTGCCACTAACAAGATGCTTTGCTTGAGCTCACGAATTCCTCCTCAATTCTATTTTGCCGGATCTTATTATACTTAATTTAGTTTTTTTATATTTAAAATTTCAAGTGTCAATGTTCTTTTAATACTTATTTTTCTATTGACTAAAACATGTGTAGATTCTCTCCTACTACTTTATGTAGGGTCTATTTTAAAAATGAGAGACCAAAACATATTTCAACAAATAAAAAGATAAATATTTAAGAATATGTTGAAAAGAGAATATTATCACCACTCCTCGTATTAAATTTTTAAGTTTCAGTAAAATTGGTATTTCACTTACTTACAAGTTACAAATATAAAATCGCATAAATTATGTTTGCTAAATATTTAATTTTATTCAATAAAGATGACATGGTAAAACTAAGAAAACATCATAAGATATATATATATATATATATATATATATATATATATATATATATGGGTGGATAGGATGATGTATGACTAGATACAATGAATCTAAAAATAAATTTTATTTATAAACTTATTTCGTCAAATCACAAACACAATCAAATACTCAATCCATTATTTATCAAAAGTAAATTCAAACTATTGTAATGATTAAAGTATTTCATCACTTTTATTTAAAATATTTTTTGAATAATTTATAATTAATATATTTCATAAGTTATTTAATAAATTAAAAAAAAAATACTTCTTCCGTTTTATAATAAGTGTCCTCTTTGATAATAATTAATTAAGTTGATTTCAATGATAAAATATGAATCATTTACTAAAATAAAATGATGAAATACTTTTCCAATATTTTAAATTATTAGTGATGCCAATGTTACTGATGCCAATATTTTAATGTCATTGTTAGTGATGATTAAAATACAAGTGATGAATTTGAGACAAATAAAGGTAATCGAGTGGAAAATAATAATAATTATGATATTGATATTTTAAAAGAATAAATAATTTGAAATAAATAAAAAAAGAAAAGAAAATATCTATTATAAAATGGAGGGAATAATAAAAAAAAAGTTAAAGCTTTTTTTGCAGATACATCAAATAATTAATTAATTTGGACTTAAAAATAGACCACATACACTAATTATCTTATAAATCTATTAATTAAAATTTTAACTATAATAGTGTTGGGAGAAAACAAATCTACAATCTCAAAAATGATCTTGACAAACAAAGGAAGTTTGGCTAAAAAAATTAAAATTCGTTACATAAGAAATTGATAAATTATCTATTTAGAATTCAAATTAAATCAAATGACTACTTTTGACTAAAACCAAAAGCAATTTCCCAACAGGGAGAAGGGCATTTTGGTAAATTAAAGTGGTGTTTCGTATATAAATCGCGTTGCCATTAAGCATTTGTCGCAGAAATTCGATCGAGAAAACCTCAACCCCAAGCTCAAACATGGTTTCTTCGGTAATCTTCTTCATTTCTCGTTTAATTTCCGGTTTATGTTTCGTGTACACGCTCTATTTCTTTAATTTCTTTTAGATAACTATTTCTATGAAATTATTCATTTCATGATTCGTTCAAGTTTTTGCGTTTGTGCTGGGTTTTTGGTTTATAGGAATTTTTCCGAGCTTTGCAATATTCTAGCCTAAGGTATTATCAAATTCAGTATACAGAACTTGCATCATGAATTTTGAATTGAAAAATGAAAAATCATTTAAGTACTTCAGGGTTTTGCGTTGTGTGTATGAAGGTCATGAGCTATTTGTTACTATTACTCATATTTTTTAGTATATAATTAGTGAATTAGGTTTGATAGGAATCTAATTAGATGATGTTTTTTCGAACATGAGACCTTGAGAGGAGCACACTTTGAGTTCCAAGCCTTCACCATCAGGTTATCCTCGAGGGTTTTTGCGGAAATAAGAGGAATAGTATTTTCATATTTTCTTATGTTATTTTTTCTAGGATCCCCGAGAGGAAGTCCTTCAAGCATGGTATATGGATGATAGCAACGAAGATCAACGTCTTCCCCATCACAAAGAACCCAAGGAGTTTGTCTCGTTGGATCAACTTGCTGGTAAGCTTCTTGTTCCCTGTGTCAGTTTTATTTACATGTAAATTGAAGGGTTTGCACTCACAAATCATGTTTGAAGTTTGGTTCGGGTTAAATTGCAGAACTTGGAGTCCTTAGCTGGAAATTAGATGCCGATAACCCTGACACAGACCCAGAGCTGAAGAAGATCCGTGAAGAACGCGGTTACTCTTACTTGGTTAGTGATGCTAAAGTTTTAATGTCATTGTTTAGATAGAACTACCTTTCCCTTTTAGTCTTTTACTCACAATAAATATGTATATGTAAAGAAATATACAAAATGTGCAAAACCATGACTGTTTAAGTATATGTAATATGTAACATTGAGAACTATTTATGGGAAATAATATTAAAAAAATTCTTTTCATTTTGATGTTAAATATCTGCATTTTAACATTCTGGCCTTGTTCATGTTCTTACATTCTTATCCAAGGCATCATTTTGTGTAGGATGTTTGTGAGATCTCCCCAGAAAAGTTGCCAAATTATGATGAGAAGATCAAGAGCTTCTTTGAAGAGCATTTGCACATTGATGAGGAGATCCGTTATGCTGTTGCTGGAAGTGGTATGAACAATTTTTTTGTTTGATATGATTTTCTAATTACCATGCCTATCCTGTTAAGTTGCTAAGCATTCTCTGTTTTTCTTTAGGTTACTTTGATGTAAGGGATCGCAATGAGGCTTGGATACGTGTATGGGTGAAGAAAGGGGGAATGATCATTTTACCTGCTGGGATTTATCACCGTTTTACATTGGATGAGGGCAATTATATTAAGGTATTGACTGTTCCTTCACTACTTTCCTCTGTTGCAAATATAAAATCATTATGTCCATAAGCTTTTCATTTTTCTATATGTCTATCTCATTTTTGGGTAACTTTGGCTTTTGAACTTTCTTTTAATACTTTAGAACATTGTCTCTGACCTGCACATATTTCTTGAGAGTCCCTTTGTGTGTCTGACCTTCACATATTTCTTTAGCATTTGCAGAGATTAGTCTACCTTATGTGTTTCTTACATGTTTGTAAATTTCTAGGCTTTGCGATTTTTTGTCGGTGAACCAGTTTGGACCCCATACAATCGTCCACACGACCATCTCCCTGCAAGGTATGATTTAACAAGTTCAGTAGTAGTAGTATATTGGACAATCAGAGACTTTTATGTGAAACTCATATTGCGATTTGAATGTGCAGAGGGGAATATATCAAGAATTTTGTGGAGAAGGATGTTGCAAACCATACTGTAGACGCCACTGCATAATTTGGTTTCTGCTTGATTGTAGCATGGGATAAAAAGGACTAAGGCTTTGTTTGATATACTAAAATGGTGTTTGAAAATAATAATAATGGTCTCTTCAGAGGCCCATCCTCTTTTGTTTGGTATGTAACCTTTTGAGTCTGGATGTTGGTTATATTTCATGCTATCATGTTTGTTACCTGTGTTGTATAATAAAAAATTGCATTTACAAGTATTACCATTATTATTCAGTATTGGGGAAAGAATAAACAGACAGTAATAGAATGTTAATATTTAATGTACTTTTTTTTTTGGTTGCATTTTACTTTTAGAATTGTTTTAGATTATTCTCTAATAAGCTAGTATGATACCCCTGCATTCACGAATGTCAATGGGACGGGGATACATTCTCATCACGGTTTCCGTAGAGTTCTATAAACATACATTTTTATTTATTATTTTTAACTAAATTAATGGAAAAAATAAAAAAACTAACCATAATAAACTAATTATCTTTCATAAATATATTGATGAATATATTGTTTTAACAATATTTAACCATAAGATTCATGAATATCAAATTTTCAAACTTAAAAAAATTTAAAATAATTATTTAGATCTCTCTTTCTTTTACTAACATCACATATGTGTTATATATTTGTTTATAAAATAAATTATTTGAAAAGACAAATAAACTTACGTAGAAATGATAAATTATATATTAATTATGATATTGTTATATATTTGTTTATAAAATAAATTATTTGAAAAGACAAATAAACTTACGTATAAATGATTATATATTAATTATGATATTATGTTATTTTAGTGCAAGACGGAAATTTCACGGGAGGGGGATATGTTCTTCATCCCCAAAGTGTCTTCGAGAGAACTTTGTTATATCTTTTTATAAATAATAACTTTTTTGTTTGATCAATTTTATTTTTTTTATAAATTATAATAAATTAGTGTCTATAATTAATTTCATATATAAAAATATTATTTTTGTATTGACATTATTTAAAAAAAAAATTAGAACCTATAATAAATATTTTTTCATGATTAATTAATATTTTAATCAATAAGTTCATGTTCCGGTTATAATTATTTAATTTTTTTTTTATTTTAATGAAATTGTTTTCGTTTATAATAATAATATTCTTCCATTTATCTTTTCTCGTTTATAATAATAATATTCTTCCATTTATCTTTTCACATATTTGAAAAATTGATCGATACATTTATATTATTTACAATTTAAAATAATTAAAATTATTCTTATTTATAAAATAATATTTTTCCCATATATGTAAAGAAATTAATAAATAATATATTTGATCCCATTCATAAATATTAAATTTGTTTTGATATTACTTATATATTTGAATCTATATAAAAGTATTTTTGCTCGTAAGCAAATATTATTTTATTCAATGACATGCATATTAAAAACGTATGATTTGAATCAATAATGTATTTGAATCAACAATTTATTCATATTTTATAATTTATTTTAATTGAAAATGTATGATTTTTTAAATTAAAATATTATTTAGTGGATACTTAAAATATTATTTACTTGTAAATAAATATAAAATTATTCAATAACATACATTTTTATTTAGTTTTTATAATTTATTTTAATTAAAAAATTATGATTTCTTTAACTATTGTAGAATCTCATCTAAAGTCTCTTAACTATTGTTCAGCATTCTGACAAACTTGGTCATTTGATCAAGTTGAGAGTTTAGTAATGTTACCTCATTTTCCATCTTAGAGATGGTTTCCAAGTGCTCTTCATTTTTCATTCTCTAGTGTGATATGGTTTTCTTCTGTTCTTCTCCTTGTTGGCAGGCTTCTTCATTTTTGAGACATAGTTATCTATATGAAGTGTCTAGCTCATCATATGTGACTTCATCATCACTGGAATCAGAATAATATCTCCCAGTTAGGGCAGTAGTAGTCTTAGCAGATTCTTCTTAAGCTTCACTTTCAGTATCTTCATCTGACCAAGCCACAATAAGACCCTTTTTCTGATTCTTGATATGTGTGGGACATTCAGATTTGATGTGCCCACAACCTTCACATCCATAGCACTGAACTCCTTTTCCTTGAACAAAGTTCTCTCCAGCCCTTGTTTTTCTACCAGAATCATTTGACCAATTGATGTCAGATGAGTTATTCTTGACATTTGGTCTCGACTTCCTATCCAACCTTTGCATAACTTTGTTGAAATGTCTCCCAAGAAGAACTATAACATTAGATAGACCTTCCTCAGTATTGAGATTACAATCTTCTACTCCATCTTCAGTGTTCGAAGAGAAGGAAATATATTTGTTTTTCTTGTCAGATTTGTCACTTATGCCAATCTCAAAAGTTTGAAGAGATCCAGTAAGTTCATCTAATCTCATCATGCTAATGTCATGATCTTCTTCTATGGTTGTGACCTTCATGTCAAATATCTTAGGTAGAGATCTGAGAGCTTTTCTTACCAACTTCTCTTCAGATATTGGTTCTTCAAGAGCACTTGAGACATTAGCTATTTCAAGGATATTCATATGAAAATCATAAATACTTTAATCATCTTTCATCCTTAAGTTTTCAAATTTTGTGGAGAGCAGCGGAAGTCTTGACATCTTGACTTTGGAAGTACCTTCATGAGTAGTCTTGAGAATATCCGAAGCATCTTTGGTAAAAATGCAAGTATTGATCAATCTGAAAGTATTTTTGTCAATTCCATTGAATATTGCATTCATAGCTTTAGAATTTACCAAAGCAAGCTCGTCCTCTTCCTTAGACCAATCCTCTTTTGGCTTTAACTTAGCAGTATTATTCCCATCTTTGTCCTTAACAACATGATGTTTCCATCCTCTCATAACAACTTTCCATGCCTTGTTATCCAAGGACTTCAAAAAGGTAACCATCCTTGGTTTCCAGTAATCATAATTAGTTTCATCCAGAATATGTGGTGTGTTCACAAACCCTACCTCCTTGTCCATTATACCAGAAAGTAACTTCCCTGGATCTCACCCAGATATAGAGTAGGATGCCTGCTCTGATACCAATTGAAATTCTGGTATCAGATACGTGATGTCGAAGGCGATGACACAACATTAATATATAAGTAATAACAGTATAAACACAGTGAATAACAATAATAAAAACACACAGGATTTGTTAACATAGTTCGGTGTAAAACACACATACTCTGGGGGCTACCAAGCCAGGAAGGAAATCCACTATTAGTAGAAAAATTCAAAGCCTAAATAATCCTAGTTTACAACTTCTCACTTGAACCTACCCAGTGAAACTTCTACCTAGAAATGAGAAATCACCGTCTCACTCCCTCTCAATTACACACTGTGATAAACAATCAAATAAATGAAAAACAGAAGATCACTCTTCCAAACACCTTGATCTTACTTAAAAGCTTTGATCAAGAACAAACACTCATGCTTAAAAGCGTAGAGTGGACATAATTACAACTCAAAATTAGTCCATTTCAAACATCTAGGTGATGTATGAATGACTCACAAATAAAACACGCACAAGAAAAAAAAACTAACACTCAAAAGCACTCTGCTTTAAAATTCAATATTCCGTACAGAGTAATTAGGTTAAACATCAATAATATAGAATTCTGAATGGGCTTGGATCCGATCATAACCTTCCTAAAAAATATCACATGAATCAAGCAACAAAAGATCTTCAATAATTTTCCAAAAACTAACGCATAACAACTTCTGATTTTGACAATAACACTTCCTTGATTTCGCACATCCTGGAGCAAAACAAAAGACCAAAAAACCTGCTAAAACCTATACAAAAATTAAATCAAAACTTTCTGTATTTAGAAAGTCCTAAAACTATCAAGACAAATGTTACAACATCTGTTTTGACATCACAAAAGTACTATACACCAGAAGATCTTCAAGCATGTCAAGAACATCTTACAAGACATCAAGACAAATGATAATGTTTTTAAACATATGAAACCAAACCAAGAACCTTCAAAATCCTTTAGAATAAAAACATACAGTAGTTTCCCTCTCCCCGATAGATGACCAAGATAGCCTCTTCTTGAGCTTTGTACAATTGAACCTCCCCAGACAATGAAATGTCGAATGACCTCAAAAACATTTATCAAACAACAGACAAAACACTCTTCATACAAAGTCAGTCTTCATCAAATTTTCAGCTTCCCATCTTTGGCTTCATATAAGATACAAACAATCAAGATCCAGTCTCTCACAATTAAGCTTCACACCTGGGCTTCAAAATCAAGACACAGAAAAACTTTCCCTATAGAGTCAGTTTTCTTTGTTTGACTTAAACCTTGAGCTTTAATCAAGGCACATGTAAATCAAACTTTTCCCTCTTTAGAGATGACAAAATCTCTCTACTGAGTCTCTTTTAACTTCAACCTAGGACTTCAATCAAGGCACAAAAAGTCAAAAACAAATTACAGTCAATCCAACAATACAATCATAGTCTTGGGATTTAACTAAGTTAATTCAAACAATACAGTCATAGTCTTGGACTTTAACTAAGATAATTTCCAACAATTATACACTTAGATTATAACTAAGATCATTTTTCACCAATCAAATTTCCACCCAATTCAGCTTTCCTGAATTGCATGTTATGCAATTCAGGTCAACCATTCAGTCTTCCTTGAGCTATGCAATTCAGGGTACCCATTCAGTCTTTCTTGATCTATGCAAATCAAGATACTAGATTCAACTTATTTCTTGAGCTATGCAATTCAAGCACCCCTATCAGTTACAACAAACTCTTCAACTTCAATCCTGGACTTTAATCAGGACACAAACAAACTTTTGGCTTCAATCTAGGGCTTTCATCAAGATACAAATACAAACTTTGAGCATCAACATCCTGTGATTTAACCAGGATATAAAATTAATCTTCCTCCTAGCTTTATCCTTTTATGAGGAACAACGATGCTTTGATCCCTCAATTCTCTTTTTGGGGGTACGTAGGCAAAAAGTCGTAAGATCTTTGCGAGCACACCAAACAAAAAACAACAATAGGTTCTCAGACCTATTAAAAAAACATCAAAAAATTATGAAAACACAAAAACAGCTTCATCCTATCTTACCAGCACTCATTTCATTCCCATACCCAAATCAAAGAAACCCCACCAATATCAAAAAGAACAAATTTTGCCCTATACTTAGGAGAAATAATCTGTAAAGGGATCCAAAACCATGTGGGCATCTGTCAATCAATAGTATGCAAAGCGATGTGATTTTAAGATATCTTTTCCCTTCCATAACCAGTTTCATCAGGAAAAAAAATCAGAAAGTAGCAAAAATGTGATAGTGATTAAAGACCACGAAAATTGAGCTACATAAGGATTGTAGTAAACCATGTAAATGTGTTTTAGACAAAGAGTTTGGAAAATATTTCATATTCAAATTCTCATTATTTTCCATATCACCTTCCTCAGTTAGGTATCAAGCGATATTTAGATAAACGATTCACTTATATCGCCTACAAACTTAGTGAATTTAGGAACTTTCCAACCCCGAGGGAGTTTAGTTTCCAGTATATATTCTGATAACGCATACACAAAATTTGGCCTATGTAGGCCTATATTGAGGTCATTCTGGGCCAAGATGTTTTCGACCATATGAGCCAAATTATTTTGCCCTCTTAAGCCGTTCTATTGAACATTTCTGACCATTTCCTCAACGTCTTGGTTTTTGTTTAACAACACTACTCTCAAGTTATTTTTACCTATATATTTTCCGTCCTCTCTATGTGTGGGAGGTTTTATAGGTCGAAACCCCAATTGTAGTTGCCCTTGGTTAATAGGGTCCACCCCATTGTCAAACATTTTTATTGGTATGTCATTTGAGATATGAGGAGTTGGTTGCGCATGTGCTTGAGGAACACCGAAGAAACTATAATTCATAACTCTGGTTGGTGTTCTGAATCAAAGTATTGGACACTATACTAATATACTGGATAAGCATGTTAACCATCTTATGGTTACTCTCATCCATTTGCTGCCTCATATACATGAAACATGTCGTATTTAATGTCAACATTACTTGAGGGATATAACTTAAACATTCAGGTGGTTGCACTGTTCAACTTGAATTATTTATGGTCAAAGCTGAGGCAAGATGCAGATTATAAGGTGACACACTAGCCATTGTGTTTTTTTTTCATATATCGACGCACCTGTTTGTAGGCCCGCCATCATTGTTTGTGGCATACCATATAAACACTCTCTAATATCTACATGAAAGGAAAAACTATAACGATAAAGCATATGACCTTGAAATTAATCGACAGTTTCACAAATTGTGGTGGGGGAACCGACCCATTAGATAATATCGATGATATTGTAAGAGCATGTGTTTCAACTGAGGTTGAAACACCCACTTCTCTATCGTTGATCCAATCAATTATTATCATACATTATTGGGAATTTTCTGGGGGTTAGAAGTATGATGGTTATTTGAAAGTGGATGTATCATTTCAGGAAGGGCTTTACCACTTCTTAAATGCATACATACTTAAACATTATGAACATTTCATACACGAAGAACAATTTTAGAACAATTTGTAACAGAAAAATACAACACTTATGAAATTTGAAAATTTTGCAAAAAAAATTTCACTGGACATGTCAATTTATTTACCAATAATTTTGATAAATAATCATTTAATTTTAAATAATTATATGCAAGATCAAACTAGAAATCCTAAGACGACATTTTATGCATAATTTCTAAAGAAAAAATATTCGAATATTATTATAAATTTAAAATTAAGTGTTTAATAAAGCAACAAGAAAAATATTTAAAGGTAAAAAATTAAAGATTTCGACTATATCGAAATCCACTATGAAAAGAGTTGAAAAAAGATAATAAAAGGTAAAAAAAGTATAGAAAAAATGTATCATAGTTATTTCAATTTAATAAATAAAAATTGGTATATATAATCAAACATATTTCTAACAAACTCGTTTCTCGTTCTGATTTGGGTTATTTGAATTATATAGAGATTTGATAATATTCGAATATGGTAATTCCATTTATTCGACTTCCGTAATAAAAAGTTATAGGCCACATGCTTAATTGACAGTAACCGTACCATATATTGAATTAGTAATAGCAGGCTAATGGTATGAACTCCTCTCAAAGTCTTAAATTAGATACAAACAATTTCTATGTTGACCATGTCATATAAAATTTTACTCCACCTTTAAAAAAATAATAATAATAATAAAAAAGAAAAAAAAAATGAAAATCTTCAAACTTATGAAAACTGATTTACACATATTGTGGAAACATGTTTAAAATAGTTGAAAGAGAACAAAATGAACAACTCAAATGTATGAGAAAAGAAAAGTTATTTGGACACCTACACATATTTAAATTTCCAACACCTAATTTTGTTATATTTTCTCATTTTATCCCATGATGTATTTATATGGTGTTCGAATGCAATATTAATATTTAGATGTTGAAAGATATATAGCTTAATAGAAAGAAACTTCCATAAATACATAAAAGCTTTTGGTACACACAATAAATATAAGAGAACAGTACACTCACAAATCACACTCCTATAACACTACACACACTTATTATTTAAAGAAACAAGCAACAACATGTCCAATGGATAGGTTTAACCCGTAATCTGAATGGGCTTAGCTTCGGGCTTCTTAATCTCCTCTTTAGGAACAGTAACAGTAAGCACACCATTTTCCATAGCAGCCTTCACATCATTAACCTTAGCATTTACCGGCAACCTGAAACGGCGGAGGAAACTCCCTTGACTCCGTTCAACACGATGCCAAGTGTCGTTCTTGTCTTCCTTTTCACTTTTCCTCTCTCCGCTTATCTTCAGCACACGATCTTCTTCTATTTCAACTTTCACTTCTTCCTTCTTCACTCCGGGTAGATCGGCCTTGAACACGTGTGCCTCAGGCGTTTCCTTCCAGTCAATGTGTGCGTTGGCGAAAGCCGCCGTCTCGTTGGTGGTTCCGGTGGCGGATGTTGGCAGTTGGAAGTTGTGGAATGGGTCCCATAAGTCTAGAGAAAATGGATCGAATACGTTGTTAGAAATAATGAAAGATTATTTCTATTAAAGTTGTTCCAATAGAGTTTGATTTTGAATTTAAATTCGAAGTACATAACATTTCATGAAAGGGTGCATGACATTTTATTTGAACCATTGCAAATGTTCATTAGAGAGTGTTGTTTCATGAAGAGTTGCAAACTTCTGAAACGACAAATGTATGGCTATAAATATATGATTGTTACTTCGAAATTAACACTCCAAAAATCCGATATCCTCTTCTATATATAATTCCAACGTTTTCCTTGCATTCGAATCTTCACCAGTCTTGTGCAGTTTCGAGAAAAAGGCTGACTTATCCTGGGTATTCAGGCCGTTCCAACTCTAAGACAATTTGAGAGTGTGCTTGAAATACTTTTAAGGAAAGTGACTTCGTTCGCGATTCAGTCTGGATCCATTAAAAATTGCAGAATTAACTAACAATCTTAAAAGTATTTATATCATGGATTCCGACGCTGCTGTTTCTAGCATCAAAGTTATGAATCAGGATCTGGTAAAATTGGATCGCTTTGATGGAAACAACTTTACCAGATGGCAAGACAAGATGACATTCCTGCTTACTGCACTCAAGGTTCACTATGTCTTGAATCCTGATCTGCCACCGATTCCAGAACCAACTGAAGATGATTCTGACCAACTCAAGAAGGAGCGCATGCTGCGAAAGGAGGACGAATTACTATGCCGTGGACACATTCTGAACACACTGTCTGACCGTCTATACGACCTGTACACCGACAATCCTTCGGCTAGAGACATATGGAATTCGCTGGAGTTTAAATTCAAAGCCGAAGAAGAAGGTACGAAGAAGTTCTTAATTTCAAAATATTTTGATTTTAAATTTATTGATTCTAAGCACATACTTCCTCAAGTGCACGAATTGCAAGTCCTGGTGAACAAAATCAAGGCAGTGAAAATAGACATTCCTGAAACTTTTCAAGTTGGTGCTATCATTGCTAAGTTACCGGCTTCGTGGAAAGGCTATAAAAAGAAACTGTTGCACAGTTCTGATGATTTTTCTTTGGAGAAAATCCAGAAACATCTTCTAATCGAGGAGGAATCGAAGGAAAGGGAAAAATCAGAATCTGCGGGTCTTTCCAAAGCCAATGCTGTGTCCAACAAGGAAAAGAAAAAACATGATGTCAAGAAAAGTCACCTCGCGCCAAAAAGGGAACATAACAAGTTCAAGAATTCTGGTGGTCCGAGGGGTCCTAAGAATGGATGCTTTGTATGTGGAAAACCTGGACACTATGCTCGAGATTGCAGGAACAATAAAGCAAAAAACGAGATCAATGCAGTCAATGCTAATGATGACATAATTGCTACTGTGAGCGAAATTATGGCAATCAAAGGCAAAGTCCAAGGCTGGTGGTATGATACATGTGCTACGGTTCATGTCTCGTATGACAGGGCTGCATTCAAAACATATTCTGAGACAAATGATGGACAAGAAGTACAAATGGGAAATGAAGTACGATCTAAAGTTGTTGGAACCGGATCGGTCGAACTCAACTTCACTTCTGGAAAGAAAGTTACTCTTGTCAATGTACTTCATGTTCCAGACATGAATAGGAATCTTGTTAGTGGGGATTTATTGGGAAAACCGGGTATTAAATCTGTGTATGAATCGGGCAAACTTATTTTGACCCGTAATGGTGTATTTGTTGGAAAAGGATATTCCGCTGAAGGAATGATCAAATTATGTATTACCAATAATATGATTAATGAAATTTCTAATTCTGCTTACATGCTTGATTCAGTTACTTTATGGCACAATAGATTAGCACATATTAGTATTAGTTCAATGAAGAGACTAATAAAATTTGGCTTGATATCATGTAATATCAAAAATTTCAATAAATGTGAATTATGTGTTAAATCAAAGATGATTAAGAAACCTTTCAAAAGTGTTGAAAGAAATACAAATCTGCTTGATCTTGTACATTCAGATTTGTGCGAATTCAATGGCATGTTGACCCGTGGGGGAAATAGATATTTCATTACATTCATTGATGATTGTTCTAGATACACATATGTATATCTCTTAAAGCATAAAGATGAAGCTTTTAATGCTTTTAAAATTTATAAAGCAGAAGTGGAAAATCAATTAAGTAGAAGTATAAAAGTCCTTAGGAGTGATAGGGGCGGTGAATACTTTTCTACTGAATTTGATACGTTTTGTGAAGAACACGGTATAATACATGAATGTTCGGCGCCTAGAACACCACAACAAAATGGCATAGCCGAAAGGAAAAATCGAACATATCAAGAAATGATGAATGCAATGTTAATGCATTCTGAACTACCTTTCAATTTGTGGGGTGAAGCTTTATTATCCGCTTGTCACATAATTAATAGAATTCCTTTAAAGAAAACTGGAATTTCTCCATATGAAGTATGGAAAAACATAACACCAAATATTGGCTATTTTAAGGTGTGGGGGTGTGTGGCATACTACAAAAACATGGATCCTAAGAGAACCAAGTTGGGTCCTCGAGGGATAAGATGTGCCTTTGTAGGATATGCACAAAATAGCAAAGCATATAGACTTTTAAATTTAGAGTCTAATGTTATTGTTGAATCTCGGGATGTAGAATTCTTTGAAAATCTTATCACTAAGGATAAAGATTTAGAGTCGGCCATAAATAAAGAATCTTGTGAAAAAGATTCTTCTCGGATTGTAGAAATACAACCTGAAGGCACTTCTCGAATCATTGAATCACAACCTGAACCTAGGATAAGCAAAAGAGTCCGGAAACCAAAGAACCTAGGACCAGACGAAATTGATTCTCAATCCATTTCATTTTATCTGGTTGAGGGGAATAATACAAAGTTTATTAAAAGCATTCCGGTAATTCTTCAAGTAGGGGAAGAACCCAAAACTTATAAGGAAGCAATAGCTTCAAGAGACTCCTCTTTTTGGAAAGATGCTATCCGAGATGAAATGGATTCAATAATGTCCAACCACACTTGGGAACTTGTTGATTTACCAAAGGGATCAAGACCCATTGGATGCAAGTGGGTGTTTAAAAAAAAAATATCACAGTGATGGTACATTAAACACTTATAAAGCAAGATTAGTGGCAAAAGGATTTAGACAAAAGGAAGGTATAGATTATTTTGACACTTATGCACCTGTAGCAAGAACAACCACTATAAGGTTGTTATTTGCTTTAGCATCTTTGAATGATCTGATTGTTCATCAAATGGATGTTAAGACAGCGTTCCTAAATGGAGATCTCGATGAGGAAATCTACATGGAACAACCAGAAGGATACGTCCTTCCTGGAAATGAACGAAAGGTGTGCAAACTTGTCAAATCTCTATATGGCTTAAAACAAGCACCAAAACAATGGCATCAAAAGTTTGATTCTACAATAATGTCAAATGGATTTATTCCTAATTCTTGTGACAAGTGTTTATATACAAAAGTAAATAATAACACTGTAATATTCTTGTGTCTTTATGTTGATGACATGCTAATAATTAGCAACAAACTTAATGGAATTTTAGAAACAAAAAGGTTTCTAACTTCCACTTTCAAGATGAAAGATCTTGGACTTGTTGACACAATTTTAGGAATAAAAGTTAAGCGAAATAGTGGGGGTTATGAACTTAACCAAACACATTATATTGAGAAAATGCTTGATAAGTTCAAACACCTGAAATTTAAGGAAGTCACTACTCCATTTGATCATGTAATCAAACTTGAAAAGAATGATGGAAGAGCAGTGGCTCAATTAGAATATGCAAGTGCGATTGGCTGTCTTATGTACTTAATGCAATGTACCAGACCCGATATATCGTTTGCAGTTAGTAAAATGAGTAGATTTACTAGTAATCCAAGTAATGAACATTGGAAGGCAATCACGAGGATATTTGGTTATTTGTTGAAAACCAAAGATCTTGGCCTTCATTATGGTAGGTTTCCTGCTATATTAGAAGGATATACTGATGCGAGTTGGATCTCTAATGTGGGAGATCATAAATCCACAACTGGGTGGATATTTACCCTAGCTGGAGGAGCGATTTCTTGGAAGAGCAAGAAACAAACATGCATCACTCTTTCGACCATGGAATCAGAGTTCGTGGCTCTCGCTTCCGCTGGTCAAGAGGCAGAGTGGTTAAGGGATCTTCTTTTGGAAGTTCCTTTGGCTAAAGACAATGTTTCAAAAGTGATGATACACTGCGATAGTCAGGCCACTTTGGCAAGAGCATTTAGCGAAGTGTATAATGGAAAGTCTAGGCATATAGGACTTAGACATTCGTTCGTGAGAAAACTGATTAAGGATGGAATCATTTCACTCACGTATATACGAACAAACTATAATTTGGCTGATCCGTTTACTAAGCCACTGGCCAGAGACTTAGTAAAAACAACCTCGAGAGGTATGGGGTTGAAACTCCTTGAGTAAGAGTACCGACAACGACGGTAACCCAATCCTAAGTTAACAGAACATTAACTTTAAGATTTTCAATGGGTAATAACAAGTCGTTGATTTGGATAATTGTCTAACATTTCGTGATTATGTTGACCTTGGAAATGAGGGTTGAGTTTTATTTTAAACTCTTAATGAAGTTCAATACCGAGGGTACGTATCTATTGGAAACAGATACAATATGAACTTCACCTATGTGAATTCTGAGATGGTGCCGTCTCAAAGTGAGAGTTGGAGTTTCTCTCATAAAAAATTCATGAAACAGGATAGCACATGGCCATAAATAAGTGCTAAGCGAGTTATGCAGAGGAAGAATCTTTAAGGAGTGTGTGTAAGGTAACACCGGTCTATTCATATGGATTCATGGTTTAAAAGCATTGCTATCTAATATTCCGATTAAACTTTGTGTTATCCTTACTAAGGTTAAGTTTAAAATCGAAAGATACTTAACTGTACTAACACTTCTTATGTCTTATTTCTGGAATTATTATTTTTGTCATTATTAGAACAAGTGGGGGATTGTTAGAAATAATGAAAGATTATTTCTATTAAAGTTGTTCCAATAGAGTTTGATTTTGAATTTAAATTCGAAGTACATAACATTTCATGAAAGGGTGCATGACATTTTATTTGAACCATTGCAAATGTTCATTAGAGAGTGTTGTTTCATGAAGAGTTGCAAACTTCTGAAACGACAAATGTATGGCTATAAATATATGATTGTTACTTCGAAATTAACACTCCAAAAATCCGATATCCTCTTCTATATATAATTCCAACGTTTTCCTTGCATTCGAATCTTCACCAGTCTTGTGCAGTTTCGAGAAAAAGGCTGACTTATCCTGGGTATTCAGGCCGTTCCAACTCTAAGACAATTTGAGAGTGTGTTTGAAATACTTTTAAGGAAAGTGACTTCGTTCGCGATTCAGTCTGGATCCATTAAAAATTGCAGAATTAACTAACATACGTTGGGACGAATTCCTGTACCGAAGACTCTTGGAATTATGGACATTATGATTATTCAGAAAATAGTAATGGCAAAAGAGTGAAAGTATTTCTGTTTGTTGATTATTTGGTGATGAAGAATTGAAGATGGTGGGTGAGTATATATAGTTGTGTAGGATGTTTTGGTTATTAAAGGTGATGTTCACGATGCTTCATGAAAGGTTTAGAGCGTTCTGCAAACTGTTAATCAAAGTGACATGCCAGCCAGATTGGAATTATGTAGTCCTTTCTCGAACATTGGAGGAGAGTTAGGTTTTTATTTTTACTTATCTAACCATTATGAAAAAGTGGATAAAATATATGCCCTCTTACTTTTGCTTTTAATTTTTATTTTATAAAACTGCCACTATATTTAGATTTTTTATACTAATAACTAATGTTTACTAATTGATCATTAATATAAAATAATTAAATATGTTTCATTAATTTAAATCAATATATTTTTATTTGAATACACTATTAGTATATTATAATTTAATTGTTTGTGTTAAAAATCAAATTAAAGTAAATCTAAAATTCAATCTCACCAAATATCTAAACATGTAAAGCTTATATATTTAATGATATAAAATAAATTATCAATCTATTTATGAATCTATTTATTGTATTTCAAATATTAAAATTTATTTAACTGATATGAAATATTATAATTTGACAGATAATTATGATATATTTAAATTCATTAATTTTCTTTGATAAAACTTAAACTAACATTAAATTTAAGACTCATGTTGGTTAGAGACGGCAACTAATTAGTAAATTTAAGACTCAAATTTCATAAGAGATAGTTGAAAAACAATTTTTGGTGTCACTTATGAATTGTGATCAGGGAAAGTGATGATGGATCTTGAGAGTTTGATTTTAATATAATCATAAAAGACATAATAAATAGGAAAATAATTTAATACCAAATTCAATACAATCAATATTCTACTAAAAGACAATTTGGTGGAGGAGGAATTAAGTTATGTTCAACGATGAAATTAATGATTCGGTGTTTGTATTCTATAGAATTATTCTCTTCATGTCTTGGTGGTGGTTTCATAATAGGGTTAAACATTGTTCTAAATGTAATTATTACGAATGGTGTAAATTTCTTTAGCTTTGTTTTTTGTTCGTTGGTGTTTGGTTTTGGAATTGTTCGATAACTAGTGGTTTAACACATTGTGGAGAGTTTGATATTGAAAATTCAAGTCGGTATTTGTCCAAGATTAAAAAGAGTCGGTTGAGAAAGACCATTTTCCAGTGTGACACTTGTGAATTGTGATTTGTGAAGGTGATGGTGGACATCTGGGAGTCTGATTGTTGAATTTTTTTAATATCTATGTTTGTTAGTCCTTTTTACATGATATGGATGATTCAATGTTGAAAATTAAAGATGATGTCCGCTCAGGGTTGGAAAGATTCAACTAAGAAAAACTCTTCAAAGTGTGATACTTGTCAATTGTAATATGGGATGGTGATGATGGAACTCTAAGAGTCTGAATGTTGAAAATTTTCAATTTATATGTTTGTTAGTCCATTTTACACGATTTGGATGGACTGATGTTACAAAATTGATTTGATGTTCGTTCAGGATTTGAAATAGTCCGTTGGTAAAGACCCTTTATAGTGTGACACTTGTGGATTGTGATTTGGGAAGGTGATGGTGGATCTGCGGGAGTCTAATTGTTGAATTATTTGAATTTATATATTTGTTAGTCATTTTTACACATTGTGGACGATCTAACGTTGAAAATTAAAGTAGTTGTTCGTCCAGGGTTGTAAATAGTAAATTAAGAAGGACATTTTATGGTGTGACACTTGTGAATTGTGATATGGGAAGGTGATGATGGACCTCCATGAGTTTGATTGTTGAAAATTTTAAATTTCTATGTTTGTTTGTCCTTTTTACAAGTTGTGGACAATCAAATGTTGAATATTTATTTCAGTGTTCGTCGGGGTTGCAAAGAGTCAGTTAAGAAGGATATTTTATAGTGTGACACTTGTGAATTGTAATCTGGGAAAGTAATGGTGGACATGCATAAGTTTGATTGTTGAAACTTATTAATTTCTATGTTTGTTTGTCCTATACACTTTGTGGACGGTCCGATGTCTAAAATTCAAGTTGTTGTCCATCAAGGGATGGAAATAGTTGGTTAAGAAAGACCATTTCTAGTGTGAAACTTGTGAACTATGATCTGAAAGATGATAATGGACCTCTAGGAGTCTAATTGTTAATGTGTTTAAATTTATATGTTATAGTCCATTATACAGGTTGTGGACAATGTGATGTTGAAAATTTGATTCAGTGTTCGTTCAAGGTTGGAAAAAATCAATTGAGAATGATCCTTTTTTGCTAGAAGGTCTGATACTTGATGAGTCAGCAACAACGTTTTTGGCGGATGGATCAGAAATCATTTTCTCCATTTGAGTGTAATTTCCGTTGTGATTCGTGACTTTGATTTAAAAGGAAACCGTAGAAATTTGTAGGAATCAGAAGTTGATTCCTACAAACGATGTTAGTGTTCCGCTAGGAAATCATAAATGCTTGGTGAAATGGTGGAATAAAGTCTTTATGTGGTGAAACAGATCTCGATGTAGTGATGCATGGTGAATCTACAAGATTAACAAGGTTCACTTCGATATCCAAGCCAGTGAGAGAATGAATAGTAAATGTGAATTATGATTCAAAAAATATATCATATTTAAGAACAATTATAAGCGTCTATTGCTTCCCATTGTAGAATACGGGAGGTCGTCCGATAATATCTAATGTGAGATGATAGTAATGACATGCGTCTAGTGTGAGACTCCATAGTAAAAGTGAACCATAGTTTTAATGCCTTGGTGAAGTGACTTTGAAATTAACTTGCTCTTTTATACATGTGGTCAGTCTTCCCATAAACTGATAAATTGATGGAACCGATTGATAGATAAAGAAACAATTCTGATTTTTGTTGTGATAATCCATTATTGAAGTAGGTGGGATCTTGATTGCCTTCTAATTTTAATGTTAATAGCTTATTGCATTTTTTTTTTAGATTCCCCTTATGAAGTGTTTTAGTAACTATTAGTCAAGGATTAAACAAATCTACTCGCACTAAAAAAAATCATATTAGCTACCAAAATATTGCTACTAATAAATATCCAAGTTAATTTGACATTGATTGAATGTTTTTCAGCTACAAATAAAATTTCTATAGCAAAGGATTATATATTTATAAAGTTTAATTAAATGTTGATTATTTTAATTTTCAGCATTTGATTAAAAATGACCAAAATAAAAAATTATAATTAAGTCATTTCTATGATTGATGATGAAACATTTTAGAATACGAATATTAAATTAAAGGTAAAATAAATATAAATTATAGAAGAAAATTTCCCTTTCACTATGCTAGGGTTCCAATGACCATGGCCAAAAGGGGCGTCGACCGATCAAAAAATAGGTGGTGGCGCGTCAGAGAATAATGGAAAGGAAAATTATCATGCAGGCTATTGTTTAACAAGATCATACTGAAGTTGTAGCAAAGGAGGGAGAAGAAAAGAAGCAAGAACCTTCATCATCTGGTGTCATAGGTAAACCGATTACAACTAATGAATGTATGACTAAGAAGTTTATAATCTCACATGCATGTGTTTTCGTAGAAGTAGATATCACACAAAAGCCAAGAGAAAATCAGGTATTGAGGGTCACAATGGTAAGTTACTAGAGCAAAAAATTGACTAAGAATGGAAACCAATATACTACCAATCTTGTCTGAGACTATGACATGACTACTTTGAACAAAAGATTATCCCTAAAAAATCTACGATATGGAAGGTTTGGAAACTTGTGATCATCTAACCAATAATGGAGGTAAACCATGAAACTTGATCACCAAGCCAATTGTGGAGGAGAGTGTTGCAACTCAAAATACCGAGAGCACACATGATGAGAACTAGATATTGGTCACCTCATGTAAAAGATACAAAGGTAAATAGTAGATTATTAGTACGCCAAAAAATACCCAAATCAAAAGTCACCAGAATAGCTTTACACCAAGGTCCCATGATTGTCACATGGAAAGTTAGGGGCTTAAATAATGAAGCAAGGAATATATGTTAGCTCATATCTCTCTAATTTTAATGTTCCTGTCATTGCTTTATTGGAAACCAGAGTCAAGAAATAAAATGAAGATAGAATAAGAAACAAATTTGGAACCAACTGGAATTATGAGGATAGCTACACATATAATGATAATGGGAGGATATGGCTTTTGTGGAAGCATAATGAAGTGGTTGTGAAGGTGATGAAAATACCAGAACAATATATCCATGCAGTGATTTAGAGTTTAGATCAATCTCTTTTTTGTACTATAACTGTAATTTATGCTTTCAATAAAATTGAGAAGCGAAAAATATTGTGGAAAGAGCTTGAAACCTTGGGCAGAAATATGATATCTCCTTAAATAACTATGGGAGATTACAACACCTTTTGTGTGCTTGATCTTACTATTTATGATACAGTGGAATGAACATCCCTTACTCACATTATGTCAGAGCTTGGCTTCCCTCAAAATTTTCATCAAGTGGATTTTGGAATGTGTAACAATCGTCCCTTATTGGTTCTCCATCAATGGTGTCCCTTCTAGAATTCTTAAAGCTATAAGAGGGTTAAGATAAGGAGATCACGTCTCATCCCTTTTGTTTGTTCTCATCATGGAATACCTTTATAGAATCCTACAAGGTCTAAGTATGAACCAGAATTTTAATTTACATCCTAGATGCGAGAAATTAAAGATTCTTAGCGTATGTTTTGCTGATGACATATTACTGATTGTGAGAGAGGATTTATGTTCTATGAAGTTGATTACGAAAAGGGTAAAAGACTTTTTTGGCAGCTACTGGCTTAAATTTTAGTATCCCCAAAAGTAAAATTTACTTTGGGGGTCGATGATGATACCCGTAAGCTCATTCAACAGTAGATTGATTTTGATATAGGTACAATGCCCTTTAAATAATTGGGGGTCCCACTGGAAAGTAGTAAATGATCTATATCTCATCGTCAACCTTCGATCGAGAAGATGTTTGTGCGTTTTAACCATTGGAGCACTAAACTTCTCTCATATGCAGGCAAATTCCAGCTTGTTAAAAATATTACTTTCTCAATTGAAAATTATTGGATGCAAATCCGGTGGCCAAGGATCATATAAGTGATCCCCCTCTACAGGTGGTTTGAATCTGATATCCCTCATGGAGTGGAACAAAGCAACAATTGGGAAACTCTTTTGGAATGTATATGCCAAGAAAGATATATTGTGGATAAGTTGGATTCACATATACTACCTAAAAAAATGAGGCCTCACTACCTTTACTCATATTGTGAATTGTTCATGGCTTCTTAAAGCTATGTTCAAACATCGTGATGTGCTCATGCAGTCTACAATGTGGAAGTCACTTCAAACTACAAGGAGGTACGAAAGCATGTATACCATATGATGAAAGGTACCAAGCCTAAAGTGAATTGGAGAAAGAAAATTTATGGGAATCATGCTAGACCAAGAGTGACGTTCATTCTTTGATTAACTTGTCAGGATAGATTTCCCACTAAAGATAGATTACACCGCTTTGGAACTGCCATCGATGATAAATGTGTGTTTTGCGGTTTACATGAAAGTTATAATCACCTTTTCTTTGATTGCAATGTGACCAAAGGAAAGTGGATCCAAATTCTTATGTGGATGAATATCACTCCTATTCCACGGGGTTGAAATAATGAGTTGAGCTGGATTTGCAAAATGACACGTGGTAATGGTTGCAGGAAGAGACTTCTGAAGATTGCTATATCTGAAATTGTGTACACTATTTGAACAACTAGAAACAAGATTATTTTTCAGATACAAGACGATTTATTTTCTCCACAATAGAGATATTATTTATATGATTCTTTTAAGAGCTGATATTGATAGAAAATTTGTTATGTATTATAATAGAATTTGATTGATAGTAAACATTTTGTCTGCTAGTCGATGTAGTCTCCTGGTTGTTTGGATCCGCGAATCAGCTTTGTATTCATTGACTAATATATATTGTTTTTTCAATAAAAAATAATTAAACAAAAGCTTAAAATGTATTTTTGGTCCACCTACTTTTATGGTTTTAAGTTTTAGTCCATCAATTTTAAAAAATAATTTTTTTCCCCTTAATTTTGCATCACGTGAAATTTAGTTGGTCTCCCTCCAATGATGATTAGGACAACAATTTTTTTTTAATAAGTTGCTAATACCGACTATGATAATTTATTTATTAATGTTTTTTATTTAGAATTAATGAATTATTAATATTTTTAATTGTTTTTGTAGAAATTTATTTAAAAATTAATTAGTACAAATTTTAAATTAAATTATATTGAACCTAATATTCTTGCAAATTCAAGAAATCCACAAGTTGACACAAATATAAGCTATTTTATGCTTTATAAACACTTAAAAAGAGTAAGTCAATCGATGTGGAATTACTGAGAAATAAAATCAATAAAATCCTAGACTGCAGTCTATCTTCAGTAAATGAAAGAAAGAAGGATGGTGGCTTGTTGTTTAAAATACCAAAACCTTCTCTGCATTGTCAAGGATCAAGAGAGTAGAGAGGTGTAAACTAGATTTGAAGATGAAAATCAAATGGTTCATTAACACCATATACATCATTTTCTACCACAAAGATATTCCCTTACAACTTAAAGTGCACAAGACAAACAACCATTCAATGCCATTAGTTAACCTACATTACTTGTAATATTGTAATATTTTTGTCTTCTTTATGCTTCCTTGATTATCATTAGTTAACTTGCATTATGAAATAAGAATTATCTTTTACGAATAGAAACATTTTAAAAATTACGTTCTTTTTGTTACTTTTTTTAATTTTGTCTTGAATTTTAATCCCGATCAATTTGAAAATAATTTTAGATGATACGACGCTTGTTTTGATAATGTGTCAATTTCTATTTGTTCAAGTATATTTCCAAGTTATATCATTTCATTTAAAATTTAATTTATTATTAATTCAATTTTAATAAATCAAATAATTAAAAATCAGAATAAATAAAACATTGAACAAATAATTAAAAAATCACTCATGTTTTTTTTCTGATTTATGTTTTTTTAGCATTAACACTTCAGAGTTAAGATTATTTTCCTTCTTATTTTTCTTAAATCTTAAGTGCTTTAATAGTTGTTGCCCTGCATCAAAACAACTTTATATTTCTGAAGTTGAGTCTATGTGGTTGTCTCTTCTAAGTTTTGTTTGTAGAATTATAATCCATTGGCTAGCAACTCAACATCATTGTCTTCAAGTGGAGGATCACACGATGGGACAAAGTTATATTTTTGGTTAGCTACTCAACATCATTACCATCAAGTGGAGGATTGCACAATAGGCAATACGTTGTATTTTTGAAGTGGTTCTTTACTAAGATGTTCATGAGTTATAAATACTTTGTTGTTAGATGCTTTCTTAAAATTGTTGTAGTGTAACACTTGCTTTAACGTGAGAAGTTGAAAGTGTAGAGTGAGTGTAAAGATATATAAATATGAAATATAATTTTAAATGTGAAAAATTCTATATATGTGTGTAGTCAAATCACAACAAAACTCCAACTAATTATATTTAATAGAGATTGACTACCAACTAGATAGTGTATTTGCCGTAGCAAATTGAAAATTTTATTGTAGTGTCTTTGTATCCTATTGAAGGTAAAACTTTTGGTTGTGACGAGAAAACTACACGTCAGACTTTAATTTGCTTAGTAATATGCAAACCTAGGTGATTTGATTCTAGTGTGAATTTAAAAAACGAAATTAAGTACTAGTGTGATTTTATTTTTTTCTGGGCCAACTCTGATTTGGTGGGAGCTTTGGTGTTGTTCTGGATTTAATTGTGGTCTGTAATAACATTGTATTGGTGCTGCTTCTCTAGAGTATGCCTTATGCCTAGTTGAACTTATTGATTAATTGTGTTAAAAAAAAAAAAAACTCCAGAGACAAACAAAAAGCAAAAAGCAAGATATAATGGGACAATGCACTTATTAGTGATTTTGATTTTTGTGTCGGGCATATTCGATCATGTTCTAGTCTCATCTTTTCTTATTATTGGGATATTAACTTTTTAATAATTTTATTGTCATCTTCTTAATACGAATACTCTGTTTTCAAACTCTTTCATACACTCTTTTATATTAGTTTAAATACGTGGAATTCTACCATATTATATGGAGTCTAATCTAAAGTGAGAGACTCACAGATATTTCAATTAATAAAATAATAAATATTTAAGAGAGTGTGGCTAATACTTCTTAAAATTATGAAGGATAAATGCAATTTATATTTGATTTCTATTTTGGAAGAGATAAAATAATTGATTTTGATGTATTAGGTTAATAATAATAATAATAATAATAATAATAATAATAATAATAATAATAATAATAATAATAATAATAATAATAATAATGAGAATAAGAAGGTTGAAGAAGAATGATTGATGAAGCATGATGCTGCAAATAGAGAGTGAGAGAGATGAAGCTTGAAGAGGGTGGTGAAGAATGAGAAGTGAAATCCCAAAATGGAAAAAAAATGAGGGGGACCAAGATGAAGATTATGAGTTTTTGATTTATAGAGCTGCAGGGTGAGGGTATTTTGGTGATTGCACAGATAAATTCGGTTACAAGTTGGTTATGAACTGTTTTCAGTTTGTTATGATTCTGCAACTGAATTTTTGTATTGTGATTCTCTGTTGTGAGCATTGGGATTTTGTAACTGATTTTTGAGTCTTGATTTTTTTGTTATTGCACTTTGCAGGTTTGTGGTATTAAAGCTGAGTTTGAAGAACAAAATTAAAGAAGAGTTTTGGTGATGAGATTTTATATCTTGTTAAGTTTTTCTGTTACATCAGTTAGTTTAAACTGATTTTCTGTTAGAGAAAGATCAAGAGAAAGGATGAAATGTGTCCTCTAAAAATTCTGCAAGACTTTTTCTTGTATGAGCTTCTTCTAAAAAAAATCAATATAGTTATTCTCCTCATTCTCTGTTGTGAGTATTGAGAAATCAGATTCTGGGAGCTTGCTGATGGGGAGCGTTGACGATTGAAGAGTGAAGAGATTAGAGGATTCCTGAAAGAGGTTTTGTTATGATGATTTTGAAGAGTGGAGATTTCTGGTTCAAATCATTTGAGATTTTCTGTTAAGTTATTAGTTGTACACTTTTCTGTTATGAGTTTTCCCCTATTATGTTGTAATTAACGAATCCTTCTAAAACAATACATGGACTTCGATTCCTCTAGATAGCCATTAATAATTTTCGATATAAAGTATCCACAAATAATAAATTGGAAGAATACTTGGCTGAAAATGGATCCAAATTAAATTTAGAACAAAGGTTTGCAAAATTTGGTCTTAAGAAAATGGATTAAAAAGGACCTGAGAATAACATTCAAAAATAAAAAATTAATTGGTTTAAAAGAGAAATGGGCTTAAAAGTCGGGTGTAAAATGGATTATGGACAATGGATCTAAATGGAATAATGAACATGGGTTTTTTAGAAGGTGTTATGACAACAAATGGGCTTGAAATTATGACCGTGGATTTAATTTCTATTTGAACCCCGCGTGCAAGTTTGAACCACTTGATTATTGTTGAATCGATAATCCACTTTAAAATAATCAATAAACCTTTCATTTCACGCTTGACTGATGAATTACATTCGTCAACATACAACTGATTCACTTGAAAATCCATAACTTAACATATCAAGACTTTCCTTGACTTAATGAAAACCAAACTGCCCACTGTATGACGCTGACCTTACGGTGAAGAAGAATGCTCGATATCGCTTCGAAGCGGAACCCTAACACCATTAACTTTTGTTATGGAAATCTTGCCTAGTCCAAACACAAAGAATAGAGAACCCGAATTCATTTTCTCTTGATGTGCTGATAAAGAGTTAAACCCTAATTTACAGCTTTCTTAGCCTAGCACTTGATGACATTGAGAAACTTTGAAGAAGGTGAACCTTGATACAAAAATATATGATGTGGGGAGCTCAACTTTTGCCCTAATCTCAAGTGTAATAACTAGACAAATCACATTCGAATAGAAAATCTAGATCACAAGGGAATGATTAGATCTCATGTCTTGGGAGCCAATGAAATGCATGATTATGATTTTATGGCCTAATGGAGATGTGGATGAATGCAAACACAAGCCAATTAGTGGTAATGAATAAGAGGGAAAATTTTGGGGTGTTACAGCAGGTGTAACACTCTAATTTTTGTCCCTAATATTTTTGCTTTCATTTGCATCATTTGCATACAAACAAGATCACGCATTGGTTCTTCGATCCTTCTTGGTTGCAGGTTTATGCCTCACAGGGGATCACCATTGCTTTTGTGTGCCTTTTATTTGTTTAGGTTTACTAATATCTAATCAAAATCAAAAAATATTTTGTTTTCCATCTTTTACTAAATTTTTCAGGAAGAAAGCAAAAATATCATAACAGTTCCTCAGCTCGAACAAATTTCATCTAAACAAAGTCAAAGTTGACATGCAATCAATTCAAATTCATCTGATCAAGGATTCCCAAGTTTTATTGATTATTAATCAAGGAATCCCAAGGTTCATGTGATTATTTTCATATCTTCTTTGACAAGCAAAAGAATCGAACTGGAACCACAACACCACCTCAAAAAGCAAATATTTTTTATTTTTTACAATGAGTAACCGGTTAACGCATAGGCAGTAACCGGTTACCAGCGTGAAATTTTGAAGAAAAAAATGGCAGTAAATTCAAAATTTACATTTTTGGCACCAATTTCATTTTGATCACATGTGGAATATTCTTGACCATCTCCATTCAATTCTCATACATTATCAAATTTAATTCTCACCATGTACCTTCATTAATCACCACTATTTTGCTAATTTCCCTCCAAATCTAATTTCTAAATCTAATCTTGATCTCCCAAACCTACTTCTATTCCACCAAATTTCTATACCTAAACTCTTTACATAGGACCCTCATTTCACTCATTTAGAGAAGCTTTTGAGAGCCAAAAAACCTCTTGCAAATTATATCCCCAACCACCAAAATTCACCAAAGATCAATTTCTTATTTTGAAAGTTATCAAGAATTCACGTTGAATTCTTGATTGTCTTTGAGCTAAACCTTCATCATTTTCTTTTTTCTTCATCAATTTCAGTAGATCAAGCTTTCTTGTGGAGTAATTTGGATTTGTTCTAATCCTTGACGTGGTAATTCATCTCACACAGTTGTTACACATTCATCTTCATCATCCAGAATGTAGATCTTTGGTGACTCTTATACTCGATCCTTTTGGATCTCTTTTTATATTTTGATTGCTGGTTTTTGCTGTGTTATTACTCTATAATTCGTGAAAGTTCAGATCTATGATCACAAGGTGTTTGAAAAATGTTTTGAAAGGGGATCATTCCGAATTTTGCACTAATTTTTAAATTCGCGCGCAGAGTAACCGGTTAATGCCTAGGCGGTCACCGATTACTCAGTGTTAAATTTGAAAAATCTGAGTTTTTTCAACTAAGTAATCGGTTAACGTATAGGTGTTAACCGGTTATCTCTTAGTCATAATGACATTTTTGTTAATTTTTGGGGTTGTTTTAATTTCTTTTTGCTTCTTTTTCCCCTCCTTTCATATTTTAACCTTGGGCTACCTTTTTAGACGAATTCCTCTTTAATACCAATGGACTTCGGATATCGATTAGAGTGGATTAACATTCATTAATTCAAATCTATCTTCAAGTGAATTGTAAAATTCATGAGAGGTGCTTTGGATTAGTGACATGTTTTTTCAAGCTTGAATATATCAATTAGAGGTGATTGATCTTAAAGATGGAAGGACTTTAAAAGCGCATTTCAATTTGGTTCTTCTCCATCCCCTCCCTCTAATTCTCCTTTTTATTTTTGATCGATGAAATTCTTATGGGTTGTGGGATTCCTTTGTTGAATTCATAATCAAGACTAGATCGCTACCTATTTTCTTTACGTGCGACATTGTTTTCAGATGACAACTTATATGTTATTCATCTAACATGTATTAACACAAATAATAGTTACCTTAACTGGTATTGATCGGCCCCGATGTAGGGTAACTTCTATATAACTTACTTAGCGATTGCTTAACATAACGTTACATTTTTCCCTCTCTATGCTTATTGGCATTTGTACTTTTGTGGCCCGAACCTTGATTGGTTGTTTAAGCCCAAGCATGGTTGGTCTTTGTACTAAGTTCATAATTCTCAAATTTGTTGTTGTAGAGGCTTTGATTCTATCAATCTTCTGACAAGTTTTTTTAACTAGTGACTTGAGTACATAGGTCAACCATATAGTGCAAAACGTAAGATGGAATTCACTTTGAGCTTTTGGCTTTGTTACTTTTTATGGATGATTAAGTTCACCACATTATTGTATATTATTATATTGCTTTTATTTTCTTCTTTCTCCCTATCCTTTTTACTTTATCTCTTTCTCTCTTCGCTCTTTTACTTTTAGTATGCTTTATATCATCCATTATTATGTTTATGTTTATGTCATTATCTCTTTATGCTTTTCTTTTCTTTTTGTCCTTTGGACACCAAAAACATTAATAAAGGCCTAAACCTCTAAGAACTTGTGTTCCTAATCTTGGACTATGGTTACTATCCTTTACATTGGACTTTGAGTTTTGGACTTAGATTCTAGCACACCTTCTATTTGCTTTGATCATTATGGAGTTGGCACCTTAGCCTTTATTTGGCCACTAGCTAGCTTGTGCTTATAATGATGGAATTCTTTTGCTTATGCTTTGAAGTGTCTTCTAGTGATTAGATCTTTCCTCCCTTATCTTTTTTCTTTTATTTTAGGGTAGTCTCTTAATCTACTCCCTTTCTTTAATTTTCAAAACCTTCTCCCTTTTTCAAAGGACTCTTCTTTTAAATCTTTCACCACTTTAATAATTCAAACCTTGACTTTTGTCAAGTGGCTTTTACTTCTTTTTTTCTTTTAATAAATGTTAATGAACTTAATCATGTTAAATTTAATTCAAAAATTAAAAAGAAACAAACTCATTCAAGTTGTTTTGTGCCTTTGTGCACTCTTTTCTTTTCAAATTTAGACTATGAGTCATTTTTTCTAGTCGGGTGTAAGTCTCCCAATCTCCATGGTTGTAGTTTGATGTAATTGAGTCTCTTTTCATTTGTGGGGGTTTAGTAGCATACTCATCAATTTTATCCGAGTTGGCGCCCTCCCCATAATGATGTATGAGTCTATGCCCTCATTCTCATGGTAGATTTGTGAGGCTATCCACTTGAAAATGATAAATTGTATTTACTTCTTAAAATCAATCAATACCAACAAAATTTGTTATTTTTACCACGAACTACAGGGTTTTGATCTTACAATGCATATTGTGGGTATGTAGGCATGAAGTGGTAAACCTCTCCAAACACAAAAAAATTAAAAATTAATTCTTTTCTCACCCTCTCACTCTCATTTAACAAGCCATTTTCAAACCAAAAGCGTAAATATTTCAAAGGGCTCCCGTGGAGTACCATGGACGTTTTGGGTGCTAACACCTTCCCATGTCGTAACCAACCCCCTTGCTTATTCTCTGTTTGTTTCTTTAACTTTTTTGCTTTTAGATTTATTTTTATGATTTATTCGCTCTTTTTCCTTTTCTTTTTGGAATAAAATAAAAGCGCGGTGGCGACTCTGTTTTCATTGAGTTAAGTTAATCAATAGCTTACACTCACGATTTTTACCGCTACCACTGTAAAAAACAAGATAGGAATCCCAAGCTTCTTTAACGAAATAAAGGAACTCAGGATGATCAAACCAAGCATTAAGCGTTCTAAATGGTTTTGGCCCCCAGTCCTTCTTGTTCACCATTAGGAGAACCGACCTATGATCCAACACATCTCTTTCGCCAACCTTCTGAAAATCCATCTTCCAACTTTGACAAATCTATTCTGATACGAGGAAACGATCCATACGACTTTTACAAGTTCCACTAAAGTTATACCAAGTGAAAATATTCCCTACAATAGGTGAATCTACCAGCTCCATTGCATCAATGAAGGAGAAAAAATCTTCCATATCAGTTTGGCAATAGCTACCCCTACCTTGTCGATTGAATCTAATTTAAAAGCTATGATTTGGATTAAGATGAAAAAATTTCCTCTTGAAGTAAGTTGATCCCCACTATATATATATATATATATATATATATATATATATATATATATATATATATATATATATATATATATATATATATATATATATATATATATATATATATATATATATATATATATATATATATATAATCAGGATCAAATGACATCAAGATCTCAAACTTAGTAACATGACACCTCCAATAGTTCTTTATCGCATATTTGTTTAACATAATTCACCGTTGAATTGAAATGTATTATCATATAGATTATTTTTATAAAATTTAACATCAATAAAAAATTATTTGATTTGTTAAAGAGAATGATAAAAAATAGCGGCTTTGTCAAAATTTTGTAAGACATTAATTTGTATGCATCTCGTTAATCTGTATGCATCTCGTTAATTTTATAGTAGAGTTTTGAGAGGAAGCAGTCAACTTAAGTACCATATATTCTCTTCCATTTGGAGTGGCATTAAGGCACATTTTAATGCAGTGCTTAGCAACTAAAAATGGAAAATTGGCACTAGCAGCAACATTAACTTCTAGTTTGACAGCTGGTAAGAGTTGGGAAACTTGATTATTTTCTCCATATTCGGGTCAAGTTTCTCTTTAACTTAAATATGTGGTGAAATATTTCATCTTCAACTATAATTAGCACTTCCATGTAGATCTGTTATCTCTCTTCCTACACATGTCTGGAAATACTTCTTCCATTGTTACGCACCTTCATAAAAAAGAAGACAAGTTGCTTTGGATTCATTCTAGTTTAGGTTATCTTAAACTTAAAGAAGTATATTCTTTACTGAACGAGGCTAGCCCAATCAAAGAATGAAGTAACCTCATTTGGAACCCTATGATACCTCCTTCAAACTCAACTCTCATTTGGAGAATTTTCCACCATAAAACGCCAATTGATGACAATTTGGATAGAAAAGGCTATCAATTACCCTCAATGTGCAGTCATTGTAATAAAGCTAATGAAAATGCTCATTTTTTATTGAATACTCTTTTCTCCTCCAAGATATGGCACTGGTTTCGAACCACCATACAACAAGCTGTATGATTCACTTTTTTCACCTTCATTCTTAATATGTGTAAGAAATGATGGAGTTAACAACAGTCTCTTATCATTTATGCAACGATTATATCCATTTTCAAGGCAAATTGATAATGCATGAATGTCTTAAGGTTCAAAAACACCTCAACATCTTTCAATATGGCCATAACAAACATCAATGCTACAATGTCTTTAAAAGGAAAGCATTCAAAGTGAATGTTCATCCTCCCAAGGCTCATAACACCATAGAGGTCATTTGGTGTCCTCCTTAACACTCTTGGGTCAAGTGTAACACATATGGGTCTTCCCTCAGGGTAGCAGTTGGTACAGTACAATGTCAAGCAACAAAAACTATTTATTTTTGGAAGGATTCCCTCCGAGATTTATGTCGTCTCCATAGGAATCGGTTCGAGGGAAAGAATGTTGTTAGACAATCTCCACGTATCTTAGATTGGGTTTGAAATGGTTTTCCAAAAGTAACTTGCGGAAATTATATGATATAACATGTAAATAAACACATTCTTTAGAAAGGAGAAACTCATCCGGAGTTGCATTTCCTCCTACCCATCATGTATGAGAAAAAACATATTGATCAAATGCACTCACCCTAATAATCGTCAAAACCCTCATGTATCGCTCATAAATGGAGGTTATGTCTAACACAAAGTCCCAGATATCAATCACGTTCTCTCGAAGGTGACGTCTCACACGACAAAACAACACGGAGCATTAATATCTGACACACACACATGCACGCATAAATATTTAGACCATTTCCCTTAGCCAATAGATCATTATCTTAGGTCGAGTTTGAAAAGTATATGTCTACAGTGATCCAAACCCATTAAGATAGATATGAAATCAAAGATAACATCGATTAATATTTGTAAAAAGGATTTTATACAAAGATCCATAGATGAACATATAATCTAAGTAAATATACATACAATAACCCCAACACAATGAAAATTAAAAAGAGAGAAGGAAAGAGAACAAATTTCTCACAGTTTGTCATTTCCGGTTGAACTTCTCACGGTTTGTCATCTTCGGTTGAAGTATGATTTGGCTCTGAATCATCTCCATGTGTTGTTTCTAAGCTAAAACTACTAAAGAATATGGTTCTGATCAATTGGGTCCAAAGGTTCCCAAAAGATATCTAAAAATATCTAAGAATATATATATATATATATACACACACACACACACACACACTAAATTCACCTTGTCCGCCTTGCGAATTCCTATTTATTTCTTGCCTCCATCACAACTTGAGTACCGTAACTCCTATTTATGCACAGTCGGAAGCGCCTGAAAACTTATTTATTTCTCTATAAGCCAATGACAAAATATCATTGCTTGTATACATGCAAAATTAAGATAAAGGTAATCAAACTCATGATATGTATAAACTAACGCATATTATACACTATAACCTAACTTATACAAAATATGTAAAATAGTTGAGGTTTATTAGTATAAAACGTATGCATCAAGCCAATAAGTGTTATTATTCACATTCAAAATCACTATAATTTAGCACTTATCAGTAGTTGGGTCTGCTTCTTATGGGAGCATTTTCAGATCAGCCTTAAGCTCTTGCATTGGCTTTTTTGCTTCTTTTTTTGGAACTCACAACTCTTTATATGTAGAACTTATGGACATTCAAATTGATTGCAGAACTTATCAAGAAATCAAGAGAAGATGAAGCTCTATTTGGATTGAAACAGATTCTTTTGTGCACACTTTAGCTTTCAAGAACCCAAATATTGTCCATTGGAGTCTTAACAACAAGTGATGTAATTTTATATCAATGATCGAATTGATAAATTGTGTTATATCTCATACTTATAGGGAAGACAATCATTATGCAGATATTTTTTCCTCTATTCGGTTAACTTTTGACTCCTTCATTTGGTGAAATTCTCCTTCTTTAGCTATTAGAAGTGAGCTAGTCAAGAATATGTTAGAATTTCCTAACTATAGATTTTCCTAGTCTTTTGTTCTTAAGGGTTTTGTTTTGGTCCTCACTCTTTTGTAATTCTCTCTCTTTTTCTTTTCAATACATGAGACTGATACAATACAAAAATTCAAATGATTTTCGATTGATTTGAAATTTTATATACTTAATCTATATGATACACTCTCCACCCCAAAACAAATATTTCATTTAAGTATTTCACACCGAATAAGAAAACGTGATAATGAATGAGACTAAACATCAATTTTACCATATTATCTTTATTAGAAATTGGTATATTCTAATGATATAAATGATAAGTCAAAGAATAATAAATCGAGAAGAAAAAAATTCCATTGAAAACTAAAAATGATATTCATTTTGGAACAAATTTTTTACTAAAATGTGATATTTTTTTGGGACACATGTAGTAGAAGCTTTCAATACAATGATTCATTTTGTTATACGGATAGGCGGTAAATAATTATTGGAGGTGTCTTTGTTTCATTTGATCCTACATATTATTAACTTCCTCATTACTAGAGTGTTATTTAATTTGTAACCACCTTTAACCAACTATGAACATTTTTTGGATAAGTTGTTTCTCTAAGAGGTTTGATAGACTTTTTAAATTTGTAACTTTCACTCAACCATCTCTAGAGACTGAATATCATATTTAAAGTCTTACATCTCTCGAAAGATAAAAATGTCCGTTAGTTTTGAAGATGTATCATACTTCCTATTCAAGTTAAAGGTTTAAAATTTACATAAAAATGAATCATATATTTCCGTAGTTTTAATTAGGGGTGAAAATATGTCAGATTTGCCTACAGAGATTTATATCCTAACCTACTTAAAATCAGGTCAAGTCAGATTTTTTTAATAAAAAGATCAGATTTAGGCTTTTTTAAAAGCTTATTTAGTTAAATAGGTCAGACTTAAGCTATTAAAAAACCTAAGAAACCTTATAAACCGACTTATATTTTCATATATATTAAAAATATATTAAATAGGTTGTCATATAAATGCATATATATATTAGAAAAAAGATATGTTGACCTATATATATATATATATATATTAGAACAAAGTCTAAATAGGTCGACATATATATGTAAATGTCAGTCTATAAAACTTCTTAAGTAATATGAAATAATTGAAAACTTTAATGAGAAAAAAGTTTGTAAATAGATTTTCAGGTCATACAAAACTTTTAAAAAGATTATGTCATACTAAAAAATGGAACCTATAAAAGACCATATATCAGATTTAGACTTTTTAAATTTATCATATTTGAGACTCAAACATTAATCTAGCTTATTTCCACCCTTATTTAACCATGTTAGATGGTTTTTTCAATTAAATAATAGAAGGTGCGAGATAATGGCTTTCCCAAAAAATAAAAAGAGAGGAGAGAGAAAAATGTCTAGTTGACATGGATTTGTCTTTCACTTCACTGTACCTTCCTCATTAGTCACATGATATATAATAATGTCATAAAGAAAAAGTTAAACAAGAACAAAGAAAAAAGACATCAACATAACATCTAAGTATAATAAATTGAACTAAACTCAACACATGCACTGCTTCTGGTTCCTTCACATCACTCCATGCCAAACCACATATGATCTGATTTTCCTTTTTAGTTATGTATAGTAATCATGAACAATCTCCTTAGTTTGAGTTCTCATTATTCAAACCTCACTTCTCAAAACAGTTTCTTTTCATTAACATGAATCCTCATCATGGTGGAGTGAACGATGAATTTGTGGGAGGAAGTACTTCTTCCTTTTGTATGGTTGATTGTCCTCAACCATTAGTAGGACTTCATGAAAATGGTCCTCCACCATTTCTCACAAAAACATATGATATAGTTGATGATCCTTCCACAAATCATATAGTTTCATGGAGCACAGGTAACAACAGCTTTGTTGTGTTGGATCCTCAGGCCTTTTCTGTTAGTCTTCTCCCAAGATTCTTCAAACACAACAATTTCTCAAGTTTTGTCAGGCAACTTAACACATATGTGAGTTTTGTATAATTGGTTATAAACTATATTTTTATATTTTTATATAATATATATGTGTGTGTTTTAGTTTTATGAATTTGAGATTTATATTGTAGGGATTTAAAAAGGTTGATCCAGATAAGTGGGAATTTGCGAATGAAATGTTTCTTAGAGGACAGAAAATTCTGTTGAAGAACATTAGAAGGAGAAGAGCAAATAAATCACAAGCAATGCAACAACAAGCTCTAGACCCTTCTTGTGTTGAGGTAGGAAGATTTGGATTAGACGGAATCGAAGTCGATCGGTTACGGCGTGACAGACAAGTTCTAATGGTTGAGTTGATGAAACTTAAACAAGAGCAACAGAATACTAGAACTCACCTTGAAGCAATGGAAGGAAGGGTTAAAAGAAATGAACAGAAACAAAAACAGATGATGCATTTCTTGGCAAGAGCAATGCAAAATCCTAATTTCTTGCAACAGTTAGTTCAAAAGAAGGAATGGAGAAAAGAGTTAGAGGAGATGATTTGTATGAAGAGAAGAAGATCTATTGATCAAGGTGGGCCTAGTAATGTTGAAGTTGGTGATGAGTTAGGATATGATGCTGAAGTTTGCTTAACTTCTGTTAAACTTGAACAACATCAAGATTTTGAGGAGGATACTAATCTGATTAATCAAGTTGAAATTAGAGATAAAGTGATTGATATTGAAGTGTTTTGGAAAGATTTTTTTAATGAAGGAAATATTGAAGATAAAGATGTAGTAAATGATGAAGATGTTGATGTATTGGTTGAACAACTTGGTTATCTTGCTTCTAGTCCTAAATAGGAGGCTGCATTTCTGATTTTTGTTTTCTACTTTGCTTCATTGATTATGATTTAGCTTGGTGGTTGTATTTGCTTTGGTTACATTACATATTTAAGAGTTTATTGAAAAAGAACTTTTTTGGAGGAATGTGATATATACTTATTGATACATGTCCTTATATCAATGAGATTGGGATAGTTTCTCTAGGGTAATTAACATGGAAAAGTGACTTAGTACTCTTCCATTATAATCTCTCTTTATTATGAAGGAAATAATTATGTCATGCTGAGGTAGAAACCTTGTTGATCCTCATGTGAAAAATTCGAAGAGGGTCATGTCATTGTAAGCTCCTAATAGTACTACACATGGTAAATTATTTCTTAATTAAGTACCCTACTTCTAAGATTCTTAATTCTTCCCACTTCAACTCAATTTTTTTCTAATTTAACTTAGGTGGCGTATGAGTATGCTAACGGGAGCTGAAAAACAACATGGTTATAAATTATGGTCATGGATGTGGTTGCGAACAATGTGATTGTTGTGATGTGCATTGTAGTCGTTGCTACGTCAATTATGAGTGAGATGTATTTGAAATACATCTTTGAAAAATACTAAATGCAATGATTTTTCAATAGATCATAAGTAAATGATGATTTTTCAATAGATCATAAGTAAATGAGTTTGATGGTTCTGATAATTTGAGTTTTAATGAAAATATTTGAAGAAACAAGAGCGAAGTTGTTTGATACAGTTTCTATTATGGTTGTACGCGTGATTTAAAATCATATTGCAATTGCAGTCAAATGCGATTGTAGGGACTAACACAAAAGTAATATTGCATTCGCAATTACGGCTGCAGATCACAATTTAAAACCATGGAAAACGATCTCCTTATCGAGTTTTAACGTCGTAGTAGTGAGTCAGACTGGTTTGTAGAGGGTTTATAAAGATTTTTGGAAAATGTCAGAGAACTAGGTTTTGGAAGGACGTATGGGTGGGTTGGGGTCCGTTATGTGTTTTTGTTAAGAAGTTGTTCTTAATTTTCGAGCAACATCTTAATCTAGTGGACTAGATATAACAATGAGTAAAGGGTGAAAGGGTGTAAAATTTCAAGTGGAGACGCTTTCTATTTATTTGAGAGGAAGAATTTGTAAGAACAAGAGTTGTCTTTGCATTTCATCTCTATGTTTTGATGATAACAATGAAGTATTTATGAAAGAACCATTTTATGTTTGTTAAAGTGAAGATCATGAATATTATATATATTCAGATCAAACAAACATTATGAATGAGTACGTGAATGCTAATATGCAAAGTTACTATGTGTAACATTAGTCGCAAGCGTGCTGAAGAAACAAGTATGCTTCTGAATCTGAACACAATCATAAAGATCCAAGGATGTGGATGTTGCGTTGGAAATGCTCTTGTGGATGTTGTTCTGAAAGTGGTTCTGATCAGATAGTGAAGCAAAGCTTCTGAAATTAATCTTCTGAATAACTAATTTCTGAAGACTCTGATGACTTGAAGTTCTGAAGAATTAACGTCTGAAGACCAAGTGCCTGAAAGATTCTGAAGACGTACGAGTTCTGAAGATTAAGATTCTGAAGAACTAAGTTCTGAAGACTCTCAAGAAAATGTTTTATGTGAACAAAGTTTTGAAGACTCTAAGACTTAAAGTTCTGAAGAACCAAGTGTTGAAGACTTTGAAGATAATGTTCTGTGTGAACAAAGTTCTGAAGACCATGGGTTTCAAGCAAACTGCTGAAGTCCTGAAAAACGTAGTTCTATGTGAACAAGTTCTAAAGACTAGAGACTTAGGTTCTTTTAATACCCAAGTATCTTTGTCTCTAACTCATGCTTCATTCATTGATTTATAATTAGAAGCCTCTGAAGTTTAGATGACAATGTTATCATTGGCAAGGATAGTACACAGTACGATAATGCTTTATCCCACCACCTCTCCACAATATTTGAATTATGGAAAAGGACAATATGTGTTTGTACTATTTGATTCCTTGTGTAACAGATTCCTTAGTAATCTAATTGGGTTGTAACAACTCTTTTATGTTTGGCTATAAAAGGAAAACATCACATGCTTTGTAATGTTGTTGGCTCCTAATGGAATCAAAACTAATGTGTTGGCTCCTAATGGAAGCATAACCAATGTGTTGGTTCCTGAAAGAAACACAACTCCTTGTGTTAATGTTGTTGATTCCTCTTTGGTTCAAATGAACAACCACACTTTTGAGTGTTGTTGATTTTGAATAGGAACTCAACCTGGTTGTTGATCCTCAAACTGAAATGCTTCTATGTGAAGTAATTATGGATACAACCATTGATTTAAGTGTTGATACCTCAGTTGTTGCACACCCATGATCATAACAACAATATAACAATTTGAGAGTCTGAGTTCATGTTACTACATCAAGATCAACATCTACAACAACAATGATCAAACATTAATGAACTGAATATGAATAAGTAGAAATCAACAAGTCATCAATCAACACCAACTACATCATCTTGGAGCTCATTGAAGATTAGAAGCTAGGAGTTGTTGCTCATAGTTTTCTCATCAATGAAGATGAAGAATTTTGAAGATGCAATTTGAATTGTAATATTATGAACATCTTAGAATCATGTAGTTTGCAAGGAGATGATTGATTATCTTGATGTAACTTTGAAGAGTTACTTTGTACTTCAATAGAGGAGTATATGCTTGCAAAGAAGCACCTCAGTTAGCTCCGGTATGACAATTTTACCTGATGAATTGTTTCTCCTCAAGTGGGCGTTATATCCGGTAGGATCCTTGAATGGTCCAGGTGTGAGTTGAGACTCCTCAAGTAGACATTATATCTGGTAGGATCCCTGAACGGTCTAACTAGGAGTTGAGATGAAACCCCGACAGAGATCATGCTTGGTCAGTGAATGTTATATCCAGTTGGATCCCTAAACTGTTCATTAAAGTCGCAGAGGTTTTGTGCAGTTAGTCACGGAGGATTGCCGCGCAGGAAGTCACAGATGTTATGTGCAGTTAGTCACGACTATAGACCGTGCAAAAAATCCTGGAAGAGGTTCTGTTGGGTCAATGGATGTTATATCCGGAAGGATCCCTGGATGGGTCATTGTGTTAGTCACAGTGATGCTATGCAATTGTAATCATCAATCTTGGTCATAGTGGATTAAGTCCTTGTTTAAGGCGAAATCACCTTGGCGATTGGACTGGACTAGCTTGAGAAGTTCTCAAGTGAACCGTGATATATCGTGTGTTCTTTACTCTTGCTTTATGCTTTAATTTATTTATGCTTCTGTGATGCATTTATAGCATGACTTGACGCAACTCATCAAAGTGCGAAAAGTAGCCAAGAGTGAAAACCTCAATTCAATCCCTTTTTCTTGTGTTTTTCTCACACCTTCAATTAGTATCAGAGCCTGGTTCTGTTATTGATGGATATCAAACACTTAACAATGTCAGATAAAGATCCATTGTTATGTGTTGAAAACACCTGAGGTGAATCTACTTACAATTTCAGTCACATATCAGTTGATGATATTGAGAGGATACTAAATTGTAGCCAGATGGATTACATTTAAGCAAGTCACTGATTTGGAGGAATCAACTGACAAGATAGATTCTTCAGATAAGGTTATATATCTAATTGAATGCTTATCTTAAATATGATTGGTTGATAAACATATTTTGCTCAAAGAATCAAATCATCTGAAAACAAAAAATCTTGTTTGCTGAAGATTATTTCTAAATGAGTATGGGATATTTTCAAGAAACAGATGAGTCCACCCTTGACTTTCTCATATTTAGCTCATTGGAAGTTTTTCTAAAGTGAAAATGATGATTATTAAAGTATGATTTCGATTCATAAAGAATTTCATGCTGAAGTTTGCATAAGAAGTCAAAAATCATAAACAGATGATGTCAAACTCTGAAAATGATTTTTGTCAGAACATTCAAGACCTAATTGCTTCAATAGTTAGAAGATTCAATGCATATTGAATGATGTTTACTTCTCTATGATTCTAAGTATTACTATGTGTATTCAAAAGAAGAAAGCTTAGTGGTTCCTAGAGAACTTCATTAATGGAGTATTCTGAGAACTTGATGGAAGTAGCTCTGATAGTTAAAGTTCTGTGAAATTGAGTCTTTATCTCAATTGAACAAACTAAAAATTTTTCAGAATGTTATCCTACATTCCACTCAGAAATTCATGATGAATGGACTCTGGAATCATAGATGTTGGGATAAAAGTCATTTGTTCTGAGTTGAAAGAATTTAAATCACTGATATTATTCACCTTGAAGAAATCAGTAGATATTCTTTTCAAAAGCACATATGATGTCAATCTTTGTTGAACTAACTCTGATCAAGTTAGCTCAGTATTGCAAGAACAAGGTTGTCACTTAAACCTGTCTAAGGTTTGTTGATACTTGCATCTGATAAAGATTCACACTTGTACAAGGAATTGAAATCAGAAGATCAGAAGATATCAATTAATTCTCCCTAGCACATAATCTCTCAAAAGTTAAGTTTAAACTAATGTAATTATTGAAACTCTGATATTCAGTCTCTTGTCAAGAAGTTCTTGATAAGAAAATGAATGTTCTGATGGTAAGGACACTAAGATAAACCTTCAGAAGTTCTAAGATATGTTCTGATCTGAAGACTAGTTTTGATCGTCAAGCTCGGAGTCAGCATTCAAAAGAAGAAGAAGAACCTTCAGAACCTGGATGAAGGAAAGCTGATCAGAAGCTCTACAAGAAGAAGCTCAAGTCAGAATCAGAATCAAAATGGAAAACACTCAGATAAAGAGTCATCACGAAGAACCTTCAACCTCAAGGTATGATCTCTTTATTTATGTTTGAGCAGTGTCCTCTGATAAAGATACTTCTACAAGTTAGATGAAGTCTTAAATCAGATGCATGATTAGTCACATATTAAGTGGAGTTATGCAATTTAAACCTTCAATTCTATGAAAGATCTAATTGATGGGACATGTTCTTCCCATGGGAAAAAACTTTTGATTTTACTATTTAGATTTTGAACAGTCACAACACTTAATTTTTGAGACTGTGTAAAAAGATATAATGACATTTGTCATAAATATTAACCATGTGTAATAATGCTATGACACATTGGATTTCGTAAGATATCTCAAGATCCTTACGCATTCTTTCCTATATGCATTCATGATAAAACATATATCAAGACTTAAGCAATTAAGAAAGTAAGAAATTTTCTTTTTGTGACATTTATGATAAAACCTTCATTCATCTCATCGCTTGATATTCGCCATAAATGTAGACCACTCACTTTATTTTCCAAGTCAAGTCAGTCTTTAATTCTATTTAGGTAATCATAAACTACCTAGGAGTTATTAATTGAGACGTGTAGAATTCTATTTAAATATCCAACCGCTTCTCCTTCTCTTCTCATTCCTTAGTCTTTGTTTCCAGTCATTCAGTAAAATTATACAAAGTAGTTTCTCAACATGCCTTCAAAAACCTTCCTTGGAGAAGAATATTTTCTAGAGCTTATTCCAGAAAAACTACCCATGTTTGATGAACTGGGGAAAGATGGGTTAGAAATTCGTAAGAGCATGCACGTTCAGGCTTAGACATGTTACTTTGCTACTCTAAATGGATCCATTTTTCGAAATCTTGTAAAATAATTTTGGAAATATGCATTCATTGGGAATAAAGGAAAATCCATTTTCTTTGAGGTCTTTTGTGTTCATCTTAAGAGTACTCCTTCATCCATTGCTGAAGCAATCAATTGTTCTACTTCTAGAGTAACAACTGAGGACTTTCAGTCAGACTTCAAGCTTATTAAAGAGCTAAAGGATGTTCACGATGAGTCTCTTCAAGTCTCTGGACCAACCAGACCTTTCTCTCTCCTTCTTGTTGCTAGGACCTAGTTCAACTTCTCCCTCTCCAATCTTCATCCAAGAAGAGAAGCTAGATGCACCGTGTTGCATAATGATAGAATCTTCATCTATCTTCTTATACATCATGCCAACATCAATATGCCTTAAACAATCATCAATCATTTAAAGCGCTCCTTTGAAACATCTAGAAGACGTATAAAATCCAATATTGCTTACAGAAGGATTATATCTGAACATTTTCTTAAGGAGAGATGTTTTGAATTAGTCCGAAGAATTGGACCATATACTGCCCTAGTTAAGAAAGGGTGCATAAAGGTGAAGGATGTGGAAGATTTTGAACTATGATATTGTTTGGGATAGATAGTTTTCCAGTTTCTTGTTTTGTCAATCGTGTCTGTCGTCGTTCATTGTACTTTGTTCTTCAATAAATGAAATTTCTTTTGGTCATGAATTGCTTATTATCTTGAGAAAGCTTATTCTGATATTGTTGAATCATTATGCATAGCTCAAACCTGAAAATATCAAACCTGAGAATTTTCAATTCTTGCACAATATAACTGATCAATATACATGTGCATTGAATCAGAATCATTATCATATTAACAAGTTTAAAATGCTCTAACTTTTTGATGATGTCAAAAAGGGGGAGAAATGTAAATATGATTTTGATAATAACCTTAAGAATGCAAACTCAAACAAATCAAATGAAATAAATTGTTTATCACTAACGTTTGATGTTTGATGTTTATCCAAGTATCTTTGAACAAGGTCATTAGGCCTTCTTAGAAACAGGTTATAAGATCTAAGAAACGATATCTGGATACAAAGATCCAAAGAAAGAAGTTATGTCAAGACAAACTCTGATACTCTAGAAGTATAATGTTTCGTACTTGAAGAACTATGATGAAGTCCTGATAGACCAAGCAATGATATTGCATTTGGCATCAGACTAAGAACAATCATAGAGTTTTGATAGTTACAAGGTTTCTGAGATAAAGGTTGTATTCTATTCAGACTCTGATGAGTATGGGGAAGTAATCCTTCTCTATCATATGTAATCCTTCTCTAACACATTCAGGGGGAGTTGTTGCTCTAAAACTCTGAATATTTGGTGATTACCCGGTTATTACCTTTTTATGTTTGGTTATTACCTGTATAAAATGTTATATCAAAATACATGGTTTTTTCATCATCAAAATGGGGAAGATTATAAGAACAAGAGTTTTCTCTGCATTCCATCTCTATGTTTTGATGATACCAATGAAGAATTTATGAAAGAACCATTTTATGTTATGATGTTTGTTAAAGTGCAGATCATGAATATTATATATATTAAGATCAAACAAACATTATAAATGAGTACGTGAATGCTAATATGAGAAGTTATTATGTGTAACATTAGTCGCAAACATGCTGAAGAAGCAACTGTGCTTCTGAATATGAACACAATCAGAAAGATCCAAGGATGCGGATGTTGAGTTGGCAATGCTATTGTGGATATTGTTCTGAACGTGGTTCTGATCAGATAGCGAAGCGAAGCTTCTGAAATTAATCTTCTGAAGAACTAAGTTTTGAAGACTCTGATGATTTGAAGTTCTGAATACTTAATGTCTAAAGACGAAGTTCCTGAAAGATTCTTAAGACTTATGAGTTCTAAAGATTAAGATTCTGAAGAACTAAGTTCTGAAGAATCTGAAGACAATGTTCTATGTGAACAAAATTCTGAAGACTCTAAGACTTAAAGTTATGAAGAATGGTTCTGAAGAACTAAGTGCTGAAGACTCTAAAGACAATGTTTTATATGAACAAAGTTCTGAAGACTCTAAGACTTGAAGTTCTGAAGACCTTGGGTTTCAAGCAAAGTGTTGAAGTCCTAAAAAATGTAGTTCTATGTGAACAAGTTCTGAAGACTAAAGACTTAAGCTCTTTGAACACCTAAGTATCTTTGTCTCTAGCTCATGCTTCATTCATTGATTTATAATCATAAGCCTCTGGAGTTTAGATAATAATGTTACCATTGGAAAGGATAGTACACATTACGATAATGCTTTATCCCACTACCTCTCCATTATCTTTGAATTATGGAAAAAGACAATACGTGGTTGTACTATTTGATTCCTTGTGTAACGGATTCCTTAGTAGCCTAATTGGGCTGTAACATCTCTTTTATGTTTGGATATAAAAGGAAAACATCACATGCTTTGTGATGTTGTTGGCTCCTAACCCAAGCACAACCAATGTGTTGGTTCCTGAAGAAAACACAACCACTTGCATTGATGTTGTTGATTCCTATTTGGTTCAAATGAACAACCACACTTTTGAGTGTTGTTGATTTTGAATAGGAACTCAACCTGGTTGTTGATCCTCAAACTGAAATGCTTCTATGTGAAGTAATTATGGATAAAACCATTGATTTAAGTGTTGATTCTTCAGTTGTTGCACACCCATTATCATAACAACAATACAACAATCTGAGAGTTTGAGTTCGTGTTGCTACATCAAGATCAACATCTACAACAACAATTATCAGACATTGATGAACTGAAGCTGAAGAAGAAGAAATCAACAAGTCACCAATCAACACCAACTACATCATCTTGGAGCTCATTGAAGATTAGAAGCAAGGAGTTATTGCTCATAGCTTGCTCATAAATGAAGATGACGAATTCTAAAGATGCAATTTGAATTGTAATATTATGAACATCTTAGAATCATGTAGTTTGCAAGGAGTTGATTTCTCATCTTGTTATAACTTTGAAGAGTTACTTTGTACTTAAATAGAGGAGTATATGCTTACAAAGAAGCACATCAGTTATCTTTGTTATGACAATTATACCTAATGATTTGTTTCTCCTCAAGTGGACGTTATATCCGGTAGGATCCCTGAACGGTCCAGCTGTGAGTTGAGACTCCTCAAGTAGATGTTATATCTGGTAGGATCACTGGAAGATCTAGATATGAATTGAGACGAAACTCTGACAGAGGTTCTGCTTGGTCAGTGAACGTTATATCTAGTTGAATCTCTAAACGATTCATTGAAGTCACAGAGGTTATGTTCAGTTAGTCATGGTGGGCTGCCGCGCATGAAGTCATAGATGTTCTGTTCAGTTAGTCACGGCTGCAGGTTGCGCAGAATCCTAGAAACGGTTTTGTTGGGTCAATGTATGTTATACCCGGAAGGATCCCTGAACGCATCATTGCATTAGTCACAGTGCTGATGTGTGATTGTAATCATGGATCTTGGTTATAGTGGATTAAGTTCTTGTTTAAGGCGAAATCACCTTGGTGGGTGGACTGGACTAGCTTGAGAAGTTCTCAAGTGAACTAAGATTTTTTGTGTTCTTTACTCTTGCTTTATGCTTTAATTTATTTATGCTTCCACAACGCATTTATAACATAGATTGACGCAACTCATCAAAGTTCGAAAAGTAGCCAAAAGTGAAAACCTCAATTCATTCCCCCATTTCTTGTATTTTTCTCACATCTTCAGAATTCTTAGATAGTCTGATTCCTTCATTTGTTGGTAAGGTAAAGTCATATCTTCAGGATGATTGGGCATTGAAGTTAAATGTGAATTATGGGGTCGGTATTTGGCCTCTTTGCCTCTCATTCTGTTAGAGAGGATCATATATCTGCTAGATTGGTTTAGAAATTTGTCAGTGTGTGAAAGAGTTATACCCCCTCTAAAGTGGTTTCCTTCTTCTAGAAGATGTTATAGGATAAGATTTTATCCAAAAAGAATCTCCTTAAGTGTAGAGTTATTGTAGACCCTAATAGTTATGTATTGGGAAAATCGTAAGTCCCGTATTGGTTAGAGATAAAGCTTTGAAAGAATGTATATATTATAAGTTAATGTTTGTAAGGATGAGTTAGGTTAAGCTATGATATGGTATTATAGCCTATAAATCGGACCATGGGCCGCCCACAGTTAATATCCATGCACCAAGCGCAAAAGAATATTAGGTGTGATAGGGTGTATTGGAAATATTCCAAGTCCCACATTGGTTAGAAATAAAGCATACAAATAGTTTATATAGAGTGACACCCCACACCTTATAAACCATTTTTATAAGGATGAGTTAAGATAAACTCTAATATGGTATCATAACCTATCGATCAAATCATGGGCCGCCCATTGTTAATCTACACACCAAGCTCAAAAGAGTGTTGGATGTGAGGGGGTGTATTAGGAAAATCCCAAGTCCTACATTAGTTAGAGATAGAGTTTTGGAAGAGTTTATATAAAGTGACATCTCTCACCTTACAATTCACTTTTATAGGGTTGAGTAAGACTCAGCCACATTTCTTAACATGGTATCAGAATCTGGTTTAAGATCCGATGGATCATGTGTTATTAAGTTTTCACTATCGGATCACTCAACCCACCATTTATTTCCATGCTTTAGATGTCTATTGTTAAGCGTTGGGGTGTATTAAGAGTCCCACATCAAAATATATGGCTTGAACATGTGCTTATAAGTGAGCGCAATTTTCACCCTACAAACTGGTTCTATAGGGATGTAAAAACTCTTATTAAGTAGATTTTTATGCTCTGATCAAGTCGGGGTGTGTTAAGAGTCTCATATTAGAAAATATATGGCATGAACATGTGTTTATAAGTAGGGGAAATTTTCACCCTACAAACTAGTTTTATAGAAATTATTAGAGTTTTGATAACCTTTTAGAGTTATCAAAGGGATTTGAGAAACACTTTGTACACTTCGGGTTTATGTGATTCTATATTGAAATCAAAGAGATTAAGAAACACTTTCATAGAAAAAAAAGTTTACTGTTGGAATTTCAAATGACATTGTCTTGTAACTTGTATTATAATTACTTGTAAAACCTTTTGAAGTATAGTGAATGAAAGAGTTGTTATATCCTCTAGACATATATTTATTTGATTAAATTGGGTAAACAATTTCTATGTGTTCTAGTCTATTATTATTTTTATTGCTTCAGGTTTTTTTGTCTAATAAATTTATCTCACACATCAAAGTGTTTGTGTGAAAATCATTTGTATTTAGTTTTTCAAGAAATCATGATTATTTGTCTTTCCAACACATCAAAGTGTTTGTGTGAAAAATTGAAAATCATTTGTATTTAGTTTTTCAAGAAATCATGATTATTTGTCTTTCCAGAAAGTAGATACATCAAATATAATAAATCATTGTCTTTTTTAAGGATTGACACCAAAATGCTCCCATGTGCTCGGGTCGATAGTGATCCTTAAGTTACTTTATATATTATTGGTGTAGGAAGCCTTTTTAAGCCATCCAAGTTTTTTCAGACCCAAAAACGACATTTTAATATTTTCGCAATTTTCATTAGGTTTTTTATTTTTATTTTCTTTTTGGATTAAAAGCTCATCAAAGTTTCTTTTTCTGTATTTAAACACCTTTGGGCTGGCCATCAAGGTTATATTTGATCATAATAAAATTTAGTATTTTCTCTATCTGGTGGATTCTAGAGTTCTACATGACAATTTTGTCACTTACCAACTATATTTTCATTATAGGTTTGGTTCTTGCTAATTCTTTGTGGTTATGACTGCATCATATGCGTTAGAGCATATTTCTCATTTTTCTTTTTGTATCTTAATTAGCCATAGGAGATCAACCGATGACTACAGAAGATCTTGGTAGAATGACTGTGTTTTTTTACCATTGCTATAACAACTTTGACTGAATAGATTAAGACTTTAGCAACTCATGTGAACAACATAAAAAAAACAAAGGGAATCAGTGAAGAGATATGGGAAGGGAACATATAAGGGTTCTGCGAGGCGGAAACAATAGTGTTTGTTATTGTTGAAAATTTGAGTTCTGATGAAGAATAACCCTACGAGGAACGATAGTTATTCATGGGAATCAGAAAAATGACCATGATTATCGAGTGAAGGTTGATATTCCATTGTTCTACAAATACATGAGAATGAAGAGTTTATGGAATTGTAGATCTACGTTGACATATTGTTCGACTTCATGGGCGTCCATGAGAACAAGAAAGTTAAGATGGTGGCGATTAGGGTGGATAGTATTGTTATTGTTTGGTATGATAAAATTGTTGCTCAGAGGCAGAGGAAAAGAAAAGGATCGGTCAGATCTTGGAAAAGAATGAAACAATTGAAGCTGGAGCGGTTTTTACTAGATGAATATGAGTAAATTCTTTATAAGTTATATATTGAGTGTGTTTAGGGAAAAGGACTGTAACAGAATACACAATTGAGTTCTCGTGTTTCTATGAGCGTAATGATATGGGAGAATCAGATAGCCAAAAGGTAGTTTGATGCATCTGCGGCTTGAAGGGATAATCTTTGCAAGAAAGATGGGTTTACAAACTATATGGACCATGCAAAATTGATGGATAAATCCCCTTGAATTTTCTCATCTTTTAAGTATTTTCCCTGAAATAACTTTGAATGAGTAGGAGTCAAGGAAAATAGTGTAGCAACTAGGGATTCCAACCCTGAGAATAAGGGAACTGACAGTCCTAGCGGTGTGCAGCAAGGTAAAACACAAGTCCAAAGGCAGAAAAATCCATATGTTAAACTCACTAGAGACATATGTTATCATTGTAATGGAATAGGTGATAGATCAAATGTTTGTCCAACAAGGAGAGTCGATGTTGTTGCGGAAGAAAGGGGAAAGGAAAAGGAAGGAGTAAGACAAGCAGTTGAGAACGATGAATATGCAGGGGCTAGGTTTATTATAAAAGAATATGATGGAAGGGTAAATTTTATGTTGCATGGAATTTTACTAGAATTTAAAGATGAAGGGAAGCACAAGAATTTGCTTAAAACACATTGTTCTATCAAGAACAATGCGTGTAATTTGATTGTGGATAGTGGCAGCATGGAGAATCTGATGTCACAAAAATTGATAGATTATTTGAAGTTGTCAACATAACTCCAATAAAGTCATACACACTTGGTTGGGTAAGTAAGATCTCCCAAATTCGAGTAACACTAGCCTGCAGAGTTCATATCTCCATCAGAAAACATTGTAAATAAGAGGTAATTTGTGATGTTCTTGATATAAGTGTTTGTCCTATTTTATTTGGTAAGCCTTCCCGGTTTGATAATGATATCACTTATTGAGGACAAGATAACGTGATGATGTTTACATAGGGAACACATAAAATTGTTATGGCTCCTATTTTGCACCTAGATACTAATTTTAGAGGAAATGGGTATAGTTTCTTGATAATGAAACATAGTGAAAAGGAGTTTGATGAGTTTGTTAAAGAAATTGAATTTTTCTATCAAATGGTGAGTAAAGGGATGATGAGTGATGTAAATGAGGAAACAACAATTTCAAAAGAAGTGTTAGGGATCTTAGAGGATTTCAAGGAATTGACCGCAAATGAGCTACCAAATTATTTGTCTCTTATGTAAGATAAATGTCATAAAAACTTTCAATATGGGAGACAATGTGATGGTGTTTCTGCATAAGAAGAGGTTTCCAATTGGTACTTACAGTAAGTTGCGACCACGCAAGTATGGTCCATTCAAAGTGTGATCTGAAAGATTAATGATAATGCTTATGTGGTAGCTCTCCCCAATTTCATGAATATATTCAATCGCTGACATTCATGAATATCAAGCATATGAGGCTATTTATCATGAAGAGAACTTGGGATCGAGTTCTTTAGAGGTGTAGGAGATTGATGTAGAAAGGTTTTTTAAGTCATTCGAGTTTGTTTCAAGTTCATAAAAAACATTTAAATATTTTCTGCAATTTTTTTTATATTAAAAGTCATTAGGTTTTTCCCCCTGTATTTAAGTACATTTGGGTGTGGTCGTCAACATTATCTTTGATCTTAATAAATTTCAATATTTTCTTTATCTAGTGGATTTCAGAGTTCTACCTGACATGTTTGTCGATTGCAAACCTATATTTTCATTCTAAGTATAACGCTTGTTAATCTTTATGATACAATATTCTATTTTTTAATTAATATTTTAGTGTTCTTTTGTATATTTTTTCAAATGTATTTATGATACAATATTCTATTTTTTAATTAATATTTTACATATGGTTTCTGTTTAAAAATTTTGTATGTATGATTTATGAGCGAGGATACATTTGAGATTATGTCATGTTAAGAGTCTCATATCGAATAATATGTGGTATGAATATGTGTTTATAAGTGGGGCATAATCATCATCCTACAAGTCAGTTTTGTAGAGTTGAGTTAGACTCAATCATATTTATTAATTTAACTATCAGGTCATCCACTATTTATTTTTAGATGTTCAGTCTTAGACGTGAATAGATTTGTTAAGAATATTATAAAGATAATATATGATCTGAACATATATTTATAAGTGAGAACAATCTTTATTCTACAAACCGATTTTATAAAATTAAATTAAATCAAACTACATTTCTTAACGTCGTCATTGATCTCACACTATTAAAAAAATTTGTTTTGGGATGTATCTGTCTCAAGATATGATTTCATGCTTGGAATCTAGTCTACATTTCAAACATATATCTTAATTATAGCTAGAATTACAAGTTAGCCAAAGGTGGCTTTTACATTGTACCATAATTTGTTATTTTTCAACACATAATTTGTCCTTTTTCTCTTTGTTCTTCTCCTAACATCCTGTACAGGAAAAAAAGGGACATATTCTAGAGTGATCTGTAGGGACAGCATTAGTTATTTCAAGTGGACCCAACTCCAAGTTTCCTCTACATAATTCTAGAACTAAACAAGTCAAGATTATGACAAAATATTTATACTTATTTATGAAAAACTAGTTTATAAGGTTTTATTATTATTTGACACAATTGTCCTATTCATGAGTATCTCTATTTGTCATTTATCAATGTGTCAGTAGTGATATGAGTACGTTGAATGGTTGAAACTCTTTCAAGTTTCAAAAAGTTATTGAATTTGAAACTATTTGAGAAGGTACTAGTAAAAGGTTTGTACTTTGAATTAAAGTTGGAGAAATTTTGAGTTGGATTATATAGACGCTGCTTCAATTGTCTGGTTAAGTGATAAGATTTCACATGCTAATATGCTATGCATGAGATAGTACAGAGCTGACACGGGACACACGTGTTTCTTTTTCAGTTCTGGAAAATCCCATTTCTTTTACTTTTTCCTTTATAGGATTTGTAGATAGATACTTCATTAAAATTCTCTAAACATGGATCCAGATAGTTCTTAACACAAACACTAAATTTAAATATGATAGAAGTAACTCAATAATTATAGTATTTAGATCATTGAAACATTGTAAGAACCGAAATGAAAGGGGAGAGAGAAATGGCTTGGATCATGCTTCAAGCATAAACCAGAAAAGAGAAAGTTCGAGAAATAGCACAGATATGCTTCCATTGTTGGAATCTTACATTTAAAATTATTTTAATTCACCTCAATTTAATAGTTATATAAGATTATCATAGCTAGAAGAGGTACAAGTTCTAATCCATTATATTTTATTTATTCATTCAAAATATTAGAAATATTGATCGAAGAAGAATCACACAAGTTATTTATAATTTGTTGTTTCTCTCTTAGTATCTCTGTCACAGACTGAGCTTCTAAGTCTCTGTTCCGAATTGGACATATAAATCTGCGTCGGGCAGATGTCCAATCAGTTGAGTAGAGGTCCAACCCGATGGGCAAAAAGTTTACACCGTCGGATACACACACAACCCACTAGCTGGCAGTAGGGGAGACTGATAACAAGAAATCGCATCGTATTATTACTATGTTTTTAGTCCGTTTTTATCATACATTAATCCTTTTAATTCCCGATTGTTTCGAGTTTTTATGCCACATTGCAGGTATAATATGTCTAGAGCCAAAATTATGGAAAAAGATCGAAGGAAAAAAATTTAGCATGAAAGGAAAAGAGAAGAACTCAATTCTGCTAAAACTGCATAATTTGTTGTTGTCACGGTCGTTACAAGGGTCTTACGACCGTGACGCGCCTTTTTGATGTGTTACGATCGTCACAATGGTCTCACGACCGTGACGCGCTAAATATGAGAAATCTGCCCGTTACACACATGTTACGACCGTTACAAGCTTTATTTAATTTATTTGGATATATATATGAAGACGTGCAACGAATAGAAAGAGTCTCCGTATTTATCTCCTCCAACAGAACCAAATAAAGCATATTCTCCTGGATTTTCTCAACAACTGAAGAACCGAAGCCCACGTTCTTATTCTTTAAACTGTCAATTTCTCTTCTATAAATATCAAAGACTCAGTTGAAGAAAGGACGGAGTTTTTGATTGCCAATTTTATGCGAAAGCTCTGCCGATTTCTACACCCATTTTTACAGCATTTGTTTTTCTCTGCTTTAGTTTGTTTTTCCTTACCTTAATAACAATTTCCAACATCAGAAAATTGTTATAGCATTATTTTCTTTTAGCCTCAGAACTTAGTATCTATTTAATTTGGATGCTCCAAGCTTGCCAGATTGTGGAAGAAGGAGCCGAAGAGTTTATTTGTTCAGGTTTTTTAATTTGCAAGTAATATTAAGTCTTATTTATTTATGTTAAGTTCCTGTAGTCATTATATAATGCATGGTTTAATGTCTATTAATTTCATCTTGTGTTTATCTGTTGTTTAATTAATATGAATAGTTAAATTAATTGAGTCGGTATGTAATAAAGCAACCAAACAGATGAATCGAATCTAAGCTAAAATTATTTACGAACTTATATTCTGGCTGTGACTTTTTATAATTAAAATCAAGCTTTTTGTTACGAGAGTAAGAGAAGTAAAATAGGTTAGGTCGAGACCACGAGAGTGTGAGATTTTAACCGGATAGCTAAGGTTAGGCATTCGATTTAAATACAGCGAGAGCGCTTTAAAACGAATTAGACTTATTAAGTTTTCAAAAATTATTTTCTAAACACTTATGGGCTAGCGAGAGCAGACATAGGGCTTTAGGAGTATGATCTGAGATAAGACCACGGGAGTGTGAGTCGAGGGTTTTTAAACTGGTAATCTCTACAGAATTATTTAAGTGAAACATCTTTATAAGCTTAGACTAGATTGACCCGCATAGGTTAATATTATTACATACCGACCGCCTTATCATTATTTCTTTAATTAAATTTAGTTCCCGTTTTTTATCCTTAAAACCATAACCGTGACAAATTTCCGCCTTAGCTAAACTAGCAAACCTTCTAGCACTAGAGTGATTACAAAGTCCCTGTGGGTTCGACATCTTTTTATTACTATTGCGATAGGATGTGCACTTGCAGTTTAGATACCGTTAGACACATTAAGTCTTCGCCCATCAAGTTTTTGGCGCCGTTGCTGGGGACCTTGATTTAGTCACTAGTGCACTATTAGAGTAACACTGTCTAGACTAAGGCAACAATTTATTTTCCCTAATCTAATTTACCAATTGTATGCCAAGTACTCGCTCTCAAGGCGAAGACTTGCAGCCTCCAATCCTTGAATTAGAACGCTTCTTACATTTAAGAAGACGAATATTAGAATACCAGCGAAAATACAACATTCCAGATCTTAAAGTTGATCCACCTGAACCAGTTGGAACATCGAAAGGCGCAGAAATGGCTGAAGAACCAAATCATCCGCTAAAGTATTACGCTATTCCTTCACAAGCTGAACCGCATTCCAGCATTGCCGCGCCAGCTATCAACCGAAACGATTTCGAGTTGAAACCTTCGCTGATATCAGCCGTGCAACAAAACCAATTCGCCGGAAGTCCTACCGAGGATCCGAACCTTCATCTTTCGATATTTGTGCAGTACGCAGATACAGTGAAAGCTAATGGAGTTACCCAAGAACCAATCAGATTACGTCTTTTTCCTTTCTCGCTACGAGACAGAGCAAGAGCCTGGCTTCAATCTCTACCCTCGAATTCAGTAACTACATGGGAGGAACTGAAGAAAGTTTTCTTAGCAAGATATTTCCCACCTAGCAAGACGGTTATGCTAAGAGCTCAAATCAACGGATTTAAGCAAAAGCAAAACGAGTCACTTTTCGAAGCTTGGGAACGATACAAAGATATGCTGAGACTTTGTCCACATCATGGTTTAGTTGATTGGATGGTGATCCATACCTTTTACAATGGTCTCTTGTACAACACAAGAATGACAATTGACGCTGCCGCGGGCGGCGCATTGATGAACAAATAATATAACGAAGCTTATACATTTATCGAGAGTATGGCTCAGAATCATTACCAATGGGGTATCGAGAGAGTCGCAACTGAGAAACCAACGAAGGGAGGTATGTACGAAGTGAGTAGTATGGACCAAGTTAATGCAAAGTTTGACCAACTTAATCAAAAGATCGACAACTTGGCCATAACACCAACAACCACCGTGGCTGCTGTAACACCTAACTGTGAGTTATGTGGAGTTCCAGGACATGATGTCCCTGATTGTCAACTATTAGCAGGAATTCCCACAGATCAAGTGAATTATGCTCAAGGAAACCCGTACTCGAACACATACAACCCAGGTTGGAAGAATCACCCGAACTTCTCTTATAAGAACAACAATGCTTTATACGCACCAGGCCAAGCGCCAGCTACACCACCAGGATATCAAAAAACTGCTCCTAATGTTCCTAGAAAATCAAACCTTGAATTAATGATGGAGAGCTTCATAGCTACCCAATCTCAAACAAACAAGGAATTCTTGAACCAAAACATACACACTAGCGAGCAGATTAAGCAATTGGTGAGCAAGGTAGATGTGTTAGCTACACATAACAAAATGCTTGAAACTCAGATTTCACAAGTAGCTCAACAATAAGCACCTACCGCTGCCCCAGCTGGAGTATTTCCTAGACAACCGCAACCTAACCCAAGAGGACAGGCCAATGTTGTGATACTAAGAAGTGGCAAAGAACTTGACGGACCTGCTGATCCAAGACTTGACAATCCAGCCATGTGCCAAAAGCAGGATAAGCTGACTGAAAAGGAGAATGAACCAGAAGAAAAGGAAGATAATAATCAAGAGGCAGTGGAGAAAGAGAAGCCTTATGTGCCTCCACCACCTTATAAACCACCGATTTCGTACCCTCAGAGATTAACCAATTCCAAGATGATGGGCCAGTTTAAGAAATTTGTTGAACTTCTGAAACAGTTAAATATTACTATTCCATTTACAGAAGCTATCACTCAAATGCCCTTGTATGCTAAATTTCTAAAGGAAATCTTATCCAATAAGAAGAGGATAGAGGATAACGGAACCGTTACACTTACTGCTGAGTGTAGCGCAATCATACAGAACAATATGCCCCCCAAGTTGAAAGATCCAGGTAGTTTCTCTATACCCTGTGTAATTGGAAAATTCATCAGTGACAAAGCTCTATGCGATTTAGGAGCCAGTATCAGTGTTATGCCCTTAACAATTTGCAAAAGGCTAGATATGGGAGACTTAAGACCTACTAAAATGTCGGTTCAGTTAGCTGACCGATCAGTCAGATATCCTGTAGGAATACTAGAGAATATCCCAGTACGGATAGGTCAATTCTACATCCCTATTGATTTTATAATCATGGACATCACTGAAGACTCCACTACACCTATCATACTAGGAAGACCATTCTTAGCTACCGCTGGAGCTATTATAGATGTAAAGAAAGGAAAGCTAACCTTTGAAGTAGGTGAAGAGAAAGTTGAATTTATTTTAACACAATTCTTACAATCACCAGCTATAGAGGACACATGTTATTTATTAGATGTCATTGACGAGTGTGTAAGAGAGATGGGATTGAAAGAAACTACTTATTCTGAAATTATGAATATTCAAATCCCTCCGATTTTCGAAGATGACAATTGGCGTGAACCGTATAAGGATGACAGTCTAAGCGAAAGCTTAGCACTTACACCGGACCCTATGCCAAGCAAGAAGAAACCTAAATTAGAGTTAAAAACCTTACCCCAGAACCTAAGATACGAATTCTTAGACACTGAATGTATGCGACCAGTTATAATCAATTCCGGTTTAGGAACACTCGAAACGAAGAAACTTTTAGATGTCTTAAAGAAATACCCAACTGCATTAGGATATAACATATCTGATCTCAAAGGAATATGCCCTTCAATCTGTATGCATTGTATTATGTTGGAAGAAGATTGCAAAACCTCTAGAGAATCTCAAAGAAGAATTAACCCAATCCTTAGCACTGTAGTAAAAGAGGAAGTTAAGAAACTACTAGACGCTGGAATAATATATCCAATCTCTGATAGCCAATGGGTTAGTCCAGTACATGTAGTACCAAAGAAAGGAGGTATCACTGTTGTGAAAAACGCTAAAGGCGAATCGATATCACAAAGAGTAGTGACCGGACATAGAGTGTGCATCGATTATCGAAAACTAAACAAAGCCACTCGAAAAGATCATTTCCCACTACCTTTTATAGATCAAATGTTAGAACGATTAGCCAAACACTCGTATTTCTGTTATCTAGATGGTTACTCAGGATTTTTCCAAATCCCTATTCACCCAGATGATCAAGAGAAGACTACATTCACATGTCCTTATGGAACGTTCGCTTATAGACGAATGCCCTTTGGATTATGTAACGCTCCTGCAACCTTTCAAAGATGTATGATGTCAATCTTCGCAGATTTCATAGATAACATCATGGAAGTGTTCATGGATGACTTCTCTGTATGCGGGCAAAGTTTTGAAGGATGTCTATCAAATTTATAAATGGTGTTAGAAAGATGTGTAAAAGTAAACCTCGTACTTAACTGGGAAAAATGCCATTTTATGGTCAGAGAAGGAATCGTACTAGGACACGTTATATCTGATAAGGGAATTGAAGTTGATAAAGCTAAGATAGAAGTCATAAAAAATCTTCAACCCCCTAAGACCATTCGAGAAATACGAAGCTTTTTAGGACACGCCGGTTTCTACCGACGATTCATCAAAGATTTCTCGAAAATCACTAAACCTCTTACCGGTTTATTAATGAAAGACGTTGAGTTCATATTCGATAAAGATTGTCTTAAAGCATTCGAAACTCTAAAAACAGCCCTCATCACCGCACCAATCATGCAACCACCTGACTGGAGATTACCTTTCGAAATCATGTGCGATGCGAGTGACTATGCTGTAGGCGCAATTCTAGGACAAAGGAAGGACAAGAAACTTCACGCAATTTACTATGCCAGTAGAACTTTAGATTCTACTCAATTGAACTACGCCACTACTGAAAAAGAGTTGTTAGCAGTTGTCTTCGCGCTTGATAAATTCCGTTCCTACCTAGTAGGAGCAAAAATAATCATCTACACAGACCACGCTGCTATCAGATATTTACTAACCAAGAAAGATGCTAAACCAAGACTCCTGAGATGGATCCTACTCTTACAAGAGTTTGATCTCGAAATCAAAGATAAGAAAGGCACTGAAAACGTCGTAGCGGACCATTTATCTAGAATAGAAGGTATTAAACCCGAACAAGTGCCGATTAACGACGATTTTCCGTATGAACAGCTGATAGCACAAATAAGAAGCGACCCAGCTCGGTTAGACATAAATGAACCAAAAGTCGTGGAAGCAATCCACACAACCGTAGGACTGCCATGGTACGCTGACATTGTCAACTACTTAGCTGCAGGAGCACTTCCACCGGACTTAACCTATCAGCAGAAAAAGAAATTCTTTCACAATCTCAAGTATTACTATTGGGACGAACCATTATTGTTTAAGAGAGGACCTGACGGAATCTTCTGTCGGTGCATACCCGAAGAAGAAATAGAAGATGTCATTGCTCATTGTCATTCATCTCCTTATGGTGGACACGCAAGCACCTCCAAGACTTGTGCAAAAATCTTACAAGCCGGCCTATTTTGGCCTAATCTATGGAAAGATGTCCACATCGCTGTTATAAATTGCGATCGGTGTCAACGCACCGGTAACATTTCAAGACGAGATGAAATGCCTCAAAGAGGAATATTAGAAGTAGAAGTCTTTGATGTCTGGGGAATCGATTTCATGGGACCATTCCCATCCTCTTTCGGTAACAAGTACATACTCGTAGCTGTCGATTATGTTTCAAAATGGATCGAGACTATAGCTTCTCCTACAAATGACACACGAGTAGTAATTAAGCTTTTCAAGAATATAATCTTTCCGAGATTTGGTGTGCCTAGACTTGTCATTAGTGACGGTGGCTCGCATTTCATTTCGAAAATATTCGACAAATTACTATCTAAGTATGGAGTCAGACATCGTGTAGCAACACCGTATCATCCGCAAACAAGTGGACAGGTCGAAGTCTCGAACAGAGAAATAAAACAAATTCTAGAGAAGACTGTCGCCATATCTAGGAAGGATTGGTCATCTAAACTTAATGAAGCTTTATGGGCTTATAGGACAGCCTACAAGACACCCATAGGAACTACACCCTTCAAACTAGTGTATGGGAAGATCTGTCATCTCCCGGTTGAACTAGAACACAAAGCATATTGGGTGATTAAAACACTCAATATAAACTACACTGCCGCTGGAGAAAAGCGAATCCTCGACATTAATGAATTGGAAGAATTAAGGTTGGACGCATACGAGAATGCTAAGATATACAAAGAAAGAACCAAGCGTTGGCACGATAAGCGCCTGTATAGGAAATAATTTAGTGTGGGAGACGTTGTGCTCCTCTTCAATTCAAGACTTATGCTCTTTCCTGGAAAACTAAAATCTAGATGGTCAGGACCCTTTGAAATTACTAAAGTGTTCCCAAGCGGAGCAATAGAAATTAAGGGTAGGAATAGTGAACCGTTCACAGTAAACGGACAACGATTAAAACATTACCATAATATTGAAAACAGAGATTATGTGAATAATTTAAAACTTTTAGAGTTGTCCACTAACTTCCCTGATTAATCTAGCACTAAGCACTACGTCAGGCTTATGACGATAAAAACAGTGCTTAGTGGGAGGCAACCCATTTTATTGTTTTATTTCATTTTTTATTATTGACCTTATTTATCTATTTCTTTCCTTATTTTCTTTATTTTTAACTTTCTTTTCTAAATCATTTATAAAATTGCCATGCTACAGATTTTCTAAAGTCTTTTCTACCTTACCTCTTTCTCCCCTGATTTGTTTCTCCCGCTTTAACACTAACTATGGTTAACCAACCAAGGAACTTCATGGAAACCATATTTAGAGGAAGGAACCAAAGGAGGAAATTTGAAGAATTATCACAGAGACACATGGACTTGACTCTGTATTATGATGAACAAACTATGGAAACCTTAGGTATCAATGATAGCATCCTATACATGTTTAACCAGCTTGGATGGGAGAAAGCTCTCATAAAATATAAGTTTGTCACTTACCGCGAGCTCACCCTTGAATTTTTAAGCTCCCTAGTTTACCTACCTGAGCGCGGATTTGGACAACGGAAAGGATTTATTAGTTTCCGACTATTCGGTATCGAATATGTCTATAACCACAAGGAACTAGCTGACCTACTAGGATTTCCTAGTGGACCTTTTGCTTTTGTCGTACCTCGAAAAATACAATCCTAAAACAAAACAACAGAGTCGCCACCTAATTATATTTATTCTACGAGAGAAAAGGGAGATATAGATACAACCTAATAAAGGATAAGAAATGGTAAACGAAACCAAATTCTAAGTTCGGGAGTCGGTTACGCAAGGAGAAGGTATTAGCACCCCTCACGTCCGTTGTACTCAACGGGAACCTCTTAGCTAACTATGCGATTAAATGTTTGATCTTAAGTCTTTGTCTTCTAAATGATTGTTAATATGTTTGTTTGAAGGAAATTAAAATTTTTTATTATTAAGGCGGAGAAACGATTAAAGTTTTTTATTATTGATTTAAATAGAGAAATAATTGAATTTTTTATTATTGTGCTCGCGAAGTATTAAAATCCCTGTGCCTACGTATTCCCTTGTGCAATGGGAAAGTCAGAGCTTCGTAGTTCGTGCGACTACGATTTGTGATTTTTTAACTGAACAATTGTTTAAAATGCATTCTACTGCTAAGCGTTGGCTTATACTCGCGGTGGAGGTTGAAGCGCTAGCTTGTTCGAGAGATAGAATGATTTAAACAATGTTCGTTTTGAGAAAAGTATTTGACTTTGGTTAAGGTGTTTTAAACGAAAGGGCGAACGAACCACGTCGCGTGGGGCTAGCCCAAGAGCGTTTCATTCCAAAACGTGCGGAGTGCTAGACTCCGGAGTTCCGTCTTTCGATAATTAATTATGAAAATTGATTTAAATTGGTTGGTAAGTTTTAAATTGTTTTAAGATATGAAGGATGCGAATGGACCACGTTGCGTGGGGCTAGCCCAGCTGCAGTCCATCTTAGAACGTGCAGAGTGCTAGACTCCGGAGTTCGGTTTCCATAATTTAATTTAAAAAGATGATTTGAATATTTTGATATACGAATGGTGATTGAACACATCGCGTGGGGCTAGCCCAGTAGCGGTCCAATCCAGAACGTGCGGAGTGCTAGACTCCGGAGTTCAGTTTCCGTAATTTAATTTAAAAAGATTTGAATATTTTGGTATACGAACGGTGATTGAACACATCGCGTGGGGCTAGCCCAGCTGCAGTCCATCTTAGAACGTGCGGAGTGCTAGACTCCTGAGTTCTTATTCCGTATTAATTAAATAAGTTGGATATATATTTTTAGATGTTTTTAGAATTAATGCGATTAATAACGAAAGAGTGAACGAAACAAATACGTGTGGGGCTAGCCCAGTTGTAAATCGTTCTAGAACGTGTGGAGTGTTGGACTCCGGAGTTCTGTTCCTTGTTAATTAAATTAGGCGCGTAAAAGTTGTGCAGACGGCGATCAATTGGTGACCGGCTTACGTGTGTGCGAAGTGTAGGCGTAAAAATATTTTGCTTGGCGTTGGACCAATAAATTAACTTTTGAAACGATTTGTTTTAAAGGTCCACTTATTATTATTTTTTACTTTGACGAGCTAGAGTTGAAATGCGATAAACAAGTCCATAAAAAAAAATCTTTACAAGACATACACATAATCATTCGACTAAATAGTGGGCAAAGGCATAAACATGTACCATAAATAAAATCAACTACAAGATAATTAATTAAATTGAATATAACTACCAAATAATAAATCAAGCAAACACATTAAATGAAAAAAAAACAATAATAATCCTATTTCCTGTATTTTTAGGAATATTTAAATTAACATTAATAAATTAATAATATTAAGAACACAAAAAAAATAAAGCAAAAGAAATAAACAAATAAGAAGACAAAAGAAGATAAATCAACAAAAATTTTAAAATAAATAAATGTGAAAGCGTCGCCTAATCTAAAAAGAAAAAAATAAATAAACGCTTTTGAAAACAATAAGTTTAGAAACACTTTTGAAAACAAATTCAAAAATAAACCAAGCAATATTAACAATATAAACAAAAATAAAACTAAGAGAAAAAAAAACAAAAGAAAGGTGGGTGCATCGTGTGGAAACGGTGTGCGACCGTAATGTAACACAGGCTTTACTAAAGCCCAAATCAAAATCCTCACTTTTTAAAAAAAAATAATAATAATAATAAAAAAAAAATATACCAAGAGAAGGGATTGATACCAAGGAAAACTGAAGTTGAGAATGAAAACAAAACCAGGGCCATTCTCCTTCCTCCAACGCAACAAGGAGATCGACGGTGACCTCTCGAAACGGCGGCGTTTGTCTCGGCTTCCTCTCAGTTTAACATGAACGGCCTCCCTTCGTTTCGATTCCGTCCTCTCTCAACTCACACCCTCGCCGCGATTCTCTCTCTCAAATGATTCGATGCTCACGGTCTCCCTCTCAACATGTTTTTTTTCGCGTCTCAGGCTCACTCGCGATTACAGGTGTTTCGACAGTGGTTTTCTGTTCTTTGGAAGGGGATGGGTGTTTCTGGGTTTAGGCGGTTGTCGGCGGATTCTGGGCACGTTGGCGGTTTGTGAAGGGTTGCAATTTATGTTGAAGAAGGTGATTCGTGATGGTTGCGGCGCGTTTTGGTTCAGAGATGGTGGTGTTGGTCTGTGGTCTTTTTAGAAGGGTTTTGTGTTTATGATTTGTAGCCTCCTTATTCAAACAGCTCACGAATGTCTTTTCCAGTTTACCTTTTATTTGTGTTTTTGGTGGTGCAGATCCACTGTTTGGGGTTATGTGAGGATTTCGGTGGTGAGTGGTTTTAGTTGCAGTTATTGGTGAAGGAGGAGCGGTGGCGGAGGGTTCGATAGATTTTTTCTGTTCTGGTTTTTTCAGGTTTCTAGTTTGTGTGAAGTTGAGAATGAAAGGCTGGGAGAGACATCTGTATGATGAGTGAAAGTAGGAGGTTTGAATGGAAGGTTGGTTTTTTGTTGTTCAGGTTTTTGAAAGTGGCTCCGTTTATCGTAGATTTGAGGCCTGTGTTAATTGTGTTTTTTAAAAATGGAGTCAAGATGGTGCGGAAGGTTTTTAGAGTGATGTTGTGGGGGTTGTTGCTGGTGTTGAGCAGGCCGTGGTGTTCACTCAGTTTCGGTTTTTCGATTAAAAAAACGCGGCGGCGAAGGTGATGCAAAGGTTGCGGTTTTTCGGTTTTCCGGTGGTTGGTGGTGGTTTTGTAATCAGTTTTGGATTCTGTTTTGGTGGGTTTTGAAGAGGTTTTCTTCCTCTTGGTTGTTTGAGAGAGGAGGGTGTTTTCTGTGTTTTCTGTGTTTTCTGTGTTTTCTGTGTTTTCTTGGTGTATTTTTGTGTTCTGTTGTTTCACAACTATATTTATGCAGGTAGAGATTGGCTGAGGGTTTATCGAAGGGAAGGATTCGAATCTGAATGGAGAAGCTGAAAGGGATTTTATTGAAGTTGTATATGATGAATTTGGGGTTGACGATGGTTGTGGATTGGAGGTTTTTTTTTCTGGCTTGGATCAAGAATGAAGGGTGTAAATAAACAAAGGGTATGGTTTTTTGATTAAAAAAAGAAATCCAAGTTTCTTCTCTATTCTTTTTCTTTACTGTCTTTTTTTTCCTGCCCCCTATGGCTCTCCCTTTCCTATATTATGTAAGCACATTGTTTTCTAATTCAAATTTCCTTGTCTGAATCCTTTCTTTGGTTGCAGGTTTTTTTGTGATTTATTTGGTGTAAACTTTGTGATAGCAAGTTGACACAGTTAGGTTGTGTGTTGCAGAATTTTTGCAATTAGTATTATAGACTTGGTTTATGGCCTTTTTGGATCTCAGGACTTTTACTTCTATTTTGATGTATACATTTGGTGTAGAGCTATGGCACAATTTGTTTGGACATGTTGACTGACTAACAACTATTAAACAATTAAACTAAACTAATAATAATAATAAAAGAAAAAATTTGAGTAAACTAATTAAAGTTAATAAATAATAAACCAAAAAACAATAATAATAATACCCCAAAATTAATTAATTAAACTAAACAAAAAACTTAAATTGAATTAGACTTTACAAATAAATTAATAGAAGCTTATAGATAACTAAAATTAAAAATAAAATAAGAGCTAAATGAGTTTTAATTAAATTAAAATTGAATTAAAATAAAATCTAATTAAACTACAATAAACTAAAGAAAAAAAAATAGACTAGACTAAATCTAAGAAATCTAATATAAGTATTTAATTAAAAATTAAGATAAATGAAGCTAAAAAAAACGAGACAAACATCTAAGAGTTCTAAAATTAAACTCTCAACATTAAGAATAGAATGATATGTGTAGATGTTTAGAATTGGCAGAATTTTTGACCAACAAGAAGTGTTGAACTTAATTCAGGATGTCACATCAGATGTTGTGACATTATCAATCAGAGTATAAGTTAATGAACTTAATTCAGGATGTCACACCAGATGTTGTGACATTGTATCAGTTAATGAAGTAAGTTCAGTTTTCAGGATGTCACACCAGATGTTATGACATCTCAAACCTGCTACCAGAATTAATTAATGCTTAACAGAACTGAGTAAATTCAGGGAATTTATCTGGAATTAATTATGAATGGATAAAACAGAAGAAGGCGCATCTGTAGGGAGATTGGTTATATGATTTCAGTATAAACAGAAGAACTGACTCACCTAGAATCAAGGAAGTAACAAACCCTAATTCAAGGTGTTAGTAGCATGCGTATCAGGATTGGATAACCTACAGAAAGCCCAAAATCCAAGCATCTATTTAAGCAACAGAAACTCTCAGAATAGAGTACGAAATTAAGAAGACTAAATAGGGTGTTTGTGTTTTAATAGCAGTTTGTATATGTGTATCACTTTATGAGCTTTTAAGCAAAAGTGTATTGTGTCTTGATTGAAACTGTGAAGTAAGATCAAGCTGTTTTGTTTGAAGTATGACTTCAATTTTATTAAACTTGTAAACATATCACTGTGTGATTGAGGGGGAGTGAGTTGGTACTCATATCTAAGTTGTGTCTTAGGTAGAAATTGCCTTGGGTAGATATTAAGTGAAAGATTAAACTGAGTGGTTTAAGTCTAGAATTAATATTACTTATATTGGATTTCCTTCCTGGCTTGGTAGCCCCCAGATGTAAGTGTGGTTATACACTGAACTGGGTTAACAATTTCCTGTGTTGTTTAATTTTCCTGCACTTTAAGTTTTGTTCAAGTCTTCAACTGTTTAAACATCTCATTCGACATCATGTACCTGATCCCAGAATTTAAATTGGCATCAGAGCAGGCACCCTGCCTGTTTAACTGGGTGAGATCTAGGGACTGCAAATTCTGGAAACATGGACAGAGATGTAGGATCTGTAAATAGACCACCTATATTGGATGGATCCAATTATGACTACTGGAAGCCAAGAATGTTAGCATTCTTAAGATCACTTGACAATAGGGCCTGGAAAGCAGTCAACAAAGGATGGGAGCACCCTGTCCAAGACAACAAGGATGGAGCAAAAGTGTTGAAACCTGAAGAAGAATGGAGCAAGGAGGAAGAAGATTCAGCACTTGGAAATTCCAAGGCCTTAAATGCTTTATTCAATGGCATTGATAGGAACATATTCAGACTTGTGCATCACTGTGAGCTGGCCAAAGATGTTTGGGACACTCTCAAAACAACTCATGAAGGAACATCAAAGGTGAAGATGTCAAGACTTCAACTTCTCACCACCAAGTTTGAAAACTTTAGAATGAAGGAAGATGAGACAATTCATGAGTTCTACATGAACATCTTGGAAATAGCTAATACTTCTGGTGCTTTGGGAGAAAAGATGACTGATGAAAAGCTGGTAAGAAAGATTCTCAGATCTTTACAAAAAAGATTTGACATGAAGGTCACAGCAATAGAAGAAGCTCAAGACATATGCACAATGAAGGTTGAAGAGCTCATTGGTTCCCTTCAAACATTTGAGATGGGAATGAATGACACAATTGTAAAGAAGAACAAAAGCATAGCCTTGGTGTCAAATAATGATAAAGAAGAAGAAAATAATGAAGCAGACCCTGAAGAAAATTTATCAGAAACCATTGCTATGCTTGGAAGACAATTCAACAAGATTCTCAGAAAGATGGATGGCAAGTCCAGACCAAGTGGAAGATACTCAAACTCTTCTGAGAATAAAAGACCTTATGATGCTAATAGAAGGTCAAATTATGATGAAAAGACCAATCAAGAAAAAGGGATTAAATGTCATGGATGTGAAGGATATGGACACATCAGAAATGAATGCCCTACCTATTTAAAAAGGCAGAAGAAAGGTCTCTCTGTGACCTGGTCTGATGAAGACTCAGGATGTGATTCAGAAGAAGAATCAGCAAAGCATATCACTGCTCTAGCTGGAGTATGTGAATCTAAAAGTGGATCCAGTGATGAGGAGCTTACTTTTGAAGAGCTTGAACAATCATACAGAGAGCTGTGTAAAAGGAGCACTGAAGTATGCATGGAGATTATAAAGCAGAAGAAGCAGATTGAGGCATTAAAGGTTGAAAAGACAAGTAATCTAGAAACCATTGACACATTGAAAAGTGAAGTAAGTCTTCTCAACTCCAAGTTGGAACATATGTCTAAATCTGTTAGAATGCTGAACAGTAGCTCAAACACACTGGATGTCATTCTCAACAACAATAAGCATTCAGGTGATAGAACTGGACTGGGATTTAACAAAGCTCAACAGGTTGAGGCTAGCACTAGCAAAACTACTTCAAATCCCATAAAGTTAAACAAGATGTCCGAACAGATGTCTCAACATCATGAAAAGAACATGATGAAAAAGAAGTATCAAAGATGGAGATGTCATCATTGTGGAAGGTTTGGTCACATCAAACCTCATTGCTACAAGTTGCATGGATATCCAAATCAGATGTATCAGCAACCCCCTAAGCAGAAGATAGAGGTTACCAAGAAAGTGCTGCATGGACATCAAAATCAAAGATATCAGCAACCCCCCAAGCAGAAGACATAGGTCATCAAGAAAGTATGGGTACCTAAAGCTAGTCTTCATGCTGATCAAGGCTACATGCCCAAGAACAAGTTCAACAAACAACCTTGGAGCTCTACAAATGGACACTACAAAGGGAAGAGGCATCAAAGGAAACCTCACTACAAGCAAAAATTGTCAAAGAAGAGTGTTGCAAATATAGCTCATACATCTCTAAGAGTATCAGCTAAAGAAGACTGGTACTTTGACAATGGATGCTCAAGGCATATGACTGGATTGAAGAATTTGCTGGTAGACTTAAAGTCATATTCATCCAGATATGTAACTTTTGGAGATGGAGCTAAAGGAGAAATCAAGGGAGTTGGGACTTTGGACTGTCCAGATGTACCAAGACTAGATGATGTGTTGCTGGTAAAAGGATTGACTGCTAACTTGATCAGCATAAGTCAATTATGTGATCAAGGTTACAGTGTAAAATTTACCAAAACTGAATGCATAGTGTCTAATAAAGAACAGAAGGTTGTCATGAGAGGAGCCAGATCTAAAGACAACTGTTATATGTGGGAACCTCAAGATTTTAGTCTCACTTCAACTTGCTCTTTAGCCAAAGAAGAAGAAGTGAAACTATGGCACCAAAGACTGGGTCATCTTCATTTCAGAGGTATAAAGAAAATCATATCTATGGAAGCTGTGAGAGGTATTCCTAAACTGAAGATTGATGATGGCAAAGTATGTGGTGAATGTCAAATAGGCAAGCAAACCAAGATGTCCCATCCAAAGCTCCAACATCTGACAACTTCCAAAGTTTTGGAATTATTGTATATGGATCTTATGGGACCAATGCAGGTTGAGAGCCTTGGTGGAAAAAGGTATGCCTATGTGGTGGTAGATGACTTTTCAAGGTATACATGGATAAACTTCATCAAAGAAAAGTCTGATGTGTTTTATGTATTCAAAGATTTGTGCCAAAGAATACAAAGAGAAAAAGCAAGCTGTGTAGTCAGAATAAGGAGTGACCATGGAAAGGAATTTGAGAATCAAAAATTCTCAGATTTCTGTTCTTCAGAGGGAATCAATCATGAGTATTCTTCTCCTATCACCCCTCAACAGAATGGGATTGTTGAGAGGAAGAACAGAACTATCCAAGAATCAGCAAGAGCTATGATCCATGCTAAAAAGTTACCATTGTACTTCTGGGCTGAAGCTATGAACACAGCTTGTTACATTCATAATAAAGTCACTCTAAGGAAAGGAACCTTGTCCACCATCTATGAAGCCTGGAAGGGCAGAAAACCTACAGTTAAGTACTTCCATGTGTTTGGAAGTAATTGTTATATTCTGGCTGATAGGGAGCAAAGAAGAAAAATGGATCCTAAAAGTGATGAAGGGATTTTCCTTGGATACTCTATAAATAGCAGAGCCTATAGAGTATTTAACTCTAGAACCAAGGTTATCATGGAATCCATAAATGTGATAATTGATGATGCCCCTGCAGATGTTGCAGATGATGTTGGAACATCTGCTGACAGTCAGACTGAAGCTGAAATAAAGAGTGATCATCCTAACTTCACTCAAACTGAGGCAAGGACAGAACAATCCAGCAAACCTCCCTCCATCAGAATCCAGAAGGATCATCCCAAAGATTTGATAATTGGGGATCCCAACAGAGGTGTGAGCGCTAGATCAAGAGAGGTGATTTCAGGTTCATGCTTTGTTTCAAAAATAGAACCTAAAAACATCAAGGAAGCTCTAAATGATGAATACTGGATTTGTGCTATGCAAGAAGAATTAGGTCAGTTCACAAGGAATGAAGTGTGGGATCTTGTTCCTAGACCTGATGACATAAATGTGATTGGCACAAAATGGGTGTATAAGAACAAGTCAAATGAGCAGGGAGTTGTAACAAAGAACAAGGCTAGACTTGTAGCTCAAGGATACGCACAAATTGAAGGAGTAGACTTTGATGAAACCTTTGCACCAGTAGCAAGGCTTGAATCAATCATACTACTTTTAGGAATTGCTTGTATCTTGAAGTTCAAGCTATTTCAAATGGATGTGAAAAGTGTCTTTCCAAATGGATATCTTAATGAGGAGGTATATGTGGAGCAGCCTAAGGGATTTGTTGATCCAAGCTGTCCAAATCATGTATACAAACTAAGGAAGGCTCTTTATGGTCTGAAGCAAGTACCAAGAGCATGGTATGAAAGGCTGACTACTTTTCTCATCAAGCAAGGGTACAGGAAATGTGGAATAAACAAAACCTTGTTTGTGAAGGATGAAGAAGGAAATGTCATGATTGCTCAAATATATGTAGATGACATTGTCTTTGGTGGGATGTCAGACAAGATGGTTAAACATTTTGTCACTCAAATGGAATCTGAATTTGAGATGAGCCTAGTAGGAGAACTAACCTACTTTCTTGGACTGCAAATAAAGCAAATGGAGGACTCCATGTTCATTTCCCAAAGCAAGTATGCTAAGAACATTGTCAAGAAATTTGGGATGGACAATGCTACTCACAAAAGAACTCCTGCCCCCACTCATTTAAAGCTGACAAAGGATGACAAGGGTGAGAATGTAGACCAAAGTTTATACAGAAGTATGATTGGAAGCTTATTATATCTGACTGCTAGCAGACCAGACATAGCCTTTGCAGTAGGTGTATGTGCAAGATATCAAGCTGATCCAAAAGTTAGCCATCTAAACCAGGTCAAGAGAATTCTGAAATATGTCAATGGTACTTGTGACTATGGCATAATGTACTTTCATGGATGTAAACCAATTCTCACTGGCTTTTGTGATGCTGATTGGGCTGGAAGTGCTGATGATAGAAAGAGCACATCAGGAGGATGTTTCTTTCTAGGAAACAATTTGATTTCTTGGTTCAGTAAGAAACAAAATTGTGTATCCTTATCCACTGCTGAAGCTGAATATATTGCAGCTGGTAGCAGTTATTCACAGTTGGTTTGGATGAAGCAAATGCTCACAGAGTACAATGTCCCACAAGATGTCATGACATTGTACTGTGACAATTTAAGTGCCATCAACATATCAAAGAATCCTATCCAACACAGCAGGACCAAGCACATTGATATCAGGCATCATTTCATCAGAGATCTTGTGGAAGAGAAGGTGATTTCATTGGAACATGTAGCCACAGATCTGCAATTGGCTGATATATTTACTAAAGCTTTGGATGCTGTCCAATTTGAAAACCTAAGGGGTAAATTGGGAATCTGCTTATGTGAAATATAGCAGTTATGGAGAAGTGCCAACATGTCATATGACATCGTGTGGCATGATCACCAGATGGCAACACCAGTCTGGTCAAGAACTCTGTGTATTCCACTCCTTAAAATTCTCCAAGTAATGGCTCTTATAAAAGCTTCAGCTTGCTCTCAGCTATTCATCTTCTCATCATCCTCTCAAAACGAATTGCATGCTATAGCTGATTTTCAGAGCTCATTAAACTCAATCAAACCTAACCTCTTCCTCCACCACATTCGAAAATGTCTCAACATCAAAACCCTAACCTCTCTGATGAAATCCTCAACCAAGAAGATGTGGTGCATGCAACCACTATCTCTGTGGTACCTATGGATTCAACTCCTATAGACGAAATCAGAGGAAGTGTTCCTCTTGCTCAAAAGCCTAGAAGTCCAACAGTGAGAAGAGCAAAGGAACTTGTGTTCAGCAAAAGCAAAGGGGCTCCTTCATCCTCAAACACCACCCCCAAAGCCTCTGAATATGTGGATGCCACCATCAAGCATCTTGTTAATAAGATTTTGTCTGAACAAAGAGTTGTGAGTGGTATATATGTTCCTCTGAACACCATGCCAGCTCCACAAGAAGAACAGAGCAATAAGGCTGAAGAGGACACTCCTGCTCAACAGGATGTCCCAATAGATGTTGAAACATCATCTGAAGACCAGAACAAGGCCTCAACTGATGATGATGATGAAGCCAATGATGACCAAGCTTCTGTTGATCCACCTGCTGAAGAGGAGACTACCCAACCTCCTCATGTTGAAGACATAGACAATGACTCTGACACAGAGATCATTGCTTCTGTGAACCCTAGCATAGCCAAAAGGCTCAGGGCTAGGAAAGAAAAGAAGACTGCAGGACATGCAACTCCTGAAAAGAAACAACCTACTCCAAAGAAAGACAAGGCCAAAGTGTCATTTGGACCTACCAAACAATGGAGCAAAGTAAGTACACAAAAGAGGAAAGTTGTTACTCCTCCAGATTCAGATGTTGAAGAGGATGTCCCAACATCCCCACCAAAGAAGAAACCAGCACCTTCAAGGTCCACCTCTGCTGTTCCAGAAGCTCCTCTGGACAATATTTCATTCCATCATGTGTCAAGTGTGAGCAGATGGAAATTTGTATACCAAAGAAGGGTAGCACTTGAAAGAGAGCAGGGAAGCAATGCACTTGAGTGCACTGAGGTAATTGACCTAATTTCTTCTGCTGGCTTATTCAAAACAGTGTCAAACTTTTCACCTTGCTATGAGATGCTAGTCAAGGAATTTATTGTCAATCTTCAAGAGGATTGTGTTGATGGTAAGTCAGATGAATTCAGAAAGGTGTATGTAAGAGGGAGATGTGTGGAATTCTCTCCTAGGGTTATCAACCACTACCTAGGGAGAGAATCTGATGGACCTAATGAGCTGGGGAAGACTGACAACTAGGTGTGCAAGGTCATTACTGCCAATCAAGTCAAAGCTTGGCCAGTCAAGGGCAAACTTTCTGTTAGCTTGCTAACAAGGAAGTATGCAATGCTGCATAGGATTGGCACTGTAAACTGGGTCCCTACCAACCATACTTCTTCAATAGCAACTGGATTAGGCATATTCATATATGTTGTGGGCACCCAAACAAAGTTGGACTTTGGGGCTTACATTTTTTATCAAACATTGAAGCATGCTGGGACATCAGCAACAAAGCTGCCTATAGCCTTCCCTTCTTTGCTGTGTGGAATAATTCTCAGCCAGTATCCAGGTATCCTCACTGAGAAGGATTCAATATGCAAAAGAGAAAGTCCTCTTGCCTTCCACTACAAGTTGTTCTTAAGCCATCATGCAGCTGATGTTGAAGCTCCCTCTGGGACATCTGCTGGACCTTCAAAGGCAAAGTCTCCTATATCCAAAGCTGCTTTGATTGCTGAGCTGAAGAACACCTGCAAAGAACTGGATGCTAGGAAGCAAAAACTTGAGGAGATTATTCAAAGGCTGGAAATGGAAGAGAGTGCTCAGAAGGCTGCTGACTCTGATGATGAAACTGAAGAAGAAGAAGATATTGAATATGAAGATTCTGAGTGAAAAATGTATGTGAGGAATGTGTACTGTCTGCTTCAGCATTGTAGTTTGATTTTGTAGCTTTGTATTTCTCTCTGACTATGTAAAATTTGGCCCCAATTTATGTCTAACAAGGGGGAGAAGAGAACTGAACAACAACAATGTATGTTGCACTCTGATTAATGAATGAAAAATGTCTTTTGTCTGTTTAATGTCTGCTTCTGAACTAAGTGGTTTTTAATGAAAAATTTATGTTGAACAAGTCAGAACACATACAGGTTTGAGGGGGAGTAAACTCACACATGACTCAACAGAAAAGAACTGTTGTACTCTAATAAATGAAACTATGTTGCACTCTGATAAAACCAGAAGATTGTGTTAGCCAAAAATTAGCCAAAGGGGGAGTTTGTAGATGTTTAGAATTGGCAGAATTTTTGACCAACAAGAAGTGTTGAACTTAATTCAGGATGTCAAATCAGATGTTGTGACATTATCAATCAGAGTATAAATTAATGAACTTAATTCAGGATGTCACACCAGATGTTGTGACATTGTATCAGTTAATGAAGTAAGTTCAGTTTTCAGGATGTCACACCAGATGTTGTGACATCTCAAACCTGCTACCAGAATTAATTAATGCTTAACAAAACTGAGTAAATTCAGGGAATTTATCTGGAATTAATTATGAATGGATAAAACAGAAGAAGGCGCATCTGTATGGAGATTGGTTATATGATTTCAGTATAAACAGAAGAACTGACTCACCTAGAATCAAGGAAGTAACAAACCCTAATTCAAGGTGTTAGCACCATGCATATCAGGATTGGATAACCTACAGAAAGCCCAAAATCCAAGCATCTATTTAAACAACAGAAACTCTCAGAATAGAGTACGAAATTAAGAAGACTAAATAGGGTGTTTGTGTTTTAATAGCAGTTTGTATATGTGTATCACTTTATGAGCTTTTAAGCAAAAGTGTATTGTGTCTTGATTGAAACTGTGAAGTAAGATCAAGCTGTTTTGTTTGAAGTATGACTTCAATTTTATTAAACTTGTAAACATATCACTGTGTGATTGAGGGGGAGTGAGTTGGTACTCATATCTAAGTTGTGTCTTAGGTAGAAATTGCCTTGGGTAGATATTAAGTGAAAGATTAAACTGAGTGGTTTAAGTCTAGAATTAATATTACTTATATTGGATTTCCTTCCTGGCTTGGTAGCCCCCAGATGTAAGTGTGGTTATACACTGAACTGGGTTAACAATTTCCTGTGTTGTTTAATTTTCCTGCACTTTAAGTTTTGTTCAAGTCTTCAACTGTTTAAACATCTCATTCGACATCATGTACCTGATCCCAGAATTTAAATTGGCATCAGAGCAGGCACCCTGCCTGTTTAACTGGGTGAGATCTAGGGACTGCAAATTCTGGAAACATGGACAGAGATGTAGGATCTGTAAATAGACCACCTATATTGGATGGATCCAATTATGACTACTGGAAGCCAAGAATGTTAGCATTCTTAAGATCACTTGACAATAGGGCCTGGAAAGCAGTCAACAAAGGATGGGAGCACCCTGTCCAAGACAACAAGGATGGAGCAAAAGTGTTGAAACCTGAAGAAGAATGGAGCAAGGAGGAAGAAGATTCAGCACTTGGAAATTCCAAGGCCTTAAATGCTTTATTCAATGGCATTGATAGGAACATATTCAGACTTGTGCATCACTGTGAGCTGGCCAAAGATGTTTGGGACACTCTCAAAACAACTCATGAAGGAACATCAAAGGTGAAGATGTCAAGACTTCAACTTCTCACCACCAAGTTTGAAAACTTTAGAATGAAGGAAGATGAGACAATTCATGAGTTCTACATGAACATCTTGGAAATAGCTAATACTTCTGGTGCTTTGGGAGAAAAGATGACTGATGAAAAGCTGGTAAGAAAGATTCTCAGATCTTTACAAAAAAGATTTGACATGAAGGTCACAGCAATAGAAGAAGCTCAAGACATATGCACAATGAAGGTTGAAGAGCTCATTGGTTCCCTTCAAACATTTGAGATGGGAATGAATGACACAATTGTAAAGAAGAACAAAAGCATAGCCTTGGTGTCAAATAATGATAAAGAAGAAGAAAATAATGAAGCAGACCCTGAAGAAAATTTATCAGAAACCATTGCTATGCTTGGAAGACAATTCAACAAGATTCTCAGAAAGATGGATGGCAAGTCCAGACCAAGTGGAAGATACTCAAACTCTTCTGAGAATAAAAGACCTTATGATGCTAATAGAAGGTCAAATTATGATGAAAAGACCAATCAAGAAAAAGGGATTAAATGTCATGGATGTGAAGGATATGGACACATCAGAAATGAATGCCCTACCTATTTAAAAAGGCAGAAGAAAGGTCTCTCTGTGACCTGGTCTGATGAAGACTCAGGATGTGATTCAGAAGAAGAATCAGCAAAGCATATCACTGCTCTAGCTGGAGTATGTGAATCTAAAAGTGGATCCAGTGATGAGGAGCTTACTTTTGAAGAGCTTGAACAATCATACAGAGAGCTGTGTAAAAGGAGCACTGAAGTATGCATGGAGATTATAAAGCAGAAGAAGCAGATTGAGGCATTAAAGGTTGAAAAGACAAGTAATCTAGAAACCATTGACACATTGAAAAGTGAAGTAAGTCTTCTCAACTCCAAGTTGGAACATATGTCTAAATCTGTTAGAATGCTGAACAGTAGCTCAAACACACTGGATGTCATTCTCAACAACAATAAGCATTCAGGTGATAGAACTGGACTGGGATTTAACAAAGCTCAACAGGTTGAGGCTAGCACTAGCAAAACTACTTCAAATCCCATAAAGTTAAACAAGATGTCCGAACAGATGTCTCAACATCATGAAAAGAACATGATGAAAAAGAAGTATCAAAGATGGAGATGTCATCATTGTGGAAGGTTTGGTCACATCAAACCTCATTGCTACAAGTTGCATGGATATCCAAATCAGATGTATCAGCAACCCCCTAAGCAGAAGATAGAGGTTACCAAGAAAGTGCTCCATGGACATCAAAATCAAAGATATCAGCAACCCCCCAAGCAGAAGACATAGGTCATCAAGAAAGTATGGGTACCTAAAGCTAGTCTTCATGCTGATCAAGGCTACATGCCCAAGAACAAGTTCAACAAACAACCTTGGAGCTCTACAAATGGACACTACAAAGGGAAGAGGCATCAAAGGAAACCTCACTACAAGCAAAAATTGTCAAAGAAGAGTGTTGCAAATATAGCTCATACATCTCTAAGAGTATCAGCTAAAGAAGACTGGTACTTTGACAATGGATGCTCAAGGCATATGACTGGATTGAAGAATTTGCTGGTAGACTTAAAGTCATATTCATCCAGATATGTAACTTTTGGAGATGGAGCTAAAGGAGAAATCAAGGGAGTTGGGACTTTGGACTGTCCAGATGTACCAAGACTAGATGATGTGTTGCTGGTAAAAGGATTGACTGCTAACTTGATCAGCATAAGTCAATTATGTGATCAAGGTTACAGTGTAAAATTTACCAAAACTGAATGCATAGTGTCTAATAAAGAACAGAAGGTTGTCATGAGAGGAGCCAGATCTAAAGACAACTGTTATATGTGGGAACCTCAAGATTTTAGTCTCACTTCAACTTGCTCTTTAGCCAAAGAAGAAGAAGTGAAACTATGGCACCAAAGACTGGGTCATCTTCATTTCAGAGGTATAAAGAAAATCATATCTATGGAAGCTGTGAGAGGTATTCCTAAACTGAAGATTGATGATGGCAAAGTATGTGGTGAATGTCAAATAGGCAAGCAAACCAAGATGTCCCATCCAAAGCTCCAACATCTGACAACTTCCAAAGTTTTGGAATTATTGTATATGGATCTTATGGGACCAATGCAGGTTGAGAGCCTTGGTGGAAAAAGGTATGCCTATGTGGTGGTAGATGACTTTTCAAGGTATACATGGATAAACTTCATCAAAGAAAAGTCTGATGTGTTTTATGTATTCAAAGATTTGTGCCAAAGAATACAAAGAGAAAAAGCAAGCTGTGTAGTCAGAATAAGGAGTGACCATGGAAAGGAATTTGAGAATCAAAAATTCTCAGATTTCTGTTCTTCAGAGGGAATCAATCATGAGTATTCTTCTCCTATCACCCCTCAACAGAATGGGATTGTTGAGAGGAAGAACAGAACTATCCAAGAATCAGCAAGAGCTATGATCCATGCTAAAAAGTTACCATTGTACTTCTGGGCTGAAGCTATGAACACAGCTTGTTACATTCATAATAAAGTCACTCTAAGGAAAGGAACCTTGTCCACCATCTATGAAGCCTGGAAGGGCAGAAAACCTACAGTTAAGTACTTCCATGTGTTTGGAAGTAATTGTTATATTCTGGCTGATAGGGAGCAAAGAAGAAAAATGGATCCTAAAAGTGATGAAGGGATTTTCCTTGGATACTCTATAAATAGCAGAGCCTATAGAGTATTTAACTCTAGAACCAAGGTTATCATGGAATCCATAAATGTGATAATTGATGATGCCCCTGCAGATGTTGCAGATGATGTTGGAACATCTGCTGACAATCAGACTGAAGCTGAAATAAAGAGTGATCATCCTGACTTCACTCAAACTGAGGCAAGGACAGAACAATCCAGCAAACCTCCCTCCATCAGAATCCAGAAGGATCATCCCAAAGATTTGATAATTGGGGATCCCAACAGAGGTGTGAGCGCTAGATCAAGAGAGGTGATTTCAGGTTCATGCTTTGTTTCAAAAATAGAACCTAAAAACATCAAGGAAGCTCTAAATGATGAATACTGGATTTGTGCTATGCAAGAAGAATTAGGTCAGTTCACAAGGAATGAAGTGTGGGATCTTGTTCCTAGACCTGATGACATAAATGTGATTGGCACAAAATGGGTGTATAAGAACAAGTCAAATGAGCAGGGAGTTGTAACAAAGAACAAGGCTAGACTTGTAGCTCAAGGATACGCACAAATTGAAGGAGTAGACTTTGATGAAACCTTTGCACCAGTAGCAAGGCTTGAATCAATCATACTACTTTTAGGAATTGCTTGTATCTTGAAGTTCAAGCTATTTCAAATGGATGTGAAAAGTGCCTTTCCAAATGGATATCTTAATGAGGAGGTATGTGGAGCAGCCTAAGGGATTTGTTGATCCAAGCTGTCCAAATCATGTATACAAACTAAGGAAGGCTCTTTATGGTCTGAAGCAAGCACCAAGAGCATGGTATGAAAGGCTGACTACTTTTCTCATCAAGCAAGGGTACAGGAAATGTGGAATAAACAAAACCTTGTTTGTGAAGGATGAAGAAGGAAATGTCATGATTGCTCAAATATATGTAGATGACATTGTCTTTGGTGGGATGTCAGACAAGATGGTTAAACATTTTGTCACTCAAATGGAATCTGAATTTGAGATGAGCCTAGTAGGAGAACTAACCTACTTTCTTGGACTGCAAATAAAGCAAATGGAGGACTCCATGTTCATTTCCCAAAGCAAGTATGCTAAGAACATTGTCAAGAAATTTGGGATGGACAATGCTACTCACAAAAGAACTCCTGCCCCCACTCATTTAAAGCTGACAAAGGATGACAAGGGTGAGAATGTAGACCAAAGTTTATACAGAAGTATGATTGGAAGCTTATTATATCTGACTGCTAGCAGACCAGACATAGCCTTTGCAGTAGGTGTATGTGCAAGATATCAAGTTGATCCAAAAGTTAGCCATCTAAACCAGGTCAAGAGAATTCTGAAATATGTCAATGGTACTTGTGACTATGGCATAATGTACTTTCATGGATGTAAACCAATTCTCACTGGCTTTTGTGATGCTGATTGGGCTGGAAGTGCTGATGATAGAAAGAGCACATCAGGAGGATGTTTCTTTCTAGGAAACAATTTGATTTCTTGGTTCAGTAAGAAACAAAATTGTGTATCCTTATCCACTGCTGAAGCTGAATATATTGCAGCTGGTAGCAGTTATTCACAGTTGGTTTGGATGAAGCAAATGCTCACAGAGTACAATGTCCCACAAGATGTCATGACATTGTACTGTGACAATTTAAGTGCCATCAACATATCAAAGAATCCTATCCAACACAGCAGGACCAAGCACATTGATATCAGGCATCATTTCATCAGAGATCTTGTGGAAGAGAAGGTGATTTCATTGGAACATGTAGCCACAGATCTGCAATTGGCTGATATATTTACTAAAGCTTTGGATGCTGTCCAATTTGAAAACCTAAGGGGTAAATTGGGAATCTGCTTATGTGAAATATAGCAGTTATGGAGAAGTGCCAACATGTCATATGACATCGTGTGGCATGATCACCAGATGGCAACACCAGTCTGGTCAAGAACTCTGTGTATTCCACTCCTTAAAATTCTCCAAGTAATGGCTCTTATAAAAGCTTCAGCTTGCTCTCAGCTATTCATCTTCTCATCATCCTCTCAAAACGAATTGCATGCTATAGCTGATTTTCAGAGCTCATTAAACTCAATCAAACCTAACCTCTTCCACCACCACATTCGAAAATGTCTCAACATTAAAACCCTAACCTCTCTGATGAAATCCTCAACCAAGAAGATGTGGTGCATGCAACCACTATCTCTGTGGTACCTATGGATTCAACTCCTATAGACGAAATCAGAGGAAGTGTTCCTCTTGCTCAAAAGCCTAGAAGTCCAACAGTGAGAAGAGCAAAGGAACTTGTGTTCAGCAAAAGCAAAGGGGCTCCTTCATCCTCAAACACCACCCCCAAAGCCTCTGAATATGTGGATGCCACCATCAAGCATCTTGTTAATAAGATTTTGTCTGAACAAAGAGTTGTGAGTGGTATATATGTTCCTCTGAACACCATGCCAGCTCCACAAGAAGAACAGAGCAATAAGGCTGAAGAGGACACTCCTGCTCAACAGGATGTCCCAATAGATGTTGAAACATCATCTGAAGACCAGAACAAGGCCTCAACTGATGATGATGATGAAGCCAATGATGACCAAGCTTCTGTTGATCCACCTGCTGAAGAGGAGACTACCCAACCTCCTCATGTTGAAGACATAGACAATGACTCTGACACAGAGATCATTGCTTCTGTGAACCCTAGCATAGCCAAAAGGCTCAGGGCTAGGAAAGAAAAGAAGACTGCAGGACATGCAACTCCTGAAAAGAAACAGCCTACTCCAAAGAAAGACAAGGCCAAAGTGTCATTTGGACCTACCAAACAATGGAGCAAAGTAAGTACACAAAAGAGGAAAGTTGTTACTCCTCCAGATTCAGATGTTGAAGAGGATGTCCCAACATCCCCACCAAAGAAGAAACCAGCACCTTCAAGGTCCACCTCTGCTGTTCCAGAAGCTCCTCTGGACAATATTTCATTCCATCATGTGTCAAGTGTGAGCAGATGGAAATTTGTATACCAAAGAAGGGTAGCACTTGAAAGAGAGCAGGGAAGCAATGCACTTGAGTGCACTGAGGTAATTGACCTAATTTCTTCTGCTGGCTTATTCAAAACAGTGTCAAACTTTTCACCTTGCTATGAGCTGCTAGTCAAGGAATTTATTGTCAATCTTCAAGAGGACTGTGTTGATGGTAAGTCAGATGAATTCAGAAAGGTGTATGTAAGAGGGAGATGTGTGGAATTCTCTCCTAGGGTTATCAACCACTACCTAGGGAGAGAATCTGATGGACCTAATGAGCTGGGGAAGACTGACAACTAGGTGTGCAAGGTCATTACTGCCAATCAAGTCAAAGCTTGGCCAGTCAAGGGCAAACTTTCTGTTAGCTTGCTAACAAGGAAGTATGCAATGCTGCATAGGATTGGCACTGTAAACTGGGTCCCTACCAACCATACTTCTTCAATAGCAACTGGATTGGACATATTCATATATGTTGTGGGCACCCAAACAAAGTTGGACTTTGGGGCTTACATTTTTTATCAAACATTGAAGCATGCTGGGACATCAGCAACAAAGCTGTCTATAGCCTTCCCTTCTTTGCTGTGTGGAATAATTCTCAGCCAGTATCCAGGTATCCTCACTGAGAAGGATTCAATATGCAAAAGAGAAAGTCCTCTTGCCTTCCACTACAAGTTGTTCTTAAGCCATCATGCAGCTGATGTTGAAGCTCCCTCTGGGACATCTGCTGGACCTTCAAAGGCAAAGTCTCCTATATCCAAAGCTGCTTTGATTGCTGAGCTGAAGAACACCTGCAAAGAACTGGATGCTAGGAAGCAAAAACTTGAGGAGATTATTCAAAGGCTGGAAATGGAAGAGAGTGCTCAGAAGGCTGCTGACTCTGATGATGAAACTGAAGAAGAAGAAGATATTGAATATGAAGATTCTGAGTGAAAAATGTATGTGAGGAATGTGTACTGTCTGCTTCAGCATTGTAGTTTGATTTTGTAGCTTTGTATTTCTCTCTGACTATGTAAAATTTGGCCCCAATTTATGTCTAACAAGGGGGAGAAGAGAACTGAACAACAACAATGTATGTTGCACTCTGATTAATGAATGAAAAATGTCTTTTGTCTGTTTAATGTCTGCTTCTGAACTAAGTGGTTTTTAATGAAAAATTTATGTTGAACAAGTCAGAACACATACAGGTTTGAGGGGGAGTAAACTCACACATGACTCAACAGAAAAGAACTGTTGTACTCTAATAAATGAAACTATGTTGCACTCTGATAAAACCAGAAGATTGTGTTAGCCAAAAATTAGCCAAAGGGGGAGTTTGTAGATGTTTAGAATTGGCAGAATTTTTGACCAACAAGAAGTGTTGAACTTAATTCAGGATGTCAAATCAGATGTTGTGACATTATCAATCAGAGTATAAATTAATGAACTTAATTCAGGATGTCACACCAGATGTTGTGACATTGTATCAGTTAATGAAGTAAGTTCAGTTTTCAGGATGTCACACCAGATGTTGTGACATCTCAAACCTGCTACCAGAATTAATTAATGCTTAACAAAACTGAGTAAATTCAGGGAATTTATCTGGAATTAATTATGAATGGATAAAACAGAAGAAGGCGCATCTGTATGGAGATTGGTTATATGATTTCAGTATAAACAGAAGAACTGACTCACCTAGAATCAAGGAAGTAACAAACCCTAATTCAAGGTGTTAGCACCATGCATATCAGGATTGGATAACCTACAGAAAGCCCAAAATCCAAGCATCTATTTAAACAACAGAAACTCTCAGAATAGAGTACGAAATTAAGAAGACTAAATAGGGTGTTTGTGTTTTAATAGCAGTTTGTATATGTGTATCACTTTATGAGCTTTTAAGCAAAAGTGTATTGTGTCTTGATTGAAACTGTGAAGTAAGATCAAGCTGTTTTGTTTGAAGTATGACTTCAATTTTATTAAACTTGTAAACATATCACTGTGTGATTGAGGGGGAGTGAGTTGGTACTCATATCTAAGTTGTGTCTTAGGTAGAAATTGCCTTGGGTAGATATTAAGTGAAAGATTAAACTGAGTGGTTTAAGTCTAGAATTAATATTACTTATATTGGATTTCCTTCCTGGCTTGGTAGCCCCCAGATGTAAGTGTGGTTATACACTGAACTGGGTTAACAATTTCCTGTGTTGTTTAATTTTCCTGCACTTTAAGTTTTGTTCAAGTCTTCAACTGTTTAAACATCTCATTCGACATCATGTACCTGATCCCAGAATTTAAATTGGCATCAGAGCAGGCACCCTGCCTGTTTAACTGGGTGAGATCTAGGGACTGCAAATTCTGGAAACATGGACAGAGATGTAGGATCTGTAAATAGACCACCTATATTGGATGGATCCAATTATGACTACTGGAAGCCAAGAATGTTAGCATTCTTAAGATCACTTGACAATAGGGCCTGGAAAGCAGTCAACAAAGGATGGGAGCACCCTGTCCAAGACAACAAGGATGGAGCAAAAGTGTTGAAACCTGAAGAAGAATGGAGCAAGGAGGAAGAAGATTCAGCACTTGGAAATTCCAAGGCCTTAAATGCTTTATTCAATGGCATTGATAGGAACATATTCAGACTTGTGCATCACTGTGAGCTGGCCAAAGATGTTTGGGACACTCTCAAAACAACTCATGAAGGAACATCAAAGGTGAAGATGTCAAGACTTCAACTTCTCACCACCAAGTTTGAAAACTTTAGAATGAAGGAAGATGAGACAATTCATGAGTTCTACATGAACATCTTGGAAATAGCTAATACTTCTGGTGCTTTGGGAGAAAAGATGACTGATGAAAAGCTGGTAAGAAAGATTCTCAGATCTTTACAAAAAAGATTTGACATGAAGGTCACAGCAATAGAAGAAGCTCAAGACATATGCACAATGAAGGTTGAAGAGCTCATTGGTTCCCTTCAAACATTTGAGATGGGAATGAATGACACAATTGTAAAGAAGAACAAAAGCATAGCCTTGGTGTCAAATAATGATAAAGAAGAAGAAAATAATGAAGCAGACCCTGAAGAAAATTTATCAGAAACCATTGCTATGCTTGGAAGACAATTCAACAAGATTCTCAGAAAGATGGATGGCAAGTCCAGACCAAGTGGAAGATACTCAAACTCTTCTGAGAATAAAAGACCTTATGATGCTAATAGAAGGTCAAATTATGATGAAAAGACCAATCAAGAAAAAAGGATTAAATGTCATGGATGTGAAGGATATGGACACATCAGAAATGAATGCCCTACCTATTTAAAAAGGCAGAAGAAAGGTCTCTCTGTGACCTGGTCTGATGAAGACTCAGGATGTGATTCAGAAGAAGAATCAGCAAAGCATATCACTGCTCTAGCTGGAGTATGTGAATCTAAAAGTGGATCCAGTGATGAGGAGCTTACTTTTGAAGAGCTTGAACAATCATACAGAGAGCTGTGTAAAAGGAGCACTGAAGTATGCATGGAGATTATAAAGCAGAAGAAGCAGATTGAGGCATTAAAGGTTGAAAAGACAAGTAATCTAGAAACCATTGACACATTGAAAAGTGAAGTAAGTCTTCTCAACTCCAAGTTGGAACATATGTCTAAATCTGTTAGAATGCTGAACAGTAGCTCAAACACACTGGATGTCATTCTCAACAACAATAAGCATTCAGGTGATAGAACTGGACTGGGATTTAACAAAGCTCAACAGGTTGAGGCTAGCACTAGCAAAACTACTTCAAATCCCATAAAGTTAAACAAGATGTCCGAACAGATGTCTCAACATCATGAAAAGAACATGATGAAAAAGAAGTATCAAAGATGGAGATGTCATCATTGTGGAAGGTTTGGTCACATCAAACCTCATTGCTACAAGTTGCATGGATATCCAAATCAGATGTATCAGCAACCCCCTAAGCAGAAGATAGAGGTTACCAAGAAAGTGCTCCATGGACATCAAAATCAAAGATATCAGCAACCCCCCAAGCAGAAGACATAGGTCATCAAGAAAGTATGGGTACCTAAAGCTAGTCTTCATGCTGATCAAGGCTACATGCCCAAGAACAAGTTCAACAAACAACCTTGGAGCTCTACAAATGGACACTACAAAGGGAAGAGGCATCAAAGGAAACCTCACTACAAGCAAAAATTGTCAAAGAAGAGTGTTGCAAATATAGCTCATACATCTCTAAGAGTATCAGCTAAAGAAGACTGGTACTTTGACAATGGATGCTCAAGGCATATGACTGGATTGAAGAATTTGCTGGTAGACTTAAAGTCATATTCATCCAGATATGTAACTTTTGGAGATGGAGCTAAAGGAGAAATCAAGGGAGTTGGGACTTTGGACTGTCCAGATGTACCAAGACTAGATGATGTGTTGCTGGTAAAAGGATTGACTGCTAACTTGATCAGCATAAGTCAATTATGTGATCAAGGTTACAGTGTAAAATTTACCAAAACTGAATGCATAGTGTCTAATAAAGAACAGAAGGTTGTCATGAGAGGAGCCAGATCTAAAGACAACTGTTATATGTGGGAACCTCAAGATTTTAGTCTCACTTCAACTTGCTCTTTAGCCAAAGAAGAAGAAGTGAAACTATGGCACCAAAGACTGGGTCATCTTCATTTCAGAGGTATAAAGAAAATCATATCTATGGAAGCTGTGAGAGGTATTCCTAAACTGAAGATTGATGATGGCAAAGTATGTGGTGAATGTCAAATAGGCAAGCAAACCAAGATGTCCCATCCAAAGCTCCAACATCTGACAACTTCCAAAGTTTTGGAATTATTGTATATGGATCTTATGGGACCAATGCAGGTTGAGAGCCTTGGTGGAAAAAGGTATGCCTATGTGGTGGTAGATGACTTTTCAAGGTATACATGGATAAACTTCATCAAAGAAAAGTCTGATGTGTTTTATGTATTCAAAGATTTGTGCCAAAGAATACAAAGAGAAAAAGCAAGCTGTGTAGTCAGAATAAGGAGTGACCATGGAAAGGAATTTGAGAATCAAAAATTCTCAGATTTCTGTTCTTCAGAGGGAATCAATCATGAGTATTCTTCTCCTATCACCCCTCAACAGAATGGGATTGTTGAGAGGAAGAACAGAACTATCCAAGAATCAGCAAGAGCTATGATCCATGCTAAAAAGTTACCATTGTACTTCTGGGCTGAAGCTATGAACACAGCTTGTTACATTCATAATAAAGTCACTCTAAGGAAAGGAACCTTGTCCACCATCTATGAAGCCTGGAAGGGCAGAAAACCTACAGTTAAGTACTTCCATGTGTTTGGAAGTAATTGTTATATTCTGGCTGATAGGGAGCAAAGAAGAAAAATGGATCCTAAAAGTGATGAAGGGATTTTCCTTGGATACTCTATAAATAGCAGAGCCTATAGAGTATTTAACTCTAGAACCAAGGTTATCATGGAATCCATAAATGTGATAATTGATGATGCCCCTGCAGATGTTGCAGATGATGTTGGAACATCTGCTGACAGTCAGACTGAAGCTGAAATAAAGAGTGATCATCCTGACTTCACTCAAACTGAGGCAAGGACAGAACAATCCAGCAAACCTCCCTCCATCAGAATCCAGAAGGATCATCCCAAAGATTTGATAATTGGGGATCCCAACAGAGGTGTGAGCGCTAGATCAAGAGAGGTGATTTCAGGTTCATGCTTTGTTTCAAAAATAGAACCTAAAAACATCAAGGAAGCTCTAAATGATGAATACTGGATTTGTGCTATGCAAGAAGAATTAGGTCAGTTCACAAGGAATGAAGTGTGGGATCTTGTTCCTAGACCTGATGACATAAATGTGATTGGCACAAAATGGGTGTATAAGAACAAGTCAAATGAGCAGGGAGTTGTAACAAAGAACAAGGCTAGACTTGTAGCTCAAGGATACGCACAAATTGAAGGAGTAGACTTTGATGAAACCTTTGTACCAGTAGCAAGGCTTGAATCAATCATACTACTTTTAGGAATTGCTTGTATCTTGAAGTTCAAGCTATTTCAAATGGATGTGAAAAGTGCCTTTCCAAATGGATATCTTAATGAGGAGGTATATGTGGAGCAGCCTAAGGGATTTGTTGATCCAAGCTGTCCAAATCATGTATACAAACTAAGGAAGGCTCTTTATGGTCTGAAGCAAGCACCAAGAGCATGGTATGAAAGGCTGACTACTTTTCTCATCAAGCAAGGGTACAGGAAATGTGGAATAAACAAAACCTTGTTTGTGAAGGATGAAGAAGGAAATGTCATGATTGCTCAAATATATGTAGATGACATTGTCTTTGGTGGGATGTCAGACAAGATGGTTAAACATTTTGTCACTCAAATGGAATCTGAATTTGAGATGAGCCTAGTAGGAGAACTAACCTACTTTCTTGGACTGCAAATAAAGCAAATGGAGGACTCCATGTTCATTTCCCAAAGCAAGTATGCTAAGAACATTGTCAAGAAATTTGGGATGGACAATGCTACTCACAAAAGAACTCCTGCCCCCACTCATTTAAAGCTGACAAAGGATGACAAGGGTGAGAATGTAGACCAAAGTTTATACAGAAGTATGATTGGAAGCTTATTATATCTGACTGCTAGCAGACCAGACATAGCCTTTGCAGTAGGTGTATGTGCAAGATATCAAGCTGATCCAAAAGTTAGCCATCTAAACCAGGTCAAGAGAATTCTGAAATATGTCAATGGTACTTGTGACTATGGCATAATGTACTTTCATGGATGTAAACCAATTCTCACTGGCTTTTGTGATGCTGATTGGGCTGGAAGTGCTGATGATAGAAAGAGCACATCAGGAGGATGTTTCTTTCTAGGAAACAATTTGATTTCTTGGTTCAGTAAGAAACAAAATTGTGTATCCTTATCCACTGCTGAAGCTGAATATATTGCAGCTGGTAGCAGTTATTCACAGTTGGTTTGGATGAAGCAAATGCTCACAGAGTACAATGTCCCACAAGATGTCATGACATTGTACTGTGACAATTTAAGTGCCATCAACATATCAAAGAATCCTATCCAACACAGCAGGACCAAGCACATTGATATCAGGCATCATTTCATCAGAGATCTTGTGGAAGAGAAGGTGATTTCATTGGAACATGTAGCCACAGATCTGCAATTGGCTGATATATTTACTAAAGCTTTGGATGCTGTCCAATTTGAAAACCTAAGGGGTAAATTGGGAATCTGCTTATGTGAAATATAGCAGTTATGGAGAAGTGCCAACATGTCATATGACATCGTGTGGCATGATCACCAGATGGCAACACCAGTCTGGTCAAGAACTCTGTGTATTCCACTCCTTAAAATTCTCCAAGTAATGGCTCTTATAAAAGCTTCAGCTTGCTCTCAGCTATTCATCTTCTCATCATCCTCTCAAAACGAATTGCATGCTATAGCTGATTTTCAGAGCTCATTAAACTCAATCAAACCTAACCTCTTCCTCCACCACATTCGAAAATGTCTCAACATCAAAACCCTAACCTCTCTGATGAAATCCTCAACCAAGAAGATGTGGTGCATGCAACCACTATCTCTGTGGTACCTATGGATTCAACTCCTATAGACGAAATCAGAGGAAGTGTTCCTCTTGCTCAAAAGCCTAGAAGTCCAACAGTGAGAAGAGCAAAGGAACTTGTGTTCAGCAAAAGCAAAGGGGCTCCTTCATCCTCAAACACCACCCCCAAAGCCTCTGAATATGTGGATGCCACCATCAAGCATCTTGTTAATAAGATTTTGTCTGAACAAAGAGTTGTGAGTGGTATATATGTTCCTCTGAACACCATGCCAGCTCCACAAGAAGAACAGAGCAATAAGGCTGAAGAGGACACTCCTGCTCAACAGGATGTCCCAATAGATGTTGAAATATCATCTGAAGACCAGAACAAGGCCTCAACTGATGATGATGATGATGAAGCCAATGATGACCAAGCTTCTGTTGATCCACCTGCTGAAGAGGAGACTACCCAACCTCCTCATGTTGAAGACATAGACAATGACTCTGACACAGAGATCATTGCTTCTGTGAACCCTAGCATAGCCAAAAGGCTCAGGGCTAGGAAAGAAAAGAAGACTGCAGGACATGCAACTCCTGAAAAGAAACAGCCTACTCCAAAGAAAGACAAGGCCAAAGTGTCATTTGGACCTACCAAACAATGGAGCAAAGTAAGTACACAAAAGAGGAAAGTTGTTACTCCTCCAGATTCAGATGTTGAAGAGGATGTCCCAACATCCCCACCAAAGAAGAAACCAGCACCTTCAAGGTCCACCTCTGCTGTTCCAGAAGCTCCTCTGGACAATATTTCATTCCATCATGTGTCAAGTGTGAGCAGATGGAAATTTGTATACCAAAGAAGGGTAGCACTTGAAAGAGAGCAGGGAAGCAATGCACTTGAGTGCACTGAGGTAATTGACCTAATTTCTTCTGCTGGCTTATTCAAAACAGTGTCAAACTTTTCACCTTGCTATGAGCTGCTAGTCAAGGAATTTATTGTCAATCTTCAAGAGGACTGTGTTGATGGTAAGTCAGATGAATTCAGAAAGGTGTATGTAAGAGGGAGATGTGTGGAATTCTCTCCTAGGGTTATCAACCACTACCTAGGGAGAGAATCTGATGGACCTAATGAGCTGGGGAAGACTGACAACTAGGTGTGCAAGGTCATTACTGCCAATCAAGTCAAAGCTTGGCCAGTCAAGGGCAAACTTTCTGTTAGCTTGCTAACAAGGAAGTATGCAATGCTGCATAGGATTGGCACTGTAAACTGGGTCCCTACCAACCATACTTCTTCAATAGCAACTGGATTGGGCATATTCATATATGTTGTGGGCACCCAAACAAAGTTGGACTTTGGGGCTTACATTTTTTATCAAACATTGAAGCATGCTGGGACATCAGCAACAAAGCTGCCTATAGCCTTCCCTTCTTTGCTGTGTGGAATAATTCTCAGCCAGTATCCAGGTATCCTCACTGAGAAGGATTCAATATGCAAAAGAGAAAGTCCTCTTGCCTTCCACTACAAGTTGTTCTTAAGCCATCATGCAGCTGATGTTGAAGCTCCCTCTGGGACATCTGCTGGACCTTCAAAGGCAAAGTCTCCTATATCCAAAGCTGCTTTGATTGCTGAGCTGAAGAACACCTGCAAAGAACTGGATGCTAGGAAGCAAAAACTTGAGGAGATTATTCAAAGGCTGGAAATGGAAGAGAGTGCTCAGAAGGCTGCTGACTCTGATGATGAAACTGAAGAAGAAGAAGATATTGAATATGAAGATTCTGAGTGAAAAATGTATGTGAGGAATGTGTACTGTCTGCTTCAGCATTGTAGTTTGATTTTGTAGCTTTGTATTTCTCTCTGACTATGTAAAATTTGGCCCCAATTTATGTCTAACAAGGGGGAGAAGAGAACTGAACAACAACAATGTATGTTGCACTCTGATTAATGAATGAAAAATGTCTTTTGTCTGTTTAATGTCTGCTTCTGAACTAAGTGGTTTTTAATGAAAAATTTATGTTGAACAAGTCAGAACACATACAGGTTTGAGGGGGAGTAAACTCACACATGACTCAACAGAAAAGAACTGTTGTACTCTAATAAATGAAACTATGTTGCACTCTGATAAAACCAGAAGATTGTGTTAGCCAAAAATTAGCCAAAGGGGGAGTTTGTAGATGTTTAGAATTGGCAGAATTTTTGACCAACAAGAAGTGTTGAACTTAATTCAGGATGTCAAATCAGATGTTGTGACATTATCAATCAGAGTATAAATTAATGAACTTAATTCAGGATGTCACACCAGATGTTGTGACATTGTATCAGTTAATGAAGTAAGTTCAGTTTTCAGGATGTCACACCAGATGTTGTGACATCTCAAACCTGCTACCAGAATTAATTAATGCTTAACAAAACTGAGTAAATTCAGGGAATTTATCTGGAATTAATTATGAATGGATAAAACAGAAGAAGGCGCATCTGTATGGAGATTGGTTATATGATTTCAGTATAAACAGAAGAACTGACTCACCTAGAATCAAGGAAGTAACAAACCCTAATTCAAGGTGTTAGCACCATGCATATCAGGATTGGATAACCTACAGAAAGCCCAAAATCCAAGCATCTATTTAAACAACAGAAACTCTCAGAATAGAGTACGAAATTAAGAAGACTAAATAGGGTGTTTGTGTTTTAATAGCAGTTTGTATATGTGTATCACTTTATGAGCTTTTAAGCAAAAGTGTATTGTGTCTTGATTGAAACTGTGAAGTAAGATCAAGCTGTTTTGTTTGAAGTATGACTTCAATTTTATTAAACTTGTAAACATATCACTGTGTGATTGAGGGGGAGTGAGTTGGTACTCATATCTAAGTTGTGTCTTAGGTAGAAATTGCCTTGGGTAGATATTAAGTGAAAGATTAAACTGAGTGGTTTAAGTCTAGAATTAATATTACTTATATTGGATTTCCTTCCTGGCTTGGTAGCCCCCAGATGTAAGTGTGGTTATACACTGAACTGGGTTAACAATTTCCTGTGTTGTTTAATTTTCCTGCACTTTAAGTTTTGTTCAAGTCTTCAACTGTTTAAACATCTCATTCGACATCACGTACCTGATCCCAGAATTTCAATATGAATTGATAAAAAAATGCATGATTAATGATTAATGAGACGCTTGTGCAGGAATGACTGGAATTTTATGATGCGATAAAATGCGTCAGATGAATGCAAATTTTGAAAATTTCTGGTCAAAATTTAGGGTGTGACAGCTTTTACTACCACCCAGGTAGAACTGATGGATATTGAGCTAGATTTCTTCTGGGGAACTTTAACAGGAAACTACCACCCTGAGCCGGATAGCATGGAAAATAATTAAATACACAACCCCGCTATCCGCTATTTTCACAAAATTCTTGCCCACACCTTGTTTGGAAAGGAAGAGAACCTTACTGAAGTATCTAAGGACGAGATATTCATAATGAACTGTTTGACCGAAGGCAAACCCATAAATGTTGTACCCTTCATAATGCAGACCTTTACCCGCATCCAGGAGGAGCCTAATCTACCAATAATGGTAGGAGGCCTAATCACCATGATTGCTAACGCCCTCGGACTTAGATATCAGTTACACAAGTGCAACCGTTTCGGTACCATTCGCCCTATGAATTTGAATTTCTGCTTTAACCGCCGAATAATAGGAAACATAGGACAACCACCATTCGAGTACCTGATTAGGAATGAAATCGTAACCTTGTTCACCTTGCCAAACCATGCTAAAGTCAGCGTTCACAACAGAGATAATTGGCTTTATGAGCTTACTCCTCCTGACCATCCAACAACACCTGAAACACCACAATCCTACCAAATTAGGGATGATATGATGACTGATGAAGAGAGTGACCCCGAGACCCCTCCTGGTTACCATGACATCAACCGCATTGATGAAGATATTGAGACCCTTAAAATCAACAAAGTAGGATATGCTGAAAGCTTGAACAAAATTTTGACGATTCTTGAAGTATACCAAGTTGACATTAATGTTGTTAAGGATGAAGTTAAGAGCATGAGATTGGACATTATAGGCCTAACTGATTTAGCATGTGAACAATTTTACCATATAAATTCCGCACTTGAAGACCTGAAGAAACGACTTTGATGAGCTGTAGTGATTTGCTTAATTTTACTTTTTGCTTCTTTGTTTCTAGTTAGTTTCAAAGTTCATTTTTTATTACTGCATATTAAGTTTCTGCAAATTTCTTTTTGTTTCTGTCAAGAACAAAGTATTTCAATTAATGCAATTTTTCATTCAGTCTATTTACATGTTTTCATAATTTAGTGCATTTATCAAAATTCCCACTGCATGTTTGATTAGTACTGTGTGCAATTTGTTACTATCAGTATTAACATATACTGATACTTCATATCTCAATTGATTGCTGGATATTTTGATGAATGTGTGTGATGAAATTTAATGCTGTTATATATTGATTCATTGTTATGTGTTATCTTGGAATTAATAATTTAATGTGATATGAATTATAATTGGACTGAAATGAGGAGAACATTCTGGTAAAATTTCAAATTTTGTTAACATCACGGTCGTAACCTATCCCTCACGATCGTAACGGGCAAATGAGCGCGTTACGACCGTAACCTATCCCCTCACGATCGTGAGGATCTGAAATGCACGACCTCTGAGTTACAGAGGCCGTTCTTCTTCGTTCTCCACTTCTATTTCCCATAATCTTCTAACCGTCCACTACCTATTCCTCTCCCGTAACCACCCATAATTTCTATTAATTCCTCCACTCCATTCCACTTCCCCATTTAATTCCAACTCCACAAATTCCTTTTCACTCCACTATAAAGCAAGCCACTGTCTTCACATTCTCATCACACATCCTCCAACCAATATCTCTCGCTCGAATCTCTTTGCATGCAATGGCAAACATTCAATTTAGAGAAGGAGAACAAGGAGCGGCACAGAGAGCTAAGTTTGAAAAGTTTCAAACCCGCGGGCTCCAAACGACTCGGTACGTCGACCTCGACTGTCTGAGAGAGATAGGCTTGTTCGAAGGTGTGAAGCTACTTCTTGAAAAAGTCGGCTTATGGGACTTATGCAGCCAACCACAACCAACTTTTGCAAACCTCACTCTAGAGTTCCTGAGCTCTTTCCAATACATCACACCCTCTGGATCCACAAACCAACTCACAGGTATAACAAAATTCCGAATGTTGGGCAGAGAGTTTGAACTCACACAAACCAGAGTCGCAGAACTTTTAGGCTTCAGTCACGGTGACGGTGCCCACCTTCGTGTGCCAGACAACTTCAATGAGGCAGCTTTTACTTTGTGGTACAACATTACCAATAGCCGTGCTTCAGCCTATCATAGTCTCAACGCCACTCACATTCATAATCCAGCAATCCGGTACTTTCATCGTATCATCTGCAACACCATCTTTGCAAGAGAGAGCAACCATAAGCTCAATTCTAAGGAGCTCCTGTTCTTGCATTGTACTCTGAATGACGAGCATATCAACGTCGCTCCATTCCTACTGGCCCAATTTCAATCCGTAGCACAAAGAGGCGCCACACCCTTCTATATTGGTGGGATTGTCACTTCCCTAGCTCTACAGTTGAATCTAGGTGCCCACCTCACTGATCTGCCTTATAGGGCACCAGAGTTGCTTACAATGAACTACTGCAAGTCTGCACACATGATCTCTCAGCGTAAGGATGGCAAGTTCAACCCTGTGATACAAGGCACCATTTATTATAACATCGTTTTGCCTTGCAGGAACAGAATTGATCCATCAAACAGAGCCAACTGGCTATTTGATTTACCAGCTCCCACAGGCCATGTTCCAATTGTTGACGACCAGCCTGATGCACCTGTGGATGAGATGCAGGATGAGATAGATCGTGTTGATCCAGTTCCAGACATACCCGAGACTTCTACCAGGCAGCCGCCTTCTGTTGAGATCACCCTTGAAGACATCCTCCGTGCCATTCACCAGCAAAACCAGATGAATGCCGCACTTGAGCGGAAGCAGCAGGAGCAGTATGATGCACTCCTTGCCACTGTTGTCAAAAACCAGGAAACAACGGATGAAAAGTTAGATGAGATCTTAAGCGAGTTAGAAGCTTTGAGGATGGACGTCACCGCTCTTGGTTCCGATGCGGAAGCCACTCCTACCAGACGTTCCCGCACTAGAAGCCGAGGTCGTGGTCGTTAGTAGCATTAGTTTTTCTTTTTAGTTTTGCATTCTGTTTCTGTATCGTATTTCCCCGCTATTATATCACAACATTGAGGACAATGTCTGATATAGTGTGGGAGAAGTACCTTTCCCGTTTTCCATTCCTTGTATTTCACCTTTCCGCATTTTCAATTGAACAAGTAATATTGATGATATTTCTTAAGTTTCAATTCTTCCCCGCTTTATTTAGCCATAAAAAAAATTTTGCTTTATCTTCGCATAACTCGACATACCTATGAAATCGTAGTTAGGAAGCTGAGAAAGATCCAACAAGATCAATACAATCTTGACACCTTAGACTTCCTACTTAAGCAATCCATTTCAATAATTGTTATGCCTATATCTTAAGTCTTAGTTCTAAAGTAACCCCTAGTAGTTTATACTAGCAGTCAGCACCGTCTAGACACAAACCACGTGGGGAGCCGATGAACATAAGTGTTTGATGCCTAATCTATAAACAATCCTTCATATCTCGTTGCCATAAAAAGAGAATTTGCACCAAAGTGTCGCTCCCCGGATTTCCATCCTGGTACAAACGCGAAAGTGGCGCGGAAAAAGAATAGAGTCGCCAGCCAGGCATTTTTATCCCGAAGAAAGGGAATGGTAATGCTGCACAAACCAGAAGAAAAGAAAAGGAAGAACACGGGTCTTGCGAACCAAAGAGACTGAGTTCGGGAGTCGGTTACGACCTGGGAAGGTATTAGCACCCAGATCATCCGCCGTACCCGACGGGATCCACGCTTGCAAAGAAAACTGTTTCAAAAGGGTGAGGGTATGAAAGCTGCTGCAACAAAAAGAAATGAACTGGAAAAGAAATCTGAGAAAAGGACTGAATAAGAAAATAAAAGAAAAATGTAGGGAAAATAAATATTGTGCTCGAACGGGCCCTACCCCGCTGCCTACGTACCTCATCAGGATAATGAGGATCAGAGACGCCGTAGTTCCCCTAACTAGGGGTACTAAAAGGAAATTGCTTGTGAATTAAAGGCTTGAACTGCCTATGTCAATGCTCAGGTGTTGCAGGCTCGGACGACAAGTGTGTTACCGTCTTGCAAAATGACAAGTAGGAGCAAGTTCGCGTATGGAGCGAATGAGGTGAGAAGAGAATTCCCGAAGGAAAGACGCTTATTGTTTGTTTGGTGTTTTTTAGAAGCTTTTATGAGTGAAGGTTTACATAGGTAAGTGTACCTAAGTCTCACTCAATGGGATGTGTACGTCTCACATCATCCCGAAATGGAATGCGCAAGAGGCACACCTATCTATGGAGGAAATCCCCAAAGCTAGTCCCACAGGTGAAGGCTTAAGCACACTGGCCTATTACCATTATTAAGTATTTTTGTGGTTTTTGGTTAAGAAGTGTCTTTTAACTTTTTCTTTGTGAGGTACTCATGCTTAGACCTATCCACCATGAGTGATGACTTACACCTCGCCCCGAAACGGAACACGTGCAAGTATCTCATAGCAAAGTCTCATGTCACATGAAAGTACTCAACCTTTATTAAGTGAATTAGAAATGAGTTTGAAGATGAGAAGAGAGAGCACCAAAGGATCTCAAAGGAAAAATTCTAAAGGAAAAAGTCTAATCCTAATATTCACATGCTCGGATGATCCTAGGTTAGTGAGGTCTACTATCCTAAAGAAGGAGAAGAAAAGAAGAAGATGAGAGGAGAAGCACCATGGTGGCCTAAGCACACCTCAAGAAAGAAAGAATAAGAGAAGAAGATGAGAAAGAAGAAAAAAGAATGAGAGATGAGAACGCAACATGAAGAAATAAGATAAAGAGATGAGGATGTGATATGGAGATAAGATGAATAATGCACAAACAGAGCCTACACCAGTAGGACTTCCAGATGCAACAGCATGCAAAGGGTAAAATCGGGCCTCAGTGATAGCTAACGGAGAAGGTCCGTTGCCTCTTCAATGCACGCAATCGAAACTCCAGAAATACTTATCAGAAGTCCAAAGTGGATTCAAATTGTCATCACCATGCCATATCCGCCATCATCAAAATCGAATAATGAACCTACAAAACGTCAAACAAAAACTACAACCAAGATCAAACCAAATCAAACTTAACTAAACAAAATTAAATTGAATGATCCAATTCTAATCAAATTCTGAACTAAAAAAACTTAACATTAATTAAGAACTGATTAACTATTAAAATTCTAACAAATTAACCATTTAATAAAAATCCTAACTCAAAAATAAAGAGAAAAATAATCAATTAACAAAATTCTAAACTATCTTAATATTAATTAAAATGTAATTAACAAATAATAAAATTCTAACCAATTCACTACACTTTAACTCAAAACTAATTGACAATTAACTAAATAATATTAAAAAAAAAAAAAAAAAAAAGGGAAAGGGGGTAATGGCCGCAGAAAATGATGCGCAAGCAGAAATCTGGTCTGGGCTTAGAAGCCCACAAAACAAACAAATGCCAGGAGGTGCAGGTCTGAGATTGGAGGTGCTGAGAACAACATGAACACGGGTCGAGTCCGTCCAATCTAAGGGTTTTATATAAAAAAAACCAAACAAAAAGTCAACTTATGTTTCTTTAAAAATAAATAAAAAAAGTTTCTCATTGAATATAAGAACACAGGGGAAATCCATTGATGTCCTTCTTCTTCTTCAAAACCAAACACAAAACAAATGTATCACGCCGCCGCCACCTGTTCACACGAAGTCGCCACCGATCCAACTCACATTAGCGCCATGACCATTTCGTCTTCAACGCCAAACCTCTTTCGCGTCAAAACGCCGGCAAACCAATTTCAGATCCCTCTCTTTCTTCACAAACATCGTCGGTTTCTCAACACCGACATCTCGTCGTCAACAAAATTCAAGCTCTTCTGTCATCATTGTTTCGCCGTGATTACTGTAGCTTTCAATGAACTGTTGTTCATGACTTCAAAATTTTGACGATGTCACTCTCTCTGTTTTGTTATGCTTTTCACAGTTTGTTATGCTTCTGCGTTTTGGTCTCGTTCTCGCGGCTTTTGATTTCGAGGTTTGTTCGATTTCAGATCCGATTTGTTGTTCTCTACTTCTACTTCTTCTGTTCTGTGTTGTTGATATTAACCTTGAACTGCTATCTCGTTCTTCTTCTTCTTTTACTCATGTGATGCGGTTCTATGCAGTGTTGTTGGTGTTGAGATTGGCAGGAAAAAATGAAGGATGTTTATGAGTTTTTTTAGTTTCTGAAGGATGATGAAAGTTTGTGAAGGTTGTTGCGGTTTGTTCATGAGGGATCAAAAGGAGAGTGAGGATTTTGTTGTTGTTACGCGTTGTATGCAAGGCGTGATGAGGGAATTTTTTTGAGTGAAGTTTGTTTTGCTGTGTGTGAAATATTGGTGTGAGAATGCGAAACGCGTGAGTGAAGAGTGATGCATTCTGTTTCTTGTTGCTGTGAATTTGTTGCTGCTACGCGTGATAGGGAGTGCGTGAGGGAGTCAAGAAAATGTTGAGAGGAAAGTTTGTTGCTACAAGGTGGTGTGTTTGCGGAGTTCGTGTGGAAGGAAAAGTGGTGGCTACGTGTTGTACGAAAGAAAAGAGCAGGATGTTGGTGGAATTGGCTGTATGAGTGGAATGCGTGTGGGGCCTCTTTGTGTAGTGAAATTGGTTGGTATGACAGCTTTTGGGTAGTGGAAATGGTGATCACGTGTAGCTTCTTTTTTTTTCATTGCTCTCCATTAATTCCAATTGTTGTAACAACAAAAACAAGAGAAAGAAAGAATGAACAAAATATTGGGCCTAATGGGCTTTGATTTTTATTGGAAATATTTGGTAAAGAAATGGATTAAAAAGTAAATTATATTTTTAGATAATTGGAAAAAAGGATTTTAAAATGGTATATAAAAAAATGTAAATAAAATATGGACATTAAGAAATTGAATTAAGGATGAAAATAAAGAAATTAAAGATGATGAGTATTCGGGTATTGGGTAGGAACTTACAATGGATATTTGTGGTTTAGAAAGAGAATAGGGAATTAAATGGGAATAAACCGGGTAAACGGATTTAGAAACATAATAAAAAAAATGGTCTAATGGGTTTAATTGTATAAAAATGACTAGAAATGGATATGGATAGAAATTGTGAAAATGAACAAAAGTTCAGAAAAATGGATTAAGAGATAAGAACTTGAACACATGGATATGGACATGGATAGGACTTATGGAATTTCCTAATACGCATACAACCCTGAACTCCTAAATTTTAATTTGAGACCAACTGGCATTGTTTTCCACACACCACCAACAACATGAGCACAACTACCAATGAATGACTTGCAACTGAACCAACCGCCATCTGAGTTATCTTGAAACATTAAATCCGTCTGAATCAATCACTAGGAAAATAAATCCACCGATGAACACGACTGAGCATGTGATGATCCTGACTTTGGCACTAAACTTCTCATGAATTATTGCTTGACAGCCTGATGAAGTCCACAATTCAACCTTGAGAAACGAACCATTTGAAACAAATAACTTGCACTTGAAGAAATCTCCTGATAGTTTGACTGAAATTAGACAAAACAACCGCCTGAAACCAAAACTTTTGAGATAGAAGATAGCCTGAAATGCTGAGAAGACGAGAATATCCCTGTAACTTGATGATGATTAGAATAGCCTGATGATGGGCCAAATACACAGTGAATAGTCCTTGCAGACATGAAATCTTTGGATACCGCAAAATTAGGGAAATAAACCCTAATCGAGTGACAGGAACAATAAGAGGATGATGTTACTGATGAATGCATAGTCAAAACCTTGAATTCTCGATAATCCATAAATAAGGAGTGAAACCCTAATCCTCAGAAAAATATTGACCCCGTGTCTTAGAAGCCAATGCAAATGGTATGCAAAATGCGTATGAATGCAAAACGAAAAGCAGAAAAAAGATAAAAATGCCAGAGGGAAAATTTAGGGTGTCTACACAAAGTACACGGTCACATATAAGAGATGAGTAATAGAAGAAGGAGTCAATTGCTGGTTGGTTCAGAGGTATCTGGTTCTGAACTTGGTAGGGCGTGCTACGGCTCGATCCCCCACAACCTCCAATTTGGATAACATGTAAAGGGTTGCCACATTCGTGTACCAGACCCCGTGCTAATAAAGGATCAAAGTCACTAACCGGCTACTCCACTACGTGCGTGCTAAGACAAAGGGCTTAATGTGATTGCGCTAGAACGAAACCTAGTGAAATAAGAACGAGAGACTCTAGGTAGAATCATAGCAAAATTACTGAATGTTTCGTTTAGAGGGAAGTCGACGACTTAGCTTGCTGCTTGTGTCATTAGTGTATCATTAGTGTTCTACTCTAGTATCGGTCTATCTAACTAATGATTTCTCGCATCTGTTTCGAAGAAAACCAATGGTATGTTATGTGTATGCGTCTGATGAAATTTGTCCGATCATTTTTCAATTGATTATTTGCTTGAGGACAAGCAAAGGTTTAAGTATGGGGGAGTTTGATAACAAGAAATCGCATCGTATTATTACTATGTTTTTAGTCCGTTTTTATCATACATTAGTCCTTTTAACTCCCGATTGTTTCGAGTTTTTATGCCACATTGCAGGTATAATATGTCTAGAGCCAAAATTATGGAAAAAGATCAAAGGAACAAAATTTAGCATGTAAGGAAAAGAGAAGAACTCAATTCTGCTAAAACTGCATAATTTGTTGCTGTCACGGTCGTTACAAGGGTCTTACGACCGTGATGCGCCTGTTTGATGTGTTACGATCGTCACAATGGTCTCACGACCGTGACGCACTAAATATGAGAAATCTGCCCGTTACACACATGTTACGACCGTTACAAGCTTTATTTAATTTATTTGGATATATATATGAAGACGTGCAACGAATAGAAAGAGTCTCCGTATTTATCTCCTCCAACAGAACCAAGTAAAGCATATTCTCCTGGATTTTCTCAACAACTGAAGAACCGAAGCCCACGTTCTTATTCTTCAAACTGTCAATTTCTCCTCTATAAATATCAAAGACTCAGTTGAAGAAAGGACGGAGTTTTTGATTGCCAATTTTATGCGAAAGCTCTGCCGATTTCTACACCCATTTTTACAGCATTTGTTTTTCTCTGCTTTAGTTTGTTTTTCCTTACCTTAATAACAATTTCCAACATCAGGAAATTGTTATAGCATTATTTTCTTTTAGCCTCAGAACTTAGTATCTATTTAATTTGGATGCTCCAAGCTTGCCAGATTGTGGAAGAAGGAGCCGAAGAGTTTATTTGTTCAGGTTTTTTAATTTGCAAGTAATATTAAGTCTTATTTGTTTATGTTAAGTTCCTGTAGTCATTATATAATGCATGATTTAATGTCTATTAATTTCATCTTGTGTTTATCTGTTGTTTTAATTAATATGAATAGCTAAATTAATTGAGTCGGTATGTAATAAAGCAACCAAACAGATGAATCGAATCTAAGCTAAAATTATTTACGAACTTATATTCTGGCTGTGACTTTTTATAATTAAAATCAAGCTTTTTGTTACGAGAGTAAGAGAAGTAAAATAGGTTAGGTCGAGACCACGAGAGTGTGAGATTTTAACCGGATAGCTAAGGTTAGGCATTCGATTTAAATACAGCGAGAGCGCTTTAAAACGAATTAGACTTATTAAGTTTTCAAAAAGTATTTTCTAAACACTTATGGGCTAGCGAGAGCAGACATAGGGCTTTAGGAGTATGATCTGAGATAAGACCACGAGAGTGTGAGTCGAGGGTTTTTAAACTGGTAATCTCTACAGAATTATTTAAGTGAAACATCTTTATAAGCTTAGACTAGATTGACCCGCATAGGTTAATATTATTACTTACCGACCGCCTTATCATTATTTCTTTAATTAAATTTAGTTCCCGTTTTTTATCCTTAAAACCATAACTGTGACAAATTTCCGCCTTAGCTAAACTAGCAAACCTTCTAGCACTAGAGTGATTACAAAGTCCCTGTGGGTTCGACATCTTTTTATTACTATTGCGATAGGTTGTGCACTTGCAGTTTAGATACCGTTAGACACATTAAGTCTTCGCCCATCAGAGACTACGTCTCCTTATATATGACACGTCACCCAACTGTCCAATATTATCTCTTAGAATATAGGGACAGTTGGACCAAGGGCAAGACCGCGTGCTAGGTCTTATACGCTCTTACGCATTCCTTGACAGTTCTTCTTTGGGCCCAGCTGATCCAGCCCAAGGAAGAACCTTGCCTCAGCGTTGGGGGCACACTATAAATACCCTCTCTCATTAGAGGACCAGGTATTCTGAACATACTATTTATTATTCTACTTCTGTATTCATACTCACTTAAGCATCAAAGTGTCTTGCAGGTACACCTCCCACCTTCTCTCAATCAGCCATCACGTTCGTTGCTCAGCACCTGAAAGGCCCATATGATTAGGTAAGATCAATGGCGCCGTCTGTGGGAACCAGCTCTCCCCATCTTCCACGACAGAAGATCAAAGCTTCACTTCACTTTTCATCCTTCCAGCATGGGCGGCGAACACGGTGACAACCTTGGCCTTGTCGACTACAACACGGAGGATAACGTGATCGTTACTCACGAATCTGATGCGCGCGACAGGCAGCCTTCCACCCCGTCGCCAAAACCTGAGAACAATGGTGTCCCTCAACCTCAGCCAACAGTTCCCTTTCAATCCATTATGGTGCCATTCGAAGGGGACCCTACCATGATAGCCATGGTGCACACGCTGAACCAGATCAATTTCATGCTCTCTCAACAGCACGAGAGGATAATAGAACTAGAGACCGAGCGACAGACTGACCGTCCTCGACAGGGACGTGGACCTCAATCCGAGAGACGCCAGCCAGAGGCGACCAAGAAGCGAGAACACTCACCTCCCCGCCGAGGGCGACGTTCCCCTGAACCAAAGAAGAATAAGTCCAGGGGGCGCCTCGAGCGAGAGAACGGCCAGTCAAGGACTTCCCATCGACATGATCAAAGTCCTAGGAACGAAGATTACTCTCCGTTGAGAAGTGATGAAGATGACCCTCGTTGTCCCCTTTCTCGGGCTATCATGGAGGCACCGCTCCCAGCGGGCATGGAGAAACCCCCTGAACCTGGAGACTTACGACGGGACGACTAACCCTGACGACCACGTCGACAACATCAAAGATATACCCGACTACCGCAATGACATAAGCGGGAACGTCAAGCGCAGGTTATTCTCGACAACCCTCAGGAAATGAGCCATGGCGTGGTATAAAAGCCTGCCCCCCAAATCTATCACGCCTTGGAGGAGCATGAGGTCAGCGTTCACGAGGCACTTCACAACCTCCCGATGACACCCCAAGACAGAAGCAATCCTTGAAGCCATTGTTCAAAGGAAGAACGAAACGCTGCGCTCATACATTGAGCGATTTAACCAGGAGGTCGTCGAGGTAGATATGTCCGATTATATGAAAAAAGGGCTCCTTCCTGGAAGCGAACTCAGTAGAGCAGTCGGGATAGAGCCTCCTCGCACCCTCGACGAGCTTCTCCATAAAGCCCAAACGTACATCAGGTACGAGGAGAAACAGGTCGCTCACAATGTTCGAAGCAACCACGGTCATGACGAGGCCAGAAGCTCCAAAAACGAAGACTACATTGCCCCTCGCCGCACCGGGGAAAGAGGAGAGACGATAAGCCTTACGAGGTCCACGAAGGAAGAGGACCAGCGGGGCAATTCTCCGAATATACTTCTGAGTTTTGGAAGAGTTTACATGAGGCTTTGGGTTCTAAGTTGAAATTGAGTTCGGCTTACCACCCACAGACAGATGGACAATCCGAGAGGACTATTCAGTCATTAGAAGATTTGTTGAGAACTTGTGTGCTAGAAAAAGGTGGTGCGTGGGATACACATTTGGCACTGATTGAATTTACTTATAATAATAGCTATCATTCGAGTATTGGAATGGCGCCGTTTGAAGCTCTTTATGGTAGAAGATGTATAACACCTCTGTGTTGGTATGAGACAGGTGAAAATGTTATGCTTGGGCCTGATATTATTCAGCAGACTACTGAAACTATTCAGATGATCAAGGAGAAAATGAAAGCGTCTCAGAGTCGGCAGAAAAGTTACCATGATAATAGAAGGAAAGACTTAGAGTTCAATGAGGGTGACCATGTATTTTTGAGAGTCAACCCGATGACCGGTGTTGGACGTGCGTTGAAGTCTAAGAAGCTGGATCCTAAGTTCATTGGACCGTATCAGATTATGCAGAGAGTAGGCAAGGTTGCTTACAGAGTGGCATTACCGCCAGAACTTTCGAATTTGCACGAAGTGTTTCATGTATCGCAACTCAGGAAATATGTGTCTGATCCATCACATGTAATTCAGAGAGATGAAGTGCAAATCCGTGACAATCTTACGGTGGAAACTTTACCATTGAGGATTGAAGATCGTAAGATGAAGCAACTTCGAGGCAAAGAGATACCTCTTGTGAGAGTAGCTTGGGGAGGAGCTGCTGGTGGGAGTGTTACCTGGGAACTGGAGAGCAAGATGCGGGAATCATATCCAGAGTTATTCCATTCAGGTACATTTTCGAGGACGAAAATAATTAAGTGGGGGAGAGTTGTAACGCCTTAATTTTTATATTTATTTTTGTGAAATAAATATTAAATAATTTAATGGCAAAATTGAATATTTGGTGAAGAAAGTATTTTTATGATAATAATAATAATAATAATAATAATAATATAAGGTGTATTATTATAATGTTGTTATTATTTAAATAAAATAAAAATAAATAAATAAATGGTTAGTTAGAGGTTTAAGGGGCAAAGGTGGAATTGTTGTTTTCATAAAAAGAGGAAATAGGGAAACAAACCTCATTCATCGTATTTTGACGAAGAACAGAGAGGTCTGGAGAAAGAGGAGAAGAAAGGCAAGGTCAAGGATCGTAGATCACCAAGACCCAAAGGTTGTGAAGGAAAGCTTCGATTTTAAGGTAAGGGGGGAGAAAAGGGTTTATGATTGGTGATAGGACATAGAAGGGTAATTGGGAGTTCCTTCCTCCCTTAGGTATTTTAAAAGATTATAATAACAATGATTGAATTGATGCAATATTGTGAAATTGTTGATGAATATGATTATACGATGTATTTTGAAAATATATTTGGTGTCGTATGTTGGGTATTGGGAAGTTTGATATATGAAGGTTGTGGGGGTTATGATGAACAGAGAAGAGGATTAAACCTCATAGATTCCTTAATTGATCTAGGAAAATTATTAGTAAAACTAGTTGATGTTATATGTATAAATGGATAATAAACATGTGAATTGGTTGGTTTTGAGTGTCAAATTTGACTTAGAATGGTTGGGATTCGTGCATGTGAGGAAGAGGGAAGAAATTGGGACATTTGGAAAAATTGAATTTTTGGGGTACAGGTGCCACAACACGGGCAGTGTTGTACAACACGGGCGGCCGTGTTGTGCTCCTGGAAAATGAGTTTTGGATGATTTTGCCACAACACGGGCAGTGTTGTACAACACGGGCAGCCGTGTTGTCCCCCTGGAAAATGAGTTTTTGTGGATTTTGAGGGGCGTGTCCCAGGCCACCTGACACGGGCCGTGTCAGGAAACACAGGCGGCCGTGTTAGGCCCCTGTAAATGTAATTTTTCGCCTGTTTTAAGGTAGATTTGATTCATTCTTCTAATGTAGGATGATATTAGTGAAATAAGACTTTGAGGGTGTTCTAATGATGGATATAGGACTTGATGAGTAGTCGCATAAGAAATCCTAAGTGCTTAATTGATTTATATGAATATATAGATTGTTATAATTGTGAACAACATGAGATATGTGTATGCCTTGTGTATGAATGAATAAGATGCACTGATGATTGGTTGATGAGATCATGATGATCGTAAAACATGATGTGTTCATGTGTATTGTGATATGGTATGCGTTGTTGTGTCTGCATGCATATACATTTGATGGAATAATCATGTCGTGGATATGATTATTCGGGATTCGTTGAGAATCGTGGTTGCAGGGATGATCGTGTCTTGTTGGAGACGTTAACGATGCATTCGGGGTTCTATTGATGAACCGTTATTGTGAGTCGGTACCGCATTTGCATTGTGCATTGGAGTCACATTGCATTATGATTGATTAAATGATATGATTTGGTTGAATGATATGATTGATAACTTGGTGTGATTAGGGGTGAATTACTTCTTCATATATGTCGTATACACCGTTATATTATTAATCTATTTCTCACCCCTCTGTTTGTTTTGTTGCGTCTGTGCTTCTTCGGAAGTGCAGACAATTCAGGTACTTGAGAAGTACGTTGGTGTGATGTCCGTGTCCTAGGAGCTTTGATATGTAACGGGAACGGGGATCTTTTCCACATTTACTTTTATTGTTGAGAAAAACTTATCTTTATGATTAAACTTGAATTGAAGAACCTTTTTATGTGTGATTAGCTTAGCCTTTGAGCTATTGACGTTAAATATTTAGATTCCGCTGTTTTCTTTTATTAACGATTTTGATGAATGATGATGATGTAGCATCTCACTTTAGACAAGTAACTCTGATTATATTAAAGATTTATAATAATAATTTTATGGGAAAAGTGGGTGTTACAATTGGTATCAGAGCAGGTCGGTCCAACCGGCCAGATTGAGTCAGTCCTTAGAATAAGAGTCGTGTGTTTCCTAACCTGAGTTGTTTGTTGTATCAGTATGGCAGGAAGGAATGATGCTGCTCTTGCTGCGGCTATGCAAGCCATGGCGCAGACGGTTGAGAACGTTGTTCAGGTCGTTCAGGGTGGAGGAAATGCTCAGTCTCGTGCATTGGAGCAGTTCCGGAATAACAAGCCGCCGACGTATGAAGGTGGAATTCTGGATCCAGAGGCTGCGCAGAGGTAGTTGAAAGCTGTTGAGAAGATCTTCAGAACCATGGGATGCTCTGATGATCAAAAGGTGAGATTTGGTACTCACATGCTGGAATGCGAAGCTGAAGTCTGGTGGGACAACAGTCGCCAAAGGATGGAAGACGCGGGTACGGCTATCACTTGGGCGGTATTTCGCAGAGAATTCTTGGAAAAGTATTTCCCGGAAGACATCCGCAGTGCTAAGGAGGTTGAGTTCTTGGAACTCAAGCAAGGTAATATGACAGTGGCGGAGTATGCTGCCAAGTTTGAAGAACTAGTGCAATACTGTACGCACTACAATACTGAAGAGGCAATGACTTCCAAATGTCTGAAGTATGAGAATGGACTGCGTCCTGAGATTAAGTTGGGTATTGCTTGCCAGAAGATCAGGAATTATCCAGAGCTGGTAAGTAGAAGCAGGATTTATGATAATGACAACAGGGCGCGGATTGCACACTACAAAGCTGTGAATGATAAGAAAGGGAAGCAGAGATTTGGTGGTACTCCGTACAGTGCTCCAGCTGACAAAGGGAAGCAAAAAGCTGGTAATGAAAAGAGACCAAGTGGGGGAGGAAGTACTCCCGGTGTGCTCAAATGCTACAGATGTCACGGCGTGGGGCATCGTGCCAATAATTGTCCTACCGAAGAAAAGAAGTGTTTTAAGTGTGGAAAGACGGGTCATGTGATGGCCAATTGCAGAGGGAATGCACCTATTTGCTATAATTGTGGAGAGCAGGGCCACATTAGCACTAGTTGTCAGAACCCAAAGAAGCAGAAATCCGAGGGGAAAGTATTTGCATTAGTGGGAGCTCAGCCTACTAGTGAAGATCGATTAGTCAAAGGTACTTGCTTTATCAATAATATTCCTTTATTTGTGATTATTGATACGGGTGCAACACACTCGTTTATTTCTTTGTAATGTGTGAAAAAGTTAGGATTGGAACCTTCTCAGTTAAGTCGAGGAATGGTTATTGATACACCATCTATAGGGTCTGTGACTACTACCTTGATATGTCGTGATTGTGTTTTGGCTATTTCTGGTAAAGAGTTTAGAGTGGATCTCATATGTCTACCACTCAGTAATCTTGATATAATCCTGGGTATGAACTGGTTGGAATCCAACCGAGTTTATGTTGATTGCTTTAGGAAGAGATTGTTATTCCTGACTCTAGAAGAAGAAATTTTGGCCAGTTCAGTTTCTACTAAAGAACTGAGGACCTTATTGGAAGACGAAGCGAAAATGTTTGTTGTGTTTGCTTCATTATCTATAGAAGAAAAGGTCGTTGTTGAAGAGTTACCGGTGGTGAATGAATTTCTTGAAGTATTTCCCAATGATATTACAGAGTTACCTCCGACGCGTGAAGTGGAGTTTACTATTGACTTGATTCCTGGTACCAGGCCTATTTCTATGGCACCGTACAGGATGTCTGCTACTGAGTTATCTGAATTGAAATCGCAGATTGGTGATTTACTTGATAAGAAGTTCATTCGACCCAGCGTATCTCCATGGGGTGCTCCAGTGTTATTAGTTAAGAAGAAGGATGGTAGTATGCGCTTGTGCATTGACTACCGACAGCTGAATAAGGTTACTATTAAGAATAAATTTCCACTTCCAAGGATCGATGACTTGATGGATCAACTTGTGGGAGCTTGTATTTTTAGCAAGATTGATTTGAGATCAGGATATCATCAAATCAGAGTGAAAGAGGAAGATATCCAGAAGACAGCATTTAGAACTCGATATGGTCATTACGAATATGCAGTGATGCCTTTTGGAGTGTCTAATGCGCCAGGTGTGTTTATGGAATATATGAACCGGATATTCCATTCTTACTTGGATCAATTCGTCGTAGTATTTATTGATGATATATTAATATACTCGAAGTCTGAAGAAGAGCATGAGAAACATTTGAGAATTGTGCTGCAAGTGTTAAAAGATAACAAATTGTTTGCTAAATTTTCCAAGTGTGAATTCTGGTTGAAGAAAGTGAGCTTTTTGGGACATGTAATATCTGGTGAAGGTATAGCGGTAGACCCTTCGAAGGTTAGTGCTGTGCTTGATTGGGAACCTCCGAAGACGGTAACGGAAATTAGAAGTTTTCTTGGTTTAGATGGTTATTATCGAAGGTTTATTGAAGGATTTTCTAATTTGGCGTTGCCATTGACTCAATTAACACGGAAGAGTCAAGCCTTTATTTGGGATGTAGCTTGCGAGAGAAGCTTTGAAGAATTGAAAAAGAAATTGACTTCAGCACCGGTATTGATTTTACCGAATCCGAATGAAGCTTTTGTTGTGTATTGTGATGCATCTAAAATGGGGTTAGGTGGCGTGTTAATGCAGGTTGGTAAAGTAGTAGCCTATGCTTCAAGACAGTTGAGGATACACGAGAGGAATTATCCTACTCATGATTTAGAATTGGCTGCAGTGGTATTTGTGTTGAAAATTTGGAGGCATTATCTCTATGGATCGTGATTTGAAGTCTTTAGTGACCATAAGAGTCTGAAATATTTATTTGATCAGAAGGAACTTAATATGAGGCAGAGGAGATGGTTAGAATTTTTGAAAGATTATGATTTTAATTTAAATTACCATCCGGGAAAGGCAAATGTAGTTGCGGACGCATTAAGCCGGAAAACAGTTCATATGTCGGCTATGATGATGAAAGAGATGGATTTAATTGAGCAATTTAGAGACTTGAGTATGGTGTGTGAGATAACACCTGGAAGTGTCAAGTTAGGCATGTAACGAATAAATAATGAATTTCTTGATGTAATTAAGGAAGGCCAACGACAAGATGTGAAATTGGTGGACTTAATGCCTACTGAAAGAAATGATCAAGGCGGTGATTTTAGTTTGGATAATAATGGTATTTTGAGATTTCGGGAGAGAATTTGTATACCCGATAGTGTTGAACTAAAGAAAGCAATTCTTGAAGAGAGTCATCGGAGTAGCTTAAGTATTCACCCAGGAGCTACAAAGATGTACCATGACTTGAAGAAATTATTTTGGTGGCACGGTATGAAACGAGATATTGCACACTTTGTTTATGCTTGTTTAGTATGTCAAAAATCAAAAGTAGAACATCAGAAGCCTTCGGGGCTGATGCAACCTTTAGAGATCCCAGAGTGGAAGTGGGATAGTATTGCTATGGATTTTGTGACAGGTTTGCCGAATACTACGAGAGGACTGGATGCTATTTGGGTGGTGGTGGACCGGTTGACTAAGTCCGCGCATTTTATTCCGATAAACATCAGTTACCCGTTAACTAAGTTGGCGGAGATTTATATCCGAGTTGTTGTGAAATTGCACGGTGTACCGTCAAGTATAGTATCGGATAGAGATCCGCGATTTACTTCTGAGTTTTGGAAGAGTTTACATGAGGCTTTGGGTTCTAAGTTGAAATTGAGTTCGGCTTACCACCCACAGACAGATGGACAATCCGAGAGGACTATTCAGTCATTAGAAGATTTGTTGAGAACTTGTGTGCTAGAAAAAGGTGGTGCGTGGGATACACATTTGGCACTGATTGAATTTACTTATAATAATAGCTATCATTCGAGTATTGGAATGGCGCCGTTTGAAGCTCTTTATGGTAGAAGATGTATAACACCTCTGTGTTGGTATGAGACAGGTGAAAATGTTATGCTTGGGCCTGATATTATTCAGCAGACTACTGAAACTATTCAGATGATCAAGGAGAAAATGAAAGCGTCTCAGAGTCGGCAGAAAAGTTACCATGATAATAGAAGGAAAGACTTAGAGTTCAATGAGGGTGACCATGTATTTTTGAGAGTCAACCCGATGACCGGTGTTGGACGTGCGTTGAAGTCTAAGAAGCTGGATCCTAAGTTCATTGGACCGTATCAGATTATGCAGAGAGTAGGCAAGGTTGCTTACAGAGTGGCATTACCGCCAGAACTTTCGAATTTGCACGAAGTGTTTCATGTATCGCAACTCAGGAAATATGTGTCTGATCCATCACATGTAATTCAGAGAGATGAAGTGCAAATCCGTGACAATCTTACGGTGGAAACTTTACCATTGAGGATTGAAGATCGTAAGATGAAGCAACTTCGAGGCAAAGAGATACCTCTTGTGAGAGTAGCTTGGGGAGGAGCTGCTGGTGGGAGTGTTACCTGGGAACTGGAGAGCAAGATGCGGGAATCATATCCAGAGTTATTCCATTCAGGTACATTTTCGAGGACGAAAATAATTAAGTGGGGGAGAGTTGTAACGCCTTAATTTTTATATTTATTTTTGTGAAATAAATATTAAATAATTTAATGGCAAAATTGAATATTTGGTGAAGAAAGTATTTTTATGATAATAATAATAATAATAATAATAATATAAGGTGTATTATTATAATGTTGTTATTATTTAAATAAAATAAAAATAAATAAATAAATGGTTAGTTAGAGGTTTAAGGGGCAAAGGTGGAATTGTTGTTTTCATAAAAAGAGGAAATAGGGAAACAAACCTCATTCATCGTATTTTGACGAAGAACAGAGAGGTCTGGAGAAAGAGGAGAAGAAAGGCAAGGTCAAGGATCGTAGATCACCAAGACCCAAAGGTTGTGAAGGAAAGCTTCGATTTTAAGGTAAGGGGGGAGAAAAGGGTTTATGATTGGTGATAGGACATAGAAGGGTAATTGGGAGTTCCTTCCTCCCTTAGGTATTTTAAAAGATTATAATAACAATGATTGAATTGATGCAATATTGTGAAATTGTTGATGAATATGATTATACGATGTATTTTGAAAATATATTTGTGTCGCTCCCGGGATTTTCATCCTAGTACAAACGCGAAAGTGGCGCGGAAAGGTAGAGTCGCCAGCCAGACATTTTTATCCCGAATGAATGGGAAAGGTAATGTTGCACAAACCTGAGGAAGAAGGAAAGGACAAGGTCCTGCGAACCAAAGATCTGAGTTCGGGAGTCGGTTACGACCTGGGAAGGTATTAGCACCCAGATCGTCCGCCGTACCCGACGGGATCCACGCTTGCAAAAGAAACTGTTTCAAAGGGTGAGGGTATGAAAACTGCAGCAAAAGAAAATAAACTGAACTGGAAATGAAATGAAATAAGAAACAAAGAGAAAAATGTAGGGAAAATAAAGATTATGCTCGAACGGGCCCTACCCCGCTGCCTACGTACCTCATCAGGATAATGAGGATCAGAGACGCCGTAGTTCCCCTAACTAGGGGTAGAAAAGAAATTGCTTGTGAATTAAGGCTTGAACTGCCTATGCCATTGCTCAGGTGTTGCAGGCTCGGACGACGAGTGCGTAACCGTCTTGCAAAGTGACAAGTAGGAGCAAGTTCGCGTACAGAGCGAATGAGGTGAGAAAAGAAGTCCTGAAGGAAAGACGCTTATTGTTTGTTTGAGATTTTTATGAGGCTTTTATTTGTGAAGGTTTGCGTAGGTAAGTGTACCTAAGTCTTACTCAATGGGATGTGTACATCTCACATCATCCCGAAATGGAATGCGCAAGAGGCACACCTATCTATGGAGGAAATCCCCAAAGCTAGTCCCACAAGTGAAGGCTCAAGCACACTGGCCTATTACCCTTATTAAGTGTTTTTGTGATTTTTTGGTTAAGAAGTGATTTTTAGCTTTTCTTTGTGAGGTACTCATGCTAAGACCTACCCACCACGAGTGATGACTCACACCTCGCCCCGAAATGGAACGCGTGTGAGCATCTCATAGCAAAGTCTCATGTCACATGAAAGTACTCAACCTTTATTAAATGAATTAGAATTAAGTTTGAAGATGAGAAGAGAGCACCAAAGGATCTCAAAGGAAAAATTCTAAAGGGGAACTAAAATAATCCTAAATATTCACATGCATGGATATCCTAAAGGTTAGTGAGGTTTCTATCCTAATGAAGAAGGAAGAAGAAGATAGAAGAAGGGATGAGAAAGGCCTAAGCCCAACAAAAGAGAGTTAGTTCATATAAACATAAAAGGAAGAGGTAAGAATTAGAGATGTGGAACTCAATTCCCACATCTCACACTTACCATAGCCCCTGCAAGGTTAGCATACACAAATGAATACAAGCACAAAGTTCAAAACCAGAATCAAAATGGTATAAAGAAGGGCCTAAGAGTCCAGCAAGATGAAGAGAGAAGTCACACAATACCAAACAACATCAAAATAAAAGCAATGGAACCAAAAGATGGAATTTAAACCCTTAAAGAAACAAATGACTTGAATATGAAGCAAACTCAAAAATTTAGAAGAACCAAGACCTATCCTAGGACCAGGAAGGTATCCACACCCCAAAGGAACCCCAAACAAGAAGAAGAAGTTGGCACACGTGCCCTTCTAAGCCTATAGGAAATCTAATGAACCAAAAGAAGCAAAATGGGACAAGGTGAGAACAAAAATACACAAATAATCAACCAGCCATCTAAAAATTCTACAACTGAAACCAAATGATCATGAAACACATTATATCAACTTTCCAAAAGTATTTGCAAAAATTCAGAGAGGAACTAGGTCAAATGGATGTACAAACACAAGCTAGGACAGAAAACTTACATCACAAGATACCTGGCCAAAACTCAAGAAATAATTTCCTAAAAATTCTGAGAAAAATCACATGAAAACTACAGGATCTTAGGAACACAATGCAAAAAGAATGGGATCAAAACTCCAAATATTGAAGTCTATAGAAAATCAACAAGACAGGATGGTCAAGAAATGAAGCAAATGAAGCTATATACATTGGTGATTTAATTCTGGCACGCTAATCAATGAAAAAAAATAAAATAAAAATGTTACAAAATTTTAGAGACACAAAGGAACATCTATGATTTATTTGAGAATTTTTGGATGAATATTTGTATTTTTAATGAATTAAAAGCAAACTGAATACAAAAAGAAATTAAGTGAAGAAAAGACAATTAAAAGAAATGAGAGGGAGGTGAAATTGGCAAGGATTTTAGACTGAGTCCGCTTGGGCCAGGCAGGGAGGGGTGCGAAAATCATTCTAGTATGGGCCCAGGTCTGAACACACAAACAACTTTCTTAAACTTCTTATTCTCTAAACATTATCATCATGCTAATTAATCTTAAACAAAATACTCTAAACAATTATTCTAACACTTAAACTCTTATATTTCTAAACAAAATTATCCAAATTAATTCTTTATATTTTCTAAACAAAATTATACTACTCTAGCTTTTTTATATTTCTAAACAAAATTATACTAATTACTAAACATTATTATCCTAATTAATCTATTTCTATTTTCTAAACCACTACTATCCTAACCAATTATCTAAACAAAAATCAACTAAACTTCATTATATTTTCTAAACAATGATTAAACTAATCTATCCTATTATATTAAAATTCCTAAAGCTTATTCAAAATCCCAAACATTTTACATTAACTAAACAATATTAGATTAACTAAAACTATTATTTTCTAAACTTTTATTTAGTGAAACTCTTTGTATTCCTAAGTAGTTATCTAAACAATATACTAATTAATTCTATTACATTTTCCTAAACAATGCATCCACTTAACTAAACAACATTCTAATCACTTATTTCTATTTTCTAAACCATTATTCTACTAGTTAAGTTTTTTATATTTCCTAATAGTATTCTAAACAATTACTAATCTCTATCCTTTCATATTTTCCAAACAATTATCTAACAATTATACTAACTAATCTATTCTATTTTTTAAACAAATTATTCTAACAATTATGCTAACTAATCTATTCTATTTTCTAAACAATTTTCCCAACAATTATATTTCCTAATTAATCTCCACTAATTAAAATCTTTTTATTTCCTAAACAAATTCTAAACAATTAAACATTACATACATTTTCTAAACAAATATACTAACTAAACAAATTCTAAACAATTATTAACTAATTACATTCTAAACAATTATTAACTAATTAAATTCTAAACAACCATTATCCTCATTAACCTTTTTCTATTTCCTAACAATTATCATTAACTACACATTATTCAACTAATTAATTCTTTATATTCCCTAATAGTATTCTAAGCATTACTCTAAATTGACCTCTTTATATTTTCTAAGCAAATATTCTAAACAATTACTAATCCTAAAACTATATATTTTCTAAACTATTTTCTAAACAAATACATTAATCCTAAAACAATTATATTTTCTAAACTATTTTCTAAACAAATACATTAATCCTAAAACAATTATATTTTCTAAACTATTTTCTAAACAAATACATTAATTAAATTCTAATCAATTAATCCATTCTATTTCCTAACAGTATTCTAAACATTATAACAATTAATCTATTATTTTTCCTAAACAATGATTCATATTCCTAATTAATCTTTATACTAATTGAACATTATTATATTGACTGAACACTATTATTTCCTAAACATTATATTAATTAACATTATATCACATTTCTAAGCAATATTCTAATTAATCCTAAACACTATATTCTAGATAATTAAACTTAATATATTTATGCTCTTAACAACAGAATTGAGAATACACACATACAGTAAACCCACGCATAAGCTTCTTCATCTTCCTCTCAAAACAAACCCCTCCTTTCTAACCCTAGGGCCTCCGCCGAAGCCCTCCTCTCCGACCTAGGTCGCGCCGCCGCTCAAACCCTAAACGCCACCGCATCCTCTTTCCTCTCAGCCGAGTTCATCATCTTCTTACACACCAAGGTCGTCGGCGCCGCCACCGCCGGACAACCATCTCCGAATGCAAAATAAAAACACGAACCCTCACTCAATTGCTTCTCTCAACACGAATCCGGATTCCATTTCACAAACAAAACACTCAACCAAACAGATCGTAAATTCCGAAATGATACACACACAACCACACAAGACGCAACAGGGAATACCTCTACATACAAGGTTGCGAAATCTCGTACCTGTGACTTAGAAGCGATGCTGCCAAAGATGAGTCCTCGAACCTGCCTTCGATCCGCTTGTATTGTGCGCGTTCAGTTTAATGCAAATTTGATAAAGATGTTGCAGCGATTCTGTTGATTGATGACGTTAGTGAAGCGATGGTGATGAAGTCGCGATGAACATGATGTCAACATCGGCTTCCGGCGTTCGAAGATGACGTTGATGCGATGAGGATGATGCCTACGTAGAACGTCGACAGTAATATTGATGAAGAAGCTTGCTCGAAGTTGTTGTTTGTTGATGCAAATCCGATTGATAACTCACAAGGCTGCTATTCGATGAAGAAGACGACGACGAAGAATCTCGGTTGATGCAGGAGCAGCGAATTCGATCCACTCGTTTGCTCCGCTCGAGAATGGTGACGGAAATTCTTCTGTGGTTTCGAAGAGTGATGCGGAGCCGTGGTTCTGGTTTTCGAGTCGAAGCTTTTTTTGAAGAAGAGTGGACCAGTTACATTGTTTTGATGAGGATCCGATTCTTGGTTTCAATCAATGACGAATTCGGTTTTCCTCTTCTTTTTGATTTTCTGTTAGAATCTCTTTCTGTTATTGGTGGTGAATGAAATTGATGAATTGAATCGGTTGAAGCTCATGAAGGATTTGTGAATTCTGTTATTGGTTTTGTGATGGAGAAGGATGAATAATCGGTTATGGTGTGATGTGTGTGATGAAATTCTCAAGTTCTGTTACTCTCTTTTTTTCCAATTTTATTCTGTTATTTTTTGGTTGTTATGTGATTCTCCCTCTTAACAAACTTTTTCTGTTATGGACTCTTTTCTTCTCTTTTTTTTTTCAAATTCTTTTTTTTTGTATAATGAAGGAGTCACAAGATTTTCATTAGGATAGCTGCGAATCCTGTTTCTCATTCTGTTAAATGAAATTCTTTTTTTTCGTTATAATTTTCATGACATGGAACAAAATGTGAGTTTCTCTTTTTCTCTTTTTTTTTTGGAACAAAAGGAAATGGGCTTAATGCTATAGAAAATGACTTTCCAATGAGGGTTAATGGTAATACAACAAGTGTGTTTGTATGAATAGATGGATAAGTATGGTTTAAGAAAAGATTATTTGAATATGAATAATAAATGAAAATGAATAAAGAAATTGTTATAAATTGTGATAAAATGAATGGATAGAAAAATTGAATTGAAATGGAAAGGATTATAATATAAATTGGATATGAACTTGGAACATGAATAAATGGATAAAAAAGATATGTATGTGGATATTAAAAACGAATATAGTGAAAAACGAATGATGGCCAAAAATCGAATATTCGAATAGAATTTGGATACTGACGAATGAAATTGGACAAATGGCTTAGAAAGAGAAATGGTTTACGAAATGGCTATAAACCGACTTTATGAAATGAACCAGCTATCATCCACACACACAATCATGACTCAGCTTGTATTATTTCCACACGCCTCTGACAAAAGCATGAAGTGCCACTATCATAACCCACAAACCATCCTCTGAGAGAATACATCCGCCTATGTACCCAAATGAGTGTATAATCATACCAAACCTGAATCCTTGAGCCTAAAACCATCACCTGAACCATTGCCTGGAAAAACTGATGACCTCTGCCCACAAAGCAGCCCGACTTTGAAACACGTCGCCTGAGCAATAACCACCAACGCAGATGACTTGCAAATGAAGCAGTCTTTTGATAGTTTGACCAAGATTAGGTCAAACGTCCATCTGAAACAGATCATGAACTGAATAGCCACCCTGAACTGAAATCACTGCCATGATCCATGCTATGCTTCAATGATGTATATTATGCTTCATTTTTCTATGATAATGATGCAGTGCGAAATATGAAAATGATATGCTAAATGCTACGAAAATGAGAGGGCAAATTTAGGGTGTTACAGCTGCCCCTATTCAATCATCAGTTAATCTGAAAAGGACGATAGTACGGGCTATCGACCATTCAAGATAAACTGTGGTTGAATACCAAGAAGACCAGAAATTTGCACTCTGACGAAGAATGCAACACTGGGAAATAAACCCAACCAGATGACGCTCTGGGGATATGAGGTGGAGAAAAAAAGCAGACGAGCTTCTTCCAAGTTGAAACTGATATCTGTAATAAAAACAAGTTGACAGACGAGTCTTCAAACAATCCTGTGATGCCAGTAGCTGGACAGACGAGTCCTCCAAACACTGCAATACAATAATCTGAGACAGACGAGTCTTCAAACAATCCTGTGACGCCAGGAGCCTGGACGTACGAGTCCACAAAACTGCATATAGCATGAGACAGACGAGTCTCCTTCGGATTTACCTGTTACGCCAGGACCGGTAATCATGTCGACATTTAATTCCCACTGTCAGGATTCGAAGCCTCTTCAATACAGACGAGTATTGGATGATCATCGAGATAACACAGACGAGTGCCATAAGTCAATGATACAGACGAGTACCAGACGATGATCAGAGAAACACAGACGAGTGCTTCAGGCAATGATACAGATGAGTATCAGCCACTGGTATAGACGAATACCAGAAATTCAAACACAGACGAGCATTTGAAGTAGTCACAGAAATATCAGGGTAAACAGCAAATCTTCACATTCAGATGCAAGCTAGCACAGACGAGTGCTGAGGATGATACAGACGAGTATCCAAGCAAAGCAGACGAGCTTCAGAACACGAACGACTTATGGGGGATACAAGCAGACGAGCTTCAGACAAACACAGCCGAGTGCTGGACAGTTGCAGACGAGCAACAACAGAGAATACATATCAAGGCACAGACGAGTGCAACGAAGGATCCAATACCAAACACAGACGAGTGTTGGGAGGTTGCAGACGAGCAACAGCATATGAGATTCCACAACACAGACGAGTGTTGAGAAGTTGCAGACGAGCAACAGCAAATACGATATCAGAACACAGACAAATGTTGAGGAGTCAACAGCAAAAATATTACATCTCAAAGCACAGACGAATGCTGGAAATTGCAGACGAGCAAACGGCCACTGATACAACCAACCACAGACGAATGTTTGAAACTGCAGACGAGCAACATCAAGGTAATCATAACCACTGCTGGGGAGAGCAAACGATCAACCACAGGGTCAACACAAACGAGTGTTGAGAGATGCAGACAAGCGGTAAACAAATGCCTGATTGGCCACAAGTGCTACAACTCCGCAGGGGAAGACAAGTCAAGAGGTCTGTATACCCAACTCCGACTGAGGTGATGAATACCTGGCTATATCATCAAATACCCAAAAGTACGACAACTTTGCTGGGAAATATTTCACAGACGGAGATGAAAATCCAATATGAACTCTGTGGGGAATATCATCTAATGACATCTTGCATTTTCTGAACTAGTTGACTGCTTGAAGATCAACCTAAGAGGATTTTACCGAAGACCTGACATCCAAAATGCTCAAGTCTTCAAACTCTTTAGAGATTCGCCGAATCTTGACATAACTGCCCCAGAATGCACAGACTATGGAAGAATTTGTCTGGCGAGGATTCCTGAAAAATTCTGTATTGCTGCGAAATACCGTACCCTGTCAGCACAAAAGATATGCACACTCGCCCCTGGCATAAATGAATCCATTGGTTGAACTTTGATGTTGTGATTTTGAATTTCCTTTCATGACAAATTCACTGGGTATCAACTCAAGGGTTGAAGAAGTAAAGACTATGATATCGACTCAAGGGTCGAGGAGAACACAATAACATCAATTCGAGGGTTGAGGAGTAAAGCGACAACATCATCGACTCGAGGGTCGAGGAAACGAAAGCTAACAATATCGACTCAAGGGTCGAGGATAACAAAGCAACATCAACTCGAGGGTCGAGGAAATAAAATAGTAACATCGACTCGAGGGTCGAGGAAAACGAAACAACATCAACTCGAGGGTTGAGGAAACACGATGACAATACCGACTCGAGGGTCGTGGAACAAGATAAAGCAACATCAACTCGAGGGTTGAGGGAATAAAATAGCAATATCGACTCGAGGGTCGAGGATAACAAAACAACATCAACTCGAGGGTTGAGGAAATAAAAGCGATGATATCGACTCGAGGGTCGAAGAAAACCAGAGTGAAAATTTGCCATACTCAACTGAAGTGAGAGGCTGAATGCATATAGATGCCAACATGTCATAGTTGAAGAGATGCCAACAAAGATCGGACTTTAACCTTGAAGATGCCAATGACTATTGGACTTTAATCGTGTTATGACGATCAAATGAAGAAACCATAACGACTGAGGAGAAATTCTCTGATCAGGGAAACACGCTTCCCACGCCCTACTAGGATCAATCATCAGACATTCATTCTGGGAACGGCCTTGCATACCGTAATATTGTCTCAAGAGGATTTTACAGAAAACTTAGCATCTGAAATGCTTCAGTGTTTTCAAACTCTTGAATATCTCGAAGTAACCACCTCAAACTGTTTCTAGGGTGACCTGCCCCAGTACGAGTGTTGCTTTGGAGACAGACACCCATACTAACTGCTTTGTGAGAGATTTAAATCTCGAAGTGATTGCCCCAGATTGGCTGTTGAAGAGATTGATCGACGTTATTGCCCCAGATTGGCTGCATTTAACCCACCTGGTTAGAAAAATCAATATTCAAAGGAGTTTCTTGGAAAAGTGCCCCTTGACATGAATGTCCTTCCGAAGTTTCCGCCTTCTCAACTTGGCAATATTAACTTCTAGACTGAGGTTCCATATGTGAACTTCTTTGATGCCAAACAAATGTATGCAAGCAGAAAATGTTTTATTCTGAGAATGATTATTCTAATGCAACACATGTTAATCCTGAAGCTTTTATTGAAAAGATGTCGTTTATGAACGAATCACTGGTTACGACAGTACAATATTTTTTTATGAAATGAACATGCATATGCAATACCAACAAGGGTCTGTTAGCACAACTCGTAGGAGTCAGGAACGCTATCTCATGGTGGCACGCTCTCGAATTAACCCTGCTTCAATTAGGACTTTTAAGGGTTGTATCGTGGCCTGGTTCACGGTTATAGAAACAAAGGATATAGGCTCGAAGTTTATATGTGCCCACCCATCTTCGTGATGTCCTTCCATTCCTATGTTCAGCTAGTTTTCGCAAACGCTCACCTTTCCTAAGGGTTTCGTATCGGTTGAGGAACCATTACTCTAACAGTTTAAGCACCAGTGAGGTTGTTGTTGGGTATAACAGTCACCCTTATTGTCTTTTGTGTCTGCATCACACGACTTGTTCTTGTTTGAGGATTTTTCTTGTGTAATCCCTTTCGTTCTTTTTCTTTTTCATTCTCTTTGTTTATCCCTAACTTTTGCCTGGACTGATTCTTTTGAATCTTTTGCAATTGGAGTCCAGCGGGATGCCCTAATTTTTGCCTAAGTCGCTTGTTTTCAAGTTTCGACTTAGCAGGCTATTTATTTCCTTTTTTTTTCTTTTTTTTTTCCGAACAAATCGTGTGACACCGTTTGTCTTGACTGTTTTGTAAGGGTTGTGACTGTCTCACCTTTTGGTTGTTGAGGAATAACCATGGTGGTTTTCGTTCTTTGGCCCTTTTGATTTGGTACAATGAAATGTTAGGGATCCTCAGATACACTCCTTTATGGAAGCATGAACGCCTGGTCCAACTAGCTGACACCTACCCTGCCCCGGGTTAAAGGTGAAGGTTTTTTTCATGTGAAAAGAAACTCCTACTTCAAGGCTCAAAGGGGTTAACGAAGGTTTATCTCCCTTATATCTCCGGTGTTTGGGAATTTGAAACAATGCCTGTACATCGTCAACAAGGTCTTATTCAAGAGCACACAAAATGGAGATTTTTGCGTTTTCATTTCGTCATCCTCCATCACAGAGTTTAAGAACAACAGTTGGTATTGCAATGCACATACACAAAATCTTGAGTGAATACGAATGGATTACTTCAAGAGAAACATGTGCATTTTATTATGGTTATCATTCAAAAACAAATAAGTTTCATGCATGCATACAAATGTTTAAACAAACAATATAAACTACAAATGAAAATGCAGTAAAGAAGCTGAACATTGCCATCATTGAGGAGACTTGACTCCGTCTGGACTTGTTGATCTTGAATACTTTCAGTAGTCAACACTTTTCTTGATGATACTCGCAGTCTTCAATCAAATGACCATGTGTCAGCACCATACTTCATTCTCAATTATTCTGACCTGAAGCTTCCGACGTCCAAACATTGACATAAGACGTCTGAAGAGAAGAGTGACACTGTGATGAAATTACCACATAAGTTGACACCTAAGGTTGCTCGGAAAGACCTGACGATCTTCTGCCTACGTATCTCCATTGACCAAAGACCAATGAAGAATCAGAGCGACGTAGTTCCCCTCAATAGGGATCAAAACGAGGTACATAGCCGCTCTTCAGAATCGAACTGAGAATCACCTTCACACACATCTTCAATAAATTCCTCCATAACATGAGCTGACGAACCCACATAACCAAACGGAGACTTGTTAACTTGAATGCCTTGAGGCGTCACTGAAATCAACCCAGACTCAATCAAATCTTGAACCTTATCCCTGAGAGGCTTGCATTCTTCTGCTGAATGTCCTGGTGCGTTGCCATGGAATCCACATTGAACATTGGGATCAAAACTTGGTGGGTATGGAAAAGGTACCGGACCCGGTTTCTTCGGCACTATCAATCCACTATCGATCAGGCATGGAAGTATTTGACTGTATGATACTGGCAATGGATCAAAATACCTTTTGGATCTCTTAGTGTAGTAACGACGCCTTTGCGGAGTATGCTTCTGTTGGCATGGTCGCTGTTGATACTGAGGAGGTTCACTATTAACTGAAATCTGACATACGGATTCAGAAGATTGCTGACTCTGAGCAGTTGAAATGCATGGGTACTGTGGATAAGTCAATGGAGTTTGAGGGTCTTCCCATATTGCATCAATCACATCCTTATCTTGGGAACTGACAAAAAATTCATTCTCTTCAGCTGAGCTACCTGAAATGCCTTGGATCTTTCCCATCTTGATAAAACTCTCAATGCGTTCTCCAACTAGCACCAAGTCCGAGAAACTCGAAGTTCCACTGCCACTCAACCTCTCCAAGTACTGCCCCTGTAAGGTCTCTATGAAAAGATCAACCAATTCTCTATCTGATAGTGGGGGTTGCACCCGAGCAGCTACTTCTCTCCACCTATGGGCATACTCTCTGAAAGATTCACCATCTCTTTGGGATAAAATTTGCAAATCCATGCGGCTAAGAGCCCTGTCAAGATTGTAGTCATACTGCTTCACAAATGCATTGGCTAGGTCCGACCATGACTGGATACGACTGCTATCTAACTGCATGTACCAATTCGACGATGCCCCACTCAGACTGTATTGGAAACAATGAATCATCAATTTGTCATTATGCTCATGTGAGGCCATCCTTCTGCAAAATCTTACCAAATGCTGTCTTGGACAACTATCCCCTTTGTACTTTTCAAACTTCGGTACTTTGAATTTTGGAGGTATTTCCAGGCCATGCACCAGACACATGCTTGCAGCACTTAAATCAACAACATTACGACTTTGAAGAGCTTTGATCTCCTCCTCCAACACACGGAATCTTTCCTCCCTCTCCACAATTCGTGGATCTGGGAGTCTTACCACAGGGATTGCCTCTTGAGGATCTGGCATAGTGAAAGCAAAACTGTGATAATCTGCAGCATCAACAGAAGAAGAATGTCCACTTCGGGCGACCTGACGCTCTTGAACATCTGGATTCCCAACAGGGGTCTGTACAGGCTGAGCTTGAGCGGAATTACGGTCATCCTGCCTTGCCAAAGTCATCATAGCCTCCAGAAGTTGGTCCCACTGATCTTTTGTCAACCCAACACTTGCAGACTGGCTTTGCTCTCCAGGGTCCATGATCTTCACAAAAGTTGCTTCAAGTCTGATACGAGAACTGGAGTCTCAACTGTAGATGGTGAACAAATAACGGATGAGCCCTGCCTGCTGAACAGAAATGCAATGCAAATGCTATGAGATGCCATGTTCGGTTACTTCCAAAGAATCTATCTGCTTTTATCCACATTTAGTACAAAAAATCCAACAACATAATTCAGATATGACGTCCTCGGAAATAACTGAACATGTATGCTAAAATGCTATGATGGTATGTATGCAGCTGACAAGTGATCAAGAACTGGTGTCTGTCTGAGTACGGAACACTGAGCTGAGAACCAAGTATCTGATGATATATACCCTATGAATAATAACCCTCTGATAAGAACTCAAAACCAAGGATCAAGAACTCCAGAACCATAGTAACCGGATCAAAACATAAGATCACACTGATGATGAAGTGTATGTTGAGGTCAAGGGTTCCTGTAAACCTGTAAACCCCTCCCAATCTCACTGGTAAGCTCCGGGTCAAACATCACGGACTCTCAAAGCCGAATAGCAATAATACTTTCACCATTTCCGAGAAATGGCTCATGACCAAATCAGGGAATCGGTTAGGCATTATGTACTACGCAGAGAGGCCTCAGCTGAGTCCAAGGAAACAAGCATCCCTCATTGGTCCCCAGCTTCAAGCACTGAGTCGAGAAACAATAGTACATTCATCCCGAAGGGTACAATACTACCGTCATACGAACAGTTTGCCTTGACTGGATTCCTATGAGAGAACCAGGCCATCCTATGTGAGTTCCCAGTGGACCCTCGGATGCGAGTGGGTTTGCCACAAAATGTGGTCTGCCACTGTCACCACTGGAGAGGGTTGTTTCCACAAAGGTTCTCAATGATCGGTCCCCAGATGCACATAACTATCAAGGTCCTATCCCGAAGTGGAGGAAATCCCCACACAAGATATTTCCAAGACAATCGCAATCTGGGCGTGAAACACATCGCCACTCATCATGCCACATGCGAGTACAATATGTCCACTCTAATCCTAGGGTACACTCAAGCCGGGTACTTGGCTTATCTTTCAGAAACAATATCACCCGAGCCCACCAAACAGAAAACCAGTCCAGACAGTCCAGTATGATATACATGATGCAGAAAATAAATACTGAAAACTGTAAATAAAGCTGTAAATAAACAACAATACAACAAGCCACAACAAACAAACATCATCCAAAGAAACAAAAACAAACAAGCGCTAGGAGAGACTCACAGGGGAACCAGAGATTCTCTGGTGTGCAGTCCCCAGCAGAGTCGCCAGCTGTCGCTCCCGGGATTTTCATCCTAGTACAAACGCGAAAGTGGCGCGGAAAGGTAGAGTCGCCAGCCAGACATTTTTATCCCGAATGAATGGGAAAGGTAATGTTGCACAAACCTGAGGAAGAAGGAAAGGACAAGGTCCTGCGAACCAAAGATCTGAGTTCGGGAGTCGGTTACGACCTGGGAAGGTATTAGCACCCAGATCGTCCGCCGTACCCGACGGGATCCACGCTTGCAAAAGAAACTGTTTCAAAGGGTGAGGGTATGAAAACTGCAGCAAAAGAAAATAAACTGAACTGGAAATGAAATGAAATAAGAAACAAAGAGAAAAATGTAGGGAAAATAAAGATTATGCTCGAACGGGCCCTACCCCGCTGCCTACGTACCTCATCAGGATAATGAGGATCAGAGACGCCGTAGTTCCCCTAACTAGGGGTAGAAAAGAAATTGCTTGTGAATTAAGGCTTGAACTGCCTATGCCATTGCTCAGGTGTTGCAGGCTCGGACGACGAGTGCGTAACCGTCTTGCAAAGTGACAAGTAGGAGCAAGTTCGCGTACAGAGCGAATGAGGTGAGAAAAGAAGTCCTGAAGGAAAGACGCTTATTGTTTGTTTGAGATTTTTATGAGGCTTTTATTTGTGAAGGTTTGCGTAGGTAAGTGTACCTAAGTCTTACTCAATGGGATGTGTACATCTCACATCATCCCGAAATGGAATGCGCAAGAGGCACACCTATCTATGGAGGAAATCCCCAAAGCTAGTCCCACAAGTGAAGGCTCAAGCACACTGGCCTATTACCCTTATTAAGTGTTTTTGTGATTTTTTGGTTAAGAAGTGATTTTTAGCTTTTCTTTGTGAGGTACTCATGCTAAGACCTACCCACCACGAGTGATGACTCACACCTCGCCCCGAAATGGAACGCGTGTGAGCATCTCATAGCAAAGTCTCATGTCACATGAAAGTACTCAACCTTTATTAAATGAATTAGAATTAAGTTTGAAGATGAGAAGAGAGCACCAAAGGATCTCAAAGGAAAAATTCTAAAGGGGAACTAAAATAATCCTAAATATTCACATGCATGGATATCCTAAAGGTTAGTGAGGTTTCTATCCTAATGAAGAAGGAAGAAGAAGATAGAAGAAGGGATGAGAAAGGCCTAAGCCCAACAAAAGAGAGTTAGTTCATATAAACATAAAAGGAAGAGGTAAGAATTAGAGATGTGGAACTCAATTCCCACATCTCACACTTACCATAGCCCCTGCAAGGTTAGCATACACAAATGAATACAAGCACAAAGTTCAAAACCAGAATCAAAATGGTATAAAGAAGGGCCTAAGAGTCCAGCAAGATGAAGAGAGAAGTCACACAATACCAAACAACATCAAAATAAAAGCAATGGAACCAAAAGATGGAATTTAAACCCTTAAAGAAACAAATGACTTGAATATGAAGCAAACTCAAAAATTTAGAAGAACCAAGACCTATCCTAGGACCAGGAAGGTATCCACACCCCAAAGGAACCCCAAACAAGAAGAAGAAGTTGGCACACGTGCCCTTCTAAGCCTATAGGAAATCTAATGAACCAAAAGAAGCAAAATGGGACAAGGTGAGAACAAAAATACACAAATAATCAACCAGCCATCTAAAAATTCTACAACTGAAACCAAATGATCATGAAACACATTATATCAACTTTCCAAAAGTATTTGCAAAAATTCAGAGAGGAACTAGGTCAAATGGATGTACAAACACAAGCTAGGACAGAAAACTTACATCACAAGATACCTGGCCAAAACTCAAGAAATAATTTCCTAAAAATTCTGAGAAAAATCACATGAAAACTACAGGATCTTAGGAACACAATGCAAAAAGAATGGGATCAAAACTCCAAATATTGAAGTCTATAGAAAATCAACAAGACAGGATGGTCAAGAAATGAAGCAAATGAAGCTATATACATTGGTGATTTAATTCTGGCACGCTAATCAATGAAAAAAAATAAAATAAAAATGTTACAAAATTTTAGAGACACAAAGGAACATCTATGATTTATTTGAGAATTTTTGGATGGATATTTGTATTTTTAATGAATTAAAAGCAAACTGAATACAAAAAGAAATTAAGTGAAGAAAAGACAATTAAAAGAAATGAGAGGGAGGTGAAATTGGCAAGGATTTTAGACTGAGTTCGCTTGGGCCAGGCAGGGAGGGGTGCGAAAATCATTCTAGTATGGGCCCAGGTCTGAACACACAAACAACTTTCTTAAACTTCTTATTCTCTAAACATTATCATCATGCTAATTAATCTTAAACAAAATACTCTAAACAATTATTCTAACACTTAAACTCTTATATTTCTAAACAAAATTATCCAAATTAATTCTTTATATTTTCTAAACAAAATTATACTACTCTAGCTTTTTTATATTTCTAAACAAAATTATACTAATTACTAAACATTATTATCCTAATTAATCTATTTCTATTTTCTAAACCACTACTATCCTAACCAATTATCTAAACAAAAATCAACTAAACTTCATTATATTTTCTAAACAATGATTAAACTAATCTATCCTATTATATTAAAATTCCTAAAGCTTATTCAAAATCCCAAACATTTTACATTAACTAAACAATATTAGATTAACTAAAACTATTATTTTCTAAACTTTTATTTAGTGAAACTCTTTGTATTCCTAAGTAGTTATCTAAACAATATACTAATTAATTCTATTACATTTTCCTAAACAATGCATCCACTTAACTAAACAACATTCTAATCACTTATTTCTATTTTCTAAACCATTATTCTACTAGTTAAGTTTTTTATATTTCCTAATAGTATTCTAAACAATTACTAATCTCTATCCTTTCATATTTTCCAAACAATTATCTAACAATTATACTAACTAATCTATTCTATTTTTTAAACAAATTATTCTAACAATTATGCTAACTAATCTATTCTATTTTCTAAACAATTTTCCCAACAATTATATTTCCTAATTAATCTCCACTAATTAAAATCTTTTTATTTCCTAAACAAATTCTAAACAATTAAACATTACATACATTTTCTAAACAAATATACTAACTAAACAAATTCTAAACAATTATTAACTAATTACATTCTAAACAATTATTAACTAATTAAATTCTAAACAACCATTATCCTCATTAACCTTTTTCTATTTCCTAACAATTATCATTAACTACACATTATTCAACTAATTAATTCTTTATATTCCCTAATAGTATTCTAAGCATTACTCTAAATTGACCTCTTTATATTTTCTAAGCAAATATTCTAAACAATTACTAATCCTAAAACTATATATTTTCTAAACTATTTTCTAAACAAATACATTAATCCTAAAACAATTATATTTTCTAAACTATTTTCTAAACAAATACATTAATCCTAAAACAATTATATTTTCTAAACTATTTTCTAAACAAATACATTAATTAAATTCTAATCAATTAATCCATTCTATTTCCTAACAGTATTCTAAACATTATAACAATTAATCTATTATTTTTCCTAAACAATGATTCATATTCCTAATTAATCTTTATACTAATTGAACATTATTATATTGACTGAACACTATTATTTCCTAAACATTATATTAATTAACATTATATCACATTTCTAAGCAATATTCTAATTAATCCTAAACACTATATTCTAGATAATTAAACTTAATATATTTATGCTCTTAACAACAGAATTGAGAATACACACATACAGTAAACCCACGCATAAGCTTCTTCATCTTCCTCTCAAAACAAACCCCTCCTTTCTAACCCTAGGGCCTCCGCCGAAGCCCTCCTCTCCGACCTAGGTCGCGCCGCCGCTCAAACCCTAAACGCCACCGCATCCTCTTTCCTCTCAGCCGAGTTCATCATCTTCTTACACACCAAGGTCGTCGGCGCCGCCACCGCCGGACAACCATCTCCGAATGCAAAATAAAAACACGAACCCTCACTCAATTGCTTCTCTCAACACGAATCCGGATTCCATTTCACAAACAAAACACTCAACCAAACAGATCGTAAATTCCGAAATGATACACACACAACCACACAAGACGCAACAGGGAATACCTCTACATACAAGGTTGCGAAATCTCGTACCTGTGACTTAGAAGCGATGCTGCCAAAGATGAGTCCTCGAACCTGCCTTCGATCCGCTTGTATTGTGCGCGTTCAGTTTAATGCAAATTTGATAAAGATGTTGCAGCGATTCTGTTGATTGATGACGTTAGTGAAGCGATGGTGATGAAGTCGCGATGAACATGATGTCAACATCGGCTTCCGGTGTTCGAAGATGACGTTGATGCGATGAGGATGATGCCTACGTAGAACGTCGACAGTAATATTGATGAAGAAGCTTGCTTGAAGTTGTTGTTTGTTGATGCAAATCCGATTGATAACTCACAAGGCTGCTATTCGATGAAGAAGACGACGACGAAGAATCTCGGTTGATGCAGGAGCAGCGAATTCGATCCACTCGTTTGCTCCGCTCGAGAATGGTGACGGAAATTCTTCTGTGGTTTCGAAGAGTGATGCGGAGCCGTGGTTCTGGTTTTCGAGTCGAAGCTTTTTTTGAAGAAGAGTGGACCAGTTACATTGTTTTGATGAGGATCCGATTCTTGGTTTCAATCAATGACGAATTCGGTTTTCCTCTTCTTTTTGATTTTCTGTTAGAATCTCTTTCTGTTATTGGTGGTGAATGAAATTGATGAATTGAATCGGTTGAAGCTCATGAAGGATTTGTGAATTCTGTTATTGGTTTTGTGATGGAGAAGGATGAATAATCGGTTATGGTGTGATGTGTGTGATGAAATTCTCAAGTTCTGTTACTCTCTTTTTTTCCAATTTTATTCTGTTATTTTTTGGTTGTTATGTGATTCTCCCTCTTAACAAACTTTTTCTGTTATGGACTCTTTTCTTCTCTTTTTTTTTTCAAATTCTTTTTTTTGTATAATGAAGGAGTCACAAGATTTTCATTAGGATAGCTGCGAATCCTGTTTCTCATTCTGTTAAATGAAATTCTTTTTTTTCGTTATAATTTTCATGACATGGAACAAAATGTGAGTTTCTCTTTTTCTCTTTTTTTTTTGGAACAAAAGGAAATGGGCTTAATGCTATAGAAAATGACTTTCCAATGAGGGTTAATGGTAATACAACAAGTGTGTTTGTATGAATAGATGGATAAGTATGGTTTAAGAAAAGATTATTTGAATATGAATAATAAATGAAAATGAATAAAGAAATTGTTATAAATTGTGATAAAATGAATGGATAGAAAAATTGAATTGAAATGGAAAGGATTATAATATAAATTGGATATGAACTTGGAACATGAATAAATGGATAAAAAAGATATGTATGTGGATATTAAAAACGAATATAGTGAAAAACGAATGATGGCCAAAAATCAAATATTCGAATAGAATTTGGATACTGACGAATGAAATTGGACAAATGGCTTAGAAAGAGAAATGGTTTACGAAATGGCTATAAACCGACTTTATGAAATGAACCAGCTATCATCCACACACACAATCATGACTCAGCTTGTATTATTTCCACACGCCTCTGACAAAAGCATGAAGTGCCACTATCATAACCCACAAACCATCCTCTGAGAGAATACATCCGCCGATGTACCCAAATGAGTGTATAATCATACCAAACCTGAATCCTTGAGCCTAAAACCATCACCTGAACCATTGCCTGGAAAAACTGATGACCTCTGCCCACAAAGCAGCCCGACTTTGAAACACGTCGCCTGAGCAATAACCACCAACGCAGATGACTTGCAAATGAAGCAGTCTTTTGATAGTTTGACCAAGATTAGGTCAAACGTCCATCTGAAACAGATCATGAACTGAATAGCCACCCTGAACTGAAATCACTGCCATGATCCATGCTATGCTTCAATGATGTATATTATGCTTCATTTTTCTATGATAATGATGCAGTGCGAAATATGAAAATGATATGCTAAATGCTACGAAAATGAGAGGGCAAATTTAGGGTGTTACAATTTGGTGTCGTATGTTGGGTATTGGGAAGTTTGATATATGAAGGTTGTGGGGGTTATGATGAACAGAGAAGAGGATTAAACCTCATAGATTCCTTAATTGATCTAGGAAAATTATTAGTAAAACTAGTTGATGTTATATGTATAAATGGATAATAAACATGTGAATTGGTTGGTTTTGAGTGTCAAATTTGACTTAGAATGGTTGGGATTCGTGCATGTGAGGAAGAGGGAAGAAATTGGGACATTTGGAAAAATTGAATTTTTGGGGTACAGGTGCCACAACACGGGCAGTGTTGTACAACACGGGCGGCCGTGTTGTGCTCCTGGAAAATGAGTTTTGGATGATTTTGCCACAACACGGGCAGTGTTGTACAACACGGGCGGCCGTGTTGTCCCCCTGGAAAATGAGTTTTTGTGGATTTTGAGGGGCGTGTCCCAGGCCACCTGACACGGGCCGTGTCAGGAAACACAGGCGGCCGTGTTAGGCCCCTGTAAATGTAATTTTTCGCCTGTTTTAAGGTAGATTTGATTCATTCTTCTAATGTAGGATGATATTAGTGAAATAAGACTTTGAGGGTGTTCTAATGATGGATATAGGACTTGATGAGTAGTCGCATAAGAAATCCTAAGTGCTTAATTGATTTATATGAATATATAGATTGTTATAATTGTGAACAACATGAGATATGTGTATGCCTTGTGTATGAATGAATAAGATGCACTGATGATTGGTTGATGAGATCATGATGATCGTAAAACATGATGTGTTCATGTGTATTGTGATATGGTATGCGTTGTTGTGTCTGCATGCATATACATTTGATGGAATAATCATGTCGTGGATATGATTATTCGGGATTCGTTGAGAATCGTGGTTGCAGGGATGATCGTGTCTTGTTGGAGACGTTAACGATGCATTCGGGGTTCTATTGATGAACCGTTATTGTGAGTCGGTACCGCATTTGCATTGTGCATTGGAGTCACATTGCATTATGATTGATTAAATGATATGATTTGGTTGAATGATATGATTGATAACTTGGTGTGATTAGGGGTGAATTACTTCTTCATATATGTCGTATACACCGTTATATTATGAATCTATTTCTCACCCCTCTGTTTGTTTTGTTGCGTCTGTGCTTCTTCGGAAGTGCAGACAATTCAGGTACTTGAGAAGTACGTTGGTGTGATGTCCGTGTCCTAGGAGCTCTGATATGTAACGGGAACGGGGATCTTTTCCACATTTACTTTTATTGTTGAGAAAAACTTATCTTTATGATTAAACTTGAATTGAAGAACCTTTTTATGTGTGATTAGCTTAGCCTTTGAGCTATTGACGTTAAATATTTAGATTCCGCTGTTTTCTTTTATTAACGATTTTGATGAATGATGATGATGTAGCATCTCACTTTAGACAAGTAACTCTGATTATATTAAAGATTTATAATAATAATTTTATGGGAAAAGTGGGTGTTACAGACATCCTGTCTAAACTGGCAAGCACACGAAAGAAAGGCGAGAACAAATCCGTGATCCATGAGATCCTCCCATGACCAAGTATCGAGAAACCTTCACCTCCATCCGAGATATATATATATATATATATATATATATATATATATATATATATATATATATATATATATATATATATATATATATATATATATATATATATATATATAATCATCAATAAATTTTATTATTTATAATATTATTATTTTTATTATTTTTAATTTTATTTATTTCTTTCTCTTCAATATATAATCAAAGAATTTAATTGGTATACACCGATAATGTAAAACAATTTGATACTGTTAGTTAATTGTGACCGTTAAATTTTAATTATAATTTGACTTTTTTAATGGTTGTGATGCGCTGATTGTGTAAACAAATTTACACTGCATAACAATTAATCTCATAATAAAAAATATCATTAACAAATATATAATTAGTGTTAGATTAAAATTAAAAAATAAGGCATAGTTAATTTTTTTAAAATAAATATGACGAGTAATAGTAAACATAAATAGTAATATCTTACAAATAAAATTCATATTAATTAAAATAATTTTCAAAAGTTAATAGCTGTAGAGTAATTTAAAATAGTGGTCGTAAATTAGGTCAAACTATTTAACTAAATGAGAATATAATTCTTAATCCGTAAAAAAAAAAGAATATTCTTTAAAATTAATAAATAAAAGTATATCGATATTTTAAAGACAAATACTTTAAAAAAATCTTACATAAAACAAATAAGTAGTACTATTTATTTTATTTTTTGTCGGTGGAGTGGAATTGTCAATGTACATTCTATATATATATTCTACGTGGCCAATATCCACTGAAGTGGAGAATGATCTTACTGATGGGAACAACCTTACCCACAAATTGATTCAAAGACTTTCTTTTTTCAACAATTTTTAAAAATATTTAATTATTGTAATTATATTTATAATTGTTTTATTGAAAAAGCTTACGACCTAGTAAGTTATTTGGTATCATAATAAATATCTAAATATCTTTTTATCACTTATGTTAATTTTGGTATTCATTTTGATTTTTTAACTTAGTATTTTATATTAATTCATTAATTTTTAAAATATATTATGTTAATTAACGACATACAATTTTAAAACATATTTAAAAAGATAATTAATTTTGTGAAAAAGAGAAATTATATGTGATTTTACAAGATAATTTTTTATTAATTACATACAAAAGAAAAATTAAGAAAATTAGAAGAAGGAAGGATGATAAATAGTAGATGGGTATATTACGGAAAAAAAATCATTAATATTATATTAAAATTTTAAAGTGACTTATAATTTAGAACACATATTTTTATGAAGTGACTTATAATTCAGGAGAGAGGAAGTACTAACTTTACTTTATATATATAAGAAAACTAAATCAATAAAAATATATATTTAATCTAAAATTTGACTGATCCTTTTAAATATTTTCATATGAAAAAATATATTATTTAGACCGTTAAACTCTTGACTTCCCTAATTTATCAGTTTGAAGGCATGATAATCTTTCTCAACTCGACCCTTAACACTATCCATATATTCTTCTTGTCTTTCAACAAAATGTCTATCAAGGTTTGAATGAAGATTGTTAAGATTTAGAGAAGGTTCCTCTAGGGAGGGGTTCACGGAGCTGCTAAGATTGCATAAGTTAAATGAGACAATATTTGTGATCCTAAGAATATAAGGGATTTGAGAATTCAGGATCTTCGTTGGTTAGTCTGACCTTATTTTCTAAATGGAGATAAATGCTGATTTTTGGCATTTCTGGCCTCTTGTGTGATATCCTTTTTGTCAGTTATGATGTCCATATATCTTTTTCACCTTTAGGTAGTAGGGCAATAAATTTATGCTCTTCTTCACCATGTTGAAAAATATCGTCTCTCATGGGTTTCAAAGTTGAGGACACATTTGATTTATTTGTAGCCTATCTTGGTATGAGAGTGGGATGTGTAACACATACCTCTTTCTAGAAGGATTCGTGCATTGAATCCATTCCTTTATATGATTGGTTCCATAGGCTTTTCATTATGTATGATCAATAAGATTGAGTTGTTGGCACTTGGTCAGGTGCGATAATTAGTGGATGGGATTTTGTCTTAGGATTTAAAATGGAAAATATCATTTTTTGTCTATCGTTTGGTTATGATATTTAACCTTTTTCTTGACATTCAAAATGTTACCTTTTCCTCGAAACCTGATGGGCGGTGGTGGTCATATGCTAAGGATGGAGTTTTTTTGTCGCCTATGTCTATTTATGGCTCCTTGAGCGCGATTTCCCTATTGCTCTTCGGGTCAAAGATTTTGGTTCTTACCTTTCTTTAGGATATTTGGACCTCATTTATAGTAGTTGTGTTCTCCTAGCATTTTCTCCAAAATGTGTTATATGCTCATTGTGTAAAAGGAATGCTGAGTCAGTTACCCATTTGTTTGTGATTTGTGATCTGGTAGTGTCTATTTGGTATGGATTTTTTAGGTGGTTTAGGCATTGCTTTGTTTTTCCTAAAAAACTTAATGATATTCAGTTTTGTCTTTAGATCGTTGAGAGGTAGGTCCAGGAAGAAAGATGACTTATTTATGATCTGACATGCTGTAATCTAGTCGATTTGAAAATTTCATAACGATATTGTTTTCTAAGGTGTCTCTGTTAGCATGATGATGTGGAAAATAAGAGCATATTCCTAATTTGGAAATGGTATCTTGGTAGGCAAGTGGAAAACAATGTGTTTTCTCTACCTGACTTGAGAACCCAACTCTTTGAATGAACTAATAGAGGAATGGGTGTGCTTAGGCTTTGCGGTGGAGAGTTCTTGGTGGTGTCCTCGATGATTCTCTTTTGTAGATAGTTGTTTCTTTTGATCGAGTTCTACCTTGTCCCATTAAGGGATGATTCCTCTTTTTTTTTTTTTTTCCACTTATCTCATTTACTTAGTGTGCTTAGGCTTTGCGGTGGAGAGTTCTTGGTGGTGTCCTCGATGATTCTCTTTTGTAGATAGTTGTTTCTTTCGATCGAGTTCTACTTTGTCCCATTAAGGGATGGTTCCTCTTTTTTTCTTCTTCCAATTATCTAATTTACTTAGTTGTTTGTGTGGATTAACTGTAATGTTTTTTCTTTTGCGTTTTAAATGTTTTCATTTCTATTCTCTTTGAGTTTCCGTTCTTGATTTTTGTGTCCAATCAAATCCTCAATCATACCCTTAATCACTTAGTTGCTTCCATTGCCACGAGTAGTAATATTTGCAATTCTCAAACATTTTTAAAAATGAAATATTCAAATAGATGACAATCTATAACAAAGATATTCAATTTTTTTATGATGGATTTAATATATATATATATATATATATATATATATATATATATATATATATATATATATATATATATATATTTGCTAGTCAAGCGTTAGGCTATATGCACAATTATGTTAGGTCATTAAAATTATGTGCATAAGTTATTCTCCCATTATTACAACTACTTTATCCACAATTTGTGTAGTTAATTATCCATTTGCAATGCAATAGATCTATCTATCACATTTTATATTCATATATTCAAATATCAAAAAGTCCGAAAGCTAGGCTATACCAACTAATTTCAATAAAATATAAAATTATTGGATATAAAACATTTTATTTTATGTTATTATTGTCTTATTATTGACGAATTACGATAGTTATACTTATCATACTTTGTATTTAATTGAATTAAAATAAATATTAGAAATATAAAAAAATCGATTTCGAGGAAACTCATATTAAGACTTGTTTGGATAGCAGCATTTTATCCTAATCAGCGACGTCGAAACTTTATTAGTATTAACAGATAATAACCGCTCATCCAAACAAGTCCTTAATTTAATTCATTTTTCTCAGCAAAACCTTCGTTTCGAAGAAGCTCCTTTTGTCATTCTTCTTCTTTCACACTCTCTCTGTTCCCTTTTTCTGCTTCACGAACCGTCGAGATTTTCAAAACGCATCTCCGTTTCCGCGTTTGGATCAATCACTTTTGATCTCTCTGCGAGTTTTCACACAATGCTGCTTCTTTGAATCTTCCACCGAATCAGAGCAAACGAGATTTGAACATTATTGACGATAATAACCGTATTTTTTTCACGAATGGGGTCGCTACCGTCAACGCCGCGTAGAGGTAGTGAATTCTCGCCGGAGACGGTGGAGTATCTGATCGGGACTTTTGTTGGCGGTGAGTCCTTTCCTCTCTCGTCGGAGTTTTGGCAGAAATTGTTGGAGTTTCCTCTCAATGTCCAATGGCCTACTGAACGTGTTCAACAAGCTTGTGAGCTATTAGGTTAGTCTTCTTCTGATTATAATTTGTTTTTAGGCTTAGAATGGATAATGGATTCAAGGGGAAACTTCAATTGATCCATTTGTGGACAATAACAATAGCTAATACATAAGTTTTATGGAATTCAATGACTAGAATGTTAGAATATGATTTTTCTTTTATCAGAAAATGATGATAATAGGAAGAGTTCAGCATGCTATTTGTGATGTCTCATAAAATTGGATTCTAATAGAAATATAGTATTAGTTTAAGTTGTATGGTGGTAGATTGTTGAAATGTGATTTACCTTTCACAAAAGTTTAATAGCTTCGAGGAGTTTTGAATGCTATTTATGCTCTCTCAGAATATTTAGTTTTCAAGAGAACTGATTCTGAATGATTTTTAGTTTGAATCTCTTCAATTGCATTGGGTATAATGTGCTCATTATGTTGATTTTAAGGTGAGTGAATTTACTTCTCGTGGCAAGTGCTTATGTGAATTTTTGCTTTGGGTTTTTTTAAATTGTTTTGCAGCCAAAAACAATTTTCACACCAGGCATCTTGCAAAGCTTTTGTTCCATCTAGCAGGCTACTTGCAAGAATTCATGTCTACTTCTGCTGTGCCACCTTTGGTTTATGAGAAGGCTGCTAATGCAGTGTATATGAGTTCCGTGTTTTTGAAGCACCTGATTGAAAATGGCTTCCAATTATACCTTTCTTTCGATGGCGATGAAGCTGTACTGAAGGATGTTTTGGGAGGTATGTATAAATGCATGTTTGATTCTACTCTTGGGATCTGTAGATTAGAACCATGATTTTGGAAGGTTTCCAATGGAAAACAAAGCACGCTATAACTATTGTTATTTCATATCTAGAATTTAGATCTGCAAACATGCCCACATACATATGAATGTCATTGAACTGTTGCTTACAAGACTCATGTAAAAGGCTTGAGCTGGATTTTGGCTCCTACTTTGATTAACATGTTACAAATTGGTTAAATGGTGGCCATGACGTGGCTGGCGTATTGTTTGAAAACCGCCATAGGCAATTTGTAAAGGGATGCCCGCCATGGTGGCACAATAGCCAATAGGCCTCAACAGCGGGTTTACATGGCAGATTTTTGGCCACCTGCCATCGATAGCACTGGATATATCATCATATATGCATGATTTTTACTTTTGTTTGATTTGGAAATTCTTAATGTTTCATGTGATTCATAATTTATTTTTCATTTTCTCCTTTCAAGTCTCTCTTTCTTTCTATGTGTGCATTTCCAGGGTGATAAGATTATCCAAATTTCTCATAACATTTTTTATAAAAATTTTATACAGATCAAACCATTGAAAATCTCGTAATGCGGAATGTGCTGAACTTTATAGTATCAGTAGAAGTGAGGTATATCTCGACTCATAAGTATTTGACGGCTAATTCTTGTTGAGTTATTGTGTGAAATACCTGTCCTGACAGTTTTTTAAAATTATTATTGTAGTTCCAACACATTTCTTCTACATCTAGAGCTGCTTAATTTCATGATTATTGCAATGTCAACCCAGCTTCTATGTGGACCATCTCCTGGACCAAATGATGTGAACCCATTTATTGATGCCGCAATGGCTCAGGTTAGAAGTTGAGATTTTAACATCAACTGTTGTTCATTGAGTTATTATCTATTTGCTGATAAATAACAGGTTAGCACATTGTTATTTTTGCAGGACAGCTCTCTGGTTGGTTTAGTTGTCCGCAAATTACTTCTAAGTTTCATTATCCGCCCTAAGGTTCCATTCAATAGGGCTACTTATCCCATCTTTTATGACGAAAGTCAGAGTAGTGTGCTGCAGAGAGTTGGTTCTGCAGCTGGTACGAACTGGTGACTGGATATACTTTTCTATTTAATATTTATGGATTTTGTGAAGTCAAATATGCCTTATTATTATTATTATTATTATTATTATTATTATTATTATTATTTTCTAATTGCTTCAAGATTCTTGTGTGGAAAGTTGGGAGCTTATTTGATAGGTGTTTTATATTTTGATTTATTGCCTTGCAGCAAATATTGTTTTATTGCCATTCAGTTATTTGGTCAGTTCAAGCAGCGAAGGGTCAAGAAATCCTATAGCGGATAGTAGTCTTGACGTGCTTCTTGTTCTCATTCATTATCATAAATGTGCTGTGAGTGAAGACTACTCTGCCATTGAGAATAAAATATCTTCAGCTTCAGATTTATTACTCAAAGAAAATACTCACTTTTCCGACAACCCTTACTGCAAAGCCTTAGAGCATGCAATTGACTGTGAATGTAATATATTTTTCATATCTATGTATGTCATTTAAATTGGTTAAGAAAGCAAGCCGTTTTTAATCAGTCTCTAAATGCAGTGGATCGTGTAGACGTTGAAGGCAATGCGCACAGTGGTCAACACATAAAGTTACCTTTTGCTTCTTTGTTTGATACACTTGGCACGTGAGTATCTTGGTACCTGTATAAGTGTTTGACAATTAATGTACTATTATTATGTCCATATGATGCCCATATATACTTTTGTTAATTGAGTCAGACTCTGCAAAATTTATTCAACATGTTCGCAATTGTATATTATTATTATGGTGGTAAATTGTGATGATCAGAATATGTGCCAGTTATAGATCGATCTTATTGTGATATTGCGAAAATTTGTTCACCAATCAGTTTTCTGTTCACCAATCAATACTTATATCAAAGAGAACGAAGGGAAAGTAAAAGAAAAGTAAGAAATCACAATCTATTCCATTTTCCCCCATTTCATATTGCTCTCCAGTCAGGCAGTATGGATTTCATCTTATATATGTTAGCACAGAATTGTTGTATACAGTTTTGTGTATCCGTAACCTTATTTTCTTGGTTTGAAGCTTGATTATCCTGTGGTTTATGATTCCAGTTATTTATGAAGTGTCCTCCATTTTCCCTGCTCATAGATACAGCTAGAACTCATGGATTTCTTGCCAGTTTGGATATTTTTTTTTATATGTATTCATAAGTTGTCATTTACTGTCAGACACTCATACTAGTGGCAATTGATTATTTTGGATTTTTCACATTTGTTTGTTAAAAACCTGGCATCTTTTATTCCTCTACAGGTGCTTAACTGATGAGACAGCGGTCCTACTGCTTTACTCGTTGTTGCAAGGAAATTCTTCCTTTTTGGAGTATGTCTTGGTGCGGACTGATATGGATACTTTGGTATGAGAGCAAATTTGAATTTCTCAAATGAAAGAAAATGGAATGAATTTATTACTATAATTTATGGGAGAAACTGCACTCACCTCCTTTGAGATATCTTATGACATACACATTCCTTTTAATTTTTAAACAAACACTTGCCACCCTTGTTTTTCGTAGAAGTAGCACTCATTTTCCCTTAGTCACTTAAATGACACACACCCTCTATTTTTACAAGATAAAAAGTAAGTCCGTGTAATGGAGGGGAGTTCTGTATCTTTTACTAAAAATGGGGGTATTTATCACTGAGATATATATTAGAGAAGGTGAGTGCAATTTCCCTTAATTTATATCTTTAAAAAGAAAAATAAGAATTTTAAGAGCAAGTTCGATAAGAATTATTTCTTTGCAAAACAGGTATTCACTTTATTATCATGTGATGTGATATATGTAACCATTTGCTTTAAGTCATTGCAAATCATATGGGTCCGACTGATAACATCTAGCATGACTAAAGATTGAGTCTTACTCTGATTCTTGTTTATGACATTAACAGTTAATGCCGATTCTGGAAGCTCTATACAATGCTCCAACGAGGACAGCTAATCAAATATACATGCTGCTGATTGTATGTCTTATACTTAGTCAAGACTCTTCTTTCAATGCAAGCATTCATAAGTTGGTAAGAGTTGTATTTCTCCATTAGAATATGCCTGGAACTGCAACACATTTGTTAAATGTTAATTTGGTATATATATGAGCAGATATTGACGGGTGTTCCATGGTACAAAGAACGTCTTCTCCATCAGACCTCTCTTGGTTCACTTATGGTCATAATTCTTATCAGAACTGTACAGTATAATTTGTCTAAACTACGGGTATGATTCTTAAGCTTAGTTAGATTATTAATTTATTCTCTTGTAAGTTGTATCTAATTTATGAAATGCCCTCTTTTACTTGGTGATTTCTAAATTAAGATGTTACATATATATTGAATGCAAAACCTGGACAATTAATATGGTTATTACTGAGGTGTGACACTGTTATCAGTATCTATTGGTGGAATATATAAACCTGTTGTTACTGTTGACTACTCTGTTTCTCTTTCATGGCAATTAATTTTCCCTGTTCTAGTTCCCTTGATGATATTTAACCCACAATGAAGTATATTGAATTTTCTTCTGATGCTTAATTGCACCTGGCATGGTTTACTGTTATAACCTCGGTTTTCCTTGAAATTCTAAGAAGACGTTTAGATTTGTTCTCAGTACAAAAAGCAGTGATTATTACATATATAGTATGCCAATGGATACGTGTAGAATTGACATATTTCAATCTTAGAAATGTTTCTGATACAAGTTTACCCAAGTAGTTTATGTGGATTGAACTATTAAACTGCTCTTATTTTGTATAGTTTTTTTCTTCTGACAACTGGTTCTTGTGCATTAAAACAATGATAGGATGTATATCTCCACACAACATGTCTGGCAACTTTGGCTAACATGGCACCTCATATCCATCGTTTGAGTGCTTATGCATCTCAAAGACTAGTTAGCCTTTTTGATATGCTTTCACGCAAGTATGTTTCCCTTCTTTCTTTACCTTCATAATGTACCATTTCCATTTAAAATGTATACCTTTTAGAGCTGATTGTGATCTCGTAAAAAATTTGACAATATCCTTCCTTCTCATTAGGTATAACAAATTAGCTGATCGCAGAGATAATAAACTTCATATTGCAAAAGGCAACTCAATTGAAGGAAACAGCTTTGTAGAAGATGTGGTATATATATAATATATATTGTCTAGTTCTTTTGTGGCTCTTATTGATTACAACCGTTAGACCGCTCTTTTTCTAAATTATGTATTCCTGTAATGCAGTCAACTGAATTGCAAATTTATACTGACTTCTTGAGGCTTGTACTAGAAATAATCAATGCAATTCTGACTTATGCACTGCCTCGCAATCCAGAGGTTTGATTTGATTTTCTACTTGATTAATTGTAGATTTATCAGATCTATTTTTATCTAGTTCAAAATAATCAAAATTTACATTACTGTATTTCTTTATTCTACTGGAGCAGGTAGTGTATGCAGTAATGCACAGACAGGAAGTCTTTCAGCCATACAAGAGTCACCCACGCTTCCATGAACTGCTTGAAAACATTTACACCGTATGTTTTATATATTATATTTTTTCTGTTAAAGTAGATGCTTACCCTTTGAGACCTTGTAAATTCTAAAGGAACGAATTTTGTGCTGTTTTTACATCAATTTGTTGTGTCATTGAAAAATGTGTCCACTGAATATTTGCAGGTTTTAGATTTTTTCAATACTCGTATGGATGCTCAAAGAGTGGATGGTGACTGGTCAGTCAATGAAGTGCTCCAAGTGATAATCGTCAATTGTCGTTCTTGGAGGGGTGATGGGATGAAGGTAAGATTAGAAAACAGTTGTGATTTATGACTTGTTTCCAGTTGAGAATATATGATTAAGAATTTAAGCGGATTACTTGTCCCGTTTTTATGACGATGTGTTAATTTTTGTCAGATGTTTACTCAACTGCGCTTCATGTATGAACAAGAGAGACATCCAGAGGAGTTTTTTATCCCATATGTCTGGCAGCTTGTCCTATCCCATTGGTATGGTTCTCTAGTCTCAACTCTACTTTTAAATATTTTACTTGTGGTCTTATTTCATTTTATTCTGCCTGTAAACTACATATGCTTGCTCAGTCAGTATCAACCTTTTGGATGATCAAAAGTACTAAGGCTTAAGATACACTAGGTCTAGGGGAATTAATTCTACTATCTCATTCTTTATTTAAACTTTTGTTAATTCTGTTCTACCCATGTCTTTCTTTCCTTTCAATTTTTCCATTCTGTGCATGTAACTAATGCAAAGATCGTACCATCTCCAGCGGATTTACATTCAACACAGACGCCATCAATTTGTTTCCAGTTGATCTTCACTCAAAAGTACGTATCTGACTCTCCTTTTCTGTTTGAGTATGTGTATGTATATGCAAGCAATGCAACATCTAATCAAGTTGTATAACTGCACTTGATGTATAAACATATCAGACACATTTATCATCTAAGAAACCTAAGTCTAGTCTGTTTGACATAATCAAACCCCACAATTATACACCATGATCTCAATTTTGTATGCTGATTTCTTCACATTGTTTCTGTCATTGACTTGTTTTATGAATGAATTGCAGAAACTTGAAAATGGGGTGGTTGAAAGCACACTCCTAAATGGTGATTTTGACAAGGCTGAGTATCAGCTTGATCCATAGATGCTTGTATTATTAATACAAACGTGGCTACCAAATATAATAGCTATTTGTACATATAAAGTAGCTGATAAGATTTCTGACATTCTTTAAAAAATAGATGCTATGATGTGTATTGTTTTATCATTCTTTCTGTTCATATAATGAGTGTAGAGGTTCATTCCCTTAGATGAAAATGAGATATCCATGTATTGAATAAGTGTTGACGATAGTATTCATGATAATACCAATTACACGGTGTTGTAGATCAAAGAATTCCACGTCCTTTATTGCGTGTTTACTTTTGTGTCAGCATTCTTGTTAAAATTTATACAAGTTTTTTTTTCTTTCAAATTATACAATGTCTGGTGTTATGTCTAAGTTACATGTTTATAATCATTCATCGAATTGTGGAAGTGTTAGACAGGAGAAAGAGATATAAAATTTGGTCTCAGTTGTAGTGTGTCTTAAGTTATACTTTTATCGAATTGTGGAAGTGTTAGACAAGAGAAAGAGATATACAATTTGGTCTCAGTTGTAGTGTGTCTTTCATTAGACTTTTGAAAGTCAAAATTCATTTTGATATGATTAAATGCTTTTGAGTCAAATATATCCAGTTTGTAAAATAGATTATCATTTTTAGCTAGAAATTAGAGTTTTTTATTGTAGATTCAATTTTTACATTGTAATTAATTAATTAACTAATATTAAGATAAATGTATTCAATTATTAATTACTCTTACATTTTTTTTGTTGACAAAATTAATTACTCTTACTTAAAACTCATTAATCTTTTAGCTAACACTAGAACTTAATTCCCATCGCCTGATTAAAATATGATATAGTTAAAATAGTTATTCTCATTCAGAGGGCATATGACTCCTGATATGAACTTAGTTATTCTGATTCCGTGGGCATAAGTTTCCTACAAATTCTCTATTAAAAATAATTTTAGTAATCTATATCTGCGGCTGTAAAGTCTTATTTCACAACAGATGCGTTCTTCATATCATACGAATTTTTTTCATTTCAATAATACAATTAGTATGATTATCGCTGTTATGAGTATGACGCATTATGGACGTATCGCTTGTTTTATATGGTTGAATTCACCGAGCAGATATACTTAAATTTAGTTTGACAATTATGGACCTTTAGGCTACAAGTCAGTATCAAGATAATTGCTTAAGATTGATGTTAACTCATCTTTATGGCATTACATGAGTTTCTAAACACATACTGTATCCTATAAATCTTAATCGTGTGCTGTAGAATTCTATTACACAAGGGAGGTACCCTTAACAAATTCCGTGAAAGCCAAAGCAACTAAACCTAACATAGCAAATCTTCCATTCCAAAGCTCTGCATCTGATGACATTATACTTTTTGATTTAGACTCAACACTAACACCTTGCGAAAATGGAATCAGTGAAGCAAGTGACAACAATACACTTGTCCCCAAGAACCATGGAATTCCCCCACCAGATATCTGTTCACCTAAACCCTGGCCTTTTGCTATCTCCACCCCCATTGCTGCTACAAAACCAATCATAGCCAACCTTCCGTTGATCCTTTCAGGTGCTGGCCCACTAAACGCCATCAAATCCGAAAATTTGGTGCTCATCTGCCATAATATCATCATTTTTACATGTTAAGAGGATCATTTAAATTAAGACTAAAATTTATGCTTAATATTATTAAGATAACAGAAATTATATGATATCAACTTATCATGCTCACCTTTGGAGGACGAGTATAGGTTGGCTGTGGTGTTGGTGTTGGTGTTGATGTTGGTGTTGGCACAATTGGTGTAGTGGGATCTACAGGCACCTTTGATTGCTCTTTCGGTTCACCCTGAATAATTTAATATGTAATAAGCAACCTATCATCCTTAAATCATAAATATATTTATATGAATAAGCAAATACTAGATATTTAACCTTAAAATATGTTTGATAAAACCATAATTACCTCAGCCATAGATCTAACTTTGAGGCTGACATTCCTTCTCAAGCTTGGAACGTAGACAGAAGGGATGCTAATAAACTGGTTAACCCTAGATCTGCCAGAAATGCTGGTCATGGAGCTTGACATGATAGAATGACAAGATGAAACAGCCATTGATAATAGTTCCTTACTGTTGAATTTCAAGAATCAAAAACCAAAGAGATAGATTGAAATGATTTCTGAGGATAAGAATGACTATGTTAACTCTAAAACCTTAGATGGTAAAAGGTTTGTAGGTTAAGGTTGCTTATATAGAATAAAATGGAAAGCATATTGTAAGGGATATTTTAGCTCCACGTAGTGTGTAAAAGTTCCTAAAAGGCAATTCATTCACGTGGCTTCATTTGTCCACACATGGTTAAAGCAACAGACGTGGCTCTACTTACAACCACAGAGTGCTACACTCACAATTTTGAGGTTTTTTGGGGTTGTAAACTTGGTACATTCAGGACCTCAATTGTTGCTTTATTATTGTTATAAATTATAATTTTATAATTTCTCCAATAAAAATTTTGCGCCAAAAACCTCACAAATTTTTATAATAATAAATAAAATAAAAATACCTAAAAATTAAATAAGAAATATTAATTAATTATTATTTCTATTTATTATTAATGAAATATATTACATCTGCCACTAACTAAAACTACAACATCATTTCTATTAATTAAAAATTAAATATATTATAACCAACTAACAAAAACTATCACAATAACAAATGCATTCCACTAACAAAAACCACATTCCTATTAATCTATTTATTAAATAATTTTATAATTGAATAAATTGAAATAATAACTACTTTTCAAATATTCCCTCATTCCACACTTATATATCTAACTCTCCACTAAAACTATCTCATCCAATTTTCAATTGATTGTATCACTAATTCTTTTTCCAAAGGAACAACTTTTTTAGTGCCATTTACATTCTTTTTTTTTTTGAGAGAGAGGGCCTTTGGCCCAAAAAGAAAAACAAACTACAAAGACACCTCTCTAGCAGAGAAATCCCCCAACACATCTTTCACTAACAAGTGCTCGATAAAACTCGGAGCAGTGGTGAAACAACACAACTCCGAAGACATGTTGCAACCTGCTTTGGTCAATGCATCAACACACTGATTCGCTTCTCTAAAATAATGCTTAACAATAATTTCATCAAAGTGACTAAGAAGGCTATCAATCTTCCTTAACATCTCTAGCCCACCAATTTTACTCGTTCGACCTTGATTAAGATCTTTAACGATTTGAGAGGAGTCAATATTAAATTCAATTCTCCTGAATCTCAAATCTAAGGCGAACATCAATCCTTCAAGCAATCCCCAAAGCTCTGACAGATAGCTACTACAAACTCCCACATTCCTGGCGAAACCACCCAACAAATTCCATTCAACATCTCTGATTAAACCTCCACATCCTGCCGCCTGTAACCCGGTGAACTGACTTTAAACAATGTTGCGGATAGCAAGAGTCGCCACCGACTTTTATTTTATCCATAAGGAAAGGTTATAAAAGAACAGGAAAGACCTTAGAGAATATTTTGGGTCCGGGGGGTAAGTTATGAAAAGGGAAGGTGTTAGCACCCTTTTCATCCATGGTTATCCATGGGCTCTTAGGTATTTAAGCTCACTTTTGAATTGTTTTGAAAGTGTAGTGTGTGAATAGCAAAAAATTTCAGAATAGTTTAATAATAATCCGTGTATGGATGTGTAAAAAACTTGTTTGAAAATTTTGTTTGAAAATTGTTTAAGTGTGAAAAAAATTTGAAATGAGCTTAAGTACTTAGGAGTAGCCTACCCTAATGTTTAAGGTCTTTCTTATTCTTTATCCTTTCCTTAGTAAGACTATCCCTACTATAATGGAGTAGGTAGTCCTTACTTTGGAAGTTAAGGGACATGTAAGGGGCAATTTGGTCTTTAAAGGCCATGGTGGGGTGAAATAAGCAAACTGGAGGGACTATCATCATTTTTCGAAAGGGACTTTATTCGTAAAGGCAACCATAAGGGACTTTGATGATTTTTTCTATTTTGAGGGACTTGCTTTATACACCCCACTTAACCATTATTCGTAGGCAACGAGAGGGATACCCTTAGAAAGTGAGTTGGCGATTTAAAATCGACTTACGTGTGTGAAGTGTTTAAATTAATTATCTTACATTAAAAATTATCTAAATTTGTTTTAATAACATACATGTTTTTGCACTCCCTAATTACTAACCATAATAATAATTAAAATAATTACAAGATTACAACCGGGAAGCAATTACAAAATTATAATAAAAATAGCAAATAATAAGCAATAAATAATAAATTATAAAGGGGTTAGTAAATAAAATTAGCAAAAATAATAATAGTAAACATAATAAAATCATAAATGGGTTAGTAATTAGAAATAATAAATAAGGTTAGAAACATAAGAATAGAATATAAATAATAACATGGTTAGTAATAAAAATTAATTAAAAGATTAATAAAATTATAATAAGTAAAAATTAGTGACAATATAGTAATACAAGAAGAAATTATCATACACAATTAAATAATTTTTTAATTCATATAATATCTAAATTATCATCATAAACATATATTTACATTTATTATAAGAAAAAGATAAATTTTAAATATCATATTAAAAAAAAATTAATTCTATTAGTTATTACATTTACAAATTATTTTAACTATATACAAAAATATGATTATCCTAGATTAAATTATTTTTAAACATTGAAAGTAAATTAATTTGAAGTATAACTATATTTACAAAATTTTATGAAAAATTATAACTATATTAGGAATTAAAAAAAAACAGAATTTAATTTTATTTAGAAAAATATTTTAGGGTTTCATAAAAATTAGGGTTTTATATATATAAAAAATTATTTTTAATATTCACATAACACTATTTTAATTAATATAAACTATACAAAATAAAATTTTAAAAAAAAAAACAAGAGTTTTATTTTTTCCTAGAAAATTATTTTTAAGATTAATTAGATTATATAACATATATACATATTTTATAATACAAATTATTTTAAATAAATTGTATTAAAATAGAAAACAAAAGAAAATAAAGAAAAAGAGGAAAAAAAAAAAAGAACCTGGTGGGATTTGAACCCAAGACTCTTTGCTAGCAGGCAGCAACCAGGACCACTGGACCATTCCATGCGTTGGTGATGATAACACAGGCCATGTTGGTTTTGTTCTTGACTCACAAAATATCCTGAAAAAAAAAATAAATAAATAACATACACAAAAAGGCCTGGGGAGGGATTTGATCCCAGGACCTTTTGTTTACAAGATGCACGCGCTACCGCCGGGCTGGGAGAGCCAATTCTGTTAGCTTGTTGGCAATAAGCTATAATATATTAAGCCTTCTCTTGTCCTGAAAAAAATAACAAAAATAATGACACAAGGCCAGATTCGAACCCTGGCCCTATATCCCAAACACGCACATGACTTTCCACTGGGATACAAGCGTACTTGTGATAATTGAATCATAAAACAACATAAAATATATTATCCTTAATTTGAATTTTTGAACGCGCGGCAAACAGGTTCATCTTCAACCTCTCATCCTTCAGATTTTGCTGCGAATTCTCCTAGGACTTTTCCTGCGAAAACGAAACCCTAGCAAAACCTGCGAAACCGAAACTCAACCAAAACCACACTGATTCATGAAATTGATTAGTGATTTATGATTCTCATGATTCACACAACAATTCTATGTTTTCATAATTCATTTATATTCAGTCAAACAATAAACCCTAATTGGAGGTTATGAACCCTAATATGGCATCTCACGAATTAGGCACTGGTTCTTGATCTTTCCTGCCCAGAAACAGTCTACACAACATCTTAAACAATATTAGACAATCAAAATTCGTTTAAATGCAATGAATTATGGCAATCGAAAAAAAAGTTTCAAGCATGAACATGGTTTCGGGTTCATCATATACGCATGAATGGGATGCATTTGATGGATGTTTCATGATCAGAGAAGTCCCATGAAGCTTGCTATGTACTTGTTTTACCTTCAAAGGCCTCAAATCCAAGAATCCGAATGTCACTTGTGGAGAGATTTTTTGTGCTTTTGATCTTACCTCTAAGCTGCTGCAAATTCGTGTATGAGCTAGGGTTTGTGATCAGTATATATGTGTGATGGATTTAGGTCAGAAACATTGATGTCTTGTGTGGATATTTGATCCAAAAAATATTCAAAAAGATCCTTGTGTAAATTTCAAATATTTGATCATAAGGCCTTGCTATTTTGGGACAATTCACATGATTCTTTTCTCTTTTAATCCCAATCCATAATTATGAATTTCTAGAAACAAAATCTTCACCCAAAAATAACTTTTCATATTTTTTATTTATTTAAAATGATTTTTATGAATTAAATCAATAATAAATAAATAAAAAATAATAAAAATGATGAATTTTAGTCAAGTGGGTCGTGCACCATGTTATGAGATGGATTGGGTCATGAATTAGACAGCCCATTTGGAAAGAAATACTTCTAAGCCTCCATTTTCAACATAAACCATCACAAAATTGCCCAACTTGGCAAGGGCACATCTCCCTCAATTTTAAGGGTATGAGGGTGTTCTTGGACTTTTTAGAAAGCTTGAAGAGTCCTCTAAACAACCCCATTGGTTTCAGGTCCATACCATTTACCAATCTCAAGTTATGCCCTTTTGAAGTTGTTGACTTTTTGTTGACTTTTGAAATGACCTATAATGTCTTAGATCATATCTTTCAAATGAAGCATTTTTAGGCTTAACTTTCAACATCAAAGTTGTAGAGAATTCAATTTCCTTCAAAATGAGCTTTGGGTGGAGACTTGGTGATGAAGTATGTGAAAGTTATGCCTGGTCAAAGTTCAGTTGACTTTTACTAAGGAAACCCTAATTTAGAAACTCCTGATTATTGATGATCTGGAATCTCCTTGATGAATTATGATCAACCCTTGATAAAATGATGAATTTTACTTCATATACTTGATGTTGGCAAAAAATCATGAAGTTTGACTTTGGTTTGACCACAATTGACCTCAGTTTGACTTTTTAACTGCACTGACTGATTTTGACTTATCTAATCATCTGACTGAGCAAACTTTTGAGAAAAGTCTTGAAACTTGACATGGGGGTTATTACACACATATAAGATGTCATGAAACTCACTTGAGGTATTGGAAGTCCATTTAGCCTGATTAAAGTCAAAACCCTAGTTATGGATGCACTGCTTAGGAGGTGCATTGTCTGAGGGAATTGTCAACTTCTTTGACCAATTGTGAACTATGTGAACTTTGTGAATCTTCATAAAATGTCTTGTGATACCCATGGGAGGTATTGTGAATCTTGTGAATCTTGTGAACCTCATGAAGTGGCTTTGTAGACCTCATGAACCTTAGGAAAGCTTTGTAAACATTGTGTAACTTGTGAACCTTGTGAACCTTCAAGAAGTAACTTGTAGACTTCCTGAACTTCATGAAAGGTATTGTAAATGTTGAGAAGCTTGTGAACCTTGTGAACCTCATGAAGTGGCTTTGTAGACTTCATGAACCTCATGAAAGGTTTTGAAAGCATTGTGGGACTTGTGAACCTTGTGAACCTTCTTAGAACACAAAGTCTTGTATTGTGAGGGCAAATTTTGGGGTGCAACAGCTGCCCCTGTTCAATTTTCTGAAACCTGAGGGGTTAGATTGGTATATTTGCCAGTCGTAACCTGGAAGGTTGAAGGGGATTGAACAAAAAAGCCAAAAATTTGCACTCACCAGTGCATGGAGTGATATTGATGGTTGGTTGAACATGATTGAGTGGGCTTAAAGATGTCACTAGGGGGAAATTCTTCAGTAGTATAATGAGAGCTGTCAGGAGCTTGGAGTAATACTGATGTAACAGCATGTCTTCATGAGGATAGAGCAATCAATAATGATAACCCTAAAGCAGTCTTGAAGTAGTAAATCTGATCTCAGGAGGATAAAGCAATCAATAGCTCTAAAGCAGTCTTGAAATAATAATGTGATATGTCTTCAGGAGGATAGAGCAATCAATAGCTCTAAAGCAGTCTTGAAGAGATGATTTCAGGAGGATAGAGCAATGAATAACTCTAAAGCAGTCTTGAAATAATAATGTGATAGGTCTTCAGGAGGATAGAGCAATGGATAGCTCTAAAGCAGTCTTGAAGTAATAATGTGATTCCAGGAGGATAGAGCAATCAATAGCTCTAAAGCAGTCTTGAAATAATAAGATAACTTCAGGAGGATAGAGCAATGAATAGCTCTAAAGCAGTCTCGAAGTAGTAATATGACCTCAGGAGGATAAAGCAATCAATAATGATAACTCTAAAGCAGTCTTGAAGTAATAAGATGATTTCAGGAGGATAGAGCAATGGATAGCTCTAAAGCAGTCTTGAAGTAATGATATAATTGTCTTCAGGAGGATAGAGCACTGGATAACTCTAAAGCAGTCTTGAAGTCATGAGAAGTTATCAGGAGGATAAAGTAACCCTGAGGTTACAATAAAGCAGTCCCAAAAATAAGAAGTTCATCAGGAGGATAAAGTAACCCTGAGGTTACAATAAAGCAGTCCTGGAGACCATAATTTTGTTTGTTGGGTAATTAACCTGAAACAAGGTAGCTTTTGTATAATAACATTAGTTTATGCTTTATGTATGCATGTATGATATGATGTACTTAGGTAATGTACTATATGTTTATGGATATATATGCTATGGTATGATGTAAATGATGTATGTATGATATGATACTGCCGGAAGCGTCTGGATATCTACGTATAACAACTGCTGGCCAGGGAAAATAAATCCCGATTCGTTGTTGAAGAATATATAACCCTCTGTCTGCTGGGGATAACAGGGTATAGATAACCTCCCGTATGCTGGGGATAGCAAGGTATATATAACCTTCGTCTTCGTTTGGTAGTAGGATAAGTATAACATCCCGTCTTCGTTCGTCGTACCCTTATTGGAACGTAATTTCCCGAATATCCGTATGAGGATAAAAGAGATGGATATAAATTCCAGAGGGGATGAGACCTTATGAAGATGGATTAGTCCTACTGAGAGTTTTGTGATTGTTTTGTAAAGATGAACCGGCGAAGCTTCGTTGAAATCCTTCCCTTGTTCGTCCTTAGTAAACACTATTACTGCATTTTCATGCATTTCTGGTAAACATTAATCATATTAAGAGCATACATGTATTTCTGGTAAACATTAATCATATTCAAAAGCATACATACATTCAAACACAACCAATGGACGTTTCGCTTATGTAAATAGGGTAAAAGTAAATCTGGATTCAAAAGATGGAATTTATTTATATCAAAAAGTAACCCATACACAGGTAAGTTAGTACAAGGAGACATAAACCCTAGTAAGAGGATTTTGCCATAAAGTTTTACAAAAAGAATCAGCTATATGGGAAACAATCCTATTGAGTTTCAATTCTACTATTGCCACTCAAGTATCTCATCTTCTTGCTGTTGAGACGGAAGCGATTGAATTGAGCTTTAACTGTTCGAGCTTGAGTAAGTAGTACAACTGGTTGCAGTTTCATGGGTGATCCAAACGAGACATAGTCATACGCTTTAATCCCTAACTTTTGCCTGGATTGCCCTTTCAGGTTTTCAATCCACCGGGATACCCTTTTTTGCCCAAGCCGCCTTTTCAGGTTTTCGACTTGCCGGGTGTACATCTTTTTATATATATCCCTAATTTTTGCCCAAACCCTTTTGGTTTGCCGGGATGCCCTTATTTTTGCCTAGGCCTGTCAACCTAGCGGGTCTCTTTTTATGCGTAGTATTTTTTAACTATGTCTGCATTTACAGGCTGTGGGAAGTCTTCACCATCCATTGTAGTCAATATCATGGCACCTCCTGAGAATACAGTCTTGACTACAAATGGTCCTTCATATGTTGGAGTCCACTTGCCCCTAGGATCACCCTGTGGTAATATGATGCGCTTGATTACCAAGTCACCAGCCTGATATACCTTTGGCTTAACCTTCTTGTTAAAAGCTTTGATCATCCGTTTCTGGTACATCTGGCCATGACAAACTGCTGCTAACCTCTTCTCATCAATCAAATTTATCTGGTCCAGTCGAGTCTGAATCCACTCATCTTCATCCAAACCTGCATCCTTCATAATTCTCAAGGAGGGGATCTGAACTTCAATGGGCAAAACTGCTTCCATACCATAGACTAAGGAGAATGGGGTTGCCCCTGTTGAAGTACGTATTGTAGTACGATAACCATGAAGAGCAAACGGTAACATCTCATGCCAATCCTTGTAAGTAACAGTCATCTTCTGTACAATCTTCTTAATGTTCTTGTTAGCAGCTTCAACTGCCCCATTCATCTTTGGACGATACAGAGAAGAGTTGTGATGCTTAATCTTGAACTGCGTGCAGAGATCAGTGATCATAGTGTTGTTTAGATTAGAGCCATTGTCAGTGATAATCCTCTCAGGGATGCCATACCTACATATGAGATTATTCTTAATGAACCGAGCCACAACATTCTTAGTCACAGATGCATATGAAGCTGCCTCCACCCACTTCGTGAAATAATCAATAGCAACCAGGATGAAACGATGCCCATTAGAAGCAGTAGGCTTAATCTCACCAATCATATCAATGCCCCACATGGCAAAGGGCCAAGGAGCAGTCAACACATTCAATGGTGATGGAGGTACATGAACTTTATCAGCATAGATTTGACACTTGTGACAAGTTCTGGAGTGTTGGTAGCAATCAGCTTCCATGGTAGACCAATAGTAACCTGCTCTCAATATCTTCTTTGCCATAGTATGACCACTAGAATGAGTGCCAAAGGTCCCATCATGCATCTCTTCCATAATTTCTGTAGCTTCATTCTTATCCACACAACGAAGCATAGTTGAGTCATGATTACGCTTATACAGAATGTCATTACTCAGAAAGAACTTAGCAGAAAACCTTCTCAGGAACTTCCTATCTTTGACAGATGCCCCTTCAGGGAACTCCTGAGCTTCAAGATAGTTTTTCACTTCATAGAACCAAGGCTTCTCCTCTTCCCCTTTTGTATCAATCTCATTGCAGTATGCAGGCTTCTCAAATCTATCAATAGTAATCTTGGGAGCTTCATCATCCCAGCTAATCTCAAACATAGATGCCATGGTGGCCAAAGCATCTGCCAACTGATTTTCTCTTCGTGGAATATGTCCAAAGGTAATCTCTTTGAAATGTGGGATCAAAGACAACACATGTTCTCTGTAAGGAATGAGATTATCATGCTTGGTATCCCAATCTCCTTTAATCTGACTCACTACCAGGGCTGAATCTCCATACACATCAAGGAACTGAATCTTCATATCAATAGCAGCTTTCATACCCAGGATACATGCCTCATATTCAGCCATGTTATTGGTACAATGGAAACAAAGTCTGGCAGTAATCGGAGTATGACAACCTTCAGGGGAACTAATCACAACACCAACACCATTACCAAGTGCATTAGAGGCACCATCAAAAACCATAGTCCATCGGGATCCTTGTTCAGGTCCGTCATATTGTCCAGGTTCTTTGGTAACAGTCATAATGTCTTCATCAGGGAACTCGAAATTCATTGACTGATAATCATCCACTGCTTGATGGGCCAAATGATCAGCAACAACACTCCCCTTAATGGCCTTCTGAGTAGTATACTGTATATCATATTCTGTCAAGATCATTTGCCATCTTGCAATTCTTCCGGAGAGAGCAGGTTTCTCAAATATATACTTGATTGGATCCATCTTCGAAATCAACAAGGTAGTATGGGTTAACATATACTGTCTTAGTCGGCGAGCAGCCCATGCCAAAGCGCAGCAAGTTTTCTCGAGCAATGAGTATCTTGTTTCACAGTCGGTAAACTTTTTGCTAAGGTAGTATATTGCCTGCTCTTTTCGACCAGACTCGTCATGTTGCCCCAATACACACCCCATTGAGTTGTCTAGCACTGTTAAGTACATAATTAAGGGTCTTCCATCAACTGGTGGCATCAAAATTGGAGGTTCTAGCAAATATCTCTTGATTTCATCAAAGGCAGTCTGGCACTCATCATTCCATTCCATCACCTGATCTTTCTTCAATAACTTGAAGATTGGCTCACAGATGGTAGTTAACTGGGAAATAAATCTTGCAATGTAGTTCAATCGTCCCAAGAAACCTCTAACCTCCTTCTCAGTACGGGGAGCTGGCATCTCTCGTATAGCTTTCACTTTTGCAGGATCCACTTCAATACCTTTTCCACTGACAATGAAGCCCAGGAGTTTTCCAGATCTAACTCCAAAAGTACACTTGTTTGGGTTCAATCTCAATTTGTATTTCTTCAACCTCTCAAACAACTTGTGCAGATGATCAAGATGTTGCTCTTCATTCTGAGATCTGGCTATCATATCATCCACATATACCTCGATCTCATGATGAATCATATCATGAAACAAAGCCACCATAGCACGTTGATATGTTGCCCCTGCATTCTTCAAACCAAATGGCATTACCTTATAACAAAAAGTGCCTCACTGTGTCACAAATGTTGTCTTCTCCATATCTTCAGGTGCCATCTTGATCTGATTATAACCAGAGAAACCATCCATAAAAGAGAATACCTTATGCTGAGCGGTGTTGTCTACCAGAATATCAATATGAGGAAGTGGAAAGTCATCTTTGGGGCTAGCCTTGTTCAAATCTCTGTAGTCCACACACATACGTACCTTACCATCTTTCTTTGGAACCGGTACCACATTTGCAACCCACTGAGGATAAGAAGTCACTGCTAAGAACCCTGCATTGAACTGTTTCATTACCTCTGCCTTGATTTTTTCTGACATTTCAGGACGCATCCGACGAACCTTCTGCTTCTTTGGACGACAATCTTCTTTCACTGGCAAACGGTGAACCACAATGTCTGTATTCAACCCTGGCATATCTTCATAAGACCAAGCAAAGATCTCCACATAGTCACGTAACATCTGAATCAACTTGCTCTTGACACTGTCCTCTAAATCAGCCCCTACCTTGACCTCTTTTCTGTTTTCTTCAGTTCCCAAATTCACAACTTCGACTGGCTCTTCATGTGGCTGTATAGCTTTTTCTTCTTGTTGTAACAACCTAGCAAGCTCTACAGGTATTTCACAATCGTCCTCATTTCCGTCTTCAGTTTGATAGATCGGATTCTCGAAATCATAATTGGCAATAGTAGAACTGTTATCAACAGGATCCAGAGTGGATGAGGATCTGCATTTTAGTGATGTGGGTGTGTGTAAGAACACATAGCTGATAAAACAAAAATAAAAGAAAAGAAAGACAAGGAACACAATATTTACGAAAACGAAACGTCCACTGATTTTATTGAATGAAGTATGCAAATGAAATGACATCCCGTAACAAGCATACCATTGTGCCCCGGGTAAGGCACATGGCTTGAAAGTTTTATTGTTCAATAAATTACAAACTTAAAAAAAAAAAAAAAAAAAAAAAAACATAACACAGTAATAGTATTTACTCCTGACTAAAGGAGATAGGGATAACATCTTCAGCTTTCCAATTATTGAGTCCAGCACCCACAGTAGGAAAAATCCATGCATCCAAGTTGTAGTCTTCATCTTGATCTCCCACAGCATTAATCACCCCTTGATTGGTGATACGAGCAGCACGAGCACGACGAACAGCCTTCTGGGACTCTGCAGTGAAACCCAAACCAAACTTGTCAGACTTGTACGGAATATTAGGAAGCTGACCCCAAATAGTACAACCACCTTCATCCACCACAGCTCTAGCATCATTGAGGGAGGCCATTGCCATTGTTGGAGATTTCCTGATGACCACAGGAACTTTCTTCATAGCAGGAGGAGCCACACAATCATTACCAACCCAGGGAACCACTTCAAATGACTGACATGGAGTCTCAATGTATTCACCTTCTACTTCCAGATACTTGAAAGTGTTTACATGGCTGACAAAGTATTCTTCCTCTCCAAAGACAGTAACAACCTTTCCATTCACCGGATATCTCAACTTTTGGTGCAATGTAGAGGTCACAGCACCTGCCCCATGGATCCAGGGACGACCGAGCAGACAAGCGTATGAAGGTCGAATATCCATCACATAAAATGTAGCAGTAAACATCTGAGAGCCAACCTTGATAGGAAGATCAATTTCCCCATGCACCATTCTTCTAGAACCATCAAAAGCCTTTACCACAATATTACTGGGCTTTAACACAGTATCTTCAGGACTCAGCTTGTTAAGGACTTCCTTGGGCAACACATTCAGAGAGGAACCATTGTCTATCAGCACATGAGACAGGGTAGTGCCCCTGCATTCAATTGAAATATGCAAGGCCCTGTTATGATTCCTCTTGGCAGGGGTCAAGTCAGCATCAGAAAATCCTAACCCATTGTCATAGGTCAGGTGAGCAACACAGTTTTCAAATTGGTCTACAGAAATTGCACTGGGTACATGAGCAGACTTCAGAAACTTGATCAAGGACTTGGCATGAGCTTCAGAACACAGCAACAAGGACAGCATAGAAATCTTTGAGGGAGTATGCCCCAATTGATCAACAATGTCATAATCACTCTTGCGAATGATTTTCAATACTTCTTCCATCTGCTTAGAGAGATCATCAGCAGCTGGCACATCAGTAGATACAGGCTCAATAACAGGACCTTTGCCCCGAGCATCAGTGGTGGTAGTAGCAGCAGGAGTAACTGCACTCTTAGAAGCAACTGGAGGAGAGAAGACTCTTCCACTACGAGTGATCTTACTAGATCCAGCAATATTATCAATGTCAGCAGGTATATCAGGTAACGGCTCTTGCTTGACACCATGGATGTAAACATCAGACCCATAGTGCCAAGGCACAGCTTTGTCAGATGTATAAGGAATAGGACCAGGAGTGGTAATGATTAGAGGGGCCACCCTGGCTTCAGCAACAACTTTCACAGGACCTTCAGCAGTAATCTTGATTGGGCCCTGACGAATAATTTTGATAGGACCCTTTGAAGTGATCCTTACCGGTACTTTGTCAACCATGTCAACCTCTTCAATCTTCTTACCCCGAATCAGATGATCCATCATACTTTCTACAGATGCTGGTCTTCTTTCAAACACTATAGTATACTTATCCATGAGACGCTGAATACCATCTCTCAAAATGAAGCAACTATCCGGCTTATATGTACAATATAGACAATCTTCACGACAACCTGGAAAGATCCCAGCTCGTACTAACCTCTCTTTGATAATGGACAATGGTGTGTTCAACTCCATAACTGAATAGACATGCAGATCTTCCTCAATGTCTTCATCAATGGCGTTGACAGTCTTCTCGTGATTTGGCAGTGGTGCTGTAATCACATTTGGTGGATCAAACTCAATTTCACCAGCATCAATCATATCTTGAATTTTGTTCTTCAAGACCCAACAATTATTAGTATCATGTCCTGGACAGTTTGAATGATATGCACATCGTGCATTGGGATTGTACTTGGGAGAGGTAACATTGGGATTCTGAGGAGCCTCCCTCAAGGTAATAAGTTCAGCCTTCAACAAGTGTTGCAATGCCTGAGCCATTGACATGTTGATCTTCGTGAACTGTCTTCTAGCCCTCTGTTGGTTGCCTTGAGGCTGCTCTGTTGTTGCAGGAGTTGGATTTGAAATATGAACTGCACTAACAGACTGATGCCTTCTATTACGATCAGGTTGACCATAAACAGCATTGGATTCCTTCTTTCCAGTGGGAGGCTTCTTTGCAGCACCTGATGAAGAAGTGCCCACTTGGATCTTACCATTCTTGATACCATTCTCTACCCGTTCTCCTGTCATGATCAACTCAGTGAAGCCAGATGATGAGCTTCCAATGAGATGACTGTAAAACGGACCATTCAGCGTACACATGAACATATCAACCAATTCCCTGTCTGTCAAAGGGGGTTGAACTCTTCCAGCTAAATCTCTCCATTTCTGAGCATACTCCTTAAAACTTTCTTTGGCACCCATAGACATGCTCTGAAGCTGCATGCGAGTGGGAGCCAAGTCAGCATTGTATTGATACTGCTTGTAGAAAGCTTCAGCAAGATCATTCCAGTCTCTGATGTTGACACTCTCCAACTGATAATACCACTCCAACTGAGCTCCAGATAAGCTCTCTTGAAAAAAGTGGATCCACAACTTCTTGTCAGCAGTGTGGGGTTGGATCCTTCTGACATAAGACCTCAAATGCAGCTTGGGACAGGAGACCCCGTCATAAACAACAAAGGTAGGAACCTTGAAACCAATGGGTATCACAACCCCAGATATCAAACTCAAATCCTCAAAATCCAGCCCAGATGATTTCTGTAATTCCATAGCATCCATCCTATCCACCAACATCTTGAATTTGTCTTCATTATGCTCATGGTAGTAGTTAGCCTCAGAATCAGAGTCCCCCACTGTGTTGTGGAGACTGCCTCTCTCTTGCTCAGATTCTTCAGATTCATAGTCTTCAACCTGTTCCTTGGTCTTGACAGGACCTTTGAACCTTCTTCCCATGTTGAGCAACCCAGCAGACCTTCTAGTCTTCTTAGTCTTCTTGGCCAGCAGTGCCTTCAAATCATCTTGCCCCTTGGACAGGTTCAAGATCAGCTCTTGGAACTGTGCATTCTGTGCCTGAAGATCTTTAACTGATTGTTCAAGAGCCATTGCTGAAATAAACATCGAGAAGATGAGAAACCTGTTGCGCAATTATAAACCTGTGATGCAATGAAATGATATGGGAAATGCATATGCAATGTTTTCAAGGACCGCAGAATTTAAATTTGCTTAAACAAACAAGAAAGTAACTTTTTATTAGTAATAACTCGTTTTGCCTTTTAGGCTTACAAAAAATGAAAGTGAAATAAGTACAAAAGATGGGGTTTTAAGTCTCCCATGGACGTTTCCTCTTTGTGTTGAGGTATGAATTGAGGTTTCGTTCCTCGTGAAGTTGCTTTGTTAGCTCTAGGATTCTTGCTTGGCTTGCTTTGTAATGAGCCTCGAAAGTATCCCTTTGCTCTTTCAGTTGGATCCATGATCTCTGCAAGTCTTCCATATCAGTAGGCATGTCTGGGTGAAGGATGGTATAAGCTGTGTCTCCTTCAGCAACAGGTTCCATGGTAACTGGTAGGACGGCGGGATATGGCATCATGAGTGTCTGAGCACGAGATCGTACCCATCTGAGATAAGCCTCCATAGGAATAGTGTACTTAGGCTCCAGTGTCTTGCTGTCAACCCTGTTTACTTTTCCCCAAGCTCGTATGAATCTCTGACGGTAACCTTGAAGATCGTTGTCGTAGTCAAACACAATGCCCTGGATTAACATGTCATGTGGACCATCACTCCGAGCGTAACCAAACTGTCGTAAAGCTAGTGAAGGGTTGTAGGTGATGCCTCCTCTTATGCCTAGAAGTGGCACATTAGGGAACTCCCCACAACGGTCAATGATGGTGACATTCTCCATAGATCTGGAGCACCAATGGATATCTGAGTGAGAAAGTGACATGATCCTCTTGGACCATCTGAACCCTTGCTCATTCTTCATTACTGAGCGAGGAAGGTGAGAAATAAACCACCTGGATAGTAAAGGTATGCAGCACATCAAGGTTCCTCTTGCCCTTGTAGTACGGGTGTGAAGAGAATGTAGGATGTCTCCAAGCAATGTAGGCACTGGATTGTGACTCAGGAAAATGTTGATGGCATGAACATCTATGAACTGATCTGGATTGGGGAACAATACTAAGCCATATATCAGCAAGGCTAAGATCTCCTCAAAAGCATCATAGCTCATGGCCTTCAAGAACATTTGAGCCTTATCCATTAGCACCTTGGCAAGAATACCCTTGACTCCACTTCTCGTTTCTAGAACAATGTCAGACTTCTTCAGATGTAGAGCTGCAGCAATAACCTCTGATTTAAGCTCCTTCTCCAGACCCGTGAAAGGTCTTTGATCAAGAATAGGTGTGCCCAGAAGTTTAGAGAACTCCTCCATGGTTGGAACCAGCTGGTAGTCGGGGAATGTGAAGCAATGGTGCTTAGGGTCAAAGAACTGAAACAGGACACTCATCATGTCTTCACTGAACCCTGAAGTAACTAGGTCCAATAGGTGACCATGTCTCTTGTTGAACCGGGAGTGATCAGACACTTGAGAAACCAACTCTTTAAGCTTGGGAGGTATTCCTACAAAGTTGATCCTGATGGTGTTTCTACGAGCAAAAGCCATGACCTGCAACAAAGAACAAAGATAAATCCTTTGGTCCTTGAAATGGTTAGAAAAAATGGTATGCTCATGATGCATGATGATGTCATGATGTTATGTTCAATCACAAACATGTGGCACACACAAACAAGTCACACCATAGCCCTAGGTTTAAAGGCTTGCATGAGGTTTAAGGTAAGTACCCTCCCCTGAAGTTAGATGGTTCATCCTGTCCTACAAAAGTAACCAGGTTCTAAGGGTTCTCAATATCATTGATCCTTCACAAGGGTGGTTGATCAGAAGGCAACTTACTTGCCAACCAAAACCCTCCAAGTTTAAGATCTCAATGAGCGTAGCATCGAGTGTCAACCAACTTCAGTCTTCACCAAAGCCAGTTACCTCACTACTTTCTAAAGGCCAAGATGAGTTAACTAGGGTTCTAAAAGTTAGTTAGTGCATTGACAACATATGGCAGCCTCAATATTATCCTCAACTTGACTTAAGGAATATAAGCACCAACCAAGAAGTCGCACTAACTATGGCCACCAGATCAACCGTATCGATATACGTCGTACAGTTTCCTTGGTCTATTGCCATTTACCTAAGGTACACTAGATCCGGGTTAGGACCTTTCACACATAAGAGCACCCCAACAAGTAATATAAAACAAACAAGGCAAACAATTCAAAGTGATCTAATTCCTAAGGGTACCCCTCTTTTATTAAATCCCCAGCAGAGTCGCCAGTTCTGTAACCCGGTGAACTGACTTTAAACAATGTTGCGGATAGCAAGAGTCGCCACCGACTTTTATTTTATCCATAAGGAAAGGTTATAAAAGAACAGGAAAGACCTTAGAGAATATTTTGGGTCCGGGGGGTAAGTTATGAAAAGGGAAGGTGTTAGCACCCTTTTCATCCATGGTTATCCATGGGCTCTTAGGTATTTAAGCTCACTTTTGAATTGTTTTGAAAGTGTAGTGTGTGAATAGCAAAAAATTTCAGAATAGTTTAATAATAATCCGTGTATGGATGTGTAAAAAACTTGTTTGAAAATTTTGTTTGAAAATTGTTTAAGTGTGAAAAAAATTTGAAATGAGCTTAAGTACTTAGGAGTAGCCTACCCTAATGTTTAAGGTCTTTCTTATTCTTTATCCTTTCCTTAGTAAGACTATCCCTACTATAATGGAGTAGGTAGTCCTTACTTTGGAAGTTAAGGGACATGTAAGGGGCAATTTGGTCTTTAAAGGCCATGGTGGGGTGAAATAAGCAAACTGGAGGGACTATCATCATTTTTCGAAAGGGACTTTATTCGTAAAGGCAACCATAAGGGACTTTGATGATTTTTTCTATTTTGAGGGACTTGCTTTATACACCCCACTTAACCATTATTCGTAGGCAACGAGAGGGATACCCTTAGAAAGTGAGTTGGCGATTTAAAATCGACTTACGTGTGTGAAGTGTTTAAATTAATTATCTTACATTAAAAATTATCTAAATTTGTTTTAATAACATACATGTTTTTGCACTCCCTAATTACTAACCATAATAATAATTAAAATAATTACAAGATTACAACCGGGAAGCAATTACAAAATTATAATAAAAATAGCAAATAATAAGCAATAAATAATAAATTATAAAGGGGTTAGTAAATAAAATTAGCAAAAATAATAATAGTAAACATAATAAAATCATAAATGGGTTAGTAATTAGAAATAATAAATAAGGTTAGAAACATAAGAATAGAATATAAATAATAACATGGTTAGTAATAAAAATTAATTAAAAGATTAATAAAATTATAATAAGTAAAAATTAGTGACAATATAGTAATACAAGAAGAAATTATCATACACAATTAAATAATTTTTTAATTCATATAATATCTAAATTATCATCATAAACATATATTTACATTTATTATAAGAAAAAGATAAATTTTAAATATCATATTAAAAAAAAATTAATTCTATTAGTTATTACATTTACAAATTATTTTAACTATATACAAAAATATGATTATCCTAGATTAAATTATTTTTAAACATTGAAAGTAAATTAATTTGAAGTATAACTATATTTACAAAATTTTATGAAAAATTATAACTATATTAGGAATTAAAAAAAAACAGAATTTAATTTTATTTAGAAAAATATTTTAGGGTTTCATAAAAATTAGGGTTTTATATATATAAAAAATTATTTTTAATATTCACATAACACTATTTTAATTAATATAAACTATACAAAATAAAATTTTAAAAAAAAAACAAGAGTTTTATTTTTTCCTAGAAAATTATTTTTAAGATTAATTAGATTATATAACATATATACATATTTTATAATACAAATTATTTTAAATAAATTGTATTAAAATAGAAAACAAAAGAAAATAAAGAAAAAGAGGCAAAAAAAAAAGAACCTGGTGGGATTTGAACCCAAGACTCTTTGCTAGCAGGCAGCAACCAGGACCACTGGACCATTCCATGCGTTGGTGATGATAACACAGGCCATGTTGGTTTTGTTCTTGACTCACAAAATATCCTGAAAAAAAAAATAAATAAATAACATACACAAAAAGGCCTGGGGAGGGATTTGATCCCAGGACCTTTTGTTTACAAGATGCACGCGCTACCGCCGGGCTGGGAGAGCCAATTCTGTTAGCTTGTTGGCAATAAGCTATAATATATTAAGCCTTCTCTTGTCCTGAAAAAAATAACAAAAATAATGACACAAGGCCAGATTCGAACCCTGGCCCTATATCCCAAACACGCACATGACTTTCCACTGGGATACAAGCGTACTTGTGATAATTGAATCATAAAACAACATAAAATATATTATCCTTAATTTGAATTTTTGAACGCGCGGCAAACAGGTTCATCTTCAACCTCTCATCCTTCAGATTTTGCTGCGAATTCTCCTAGGACTTTTCCTGCGAAAACGAAACCCTAGCAAAACCTGCGAAACCGAAACTCAACCAAAACCACACTGATTCATGAAATTGATTAGTGATTTATGATTCTCATGATTCACACAACAATTCTATGTTTTCATAATTCATTTATATTCAGTCAAACAATAAACCCTAATTGGAGGTTATGAACCCTAATATGGCATCTCACGAATTAGGCACTGGTTCTTGATCTTTCCTGCCCAGAAACAGTCTACACAACATCTTAAACAATATTAGACAATCAAAATTCGTTTAAATGCAATGAATTATGGCAATCGAAAAAAAAGTTTCAAGCATGAACATGGTTTCGGGTTCATCATATACGCATGAATGGGATGCATTTGATGGATGTTTCATGATCAGAGAAGTCCCATGAAGCTTGCTATGTACTTGTTTTACCTTCAAAGGCCTCAAATCCAAGAATCCGAATGTCACTTGTGGAGAGATTTTTTGTGCTTTTGATCTTACCTCTAAGCTGCTGCAAATTCGTGTATGAGCTAGGGTTTGTGATCAGTATATATGTGTGATGGATTTAGGTCAGAAACATTGATGTCTTGTGTGGATATTTGATCCAAAAAATATTCAAAAAGATCCTTGTGTAAATTTCAAATATTTGATCATAAGGCCTTGCTATTTTGGGACAATTCACATGATTCTTTTCTCTTTTAATCCCAATCCATAATTATGAATTTCTAGAAACAAAATCTTCACCCAAAAATAACTTTTCATATTTTTTATTTATTTAAAATGATTTTTATGAATTAAATCAATAATAAATAAATAAAAAATAATAAAAATGATGAATTTTAGTCAAGTGGGTCGTGCACCATGTTATGAGATGGATTGGGTCATGAATTAGACAGCCCATTTGGAAAGAAATACTTCTAAGCCTCCATTTTCAACATAAACCATCACAAAATTGCCCAACTTGGCAAGGGCACATCTCCCTCAATTTTAAGGGTATGAGGGTGTTCTTGGACTTTTTAGAAAGCTTGAAGAGTCCTCTAAACAACCCCATTGGTTTCAGGTCCATACCATTTACCAATCTCAAGTTATGCCCTTTTGAAGTTGTTGACTTTTTGTTGACTTTTGAAATGACCTATAATGTCTTAGATCATATCTTTCAAATGAAGCATTTTTAGGCTTAACTTTCAACATCAAAGTTGTAGAGAATTCAATTTCCTTCAAAATGAGCTTTGGGTGGAGACTTGGTGATGAAGTATGTGAAAGTTATGCCTGGTCAAAGTTCAGTTGACTTTTACTGAGGAAACCCTAATTTAGAAACTCCTGATTATTGATGATCTGGAATCTCCTTGATGAATTATGATCAACCCTTGATCAAATGATGAATTTTACTTCATATACTTGATGTTGGCAAAAAATCATGAAGTTTGACTTTGGTTTGACCACAATTGACCTCAATTTGACTTTTTAACTGCACTGACTGATTTTGACTTATCTAATCATCTGACTGAGCAAACTTTTGAGAAAAGTCTTGAAACTTGACATGGGGGTTCTTACACACATATAAGATGTCATGAAACTCACTTGAGGTATTGGAAGTCCATTTAGCCTGATTAAAGTCAAAACCCTAGTTATGGATGCACTGCTTAGGAGGTGCATTGTCTGAGGGAATTGTCAACTTCTTTGACCAATTGTGAACTATGTGAACTTTGTGAATCTTCATAAAATGTCTTGTGATACCCATGGGAGGTATTGTGAATCTTGTGAATCTTGTGAACCTCATGAAGTGGCTTTGTAGACCTCATGAACCTTAGGAAAGCTTTGTAAACATTGTGTAACTTGTGAACCTTGTGAACCTTCAAGAAGTAACTTGTAGACTTCCTGAACTTCATGAAAGGTATTGTAAATGTTGAGAAGCTTGTGAACCTTGTGAACCTCATGAAGTGGCTTTGTAGACTTCATGAACCTCATGAAAGGTTTTGAAAGCATTGTGGGACTTGTGAACCTTGTGAACCTTCTTAGAACACAAAGTCTTGTATTGTGAGGGCAAATTTTGGGGTGCAACACCGCCACACCTTCGATACAAGCTCCATCCACATTCAGTTTAACCAGTCATATCTTAGGAGGTAACAACTTAACAAGTTGGACCTCCTTAGTTCTACCCACAACCTTATTATTAGATACCAAGGCTTCTTTGTATTCTTTCACCCGATCGGTCACAAACTCACTAGGATTCCAAGGCCTGTGTAATTCTCCTCACGCGCCTCTTTATTTCTCAGATACCAAATGCTATGACAAGCCATAACCCAAATTTTATTCCACTCTCCTTCCTTCCTTACATTGTAGTTTATGTTCATGTTTATCCACTTTCCTGAATCCAGATTAAAGAATTCTTGATAGACTTCTAAGGGAACTTGAGACACCACACTTCCTTGGATCTTGGACAGTCCCTCATGGCATGTAAAGTTGTCTCTACTGCATGACCATATAATCTACAAGCTGCAAGCCCTAATCCTCGAATATTCTTATTTAAATTTGTCATCAATCTATCATGCTTCATCAACCAAATAAAAATTCTTACTCTCGCATGCACTTTCAACTTCCAAAGGGCCTTTAAATCCTTATCAGAATTTTGCTGCTTATGCCCTGTCAGTAACTCATAGAAAGATTTAACCGATCCGTTAGCAAAAACACATTATCCAACAACATGTTTTCTTAAACATCTTCGAGAATAGCATGCAAATGAACATTATAGTTTTTTCTCAAAATATCCACAGGAATCCAGCTTTGAATAGCTGCTCAGTCCCAATCGCCATTATCATTCAGAATATCCTTCACCTTAATATTGACCATATTATCTGGAATGACGCTGACATGAGCTCGAATTCGGAGGCCTTTCTCAATCCAGTTATCCTCACAAACATCGATATTTTTTCCATTTCCGATAATCCATCGGCTATGTCTCAACAACTGCGGTACGAAAGAACTAATTGCTTTCCACAAACCAGACCATGTGTACCTTTTATCATACTTACAAATTAAAGGCACACACTTGTATATACCTCTCAAAACCTTACACCAAAGGCCACCTAAATTATTGATAAGCTTCCAACAAAGTTTCATGATGCAGACTATGTTTACATTGCGTAAATCTCTAATTCCAAGCCCACCAATCTCCTTAGAGCGCATAACATCACTCCAATTAATAACATGAATTATTTTACTATGGCTGGTATCTCCCCATATAAAATTACGTTGAAATCTATGAATGGCGTCAATGCACGCCTTAGGTAGGAGATTTGTCATCATCGGGTAAATCAAAATGGCTTCAAGCACACTCTTGGTTAAATTTACACGACCAACCATGGACAAGGTAGACGCTTTCCAATTCGAGAGCTTGGCAACAACCTGGTCTAATATGTATTGAAAATCGGACTGCCTCAAAATTTTTCCACTAAAAGGTACCCCTAAGTATTTCCCAAACTGCAATGTTTCTTTGAATTTAGAAATATGTAACAACTTATGCTTCATGCTCTTTGGAGTATACCTAGATAAGACAATGTTGGATTTTTCTTCACTAATTTCTTGGCCTGTAAGAAAACAGAAACGTTGGAGGGAGGCCATCACACAATTCATATGATCTTCGGTAGATTTCCTAAACAAAATTTGTTGTTTCCGGTTTGAAAAATAAACTTGGCACAAGAGAAATTATCGGGACGAGTCGCGTACTAGGTCGCTTTCTTTAAGACGTTTTGTCGTACTGCCAAAAAGTATGTAAAGCAGTCGATTTGCGACGACATCTCCAGGATAAAACAGACCGTTCGAACATTTGATTTATCAATTGCACTCTGATAAATCGATCTAGAAAATACACCTTCAGATGGTTTAAAACCAGTTACAATATCTGGAATAAATCTAGTCGTTAATGGCAGAAAGGTCAGTCAAGAATAAGAAAAATATAAGATGAAGTGAGCAAAGAGAGAAGAGAGAATTCGAAATATGGAGCAGTTACAAATGAATTGCAGACATGTATTTATAGGCAACGAATCAAACTGAGTGGATAAATTCGTGAGAGAAATTCGTTGGAGAGTGGAACCGACCCAGTCAAAACTGGCGGTTACAAAGTTGATCAGCACTTGGAGGGCAAGTAAAACTAGTCAAAAATTAAGTTAAGACTTGGTTTCGGAGAAGGACACACCACCATTTTGTAATTAATTAATATTTAATATTAATTAATTTTATACTAAGTGATAATTAAATAACAATATTTAATTTCTACCAAATTAATTAATTAATGATAATTAATTTTTGCTAATTCAGGTTCAAAAAATTAATTCATCTAAACCAGACCGAACCGAGCCGAGCCGAGCCGGCCGGTCGGTCGAACGACGCACATATGTCTTGATGGCTTATGGGTGTGTCCTCACTCCTTTTACAAAATTGAGTGCCCCTTGGGACCCAATCCCAATTGGTCAAGTTGGAATATACATACACTACTAATATTTGTATTCCTCCTATGTGGGACTAAAATGAATCCTTTCAAATTCACTTCCATATTAATTCTTACTTGTGCACATTTATTGCCCATTTAATGTCAATAAATCATTTCAACTCCCACTCCAAATTAACATCATTCCAAAAATCTCCCACTTGAATTTAAAAGGTGATTTAGAAGTACGTCAGACGTTTCTAAGATTGTGCATAAGCAAAGGTGTCTACGACTTGAATCTTAGTGTAGCAAGTAGGATTCTGATTCAACAAGAGTGACATTATTGTCTTGAACTCTATCTCAGACATCAGACCTGCACACAACCTTTTTGTAAGGTGTATTCTAATAGCCCGTACTTTAATGGCCCTGTACGTGTATCCCAGTTTAGTGAAGGCATTAGGAATTGCCTCGAAATTCATAGGAACCGGCCTCAGTTCCACAATCACATAGGTGAGTCTATCAAGAGTACTACCGTAGCCTAGGTACTCCCTCATACAAAGTATAAATCTCATTAAGAGTTTCTATTATCTCATCCTCTTATTACTTTAGGATTCATGCTTCACTTGCTTGGTCATTTCATATTACTTACAACTTGTTGTTACCCATTGAACCTAATTCTTGCGATCTCCAGTCATTTAGGTCGGGTTACCATCATGAGTAAATCATTTATTTATAGGCATTAGTCCCATCTTTTTGGATGTATTGTGGACTTTCTCTCTAGCTAATCCTTTTGTCAAAGGATCTGCTAAGTTTTCATCAGTGCGTACATGATCCACTCTCACAGCTCCTTTAGAGATACAATCTCTAACGGTGTTGTGCTTTCTTCTAATTTGACGTCTTTTACCATTATAATAATGGTTCTCAACTTTTGCAATAGTCGCGGTACTATCGCAGTGGATCAACACAGCTGACATAGGTTTTTCCATAAGGGAATCTCAACTAGCAAGCATCTTAACCAACTTGCTTCTTCACTAGCTGTAGCTAGTGCTATCATCTCAGACTCCATTGTGGGCTGTAACAGGATGATTTGTTTCTTAGATTTCCAAGATACATCTCCTCCAGCTATACTAAATATATAACCACTAGTAGCTTTGGAATCATCCGATAAGGTGTTCCAATCTGCATCATTATACCCTTCTAGTACAGTAGAAAATTTATGATAGTGTAGGCCGAGGTCCATAGTCCTTTTAAGGTACCTCATGACTCTCTCAATAGCTTACCAATGCTCGTTACTCAGCTTACTCGTAAATCTTCACAACAATCCTACGACATATGTAATTTCGGGTCTAGTACAATCAGTGCCATACCTAAGACTGCCAATGATGCTTGCATATTCTGTTTGTCTGACACTTTCTCCAGTGTTCTTAAACAGTTATGCACTTGGATCATATAACGTGCACGCAGGTTTACAATCAAAGTATTTATATTTCTTTAAGATTTTCTCCACATAGTGAGATTGATCCAAAGAAATTCCTTGTTCGGATCTCGTGATCTTGATACCCAGCATCACGCTTGCTTCTCCGAGGTATTTTATATCAAAGTTATTGCACAATAATGATTTCGTATCATTAATGGCCTGAATATTTAATCCAAATATGAGTAGATTGTCTACATATAAACATATGATAGTACAAATGCGATTCTCGGATTTGTAATAAACGCATTTGTCACTTTCATTCACTTTGTACCCATTAATTATCATTAAGTTATCAAACTTTTCATGCCATTGTTTAGGAGTTGTTTTAGTCCATACAGAGACTTATCTAACTTACAAACCTTGTTTTCTTGTCCTTGGATCACAAATCCTTCTGGTTGTTCCATATAGATTTCTTCTTCTAAGTCACCATTTAAAAAGGCTGTTTTAACATCCATTTGGTGTACTATTAAGTTATAAAAAGAAGCTATTGAAATGAGTACCCTAATAGATGTAATTCTAGTGACTGGAGAAAATGTGTCGAAGAAATCTATATTTTCTTTTTGTCTAAAACCATTGGCTACAAGGCGAGCCTATAGTTCCATCAAGTTTTAGTTTCTTTTTCAAAACCTATTTACAACCAATTAGTTTGCAACCAGAAGATAAGTCTACTAAGTTCCAGGTCTTGTTAGACTCTAGAGAATTTATCTCATCATTAATAGCTTCTTGCCATAAATCTGCATCCAGAGATGATAGTGCTTCTTGAAGATTTATTGGATCTTTTTCTACATTATAAGCCGCATAATCGGGCCCATAGTCTTTAGTAACTCTTTCTCTTTTACTTCTTCGAAGTTCTGTTTCTACATTGTCGTTGCTTTCAATACTTTTTATGACAGGAATGTGACTCGATTGGGTGCCCCAACTCTTTCTCGATTTGAAAGGAAATTTGTCTTCATAGAATTCAAAATCGTTTGATTCTATGATCACTTTGGAATTTAGGTCATAAAACATGTATGCCTTACTGTTTGCTGCATACCCAATGAATATGCATTCATAGGCTTTACTAGCGAGTTTAACTCGTTTCGGATCTGTAATCCTGACATAAGCCAGACAACCCAAGTTCTCAAATAAGACAAATTTGGTTGTATTTTCTTTAATATATCATAAGGAGAGATCTTACTTTTTGAATTGGGAATTCTATTCAAGATATAGCAAAAAATCAATAAAATTTCCCCCACTAGTGAGGTGTAACACCAGAATTCAGCATAATTGCAACAACACGTTCAGTAAGAGTTCTATTCTTTCTTTCTGCTTTACCATTCATTTCAGGAGAATATGGAGCAGTCGTTTCATGTACAATGCCATGTTCAATATAAAAATCCTTAAATAAACTAGAGTGATATTCAATTCCCCTATCACTACGAAGTCTCTTAATCTTCTTGTTCAATTGATTCTCAATTCCAGTTACATACATCTTAAACATGTCAAGCATTTCACTTTTATTCTTCATTAGGTATACATAAGTATAATCAAAGTAATCATCAATAAAAGTGATAAAATAACGTTTATTATTTATATTTAAACTTCTTTCTAATTAACATATATCAGAATGTATAAGATCCAGGGGATCAAATTCTTTTATAATTGATTTATGCGAAGTATTTGTTATTTTAGCTTGACTACAAAATTCACATTTATTAGAATCATAGACATTTAATTTAGGGATTAGGCCTAAGTTGCTTGCATTAGAAATAATTCGCTTATTAACGTGACAAAGTCTACCATGCCAAATATTAAAATCACACAAAGAGTAAACAGAAGGAGAATTTTTATTCAAATCAACATTCAACTTAAACATGGCATCAATGGCATACCCTTTCCCAACAAAAATACCATTCTTAGTGATGATGTACAAATCCGCCCCTATAGTTTGACTAAACTCAGCCTTATTCAAAAGAAAACCAGAAACAAGATTCTTTCTAATTTCAGGAACGTGCATGACGTCCATCAAGATCAAAGTCCTTCCCGAGGTGAACTTCAACTCAACATCTCCAATTCCAGCAACATTAGTGGTGTGAGCATCTCCCAATAATGTAACGCCCCAATTCGATAATTCCCAATTTTGCTGAGTCTTTTATTTTATTTGTGTGATAATTGTCTCATTTGTGAAATTGATATAATGATATGACATGTTGATGTGTTCATGAGATATGTGATTTTATCATTTTGTGAATTTTCGGGTAAAATTGGATAAAAGGGTATTTTAGACTTTTACTAATTAATGATAAGTTAGAATTAGATGGAATTATATTTTGTGAGAAAAATGATATTTGGTGGAAAGAATAGTTAGTAAGAAAAATAGAGAGAAAGAATAGAAAGAGAGAGAAAAGAATATAAGTTAGGAGAAAGAGAAAGAAAAAGGAAATAGAAAGAAAAAGAGAAGAAAGAAAGGAAGAGAAGAGAAAAAGAGGAAAAATTTGGATTCTTCAAGATTGCTCCTAGGAATCGGAATAATCGGGTAAGGGTGATAAATATTGTTATCTTGATATTGTGTATGATTATGTATGTGTGTGAATGGTTGAGTTTTGGTTTTAATAAAGTTTAGAGAAGATGAATAGTTAGGGTTTTAGAGGAAATGTGAGAAATTGGTGGATTAATCGGTTAGAAATCGTTATAATCGAAGTATGATAGCTAGAATATGTTGTTGATCATGTTTATGAGAGTATTTTGGAGGTTTGGAGTGGTTTAGGTTGATTGTTCGTAGCTGTGGAAATTCTGGAATTCGCAGTGGTCGCTCAGCGAGCTATCCCTCGCTCAGCGAGAGTTCCAGGGATTTCCTAGCTCAGCGAGCGAGAGGGCGCTCAACGAGCCTGTAGGTTTTGAGAGATTTTTGTTTTTAATCCGTAGCTTTAGTTTCAGTTATCCGTTTTTAGTGTTCCTTATATCGATTCGAAGCTAGAAACATGTAGAAACTAATGACGCTAAGAAATGTAATTTTTAGTCGACTCTCACCCGACTTTCTCGATAAAACGTAAATGAGTTAATTATGGAAATGTGGGTTTGATGTGATGGTGTGGCCATTTGGAAAATGAATACATTGCTTGAATTGAATGCATATGTATGTTAATTGAATGAGTTGAGTGTATAATTATGTTGTGAATAATGTATGCATTGTCAAGAATGTCGTGTGTCATTTTGTATGTAAAGCATAATGTATGCATTCTTGTGCTGAGGATTCTTTGTGAATCCGTTGTAGCATCATGTGCTCATGTGGAGTGTGAGCGATGACTACAACACGATCGTGTGCCCATGTGGGGTGTGAGAGATCGGATTGTGTGCCCGTGTGGGGTGTGAGCAATCCAGAAACATCGTGTGCCTGTGTGGGGTGTGAGCGATGAGTGATTTATTCACATTGACTGTGTGCCCGTGTGGGGTGTGAGCAATCAGATTATGTGCCCGTGTGGGGTGTGAGAAATCCATCAACATTGTGTGCCCATGTGGGGTGTGAGCAATGGGTGAACATCGTATGCCCGACGGGGAGTTACCTTAGGTAACGAGCGATGGTTTCATTAGTTCCAGAGTGAACTTGCTGATGATTGAGTCGGTACCGCATTTGCATATGCATAGAGTCGTGTGTCGGTCTCTATGATTTGTATTTATCATCTATAATTGATGTTGAGAAATAAACATGAATATGTATATGTTTATGAGGAGATAAAATATGTATTGATGAAACATGCTTAAGTATATATATATATATATATATATATATATATATATATATATATATATATATATATATATATATATATATATGTTTGTCTATATACATTGTTGTGTATATGTTGTGAATAAACATGAATGTAAATGTTTATGTCTAATGTGAATAGTGAATTGATGCATGATGAATATGCTTGATTTGTGTATGTACACGTTGCGATGTGTATAGGTGATGAAGAATGATTTGTGGTGAGAATATGTTTTATATGCATGTTATATGTTGAGAATATATAATTATATGCAATGTTATTATGATAATGTTTCTCACCCTTCAGCTGTTTTATGATGCTCTATGAGGCATTGTAGAGTAGGTTGCTGGAGGTCTTTTGTGAAGCTTGTCTTCATCTTTTTGGTCGACAGGCTCTGATATGTAGCACCAGGTAGCTAGGGTCAGTTTGATGCCTTTTTGTGAAAACATCTGTATATGTATTTTGGTGATGAATGTTTTATGTAAACATGAAATATTTTGGTGATTCAAACTTGTGGATATATTTATGATAAATATATAAGTTTGAAATTGTTATGTTTGTTTCTGCTGTATTATTGAACTAATAAACACGGGTGTAAGGATGGAATCCTTAGTGTTTGCAAGTTACCCCGTTTGTTGCATATCTTTTACGAGCATGTGTTGTAGGTGTTAATTTCAAGTATAGTGTGGCATGACCCTTTTATACCATGTTTCAAATATACTCTGATGGAATTTTTAATATGTGCCTAAGTGAATTAATTGCTTTATTTTGGGTATAGAAAGGGGGTGTTACATTAAGTGGTATCAGAGCCAGTGTTCGAGTCAGTTGTGTCTGTCTTGTTGTTATGATGATTGAACTTTTGTTTAATCTTGTTGTTGTCTTTGGGAATGATAAGAATATGGCTGGTAGGTAGATAAGAGAAAGTGAGAAAGTGCAAGTACATGATAGGTAGATAAGAGAATAGAATTCAAAATATCTGACCCTCTGGTGAAAGAGGGTATTTATAATATGCCCCCAACGCTGGGCCAAAGTTCTCCCATGGGCTGGATTAGCTAGGCCCAAGGAAGAACTGCCAAGGACTGCGTAGGAGCAGATAAAACCTAACACGTGGTCTTGCCCTTGGTCCAATTGCCCCTACATATCAAGAGGTAAGAGTGGATAGTTGGGTGACGTGGATCATGTGGGGGAGACGCTCTTCCCATGTCTCATTGAATTGGACCATGGGTCGTGCCCAACGACTGAGTGTCTACCCGACGCATACTGCGTTGGCCCAGTCCAGAACAATTAGAAAATATCACTGTGATTAAAAATAATGGGACTCTTAGAGACCTAAATGCAACTACACTAAAATACGAATATCAAATGTCACTAGCAGACATGCTAGTTGATTCAGTAGCTAGTTTTGAGTATTTAAGTCTTTTAGATGGTTATTTTGGATTTAACCAAATTTTTATTTCATAAGAAGATGTGTCAAAATTGATATTCCGATGTCTTGGGGCCTTGGGAACTTATGAATGGGTGGTAATGTCTTTCGGCCTGGAAAATGCTGGTGCAACATACAAAGGATAATGAACTCAATGTTTTATGATTTCATATAAACTTTTATACAAGTGTATATAAATGACATAGTCATTAAACCATCATCGGAAAATGGGCATTTAAACCACTTTCGACAATCCTTGAAAGGATGAGGAAATGTGGACTTAAGATGAATCCATTAAAGTGTGCCTTTGGTGTCCCTGTAGGTGACTTTATAGGATTCGTGGTGCATACAAGTCATTGAAATAAACGAGAACAAGATGAAGGCTATATTCAATACATAATCATTGTCAAATAAGAAACAACTTCAATCCTTTTCTGGGAAGATAAATTTCTTGAGGAGGTTCATCTTAAACCTAAGTGACAAGACACATATATTTTCGTTGTTGCTACGATTGAAGAGAGAAGAAGGATTCAAATATGAACAAAAAAAAAACAAAAAAACTTTTAATGAGATCAATGTGTATCTTGTTTATAGAGTGTTTGTAATTGGTAAGATTTGCAAGCTTAACCAATGTTAAAAACTTGGTCATCTTGTTTATAGTTTTGAGTGTTTTTTTCTTCCTTCTATTTTTATTCAACCAATCAATTTTATGAGGAAAATTCTTATCAACTCAAGAAGTTAGTTAATTTGCACAGAAAGTTTTCATTTTCATGATTTTAGAACTTATGCACCCGTATCCTAACCAACATCACAAGTCTAGAGTAAACTTTTGATAAGTCCCACATTGACAAATTTATGAAAGAAATAATGCTTTATAACAATCTGATACAGTTGTCAGTTCACTGAGTTGGATAACTTCAACTTGTAATCCGAGCGAGGGCAAAAGATTGTGAAACAAGGTTCATTCTTCACTGGTCTGGGCTTAATGATGCAATTGTTGGCCTGCCCATTCCAAGTTGTGATATATTTGTCAACTCTTTCGGATATGCTTTAACATAGAATGTGTAAATATCTAAAATTATTTCTAGAGTGGCATACAGACCTCTTGTTTGTATGCAACTAACTACAAGTGACACACATCTCTGCTGAGGGAAAATGTCATAAATATTAGGGGTGACAAATAGATGAATCAAATGGATATGAATTTGATTATTAGTGGATGAATCAAAACAATTCCTTAATCCATTAAATATCCATTAAAATTTCTTTAAAAATATCAGATCCAATCCATCCATTAAGAAAAAAGTTCGTCTAATCTATCTTATAACATATTTTTAATGGATCTTTTTTATAATGTGTTTTATAATGGATATCCATCCTTCCATAAAATTAATATAAGTGTTTAATGTTTTTTTTAATAATCTGGTTATTTGGATTAGTGCATGACGTGTCTTCAAATTATTAAAAAAGATTAAAACGGAAAAATGAATGTTTTGAACACTGCAACAACATTACATTAATTTGTTAATTTAGTAAAAAAAAAGAAGAAAAAGAAACAGGGATCTCAATAGGTGCTTGCTAATATAAATGAAATATACGTGCAAATTCTTATCATTTTAAAATATAGCCCATAATCACGAAAACCTCTGTAATGTTGATATTTATATTGTTATTCAATATTTTTATATTAAAAAATATTACGTTTAATTCATACCGTTTTATCGACCAAAACCATGAAAGCATTTATGCAACCAAGGCCGTTTTAAAGACTCACAAACTTTTTAGAACAAATATATTAAATCAAATATTTATTATTTATTTAGCTTTTAAATTTTCCGTTTTAACGAGGAAAGTGAACTAAGTGATACAGGGGAAAATTCATTTTCGGTAATAAGATATTATAGTCAAATATATTGAACTAAAATGTATTTGTTTTATATCAAAAAACAAATTAATTGCAAAATAATATAAAGAAACTGAAAAATAAATTAAATAAAAATGCTACAACACTCTGATATGTATATAATTACTTGGTTTCCTATCATAAAGCTTAATTTAGTCATTTAAGAAAATTAAAATTTAAAAATGAGATGGATGGATTATAGTTAAATTGATGGATTATATTCAATCTATTAACTAATTTTTTTTCTTATGGATGGATTGAATGGATGAATTAGTGGATGGATACTCTCTTGATGAATTTCATTGCCACCCCTAATAAATATCACTCCATTTTATCTCTGCGGTAATTTTCTACTGAGATTTCTTCTTGTTTCTTTAACAGACTAAGCATCCCAGATTCACAGGAGAAAATTTGGAAAAGAACAAGTTTTTCCATGAAAGAATCAATGACTTTGGTTCAAAGCATGCATGCACTCCTTCTCAATTAGCCTTAGCATGGCTTCTACATTAGGGAAATGACATAATCTCTATCCCTGGTACTATCATTATTTATATTTAAGAAGAATACTTGTCTTGTGGTTTCAACATATGTGATGATTTTATGTAGTTGCAAGAAAGCATCAGCTAGAGAAAAAAAAAACTGTCTTAAAGTTGAAGTAAAAGTTTTAGGTTCTTGGTTAACTAAGAATCATTCAGAACCACCAATTGTATAATGTAATCTATAGAGCAATAGAATATTCTAGATTATACCAAAGTAATACTAATAAAACAGTTAAAACAACAGTTGAGGTCCTGAAAGTTCCAAGTTTACAACCCCTCTTTTAACCTCAAAATTCTGTGTATAGCACTTTCTGGTTCTAACTTGTGCCACGTTTGATGCTTTTAGCATGTGTGGACAAATGAAGCCACGTGAATCAATTACCTTTTAGGATCTTTTTACACACTACGTGGAACTTAAATGTCCCTCACAATATGTTTTCCTTTTTATTCTATATATAAACAACCTTCTTCAATGCTTAATCTACCAACTTAACAATCTGAGGTGTAAACATTCAGTTAGTGAGATTTACAAAGCTATTCATATCCTTTGAAAAGAGTTCAATCTATCTCATTGGTTCTTGAGTTTTGTATTAACATTAAGGAACTATTATCAATGGCTGTTTCATCTTGTCAATCTATCATGTCAACCTCTATGACCAACATTACCAACATCCCTTCTGTCTACATTCCAGGCTTCAGAAGGAATGTCAGCCTCAAAGTTAGATCTATGGCTGAGGTAATTATGGTCTTTTCAAACATATTTTAAGGTTTTATTTATATGTAATATGTTAATGATTAGTGGCTAATTACTGAGTATTACATTGTTCAGGGAGAGCAGAAAGAGCAACCAAAGGTGTCTGTAGACCCAATTACACCAATTGCACCAACACCAACGCCACAACCAGCCTATACTCGTCCACCAAAGGTAGCCCTAGTAACATATAATTGCTATTGTTTTTTCTGATAGCTTATTAATATGAAGCATAAATTTTGGTCTAAATTAAAATGACCCTTTTAACATGTAAAAATGATGATATTATGGCAGATGAGCACCAAATTTTCGGATTTGATGGCATTTAGTGGGCCAGCACCTGAAAGGATCAATGGAAGGTTGGCTATGATTGGTTTTGTAGCAGCAATGGGGGTGGAGATAGCAAGAGGACAGGGTTTGTTTGAACAATTGTCAGGTGGTGGAGTTCCATGGTTCTTGGGGACAAGTGTGTTGTTGTCACTTGCTTCATTGATTCCATTTTCTCAAGGTGTTAGTGTTGAGTCTAAATCAAAAAGCATCATGTCCTCAGACGCAGAGTTGTGGAATGGAAGAATTGCTATGTTGGGTTTAGTTGCTTTGGCTTTCACAGAATTTGTTAAGGGTACATCCCTTGTGTAATAGACTTCTTTGAATATGCAATCAAGGTCTATAGGATTTGAGTTTAGAAGCCAATCTAGGAATTGTTTATTTATATTCTTATGTAGTTACTCTTTTGAGGTACTTCTCATGTACAAGCAAGAGAGTGTAATTAAACTCTCTTTATACTTAAAAAGAGCTTCTTCTTTAATCTTCGACTGATTAAATTCTTGTACTTCGCCTTTATAAAATTTGGCTTATTTGTTGAATGCTTATTCTTTTTAAGGGAGGTACCATTGTGTAAGGACACAGTTAAATCATATATGCTGTAGACTATAGACTTTAACGGTGTCCTTATACAATGATACCTCCCTTAACAAACTCTTAACAAACTCTGTGAATGCCAGAGCAATCAAACCCAACATTGCAATTCTTCCATTCCACAACTCTGCATCTGAGGACATTATACTTTTTGATTTAGACTCAACACAAACACAAATGCAGAGACTGTTCTGGAAGTCTTCAAATAAAATAAGGAATAATCCCTTAGTAATGATGTGCGCTATCTGATAACGAGAAGAGACATGAGAACCACAACTTTCTCCTCATTTAACTTTTTCTTTGACAAAATGAATACATTGAGTATTTTTGGCATATATGGTAAATAATTGGTCCTGCTATTTCACACAAGTATAGATGCTATTGGCATAGAAGCATTGTGGATAAAGGATCCTTCAGATATACTTATAATAAGACTTTGTTGGAATCTCTTACCCATGCGTGGTCGTTGCTTTTACTATTACAAATTGAGTTTAATTTTGAATCACTCAACTCAGATTCAGAGGGAATATGGCCACCACTTCTATTTGTAATGCTGCAGCTGGACATTAAACTACCATCTTCTGCTTCATGCATGTCCTTGTTAATGTTACAACTTTACTGTCACTATATTTTTGCTGCACAAAAATTGTCTGTTATTTGCATATTTATTAACACTGATGCTCAAGAATGGTATTCCCTTATTACTACCTACTGATTTGTGATCTTTTACTAAATAAATTGATTGATAGAGGCTTCGGACAATGATTGCCGCCAATAGCTCATTTGATTAGTTGGAAATTAGTATTTGTCCTCATAAATTCCAGTTAGAAAACACTACATTTTAAGAACTTTGATTGTTCTGGACTTTGGTGACAATTCAAAGACTTAAAAATCAGATTTCTCAAATCACAGTTCTTGTTTCCAAAATGTACTCGGCTGGGGAAAATTCAGAACCATCTAATGTGATTTGGAAAGAAAGTATCGTTCATAGCTAGAGCAAAATTATTGTCTTAATATTAAAGTAAGAGTTTTGGTAAGGATCATTCAGAACCACCAATTGCCTTATGTAACCTATAGAACAATAGAATATTCTAGACTATACCAAAGTAGTAATAAGCAGTAAAAACAATATTTGAGGTCATGAAAGTTCCAAGTTTACAACCCCTCTTTTAACCTCAAATTCTGAGTGCAGCACTTTGTGGTTGTAACAAGAGCCACATCTGTTGCTGTTACAAGTGTGGACAAATGAAGCCACGTGAATCAATTACTTTTTAGGAGCTTTTTACACACTACGTGGAACTTAAATATCCCTCATAATATGCTTTCCTTTTTATTCTATTTAAGTAACCTTCTTCAATCTCAGTCTTACCAACCCAACTTTCTAAGGTGTAAGTTCTGTAAGAAAAGATTTTGGTCTATCTCTTTGGTTCTTGAGTTTTGCATTGTTAACATTAAGAAACTATTATCAATGGCTGTTTCATCTTTTCAATCAATCATGTCATGTTCTATGACTAACATTTCTAGCAGATCTAGGGTTAGCCAGTTTACCAACATCCCTTCTGTGTATATTACAAGCTGGAGAAGGAATGTCAGCCTCAAAGTTAGATCCATGGCTGAGGTAATTATGCTTTTTTCAAACATATATTAAGGTTATATATATGTATTATTTGCTTATGCATATGTAATATGTTAATGATTTAAGAATGATTGGTTGCTAATTACTTATTACATTGTTCAGGGAGAACAGAAAGAGCAACCAAAGGTGCCTGTTGATCCAATAACCCCAATTGCACCAACACCACAACCAGTTTATACTCCTCCACCAAAGGTGACATAGTAACACATAATTACTAGTTTTTTATTTTATTATTATTTTTATGTTTGATTAGTTATATAAAGCATTGATTTTGATCTTAATTAATGACACCCTTTAAATCAATAATAATAATGATGATGATATGGCAGATGAGCACAAAGTTTTCGGATTTGATGGCATTTGGTGGGCCAGCACCTGAAAGGATCAATGGAAGGTTGGCTATGATTGGTTTTGTAGCAGCAATGGGGGTGGAGATAGCAAGAGGACAGGGTTTGTTTGAACAATTGTCAGGTGGTGGAGTTCCATGGTTCTTGGGGACAAGTGTGTTGTTGTCACTTGCTTCATTGATTCCATTTTCTCAAGGTGTTAGTGTTGAGTCTAAATCTAAAAGTATAATGTCATCAGATGCAGAGCTTTGGAATGGAAGATTTGCTATGTTAGGTTTAGTTGCTTTGGCTTTCACGGAATTTGTTAAGGGTACATCCCTCGTGTAATAATAGACTTCTCTGCATAAGCAATCAAGGTCTATAGGATTTGTGGTTAGAAGCCAATCTATATATTGATGATGTATATTCTTATATAGTTACTCATTTGAGGTACTTCATATTTCCATTTTATAGTGAGAGTGTAATTGAACTCTCTTTTACTTTAAAAGAGTTTCTCTAATTTCTTCCAAAGAATAAAATTCTTTTACATTTGACCTTTGATGTTTGGATTGTGTGTTGAAGGCTTTGTTTTATTCTTCTTTACATGTTATCTCTTATTTGTGCGAAACTAGTTGTTCCTCTGGTATTAGTGCCATTGCTTTGTGATTGTCTGCTGCAGCAAATTGGTAAGTAGATTCTTAATATATGTTCTATGATTGCAATATAGTGATCAATAGTGTAAAAGTGCATGTCTGGGAAACTTGTAGTAACTATCTTAAACTTGTATTTAATTGAATCAATTAGGGTTCTATGAACAATGATTTTATTATTGTTGTGAATCAGATACCTTAGAAACAAAATATAATTGATTTTTTGATCAGTCAAGAAATCTACAAGGGTTAGGATTTAGGGTAACCAAAGATAACAACCGAAATTGATTATAAACTGTTATCCTTTTTTTTTCTTTTAAAACAAGATTACAAACATACAAGAATAATAAATAACCTCTCTCACTTTTGAATTAAGATTTTATCTTTCTATTTTCCCTTATACAAAAGATGAGAGACTAATATGCTATTTATAATAAAACTAACACACTAATCTAATGAGTTTTTTTTAACAATTACCTATTACAAGCCAACTTAGGCTACAAGTTAACTTAAACAATTGGATCCATAACACAAGGCCCAATTAAACAACAACATATAAGCGGATCTCAGCGGCATGTTATTCGTACTAGGGTTTGTTCAAATATTCCACAAATCTCCAGAACACACCCTATAGCAACAAGAAACAAACTAGCTTTCTTCATCCAACTTTATCAATTGCATACAGTGGAAAAACTTGCAACAGGGAACGTATTGGTGATTATATCAGCAGCATTATGATATGTCGAAACCTTCAGTATTATGATATGGCGGATGGCGGTCTTTAGCGGGGTAGACTTTGGTGGACGGCGAACGCAAAATCTGAACCCAACCTGCCATTTTTTGGCAGGTGCGTGGACCGGTCCAGCGGGCCACGACCCGTTTTGCCACCCCTAGTAATTCATGTGCCCATGCATGTACCCATTGTGGATAATTTTATGGGTACCCAATGAAGATGAGGTCAATTGTCATTCCTAATTCAATCTAAGAGAGAATTAAAGATAATTGTGAGAGATACAAAATACGATAAAATGATAACATCTAAAAATACAGGAAAAACAAATAAACACAATTACCGACAAAGAAATTTGAACAAACACATGAGAAAATTACTCAATAAAACCCCCCACAAATAGGATAAGAAACTCCATCATTGTCAACAATTACCCTTTGTATGGACAAATTATCTCTATAGAGGAGTCTATCTTACAAAAGTTGTCAAGAAAACACCACAACCTTAGAGGGGCCCAACTAACCTAGTAAAGAGTCAAGTTTTCGATATGATGAAGGGAAACTGAAGAATTACCAAGATCTAATTAGTTATGATAAGTATAATCAACTATGAAAATGACATCGCTAGCATGTTTCCAAATCCATCGTCGTGTATTAATTTTGTACTATGATTTTATATGTGCGAGCATATCAAAATCGTTGTGTATTATCTTTTCGCTACAGTTTCGTACGTGTGGCCATATTCAAACCGTCACTTATTTACTTAAAGCAACTATTTAAACTCGTGCTCATTTCTTATTGATAAGCCAACAGTTACAAAACGCATCTATACACTATATGCTACGATTTTGATAAAGAACTAGTGGGATACCCGTGCTTCGCACGGGTCCCGGTAGGTTACGCGTATTTGTTTAAAAATAGATTTTAATTTATTTAAAAAAATAAAATATAAAATAAAAAGAATTTAATAAAATAAAAAAATAGAGAAAAAAATAAAATAGAAGAGTAATTAGTTAAAAAAACATTAGGCGGAGAAGAATTTTTTTAAAGATATATATTTAATTAAATATTATAAAATATTTCAAAAAAATTAATTGAATTGGGAAATTATAATCGAGTAAGATAATTGTTGAAAATCAAGTATTGATAAAGCAAACATAAAGCATCCAATTTGAAAAGGAGAAAAAACATAACGAAAAATATTAATCAACATTGTATTTTACCGTATAACAATAGTTGAATTAACAATGTATTTTTGTCCGTTAATAAATACACAAATTATATTACATCAAATTTTATCTATATTAATACAATTAAATATTTAATTCAATAATATGATTGATAAATTAATATCATTAAATATTTGGAACAATAACATGATTGATAAATTAATATTATTAAATATTCGCAACACTTAAAGTTGTATCCATTTATAAGAATAATATTTCTTCTCGTATATATAAATAAATTAATCAACAATGTATTTGTTCCCGTATAAAAATATTTGAATCAACAATTTATTTTTGGCCGTAAGTAAATACACAAATTATACTACATCAAATTTTATATATATTAATATTATTTAATATTTGAAACAATAATATAATTGATAAATTAATATCATTCAATATTTGAAACAATAATATAATTGATAAATCAATATTATTCAATATTTGGAACAATTAAAATTGTTTTCGTTTATAAGAATAATATTTTTTTCCCGTATATATAAATAAATTAATCAATAATTTATTTATTCCTGTATCAAAATATTTGAATCAACAATGTATTTTTGCTCGTAAGTAAATACACAATTTTGATTACATCAAATTTTATGTATATTATTATTATTCAATAGTTGGAAGAAAAATATGATTGCTAAATTAATATATTTATATTTGGAACAATAATATGATTGATAAATTATTATTATTCAATATTTAGAACAATTAAAGTTGTTTCCGTTTATAACAATAGTGTTTTCTCCATTATATAAAAATATTTTTTATCAACAATGAATTTATTTTCATATATAAATATTAATTTTATTTTACACGATTTATAATTAAAAAAATTGAATAAATATTAAAGTTGTTCACGTATATAAAAATTAAATTTATTTTACACGATTTATAATAAAAAATTGAATCAATAGTAAATTTATTCTCGTATATAAAAATTAATTTTATATTACACGATTTATAATAAAAAGATTGAATCAATTGTAAATGCACCATAATGCATCAAAATACTAACTATATCATTCACAATAGGAAGACAAAAAAAAATAGACATTACAAATTCTTCTCGTGAGTAATCAAAATGATGGATTGGGCATTGGAGACTCCATGTCATTATAAATATATATTTTTTAATAGTATTTATAAACATATTCAAAATGATTAAATCATATTATTGATAAATAACACATATTTAATAAAATTATTTTTAATCAATTTTTAATTAACGCTTATTTTTAATTAACAATGTATTTTTTTCATATATAAAAATATTTGAATCAAGAATGTATTTTTTTTCCAATAGGTAAATACATAATTCAAATGTATTTTTTTCCAGTAGGTAAATACATAAATTATATTACATGAAATTAATAAAAAAAACATTGTGTTAATACAATGATCGATAATTTTCTATTATTCAATAAAACTCGCAAGACCAAGGATATTTCCCGATGGAGGACTCTCATGTGAATGATTGATACCTTTTGTATATACAATAATGGATACACTTTTATTTATCATTTATAATAAAAAAATAGATTTCTTCCACTAATTGTTTAATCTACTTTTTTTATTGTAATTTTTTTTCAATCTCACTCTTGTTATTTTGTATCATATTCTATTATTATTTGTATTAAATTTATTAAATTTATTTAATTAATAAGGTGTTTATGAATATATAATTCACATAATGAATTAAAAATATATAAATAATTATAGAATATTTTATTTTTATAATGTTAAATTAATTATGAGTTTGTTCATATTATATCTCAATTTTAATACTATTTATTTCATACATTACTTATATATTTAACAATATGAACATTTTGTCTTAAAAAAACATAATATGAACATAAATTGCATTTAATACATTATAAATTTAATGTAATATCACTGATATTTTTAATGTGTCAAATCATTTTATACATTTTCTTATGATAAATTTAATATAATTAATTATGCATTAATATGTTTTATTATTTTTAATTTAAGATAAAATATAATATTTTAAAATAGAAAAATCTAATATATCATAGATATTATAAATAAATAATTGTTTGTTAATAATAAAATAAATAGGATAATTATAAAAACCTTAAATGAGAATGATAACTTAAACATGTCTCTGTAAATAAGTTTATCTATTCTATAACTGTTGTTTTTTATATTTATAAATCACTTCTTTCTTCTCACATAATGTCTATATTCATTTTTCTATCACAATATAATTTACTACACTTATATTTTTTCTTACTACATTCCTCACATTATACACATTTCTACTACTCTTTTGTTTACACAAATATTTTCATTTTTTCACCATCAGAACACTATGTTATACCCGGTCAAAAAAAAATCACTATGTAATACTCTGTCTGTCAGATAAATTCCTTTCATATATCATCACCATCAAGCTCAATAGCATAACAACAAAATGAATACACTATTTTTTATGTCTCAATTTTTTATACATATATTAGCTTCTATTATCGTTTTTTGTACAAATATGTGCAGTTTGTTAGCCAGCTTACGGATTAAAGCAATAAAATTGCTACAACATAATCACACAACCGAGAAGCTCCAACCATCTCTTCCTCCAACTTGAACCAATAATTCGCGACTTCACCTTGCAAAATTCAGAACAACAATTACACAATTCAATTTTTGTTTAATTTTTCTAACACAATACTTATCAAATTCAATATTTTCACACAAAGACAATGAAATCAGAAACAAAGCTGGTACATTCTCTCGCCAAAGTCGTATCAATTCGTAAATATGTGGTTAAATTTTCACAGAATCCAAAATCATATCAATTCTTAAATATGACGTACCGGGCATCTTGCATCTGTGACATACAAAGCTGGTACATTCTCTCGCCAAAATCCCTGCAATTATGCCAAAGAAAAATCAGTCTTTAAGTTCATAACTTGATTTCCCAACATGTGGTTAAATTTTAAATTACCAAACTTCTCCATGTGCATTGAAAATATTGTTGCTATTCTTCAATCTAATCATAAGTTATGCTTCTTTTGACAAAATTAGATGTAACACCCAGCTAAAGTGAAGCCTTTATTTTGATTGTCGGTACATTATTAGTAGTATTCAACAGAGATAGAACTGGATGATGGCAAAACAAAATATGACTGCTCCATATGCTATCTTAATCTCACAGATCAAACTGGTTGTATAGTATATGCTATATTAATCCAACAGATCGAACTGGTTGTATAGTATATCACAACACATCAAAAAAGGTTAGTACATCTAAACTTGTTCACCATTTTCCATAAAACAATTTCCATTCATTAACACAAGTTTATATTGAAGAAACCAACTTTGAATTTCCCTTCACAATTTATTTAAAAGTAAATACAATTTTGATTCATTAACACAAGTTTATATTGTTTTTGGTCATGCGAATTTTATGTTAAACAAACAAATTCAACTTATAATATCATGGTTTGGTGTTAAACGCTACCTTTGATCTTTAAGCCATTACTGAGCATAACTCCATTTCTTCTAATGTTGAACCCGTCTCTTTCGCCAAATGAAAGATGACCGGAGCATTGCTTGCAGCAAGAATTTGTCCTCCCAAATCATAAACATTTCCTGTATAGAAATTTTCACACATTCAAAATCCATTATCATTTCAACGTGTAGTTGTAAATTGAAAACTGCAGCCACGACTCTGATCAAATGGATCACATTTTACGTAATCCGAAACCATTTAGAACCAGGTATAGTGTGAAGCTAAACTATGACATACCTTCAATTTCTACTGATTCACACATGCTACCAACTGTGTCATGTTTCTCCAAAACTGTAACATTCTTATAACCAAGCCTAGCTAATGAACAATCAAATGATAAGCCACTTGAAAAAGTCTTGAAGATTTAAACTACAATAGCCAAACTAGAAAAATGTTATTCCATAAAACTAAAACGTTGTTGCTGAGACGACAGGATAACAGAGTACCTTATAAACAGCAGGATGCACAGGATACATATCGAAAAACTTTGCCTCAAGATCTGGAAGCTGACTCCCATGTTCATATAGTGGTAAATGCCTGAACAACTCAACTCTGTTCCTAGCCTCAGTTTGTTTCACTACAGAACAACGTTTAGCTTTCTTCACCCGGCTCTTGTCATCATACTGCAAGCGTGATTGAGGGGCATCTTTCTTCCTTTCCTTTTCATGGGGGAAATCACTCCCCTTCTTCTCAGTGGTTGCAACTGATACATTATCAGTTTTCTGTGGAGGCTTGACTTATTTAGCAGGTTTTACATTCACTGATGTAGCAGATGCAAACACCTTATTTCCTTCGCATCATGATGCCCCTTATTAACTGCAATTTGAACGCAATTATAGACAAAGAAACCTCAATGTTTGCAGTGAATTTCATTAATATTACAAATATAATTCTTTTTGCTGTTTTAAATAGAAAATACAGAGAAATTGTGATAACAACTAATACACACTAAAGAGGAATTCTAATAAGGACCCCACAATTGCCGTTGTGGAAACAAAGACAAGATAAAGCATGTGAACAAACACTGGCACATGAATAATTTATTCTGGTGCAACCAATAAAATCTTATTGTGGAATGATCTTTGGACATGTTATAGTTGAACTTTAAATTCTACTTTTATTGTTTCATCTCTGAATCATAAGATTTTATTAGTTTTCTAAATAGTAGTACCCTATTTTAGTGCTGTAATTTGTAAGCCATAAATTTGTTTAAACATATGCTAAAGCATTTTTGCTAACTTTTCACCTAAAATTTAAAAGTTTAACATGAACTTTGAGTATGAGGGCTTGGTTAACCCACACACTGCTATACATACAGGAATATATCTACTGTTATAGATAGAAACATATTTACCTTGAACATGTAAACAATAAGATGCTAAAAAGTATACATCAAAACCTGAACTAACCTGCACGGGAATCGGTGTCGAACATCGACGTAACTCGTATATCACTTTTCTCCTTTGAATTGTTCATATCTCCTTTGAATATTGACACATCAAGATTCATGAATCCTATCATATGAAAAGGAAGAGGTATTATACTTACCAAAAAGTTTAACCATTAGAATCACATTGTCTTGGTTTACTAAAGTTTATCATAAAGCAGTCAGTAAAGATTTGGTGAAGATAAAGATAGAATAACGTAAAAATTGAAATCAAATCCACAGACCCAAAATAGCAGATCTCCATCTTTTTTGCTTTGAATCGAATCCACGACCCACAGTAGATCTCCATTTTTTACAAACTAAATCAGTTAATCTCACAGAAATAAACCCCAAAATCAACACAGATAACAACAAAACAAAGACATAATTGTTTCAAAAATCAAACGAAACCACCACCTCCTTCGAGCATAAACAACCATATCGACTTGTTTTGCAAATTTTTATGGCATCTGAAGTGACAATATCTCGTTCGGGGGGAGAAATAGCTGAGATGATGCAGTTTGGCTTCACAATGAAAGATTTGAAACAAATGATGGAGCAAGAGAGAGAAAGAGGGTAAGTTTCTGCTTTTCAAATGTCAACACACAAATATTTAGTTACTCTACAAACTAGCAACACCATATTCATGTGTAAATGCTACAAACCATATATTTACACACTAACCATCCCCTAATCCAGTTCCATTTGGTCAGTTTTAGACATCATTTATCCTTAATTATCCTATGTGGCATTGTTAAAGCATTTAAATTTTTTTTTATTTAGAAATGGAGAGCAGGGGTCTCGAATCTCTGCCTTTGGGATTTCATCAATCGCTAAATATAATCATTATTATTAATTTTTTTTAGTGTTAATATTAGATTTGAAATAAAAGGACTTAAATATATTGACAAAACAGAATTTGAACCATATGTACCTTTAGAGTATATAATCTAAGCCAAACAAAACAACCAATAAAAAAACTTCTATGTCTAGAAAGTTTTTCAATTTACTAAATATTTATACATAATTGTTAATATATTCTTAAGAAATAAGTTTTACACTATCACACAATGTATAACTTTAAATGTGTTTATAATAAATCAAATATATTTAAAATTTATGTTTATAATTAATTAATAGTATGAAATGTTTTTTTAATATTAAAGAATGTATTAGTAAAATAAAAATATTGATTAACCAAAAAAATTAGAAGGCCACAGTTATTACATTATTGTCATATCCTAAATTTTGACTATAAATTTTCAAAACATTTTTATCGATTTATTTGATAGTCAGTCATTTTTGCATTTTAATCAATTAATCATTAATCATGCATTTTTAACTGATTTTTATTATTCCATACCATTTTTTTTTATGATTTCTATTTAGATAATTATTTTAGTTTATTTAGAATTGATCTTAGTTTAATTTTGATTTTAATTTATATTTTAATTAAATTTAGTTTAATTTCAATTTCAATTTACTTAATTTATCTTTGATTTAGTTTAAATTCAATTTATTTAATTCAATACAATTTCTTTTTTTTAATAACCATTTTCATTTATTATTATTATTATTATTAGTTTTATTATTATTATCATCTTTATTATTATTATTAGTTATATTATTATTATCTTTTATTATTATTATTATTATTAGTTTTATTAATATTATTTATTATTATTACTATTTTTCTTTGTTTTTTCTTCATGTTCAAAAAAGAAAAAATGATGAGTGGGTCCATACAATGTAGTACAAACACTTCACATGGATTGTCAACTTGGAATTATCAATGACCAATAATTATTCTCACACTTCACATAGATTGCCAACTTGGACTTATCAATGACCAAAAATCATTCTCACACTTCACATGGATTGTCAACTTGGACTTATCAATGACCAAAAATCATTCTCATAAAGTCACATGGATTGCCACATCAACACTCCTACCTCATTCACACTGTAAATAAGATCTATCTTTCTCTCATTTGAGACTAACAAAATCACCCTTAAAATTCTCAAAATCTAGCACATTCATTACATATTTTTCAAAGTCAAAATTCTTATTTTTACTTACACAATACCCATAAACATTCACATTTTTCACCACAACAACAACATCCATCAAAACACATTCACTTTCTTCTACACAACAAGTTCAACCTTTGATAGCTTTGAAATTTGTGAGTATCATTCATCATTTTTTTTTAATATTTTAGTTTGTTATCTATTTAAATTATTTAAAAAATTCCTTATTAATTTAAGTTATTAGATTGACTTTAGATTCTTCATTTCAAAATATAGTTTTGTTTAATTTATTTATTAATGTTAGAAGTAAAGTATATATGTGATTAAGACTTAAAATTATAAAAAATATTATTGTGTAGTAAGTTATTTAAATTTAGTTTTTAAGTTTAGTTGTAATTTTGTTTAGTTGTTGATAAACTAAAAATTCAAAAAGATGTGTCTTTGCTTTTCAATTCCGTATTGATTTTTATTTGGGCCGATGATATGCCAAAAGTCACGATAAATCGTTTCCAATTAATCGTGACCAATATGAGGCCTTTATTTATTTTATTTTCATTCTATTTGATTTATTCTAATTTTTACAATTTATTCCACTTTATTTAGTCTATTCACTTATTTTATTTATTTCTCACACTTTTATACAATATTTAATGCTAACGGTTCCGATTAATATGTACACTGCACATACGCTTCCTCTTGGGCAAAATACAACGATACCCTTTATTTCTTCGCAAACCTTATGTAAATTATCATGTATCCCCCTCCCGTTTATTTTGAACGCAATTTATTTCTTCCGTATTTATTTTACAGGTTTCGACTTTGCTAGGAGTACCCATAGGAATTAGAAATCGAATCTACTTAATTAATCGAATAAACAATTCATGCGCCTACATTTACACACACGTAAGTCGGTCACTATATGATCGTCGTCTGCACGATTTTACGCGTCTAATTTATTTAACGAGGAACTGAACTTCAGAATCTAGCATTCTGCGGGTTCTTTAATGAACCACTCTCGAGGCTAGCCTTCGAGTTGTATTTCATTTACTCCTTCGTTTTCTAAAATACTAAACCCTAATTCATCCAAAATAATCGCAAGACGTCTCTAAATTAACATATTAATTAACGTAAGAACTAAACTCAGGAATCTAGCATTCTTCGGGTTTTTGAATTGAATTACTGTTGGGGCTAGCCCCCGATTTGTAATTCATTCGCTATTTCGTTTTCAAAATGTAAATTTCAAATTAAATTTGTGAAAGAACTAAACTCAGGAATCTAGCATTCCTCGGGTTTTTGAATCGAATTACTCTTGAGGCTAGCCTTTGAGCTGTAATTCATTCGCCCTTTCATCTCCAAAGCAATCGCGTCTTAATTCACAAATCAAATAACGGAGGAACTGAACTCCGGAGTCTAGCACTCCGCACGTTCTTGAATTAAATCACTCCTGGGCTAACCCCACGCGACGTGGTTTATTCACCTTTTCGTTCCTAAAACACGGAAACTTTTAATTAATTATACGAAGAACTGAACTCAGGAATCTAGCATTCCTCGGGTGCTTGAAATGAATTACTCTTGAGGTCAGCCTTCGAGTTGTAATTCATTCACTCTTTCGTATTCAAAACAATTCAACTACCTTAAAATATCAGACATGATTCATCTCCATAGGAAAGATGTTCCTCCTATCAACCACAAACACAAATCAAATCTTACAAACAATTTTTCTCAAAGGAAGAATGTGGCATTACTTGTCGATACTCATATCCAAGTTTAAAGCTTCTTCCGATTTTATTTCTCAAAGAAAGAATGTGACATTACTTGTCGATCCTTGTATCCAAGTTTAAAGCTTCTTTCGATTTCTCTTCCTCAAATGTTTGTGGTGGAATAGGCGAGATACCTCCCTTAAAGATGACAACTTGTCTCTTTCTTTTAAAAAACTGTCTAAAACTTATTAACCAATTCAAATTATTTTCATAATTAATCAACGAAAGAACAGAGCTCCGGAGTCTAGCACTCCGCACGTTCTGGAATGCAATCACTCCTGGGCTAGCCCCACGCAACGTGGTTCATTCGCCCTTTCGTTTAAAACACCTTAACAAAGGTCAAACATCTTTTCTCTAAACGAACATTGTTTAAATCTTTCTATCTCACAAACAAGCTAGCGCTTCAGCCTCCTATCGCGAGCAAATAAGCCAACGCTTAGCAGTAGAAAGCATTTCAAACAATCGTTCAATTAAAAAACATAAATCGTAGTTGCACGAACTACGAAGCTCTGACTTTCCCATTGCACAAGGGAATACGTAGGCACGAAGATTTTAATCCTTCGCGAGCACAATAATAAAAAATTTAACCTTTTCCCATAACAAATGATAATTAAAATATTTCTTTAAAATAATCTTAACAAACTTTAATCATTAAAATAAGACAATAATATAAGTTAACATTTAAGTGCAAATTAGACTAAGAGGTTCCCGTTGAGTACAACGGACGTGAGGGGTGCTTAATACCTTCCCTTTGCGTAACTGACTCCCGAACTTAGATTAGTGGTTTCGTTGACCATTCTTATCCTTTATTTAGGTTGTATCTATATCTCCCTTTTCTTTAGTTAGAATAAATAGAATTAGGTGGCGACTCTGTTGTTTGTTTTAGGATCGTATTTTTCGAGGTACGACAATTATACAAAATACAATGTATAGTAAGTAAGGTACGTATATCTAGAGGTGACAAACAGTCATGTCCGCCCTGTTTTGCCCCATCCCACAAAAGTCTGTAAAGTTGAGGATGCGACCTTAAAACCTAAGACCTCCTTTTAAAAAGTGAGGACAGAGAGAGGAAAATCTGCGAACATTGCACTATTTAAGTCTAAAAATGTAAATATTTAAGTAAATGGGTATGCCTGCGAAGAAAACGGAGCAGGCGAACAAACACTTTAGAGGGTAAGAGCCTAAACTCTTGCCCCGCCCCGCACTAAAATGCGGGTAAAACGAACATGTCCAACGGGCTGAGCCCATTTTACCACCCCTACGTATATCATTTAATTTGCAGCTTAAATAATTTTTAATATTTAATATTTTCAATTTTTTTAAGGAAGTTTTTAAAAGAATTTAAATGCAAAAATTATTTTAAATTCTTTATAAAATATTTCTTAATATACACCACACAATTTAAAGTGCATAGTCTTAAGAAGATAAAATTTAAAGTTTATTGTTTTAATTTAAATGAAAAATATATAAATCTATCCTAAAACAAATGAAAAATGAAAATAGAGAGAAAATTTAGTTTACAAAGATATCAACAACTTCATAATGGAATCAGATCATTTTTCTAGCCATCATTAAAATGGTTAAATGAAAATTTATTGTGAAATTGATTAATTTTATTAATAAAATCTTTAATATCTTTTTACATGTTTTTTAAATATAGAAAATTGCACAAAGTAAAAAATGGTCTCTCTAAAGATTTTCTATTACCCACGGTTAAAAGTGTAGCTCAGAGTAAACCGTAGCTTAAATTTTGGTTTAAAATTATAGTAAGACAACATTTATATAGTGTGGCAAAAAATAAACCGTAGTCTAAATAAACTCATTAAACCGTAGTCTGTTCCCATATTTTAGGTGACACATTTGATTTATTATGGCCTAAAGGTGAAAAACAGTGCTCATAGGAATAGGCAACGGCCGTTTATTCGACCCCTAAAAACCGTCCATTAAACATTTAGACTATAATATTCTTATTTTAGGCCGCAGATTTTCGTTGTTGCCTAAACTCATTTTTGTTGTAGAGATATCCTGAGTAAGAGTCAAACATTCGAGAACAAAAACAAAATCGACAACATGATACTCATGGTCAAAGAAATGTCTCCTCCCCTTAAAATCCTAAACAAGACTCCTACATATTGATCAACATATCTCTCCCACAAGTCCATTTGAATTAAAAATGGTAAAAGGTATATGAAACCTAATCTTAAGAGGGATATTTCCAATCCAAGGATCTATCTAAAAAGAAGTGTGCAAACCTGAACCCATTTTCTTTATAATATCATCCACAAATCAGTCAGAGAGATCCTCCTCTTTGGATTTGAGGAGAGACATTTTTTCCACCAAGAAGACCGAAAACCCAAAGCCATACCTTTCATTAGATAAGAAACAACTATATATCATATATAGATGCAAGAATACCACACGAAAGACCGTAAGCTCTCAACATCAGTCTCTACCTTCATTTGACCAAAAGATCCAAAAGTTAACCAATCAAATATCTCTTACCCTCAAGTCTCCTTAACTCTTAGATTTACACACTTCAACCGACTTGACCTAGAAAATCTTAGAATCTCTTTTCAAACCTCCCCAAAGAATCCTAACTTTTTTTCTTCCAAACGCTTACAAACATTTTTCCAAAAAGACGAGAAAAAGATAAAGATAGCATTAAGCACATAATTAAGAAGAAATACTCTTTCAAGTGGCTAACAAACTTATGCTTTCAAAAATGAAGCATCTTTGAATTCAGATGGTAACTAGAAAAACCCAAGTAACATCAAGACCAGGGTTAACTCCCGCAAAACATCCCTAGGTGCTTCGAAGAAAGAAACTTTAGATTGCAATGGAGAAACTAACTAGCTATAGTTGAATCCAAAAAATTAAAACTCACATTAATTTCAATCAAATTACTCTTAAGGAAATTGACTCGAAGCCTCACGAATCTTGCATTGTACCCCTAAAAATAGCCTTAATAATCATCAAATTCCCCACATACATTTCTTTGAAAGATGATATATGTAATAAAATATCTTTGCTTTATTATTAATTAGTATAACTACATTTACCTTTTTAAAAAACCACAACTCTACATTAATTATAAAAACTAAACACTTATTACAAGAAACTAAACACTCTTCTTGCATTCTACAATATTATATGAAATTTAAAGTTTAGGTGAAGGTTTCAAGTCAAAATTTAATTCTTTTGGTCACGGATCTGATCTCTTGTTTTTTTCTTATTCCTCATTAAGTTAAAATCAGACATTGCTAACGGCACCTTCACCTGCACAATTTTGTTCAGATCCAGTCTTCACAACATCACTGACATGGCCACCACTCAATTCTTGAGCCTTCACTGCTGTTGCATTTCTATATATCAAATATATCACCATCTGAATAATGCCAAACACAAATCCAAGTGTATTTGGTAGCTGCATCATAAAAAAATACAAACATTAATTTAATATACTAAATATTTTTTAATCAAAATATCCCTTTGTTATCAAAAAGAACTAGAAGATCATAATGAATTAATTGATAACTAGACTTATCCTATATTTTAAGTCCTCTAATTAAAATATGGGGGTCCATATAACACTTAAATTATGGTGGGGGTGTGTGGGGTGCTCCACATTAATGGAGTACAAAAATATGTAATTTATTATCCTAAAAAAATACTTCAACATTAAAGAAACATTTTTCTGAAAACAAAATGAATATGAATAATGAACTTACAGCAACATAGTAATCCTTGAGGAGAAGGCCATAAAAGAACCACATAACAGCATTGATGGTTAAAGTTAAAGACAAGAAAAATGGCATATATTCGACGCTCCTCATTCTTATGACTTTGCTCTGCATGAAACAAATATAATAATTAAATTAAAAAATTCTTCAATATTATAAATTTTTTAGATAAATTTTTTTAATTCTTACAATGACGAAAAGAGGTGCAGCGAAAACACTTATATTAAAAACAAGAGAAATCCATCCAATAATCGCGAGACGTTTTGCTCCCTTTGAGAGATAGAGAGTTGATATAAGCATGACTCCAAATCCAAACACATTCAACAAGAGAAGCAATTTTATGGTAGAAATCTAGAAGAAAAGAAAAAAAAAATATTATATAGTAAAGTTTCTTTTAATATTTATGTATGAGATTAATTATTTTAAAAAAATGTATACCCTAGATTTCTGTGGAGCATATATAAGGAAGATTATAAGGTAAAATGATTCAATAACAATTCCAAAAGTGTTAATGGTGATGAGAAGAAGAGCAGATTCTCTTTTGACAAATGCATAGTAAATCCAAAGCATTGCACTGAGAAGTGAAACAATATAAGGAAGTGATTGAAATCCTTCAGCAGATTTCTTCTTGAAGATTATGTAAAAAGTTGGTCTGCACACACAAAAGAATATATATGTTTAAGAAATTGTTGTTTCGAAACTTTGATTAATTAATATAATATACAAGAAAATTAAGATTGTTACTTACAATGGTGAAAGGAACACTGCAAAGGAAATGATGTTGCCTGTAAAAACAACGATAAATATTCAAATATCAACTTTTATTCCATCCTAAGAGTATTTTTTATTTCTTCAATTAATATTGCATGGTTGCAAATCATAACAATGATATAATATGCATGGATTATGGATAAGATATAGTATCTACCTAGAAGGCCAAAGATAAAAGCCCAAGATTCACGATGCATGGCCATCTCTTTGAATCCAAATTAAACTTTTGGAAATTTTGGAATAATTTAAATAAATAAAAAAATGTCTTTCTCTCTTTCTCTATAAACCCTTTTAATGTATCTTGGATGATTTAGGTTGATATGTGTTTAGTGGAGGAAGATTCCTTATATAGAACAAAATGGAAAGCATTGAAGTGGAAAATGGAAAGCATTATAGTGGATATATTAGTTTTACTTACTACATATTTTGCAGGTCCTACTTTGAGGATGTCTAAGTGAGAATATAATACAGAGATTAGAGATTAAAATTTGACATGTTTAAATTATGACTAAAAAATATTTCATAAAATATTTGTCACGATTTAATGACAAAATAAAATCTTTATTTGATTTCTTATCCTTAAATCGTGGTTAACCTAAACAACCTTCCATAAAATTTAAGATAGCTATGAAGTTATGTGCGATAAATAAATGGTTAACTTAAATGATTTGATTTGGTAAACTTTATTTTGTTTCAAAGTGAATCAAATATATTCTAACAAAAAAAAAAGTGAATCAAATCTAAATTGTTTTTTATTTAATTATATTTATATAAAATTCAATTAATAAAAAAATAGTGTAAATTTAGTATTTAAATTCAAAAATACAAATTCTAACTTTAAATTAAAATAATGAAAAAAAAATATTTTACTCAAAAATAACTAAACATGTTTTACGCATACAAAATCAAATGTCATTGTGTTAGGATGTTGGACGGACCCACTAGAATTACCAAAAAAAACCATAGTTTAGGCCCATTTAGACTTTATGTATGTAAGGGCTGATTACAGTTTTTTTTAATGCAGAATTATAATATCAATCAATTTTTCTTAGTTTTATCTTTTATCTTTTGGTTAGAACCCTAGTTATTGGTAGTAATACAACCTTCTTATTATTTGGTGTTTCATCTTCTTTCTCAATGTCTCCCAAATTTATTAATCTCACACCTAAAGACATAGATGATACTTTTCAAGCCACAAAACAGCGTATTGAAGATCTCATCACAACCCATGAAAACCTTGAATCCTCCATGGAAGCTAGCAATCAAGTTGTTACTTTACAGCCGAGTCAAATCAACATCAACCACAACAATTTGGAGACATCAATGAATAATAACTTTGCAGTACTCATAACATTCATTACTCAGCAATTTACAGCAATGACATCGTCTACTTCTATACCCAGATCTACACATATTTCAACACCTAGATCTACACCAACTCCAACACTCAGATATACACCAAGTATCTCTATTATACCCTTAACCACCGAGATTATACCCTTAAACACCCATTTTCCTTACTAGCTCCTCCTTAACTTTCACACAACTTCATACACCACCACCACCTTCTTTTACCCACACAATCCCTACAATACATTCTTCTACTTTAACATTTCAACCATTTCCACAAACCTTCACATACCCATTTCCACCATATTATACACAACAACCACACATTTATTCATATTTTACTCATAACAGTACCCTAACATAACCACCTTTTTACCCTAATTTCCCATATATCATCCCTCTCATACAAACTCCCATTTACCCCCACATACAACCTAACATCACTATGCATACCACACATGCTGTTAGAACCCCCAAAATTGAACTAAGTATTTTTTTTTTATGGAAATGATGTGTTGGAATGGTTTTTCCAAGCTGAACAATTTTTTGCTTTCTATAACATTCCTTATGAGAATCGTTTATCTATGGCCGCTTTTATATGAAAGGAGATGCACTTAGTTGGTATAAGTGGATGTTTCAAAGTAATGAATTATCAAATTGACATTCATTTGTTAAAGCTTTAGAGCTACGATTTGGTCCCTCAACCTATGAAAATCACCACACTCAACTGTTTAAACTCAGATAGCATGGTATTGTCACAGAATACCAAACTACATTTGAGAAGCTTTGCAGCAGGGTTATAAGATTACCACCTGATGCAATTCTTAATTGTTTTATTTCTGGTTTAATTCCTTAAATTCGAAATAAATTAGATGTCCAAAGACCTCAATCAATTTCACATGCAGTTGGCTTGGCAAAACTCATTGAAGCCAAGATAAAAGATTGCCTAAGTTTAAAACCCCTTACACTGCTCATCAAATCCAATCCTCCCAATCTGCTACTCCCAAATCAACCTTATCCACTTATTCCAACCCCTCTACACCTAAACCTTTAGCCACACCTCAGCTCAACCCACCAGCTACTCGTTTCCCTATCCGTAGTATTACTCCATCCCAATAGGCTGAACATCGAGCTCAAGGCTTATGCTTCAATTGTGATGAAAAATTTATTCCTGGTCACAAATGTGCAGCTGGAAAATTCCTACTCCTTATGGTTGAGGAAGATTCACCCATTATTGTCCCATTAAACCTTATTAAACATTCTGAATGTATGGAAATTGAATTCCCAAAACAAGACAATGCTGAAACATATTTTCAACTCTCTCCACAAGTTGTGATAGGGAATTCTCACCCAAAAATCTGAAATTTAAAGGTGTGATTGATGGTCTACCAGTGACAGTCCTCATTGATATCAGTAGCACACATAACATTCTCCAACCTCGCATTACTCAGCATCTAAAAATTCCTTGCAAAACCATTTCCAATTTTTCTGTTATGGTGGGAAATGGCTCCAAACTACATTACTCTGGCATATGCCATCAAGTCCATATTTCTCTACAAATCCATTTATTTTTCATTCCATTCCACTTATTTCCTATTGAAGGGGCTGGTATTGTGTTGGGAATGGAATGGTTGAGAACACTTAGATCACTCATTGTTGTGGATTAAGTCTATTTATTTTTAAATAAATAAAGTTTGTATTTCTTTTTTCCTCCAAGTGGATCTGACCCATAATTTAGATCCATTTAGATTTTATGTATTTAAGGGTTGATTGCTATTTGTAATTTTAATGATAACAACAAAACCCTAGTTAATGATAACAACAAAACCCTTCTTATCACATTGCCACAATTATGATTGAACGAAATGTTGGTAATTTTAGTATCATCAATGTATTTTAGTAGTAATGTGATTTACTACAGGCCAATGCAATTATGCGTTAAAACTTGGAAACGAGTTAGGGTAGTGCGGAGTGCACGCTCGTCGAGCCAACATATAATTGAATGCGGATAATTGAAACGGGGTTCTAAGGGCCGAAGCCCCTGGCGGGGTGCGGGGCAGCGCCCTGTTGGGGTTCCAAGGGGCGAAGCCCCTGGCGGGGTGCGGGGCAGCACCCCATGGGGTTCTAAGGGGCAGAGCCCCTGGCTGGGGTCTCGCTGTTCGAAATTTTCTTTTGAACAGTTGAACCCTTTCCCTACCGACGTGACCGTTTTTCTGAACAGTTGTGTATTTTCGGTTTTTGTTATTGATCTCCTATATAAGGAGTCATTTGGCCTCAGTTAGCACACACATAACAAAACCAAACTTTATCTCTACATTCCTGAACAATTCTCTTTTGCCAGAAACAAATTGTTCTTCAAGAATTATCCCCACAAAGATTTCGTGAACCCATGCAAGAATAGGGTCGAAATACTTTTTTCAGAAAGTGTACGAACACGATTCTTCGAAGTTATCTAGGATTATCATACCCGAATTTTTAACACAAAATTGTATAAAATTTGGATCATGTTAATTTTTGTTCTTAGGGCCCCTACTATAAAAAAAAATTGTGTTGAAAAAAATTGAATACAAAATTTCAAAAGTAATAGTCTTATATTTAATTCTTTAATATGAATTCTTAAACATTTTCTTACAATTTTGCATTTATCGGGGACCAAATTTTCTTATAAAGTTTAAAATAGGTCCTAAAGTTAATTAGATAATGTGAGGTCACTTTTGTCAATATATCGTAAAAGCAAAGGAGCAATGTTATTTAGTACGAATGAATTTGAAAAAAAAATGTAAGAATTGACACATGTCACTATTTTAGAGGTTAATTTTAAATTGTTTTTAATTTAACTTCCTTTTTAATATGGATCATGGGGTAGTGGTGATAATGAATAATTGAGATTTATTCTTACATTTCTTCTTTTCACCATTTCTTACTATTAAGCATTTTCCAAAGCAAAGATAATAGATGCTGGATATTTATTGTAAGAAAAAAAATAAAACTCTTTATTTATAATTAAAAAAAATCTCTATCTAAAATGCTTTCTTTTTAAAATGCTAGAATTCTATCTTGCAATTATTATATGATGGCATGTCTATGCTGCTAAAACCTTTTTGGACCTTAACCTATGAGACTTCAATTAGCAAATGAGTAAAATTATTTGATAAAATTAGAGATCAAATTGGTTCATTAATTTCAAACTATTAGGTATAGATTTTTGCTGCAGTAAATTTGAAATATAGAACTATCTTTAATAATTCTAAACGTGGTTACATTTTTTTTCTTTAATCTTCATATTTATTTATTTTACAGTATAAAGAAAAACTAAATTACAGTTTTTTCTCTTCTGTTTTATTAAATTCGCGATTTTAATTTTATTTTTTTAAATAGTTTTAATTTTTATTTCAATTTTGGTAAAACGGAAAGATCGAAATTGTAGTTTAGTCTATAAAAAATTATATTAAATTAAATAGAATCATTCAAAATATATTTATTTTAAAATTTTAAAATTAAAATTTAAAATATTATATTATCAAAATATTTTAGTATCTTAATAAGAATAAATGAGTAAAAAATTAATAAGTGAGATGGTAATTTAGTAATTTTGAGGAGGATCAGATAGGTGTGGAGATGGACACCTCATCATATTTTAGAGTTCGGATTTTCTTCGCACCTTAGTTCAATCGGATTTTTTTCCATTAATTGGACAGAGATGGGTGTGGAGATGGGTATCAACACCTCATCATATTTTAGAATTCGGATTTTCTTCGCACCTTAGTTCAATCGGATTTTTTCCATTAATTGGACAGAGTCGAACAATTTTGGCTAGATTCAAATTGTATTGTCATGTTTATATCTACCCAATTCTCTAGTGTGTTAACACCATTAAAAAGTATTGCAATAACTTTTACAATAAACAATATAACTTTTTTATATAAAATATATATTAATCTTATGCATCTTAACTATCTCACATTTCTTTTCTATTTTAGCAATGAAAAACATGCAAAAATTCATCAATATCGATAGCGATATTGATGATGGTTATAGCTTTTAAATAATATTGCACAATTTCTTTTTTTTCTATATATGGACCAACCATATTCATTGTCTTTGTTAACCACATCACCATTAACTTCGTGTGTAAGAACAAATGGGTATTCTTTCATAATCTTCCAAATATCACAATCCATCTTTTCAATGAAGATTCTCATCTTCTCTTTTCATAAACCACACCCTTCTCCATTAAGAGAAGACGGTTTATTTAGTGAATATCTTGAAGTTATTTCCATTAAGATCGTTAGGTTTTGATGCCATTTGTTGAAAAAGTGACCAACACTTCAACAAATAATATATCTCACATCGGACGCAAAATGACTTTTACCTCGATTACACTGCCGAGGTAACGAAGTGTGACATGAAAACCTGTCACTTTATCCCTCGATTTTGAAAAATTGAGGTTATAATGGAAATGACCATTGATTCAATCCCTAGCAACAACATATTTTTATTTTCAAAACTATGAAGCGCATGCCACTTTACCTCTCGATTTTATTTAATATCTGATGTAATAAGGTATGTTGGTGCATCGACTTTAATTAATAACAGAGGGGTTAACATATCAAAAATAAAATAAAAAATAACAAAGAGATTAAATATTATCTATTATCATATATAATTTGTTTTAAATCTCATTTTGACTGACATGTATCGTTTTTCACACAAAAACTACAAAATATTGACATAATCATAATCATATCATTTTAAATTTTGTAAACACAGAATACCAAATTTACATTGTTTTAAAAACCAAATTTACAAATTTACATTGTTCTCATTACCACAGTATAAAATTTACGTATTTGCACATAAAAATGATAAAATCTCTCTCTCTCTCTCTCTCTCTCTCTCTCTCTCTCTCTCTCTCTCTCTCTCTCTCTCTCTCTCTCTCTCTCTCTCTCTCTCTCTCTCTCTCTCTCTCTCTCTCTCTCTCTCTCTCTCTCTCTCTCTCTCTCTCTCTCTCTCTCTCTCTCTCTCTCTCTCTCTCTCTCTCTCTCTCTCTCTCTCTCTCTCTCTCTCTCTCTCTCTCTCTCTCTCTCTATATATATATATATATATATATATATATATATATATATATATATATATATATATATATGATTGAGGAATTGAGCCCCATAAAAATAATAGTTTTATTTGCAGTATTATCTAACAACAACATTAACTTAATATACATAAATTACATGTATATGAATTAATCCAATACCTTAAGCTTAGTCCATCAATTTGTAATGTCTCCGGAGACAATATCAAACATGTATCTCATAACATAGTATCAACAAGAATAGTTGTGGATTGTTTTCATGACTACAAATAATTTTTATATATTTATATCACTAATACACACAAATAAAATAATGTCAAAAAACACAACTAATATACTTATTTTTAGGTAATGGAACATGAATACTATATATGTTTGAATGCATTATATCCCTCCATTGTTTTACACATGTCGGTTAAAATTAAACATGAATAAAAAATATTTAAAACTAAAGGTAAAATTTGAATAGTAAAAATAATATCACTTAACCACTCAAAATTTTAATCATAACTTCATTAAGATTCTCGTGCAACGAGCAAAACATAACTACAATATTTTGCTTCGAACATATAATATATACTTACGCATGATAAAAAAGGACAAATAACATATTATTTGTTCTATTTCAACAACTTGTCTTGAACCTAAACCGTTAAATTGTTTGCTATCGTACCACCATTAAAGGACTTGCAAGGGACAATACTTTCTTAAATTCTTTTCAACACATCTCATACAAGAACTTACAAGAATCAAATCTTTATGTTAAAGTACGATAATTGTGTATTATATCCCAAATTTGTCATACCTTCATTTTATGCTGTATAATTTTTCGTCTGCATATTCACATGACCATTTCATTTGGTCATGTTGCATTACATCGATAAAAAAAATCATTTGCATAAATCCATAAAGTCAAGTATTTTAGATCTTTGATTAATGACCTCCATTATCTTACTAAACACTTGTCTCCATTACTTTATTAACTTGTTTAAAGAAGGTCAAAATCAAGGGTTGACTTTGACCATTGACTTTCTTTCAAATGATCATTCATATCTCAATCCATTTTATAATAGCATGCATTCTTATTTTAAATTTGTAATAAAAGGTATGTAGAGTTTGACTTTGAAATTGCATTGAAAAAGTTACATTAGATCACATTTTGAAATACATTCAAAATAAATAAGTTTTATAATTTGTTTTCATGTTACATCCATTTAAGATTAAAACTAGATTATTGGCATGAGTTTTGCTTGAAAAGTCATCTTAATATAAAAACCCACTTGCATTGATCAATTTGTTTTGTTTTACATGTAAGGTAAGATATAAGAAAATGATACAAATGCATATTTTTATTACATCCCAAAAATCAACAAACTACAAAATGAAAGAAAATGAGTTTGGTCGTATGTTTTTTCATGTGTCCACCGTGTTCCTCGTACCCCACATCTATTTGTCATAAGTTGTTTTGCATCAACCCATCTATTATCTATTATCTATCTTTTAAAATTTAATGGAATGAACTTCCAAAATTATTTTTTCATTCCAAATTATTTACACTAATAAAATGACATTTTATTTTCTTTTTATTAAAATAAACTAAGTCTTATAATTATTAATGGGCATAACTATAACACCCCCTATTTTACTAATTCGGACGCGATTTTAAGCCCACCAACCCAACTATTACAACAACTATAATATTAACTCTAATAATATTTCTACGGCTTCCGACTTATTTTTCCGAATTATCGAATTAATCAACCACAACATAAAAATAGACCGACTAAACACGAAATAATTAATTAAATCTTAACATAATTCATCAAGGCTTCATAACTGGTGTGGTCGCTCTCACTCAGCTTGGAGGAAACTTCCAGGAATTCATCTGTCCCACGCAAGAAATGATTGCGCGACCAAGAAAATTGAAATCTTAACAGGAAGCGGGGAACCTTTTTCCCGTCCTCATCCAAAATAACATTCCCTTCGTCATCGGTGTCCACCCCCCAAAATTTGCAAGAATTCACTGCTCGCTCAGAAACTGGTTCGATCAAATAAAAATGATCTTTGAAGTCTCTGATCGATTTAGAGTAGGCCTTGAAGATCTTCTTCTTCTTCTTCTGCTTCAACGAAACCCAGCCAAATCGCCCCTACACCACCTATCATTGAAGATGGAAAATATGAAAAAACAAAGGGAGTGTTGCCCCTATTCTCAGGTAGTTGCATGTCATCTCAAAGGCCCGAATAAAGGCGAACGAGTTTGGATGAAGCTGAGAAAGAGCAACCTCCAGGTGCACAAAGACAGACAACTGGAAATCTGAGAAGGGGATCCTGAATTTGAACTCCTTGAATAAAATATCATACAGAGGAAACCTGTTAGGCCCGTATGACCAACAGATATCCTTTCCCAGAAATCTCAAGACCCTGTCTTCAGGACTCCCGACCTCAGGATCTGGGCCCTCCAGATCTTTAAGGTAAGCGGACATGATGCTCATCGGTTCCTCGGCGGCCCATTCCTCGATTGGAGTATCTTTATTCTCTTCATTGCCCTCCTCGGAGTCAGCAGACTTAGCTTTCGTCGAGGTAGTTTCCTCCGAACCACTAGAAGATGGAGAACTCTTCTCCGATGACAATTCCTCCGAATGGCCGGAGATGATGCAGTGTCGCTCGATATATTCTCAAACTCCATGTTTATATCACACCTGAAAAGTAGTGAAAGTAATTGTGAATTCAATGAATTAAATAAAATCCACCCTTCGACCGCTGATCAAGAGAAAAGGTGCACTAAGGAACGAGGACATTATCCTCGGTCAAAGCCCTTAATCAAGGAAAAGTCACAGTCGTAGTAGCGACCAGACAGTAAGGCGAGGAAGGAAAAAGTACTGACATGGCGAAGCTATCGTTTCGCAGACGCGAGCACATTATTGTCCAGAACTCCAGTTGAAGTTCAACCAATATCATATAACAGAGTTGTCGCGGATGGAGAACGCAAACCCTAAACATCGCATCAGTCACGACATCAACACGAAAACTGTCGCACAGAGGCGAAGAACACCTTACAAGAACCCTAGAAATCCATAAAATCGGCCCTATTGACCCTAAAAAACTCACCCTAACCGCATGCAACTACTTTATATAACAGAATTAGAAGCTTGGCACCCCATCCTTGTCCAGGATTGCATGACCATGCTCTTCAACATGCACAATTATAGTGATCTGCGAAACATAATTCATCAAGGCTTCATAACTGTCCTGGTCTCTCTCACTCAGCTTGGAGGAAACTTCCAGGAATTCATCTGTCCCACGCAAGAAATGATTGCGCGACCAAGAAAATTGAAATCTTAACAGCAAGCGGGGAACCTCTTTCTCGTCCTAATCCAAAATAACATTCCCTTCGTCATCAGTGTCCACCCCCCAAAATTTTCAAGAATTCACTGCTCGCTCAGAAACTGGTTCGACCAAATAAAAATGATCTTTGAAGTCTCTGATAGATTTAGAGTAGACCTTGAAGATCTTCTTCTTGTGCTTCAAGGAAACCCATCCAAATCGCCCCTACACCACCTATCATTGAAAATGGAAAATATGAAAAAACAAAGGGAGTGTTTCCCCTATTCTCATGTAGCTGCATGTCATCTCAAAGGCCCGAATAAAGGCGAACGAGTTTGGATGAAGCTGAGAAAGAGCAACCTCTAGGTGCACGAAGAAGAACTACTGGAAATCTGAGAAGGGGATCCTGAATTTGAACTCCTTGAATAAAATATCATACAGAGGAAACCTGTTAGGCCCGTATGACCAACATATATCCTTTCCCAGAAATCTTAAGACCCAGTCTTCAGGACTCCCGACCTCAGGATCTGGGCCCTCCAGATCTTTAAGGTAAGCGGACGCGATGCTCACCGGTTCCTCGGCGGCCCATTCCTCAATTGGAGTATCTTTATTCTCTTCATTTCCCTCCTCGGAGTCAGCGGGCCTAGCTTCCGTCGAGGTAGTTTCCTCTGAACCACTAGAAGATGGAGAACTCTTCTCCGATGACGATTCCTCCGAATGGGCCGGATATGATGCAGTGTCGCTCGATATATTCTCGAACTCCATGTTTATATCACACCTGAAAAGCAGTGAAAGTAACTGTGAATTCGATGAATTAAATAAAATTCACCCTTCGACCGCTGATCAAGTGAAATGGTGCACTAAGGAACGAGGACATTATCCTCGGTCAAAGCCCTTATTCAAGGAAAAGTCACAGTCGTAGTAGCGACCAGGAAGTAAGGCGAGGAAGGAAAAAGTACTGACATGGCGAAGTTATCGTTTCGCAGACGCAAGCACATTATTGTCCGGAACTCCAGTTGAAGTTCAACCAGAATCATATAACAGAGTTGTCGCGGATGGCGAACGCAAACCCTAAACATCGCATCAGTCACGACATCAACACAAAAACCGCCGCACAGAGGCGGAGAACACCGTACAAGAACCCTAGAAATCTAGAAAATCGACCCTATTGACCCTAAAACTCACCCTAACCGCATGCAACTACTTTATATAACAGAATTAGAAGCTTAATCAAACAAATAAGAGCAAAACTTACAAGTTTAAGAGAAGTTCTAGCGTGCTCGGTCGGTCTCCTCTAAAAGTACAGCGGTTGACGGTTGAGTTTGAGCACTTCGTTACAGCGAGTAGTGAAGCAGAGAGCGAAAAATGTGAAAATGAAGCTCAGTGTTGTATTTATAGCCTCCTCTAGAACTTGTACAAGCATGTGAGGCCTACAAACCCAGAAACGACACACTCATTACCTAGATACGACCGTAGAGTAGCCATCATTATGCATTAAATGCGCACGTTTCCCCATACACAGGCGTGACACAACATTTTCACTAAACGGTTGAGTCCTCGTCCAAACGATCACGTTATAACGACCAAACAATCACATCTGGCCAACGGTTGGGAGCGACCCAATCCTCTCATACTCATGAAGCGGCCCAATAGCCCAAACATCCAAGGGACCCACCAGGATGATGCCTGCTCAACGATCATATCTGAACATGGTCGGTTCCATCCTCTCACTCTTGACCTCTGCTCGACATAGGTGAGGATCACCCAGATTCAGCCAGGATATCACCCAGGATCTGGCAGTTCCTATTTTTCGTGGGATCCGCGATCCAGGCACAAAAATAAGAACCATTGACCACACGCTGGGGGCCCTCTATATAAACCCTCTCACTTGAGAGGTCTAGGTATCGATTATTCATTCCCTGAACACTCTTACATGTACTTGCTATCTCTTGTGCCTGTTCTGACTTTGGCATCGGAGTACCTTGCAGGTACACCCCCTCCGTTCTTCCCAGTATCCGAGCATACTTTGAAGTCCACATCAGCAGCCATTGGAGATTCTGATCTTAGGTACGATTAATAAGTAAAATAAATCAGGCACACAATAATAAGAATAAGGAGAATGGAACAATCCACTACTATAAATAATACATTTTATGACAAAACATTCACCTTGACTAACCAATAACCGAAGTATATGTCTTGGGAGAGCCATGATTTTATTTTAAATATTTACAACCAATTCCCTCTGTTATTCTCAAAACTGAGGGGATATATCTACCAGTGGCATTGCTTCGATTCCCAAATACTACATTTTCTGATTTTTTTTTTCAATTGGCTCAAAGTCCAAGTGAGTTACTATTTCTTACTTGACGCATTTCCCTTTATTTATTTATTTTGAATTATGAATTTAATATTTTTAAATTTCTTTTTTATTAATTTTTTAATTTGTATATGTTACTTTGTCAAACTGAGAGGTAATGTCTTTTACAACAATATTTTAAAATTAATATTTTTTAAATGCCTTTTTATTTTATTATTAATTTTAATTATTGTATTCCCTCGGTTTTCCTATAAACCGGCGTGTATGCTTTCTTACATGAATTTCCCGAATATAGTTATTTTCTATTTTTTAATTTTTAATTAACCTATCCCTTATGTTTTTCCCAAAACATTGCGTGTATGTTCTTTTGCATGAATACTTCTCTCAGAAACAGACTCTAAATTTTCATTTACCTTCGTTTCATCGTCATTCTTTAAAAAAACCTAGGTGATTTTCATCTTCATCGAAACTCAAACTCTATCATCTCTTCCAGCATTAATTTGAACATCATCTCTTCTAACCCAACTCTTTGAAGCTTCGTCATCATGTTTTCGGTACTTAACTCACCAAGGAGATGATGTTTATCAATGAAATGGTGTTAGCTTAATTAAATGTTCATAGAAATGGTAATACCATTGAAATGTACTAGTTACACTTCTTACAAAATAGAAATAGTGTTACGTACTAACTAGAAATAGTGTTTCTTGAAATGGTATTACCCGTTGAAATGGTTTTTTTTAGTAAGAACTATATTTTTAGTTGGTATGTTTCTATGGTCTAAGTATAACGTGTTGTTTTGTTTAGTATGAACAAAGGACTCCAATTTGTAGTTAGTATGTTTTTATGGTCTGAATCATTTTGGATGAAGTGTTGTATGATATGACTTTGAAGTTCATGCATGTTGGTGTCTTTGTTATATATTACTCTTTTTGTAACTATTGAAATATAGTTTGCGTATACTAGGATTCATATGCATTAGGTGTCTTTCCAGAGATTTGTTTATTTGAGTCATATAGTTTTTAATTTACACAAACTTGGGCGATTCGACAAGCAGCTTTGATACAACCTCTTTTAATACTAAAAGTAAAAGTAAAATTAGAGGTGCCACGATGTAGATGAAGGTGGTAAAATCCCATGAAAGCGGTGTTCATTTTCGATTAATTTTGATCTAATGATTGGTAAGGTTTATGGTGAAAATGTTGATGATTTTAGGGGTTACGTGACATTACTAGGTTGAAGTAAAGTCAATATTTTGATAGATAATTTGCACGACATTGACGGTGAATGTAAAGATAAATTATGGATCAATATTACGACATTTATTATAATTTTTATGATTTATTTTACTAGTATAGATGACTATTTATTTTATTTATTTTATCTAATATAATCTCTATTATGTAAATATAGGTTGTGTTTATTGTTTCAAAGAATGATATGTTGAAAAAGAAAGGGATTGGATACGCAGGTGAGCGTTGGAAAGGCTTTAAGACACACCTCACACATGATTAAATTACAAATTTAAATGATACCTCAGAGCCTCTATATGTGAAGTATTTGTTTGTTGATTAGAACGTTTGGGAGGATTTTGTTAAGTCTCGCATCACTCTTAATTTCTTGGCTAAGAGCCAAAAGAGAAAGGAGAATAAAGCTATAAATATGTATTCACATAGATTGTCTCATGGAGGATATGATTATAACAAAAAATGATTAACAAATAAAACAAAGAGAACTAGAGCTGGGAGATTCTTTCAGTAGTCTTGATTACAACTTATATCCACCATCACGCCATGAGAAATGGAAGAGGGAACGCCAAAGACCAGGAGGGGAGTTCACATTAGAGGCTACACACGAAGTGGCTGAAAAAAGTGTAAGTACATATTTTTTCAACATTAATTATTTTAGTTAATTCAATTTGGTAAAAATAAATTTTTATATGTGTTGTAGGATGTACAGTTAAAAAATCCAAAGATGATATTTTTGTTTCACGAGAGTCTTGTAATATCTTGGTAGAAGCGATTGAAATCAATGAGTATGGTGGACGTGTTTGTGCTCTTATAAGAGGCGTCGACTTGATGATATAATTTGGACTATCGTAAATAACTAACGAAGTAAACTATAAAAATTAAATTAAAGAGATAGTTTCTCAAAAGATGAGAGAGGTAATACAACTAGAGTGGGAGAAGTGGACTCAAGCGACGATGGAAGTATAATTAACACAAAAGTTAAATTGTTCAATTTGCATAAAAAAAAAACACAATATTAAATTGACTTAATTATAAATTTAGTCTCCATATTTTATCTAATTTACAAAATTAATCTCACTATTTTAAATTCAAACTGTTTTCTCATTTTTATTTTTTAATACATATCAATTGTATGGAAGTATTTATTTAGTTTTTCTGTTTTATATCAATAATAAAAAATAACCATATAAAGTGGCTCTAATTTTCTAATTTTCTTACAAAATTAACTATTATTTATTAATATGTGTGTAAATGTTAAAGTGGTGTGTGTGGAGGTAGTATGAAGTATATAAACAAGAGTTGGGTAATGCTAAGAAACCTATAAATAAAAAGTTTGGATTGAAAATTACAATTAATAACCAACTATCAATTTTTAAATAAAAAGTTTGGATTGAAAATTACAATTAAAAAACAACTATCAATTTTTAATTAAACTAATGTATAATATCTAAAAAAATATCCCTACATTTACCTCTTAATATATGTCCTTATGCACATGTTAGCATTAATTTTGCATACTACCTAATTTTTGGAGCACTTTAGTGTAGGGGCTTATTTTTTTAAGCTCATTTATTATTAAAATTTAAAAGCTCTAATTTAAGTTAGGCCCCGACTTTTAAAACGTCATAAATTGACATCTCTAAACACACATAGCAACAAAAGTAATACTTAAAAAAATCTTCAATGTCAAAATATTACGTAATTTTAAGATATAAACAACTATCAGTTAATATTAGTTAATATTGAAGTATATTCTTGTAAACTGTGAAAAATAAGAGAGATGCACTAATCTAAACACTCTAAAATATGTTTTGTTTTCTTGAAATTATACGTTAAAGGTAATTGATTCATGTGGGTTCATTTGTCACACATGCTAAAACCAATATATGTAGCTTAATTGGAACAAGAAGAAGTCTCAATTACTATGTCTTAATCACTTATTAATTCTTTGGCACATTCTACGAACAATGATATAGGTAATGTCATAAACCGGATTTAACAATGTCTTTTTCAAAGTTTTCTAAATACATTCTAACTTTTTTTATAGAATAAAGCATTATGAATTTATTAAGTAAGCACAAATTACAAAAATCAAGAATTATGGATTTCCACCGATCTCATTGTTTTTCACATATTTATCTAACTTTCTATTAAGATACTTCTAACCAATATACAATGCATAATTCTATCAACCGTAATATGCTCTATGTTTGTATTAGTAAACATTTTGCTATTTTTAATTCTCCACACTTCATACACGGCCTCAGCAATAGCCATCTAATTGGTTCATGATTCATTCCAATCTTTTGCAGAATCTCTCTCCAAATGTGTTTTACTCATGTGCACTCAAAGAATATGTGATCCAAGGATTCCTCTTCATCATAAGTAATTTGCCTCCTGAATTACTTTGATTTTATACAATCTCTCATTTGTGGGCAGCCTTCCATTGAGTAGCAACCAAAGGATAAATTTGGGTCTAGGGCTAACTCCATTGTCCATCAAAATCTTCCTCCAATCCACTTGATTCGTGACTCCCCTTAATTCATGATACATCTTCCTGGTTTTGTAATTATCATGAGTTTGCAGATTTTGCCAATAAGCAGTGGTGCTGACTTTCTCTCTATTCTTCACAATTTACTTAATCACCCAAGAGAAATTTGCAGTTATATTCCAGTTCAACACCTCACACCCGTTGAGGTAGTACTCACTCAGCCATCTAATCCATTACATGTCTTCCTTTGCATGGATATTCCATAAGAGCTTACCAATGGAAGCTTGATTCCATTCCTTCAGAGTTGTGTTGATCTTTAATGTTACCATTTTGAGAGATTGAGTGAGAGATCATCAATGGATCAAAATGGTAAAACTCACATTTTGTGTTAGAAATAAACATTTTGAGAGGATATTGTGATTATGTTTATCATTTTAACAAGTTTGTCTGCTTGATTGAAACTATATGTGCAACTGGACCTATCGAACCCTAACTTTGGTATGTGATTTTTATAATCTTTTACCAACCATTACTTTTAACTTGTAGTTTTTATTTGAATGCAAAAATTAAACTTTCCATTACTTAAACCAACCCCCCCCCCCTTTGTTACTTTGAGTCTTAAACTAGCGCAACTTTAGAACGTCTTTGATATCACAAAACAATCTCTGTGGATCGATAACAAAAACCCTACATCTATTTGTACTCCAACAAATCGGCGCCGTTGCCGGAGATTGTTATTTGATATTATAAGCATTGCAAGAGTTGCTAGGTTTTAGACTTGTTTATTATTTTTCTTGGACTTTTTAATTTGTTTGGTTAGTGTTTGCAGACTCTGTTTATGTGAGGCAAGCTTCTCGCGGACCAACTTCTTTTTTATCCTGAGATTGAAAGAACCGCTCAGAAGTTAAATAGCAAAAAAAAATGGAGGAGGCAACTAGCTAAGGAAAGACAAGAACAAGACAAGGATCAACTTCTACGTTAACACCACCCACTCCACAGTTGACACCAACCATGGTGGATACACCTCCACTTTCGACACCTTGTGTAAATAGTCCTCGTAATATGGCTCAGTTTGCCAACAACGCCCATCATGGCCGGCAAGCTGAGATGAAGACCGACACTCTGAATTTATTGTACGAGAGTCCTTTCACCGGAATGGACCATGAAGACCCATTTTCTTTTCTGACAAAATTCTATGAGATAGCATTGGCGGCTGAAGTTGATCAAAATCAAGAGTTAGCATTGTTTCGAAGACTTTTTCCTCATGATTTGCTTGGCAAAACAAAGGATTGATATCTAGATCAAAGTCCCGCGGTGATTACAGATTGGAATGTTTTAGAAGAGAAGTTCATTGAGAGATTCTTCTCACACACCCGTTTTATGGAGTCAAAGATCGCGATTTCCATGTTTTCTCAAGGTGCTAACAAGTCCTTGAATGAAGCATGGGAACGATTCAAATCCATGTTACGGAAGTGTAAGGGCCACGAATTTGATGAATAAACACAAATCCATATCTTTCGAAATGGTCTCCAACCTAATTGCAAAACCTTGTTGGATGCTACTTCGGGGGGGCTTTGTTGTCAAAAAGTGCGGAAGAGGCGGCGGATATAATCAATCGTATGGATCTCAATGACTTGCAAAGTCAAAATCGTGGAAGCTCTATGAAGAAACCCAGAGTGCTTGAGTTAGGAACAAATGATGCGATCCTTGCACAAAACAAGCTTCTTTCTCATCAAGTGGAGCTTTTGACACAACAAATGTCGAAACTCCCACAACAATTTAAGGAGATGCAAGAGTATCCGGTCAAGAACAAGCAAGTAGCTAGTTGTGAGTTATGCAAGGGAGATCATGATACCAACTATTGTCCACCACCGGGAAATAAAGAAGTAAATTACATGCACAATAATCAAGGATTTCAAAGACAACCTCAACATCCTTACCAACAACAACAACATCCTTACCAACAACAACCTTCTCAATAACACCATTACCAACACCAACAACATCAAGGATACCAACCTAGGGGTGATTACCAAAATAACCAAGGTTATGGAGGTAGTTCATCTAATCGAAAAAATCCTTATGTTCCTTCACCACCATCGGTTGCTACAGCTAAGTTAGAAGACACGTTGAATCATTTCATTCAAATGCCAATGGCAACCCAAAAATCAAATGATGCGGCGATAAAAAACCTTGAAAATCAAGTTGGGCAACTTGCAAATTAAATTGCCTAAAACCATTCGGGACCTTCTTTTTCCGCCAACACTCAAGTTAATCCTAAAGAGCATTGCAAAGCCATTGTTACTAGAAGCGGGAAGGAGATGGCCCAACCTAAAGAGAAGAAAGTTATGGAAGAAAAGAATGATGGTGTAGTAGAAGAATGTAGTGATGAGGAGAAGGGTGAAACGAAGAAAAAAATAAAGGAAGTAGTTGAAAAGAACTTTGATAATTTGGATGTAGTTGAAAATATACAAGTGGAAGATGAGAAGAGAAAAGAGGTAAATAAGAGAGTGAGGAAGGGAAAAGAAGTGATAAACCAAATTCCTACAAACATGTTGTATCCTCATGTGCCATCAAAGAAGGACAATGAAAGGCAATATGATCGGTTCATGGACATTTTCAAACAAATTCAAATTAATTTTCCATTTTCCGAAGCTCTTGAACAAATGCCAAAATATGCTAAATTCTTGAAGGACATTCTCTCAAAAAGACGGAAGCATACGGAATCGGAGACGGTTATTCTCGCGGGTAATTGTAGTGTTATCATCCAACGCATTCTTCCTAAAAAAGAAGTCGATCCGGGACATGTCACTTTGCCGGTCACCATTGGAAACATGTTTGTAGGAAATGGCCTCATTGATTTGGGTTCAAGCATCAACCTTATACCTCTCTCTATTGTAAAAAGGCTTGATACCATTGATATCAAAGGGATAAGAATGACGTTACAACTAGCCGAAAAATCTACCACTCACCCAATTGGAGTGGCGAGAGATGTTTTGGTGAAGGTCGACAAGTTCTTTTTTCCGATCGATTTCATTGTTATTGACATGGAAGAAGATGATGACGCTCCTTTGATTCTTGGTCGCCCTTTCATGAAGAAGGCCCGAATGATGATATATGTTGATGATGGTCTCATGAAAGTGAGGGTGCTAAATGAGGAGGTCAATTTTAATTTGTTTGAGGCAATGAAACATTCAAAAGAAAGACATGATAGTTTCCGCATTGACGCCTCCGATATGGCTATTATGGAAGTTGAAAAGCATATTCATGTGGAAACTCCGCTAGAGCTAGCACTAGGTGAGGAAAGTAACACACTCACTAGTGAAGAAGAAATAGAGCTTGAAGAGTGTTTGAAAGAATTAGAAGTTTTGAAAGAATTACAACCATGGGAACTTGAGCTAGAAGAATTGAAAAGAGAAAAAAGTGATGAGAAAGTTGAAGTGGAATTGAAGATGCTACCTTCGAACCTCAAGTATGCCTTTTTGGATGATAGTGGAAGAAACCCGGTGATTATAAGCAATGCATTGTATTCCGATGAAGAGTTTCGTTTGGTTAATGTGCTCAAGAAAAATCAAGAGGCTTTAGGATGGGTTCTTTCTGATCTAAAAGGAATAAGCCCATCTTATTGCATACACAAGATCCTTATGGAAGACGACTTCAAAGCGGTAGCACAACCTCAACGTCGTTTGAATCCAAAAATGAAAGAGGTGCTTCGGAAGGAGGTAGTAAAGCTTTTTGATGCGGGAATGATCTACCCGATCTCCGGTAGTCCTTGGGTGAGTCTCGTTCATGTGGTACCGAAGAAGGCTGGAATGACCGTTATCCAAAATGAGAAAAATGAGCTCATACCGACAAAAGTTGTGACGGGATGGCGAATGTGTATAGACTATAGGCGTTTAAACACGACTACTATAAAAGATCATTTCTCACTACCGTTCATGCATCAAATTCTAGAAAGGTTAACCGGGCAAGAATACTATTGTTTTTTGGATGGTTATTCGGAGTACAACCAAATTACGGTTGACCCAGCAGACCATGAAAAGACAACATTCACATGTCCTTTTGAAATTTTTGCGTATCAAAAAATGCACTTTGGGTTGTACAATGCGCCGACAACTTTCCAACGATGTGTGCAAGCTATCTTTTCCGATCTTATTGAAAAAACAATGGAGGTTTTCATGGATGATTTTTCGGTATTTGGAGCTTTATTTGATTTGTGTTTGAAAAACTTGGAAACGGTGCTAGAGAGGTGTGTGAAAACGAACTTGGTCTTGAATTGGGAGAAATGTCATTTCATGGTGAAAGAAGGAATTGTATTTGGTCACAAGGTGTCTTCAAGAGGTCTTGAGGTGGATAAAGCAAAAGTGGAAGTTATTTCAAAGCTGCCTCCTCCATCAAACATCAAAGGAATAAGGAGCTTCTTGGGACATGCAGGCTTTTATAGGAGATTCATAAAAGACTTTGCAAAAGTGGCAAGGCCACTTAGCAATTTGTTAAACAAAGATCAGGTACTTCTCTTTGACGAATCTTGCCTTTTATCTTTCCAAGCTCTTAAAGAAAACCTTGTTACCGCTCCAATAATCATTGCACCAAATTAGAACTTAAATTTTGAACTCATGTGCGATGCTAGTGACTATGCCGTTGGAGCGGTACTTGGTCAAAGAAAAGAAAAAAAATCATGCAATACACTATGCTAGAAAAGTGCTTAACGAAGCACAAGTGAATTATGCAACAACAGAAAAATAATTGCTAGCGATAGTGTATGCGCTTGAAAAGTTTCGTTCCTACTTAATCGGTTCAAAAGTTGTTGTTTACACCGACCATGCCACGATAAAATATTTGCTCACCAAACCAGATTCTAAGAAAAGGCTTATCCGATGGATCCTTCTTCTTCAAGAATTTGATTTGGAAATTAAGGATAAGAAGGGATCAGAAAATTTGGTGGCAGATCATTTATCGCGGTAGGTAAATGTAGGCATAACCAAAAATGAAATTGAGATCCGAAACGAATTTCCAGACGAGAAACTGTTTATGGTACAAGTTAGGCCATTGTTTTCCGATTTTTCTAATCACAAGGCAACAAGATGGATACCCGAAGACCTAACTTGGAACCAAAAATGGAAGTTCTTGGCGGATGCTCAATATTACATGTGGGATGAACCGTATATTTTCAAAATTTGTGGGGATAATTTTCTAAGAAGGTGTGTTACTAATGATGAGGCTAATAGTATCCTTTGGCATTGTCATAACTCTCCGTATGGAGGGCATTTTAACGGATCTAGGACGGCCACAAAAATCCTTCAATCAGTATTTTATTGGCCTACTCTTTTCAAGGATGCCAACCTCTATGCGAGGAGTTGTGACATTTGCCAAAGATCGGGTGGAATAGGCAAGCGTGATGAAATGCCCCTCCAAAATATGCAAGAGGTTGAAATCTTTGATAATTGGGGCATCGACTTCGTTGGTCCATTTCCACCATCTTTCACAAATGATTACATTTTGGTTGCTGTGGATTATGTTTCTAAATGGATGGAAGTTATTGCTTCATCGAGGGTGGATGGCAAAACGGTGATTAAATTTCTTAGGAAAAACATTTTTGCTCGTTTTGGAACCCCTCGGGTGTTGATTAGTGATGGAGGGTCGCACTTTTGTAATGCACCGCTTGAAAGCATTTTGAAACATTACAGTGAATCACATAAGGTTGTGACTCCCTATCATCCCCAATCAAATGGGCAAGCTGGAGTGTCTAATAGGGAAGTGAAAAAGATTTTGGAAAAAACTGTCTCGGGGTCTAGGAAGGATTGGTCTCAAAAGTTAGACGAAGCTTTGTGGGCATATCGCACTGCATACAAAGATCCAATAAGCTTAACTCCATTTCAAATGGTTTATGGCAAAATATGCCATTTACCGGTTGAAATGGAGCATAAGGCTTTATGGGCTTTGAAGTTTTTAAATTTTGATCCAACCTTGGTCGGGACAAAGAGGAAAGTTCAGTTGAGTGAGCTTGAGGAAATGAGAAATGCGGCATACCATTCAAGCTGGTTGTATAAGAAAAAAGTGAAAAAGTATCATGACAAGAAAATAAGGCTCAAAGAATTTGAAGCGGGACAACTTGTTTTGCTTTTCAACTCCCGGTTAAAGCTTTTTCTGGGAAAGTTGAAAAGTAAGTGGTCCGGACCTTTCCGAGTAAAGGAAGTTAAAGAATATGGAGTTGTGGTGATTGAAGACTTGGAAAAGTAAGACAGTTGGACGGTTAACGGGCAACGTCTCAAAATCTACCTAGGAGGTAACGTCGATCGGGAAAACCACTTTATTTCCCTCGATGATCATTGATCATTGTAAACCGTCGAGCTTATCCGATGTTAAACAAGCGCTCGTTGGGAGGCACCTCAATTTTGTAAATATTTGTTGTTTTTAGTGTTGAAAATGTGTGGTAGGGGTGTTCTTACACCTAAAAAGTGATCTATTTTTTAGCTGGAAAGATTTTGTGTACAAGAGAGCTCGCTAAGCAAAAAAAGTCAGGGGCTTTCTCGCTAAGCGAGCTTTTCAAAATTAAAAAAATAAATAAGTGCGAACTGGGCCCATCTTGGCTAACCCGACCCAGCTCGCTTGGCGTGTTCAGATATTGCAAAGAGGTTAGGGTTGAATCTTTTCATCTTTTTCACAAAAACTTCAAGGCAACCCTCCTTTTTTCTCTCTTCTTCAACACAAATTCCAGCTTTTGAGTTTCGTTTTTGTTTTTCTAGCTTCATCCTCTCCAATTCTCAAGGTAAGTTTTAGTTTTTTTCTTCTTCAAATTTTCGTACAACCCATTTTGGGGATTTTGTACACTAATTCATGGAACTCAGCATGAACATGCTTCCTTAATACTTCAACCTACTCTATTTGTTGAACTTTATTAGAATACATGTTTGCATGTGGATTTTATTGAAGGTTGAAGTATTAGGGCATTTAGTAAGAATTTCCTGGATTTATTGTAGCTTTTGTAAATATTGTGTGGAAGCCCCTCTATGTTGATGTATTGGAATAGTAATAGGATTGATTTTGAATGTTGGAAGTATCCCTGGTGCAGGGGAATTTTTCTGCAATCCTGTAGAGCTCGCTAAGCGAGACCTGTAGGTTGCAGAAAAATTCCCTTTTTTTTAATTATTTCAAAGCCTTGGGATGCTTTCTTTGTTTTTAGTAGGGATTTTAAAAAAAGTTGCCACTGGTTTTAGGCTTCTAATAGAACTTGTTTGCGCGTTTTTGTTTGTTGTTCCATGTTGTGTCTCAGATGTCTGGTAGGTCAAAGAGAGGGAGAACTTCGTCATATGTTGTCCCTGCTTCTTCGAGTGGTCGTTCAGCCTACGATGGACAAAGATTTATGAGTTTGGAACATCAAGCATGTTACGTGTTATTGGAAAAAAGAGTTGTGTGGCCGGATAGGCTTGTGAGATTGAGCCCGACTGGGCATTACTGCTTTATTGAGAGGCGTTTGGAGGACAACGACTTTGATGTGTTGTGTGAGCCCCATCCTGAGTTCCATTTGGAAGTGTTTATGAAATTCTTTGCGAACGTCCTTCTAACTAGTGCTGAAGATGAACCATTTGCTTATAAAACCTGGGTGAGGGTTAAGGTCATTGATTTCTCTCGGGACAACATTTGTCGCTATTTGGGAAGTAATGTTCAGTTGGATGACCATGGCCTGTGTGATTTTGGAAGAATGAGATCCAGACGGAACTAGGATATTAATGAGATCATGAGGTTTATTTGTGAGGGGGTCGTACTTTTGAGGTGGGATCCACAGAAGCACATGTTCGTTTCAAGAGGGGAGCTCTGAAGAGCAAAGCTCAGGTATTCATGGTTGTTGTCTTACACAACCTAGTTCCTCGAAGCCACACATCGGACATCACTATTGAGGTGGTTGCACTCCTTTATTGCATCTTATCCAGGAAGACTATTGACCTAGCACGGATTGTTTCATATGATTTCTGCAGGATTGCCACGAGTGGTACTGTGTATGGTTCGAGAGTTTCCTGCCGAATCACTCACCCGGGGTTAGTTATGGCCCTATGCAAGGCAGCTGACGTTACACTTCCCTCTCTTGGGAATGTGAAGTTAGACGTCCTGGATGACAAGTTTGCTGTTAGATTTTGTGAGCCTCTCGTTGTTGTTCCTCTTGTTGCTTTTGCACCTCTTACTGGAGGCATTCCATTTGGTAGGGGAAGCAGTGTGGATCCGAATGCATCTGCCAACTGGGCAATGCATGATTCTTACCACCGTTCCCTCTCTTTCATTTATGAGTCTATGCTTCAACTGCAGTTTCAGATCAGGGAGCCTCAGGCGGACCACTCATTGCGCTCCATGGACGAGTTCAGAGCCTATTCTGCTTGGCCCGGAGACATGCCTAGTTCCTCGGGGGGAGCAGGTCCTAGTGCAGTTGCTGATGATGTTGCTGATGATGTTGATGATGATGCTAATGATTTTGATGTTGATGACAATTCTAGCTCTTTTGAATGATGATCGGACGGTTTGATCGTCCCTTTTTATTTGCTGTTTTTGATTATGTTAGCATGTTATTAGGGTGTTTATGTAGTTTCTTTTGATGTTTACCTGGATATTGTTGGTTAACATCCGTTTTGGTGTGTTGTTGATATTTTGGAATTGTAAGTCACCTTCCGGGCAGATGGTGCAATTTTGTTTCTTTAACACTTATCGTAGTTAACATCCGAGCGAATTCTTTTGTTTCTAATATTTTGTGGTTCAAAAGGTTCAAAAAAAATTGTGTTTGTTCTTGATTTTTAAGGTGGTATTATTGAGGAAGTAAGTGCTATTTTGTTTATCTAAGCAATTTGTGTTTCACCTCTCTTTGATAGTGATGATATAATTCCTTAAGTTTGCGCGAAAAAGGTATTACGTTCGTGCTTTATAGAAAATAACATGTGCATGAACTATTTACTTTCCGCAAATTTCAAGCTTTATTTATTTTGCATAAGTGTTCATATGAGAATCATTTAGGACAAACCACAAAGTGAGTGACCTCCATTGTTCACAAATAATAGTGTTTATGTAATTGTTGTGAACTCGTGCGATTCATGCTTGTATCTTGTTTTCTTTGGTCAAATTTTGGAAACTTGAAAATGATCTAGGCATTGTTTCTTATTTGAGAAAAACCATCCATTTCTTTAGGCTTTAGTTACCCGGTGAGTAGTGTGAGAATTTGCTAACCAATTTTGAGCCTTCACATAATTAAAATGAATCATAAGCAAGAGTCGGTAAATTTATCGAGTTACCATCCTTTGGTAATCCTTGTAGTGATAATGAAAAGAAAAATACATTATGATTCATTCTAGTTTGATTTTTTTGTATACACTTTACCCCTTTTATTTGAACATACTTTTTGAAGAACATAGTCATGTATTACTGTTTGATGTAAAAGTTGGGGAGAGTTGTTTGTGTGAAAAAGAATGGTTGGAATTGGTGCCTCTTTTGGAAAGAAAATAAAAGAAAAACTGAAATGAGATTTGTAATAATTTGGCACACACACACACACACACACACACACACACACACACACACACACACACACACACACACACACACACACACACACACACATATATATATATATATATATATATATATATATATATATATATATATATATATATATATATATATATATATATAAGAGAAGAAAAGTGTGGAAATGAGGAGTTAGGAAAAATTGAGAAATTTATTGGTTGATTTTAATTTGGCATGTTTTTCATTTTTCTAAAATCTTTGAAAACCATTTTGAAACATTGACCTTTATATATATATATATATATATATATATATATATATATATATATATATATATATATATATATATATATATATATATATATATATATATATCTTTTTCTTGGTAACTCTTGTCCCATTACAACATTGAAAAGTCCTTGAGATCTTTGTTTCCTTGATTTTCTTTTTGAATTGGTTTGATACTTGCATGAATTTTTCCGGATGCTAACACAATTACACATGAGAGTGATTTGTCCCTTGTGGATATTAAGATTGACTTAGTTAAGTGATTAGATGATTCTTGTTTGAACATTTTATTGCTTATGTTGTTTGCTTGTCATTTGTGTTTAAAAGTTAGTTCATGATCATGTTGTGATTCTTTGCAAGGCCGGACATTACTGTAATACCTCAAAATTTGCCCTCATATTCATTCCCTCTACTGGTGTATCACTTCGCACTCATCTGCATTTCTCACCAGGTCATTAACATCATATTAGCGCATTTCATGGATTCATAAGGCATGTGATCAGGGCTCGAGGAAATTAGGGTTTCATACCTTATCCGTATCCGTCAGGGATTGAATTGATAGAAAGTATTCACCTGACAATGATTCCACTTCAAATGCGGTTGTTCAGTTGTGTTTCAATTTAGACGGGAGTTTGACCTAATTCCAGTCAAACTATCAAAAGATTACTGCAACTGCCAGATTATTTGGGTCAATGGTTTATTTGTTGGACAGTGCATAGTCAAAGTTCAGGTTGTCGTGTGCTGAAATTCATCAGTTTATCGAATAGTGCTTTGTGGGAAGTTGGGCTCGAATCTGCAGTTTATCAGTGATTCATCTGGATTTGAATGGTCACGGTCCGTTTCAGACAATTCAGAGAGTTGTGACTAATCGGGAAAATTATTTAGTGGCTCAGAAGTGGGTGTGTTTATAGACTTGTGGAAAGAACTCAAAATGGGTTTTGAAAAAAATCAAGATTTCATTCATTGCTTTGTTATGAACCACTCCTGATTATTCCTTTCCATTCCCACCTTTCTATTTCAATACGTTTCCATCAATCCATCTTCAGTTTCAGTTTATTCATATATCCGTTCATTTTTTAATCCATTGTATTAATCAAATAATCATTTCATTTTCTAGAGGCCCAACCAGTCATCTAAACTTTTGTTTTTGCACATATTCATTTCCATTTTTTTAACCCAAGGATTATTTCTTTTTGTACTTGTTTTAGTTCTCATTACAAGGAAATATGAGTATCATTATTCTTTTGGCCCAATCCTTTGTAAGTCCATTACACATTTTCAAATCGTTTGTAGAGTTCATTTCCAATTCCATTTTCTTTCTTTAATGCGTTTCCAAACTTCGTCCATATTTTAGGCCCATCACTTGTTCTCATTAGCAACTAAATCATCACAATAGTTCTTTTATATATTTTGTTTTAGTTTAAGATTCTTACATGATTCTTACCAAGGAGGTTGGTTTAATATTCATGGCTAATAAAAAAAAAGCAATTATGATGCTCAGCAGTTCAAGTTTAAGTCCCGAGAATTCTAAATTGTGAGTGTTATTGAGGTTGAAGTACCAGCTCTTGCAAATTCAAGTGCAGCTGGAGCATTTTCCAAATAGAAAGAACTTTCTTTTGAAGGAAAAAATCATTTGATTCCCTCTAGCAAAGGCGTTTTTCAGGCTTGCAGTTTTTACTTCACAAGGTTCAAAGTTATGTAAAAAAATTTCATACAAGAAGTTCATACAAAAAGTTCATCCTAAAGTTCTAAAAATTCATCAAAATGATATACACAAAGGAGAGTATTGATGCATTTCTTTGCTGTCAAAACTCGGAACTTTCTTGGCATGGTGAGTGTTTCGAAACTACCATCTACCGCTTCTACTAATGCTTCAAAGTAAGACAGTTTCCGTATGTAAGCTGCAAACTTTTGGCATCCTTTGTGCTCCATGAGAACTCCAACCGCAGCATGTAGTCATAAAAGAAAAATGAGTTAGAAAAAACCTCCATTCGTGATGCAAGTGATGAAGATTAAAGCAGGACTCAAGTCAGTTACCAATTGATAGAAGATTGAAGGAAAAGTCAGGTGAGAGGATCGGGAGAGGAAAGGCTAGATGTTATGTGTGACCCACCTGAAGATTTAATTGCCGTGCAAAGCCAATGCGAAGAGCTTGCTGGATCTGCTTCATCCAGTTCAAGTCCACAATGGGACTCATTCATTTTTCCTCCAAAAAACCGGAAGTCTGCATAATGAAGAAGTCAGTTACAAGTTTCAAATCATTAACTAATTCTAACAGAAATTAAGACTTGCCTAACTAACTTTTTTCAGCTGGATCTCTTTCCGTAATTCGTTTTTTCACTACTCAATTCTTTCACATGCACATCATACGATGAGTTTCAATAATGTTCATAACAGAATCAATAACTAATTGAATTCACAATAGTTCATAACAGAATTGCAACTGAATTCGTAACTGAATTCACCTGAGAAATTCCAGAAGGATCCGGAAAGATCCAGAAGAGTGATTCTCTATAAATCAGAAGCACCTTCTTCATTTAATCTTCTTCACCATTTTTTCTTCTCTCAATCTTTTTCCACTCTTATCATCCTTTTTCTTCAATCCAAGCTTTCCTCAATCTTCACCATCACCTTCATCAAGCTGTGTCAATCTTCTCCCCTTCATCATCATCAACCTGTGATCCATAAAAAGAACCCTTATCAATTCATTTCCACCAACCTTCACATTATCTTCATCACTGATTCAATATCATTGGTCCAAGAACCAAAATCTTCCATGGTAACCTTCATTAACATCAGCATAATGGCAATATCCGCAACCGAAACCAAAGATTCATCAACTCAACAACTCTGAAACGATTCAGAGACAATTCATCAACAATGGAATTACAAAGCACTCTGTAATCAGAAGAATTTGAAGCGAGATGAGTTGCTTTACCTGAATAATGTTGCCGATTCGAAATCACTCTCGTCTTCAACATAAGAAGCACGGTTCAGCACTGATGAGCCCGTAAACATTCAGTAATCCACAAATCGCTTCGACCTTCGTCAAACATTTGTGGTTGCATCTGCAAGTTTCAGGATTACAGCCACAATTCAACAACACAGTTTCCTCAAATTCGTCAGCAACAATACAAGTTTATCAAGAACAATCATCAATTAAAGCATCACAGTAACAACGATAAAATAATACCAGAGATAACTCGCACGGATCCGAGAAGATGAATTTGCGGAGTGAATTGGCACGAACAAGTTTCTGAATCACAGTGGCGTCGAAGCAGTAAAATCATTCTCCACACTGACATTTCGCGTCGTCTTCGTCGAGGCTTCAGTGCAAGGTACGCTTTCGAACCTTTGAAGTACAAGAAATCGCATTCGCATTTTGCTCGCCGTCTTTATTCGAACATTGAGGAGTTTTCGGTTCTGAACAAGAAACTAGGGTTTAGTTGGGGCTTTGATTCTGGTTTGAGAAGGACGAAGTTTAGGATTAGAAAGGATCTTGGTTATGTTCGGATTAGGATTGAAGAGCAAGCTAGGGTAATCGATTTTGACTCACCGGTTGAAAATGGTTTGGGACCGGAAAAGGTGAGGGACGGTGGTCTTAAGAGAAGTCACGAAGATGATGAAGGAGAACAGAAGAAGGTGGCGGTGGTGGGCGAGAATCGAAGATGAAGCTGAGGGAGGTGAGTAGCGGCGATTTTGTGAGGAAGAGGGGAAGTTGAAGAGACCTAGGGTTTTCGTTTGATCTTCTTCAGCTTATTACTTTATTTGTGACTTTTTGTTTGTAAATATTAATTATAAAAAAGGTTAATTTAAGTTATTTGGATTATTAATGGAGAGTTAAATGAAAATAAACAATAATAAAAGGGCATTAATCTGCATTAACCCCCCATTAATCTCCTTGATTATTGAATTGGGTCTGTTTTTTTTTATATTTGCACCATCCTCCTAAGCCCAATACGAAAAAATGACCTAAAAACATTGCTTTTTACACCACCCTCAAGGGCCTGCGAAGTTGGGCCTTCTCCCTTGCTGATTGCACCCCTCCTATTAGGCCCATACGAAAAATGACATAAAAACGTTGCTATCCGCACCATCCCCAATTCCTACGAACTGGGCTTTCCATCTTACTAATTTCACTCCCTGTTTCAGGCCCATATACGAAAAACAAATAGAAAATTGCTGAATACACCCCTGTATTATTTCTTTAGGATTTTATTTTTTTAGTTAATATAGTTTCGAATTAAATCCAATAAAAATAGCAAAAATCATTAGAAAATTCTATAAAAATTCCAGTGGGCTATTAATTCACATTAGAAATTTTGGATATTTTTATTTTCTAAATTTTGGTTATTTTTCAATTTAATTCTGATTTTTCTTTTAATTAGCTTTATTGAATTTCTTTTAATTGTGCTGAATTTTGTTCATTTTATTTTTATAACTTCCAGCAACTTTTATGAGCCATTCTTTTTTCGGTAATTAGAGGACTCATAATAGTTCTTAGGATATTTTTAGTGGATTTTTTAGGGCCTTTTATCTTAGGTTTTAGTGGAGTAATTCTTAGGAATTAGTGGTTAATTCTTAGCTGAAATCAAATAATTTTTAGGCATAGAAAAAATAAGATTTTTTAGAATCCCTCTTAGTACAATATTTTAGATAGTGATAAGACCCTATAGTTTAATTTTCACAATTTTTCTAGAAGTTTTAATATTTTTTTAGGATATTAGTTCTTAGGCCTAGTTATGCATAATTCCCATTAGTTTAAGTCATATAAATAATGTTCAATAAAAAAAATAATAATAGTCTAGATTAGATTTAGCATTAGAATTTAATTTAGACTTAGGCTAGTTAAAATTTGATTTTTTTAAGATGAGTATTAGGTTTGATTTAGATTTAGTACTTAGGCTTGAAGCTTCATTTCCATGTAGAAGTAGAATAAATAAAAATAGGCTATTTTTGTAGTTCATGCCTTTAATATGTTTTTCTTAGAATTTTATTTCTCATGTCCAATTTTATTGTTTTGCCTTATCATTTGGTTTTATAACTTGCATAGGCTTCCCCATTGTTCTTAGAATCAACTTAACTTCATTAAGAAGTAAGTTGAATTCTAGTAGTTTCTAGTTTCTCATTAGGAATAGAAAACTTCACAAACCATAGGATCCCTTGTAAATAAATCAATGAAATTAGGATTGAGTCTTAGTCCCTTAGTTTGTCCTTTTATCAATTTGAGTCATTCTCTTCTTATCTTCAAACAAAATCCAAAAACACTTAACAAATAAATGAAAGGATTCCTTGTGTATAGCCTTATTCCATGAAGCACTTGCATTCATTCCATCTTGGAGTGGTGTAAGCTTGTCTATCATGATGCACAAGTCTCATCAAGGAGTTGTTCACAAAGAAAAACTTAAAAAATACTTCTTCACAAAAGCAACAAAAACACTTAATAAAGTTCAACAAGCCAGTGAACTTAAACCCTAATCCTAGGAAACCAGTCTTGGATAAATTCTCCTTACTGGGTATGCTTGTTCTATTATTCCATCTTGGAATGTAGAGTCAAGTGTACATTCCACGGAAAATAGTTTGAATTCACTTCCTTGTGCCAAATTCATACAAAACTCATAAAAGACAAAAACAAACAATAAGCGACTATCCTGCGGGAACTTCTCTTCTCATCTCACTCGCTCACAACGCGAACTCGCGACGACTTGTCACACATGCAAGACGGTAAACGCACTCGTACCAGACGAGCCTGCAACACCTGAGCATAGGCATACGCAGTTCCAGCTGTAAAAAACACAAACAAATAGTTCCCGCCTAGGTTAGGCGAACTACGTCGACTCTGATCCTCATTATCCCGATGAGGTACGTAGGCAGCGGGGTAGGGCCCGTTCGAGCACATTCTTTATTTTCCCTACATTTCCCCTTTTGTTCATTCTCTTTTCCAGTTCCTTTCTCATTTCTCATTCCAGTTCCAGTAGCAGTTTTTATTCAGCAGCAATTATATTTTCTCACCCTTTGAAACAAAACAAGCAAGCGTGGATCCCGTCGGGTACGACGGACGATCTGGGGTGCTAATACCTTCCCAGGTCGTAACCGACTCCCGAATTCAGATCTTTGGTTCGCAAGGCCTTGTCCTTTCCTTCTTCCTCAGGTTTGTGCAACATTACCTTTCCCATTCATTCGGGATAAAAATGTCTGGTTGGCGACTCTAACCTTTCCGCGCCACTTTCGCGTTTGTACTAGGATGAAAATCCCGGGAGCGACAGCTGGCGACTCTGCTGGGGACTTAACCTGATTCTTCCGGTTTCCCTTGTAGAGTCAATCCTAGCGCCTGTTTGGTTTTGTTTCTTTGGGTGTTTATCTGTTCGTTGATGTGTGCTTTAGTTTAGCTTTATTGTTTTTATTTACAGTTTTATTTTACAGCTTTACTTTATCGCATTTATTTATTGCTTTCAGTATTTTATTTTCCATGCATCATATTATACTGGACTGTCTGGCTGTGCTGGTTTTCATTTTTTCTGTGGGATGGGGTTACTGTGAGATGAGCTCGTAACCGGGGCTCGAGTGCACCCTAGGACTTAGAGTGGTTCCACTTTGGCTTCATGGCATCTTGCTATGTTGGTAGTAGTGAGTTCCACACCTTGACTTGCGACCTTCTCGGGAATGTATTGATACCGGAATTTTTCTGGGTTGATGTGCTACCTTGATAGTTATGTGCAGTCAGGGGACCGATCATTGAGAACCTTTGTGGAAACATCCCTCTCTAGTGATGACAGTGGCAGACCACATTTGTTGGCAAACCCACTCGCATCCGAGGGCCCACTGGGAACTCGCATAGGATGGCATGGTTCTCTCATAGGAATTCGGTTAAAGCAAACTGATCGTATGACGATAGTATTGTACCCTTCGGGATGAATGTACTATTGTTTCTCGACTCAGTGCTTGAAGTTGGAGACTTGTGAGGGATGCTTGTTCTTTCCGGACTCAACTGAGACCTCCCTGAGTAGTACATAATGCCAAACCGATTCCATGATTTGGTCATGAGCCATTTCTCGGAAATGGTGAACGTATTATTGCTATTCGGCCTCGAGAGTCCGTGATATTTGACCCGAGTAGCACACCCGTGAGATTGGGAGGGGTTTACAGGTTTGCAGGAACCCTAATACCTTCAGCATACCCACTTTGCCTTTGGTTCAGTTTTGTGATCTGGAATTCTGTTCTTAAGATATGGACCCCGGATCAGAGGGATGATTATTGTGATATCTGGATTTTGAGACCTGGCACCGACACCTGATTATATGATTGAAACATCACAGACACTTCACTGATCACATGCCTTGTCTTGCATAAGCATCATAGCATCATTAATCATTTTGTGTTCTTTTTATTCTCAGGGTTCATTACTTCCTAGGTCCTGGTCATATTTGCTACTTCAGCATGGAGATTCCGAGGAAGAGAAATGTTCATTATACTTTCCCGCAGCCAGAGACAGAGAGTGTTCAGGGTTTGATTAGCTTGATGGGTGACCGAGTCCTTGATGATTTCAGGAAAGAGTATGGCAAGATACTGAATTATGTGAGCAAGCCCACAGTCGACCAGAAAGATAGCTTGCATTCTTTGTTGCAGTTCTATGATCCACAGCTGAGGGTCTTTGTTTTTCCTGATTACATCCTGGCACCTACATTAGAGGAGGTTTCTAGCATGCTGAGTGTTCCTGTTAAGGAGGGTGTACCTTATTATGTTTCAGAGAGAATCCCTTCTCATGAGGATATCACTATTGTCTGTCATTTGAGTATGCCTAGACTCAAGATGGGATTAGAGGCTGGCCAAAGTAAAGGGATCCCTTTGGACTTTCTTGTTGCAGAGGCACGTGTCATGGCGTCGGAAAAGAAGTGGGCAAACTTCAAAGCACTGTTAGCCATGATAGTATATGGAACCAGTTTGTTTCCAGGAGAGAAAGGGCTAATTAACATGGAGGCCATCACCATCTTCGTCAAGAGAAATCCTGTTCCTACATTGCTAGCTGACTTTTATTATGGAGTTCACCACAGAAATGAAAAGAGGAAGGGATTTGTAAATTGTTGTGCTCCCATATTCGCTGATTGGTTTGTAAGGCAACTCCCTAAATCAGGACCCTTTCAGGATCTGAAACAATCTTGGAAGTGGTCCAAAAGATTAATGGGCTTAACCTCAGCTGACATTGCTTGGGGATGCAACAGAGATTTGGTGGGCAAAGAAATGTTGGTTAGTTGTGGTAGCTTTCCAAATGTGCCTTTGATGGGAAGGAAAGGTGGGATTAGTTACAATCCTATCTTGTCCAGGAAACAGTTCGGCTATCCTTTAAGAGACGTACCTTTGATCGACGATGCAAATGAGTCCTTATATTTTCCAGCAGAGGGGAACTCCAAAATGAGCATGCTAGCATCCCAAGCTTGGGAAGTTAGGGTGATGAAAGGAAAGAAAGAATTTGGAAGAGTAGATCCTAATACCTATGATCCTTTTGCCAGCTGGCTGGAGGATCGTGTGAAGACTCATCTTCTACCATTTTCTAGAGAGACACCTCTCTACCCTAAAGAGGTAACACCAAGGACTTCCGTACCTTTGGAGGAATATCAGAAGTTAGAAGCTTTGGTTAAGCAACTTAGGGTTGAAAATCAAGAGGCTCTAAATTCTTGTCAAAAGCTGATGATCCAGAACCACCGATTAGAAGATAGAGTTGTACAAGCCGAGGAAATAGTCCGTCTTAAGCAGAAGGACTTTGAAGATAGAGAGCTCTACTTCCTAAAGAAAGGTTTAGCTGAGACTCACAAGACGGCCCAGCGCCGAAGAGAGAAGAAAGATCTTAGTGAAGCCAATGAAGTTGTTACCTTATGGCAGGAGAAATGGGACGAAAATTTGAAGAAACAAAAGGAGTTAGACGCCAAACACAAGCAGGAAATCAAAAGTCTTCAGGATTCTTTGGATGGGCAAAAAGAACTCCTCAGGAAGGCTTATTATCAAGAGAAGGACCGTCTCCAGCTCGTAGCAGAAAGCCAGCAGGCACTGAAGGAAGCTCAAAAGGAAATTGAAGACTTTAAGTTGAAAGCTGATGTGAAAAGGTCGAAGGCCGAGTCGAGTCAAAGTCAGGAGAATGAGGCATCATTCCTACAGCAGATCGAGGGGTTCACGCTTCTTCTGATACGAGGGATCTCCTCATCCAGAAGCTCATCCAGGAACCCGGTCATCCAGATGTAGTTCAGCTGTTCCAGAGCGTCAAACGCCTTAGCTGGAGATTGAAAGATATAGAGTTCCCTAGGGTTTAATTTCATGTTATTGTACTTGGATTACCCACAGGCTTGTTGTGGGATTCCCTATATTTGATGTACTTTTGTTATTGTGGTTGGCACCCTTCGGGGACTTTGTATTTTCAAACTCCAGTTTTTATGATTGATTTGTTCTGGATTTCTTGTTCGTTATTTGCACCGACACGGGGTAATGAGCACCAACTCTTCACGGCTGTCACTATATTCGAGTATTACTTGGGTCTTCTTCCCAATTCTTATCTTCTTAATTCCAGGACCGGACACAGGAAAATACTCGGGAATAAAAGGAACACATTGCATTGCATACGCATCATTTGCATTTTGTCTTTTCCTTTGCAGGTTTTCCTTCGAGATGTTTAATTTATCTGTGTTCAACAGGCAAAGATTGCGAGAGCCGCCAAGACCCGGTACCTACGACAAAATATCCCTCATCGGTACGCGACCCGCAGCAATCAAAGAACAGCAATGGACGCCATGCAGACAGAACTCAATGAAGTCCGTACCAAGATGGCAGAATTTATGACCCTGATGCAAGGGATGGCCCAGGGGCAGCAGGAGCTGAGAAATGCAATTCAAGGGTTAACTCCTCCTAATACTAATGCTCAGGCAACCACTTCCGGCGGGCTAGGGGCTCCTCCCAACACTAACAACGGCTCAGGTGGACCTCATGTTCCAGATCCAGCTATGGCTACGTATGTTCCTGTGCACGACAGGCAGGAAGACCAATTCCAGTACTTCAATAACGATATGGGTTTCGGCGGTGATGGAAATCTCAATGACTTCTTGGTGCTTGCGGAGAAGGTCAAGGCCTTAGAGTGCAAAGACACTTTGGGAATTGACGTGTCAGACATGGGTTTAGTACCTGGGGTGGTCATTCCACACAAGTTCAGGCCACCAGCATTTGATAAATACAACGGCAGCTCTTGCCCGAAAACTCACCTACAGGCCTTCTACAGGAAGATCGCGGCCCACACGCGAGACGAGAAACTCTGGATGTACTATTTCCAGGATAGCCTCTCTGGAGGGTCCTTGGAGTGGTACATGAAGTTGGAAAGGAGCTCTATTAGAAGCTGGAAGGATTTGGGAGAGGCCTTCCTCAGACAATATCAATACAACATTGACATGGCACCTAGCCGTACTCAGCTTCAAAGCTTGACGCAGAGGAGCTCGGAGAGCTTCAAAGACTATGCACAAAGGTGGCGTGAGGTGGCCGCCCGAGTGCAACCACCTTTATTGGAAAGAGAGATGGTCGACCTATTCCTGAATACCCTCCCAGGGCATTTCATGGAAAGGTTGGCTGGTTGTTCCTCAAGTGGTTTCTCGGACATTATCTTGACTGGAGAAAGAATTGAAAGTTGGCTCAAACAGGGGAAAATTCAGAATGGAAACGCTTCGGTGTCTGGTATCAAGAAACCCTTTGTGAAAAGGAGGGAAGGAGAAACAGGTGCAGTATACGCACAGAAGGGAGTGATTAACCGAGGGTATTATCAGCAAGTGGCACCTGTCACTATTTCAACTCCGCCCGTCCATCAGCAGGTCCAGCCTCCACAGCCGCAACGCTCACAGGGGTATCAGCCAAGAGCCCCTCGTCCGTACTACTCTCAGAGGATGAAGGATAGACATATTGAAGCTCCACAAATGTCTTACTCCCAACTTTTGAAGAATCTCCTGCAGCTTCAAATGATTCAGCTCCGGACCTTGCAACCTCCGAAGCCAGGCCAAATTCCTGAGGGTTATGACTTAAATGCTAGATGCGAGTTTCATTCTGGAGCTCCCGGCCATAGTACTGAGAATTGTAAAGCATTGAAGCATGTTGTTCAGGACTTGTTGGATTCTAAAGCGATCAATTTCGCTCCCTCTCCTAATGTGCTGCAAAATCCCATGCCTCCTCATAGGGGCACGGTTGGTGCAATTGGTGAAGGGGAGAAATTGAATTTGGTGGATGATGTAGATGACTTGCAGACTTCATTGGTTGCTATCAAGGTTTGCTTGTTGAAGAAAGGCATTTTCCCTGGATGCGAGGAGGATTGTTCAGAATGTACTGAGGCTACCAACGGTTGTAAACGGTTGAAGGCTGGAATCCAAGGCATGATTGACGAAGGAGTGCTGCAATTTGACAAGATCATAAAAGAAAGTGAAGTCTCCACAGTGACTATCTTTTATGATCCATCCCAAGTTCCTTCACGTGCCAGAGCGGCACCAATAACTATTACCACTGCTGGACCCATAATGTACCAAAGTGACAGAGCTGTTCCTTGGAATTATGGTGGCGAAGTGTACTGCAACGGCCAGAAGCAGGAGTTAGCCACGACTAGTATAACCCCAGCTCAAGTAGAAAATGTTGGAGTAGGGGGTTTTACTCGAAGTGGAAGATTGTTTGCGCCGGAAACACTGAGAAACAATGCGATACCACCCAGAGATACTGCCGAAGCCCAAGCTAGAGCCAGAGGGAAGCAACCAGTAGTTGCCAATGATCCAACGCCATCAACTGATCCAGACCTCACCTTTGATAAAGAAGCCGAAGAATTCCTGAGGATCATCAAGAATAGTGACTACAAGATCGTGGACCATCTGCAACAGACGCCGTCGAAGATCTCCATCTTGTCCTTGCTTATGTGTTCCGACTCTCACAGGAAAGCTCTCCTGAATATTCTGAACAAGGCATACGTGCCTCAGGATATTTCTGTAAACCAGTTAGAAACGGTTGTGTCCAGCGTCAATGCCAGTCATGGATTGGGTTTCACAGACTTGGATTTGACTTCTGATGGGCGTGCTCACAATCGGGCACTGCATATCTCTCTGGAATGTAAGGGTGCAGTACTCTCCCACGTGCTGGTAGATACTGGATCATCTCTGAACGTCTTTCCTAAGAAAGCATTGATGAAACTGGACTATGACGGAGTGGTTCTAAAGCCCAGTGATCTAGTAGTTCGAGCATTCGATGGATCAAGAAGATCGGTGTTTGGAGAGGTGGAGTTACCTATCAAAGTAGGTCCACAGGTCTTCAATACCACGTTCTACGTGATGGATATCCAACCTGCGTATAGTTGTTTACTTGGAAGACCTTGGATACATTCGGCAGGAGCGGTATCTTCTACACTCCATCAGAAGCTAAAGTTTATATGGGAGGGTCAGATTGTGATTGTCAGTGGGGAAGAAGATATCTTCGTTAGTCATCTCGCTTCGTTCAAATACGTGGAGATGGATGGCGAAATAGTCGAAACCCCATGTCAAGCTTTTGAGCCTTTGAAGTCTGAGCAAGCATCCGCCGTAGCAACTTCTCCTGAAGTGCCGAAGAAGGGGGTGTCTATATCCTCTTATAAACAAGCGCTTGAATTGGTCGAATCTGGAATACGAGAAGGCTGGGGCAGTCCGGTAGAAGTGCCAGAGAAGAAAGACATGTTCGGGATTGGCTATCACCCTGGAAGATCTTCGTCTGGAACAAGTGCTAAAGGTTGTCAGAGCCCGATTACTTTCACAAGTGCGGGAGTGGTAGACTACGAAAACATCAGTGCTGTACAGGATGACATTGTCGATAGTGATTGTGACTTGGATGAATGGATCAGGCCTGCCGCTCCAGGAACTCAGCTTAGCAACTGGACATCGGAAAGGCTTATTTCGGTCACCTCTTTCGAAGAGTAATGATGTTTTGTTTCTATTTTTCCTGTATTAAAGCACTATGTCTGGCCCGAGGCATAGTGGCTCTTTGTAAGGGTTCATTTGTTCATTAACACAATCATAAATAAAATTGACGTTTCACATTCATTCATGTTGTTCTCTGTCTTTCGTTTTTACTTTTGTTTTTCAAAAAGAAAGAAAAGTTTTAAAATGGCAATGTTTCTCATTTTCTCAAGTTGTTGCTAAAGCCTTGCATGAATCATCATTCATGCAGGTGCTCGTCACCAGATCTTATCAATGACGACCCTGTTATGGCTGAGTATGACTTCGACAATCCAATTTATCAAGCCGATGAGGAAGGTGAAGAAGATTGCGATTTACCCGAAGAATTGGCCAGATTGCTTAAACAGGAGGAGAAGATGATTCAGCCGCACGAAGAAGATGTCGAAGTGATAAACCTGGGTACTGAAGAAGACAAGAAAGAAGTCAAGATCGGAGCTGCATTAGAAGAATCTGTCAAGACTCGTTTGATGGCTATGCTTCGAGAATACGTTGACGTCTTCGCATGGTCTTACCAAGATATGCCTGGTTTAGACACTGACATTGTGGTACACAAGCTACCTCTCAGAGCAGATTGTCCTCCGGTAAAGCAGAAGTTGAGGCGCACGCGTCCAGACATGGCAATTAAAATAAAAGAAGAAGTACAAAAACAGTTTGATGCTGGCTTCTTGGCCGTGACCAGTTATCCTCCGTGGGTTGCTAACATCGTGTCGGTCCCTAAGAAAGATGGCAAAGTCAGGATGTGTGTGGACTACAGGGATTTGAACAGGGCTAGCCCCAAAGATGACTTCCCTCTACCTCACATAGATGTACTTGTCGATAATACTGCTCAGTTTTCCGTGTTCTCTTTCATGGACAGATTCTCAGGCTATAATCAGAGCAAGATGGCTCCCGAGGACATGGAAAAGACAACTTTCATCACTCCTTGGGGCACCTTTTGTTACAAGGTCATGCCATTTGGTTTAAAGAATGCAGGAGCTACCTATCAAAGGGCAATGGTGACATTGTTCCATGACATGATCCATCATGAAATTGAGGTTTATGTTGATGACATGATAGCAAAATCCCAAACAGAGGAAGAGCACTTGGTTAATCTAGCAAAATTGTTTGACAGGCTTCGAAAGTTCAGACTGAGGTTGAATCCGAATAAGTGTACCTTCGGGGTTCGTTCTGGCAAGTTACTCGGTTTCATCGTTAGTGAACGAGGAATTGAGGTTGATCCAGCCAAGGTGAAAGCTATCCAAGAAATGCCTGAGCCGAAGACTGAAAAGCAAGTGTGTGGGTTCTTGGGGAGACTAAACTACATTGCACGGTTTATTTCTCACCTGAAGGCCACGTGCGAGCCCATCTTTAAGCTTCTGAGGAAGAATCAGGCCATTAAATGGAACGAAGACTGTCAGCAGGCCTTTGACCGAATTAAAGAGTACCTGTTGGAACCACCAATTCTTATGCCTCCAGTGCCAGGGAGACCTCTGATTATGTATCTTACTGTGCTCGAAGGATCGATGGGATGTATGCTGGGTCAGCAGGACGAGTCTGGTCGAAAAGAGCATGCCATTTATTACCTTAGCAAAAAGTTTACCAATTGTGAGACGCGATACTCACTACTCGAGAAAACTTGTTGCGCTTTGGCATGGGCTGCTCGCCGACTAAGACAGTACATGCTGACACACACTACTCTCTTAATTTCCAAGATGGATCCTGTGAAATACATTTTTGAGAAGCCGGCCTTGACTGGAAGAGTGGCCCGTTGGCAGATGATACTCACGGAATATGATATACAATACAATTCGCAAAAAGCGATCAAGGGGAGTGTTTTGTCAGAATACTTGGCTCAGCAGCCGATCGATGATTATCAACCCATGAGGTTTGAGTTTCTGGATGAGGACATCATGTTCCTCAAGTCTAAAGACTACGAAGAACCACTTCCGGAGGAGGGGCCCGACCCCGAATCCAAATGGAGGTTGATGTTTGACGGGGCTGTAAACATGAATGGGAGTGGAGTAGGTGCTGTTATTATCTCGCCAGAAGGGGTCCACACACCTCTAGCCGCTCGGTTGACCTTCGAGTGCACTAACAATGAGGCAGAGTATGAAGCGTGTATCATGGGGATCGAAGAGGCAATAGACTTGCGAGTCAAGAACCTTGAGATCTTTGGAGATTCTGCTTTGGTGGTAAATCAAGTCAATGGCAAATGGCTAGTTCATCAAGCTCGTTTGATTCCTTACCGAGATTATGTCAGGAGGCTGTTAACTTTCTTTACTAAATTCAAGCTGAGCTATGTTCCTAGAGACGAAAACCAGTTCGCTGACGCTCTCGCAACTTTGTCGTCCATGGTTAAAGTTTGTCGAGAAAATTTCGTACCTCGAATTTCGATCTCCAGGCTTGAAAGACCTGCTTATGTCTTTGTAGTTGGTGATGGTGAAGATAACAAGCCTTGGTACCACGACATCAGACAATTCCTGAAGGCTCAAGAATACCCGGCTGGGGCATCTAGTAAGGATAAGAAAACTCTTAGAAGACTGGCAGGAGGTTTCTTCTTGAATCAAGATGGTGTGTTGTACAAACGGAACTTTGACATGGTGCTGATCCGATGTGTGGACAGACACGAGGCAGACTTGTTAATGCAGGAGGTTCACGAAGGTTCCTTTGGTACCCATGTTGGAGGACATGCCATGGCCAAGAAATTATTGAGATCGGGATACTATTGGATTACCATGGAATCTGATTGTTGTAAATACTCCCGCAAATGCCATAAGTGTCAAATTTATGCCGACAAGGTCCATGTGCCTCCGAATCCGTTGAGTGTCATGTCTTCACCATGGCCGTTCGCTATGTGGGGCATCGATATGATTGGCAAGATTGAGCCAACAACTTCTAATGGTCATCGCTTCATCCTAGTTGCTATTGATTATTTCACGAAGTGGGTTGAAGCAGCTTCCTACACCAATGTTACTAAACAAGTGGTCGCTCGATTTATCAAGCGGGACATCATCTGCCGGTATGGAGTCCCTGAAAGGATCATTACTGATAATGGTTCTAACCTCAACAACAAGATGGTGGCTGACTTGTGTCGAGACTTCAAAATAGAACACCACAACTCTTCTCCATATCGTCCGAAGATGAATGGCGCCGTCGAGGCGGCTAATAAAAACATCAAGAAGATTGTTCAGAAGATGGTTGTGACGTACAAAGATTGGCACGAGATGTTACCATTCGCGTTGCATGGGTACAGAATATCAGTGCGCACTTCAACTGGGGCAACTCCATTCTCATTGGTGTATGGTATGGAGGCATTCCTACCAATTGAAGTAGAAATCCCCTCATTGAGATTGATGATGGATGTCAAGATAGATGAAGCTGAATGGCTCCGATCCAGATATAATCAATTGAGCCTCATTGAAGAAAAGCGTCTAGCAGCTGTATGCCATGGACAGTTGTATCAACGACGAATGAAGCAAGCTTTTGACAAGAAGGTGCGACCACAGAGGTACATGCCAGGAGATTTAGTGTTGAAAAGGATTCTTCCTCCTCTCAACGATCACAGGGGCAAGTGGACACCCAACTATGAAGGACCGTTCGTGGTTAAAAAGGTTTTCTCAGGCGGAGCCTTAATGCTGACAACCATGGACGGAGAAGACTTTCCATCCCCTATCAACGCAGACGCAGTAAGAAAATACTTCGTGTAAAAAGGACCCGCTGGATAAAAACAGAATAATAATCCAGGCAAAAAATGGGCATCCCGGCGAGCCAAAAACAGAATAAAAGGCTCGGGCAAAAGTTAGGGAAATCTTGAAAAAAGAATGTATACCCGCTGAATTGAAAAGCCACATCGGACAACTCAGGCAAAAAAGGGTATCCCGGTGGATTGAAAACCTGAAAGGGCGATCCACGCAAAAGAGGGATTAACACGAACGACTGCAATCTGCGAGATCCATGACCTACCTACAGTTGAGGCTATCCTAAGGGTTGAAGATCAGTTCATTTACTTTTCCTCAAGAGGCAGAGCGAGCGGAGCGTCTTGAAGACATACGAGTCATAACTGGGTTGAGACTTGATGAGATTCACTTCTCACATTGCCAATAGGGTAGTTTGTTTTTCTTTTAGTTGTTCCCTCATTCCAGGGAACTGCTTCCTTTGTATTGCCTATTCAGGGCCACCTTTCCAAATCAATAAGAATTCAACTTCAGTCAATTGACTATTTTGCTTCTTTGTTTTTACTTTTTTCGTCTAGCATTGATTGATTGTGAAAACGTCTAGCAAATGGTAACTTGCATTGTGTTATGAACATTTGAATGCTTTTCTAACTCGTGCAGGAGAATAGAAACATTTAATATAACTCTGAAAGGGTGTAGAGATACCTACACAATGATTCATGCTATGAGCCTGGGGCAAGCAGGTCCCAAACTAATTCTCTATGTTGCAGGTACTATCGTTTGTGTTCATGCAGGTACAGGTACTGAGGTTGCTAACAAAGCTAACAACTATTATCCAAGATGGGCATTCCCTTTTGTTTGAACAGAAACAAGTATCTCCCAGGGTGTTTCCAATCATCCCCAGCCATGTGGGAGTTGAAATTTCACCCAGCAAGATAGCAGAGAGTGGGTGTCGTCCCCAAGCAGAAGTCTCCTTTCAGACAGGGGCAATTCTTAACAGTATAAGGAGTGTTGGCCTCCCCAGCAGTTGCTTCCTCAGCGGTGTCACGCCTTTGGGGTCCTAGGAAGTCCTCACTTCCCCATCAGAGTTCAAGAAGGGTCCGTCTCCAGCAGGGTCTTGGCGCTCCAATCTCAAAGTCCAATTTATTTTTGGCAGTGGCGGCTATTCAGAGCCAGTGAATTATTAACGACTTTCCCCGCAGAGTTGTTTCCTCCTCCTCAGGATGAACCAGATCAATGCAGTGATCATCGTTTCTCCCCAGCCAAGTTATCCGGGATACCTGCAGTCTCCTTATCAGGAGATCTCCTTTGCATTGTCATTCGCATAATCATCATTGCGTCTGCATCCTCCAAAGCGTAGCATTTCCATCGTCATGGAGCATTACGCTATAAATTTAAACATATGCATGCCAGCATGGGCCAGTTTTGAGGTATGTTACATAAGGCCCGTTACATCTCCAATCAGATTGAAGTGTTACCCACAGAAGGCAACTTCATCCCCCAGGGTGGATGCGTCCACCAAGTCTTGTTGTGATCCCCAGTTGAGTCTTGTTTCGGTACAACAGTCTCATTCTTTCGCGTCTCCGTTTCAGTACAACGGTCGCGTCTCAGGTTATCATTTAAGTACAATGATCCTGCTTGTTCGGGCTCTCGTTTAAGTACAACGATCCCATTCCTTTCGAGTCTCCATTTAAGTACAATGGTCTCGCCTTTGAGTATTGTTTCAGTACAACAATCTCATTTTCTTGTGTCTCCGTTTCAGTACAACGGTTGCGTCTTGGGCTCTCGTTTAAGTACAACGATCCCGTTCCTTTCGAGTCTCCATTTAAGTACAATGGTCTCGTCTTTGAGTATTGTTTCAGTACAACAGTCTCATTTTCTCGCGTCTCCGTTTCAGTACAACGGTTGCGTCTTGGGCTCTCGTTTAAGTACAACGATCCCGTTCCTTTCGAGTTTCCATTTAAGTACAATGGTCTCGTGTTTGAGTCTTGTTTCAGTACAACAAACTCAATCTTTTCGTGTCTCCGTTTCAGTACAACGGTCACGTTTCAGGCTCTCGTTTAAGTACAACGATCCCATTCCTTTCGAGTCTCCATTTAAGTACAATGGTCTCGCCTTTGAGTATTGTTTCAGTACAACAATCTCATTTTCTCGTGTCTCCGTTTCAGTACAACGGTCACGTTTCGGGCTCTCATTTAAGTACAACGATCCCATTCCTTTCGAGTCTCCATTTAAGTACAATGGTCTCGTCTGTGAGTCTTGTTTCAGTACAATAATCTCATTTCCTCGTGTCTCCGTTTCAGTACAACGATCACGTTTCGGGTTATCATTTAAGTACAATGATCCCGTTCCATCTCGTCCTATTTTCTTTTTGTGTTTGGTTATCAGTCGAGGCTGGTATACCTTTGCGTCTCCATTCGAGGATGGTTTCGTGCTAGATCCGGGGATCTTTTGAGTTGTCATTCGATGACGGCAATCTTCCCAGCATATTTCCACCTGGTTCTGTTATCGCTACCTATTCAGAGGTCAAAATCAAAAATATAAATAAATAAATGGGCAGATGGCATTTCCATTACCCTCAATGTGCAAATTTTCAGGTTTTATTCGAGTATTCAATCACTCCCTGCCTTGAACGTATAAAAGCCGTTGCAATTATTCGTTCAGGCTTGCAGATGATTGAATAGGGGCAGCTGTAATACCTCAAAATTTGCCCTCATATTCATTCCCTCTATTGGTGTATCACTTCGCACTCATCTGCATTTCTCACCAGGTCATTAACATCATATTATTGTAGCTTTTGTAAATATTGTGTGGAAGCCCCTCTATGTTGATGTATTGGAATAGTAATAGGATTGATTTTGAATGTTGGAAGTATCCCTGGTGCAGGGGAATTTTTCTGCAATCCTGCAGAGCTCGCTAAGCGAGACCTGTAGGTTGCAGAAAAATTCCCTTTTTTTTAATTATTTCAAAGCCTTGGGATGCTTTCTTTGTTTTTAGTAGGGATTTTAAAAAAAGTTGCCACTGGTTTTAGGCTTCTAATAGAACTTGTTTGCGCATTTTTGTTTGTTGTTCCATGTTGTGTCTCAGATGTCTGGTAGGTCAAAGAGAGGGAGAACTTCGTCATATGTTGTCCCTGCTTCTTCGAGGGGTCGTTCAGCCTACGATGGACAAAGATTTATGAGTTTGGAACATCAAGCATGTTACGTGTTATTGGAAAAAAGAGTTGTGTGGCCGGATAGGCTTGTGAGATTGAGCCCGACTGGGCATTACTGCTTTATTGAGAGGCGTTTGGAGGACAACGACTTTGATGTGTTGTGTGAGCCCCATCCTGAGTTCCATTTGGAAGTGTTTATGAAATTCTTTGCGAACGTCCTTCTAACTAGTGCTGAAGATGAACCATTTGCTTATAAAACCTGGGTGAGGGTTAAGGTCATTGATTTCTCTCGGGACAACATTTGTCGCTATTTGGGAAGTAATGTTCAGTTGGATGACCATGGCCTGTGTGATTTTGGAAGAATGAGATCCAGACGGAACTAGGATATTAATGAGATCATGAGGTTTATTTGTGAGGGGGTCGTACTTTTGAGGTGGGATCCACAGAAGCACATGTTTGTTTCAAGAGGGGAGCTCTGAAGAGCAAAGCTCAGGTATTCATGGTTGTTGTCTTACACAACCTAGTTCCTCGAAGCCACACATCGGACATCACTATTGAGGTGGTTGCACTCCTTTATTGCATCTTATCCAGGAAGACTATTGACCTTGCACGGATTGTTTCATATGATTTCTGCAGGATTGCCACGAGTAGTACTGTGTATGGTTCGAGAGTTTCCTGCCGAATCACTCACCCGGGGTTAGTTATGGCCCTATGCAAGGCAGCTGACGTTACACTTCCCTCTCTTGGGAATGTGAAGTTAGGCGTCCTGGATGACAAGTTTGCTGTTAGATTTTGTGAGCCTCTTGTTGTTGTTCCTCTTGTTGCTTTTGCACCTCTTACTGGAGGCATTCCATTTGGTAGGGGAAGCAGTGTGGATCCGAATGCATCTGCCAACTGGGCAATGCATGATTCTTACCACCGTTCCCTCTCTTTCATTTATGAGTCTATGCTTCAACTGCAGTTTCAGATCAGGGAGCCTCAGGCGGACCACTCATTGCGCTCCATGGACGAGTTCAGAGCCTATTCTGCTTGGCCCGGAGACATGCCTAGTTCCTCGGGGGGAGCAGGTCCTAGTGCAGTTGCTGATGATGTTGCTGATGATGTTGATGATGATGCTAATGATTTTGATGTTGATGACAATTCTAGCTCTTTTGAATGATGATCGGACGGTTTGATCGTCCCTTTTTATTTGCTGTTTTTGATTATGTTAGCATGTTATTAGGGTGTTTATGTAGTTTCTTTTGATGTTTACCTGGATATTGTTGGTTAACATCCGTTTTGGTGTGTTTTTGATATTTTGGAATTGTAAGTCACCTTCCGGGCAGATGGTGCAATTTTGTTTCTTTAACACTTATCGTAGTTAACATCCGAGCGAATTCTTTTGTTTCTAATATTTTGTGGTTCAAAAGGTTCAAAAAAAATTGTGTTTGTTCTTGATTTTTAAGGTGGTATTATTGAGGAAGTAAGTGCTATTTTGTTTATCTAAGCAATTTGTGTTTCACCTCTCTTTGATAGTGATGATATAATTCCTTAAGTTTGCGCGAAAAAGGTATTACGTTCGTGCTTTATAGAAAATAACATGTGCATGAACTATTTACTTTCCGCAAATTTCAAGCTTTATTCATTTTGCATAAGTGTTCATATGAGAATCATTTAGGACAAACCACAAAGTGAGTGACCTCCATTGTTCACAAATAATAGTGTTTATGTAATTGTTGTGAACTCGTGCGATTCATGCTTGTATCTTGTTTTCTTTGGTCAAATTTTGGAAACTTGAAAATGATCTAGGCATTGTTTCTTATTTGAGAAAAACCATCCATTTCTTTAGGCTTTAGTTACCCGGTGAGTAGTGTGAGAATTTGCTAACCAATTTTGAGCCTTCACATAATTAAAATGAATCATAAGCAAGAGTCGGTAAATTTATCGAGTTACCATCCTTTGGTAATCCTTGTAGTGATAATGAAAAGAAAAATACATTATGATTCATTCTAGTTTGATTTTTTTGTATACACTTTACCCCTTTTATTTGAACATACTTTTTGAAGAACATAGTCATGTATTACTGTTTGATGTAAAAGTTGGGGAGAGTTGTTTGTGTGAAAAAGAATGGTTGGAATTGGTGCCTCTTTTGGAAAGAAAATAAAAGAAAAACTGAAATGAGATTTGTAATAATTTGGCACACACACACACACACACACACACACACACACACACACACACACACACACACACACACACACACACACACACACACACACACACACACACACACACACACACACACACACACACACACACACACATATATATATATATATATATATATATATATATATATATATATATAGAGAAGAAAAGTGTGGAAAGGAGGAGTTAGGAAAAATTGAGAAATTTATTGGTTGATTTTAATTTGGCATGTTTTTCATTTTTCTAAAATCTTTGAAAACCATTTTGAAACATTGGCCTTTATATATATATATATATATATATATATATATATATATATATATATATATATATATATATATATATATATATATATATATATATATATATATATATATATATATCTTTTTCTTGGTAACTCTTGTCCCATTACAACATTGAAAAGTCCTTGAGATCTTTGTTTCCTTGATTTTCTTTTTGAATTGGTTTGATACTTGCATGAATTTTTCCGGATGCTAACACAATTACACATGAGAGTGATTTGTCCCTTGTGGATATTAAGATTGACTTAGTTAAGTGATTAGATGATTCTTGTTTGAACATTTTATTGCTTATGTTGTTTGCTTGTCATTTGTGTTTAAAAGTTAGTTCATGATCATGTTGTGATTCTTTGCAAGGCCGGACATTACTGTAATACCTCAAAATTTGCCCTCATATTCATTCCCTCTACTGGTGTATCACTTCGCACTCATCTGCATTTCTCACCAGGTCATTAACATCATATTAGCGCATTTCATGGATTCATAAGGCATGTGATCAGGGCTCGAGGAAATTAGGGTTTCATACCTTATCCGTATCCGTCAGGGATTGAATTGATAGAAAGTATTCACCTGACAATGATTCCACTTCAAATGCGGTTGTTCAGTTGTGTTTCAATTTAGACGGGAGTTTGACCTAATTCCAGTCAAACTATCAAAAGATTACTGCAACTGCCAGATTATTTGGGTCAATGGTTTATTTCTTGGACAGTGCATAGTCAAAGTTCAGGTTGTCGTGTGCTGAAATTCATCAGTTTATCGAATAGTGCTTTGTGGGAAGTTGGGCTCGAATCTGCAGTTTATCAGTGATTCATCTGGATTTGAATGGTCACGGTCCGTTTCAGACAATTCAGAGAGTTGTGACTAATCGGGAAAATTATTTAGTGGCTCAGAAGTGGGTGTGTTTATAGACTTGTGGAAAGAACTCAAAATGGGTTTTGAAAAAAATCAAGATTTCATTCATTGCTTTGTTATGAACCACTCCTGATTATTCCTTTCCATTCCCACCTTTCTATTTCAATACGTTTCCATCAATCCATCTTCAGTTTCAGTTTATTCATATATCCGTTCATTTTTTAATCCATTGTATTAATCAAATAATCATTTCATTTTCTAGAGGCCCAACCAGTCATCTAAACTTTTGTTTTTGCACATATTCATTTCCATTTTTTTAACCCAAGGATTATTTCTTTTTGTACTTGTTTTAGTTCTCATTACAAGGAAATATGAGTATCATTATTCTTTTGGCCCAATCCTTTGTAAGTCCATTACACATTTTCAAATCGTTTGTAGAGTTCATTTCCAATTCCATTTTCTTTCTTTAATGCGTTTCCAAACTTCGTCCATATTTTAGGCCCATCACTTGTTCTCATTAGCAACTAAATCATCACAATAGTTCTTTTATATATTTTGTTTTAGTTTAAGATTCTTACATGATTCTTACCAAGGAGGTTGGTTTAATATTCATGGCTAATAAAAAAAAAAACAATTATGATGCTCAGCAGTTCAAGTTTAAGTCCCGAGAATTCTAAATTGTGAGTGTTATTGAGGTTGAAGTACCAGCTCTTGCAAATTCAAGTGCAGCTGGAGCATTTTCCAAATAGAAAGAACTTTCTTTTGAAGGAAAAAATCATTTGATTCCCTCTAGCAAAGGCGTTTTTCAGGCTTGCAGTTTTTACTTCACAAGGTTCAAAGTTATGTAAAAAAATTTCATACAAGAAGTTCATACAAAAAGTTCATCCTAAAGTTCTAAAAATTCATCAAAATGATATACACAAAGGAGAGTATTGATGCATTTATTTGCTGTCAAAACTCGGAACTTTCTTGGCATGGTGAGTGTTTCGAAACTACCAGCTACCGCTTCTACTAATGCTTCAAAGTAAGACAGTTTCCGTATGTAAGCTGCAAACTTTTGGCATCCTTTGTGCTCCATGAGAACTCCAACCGCAGCATGTAGTCATAAAAGAAAAATGAGTTAGAAAAAACCTCCATTCGCGATGCAAGTGATGAAGATTAAAGCAGGACTCAAGTCAGTTACCAATTGATAGAAGATTGAAGGAAAAGTCAGGTGAGAGGATCGGGAGAGGAAAGGCTAGATGTTATGTGTGACCCACCTGAAGATTTAATTGCCGTGCAAAGCCAATGCGAAGAGCTTGCTGGATCTGCTTCATCCAGTTCAAGTCCACAATGGGACTCATTCATTTTTCCTCCAAAAAACCGGAAGTCTGCATAATGAAGAAGTCAGTTACAAGTTTCAAATCATTAACTAATTCTAACAGAAATTAAGACTTGCCTAACTAACTTTTTTCAGCTGGATCTCTTTCCGTAATTCGTTTTTTCACTACTCAATTCTTTCACATGCACATCATACGATGAGTTTCAATAATGTTCATAACAGAATCAATAACTAACTGAATTCACAATAGTTCATAACAGAATTGCAACTGAATTCGTAACTGAATTCACCTGAGAAATTCCAGAAGGATCCGGAAAGATCCAGAAGAGTGATTCTCTATAAATCAGAAGCACCTTCTTCATTTAATCTTCTTCACCATTTTTTCTTCTCTCAATCTTTTTCCACTCTTATCATCCTTTTTCTTCAATCCAAGCTTTCCTCAATCTTCACCATCACCTTCATCAAGCTGTGTCAATCTTCTCCCCTTCATCATCATCAACCTGTGATCCATAAAAAGAACCCTTATCAATTCATTTCCACCAACCTTCACATTATCTTCATCACTGATTCAATATCATTGGTCCAAGAACCAAAATCTTCCATGGTAACCTTCATTAACATCAGCATAATGGCAATATCCGCAACCAAAACCAAAGATTCATCAACTCAACAACTCTGAAACGATTCAGAGACAATTCATCAACAATGGAATTACAAAGCACTCTGTAATCAGAAGAATTTGAAGCGAGATGAGTTGCTTTACCTGAATAATGTTGCCGATTCGAAATCACTCTCGTCTTCAACATAAGAAGCACGGTTCAGCACTGATGAGCCCGTAAACATTCAGTAATCCACAAATCGCTTCGACCTTCGTCAAACATTTGTGGTTGCATCTGCAAGTTTCAGGATTACAGCCACAATTCAACAACACAGTTTCCTCAAATTCGTCAGCAACAATACAAGTTTATCAAGAACAATCATCAATTAAAGCATCACAGTAACAACGATAAAATAATACCAGAGATAACTCGCACGGATCCGAGAAGATGAATTTGCGGAGTGAATTGGCACGAACAAGTTTCTGAATCACAGTGGCGTCGAAGCAGTAAAATCATTCTCCACACTGACATTTTGCGTCGTCTTCGTCGAGGCTTCAGTGCAAGGTACGCTTTCGAACCTTTGAAGTACAAGAAATCGCATTCGCATTTTGCTCGCCGTCTTTATTCGAACATTGAGGAGTTTTCGGTTCTGAACAAGAAACTAGGGTTTAGTTGGGGCTTTGATTCTGGTTTGAGAAGGACGAAGTTTAGGATTAGAAAGGATCTTGGTTATGTTCGGATTAGGATTGAAGAGCAAGCTAGGGTAATCGATTTTGACTCACCGGTTGAAAATGGTTTGGGACCGGAAAAGGTGAGGGACGGTGGTCTTAAGAGAAGTCACGAAGATGATGAAGGAGAACAGAAGAAGGTGGCGGTGGTGGGCGAGAATCGAAGATGAAGCTGAGGGAGGTGAGTAGCGGCGATTTTGTGAGGAAAAGGGGAAGTTGAAGAGACCTAGGGTTTTCGTTTGATCTTCTTCAGCTTATTACTTTATTTGTGACTTTTTGTTTGTAAATATTAATTATAAAAAAGGTTAATTTAAGTTATTTGGATTATTAATGGAGAGTTAAATGAAAATAAACAATAATAAAAGGGCATTAATCTGCATTAACCCCCCATTAATCTCCTTGATTATTGAATTGGGTCTGTTTTTTTTTATATTTGCACCATCCTCCTAAGCCCAATACGAAAAAATGACCTAAAAACATTGCTTTTTACACCACCCTCAAGGGCCTGCGAAGTTGGGCCTTCTCCCTTGCTGATTGCACCCCTCCTATTAGGCCCATACGAAAAATGACATAAAAACGTTGCTATCCGCACCATCCCCAATTCCTACGAACTGGGCTTTCCATCTTACTAATTTCACTCCCTGTTTCAGGCCCATATACGAAAAACAAATAGAAAATTGCTGAATACACCCCTGTATTATTTCTTTAGGATTTTATTTTTTTAGTTAATATAGTTTCGAATTAAATCCAATAAAAATAGCAAAAATCATTAGAAAATTCTATAAAAATTCCAGTGGGCTATTAATTCACATTAGAAATTTTGGATATTTTTATTTTCTAAATTTTGGTTATTTTTCAATTTAATTCTGATTTTTCTTTTAATTAGCTTTATTGAATTTCTTTTAATTGTGCTGAATTTTGTTCATTTTATTTTTATAACTTCCAGCAACTTTTATGAGCCATTCTTTTTTCGGTAATTAGAGGACTCATAATAGTTCTTAGGATATTTTTAGTGGATTTTTTAGGGCCTTTTATCTTAGGTTTTAGTGGAGTAATTCTTAGGAATTAGTGGTTAATTCTTAGCTGAAATCAAATAATTTTTAGGCATAGAAAAAATAAGATTTTTTAGAATCCCTCTTAGTACAATATTTTAGATAGTGGTAAGACCCTATAGTTTAATTTTCACAATTTTTCTAGAAGTTTTAATATTTTTTTAGGATATTAGTTCTTAGGCCTAGTTATGCATAATTCCCATTAGTTTAAGTCATATAAATAATGTTCAATAAAAAAAATAATAATAGTCTAGATTAGATTTAGCATTAGAATTTAATTTAGACTTAGGCTAGTTAAAATTTGATTTTTTTAAGATGAGTATTAGGTTTGATTTAGATTTAGTACTTAGGCTTGAAGCTTCATTTCCATGTAGAAGTAGAATAAATAAAAATAGGCTATTTTTGTAGTTCATGCCTTTAATATGTTTTTCTTAGAATTTTATTTCTCATGTCCAATTTTATTGTTTTGCCTTATCATTTGGTTTTATAACTTGCATAGGCTTCCCCATTGTTCTTAGAATCAACTTAACTTCATTAAGAAGTAAGTTGAATTCTAGTAGTTTCTAGTTTCTCATTAGGAATAGAAAACTTCACAAACCATAGGATCCCTTGTAAATAAATCAATGAAATTAGGATTGAGTCTTAGTCCCTTAGTTTGTCCTTTTATCAATTCGAGTCATTCTCTTCTTATCTTCAAACAAAATCCAAAAACACTTAACAAATAAATGAAAGGATTCCTTGTGTATAGCCTTATTCCATGAAGCACTTGCATTCATTCCATCTTGGAGTGGTGTAAGCTTGTCTATCATGATGCACAAGTCTCATCAAGGAGTTGTTCACAAAGAAAAACTTAAAAAATACTTCTTCACAAAAGCAACAAAAACACTTAATAAAGTTCAACAAGCCAGTGAACTTAAACCCTAATCCTAGGAAACCAGTCTTGGATAAATTCTCCTTACTGGGTATGCTTGTTCTATTATTCCATCTTGGAATGTAGAGTCAAGTGTACATTCCACGGAAAAGAGTTTGAATTCACTTCCTTGTGCCAAATTCATACAAAACTCATAAAAGACAAAAACAAACAATAAGCGACTATCCTGCGGGAACTTCTCTTCTCATCTCACTCGCTCACAATGCGAACTCGCGACGACTTGTCACACATGCAAGACGGTAAACGCACTCGTACCAGACGAGCCTGCAACACCTGAGCATAGGCATACGCAGTTCCAGCTGTAAAAAACACAAACAAATAGTTCCCGCCTAGGTTAGGTGAACTACGTCGACTCTGATCCTCATTATCCCGATGAGGTACGTAGGCAGCGGGGTAGGGCCCGTTCGAGCACATTCTTTATTTTCCCTACATTTCTCCTTTTGTTCATTCTCTTTTCCAGTTCCTTTCTCATTTCTCATTCCAGTTCCAGTAGCAGTTTTTATTCAGCAGCAATTATATTTTCTCACCCTTTGAAACAAAACAAGCAAGCGTGGATCCCGTCGGGTACGACGGACGATCTGGGATGCTAATACCTTCCCAGGTCGTAACTGACTCCCGAATTCAGATATTTGGTTCGCAAGGCCTTGTCCTTTCCTTCTTCCTCAGGTTTGTGCAACATTACCTTTCCCATTCATTCGGGATAAAAATGTCTGGCTGGCGACTCTAACCTTTCCGCGCCACTTTCGCGTTTGTACTAGGATGAAAATCCCGGGAGCGACAATTACTTGTAAGAAAAATCTTTCGGTTTGAACCATCAATTTGAGTGTGTTATCTTTGTTTTGTTTTGTGCTTGTTTCTCTTTGGTCTCACCTTTGTTTGAGGACAAACAAAGAAGCAAGTTGGGGAGAGTTGATAAGTGCCAATTTTTGTTAATTTGTAGTATAGTTGTTGGCACTTTTCAAGGGCTAGTTTGAACTTCTAATGCTTTTTCCATTTGTTTCCAATTAATTTTTATAGCTTAGTTTATTTGTTGCAATAGTATAGATTATTTAACTTTTGTTTTATGATTTTTAGGTTGCATATTTGGAATGAAGAAAGCAATTCATGATGACTCTCTTTGGAAGATTCTTGAAGAAAGTGGATTTTTTTAGCTCGCTAAGCGAGCTCCAAGCAAAGGAGTCAGTGAGTTTCTCACTAAGAGAGGGCCTCAGCTCGCTTAGCGAGTAATGGCGGTTTAAGCATTTAATGAATGATCGCTTAGCGAGCCTTGCGTTTTTCAGGTTGTATAAAAGGGTTTCACAACTCATTTTTTGGGATGTCTTGATAGTTCTCATAGAAAAAACCCTAGAATTTAGATTTTCTCTCATTTTCGAAGAATCGGTGCATCAATAGTCGGGAGATCGTCATTGATGCTCTATCTTCTTCATCTCTTTCTTTCAATGGAAGCTTCCATGGTTATGGATAGCTAAACCCTTTATATGTCAAGGTTAGAAGGTAGATAGTTCTTTTCTTTGTATGTATAGGCTTTAATCATTGTGTAAGAACTCTTGATGATGAATATATGGTGAAAGACTTTGTGTTTATGAAATATATTTTGTGTTGCTTCATGATTGAGAAATGTGTTCAACACTTGACCTAGGTTTTTCATCCAACAAAGAACATAAGCTAGAGATAGTTATGAGACTTGGTGTTCACTTTGTATTGATCTTTAATGTTACCATTTTGATAGATTGAGTGGGAGATCATCAATGGATCAAAATGGTAAAACTCACATTTTGTGTTAGAAATAAACATTTTGAGAGGATATTGTGATTATGTTTATCATTTTAACGAGTTCGTTCGCTTGATTGAAATTATATATGCAACTGGACCTATCGAACCCTAACTTTGGCATGTGATTTTTATAATCTTTTACCAACCATTACTTTTAACTTGTAGTTTTTATTTGAATGCAAAAATTAAACTTTCCATTACTTAAACCAAAAACCCCCTTTGTTACTTTGAGTCTTAAACTAGCGCAATTTTAGAACGGTTTTGATATCACAAAACAATCTTTGTGGATCGATAACAAAAACCCTACATCTATTTGTACTCCAATAATACACCAGTAATGAGAGAACCAACTACAAAGTTGGTATTGACATGGATTGCATGTGCTGGTCGAGGAGGAGGCGTGGGATAGTCAAAGATGATATGACCCTGTTGTTTGCAATAATTGTAAAACTTCTTACTGCAACTGTGAGTAAAATGTCCAAATTGTTTGCAAGAAAAAGATTGAACTTGTCGCATATCACCACTCTTCCTATGAGCAACATATGCAATTGTCACAGGTTCAGATGTGACAACATCACGAGACATGGTGTCTTGAGTAAAGAGACGATGTTCCTCCCTAAGGAGTTCGCCAACACAAGTATCCAATGAAGGAACATGATTTCTTCAGCAAAACTCCTTTGACAACCTCAAATTCTGGACGAAGCTTCACAAGAAATTGATAACACCCACTTGTGTTGTAGACCTTTTGGACAGTTGTGAGAGAAGTCTTGGGAACATCAACATGTATAATAAAAAAGTGTTTTATCCACAGATTCAGAAAACTAGAATAGTATTATTGAACATACAATGTACCTTGTTTGTAGTAAGCTATCTCTAACTCCAACGGAAAACGCTTGGCTGCATTGTTCTGATTATAAATACGCTTCAAATAGTCTCACATTTCTTGAGCAGTGGAAAAGGAAAAAAAATTATTGATCATTTGAGGATCAATACTACTGACAATCCAAGTGATAACTTGAGCATTTTTATATTTCCACTCGTCTAAAGCAGTTTTTTTTTGTCGGTGCCTTAGAGACACCGTCCAAGTGACTCCATAATTTCTTTCTTTTGACATGCGTTCTGAACTAAAATTCTCAAGTAGGATATAGTGGTGCAACATTGAATGGTGGTTCTGAGGTGAGAACCAAGGAGCGTTGAAGCTGCACATGACCTGTTTGATGAAATGAAAATGAAAAGAGGAGATACTAGTATTTATGAAATCAGACAATGGCTCTTAACAAAGCCAAATATGTACAACTAAACTCGCAAAGTAAAGCAAAATGCAAGTGAAGAGGACAGGACGGGACCATTGAAGCATTACCATAGACAACTCCAAAACAACTCAGACAGTCAATTTGCTTCAAGTTATCTGCTTCAGTATGTAGCAAATGCTAGTAAAAAACATTTAAATTTAAGATCAAATTTCATAATAGAAGCATTATCATAGATAACTCCAAAACAACTCAGACTGTCAATTTGCTTCAAGTTATTTGTTTCAGTATGTAGCAAATGCTAGTAAAAAACATTTAAATTTAAGATCAAATTTCAAAAATCCAAGCAATTACATTGTGTATATTATGTTTCAGGTCAGATCTACAAAAATAGCACGAGGAACATAACATAAACTCATATTAAATGAAACTTACCAGGATTTAAACAAAGCTGAACATAAGAGATTACGTTCCCGCACACATACCATTCCCTATCAAGCACTCAAACAAAATGAACTGTTAAGAAAACTATAAGAAAAATAAAGGTTAAGAAAAAATCAAAATGATGAATTCAAACCAAAACATTAATAATAATAGCATCCGGTGAAAGAGTTGAAAGCTCTTGAGCCGTATCTACAATCAGTTTTAGGCTATCTTCTCCTAACTCGCCACCAGGATTGTCACTTCCTCCTTCATTTCCATTTTCACTGCCACCGGAAGAAACAAATGAAGTAGCAGAGCTTGAAAGGCAGCGCGTGCGGTATGACATTCGTGAAAGCAGCGTGTGGAAGGTACAAAGCAAGGGCAATAACAGAACAGAAGCGGAGGAACTTGGAACGTGGAAGCGATTATTGGAGTAAGTAACGACACATTATTTTTCGGCGGAGGAGCGAGCGACACGGAGGGCAATGATGAGTTAGCAACAATGAGTTTCAACGGGAGAGAGGGACGATAGATTTAGGGTTTGAGGGGAAACAGATGAAACATGAAAGAGAGAGATGTGGAAAATGATTGAAAAAAAGAGAGACGAGATAATTTGAAATTGGAATTAAGACTAATTAGAGCATGACAAGTGTAATGTAAAGAGAGGTATGTGAGTGTTTAAATTGGGATATTTGTTGATTACGAATTTGTCCATTATATAGTGTAAATAAAAATTAGGAGAAGGGCAAATACGAAAGATCATGCAATAAAATTTTGAAGGATAGATAATAGATAATAGATAGTAGATATGTTAATTTACTAAATACCAACCATGAATTCATTATCATGATTGTGGCCGTTGAGGTCTGATTTATAAAAAAGAAACGGTAATACCAACCTAGACACCTGCATTCCACAAAATGAAAAGACAGAATGGCTTATCTTCCACAAATATTAAACCCAATATTGGAGAAAAGTGAAAAAAGGGGCTGAAATGTTAATTTATGTATCTTCTTTTATTATATACTTTAGTGTGGATAATCCCATCTCTAATTCATATGTTGTGTGAAAGCCACAAGAAAGAGTCGAGAGTACAGAGACTACTCATAATTGAATTCTAAATTTCTAACATTAAAAGCTATGTATTTTAACAAGTATCAGCAATTACATGCCCAAAATGGATCTATGGCATTTCATCAAAGATGATAGGAGCAACACATGATGGTAAATCAATATAAAAAGCAGAGGAAGCATCGGGAGCAAGACAAATTATTATTATTTGATGGTTTACATTACATTAGAAAGTACATATCATAATTAACAAGTCTAACCGCTTGGATTTCTATCTAACTTGCACTAACCACTGTGGCGCGTTTGCGAAGCCATTCCAAAATATCACCAAACACCAACTCCACACTCTCTTCAGGTTCTCCAATCAACTGGTGCCACATTCCATCGTATATCTTCAGCGTCTTATCTTTACTCGCAGCGCGTGCGTACAACTCCTCCACACAAGCTGCATCGCAAACGACGTCTTCCCTTCCGTGCACAACCAAAAACGGCACATCCACTTCCTCATACCTTCCCTGCAGCTCACGACAGATCCTCAACAATTCATACGCGGTTGAGGCGCGTGGACGCGCCACTGTTCTCTTAGGACTCGCAATCGCAAGCTTCCTCTTCCATTCCACCTTGAACGACACGTCCGGAATTGAGCCACGCGTGGGAACCACGCGCCACGTCGGGATGATTGTTGCTGCGATGGAGAGGAAGTGTTCAAGCGGCCACGGTGGTTTGAACTTGTCGCTGATGCCACACATGGCGCCGTTGAGGATTAGCCCGTTCCACGGCAATCCGGTACGGCGGAGAGTGATGAAAAGCGCGATAGCTCCACCGAGTGATTCTGAGTAGAGAAAGGAAGGCAATGAGGGATCGAAGCGAGAACGGAAGGATTCGAAGAAGGTGATACAGTCATCGACGACGGGATTGATGTCAGGGATATGAGCGATTAAACCGTCGGAGAAACCGTGGCCTTGGTGGTCGATAGCGCAAGTGGCGAAACCGGCTTTAGCGAAGTAAACGGCGGTTAGTTGGATTAGCCAGCTGGACTCGCCGGTGAAGCCGTGGACAAGAGCGAGGGTTCCGATGATATTAGTTGGAGGGAGAGGGATCCACCACTGAGTGAAGAGTTTGAGGCCTCTAGGGTTAGTAACATACTCGGAGGAGTGAGTTACTGAGTGGCGAGTGTAGAACTCGTCCGGTGTGAGGGTGCCGAAAGGGCTGTGGTCGTTTGCCTCTGCTACGGGGTGCACCATTATTGAAAATGTGGATTATGTTGTTTTTTTTCTATATCTTTATGTGTGGATATTTTGAGTTATAATAAGCGTGTCTCAACTACTTTTTCAGCTGTTTTTCCCTCTCATTTACTCCTCCACTTATTTTTTGCTTTTTTTTTTTTATAAATAAAACTTGTTTTTCGTTATTGTTATTTAATAAAACTTATTTTTTGTCATTGTTATTTATTAAAATTATTTATGAATAAAAATAAAATCTCAAATAATAAAAAATTAATGTACATTAATAATAATAATATTTTTTTTTAATATGTCGATGACCTCAATGAATCATATCTACTTGTCAATGTCAAATTAAATCATTGTATCTTTCACTCAATCTCTATCATTTGATCCATCAAAAATCTTTAATGTGTAGATTTTCTAGACAAATTGTATTTGATGAGCATTCTATTGTTGGGTCGTTTAAGTGTCACAATTAAAATTTATTTTAGGCCTTTATTTAATTTAAGATTTTATTTTAGTTTTTATTTAATAAATATTTATTTTAACTCTTTAAAATTTTGGTCATTAATCATAATAGGGGTTGGATGGAAATAAGCTATATTAGATTTTATAAGGTTTGAGTCTGACCTACAATAAATTTAAGAGATTTAAGTCTGACCTATGATCTATTATAGACTTCAATTTTTTGTCTGACCTAATTTTTTTAACAGTCTTGCTTGGCCTGAAAATCTATTTACTAATCTTTTTCTCATTAAGGTTATGAATTATTTTATATTACTTAAGAAGTTTTATAGGATGACTTATATATTCATATATAGACCAACCTATTTAATCTTTGTTCTAATATATATGCATATATAGGTTAACATATGTATCCTTTTTTCATATATATATATATATATATATATATATATATATATATATATATATATATATATATATATATATATATATATATATATATATATATATATAAAAATAAGGCTTCATAGGTTTTTTAATAGTCTAAGTCTAACATATTTAATTAAATAGGCTTTTAAAAAAGTATAAGTCTGATTTTTTTATTAAAAAAAGTCTGTCCTACCTTTAAGTATATAGGTCCCTGGGCTTGTGTGATCTATTCTCACCCCTAATCACAATAGTCCTTTTTTAATTTTTTTGTATAAATATGTAATAATTTGTTATTTATAATTTATTAAGCATTTAATATCCTCACTTCTTTTTTTCAAATGGATATCTAAGGTTGTTTATTGGTTCAGACAAATTTGAACCAAATCAAAATTTAAATCGATTTAAACCAAGTCATGGTGTTTGAGTTGCATATTTTTTAGTTCGGTCAAAAACCGAACCAAATCAATAAAACTCGATGTTAATTAGTTCAGACAATGGATTTTCAAAATTATACCTGCAAGTTCGTCTATCCGAACAAACCATATTATTTCATATAATTTATATCATCATCATGGAAACTTTGCGAATGAGCAAAAATGATACCTCAATTGTGACATTTACAACCTATATGAAAAAATGGGAAAAAATTAAAAAATTTATATTACTATAGAAAGTTAGTTAATGTAAATTAGAACTTATTTAAAATATTTTTGCATATTTGTTTCCAATATATCTGATCAATCTAACACAAACCAAGGTGTTATTTCTCAGTTTGGTTTTGTTTTGTTTTTGTCGAAAAATGTGAAAATCCATCCAAATAAATCCATATATTTTTGAACGGATTGGACATTAGATTCTCAAAAAAATTGAACCAAATCGGCCCGCAAACACCCTTATTCCCTTTCTCTCTTCCCACAAAACCCTAACTACCATATTCTCCTATCTTCTCCTTCTTCTACAACCACAACATTGAACATATAAATAAACTTTATTTTTGTTCCCAATATTACAATACCTCTCTAGTGAACCGGTTGGATTGACATTCACCTTATATGTATTATGTTTCCCAGTTCATACTGCATAATCAACTTCTAATTATAGTCATACAACTTCAAGAGATTGTCTTTCATGGTTACTGAAAAACCTTTTCAAGAAGTTAACCTACACTCATCATTTTTTATTCATGCCAAGAACATACCATACATCCTTGATCAGTACAGTTTTTCCATTCTTTAATTTTACTTTGCCATTTCTCATTCCTTCAGCATTCAGATTATCATCAGCAACACATCTGACCTTGGTCTTTCTACCAGTCAAATCAACCAGCCATTACTTGTTTCTAATTAGGTGATTTGAGCAGTCGGTGTCCATATTACCAGAAGTCCGCCATTTTTTACCTTTATTATCATATGTCATCAATAGCACATGTTCATCCTCAGAATATTTTCTTGCTATGTTTGCTTATTCACCCTTGCTAACCTTGTTTGACCAGCAATCAAAACAAAATGGCAAAACTTATTGCAATTGTAACACTAGACTTTTCTCTTATGAAACTTTTTCTTTCCATTCTAAACATTCTTATGTTTCTTAGCATCAGGATTGGAGAGTTATGACTTCTCAGAACCACCATCATTCTTCTTTTTGTTCTCTATCCATGCTTGCTTCTTGTTCTTATTGACAAATGAAGCTTTTAGAGTCTGAGCTTTCAGAGTCTGTTATGTTCCCCTTTCAGAGTTTCTTTCAGTTACGTGTAATTATTATGCCTCTAAACTACTATGAAGCTCTTAAATTCTCATGGTGCTAGTGTTTTTTGAATGTTTTATGGCTATAATTATGTGATCAAATTGAGGAGTGAGTGATCTTAGTACCTTTTCAATGATTACATATTCAGAGAGTGTTTTCCTACAAGACTTCATCTCATTCGTGATCATAATCCCTCTAGAGACGTAATCAAGCACCTTCTCATTGTTCTTCAGGATGTGATTCTCGTATTGCTTGCATAAGGACTGCAACTTCACTTTCTTCACCGATGTGTTACCACCATAGCACCTCACAAGTGTATCTCACACAGACTTCGCCTTTGTCGAGTTGGAAATATTCTCAAACACCTCCGCATCCACACATTGATGGATATAGAACGTTTTATGATCGTTCTTCCTCGTTTCACATTGCACATTTTTGTGTGCTTCTATTTCATTTTCCACAATCGGCGTGTAGCCGTCATTGACGAGATCAAGAGCATCTTGAGCGTCAAACAATATATCCATCTGAATATACCACTTATTCCAGTTCTTTTCATCAAATACTGAAGTTTTATATTTAAGCTACTGGTTATGTAGTTCATCTTCGTTCTTGTGCAAATTACTCAGTTCTCACAAACATTTGTGCTTCCCAATCTATGATAATCAAGGTTGTGATTCTCTTCAATTTATTGTGAATTTAAGGTACAAAATCAATCACACACCTCACGTACACTCATATTTCCCTGTGAATCTAAATTGGAGCTCTGGATATCAATTGTTAGAGTTAACAATGATGCTTCATTGATGCAGAGAGAAAGAAAGATATATATATATATATATATATATATATATATATATATATATATATATATATATATATATATATATATATATAGAGAGAGAGAGAGAGAGAGAGAGAGAGATTGAGTTATGTAACTAACTCAATCTATTTCTCAAATCTCAAATATGTTACGATTATAACTAACTTTGAATTTATATATACTAACTCAAACTCAAATAATATTAAAACTAAAAATTTGAATTTAAGTTACATTTAACAATCACTAGTACAAAAAATGGTCAACACAAGATCTTACAATCATCCTTTTAGGCATGACAACCGTCATGCCAACCCGCCACCCATACTCTCTAAATCGCCTGTCATCACTTATGGTTTGGGCAATGGCGTCGGTCGTTGAGTCGTTGATGATCGTCCTATCGCCCACCTGATGCATGTCAGCCTAACCCACAGGGATGTCTTCTCCAGCGCAGTGACGTTTGGCCCGTCACATAGGAGACGCCCGTCACTGTTGTGCAGAATGCGAAAAACAGTTTTTTCACCATGGTTGCACCTCAATATCTCTGATATCGATTCCAAATAACCTCATATGCACATCAATTTGTCAAACATGAATAATACAACATTTAGTCACATCAAATGTCACGTATTTGACATTTACATCATAAATCAAACATGAAATCACCATTGTATCTTATCAAATCATAATCCATACTCATGAACATTAAAAATCAGAATTATACACATAAGCTCACACGAAATTCAGCAATTAACATAACACAAAGACAATATCACATCACAACAATCTATAGAGTTTTTTCACAAACCATCTTAAGGTTCAAATCTCTCATCAATGGAGGAAAAAGGATAAGGGCTACTCTTTATCCTTCATGTTTAAACACCCATATTATAAACAGTCACCCTACCTCGAATGGTTGAAGCTTTGGCTATGGAGACTCTTCCTATCCTACTTTTGCTCTGCTAGAGTTTTTCTATCAACTCTACTGACATCTTATTTCAACAAAAAAATTATTTTTCTATTCTCTCTCTACTTAAATAAAATCCTATTTTTTATTTTATTAATTCCCCTTAACTCCTAATAATTCTATTTGTTTCTCTTAATTTTAATTAATTTATGTTTTTCTCAACAAAAAAAATCACAACTTCTCACTTTTTACACTATTATATATATATATATATATATATATATATATATATATATATATATATATATATATATATATATATATATATATATATATATATATTCTTTTAAAACCTAACAACCTCAATAAAACTAATTAAATTAAATTAAAGCGTTTTAAAACTCAAATAAAATATTAAAATCAAAATCGGAGTGTTATAGTTCCAACCCTAGATGAACACTAACTCTAACTCTAATTTTCAACAATGAACTGTCCATAATGTGTAAAACAGACTAAAACCATATAAATTCAAAATTTTCAACAATCGAACTCCTGAAGATCTGTCATCACCTTCTTATATCACAATTGACAAGTCACGCATTAGAAATGGTTATTCTCGGTTGAACCTTTACAACCTTGTACAAACATCGACTCAAATTTTAAACATGTGATTGTTCATAACTTGTAAAACGGACTACCAAATGTAGAAATTCAAAATTTTAAACGATCGCACTCCTGAAGGTCCACCATTACCTTCTCATATTATAATTAACAAATGTCACACTAGAAAGGTTCCTGCTCAATTGACTTTTTACAACCCTGGACGAACACCAACTCAAATTTTCAACATCAGACTATCCAAATGTCTAAAACGGACTAACAAACATAGAAATTCAAAAACATTTGCGATCAAACTCTCGGAGATCCTCCATAACATTCCTAGATCATAATTTACAAGTGTCACACTAGAAATGGTCGTTTTTAACCGACTCTTTCAAACTCTAGACAAAGACCGACTCGAATTTTCAATATTAAACCGTTCACAAAGTGTAAAACAAACTATAAAAACAAAGAGTCCTAAATGACAATGAATCATTTATGACATGAGTGGGATACACATGGACCCGTTAAGCTTTCTACATGTTTGTAGGGTAATTTTACCTGCACAAAAAAAAATAGTTTACCTTGTCGAAAAAAGCTTTTTAGTACGAAAGTCAAGAAACGAAACAACAAGAATTAAATATAAAAGGAAGTTACAATTAGAGATGATATATAAAAAGAATTAAACACAATCTTACATGATAAGCCTTCAACACACAATCCAAAGATCATAGACAAATGTAAAAGAATTTTATTCAGTGGAAGAAATTAGACAAGTTTCTATTTTTAGTATAAGAAAGTTCAATAACAGTCTCCCTTGCTTGTACATAAGTACCTCAAAGGAGTAACAACAAAAGAATATACATAAACCATTTTTCCTAGATTGGCTTCTAACCACAAATCCATTCTATTATAGACTCTAATTGTGTTTCCAAAGAAGTCTATTACACAAGGGATGTACCCTTAACAATCTCTGTGAATGCCAGAGCAACTAAACCTAACATTGCAATTCTTCCATTCCAAAGCTCTGCATCCGATGACATGATACTTTTAGATTTAGACTCAACACTAACACCTTGCAAAAATGGAATCAATGAAGCAAGTGACAACAATACACTTGTCCCCAAGAACCATGGAACTCCACCACCTGATATCTGTTCAAACAAGCCCTGGCCTTTTGCTATCTCCACCCCCATTGCTGCTACAAAACCAATCATAGCCAACCTTCCATTGATCCTTTCAGGCGCTGGCCCACTAAATGCCATCAAATCCGAAAATTTGGTGCTCATCTGCCATAATATCATCATTTTTACATGTTAAAAGGGTCATTTTAAATTTGACCAAAATTAAAGCTTTATAAATCTAATCTAATTCTAAACAGAAAAACAAAAGTAATACTATTTTGTGTTACTATGCACACCTTTGATGGACGAGTATATGCTGGTTGTGGGGTTGGTGTTGGTGCAATTGGGTCAACAGGCACCTTTGGTTGCTCTTTCTGCTCTCCCTGAACAATGTAATAAGTAATTAGCAACCAATCATTCTTAAATGATAAACATATTATATTACATATGCATAAGCAAATACTACATATATATAACCTTAAAATTTGTTTGATAAAACCATAATTACCTCAGCCATAGATCTAACTTTGAGGCTGACATTCTTTCTCAAGCTTGGAATATACACAGAAGGGATGTTGGTAAACTGGTTAACCCTAGATCTGCTAGAAATGTTGGTCATAGAGTTTGACATGATAGATTGACAAGATGAAACTGCCATTGTAGATAGTTTCTTAATGTTAATGCTTTGTGATTCTCACTAACTGTATGCTTACACCTTAGATTGTTAAGTTGGTAGGTAAAGCATTGAAGAAGGTTGTTTATATAGAATAGAGTGGAAAGCATATTGTGAGGGACATTTAAGTTCCACGTAGTGTGTAAAAAGATCCTAAAAGGTAATTCATTCACGTGGCTTCATTTGTCCACACATGCTAAAACCAACAGACATGGCTCTAGTTACAACCACAAAGTGCTACACTCACAATTTTGAGGTTGTTTGGGGTTGTAAACTTGGAACTTTCAGGACCTCAAATATTGTTTTTACACACTACGTGGAATGATCCTTAGTTAACCAGGAACCTAAAACTCTTAATTTAATATTAAGACAAAAAATTTGCTCTAGTTATGATGTTTTCTTTTCAAATCACATTAGATGATTCAGAATATATATTACAATTATGATGGCATGCATCTAAAGGTTGGTTGGACATAAGCTATCTCTTCAAATTTTGAAAAGAAGTAAAAGAGATGTTTTGTTTTGGATTTAACTAATCCTGACTTCACTGTTTGTATTATTAATTAATGATAATATTCTTTTGTAATTAGACTTCTTCACCTGAAATTGACTTTTAAGATTCAAAACAAAATAGCAAAGAGTTTACTGGAAAAAAAATAGCATAATTAGGTTGATATTTTTATAAATATAGTGATTAAAATTAGTAAGTGTTAATGTATATTCGTAATGGTCCAAGTCCATTTGACATCAACTGACATCGGCCCTTTAGGGTTAAAATCCGCTAAGCTTCTAGAGAGTACTCAAAAGAACATAGGTGCGCTCAAGCCCAACATAGGTGAGCTCAAATCTAACATGGGTGGGCTGCTCAAGCCCAACATAGCAGTGACGTGTTGAGACACATTTTGGAGAACTTAGAAGGATTCATCGGTCATTGCCACATTCCTCAAATTCAAGGAGTGACTCCCCCCATTTTTCACACTAATAGGTCAAATCTAGTAAATATAGGAGAAAAAGGAATATAGCCAGAGTAGAGACGCAAAAAATGGTTAAACAATGTCATGATGGTAAAGAAGAGCAACGGTAAGTATGACTTCAAAACTCATGCAAACATAAAACTGCATACCAGCACGCTATTATTGACTTTCCTTGAAAAAAAAAAGGCACGGCTAAGAGGGATGTATGCCACTATTGCAATGCCTAGTTCTCTGCAAGTACACAATAATTCTCAGTCAAAAATTCTGTTAAAAGCGTATTTGAAAGAGTTAGCAAATATATCAAACCAACTGGAATAAAATGTAACCAAATGCACTATGAAAAGAAAATATTTCAATTTATATACCATAAGGAATACTTTGTTTGCAATGCAGTAATAGGATGAACTGCGTGTGCTCTTTTTGGTGTCAGCATTAGCCTCTAACAACAACCTAATATACCTTATCTTTCCTTCCTTAACCAGTTGCTTGAGCAGTTGAGCACCTCCATCTTTTACAAAGAGGTCAATGTTAAAACACTTAAAGAATTGACAGAGACTACTCACAATGGAATTCTAAATTTCTAACTTGACTGTGAAAACAGAAAAAGCAGGATATGACAGATTTGTCAGGTTCTATTGAAACATTGAATGCTGAGGTAAAAAACTAATGTACTTCAACCAGCATCATATACTTGTAGCCCAACTTGTGAATCTCTAAAGGAATCTAAATAGGAAAAGCAATCCAACATCATCATCATCCGAGAGTGGTTGAAAACAAAGCCCCACATTCATGAACATCATTTTCCACGGTGATTTATTCATGAAACTGTTGTCGAACAAATGAGAAACTAATCAAAATGATTACAAAACCTAATTAAAAGGAAAATATGAATGAGTTACCTAATAATGAAACATTCATCATCTTCGTGCGATTGTGACACGGAAGCATCAAAAACTAGATCGGAAGAAGAAAACGATGTAAATAAAAACTAGGTCAATATTGAAACAACCCGGTAAAAAAAAGTGGTGGTTCAGTGGCTAAGCTCATTGGACATTGAGGACTAGAACTGCAGTAGCTTGTAATCCCTCCACTGTTGAAAGCCGAGAGTAGTCGCTGCTCTGTGAAGCCAGCCTCACGCGGTGCCCTTCAGTCTAGGACCAACGAGGTTTGGGCTTTCGCTCAGGCCCCGTTGATCAACTCTCAACTTGGAGCGGGCAGGCCAACACTTGCATCTCCAAGCCCAGACCAATGAAGCATGAACCATGTTCCACCACCTTGATGCCCTCGCTTGAGTTACAAGTTGGAGCAACCCAACTCGGCGAACTAAATACTGTGTCAGAGTGTTATAAAGCGTTATTTATTTCATAAACTTACCGATGTGGGACTTATCAATAAAAGACCCCACCATTCATTTAAGTTGTATACTAATCATGAAAATGAGATTTTTCTATGCAAACTAACTAACTACTTGAGTTTATGACAACTTTCCTCAGTTGATTGCTTTGTCGGAGGAAAAAAAAAGCATACAGTTGAATGTACTAATATAAGCTGTTTGAATATCAATGAGATGAAATAATCAATAGCCAGCCAATCCCTCTGAATCTGAAGTGAATCCATTGTCTGTTGCTTCAAAATAAAACTCAAGTTGTAATAGTAAAAGCTATATATTTTAAGAACCATTACCATTCACTAAGCCCATGGATAAGATTCCAACAAAGTCTTATTGTTAGTATATCTGAAGGATTCTTTATCCACAAAGCTTGTATGGCAAAAGCAACTATACTTCTGTGAAGTAGCAGCACAAATTATTTAGTATTTGTTGTAGAAAGTGACAACATATAGTGCTACATATCATAAGATGCTAAGCTAATTATATTCATGTAGGTATCAAGGCTTCATTGCATTTTAACTTTTGAGTTCTCATAAACCAAAAACCAATAGAACACTCTAGTCTAGGCTACATAACGCAAACTCTTACACTGAATAACAAAACTATTGGACCAACAAGCTAGAGACCACACATTTGGATGACATGAAACTAGGAATAATTACTTCAAGGCTTTCTGGTTGCTTGTATCTTATCTTTGAACATATGGAGCATGATCTTACAGACCTTGCAACATTGCCTTCCACAAGTTTACTGAACTACATGCACCTTCTTATTTAAGAAAGGATTGTTAAATGGTTGTTTATGCCAAAAACATTGATTTTTTTTCTTCTTGTATTTCATTTGAGGAATCAAAACCACTGTATCTACTAGATGGAAACTTTTTTGCAATATGAAGATTGATAATTTCGGACTTGCAACTCTGTTTTAACCATTTCAAGAGCAGCCTTTAACAGGTGATGCAGTGATCTTATGGAACCGGCCACCTGAACTTTTTTGGCATGAAAGTAAATCACCTTTGTCTATGGCTTTGCATCATCATAACTCTCATTCAGAGAGATAAAAGCTGAATAAGAGAATAAAAGAAAATGAATATTATTAATTGCCTTGAACCATTACAAGATGAGTCTCCCTATATATATCCTAAAGTCTCAAGGAAAAAACTAATTAGAGAAATAATCTCTTACTAACATATGATTATAAGAATAATGTAACAAATTAAAAATAACAAATACATTATATGTTGATAGTCCCCCTCAAACTGGATTCACTGATGTGCAGTGCTTTGTAAAAACATCAGCAGCATGATTTGCAGAATCGATACACATTAGATAGATGATTCCTGTCAGCAGTTTGTCTCTCACGAGATGACAGTCTAATTCAATGTGTTTGGTTCTTACGTGAAATACAGGATTGGTGACTATATAGATGGTGTTGCAGTTGCCACAAAACAAAGTAATAGGTTGAGCGTGAAGTGTGTTGAAGTCTTCTAAGAGATAAATCAGCCATTGTGCCTCACATGCAGTGTTTGCTAGTGCTATGTATTCTCTTTCGAATGATGAGCGAGGGATCACTTGTTGTTTCTTGCTCATCCAACGTATAAGTGTTGATCCTAGATAAAAATAGAAGTTGGTTGTTGATCTCCTTGTTGTAGGACAGGTACCTCAATCTGAGTCAGAAAACCCAATTAGGTTTGTAGTAGGATCACTGCTGAAAAACAATCCAAAGGCTCGTGCATTCTTCAAATATCCTAGGATCCTAAGTGTTGCTTGAAGATGGGATTCAGATGGACATGCCAGGTGCTGGCTTAACCTGCATACAACAAAAACATATTTCAGGCATTGAAAGAGTTAAATATAAAAGCTTATCTATTAAGCTTCTGAATGTTGTAGGATTAGATAAAATTTTGTTAGTGCATTGTTCAGTTGGAATGTAGGATCCATAGTTGTGGAAGCTGGTTTGGCTGCAAGTAAGCTTGTTTGTTGGAGAATGTCTAAAGTATAATTTAGTTGGCATAAGGAAATGCCTTGGGATGATCTGGCTATTTCAAAGTGATCATAGGTCTTTGATGCTGAAATCAGTGTCCAGAACTTGTTCGGTGTTATTAAACTCTTTAATATCATTACTTGCAAGTATCATATTAAGAATGAACATACTTACATTTCTGACACCTTACCAATTTACTGCATCAGACAATCACAAAGCACTGGACCTGGTACTATAGGAACAAAATAGTTTCACACAACTATGATAAAAGATGGTATAAGAAAAAAAGAATAAAACGCCAAGCATTCAACAAATTAGCCAAAGTTTATAAAGGCGAAGTACAAGAATTTAATCGGTCGAAGATTAAAGAAGCTTTTTTTAAGTATAAAGAGAGTTTAATTACACTCTCTTGCTTGTACATGAGAAGTACCTCAAAAGAGTAACTACATAAGAATATACATAAACAATTCCTAGATTGGCTTCTAAACTCAAATCCTATAGACCTTGATTGCATATTCAAATAAGTCTATTACACAAGGGATGTACCCTTAACAAATTCTGTGAAAGCCAAAGCAACTAAACCCAACATAGCAATTCTTCCATTCCACAACTCTGCGTCTGAGGACATGATGCTTTTTGATTTAGACTCAACACTAACACCTTGAGAAAATGGAATCAATGAAGCAAGTGACAACAACACACTTGTCCCCAAGAACCATGGAACTCCACCACCTGACAATTGTTCAAACAAACCCTGTCCTCTTGCTATCTCCACCCCCATTGCTGCTACAAAACCAATCATAGCCAACCTTCCATTGATCCTTTCAGGTGCTGGCCCACTAAATGCCATCAAATCCGAAAATTTGGTGCTCATCTGCCATAATATCATCATTTTTACATGTTAAAAGGGTCATTTTAATTTAGACCAAAATTTATGCTTCATATTAATAAGCTATCAGAAAAAACACTAGCAATTATATGTTACTAGGGCTACCTTTGGTGGACGAGTATAGGCTGGTTGTGGCGTTGGTGTTGGTGTTGGTGCAATTGGGGTAATTGGGTCAACAGGCACCTTTGGTTGCTCTTTCTGCTCTCCCTGAACAATGTAATAAGTAATTAGCAACCAATCATTCTTCAGTCATAAACATATTACATATACATAAGCAAATACCAAAAATATATCCTTAGAATATGTATGATAAAACCATAGTTACCTCAGCCATAGATCTAACTTTGAGACTGCCATTCCTTCTGAGGCTTGGAATGTAGACAGAAGGGATGTTGGTAAACTGGTTAACCCTAGATCTGCTAGAAATGTTGGTCATAGAGGTTGACATGATCGATTGACAAGATGAAACAGCCATTGATAATAGTTCCTTAATGTTAATGCAAAACTCAAGAACCAAGGAGATTGATAAAAGTATTTTCAAAGGATATGAATAGCTTTGAGATTCTCACTAACTGAACGCTTACACCTAAGATTGTTAAGTTGGTAGGTAAAGCATTGAAGAATGTTGTTTATATAGAATAAAATGGAATGCATATTGTGAGGGATATTTTAGCTCCACGTAGTGTGTAAAAAGCTCCAAAAAGGTAATTGATTCACGTGGCTTCATTTGTCCATGCATGACAAAAACAATAGACGTGGCTCTAGTTAGAAGCAGAAAGTGCTACACACAGAATTTGAGGTTGTTTGGGGATGTAAACTTGGTAGATTCAGGACCTCAATTGTTGCTTTTACTGTTTTATTAGTACTATTACTTTGGTATAGTCTAGAATATTCTATTGCTCTATAGATTACATTAGACAACTGGTGGTTTTGAATGATCCTTAGTTAACCAACAACCTAAAACTCTTACTTTAATATTAAGACAATTATTTTAATTAGACTTTTTAATCTGAAACTAACTTTTTAGTTTCAAAAGAAAATAGCAAAGAGTTTAATAAGGCCTTGTTTTTTAATATAGTAATTAAAATTGGTAAGTCAGGATTTTTCCTTGCCAAGTATATATTGAAATCAGGAACTATGATGCTGTTTATTATACCTGAGAAATCTATGTAATTAGATTAGCAGTGTAGTTGAAAACATCCACATATATTGTGATAAACTATCATATTCTCGTAGGAGCTGCCACAGAAATTTCCCTCAAAATCTTCTTCAATAAGCTTCATTCAGATATCCAATGTTGTTTTCAAACTTCTTCAATTTAGTAATCCATATGGTATCAAACAAATGCATGATAAAGCACTTGGTCAATAGAACAAAGAAAAACATTCCCGCTCAGCATGGCAAAGAAAAAAAAGTTTAAGATTGCTTGACATTCCATCAAAGAAAAGCTGGATAGAGCTTCGATAACTACAACCTACTTCTCTTTTGGACATCAACTAACAAATGTGTTAACGAAGGATTCACAAATAGAACATTTCAATCAACTTACTTGCAACCTTTGAATAATTCATATTCATTCATCAACTTGAGGGAGAGTGTAAACTAGAAGGGTCCAACTGTCTAATTTAGATAAGGACGTAATTTATTAACCATAATCTTTGTAATAAACTTGTAAATAGTGTTGTGCAAGCTAATGGGTCTAAATTACTTAAAGTTTTTGGTGCAACCAAACTTAGGAATTAATGCAATAAGAGTCTTAGAGAGAGGGGAGTGAAAGCTACCTGACACAAAAACATCTCATATAAAATGGACAACATCATCTCCAACTATATGCCAAAACTATTTTAAAATATATCATGGAATCTATTAGGGTCAGGTGCCTCGAAAGGGTGCATTTGATTCAACGCATAAGTAATTTCTTCTCTCGTCGCCTGTTGGGTCAAAGAGTGTTGGACTTCTTCAGTAAGAATCTGAGCCATTGTTGAGTCACCCATACTAGCGGATAGTATATGAGATGTAGGGAAGAAAAGACCTTTAAAGAAAGACAATGCTTCTTCCTTGAGAATAGTGTCATCATTACAAAAACACCATTGGGAATATGAAAGTCATGGACTTTATTTCTATTCCGTCTGATTATCGTCTTTGTATGAAAACAAATTGTGTCGCGATCCCCCAATTTAATCTAAACATCTCTAGCCTTTTGATACCAATGAATTTTCTATTGCGCAAGGATCTCATCATACACCCGTTGAATCTCCTATTGGAGATAAACTAGCCTTGCCAAACCTATTATCTCTAGAGAGTGTTGAATACCCCTGACTCTCTTCTCAATGTTATGCTTCATTTTGTTGATATTTCTAAAAGATTCCATATGAAAAAGAATATAATCTTGTTGCACATTTTGGAGACAAGTTACAATGTCATATGGAGATTTCCCTCAAGCATTTTGGACTATATTGAGGAATTTTGGGTGAGTGATCCACGCTTCCTCAAACCTAAAAGAATGTGGCATGTGGTATTGTAGGGGAAGGTCACACCTAAAAAGAATGGGGTTGTGATCAAAATGAAATTTACATAGCACCTTAACATATGCATCAGAAAAGACCATGCGCCAAGCAACGTCAACCACGACCCTATCCAACTTGCGATAAACCATTTGATTACTAGTCTAAGGTCTAGTCCATGTGAATTCCCCACCAATTGTGTCTATTTAAACTAAATTACATTTATCAATGAAGTTCAACAAAGCAGTTGCCCTAGAATGATTAAAATTACCTCCTTTTTGTTCAATTAAATGAATGATGTGCAGGTGAGAAAAATACAAAAAAAAAGGGAGTCAAATTGTGTTTTCCATATCGTTTCTAATTGCATAGAGTTTAGATTCTAAGCAGAATTTCATAAATTGATAACAAGTGCAACGGAAAATGTAACATAAGTAAATAAAAATAATAAAGAACACACAACAGTTACAATGGTTCCTCTCCAACTGAGAGTAGTCTAGTCTCATTACATCACAAGAGATTTCTACTATAATCAAACAGATTACAACTACCTATACCTTCAAGTATAAGACTTTTTCTTGCTTAGACCTACAACTTAAGACTTCCTTGCTTAATCAGCATCCGATCAAGACTTTCCTATTTAGATCCTCAGACCTTAAGAATTTTCTTTCTTAAACTCTTCTAGTTTAAGACTTCCTTGCTTATACCCTCGAGTATAACACTTTCCTGCTCAAACCCCTCAGGTTCAAGTCTTATACTCAGACCCTTGGTCCAAGACTTCCTGCTCAGATTCCTTGAATCCAAGACTTCAAAATGCTCAAGCAAAAAGCAAGAGACTTTTATCTAAACTGACTATTTAGAGAAGGAATAACTTACAACAACACTTGATTAACAATCAGAGGTGTTCAAATATAATACAACACACTTTAACACAAAGAATTCTTAAGCTATACAAGAATAAGAACTCTTAACATATTAGATTCTCTTGAGCTGATATGAATGAAGTGCGTGTATATTTCAGTTGTAGTTGCAACTTATTCTCTTAGTTGATCTTCCATTATTTTTCTCCTTTTATAGTTGAAGAAATAGAGTTTTTGATGCATCCTCAACGACTATAATTAGATCAAACTTTTTAGTACATTTTATTTTTCAATAAAGCAGATGTTGGAACTCGTAGACAAATAATTATCCACTGAACAAGATCTTTGTCCGGAAAACTCTTCAATGAAATGAGTACAACAAACTTCGTCCGGAAAACTCTTCTATGAAATGAGTACAACAAAATCTTTTGAAGATAATGTGAATAGTTCTCGAGTGTTGTGATCACAGAGCTTGAGTTGACACTACTCAGTTTCAGAGGCGAGTATAGCACGCTTTTGATTCTGAATTGTACTATTAATAGCTTTCTTATTAGACTTTCTCACAAGTACTCAATCAGAACCGAACTGAAGCTACTTCCATGTCAAAACCAGTTTCATCAAGTAAATATAATTCAGCACACAAGAACCAGCTAATTAGAAATCATAATTGTTCTGCGAATGCTTTGTTATCATCAAAACTTTAGATAATACATGGTATGAACCAAATTTTTCTAAACATATGGTATCGTTAAAGTCTCCAATCAATAACCAAGGACCATCAACAGTGTTCCTCTAGTGTCAATGAGCTGGAGACAAATGTCAACATGAGAAATGCAAATGGGACTGCATAAATTCTAGGGAGTGCCTCCAATCAAAGTCTTATCCACCATTGAGATATGAAATGTGAAGTCTTGAGAGTGTCAAATAATGGTCAAACAACATCCATGAACCTTCTAACATAATTTTCTCCCTATTTGCGAGCAGTTTTCACTTGGCCATAAAGTTTTCACTTGACCATAAAGTAATCACTATTAACGACCAAGATCTCAAAACCTTTGGTAAGCTTCCACATCTTCTTCAACCTATTATTCATCGAATTATTGCCCACATTCATCCAAGGAGTTTTATGACTAACGACTCCTTCCAATGATTGCATAATTCCTGAAGAGTTTCTCGTCCACCATGGGCTTGGCAACAATCAGTTCACTCGCTCCTTCATAGTAGTCGTTCATTGGTCTCCAATGAGAATATTTCGGAATAATGGTCTAGGATACTTAGACACACCTCCATTCGATGGCCTTCAACAACAACGTCAAAATGGTAGCGTCGATAATAAAGGGTTCCATGCGAAAATTTCTACACCATTCAAAAGTTTTTTAAAAAAAATTATGGGTTCCACAAGTGATTGCAAACAATTTATTTTCAATGATTCAATTCAATAACCATGGTTGCAAATAATAAATGTCAATAGTGCTATATAATATTAGTCTAAGATTTATAAATCAAATCCTATAAGTTTTATTTTTCTCATAATTTAAATAATATTATCTCAGCATTGTAATGACAGTTTTTAATGAATCAAAATTATAATTTTCTAACATGCAGAAATTAGAGAATCTCTTTCAAGTATAAAGAAAGTTCAATTACACTCTCTTGTAACATGGGAATATGAAGTACTTTAAAGAAGTAACTACATAGGAATATACATAAACAATTCCTAGACTGGCTTCTAACCACAAGTCCTATAGACCTTAAATGTGTTTCCAAAGAACATTATTACACAAGGGATGTGCCCTTAACATATTCTGTGAAAGCCAAAGCAATCAAACCCAACATTGCAATTCTTCCATTCCACAACTCTGCATCTGAGGACATGATACTCTTAGATTTAGACTCAACACTAACCCCTTGCAAAAATGGAATCAATGAAGCAAGTGACAACAACACACTTGTCCCCAAGAACCATGGAACTCCACCACCTGACAATTGTTCAAACAAACCCTGTCCTCTTGCTATCTCCACCCCCATTGCTGCTACAAAACCAATCATAGCCAACCTTCCATTGATCCTTTCAGGTGCTGGCCCACCAAAAGCCATCAAATCTGAAAACTTTGTGCTCATCTGCCATTTCAACATCATCATTAATTATTAAAAGGGTCTCATAAATTTAGACCAAAATTAATGCTTTAAAAGTCTAATCCAAGAGAAAAACAAAAGTAATAAATTTGTGTTACTATGCACACCTTTGGTGGACGAGTATAGGCTGGTTGTGGTTCTGGGGTTGGTGCAATTGGTGTAGTTGGGTCTACAGGCCCCTTTGGTTGCTCTTTCTGCTCTCCCTGAAGAGTTTAATATTAACAGTATAATAAGTAATTAGCAACTAATCATTCTTAAATCATAGACATACTACATATGCATAAGCAAATACTACATATATATGGTCATAGAGGTTGACATGATATGTTTGAAAAAACCATAATTACCTCAGCCATAGATCTAACTTTGAGGCTGACATTCCTTCTGAAGCTTGGAATGTAGACAGAAGGGATGTTGGTAAACTGGTTAACCCTAGATCTGCTAGAAATATTGGTCATAGAGGTTGACATGATAGATTGACAAGATGAAACAGCCATTGATAATAGTTCCTTAATGTTAATGCAAAACTCAAGAACCAATGAGATAGAACAAAGTCTTTTTAAGGATATGAATAGCTTCGTGAATCACACTAATGCTTACACCTTAGATTGTTAAATTGGTAGGTAAAGCATAGAAGAAGGTTGTTTATATAGAATAAAGTGGAAAGATTGTGAGGGATATTTAAATTCCACGTAGTGTGTAAAAAGATCCTAAAAGCTAATGGATTCACGTGGCTTCATTTGTCCACACATGGTAAAAGCAACAGACGTGGCTCTACTTACAACCACAAAGTGCTACACTCACAATTTGAGGTTAAAAGAGAGGGGTTGTAAACTTGGAACATTCAGGACCTCAAATGTTGTCTTTACTAGTATTACTTTGGTATAGTCTAGAATATTCTATTAGTCGATAGATTACACAAGACAATTGGTAGTTTTGAATGATCCTCAGTTAACCAAGAACCTAAAACTCTTCAATATTAAGACAATATTTTTGCTCTAGCCAAGGTGCTTTCTTTCCAAATCACATTAGCTGGGAAATTATGTAGAGTTTACTGAATGGTTCTTACAATTATGATGGCATGCATTTAACTAATCCTGATTTTAATGTTTGTATAATTAGAATTCTTCAGGTGAAACTAAATTTTTAGTTTCAAAAGAAACTGGCAAAGAGTTACTATTGTTCATCACTATTGTTACAGAAATCATGTCTCATCTACAACCATTCTATATCAGTAAGTAGTAACAAGGGAATACCACCGTTGAACATTAGTGTTAATAAAAATGCAAATATAGGACAATTTTTGTCCAGTAAAAATATAGTGCCAGTTAAGTTGTAAAATTAACAAGGACATGGCATGTAACTTATAGTTATGTAAATAAATACCATTAACAAAAGAAATATTTATTTCCCATTCACTTTACAGTCATTATCTTGTTGAGAGATTATTTTGTTGAGACTACTGGTGGAATACAAACCATTGTTTCTTACTGGATTGTACAGTTCTCTCTGCAATTACTTTAGTGGAGTTAGTAGTTGAAAACTTCGACATATATTGTAATAAACTACCGTAGTCTCGTTTACCAGCAATTTCCTCAACAGCGACTGCATAAGAAATTTCCATAAACTGTTGCAAAGAAAAGGGTTTTAATATCACCAGGCTTTTTCTTTCTTCATTGAATGGTAATGTTTTAAAATAACTAAGCGAAATCCAGAATAATAAATTGGCAGAACATGTAAAGAGTTTAAGAAAGAAAGCTAAAAAAATCATCACATATGTTGAACACACAACACAAGTATTCTTCCTATATATAAATAATGGCAACCAGGGACTGGGATTATGTCATTTCCCTGATGTAGAAGCCATGCTAAGGCTAATTGAAAAGGAGTGCATGCATGCTTTGAAGCCAAGTCATTGATTCTTTCGTAGAAACACTTGTTCTTTTCCAAATTTTCTCCCATGAACCTAGGATGCTTAAACTGTTAAAAAACAAGAAAAAATTTCAGTAGAAAATCACTGCAGAGATAAAATTAAGCGATATTTATGATATTTTCCCTCAGCAGAGATGTGATTCAACAAATTGTTCGAGCCTTCTTTCATAGACGTTATTTTGACCATTATTATCAGGAAAATTTCCAAATTCATGCAATCATAAAATTGTATTACTTGTAGCTAGCTGCATACCAGCAAGCTCTGACTAGGCAAGGTCTCTACTACTGCCTTTCCTGCAAAAAAAGCCACGGCCAAGAGGGCTGTATGCCACTATTTCATTGCCTAGTTCTCTGCAAGTACACAAAAATTCTTGGTCACAATTTTAGATATTTTACACCTATGTTAAAGGATATCTGAAAAGGTTAGGAAAAATATCAAACCAACTGGAGTATAATTGCACCCAAATGCACTATGAAAAGAGAATATTTCAATTTGTATACCTACAGAGAGAAATTATTTCTTCTTCAATGTTAGGAGACCATAAGGAATACTCGATTTGTAAAGCGGTAATAGGATGAACTGTGTAAGTTCTCTTGTAATCAGCATTAGCCTCTGACAACCCAATATATCTTATCTTCCCTTCATTAACCAATTGCTTGAGCTCCTCCATCTTTTACAAAGTGATCAATGTTAAAGCATTTAATCACCTAGAATTTTAAGCTTTGGGAATGATTGGTATGCATAAACAAGAAGAGAGGAAAATCATTCAAAATTTACTCTACCTCAATTGGAACTGAAGTGTCAACTCGGTGTCAATAATATAAGTATATAATTGACATAAAGCCGCTTGAGACTAGCTTCAAAGCACTCCCTCACATATTCAGGCGTACCTTTTACCCCAAAAACCATCCCATCAGATATAGCAACGCCAAACTTCGTAGCCAATTGCACTCTTTCTTGGGGAAGTTCTTTTAATGCCTTGTGACAGAAGAAAAGAGCCATCCATATATTTATTTTTCCACTAGTCATAAAGAGTGTGCATATCCTTTGAGAAGATAGAATTACACTACATTGCAACAAAACATTAGTTTTCCTTTCTTAACACTCAGACTTGCAGTAAAAAAAATAATTAGTTATTGGATAATGTGTTACCTTACCAATCATGATTTCATTATCATGTTTGTGTCCATAAAGATCTGATGTATCAAAAAAAGTAATCCCTTTATTGAATACTTGCTTAATAATTGAACATCCATGTTGATGTGAGAGGGGGAGCATTGTAAATTCCAGATAATCCTCCACACCCAAATCCCAACCAAGACACCTGCATTCCACAAAATGAAAATACAGAGGGGCTTATATTATCAGGATTAACAAATCTTAAACCAAAGATTGGACCAGCTAAAAAAGAAAAATTAAAGAGAGATATGAAGAGGCGCCGAAACTGTAATTTATGCAAAAAAAAGACTGAATGTATTTGTTGAACAAGTGACAACATATGGTGCAACATATCAGTAAAAGCAAACTGATTTATGACATTATAGTATATGTATGTAGAAACAGAAGAGGTTTGAAAATTCATTTAAATTGCAACTCTAAGCATGTCTAAGTTTATAATTAGGTGTAATCAAAGAGACTAAAGCCTTTGCCGTCGTTGCAACCAAATGATATGTAATGCAAAATGAATAATGTGGTTTGGTATTAAAATCTAATCTGCATATGGGGTTAAATGGTTAAGAAACATACATGTTTAGGTTTTTCTAATCTATCCATGCACGACACTACTTACTAAAAAAACCCACTAAGGTGCTCACATCACAACTAACTCACCGATCAATTGGAATTTAGAATAAACTACAAACAATAAGTGAATAATAAAAACATGGATGCGTGCAGAAATCAAGATGAAATCAATTAAACGGGGTTAATACATCTTTATGACATATTGGTGGACTAAGATAACCATTTGGTACTAGAGAAGTATCAAGTATGTCATTCACAAGTCAGTGGTCTTACGTGGGCAGTTACATGACTTGGTTATATAGTGTCTCACACCATGTCATGACATCTCCTGGATGTCCACATAGGCCTTCTCATGAGGATCCTAGAGAATGAGCAGACATAGCGTACATAGTGAACTTCATAAGCAGGTATATGGCCAATTCTGGGAAGGCATACTAGCAAGTATTAAAGTAGAATCTTAGTTACATCAATGGCTCTCTGAGCAGAGTCCTAATTTATGGTGGAGTATGGTGTTGATAGCAAAGTCGAAATCGAAGGATTTGTTGACACTGATTATTCAGGTTATATGGATTCCATAAAATTTATTTCTAAATATGTGTTCACTATGTTCGGCACGACAATCCGTTGGAAAGCAACATTTTAGAAAGTTGTTGAGTTATCAACCACTGAAGCAGAGTATATCGCCCTCACTGAAGTTGTGAAAGAAGCATTGTGGCTTGGAGGTTTTGCTAAGGATTTGAAACTTCAAGGTTGAGTTATCACTGTTAATTGTGATAGTCAAAGTGCAATACACCTATCGAAGAACTCAACCTATCATAAGCGACCCAAGTACATGGATGTGAGGTTGCACTTCATCAGAGAGATAATCAAGAGTTGAGAAGTTCAAGTGCTTAAGGTTTTGATTGATGACAATGTGTTTGATATAATCACCAAGACATTTCCTAGTATCAAGTTTTTCCATTGTATGTAGTTGATAAAGTTGCATGATGAAAACTATTTTATAACCTTATGTAGAGTTTGTTCCAAGGTGGAGATTCGTGGTATTTTGGATCGAACTCTAGTGTCAACAAGGGTAGCTTCATGTTTCGATAAAAGGTTTGGTATTAAGTCAAAGTATGTTCAAATATTGATCTTGTATGTTGTAGTCGAAGTATGCTCAAACATACAGTAGTCGAAATGCTAGGATTGTTAGCATGTCGAATTGGGTCTTACTTGTAAGCTGAATTGCTAAGTTAGCTTGTAACCTAAGTTAGCTTAGTAATTTATAAAAAGACTAGTTCTCTTAGAGTGTGTTTGGACGAGGTAATTGGGAATTTTTAAGGAATTCAAAATTTTAGGTAATTCAAATGATTCAATTAGAATTCATTCAATTTTAAATTTTTGTTTGTTTGGATATAGTATTAAAATGATTCATTTTAAAAAATTGGAGCAATTTTCATAATTTTTTTTAAAAATTGGGTCAAATCTAAAATATGATAAATAGGGACCAATTTACAATTTTTGAAAATTTAAAGAACCAATTTGTAAAATTTGAAAATTATTAAGACTTATTTGTAATTTTTTGGAAATTTTGAGGGTGAATTTGAAAATTTTCATAAAATATGAGAACTATTTTGCAAAATTTGAAAATTTAATGATAAACAATTTAATATCCATATTATATAGAGTGATGAAGCAACTTGAAATTATTTATATTTTGGTGTCATTTTAAACTCTTTAATTTTAACATGAATAAAATACTCCATAAATTTACATCATTTTAACAATTTTCCATATTTTTTATCCAAACAATAGAATTTGGTAAAGTCATTTCAAATTCCCTGAAAAAATTACCTTCCCTCATTAAAATGCTCCATCCAAACACACCCTTAGAGTGTTTGGATGGGGTAATTGAAAATCTTTAAGGAATTCAAAATTCGGTAATTCAAATGAATCAATTATAATTCATTCAATTTTAAATTTTTTTGTTTGGATGGACTATTAAAATGATTCATTGTAAATTTTTTGGGTAATTTTCATAATTTTTAAAATTTTTGGGTCAAATCTAAAATATGAAAAATAGGGACCAATTTACAATGTTTGAAAATTTGAAGGATCAATTTGTAAAATTTGAAAATTATTAGGGACTTATTTACAATATTTTTAAAAATTTTAAGGTGAATTTGAAATTTTTATAAAATATGAGGACCATCTTGCAAAACTTGAAAACTTAATAACAAACAATTTAATACATATTATATAGAGTGATGAAGCAATTTGAAATTCTTTATTTTTTGGTGTCATTTTAAATTTCTTAAATTTAATATGAATAAAATTTTCCATAAATTTATATCATTTTAACAATTCTCCATATTTTTTTATCCAAACAATAGATTTTGGTCAAATCATTTCAAATTCCCTCAAAAAATTACTTTCCTTCATTAAAATGCTTCATCCAAACACACCTTAGGTTAATTGTTGGTATTCACTTGCAATCTTTAAACACTTATAGAAAAAGTGAATAATAAAACAGATTTAACCAATTCCTATTCTTTTTTTTCTCTTTTTCTCTTCCTTTGTAAAATCTAATAGGATTTTTTGTGTTTGTTCAAAAAATTTAATATTTTTCTCATATTTTGATTTTTTCTTGACGACATCAAATCACAACAATTTCCTATGGTCGGGGATAAAACCTGTTCTGGACTGGGCCATGACGGCATACACGGCACGACCCAATACACGTCGGACATGGGCCCATACGTTCGGGCTGATGAACGTGTCGGGCAAAAGCCCAGACATCCGAGTTGATGACACTCCAGGTCGACATCCCACTACGTGTCGGGCAGAGACACTCGCACACCACCAGCTGACCCTAATTTATTATTTTATTTATGTCTGTAACTGATTTGTTTTGAGTTTGTCCTAGTCTTTAGGGATATTTGATTGAGTTAGTAGTGGGTGCTGAATTTTAGGAATATGCTGTTAGTGGTTCTCAGTTCTATTAAGCAGTTGCAATACTTGTTATTTATATATCGTATCAATCAATAAAACAGCAGTTATTTTGTGCCTCTGTACTCTAAGTTAACAGTGGTATCAGAGCAAGTTAATTTAGAGAAAAATTTGAGTGAAACACAGTGAGATTTGAGCGAAAACATCAATTGATCGATGGCATCTTCCAATGAGAATTTCGTGCAGGCTGCAATTCCTCGTTTTGATGGTCATTATGACCATTGGAGCATGTTAATGGAGAATTTCTTGAAATCCAAAGAATATTGGCAAGTTGTTGATTCCGGATTTACAGAACCTGCGAAGGAAGCAGTTCACACAGATACGCAGAAGGCAGAATTGGAGGCATTGAAACTCAAGGATCTTAAAGCCAAGAACTACTTGTTTCAGGCCATAGATCGAGCAACTTTGGAGACGATTCTCTGCAAAGAAACCTCCAAACAGATTTGGGACTCAATGAAGAAGAAATTTCAAGGGAACGCTAGGGCAAGACGAGTGCAGCTTCAAGCCCTACGGAGTGAATTTGAGACTTTACGCATGAAGTCGGATGAATCTGTCACAGATTTCTTTGGAAGAACGATGATCATTGCCAACAAAATGAGAATTCATGGAGACAAGATGGAGAAGTTGACAAGTACAAGGCACGACTCGTCGCTAAAGGTTACAAGCAAGAGTTTGGAGTGGACTATACTGAAGTATTTGCTCCAGTTGCAAGACTTGATAAAATTAGAATGGTGGTTGCTGTAGCTGCACAAAATTCATGGCCCATCTTCCAATTGGATGTAAAATCAGCATTTTTACATGGTGATTTGAAGGAGCAGGTGTTCATTGATCAACCTCCCGGATACATGAAGTTTGGATGTGAGCACAAAGTCTATAGACTAAAGAAGGCTTTGTATGGATTAAAGCAAGCGCCATGCGCTTGGTACAGTAGAATTGAAGCTTATTTCCTGAAGGAAGGGTTTGAGAAATGTCCTTTTGAACACACACTTTTTGTGAAAAGTGGGGAAGGAAGGAAATTGTTGATTGTGTGCCTGTATGTGGATGATTTGATATATACAGGGAACGATTTCAGCATGTTTGAAAGGTTCAAGCAATCTATGATGATGGAATTTGATATGTCTGATTTAGGGAAGATGCATTATTTTCTCGGCATAAAAGTAGTGCAATCAAAAGCTGGCATTTTTATCTCACAAAAGAAGTATGTGCAAGAGATTCTGAACAGATTTCAGATGTCAAATTGCAATCGTGCTGCCACACCTACTGAAGTAGGCTTGAAACTTGTTCGAAATTCGGATGAAAAGAAGGTTGACAGCCACCTTTACAAGCAAATCGTGGGGAGTCTGATGTATTTAACAGGAACGAGGCCTGACATCATGCATGCTGTAAGTTTGATCAGCAGGTATATGGAAAATCCTAAGGAGAGTCATCTCTTAGCTGCAAAGAGAATTCTTAGGTACTTGCGAGGTACTACTAGTTTTGGAATTTTCTACAAGAAGGGAGAAAATTCAGATCTGATTGGCTATACAGATAGTGATTATGCTGGAGATATTGATGATAGAAAGAGTACTTCCGGCTATGTCTTTATGCTGGGTTCTGGAGCCATCTCATGGTCATCAAAGAAACAAGAGATAGTCACTCTATCAACTACCGAAGCAGAATATGTTGCTGCGACAGCATGTGCTTGTCAAGCAATTTGGCTCAGGAGGATTCTCGAAGGGCTGAATTTTATGCAGGAAAGGGAAGTCGATGCTACTGCAATTTACTGCGACAACAGTTCAGCTATCAAACTGTCCAATAATCCTGTTTTACATGGAAGAAGCAAGCACATAGACGTGAAATTTCATTTTATCCGGAATCTCACAAAGGATGGAGTGATTGAACTTCACTACTGCAGAAGTGAAGACCAAATTGCTGATATAATGACAAAGCCATTGAAGGTGGTTGCATTTCAGAAACTCAGGGCATTGTTGGGCATGTGTGATAAACTGAATGTTTGAAAACTTTCAGTTTAAGGGAGAATGTTAGAAATATTAATTTATTATTTTATTTATGTCTGTAACTGATTTGTTTTGAGTTTGTCCTAGTCTTTAGGGATATTTGATTGAGTTAGTAGTGGGTGCTGAATTTTAGGAATATGCTGTTAGTGGTTCTCAGTTCTATTAAGCAGTTGCAATACTTGTTATTTATATATCGTATCAATCAATAAAACAGCAGTTATTCTGTGCCTCTGTACTCTAAGTTAACACTTCACACGTCACCTGCCTATACTACGGGCATACGCGCTATGTCGGGCAGAAACCATGTCTGTCTGCTCATCTGCCACGTCACCCAACTGCCCTGCATTATCTCCTGAGGGATAGGGGCAGTTGGACCAGGGAGCAGACCTTTGGTCTAGGTCTTCACGCTTCTTACGCGTTCCTTGGCAGCTCCTCCTTGGGCCTAGCTAGATCAAGGCCCAATAGGAGCCTTGGCCCAGCGCTGGGGGCTCAATATAAATACCCTTTCATAACAAAGGGTCAGGTATTCTAACACACTCTAAAATAACCTTGATTTTCTGTACCTCTCCTGACTTAAGCATTGGAGCACTTTGCAGGTACACCCCTTCACTCAACCCATTCTCTGGCCCAGTCTTCAAATCCTTGGAAGACCCTCCTGATCAGGTAAGATCAAAACCCTTGCTGTCTGTCTGCCCTTGTTTGGTAAATAGTTATTTCTCGGTCAAAACAAACTTAGTAATGCAAAATCCCAACCCTTGAATATGAATGAAGTATTGATTATTTACATACATATACTTATATTCATTATTTTACCTGGTGCCTCGTAGGACCCCAATAAAACAATCCAATCAACTTACTTGCAACTTCTGATTAATTGATATTTATTCACCAAGTTGAGATAGAATGTTGCAAAAATAGAATCAATGAAGCAAGTGACATTAACACACTTGTCCCAAAGAACCATGGAATTCCACCACCAGATAACTGTTCAACCAAACCCTGCCCTTTTGCTATCTCCACCCTAATTACTGATACAAGGTTATTGGTTGACGTGGGTTCATTTGTCCACACACATGGTAAAAGCACCAAACATGGCTCAAGTTAAAACCAGAAGGTGCTACACTCACAAGTTGTTCCAACTAATCAAATGAGCTATTGGCGGCAATCATTGTCCGAAGCCTCTATCAATCAATTTATTTAGTAAAAGATCACAAATCAGTAGGTAGCAATAAGGGAATACCATTATTGAGCATCAGTGTTAATAAATATGCAAATAACAGACAATTTTTGTGCAGCAAAAATATAGTGACAGTAAAGTTGTAACATTAACAAGGACATGCATGAAGCAGAAGATGGTAGTTTAATGTCCAGCTGCAGCATTACAAATAGAAGTGGTGGCCATATTCCCTCTGAATCTGAGTTGAGTGATTCAAAATTAAAGTCAATTTGTAATAGTAAAAGCAACCACCACGCATGGGTAAGAGATTCCAACAAAGTCTTATTATAAGTATATCTGAAGGATCCTTTATCCACAATGCTTCTATGCCAATAGCATCTATACTTGTGTGAAATAGCAGGACCAATTATTTACCATATATGCCAAAAATACTCAATGTATTTGTTGCTACATATCATAAGAGGCTAAGTTAATTCTATTCAGATAGGTATCAGTGGACGGAGCGTTGTCTTTCATCGTCTATTGCACTAGTGTACAGGGGGTGGCTAATGTTGTTTATGAGTACTACTGCATTCGTGATTGTTCCTGCAGGGTTGTGATAGGTTATGGATTATTCTTAATATTCTTAAATAGTATTAATTGTTATCTTATTCTCAATTGAATCGGTTTTATTAGTAAAAGAAAAGAATTCTTAAATTGGAACCATGTACTTTGTATATTTTGACCGATGGTGATAGTGGTGATGAAATAAACAAGACACTATATTGTAGTCTTTTATGAAGAAATAAGAGAAGTCCTTTTATACTGAAATTTCAACTACACTCTCTCTTGGAACATGGGATTAAGAATCCCTACAAGGAGTAACTACATAAGAATATGCATAATCAATTCTACCTAGATTGGCTTTTAACCACAGATCCTATAACTGTGTCCTTACACAATGGTACCTCCCTTAACAAACTCTGTGAATGCCAAAGCAACTAAACCTAACATAGCAAATCTTCCATTCCAAAGCTCTGCATCCGATGACATGATACTCTTAGATTTAGACTCAACACTAACACCTTGAGAAAATGGAATCAATGAAGCAAGTGACAACAACACACTTGTCCCCAAGAACCATGGAACTCCACCACCTGACAATTGTTCAAACAAACCCTGTCCTCTTGCTATCTCCACCCCCATTGCTGCTACAAAACCAATCATAGCCAACCTTCCATTGATCCTTTCAGGTGCTGGCCCACCAAATGCCATCAAATCCGAAAATTTTGTGCTCATCTGCCATTTCATCGTCATCATCAATTATTAAAAGGGTCTCATTAATTTAGACCAAAATTAATGCTTTAAAAATCAAATCTAACAGAAACAAAAGTAATAAATTTGTGTTACTATGTGCACCTTTGGTGGACGAGTATATGCTGGTTGCGGTGTTGGTGCAACTGGGGTAATTGGGTCAACAGGCACCTTTGGTTGTTCTTTCTGCTCTCCCTGAACAGTTTAATAAGTAATTAACAACTAATCATTCTTAAATCATAAACATATTACATATGCATAAGCAAATACTACATATATAACCTTAAAATATGTTTGACAAAACCATAATTACCTCAGCCATAGATCTAATTTTGAGGCTGACATTCCTTCTGAAGCTTGGAATGTAGACAGAAGGGATGTTGGTAAACTGGTTAACCCTAGATCTGCTAGAAATGTTGGTCATAGAGGTTGACATGATAGATTGACAAGATGAAACAGCCATTGATAATAGTTCCTTAATGTTAATGCAAAACTCAAGAACCAATGAGATAGATTGAACTCTTTTTAAGGATATGAATAGCTTTGTGAATCACACTAATGCTTACACCTTAGATTGTTAAGTTGGTAGGTAAAGCATTGAAGAGTGTTGTTTATATAGAATAAAATGGAATGCATACTGTGAGGGATATTAAGTTCCACGTAGTGTGCAAAAAGCTCATAAAAGGTGATTGATTCACGTGGCTTCATTTGTCCACACGTGGTAAAAGCATCAAACGTGGCACAAATTTGAACCAGAAAGTGCTATACACAGAATTTTGAGGTTAAAAGAGGGGTTGTAAACTTGGAACATTCAGGACCTCAACTGTTGTTTTTACTGTTTAATTAGTAATACTTTGGTATAGTCTAGAATATTCTATTGCTCTATAGATTACATTATACAATTGGTGGTTCTGAATGATTCTTAGTTAACCAAGGACCTAAAACTTTTACTTTAACTTTAAGACAACTATTTTTTTCTCTAGCTGATGCTTTCTTGCAACTACGATGACATGCATATTTACTTCTAAAAGTTGGTTGGACGTCACCTATGTATTCAATTTTGCAATGGAAGTATAAGATATACTATATTTTGTTTAGTTTTTAACCAATCCTGACTTTACTGTTTGTAACTAGAATACTTCCGTTGAAACTTACCATTTAGTTTCAAAGGAAACTAGCAAAGAGTTACTATTGTTCATTGATATTCTTACAAAAATTATGGCTCATCCAAAACCTCTATAAAGCATTTTAGTTAGAATAATTACACAAGTCAGAAGGTAGTAAAAATGGAATACTATTATTGAACATTAGTGTTAATAAATATGCAAATTACAGAAATTTTTTGTCCAGTAATAAAAATAGAGTGACAGTTAAGTTGTAAAATTAACAAGGACATGGCATGGATGCAAGGAGGCAGAAGATGCATAAGTTATATAAATAAATTGCATTAATAAAAGAAATGTTTATTTCCCAATTCCCATTCACTTTTACATTCATTTATCTTGTGGGGATATAAGGATACTTGTGGAATACAAACCCTTGTTTATTACAGGATTGTATAATTCTCTCTATGCAATTAGTTTGGCAGTGGTGTAGTTGAAAACTTCCACATATATTGCGATAAACTACCATAGTCTCGTTTACCAGCAATTTCCTCAACAGGGACTGCATCAGAAATTTCCCTCAACTGTTCTTCTGTAAGCTTCACATTCAGAGATCCAATGTTGTTTTCAAAGTTTTTCAATTTAGTAGTCCCTGTGGTATCAAAAAAATATATCATAAAGAACTTGGTCAATAGAATCAATTTATTCTCATGCTTAGAATATTTATATACTTTATAGACAAGATTTAGGTACTATCAAATTGTCAATGAAGAAATGTACATTATGCCAAGAAAAGATAGTTAATGGGGACATATGAAACAAGTTACGAAGAAAAGGGTTTTAATATTATCATGCTTTTTCTTTCTTCATTGAGTGGTAGTATTATAAGTATAATTTGAAGAAGTCACTAACCAAAGTCTCTAGTTTAGTTTTGCTAATTCACTTTGTTAGTTAGAAGTTAGTTTTGACAGTTAGGAATTGGTTGAGTTAGTTAGGAGTTTGTTAGAACTCAACCAACTCTCTTATATATTGCACACTATACCATTTGTCATGCTTTAACAAGTGGTAATTTTGAATCTAACTAAGCAAATAATGACAATACCAGGGATAGGGACTATATCATTTCCCTGATGTAGAAGCCATGCTAAGGCTAATTGAGAAGGAGTGCATGCATGCTTTGAAGCCAAGTTATTGATTCTTTCAAGAAACACTTGTTCTTTTCCAAATTTTCTCCCATGAACCTGGGATGCATATTCTGTTAAATAAACAAGGAAAAATTTTCAGTAGAAAATCACTGCATAGATAAAACTAAGCGATATTTATGACATTTTCCCTCAGCAGAGATGTGAGTCAACAAATTGTTCGAGCCTTCTCTCATCGCTATTACTTTTACCATTATTATAAGAGAATTTCCAAATTCATGCAAAAGTAAGACTGTATTAGTTGTAGCTAGTTGCATACCAGCAAGCTCTGGCTCGGCAAGGTCTCTACAACTGACTTTCCAGCAAAAAAGCCACGGCCAAGAGGGCTGTATGCAACTATTCCAATGCCTAGTTCTCTGCAAGTACACAGTAATTCTTAGTCACAATAATAACAATTTTTTTCGGATATTTTACAGATAGTCTGTTAAAAGGATATATGAAAGAGTTGGCAAATATATCAAACCAACTAGAGTATAACTGCAACCAAATGCACTATGAAAAGAGAATATTTCAATTCGCATACCTGCAGAGTGGAATTATTTCTTCTTCAATATCACGAGACCATAAGGAATACTCCATTTGTAAAGCGGTAATAGGATGAATTGCGTGTGCTCTCTTGATAGTGTCAGCATTAGCCTCTGACAACCCAATATATCTTATCTTCCCTTCATTAACCAGTTTCTTGAGCTCCTCCATCTTTTACAAAGAGGTCAATGTTAAAGCATTTAACCACCTAAAATTTTCAAGTGTTGGGAATGATTGGTATGCATAAACAAGAGGAGACGAAAATCATTCAAAACTTACGGTATCCTCAATTGGAACTGAAGTGTCAACTCAGTGTTGATAATATAAGTCTATATAATTGACATCAAGCCGCTTGAGACTAGCTTCACAACACTCCCTCACATATTCAGGGGTACCTTTTACCCCAAAAACCATCTCATCAGACATAGTAACGCCAAACTTCGTAGCCAATTGCACTCTTTCTCGAGGAAGTTCTTTTAGTGCCTTGTGACAGAAGAGAAGAGCCATCCAGAAGTTAGTTTTTAACAATGGAAATCAATATATTTATTTTCCCACTAGTCATAAAGAGTGTACATATCCTTTGAGAAAGTACAATTATGCTACATTGTAACAACATATTAGTGACAGAACCCAGAAAATATGAACATGGAGTATTATTTACTACAAATGGTTGAGCTTGAAGCTCTTACAATGGTTAAGAATGATAGAAGCTCTTGAATTTGATATAAAATGCGTGTAACAACATTGCTCCCCTGGAGTAACAAAAGGAGCAATGCATAGAACTGCAATGAAAATGCGAGTCCCCTTGTTTTCATGTTTTTTCACAAAAGATGATATTGTAAGACTTATATGTGACTCGGTTGTAAACACATATCGAATGAAATTATTACAATTTGCAAATTATACAATGCTTATGTATTTTCAACACTCGGGTGTGCAGTAAAAAAAGATGATTAGTTATTGGATAATATGTTACCTTACCAACCATGAATTCGTTATCATGATTGTGTCCGTAGAGATCTGATGTATCAAAAAAGGTAACCCCTCTATTGAATACTTGCTTAATAATTGAACATCCATGTTGATGTGAGAGGGGAACATTGTAAATTCCTGATAAACCTCCACATCCAAATCCCAACGAAGACACCTGCATTCCACAAAATGAAATTACAGAGAGGCTTATCTTATCATCACGATTAACAAATATTAAGCCAAAGATTGGACCGGCTAAGGAGGAGAGAATCGAGATATGTAGAGAATTAAGGTGATAAAGATGCGGTGAAATTGTAATTTATGCATCTGGTCTGGTAAATAGTTAGTTCTGTATGGGTGATAATTCCATCTCTAACATGTTGTGGTGCGAAAGCAATAAGAAATACTTGAGACTACAAATATTTGCGCACGATGGAATTCCAAATTTCTAACTTGATTGTGAAAACAGAAAGAGCAAGATATGACATATTGTAAGATCTATTGAAACCTTTGAAGCAAAAATGAGACACATAATGCACTTCAACTAGCATCATACTCCTGGATTGAATAGGCAAAAAGCCATTCAACAAAACCCAAATTTAAATAGTAAAGGCTATTTATTCTACAAAGTACTGTCAACACTAACCATGATGAAATTTTACCTCTAAGCCTTGATTACCCAATTTGACTCTTGGGACTTGTTGCCTCTCACTCTTCTCCTCCATTTTTCAACTCAATTATTATTGTCTTCCCTATAAGATGCAAAGTTAGTAACAGAAATTGTTGTGGAACCAATGATTAAATATTAAAATTTGCAGTATGATACAAATAATTAGGTAGCTCTTAAAAAATGATTATATGAAGTAGTTGTTGGAAAATAATTACACCATACCCATAAACATCTGATGTGAAAAAAGTTTAATAATGTAAAAATCCAATAAGATTAATGTAAAAATCCAAAAAGATGGTGGTTCAGGTGGCTAGGCTCAATGGTCATTTTGGACTAGAAGTGCAGTGGCTTGTGATCCCTCCACTGTTGAGAGCCGAGGGTAGTCGCTGCTCTGTGAAGCCAGCCTCACGCGGTGCCCTTCAGTCTAAGACCAAAGAGACCTGAACTTTCGCTCAGGCCCCTTTAATCAACTCTCAACTTGGAGCGGGCAGGACAACAGTTGCGACTTCAGGCCCAGACTAATAAAGCACTAACCATGTTCCACACATCTTGATGCTCTCACTTGAGTTACAAGTTGGAGCTACCCAACTCAGCGAACAAGCATATGTGTCAGACTAATATATATTGTTATTTCTTTCATTAACTTGTCGATGTGGGACTTATAAATAAGAGACTCCACCATTCGTTTAAGTATTATAATCATCAAAATGATAATTTTCTGTGCAAATTAACTAATTTCTTGACTTTATGAAAATTTTGGTCTGCTGATTGCTTTGTTGGAGAGAAAAAAAAGCATATGCTGACAACTGAATGTACTAATATAAGTTAATTTGATCAGTATCTACTAAGAGAGTGAGAGATGGATATGCAGAGAATGAAAAAAGGGTTGAACTGTTTGCTAATATAATTGGATAATGACACTTGAAATAAATAAGTGGTGGCAGCTCTATCAGAGCCTCACGCAGTGTAATCAAGGAGACTAAAGCCTTCGCCAAGGTCCCATTGGCCAACTCTCTCCTTAGAGCAGGCAAGCCAACATGTTGCAATCACCAACCAAACTTGTTCGAAGCTTATAAAGATCAATATGTGTCATGTGTAACCGCATTGAGTAGAAAATTGTTTTGGTTTCAAATATTATTTTGCATAACTTATAATTAAAAGAAAATATATTTAATTTTGATGAAGTGGTTTGTATTTACGTTAAACAATGAAACTGAGTTTCAAGCAATTAGTCTCTAAGTCAAATTGAGAATTTTTATTAATCCGATCTTGTAGAACCTTGTTTTGTAGGTTACTTATATATGACATGCCTTTAATATAAGACAACAAATTTTGATGATGACATCTAATTATGATCATTGAATACCCAACAATGGCAAGCCAAGTATAAGCGTTAAAAAATGCAAACTAAATTATTAGGGTTTGATGGACTTGACTCTTTGATGATGATAGTCAAATGGAATCTAACTCAAGTCTCATCTCATGTTAACTCACGCAAGCGTTTGCCAGAAAGGAAACATCTGACAAGCCTTAAAGTACATGGAAATATTTAAAATTATGTCTCAATGCATATGAGTGGACATATAATAAAGCATAAGGACATTCTCATAAAAGTACATGGCTAAATCACACTCACACACAAAATTATTTTTCAAACTTATTTTTCTCAAGCTAACCTATTTCAAAATGTCTTGAAATCATGTCACATGAGTTAGGAGATGTCATAAAAACTCGGCGATTTTTTTATCTATCAATCTAATGGCACTCTTCCAATCGATTGGAAATATTCAAAAATGTGTCTTAAGCGATTGGAACAACTTTTTAATGATGTGTAATGACTAAATGTCTATTCTTTATATTTTTTGGCTTGATAATCGATTAATTTCGTGTAACCAATTGATTGGCACATACTTACTTCTTATTGATCCAGAGAATCAAATTATTTTTCATAGATAAACAACCATCAATATCACTAATCCATTATGTCTTGTTGTAAAACTAAGGCGCACCACAATAACTTGTTTCAATGATGCAATTCAAGATCTTCTTTTCATGAATAATATGACTCATCCCTTGTTCAAGCTTGGAGAAAAGACATAAGTTTGATATATCCTTTGTAAATTCAGTGATGTTCCCTTCATTAGGGTGTCTTGCAATGAGATCTTTGAATTGTTTTGTCTGAACAGAGAGACCTGAACCGACTTGAGTTTCATCTGACACAATGCTAGTGAAATTACAATTTTCTTCTCTTCATGTCTCAACAGTCTGCCCCGAGGATGTTTCAACATTCATCCTTTGTTTAGTAATTGAATCATCAATTACCACATTGATAGATTCCATTGACATTTTAGTTCTAGAGTTAAATACTCTATAAACTCTACTGCTTGAAGAGTAACCCATAAATATTTCTTCGTCACTTATGAGATCCATCTCACCCTTTTGATCTTTGTCAGCCAAGACATAACATTTACTTTCAAAGATATGAAAGTATTTGACTATAAGTTTTTTTCCTTTCCATAACTTATAGAGAGTGGCTGAAGTGTTTGCCCTTAAGATGACTTTGTTGTGAATATAGCATGCAGTATTCATAGCTTCATCCCAAAAGTGATATGGCAAATGCTTAGTATGAAGCATGACTCTAGTTGATTCTTGTATAGCCTTTGTCTTTTGCTCAATAGTTTCATCTTGGTGAGAAGAGATGGAAGAAGAAAATTCATAATTGATGTCTTCAGAATCACGAAATTCAAAGAATTTTGCATTCTCAAACTCCTTGTCATGATAGCTTGTAACCTTGACAATCATACTATGTTGCTCCTTTTAAACATTTTGACATAAATCCATAAAGACTTCAAATGTGTCTGATTTTTCTTTAAGAAAGTTCACCCATGTAAACCCTGAAAAATCATCTATAGCCACACATACATATTTCTTTCTATCTGAATTTTCTACCTGTATTGGTCTCATTAAGTCCATGTGAAGACGTTTCATTATATTAGAAATAGACTCATTAAGTCCATGTGAAGACGTTTCATTATATTAGAAATAGACTGATGTTGCAAACATTGTGGGTGACATCATGGGTTGCTTCCTAACCTCACACACACCACATAAATGACATCTTTAAATAGATCGGAAATTATTTTGAGGTTTATTGTAACATGTGGTTGGACATTTTGGCTCTCTTCTTTCTTTTCGGAGAAAGAAATTTCTCTACCAGCATTTTTTTATTTTATTATCATATTGATAGAATATATATCTTTTAAGAATAATCATGTATACTTTTAAGAAATTATGTTCCATTAATAGTACAAATCTTCAAGAATAATCATTTTTTATGGTATGTCTAAAAAAAAAAAAAAAAATTTATGGTATGTTTAATTAGAAAATAAATAAATGTAAGCATCAATAATTTCTTTTAGACAAGTATCCTGTTTTCTGATTGGCTGGTGCACGTGGTAGGCTCTCTGCGTTTTACACGTAAGCTCTTATAAACGACGTAAGTCATAGCGAAGCTACCCCTTCAAGACCACGACGACTACAGTATTGCCGTTTTGTTGCGTTGCACTTGCAGTAACGAGAAAGGTTCAACACCTTCTCAAAATCCAATCTTTAAGATCTGCAAAACACAATTTTCGATTTTTTTTTTCAATTTCAGAAAAAACCCTATAGAAAAAACCCCAAATTATATAAATAAAAAGGGGGGAAAAGTGATGGAGCGAAATCAGGGAAAGAGAAGTGCTAAGATGTGGATGGTTTTGATGTGTTTGGTGTTTATCTTCGTTGATCGGATTGAATCTCTTTCTGTGACAGTGAATGAAGTTGAATGTCTCTATGAGTATGTGCTTTACGAGGGGGACACTGTTTCGGGGAATTTTGTTGTTGTTGACCATGATATTTTCTGGAGCTCTGATCACCCTGGCATCGATTTCAAGGTGAGTTCAATCTCAATTTTTCAATTCCCTCTTGTGGGTACTTATGGGTTTTCCGATTTTTTTTTAGGTTTTTTTTCTATGCAATTTGGATTCTGAGGTTATTTTTTTGATGTTATTGTTGCTTGCTCAGTTCGTAATTAGTTGCACTATTAAGTTATTGTGGGGTGAAAGAAAAATATTATTTTTTTAGTTTCTAGATTATTTAGGGTTTTGCTGTGTTATATAGAGAAGATCAATTATTATCTATGTTGCCTTGTATATATATAATGATACAAAATTGAAGTTCTTAAGTTGCATTTTGAATGGAGATTAACAATTTGTGTTGCCATTTGGTTATGTTATTAAGTTTATTTTGTCAAATCTGCTTCTATGATGAATGATCATTGGTGAGTCCTTGGCAGTACCTCCTGCTAACGATATTGTAAATTAGTCTATGCTTGAACCTTAGTCGAGATGAACATCAGTAGTTGTTTTGTTAGGATGTTGACTGATGTTTGTTAGTGGTAGTTGTTTTGTTAGGATGTTGACTGATGTCTGTTAGTGCTGGATACGATTTATTGATCAATCCAAGTTAGATCTGCATGCTGGCGAGAACTATATTAACAAATCAGACCATGGAAATAGTTCTTCATGCCCCTGGAAAACCTACACATGGGATAATTTGTAGCTAAGTGTATGTTTAGTTTCACGGTTGGAGCACTTAGAATTGATTCTGGATGTGTAGAATTGATTTTGACTTGTTTAGTTGCTCTTGAGTAGAATTGATTTTGACTTGTTTTGTTGCTCTCGAGTAGAATTGATTTTGACTTGTTTAGTTGCTCTCGAGTAGAATTGATTTTGACTTGTTTTGTTGCTCTCGAGTAGAATTGATTTTGACTTGTTTTGTTGCTCTCGAGTAGAATTGATTTTGACTTGTTTTGTTGTTCTCGAGTAGAATTGATTTTGACTTGTTTTGTTGCTCTCGAGTAGAATTGATTATGCTTTCTAGAATTGATTTTACTTGATAGGATTTGTAGTTTTGAGTCTAAACGTGATTTTTACATTGAAATTGTAATTTTACGGTTCAACTTTTGCAAGAATTTATCCAAACATAAATCACTTTACCTTCAACTCACTTTTAGTAAGAATCAATTCACTTGGAATCAATTTTTTCTTGCCGTGGAACCAAATACGCCCTAAGTTAGGGTGTAAATTTAATTGTAGAAAGGGATGATTAAAGAAAGTTTAAGGAAAATAAAACTTTAAGGACATCATGTGCTTATTTTGATGAAACTGTTGTTTAGTGGTTGATTCATGTAGTCGACCCCACTTAGTGAAATAAGGTTTTGTTGTTGCTGACTTGCCCGAATTTTCAAATTGTTTCTTAACTCTAGGTTTTCAGACATCCTAATTTTTGTGGTTTATCTGCAGGTAACTTCTCCTGGAGGTAATGTTGTCCAAGATATCAAGGGAACCTCTGGAGACAAGTTTCAATTTAAGGCTCCAGTACATGGAATGTATAAATTCTGTTTCCATAATCCATACTCGACACCCGAGACTGTTTCTTTCTATATCCATGTTGGTCATATTCCCTCTGAGCACGATCTTGCCAAAGATGGTATGTTGTTCTATGTAAAAGCAGATTCATTTAGTAGACTATTACACAATCATATTTAGTTGTTTGTTGAAGTGTTGAATTTACTATTTACTCGAGTTACTCCTTGATTTTTGCATGGTTTGCAGAGCATTTGGACCCAATCAATGTTAAAATTGCCGAGCTGAGAGAAGCATTGGACTCTGTTACAGCTGAACAAAAGTACTTGAGAGCTCGTGATGCAAGACATCGCCACAGTAAGTAGTTTTTTGTTCATCAACTTGCATTGTTTTGGTTCTCCGTATGCGTCCTTCATTCTTACTTACTCAACTCTGTTTTGTTTGTAGCAAACGAGAGTACACATAAGCGCGTAATCTTCTACACCGTGGGAGAATATCTTCTGTTGGCTGCTGTTAGTGCACTGCAGGTCATATACATCAGGCGCCTTTTCAGCAAGTCCGTGGCTTACAACCGTGTTTGAGTTCGCTCCTTCATTAATCTTATCATGCTTTCGATCTTTTAGTTAAATTAAATTAAAGGGTTAGGGGTTTATTGACATGTTTTCTCTGTGAAACATTATAATTTTAATTCTTGGTGGTGAACATTTTGGTGTTCTCTTATCGACACTGAGGTCACTTGTACTTTGATACAACAAAGTTTTTTTATTCCAAGGTTTTTAAATCGTGTGAGACTAATGTTATGCAAAATGGTACTCTTGTACTTTAATGATAAATTTGAAAGGATGGTTGAGGGGAGTAGAGGAAAGAATAGGAGATGAACTAGCCGAGTGGAACATAGCGGATTGGAGGTTTCACTCCATTCTTTGGATAATTTAAAACGGGACAAAGTTGTTTTTATCGAGTTAGGATCTTCTCTATTTCTCAAAGAAATGGAGGTGTCCATTATTGTAGTTTTGATGTATAAATTGCAGAAATGTGTGCAAATATATCTTTTATTTACATCAAAACTATAGTAATGGACACTTCCATTTCGAAAGAAATGGAGATGAGTTACTCCTTTTTATCATTTTTCTTTTGATTGAAGGGTAAGAAAGTAGTGTAGCTGATGAAATGGAATAAAAACTACTTCGTTCTACGCTGCTTAATAATCTAAAAAAAAAAAATCATTTCATTTGAATTTTACTCCATTTTGTCATATTCCATCACTCCAAACAAAGGATATGCATTGTGTTTTGTTGGATGATGAAAAAAAGGATATATCGTTGAGAGAGAATGTAATTTTGCTTTAAATAAAATATTTCTAATTTTGAATTTTAAATAAATACAAGCATTCACACGGGTCGGTTAATCTAATATCTAACTATAAAAATGATTACCCATCAATTATCCATTATACCTCTCTATTAAAATTACTAATTAAACTTAATAAAAAGGATATTAAGGATTTAAACCACATTTGCTTGATTATTAGCCATTTGACATTAATTATGGCGGATGTGTCATCCAATAATTTTTTCATGATGAAAATTCTTTAGTTTTAAAAAATAGAAGGTCTAAAGTTTTCATAAATTTCATTCTTCATATTCACGTTGGTTATTCAAAAGACACTTTGAAAGTTGGAATTAACATTAACTATTAACTTTTCCTATATATTAACAAATGAGCTACACATTTCATCATTTATCACTATTCCGATTATAGTCTACACGTTTCCCTTCAATGCTTCACCTTTCTCACTATCTCCAACCCTTCACCTTTCTCATTTTCTCCATTTACCAAAATCGAAGCAAGTTATTTGTTTGATATTTTGGATCTTGCTCTTCAACACGATTCAACTTTTATCAAGGTATGTTGTTTTTTCTCCTCCGCCACTGAGAGATTGATTTTTAGGGTTTCAATTTTATTTACCCCCGTCTCTTTCTCTATGATTCTAATTGATTTTGTTTTGGCTAAACTGAATGATTCATCTTTTAAGTAACTACTATTTACTCATCTTTTAAGTAACTACTATTTACAGGACAATGTTCCAACAACATGATTTTTACTCTTCGTTCCATTGGTTATGTTATATCTCTGCTCCATCGGTCACAGTTTATGTTCAAGGTACTATCTATTCAGTTTCCATTACTCCACTTTTTCTTCTATGTGTATGCTTTGTGTTTAGAGGTATAAATTGGTTTGTTAAGAATCGTGTAAATCTTAATAAATTTGTGAATTTGAGTAATTTAATTTTAAGTTATATAATAATCCCCAATTTACCTTGGATTTCCTTTTTCTTATCACTAAAACCTACCCCTAAATGCAATTGAGATTTCATTCTGTATAACTATCTGTGTGTTTTTTGTTCAATTTTTATTAGAAACTACCCATAATTCATATGTGGTGGGAGAGCCTATTATTCATGTTTTGGTTCAATTTTTATACTTATATAGTTAACAAATTCTACCACAACCAAAAACATCAGAAAATTGGTTAAACATGACTTTATTATCAAGAAGCCAACTAAGATCCACTCTCGTTCCCGTGTTAGGCGCATGAAGGAAACCAAGCAGAAGGATCATCATTTTCGATATGGTATAATCGAACTCAATATTGTTTTTAGGATATTTTATGATATATTCTTTTGTACTAGCCCTAGGAAGGCATAATCTTCATTCTTTGATTATAATTTTTAATTTTTGGTTGAATGATGAATAGGTAAGTGAAAGGGTACAAGAGAGGCAAGGCTTCCGGAGAGAAGGCACCTGCAACACCAGTGACACCAGCTGCAACAACTGTAACACAGTCTGCCCAGTAAGTATCTTAGCACACACTGCTATTTTTTATATATGTTTTTTTTCTCTTTCTCCTAATTTTTATTTATAGTAACTCTTATTGTTATATTTTATTAAATAATAATCATGAAAAAGAAAAGATGATTGGTAGTCATGAAAAAATAATGATAAATGGTAATAATTTATACAATTGTTTTCTACTAAATTAAAAATAAATAATTGAAAAATTCAAATACTATAGTGAAAAGAAAAAAAATATATTAAGGTAAGAAAAAATAAATAATTTAAAAATGGAATGTCTTTAAATGTTCTAATATGAAATTTAAAATTATGTAGAGTTAAACGTCTATTATGAAATTCTCTTACACAAAATATGGATAAAATATTCATTTAGAATTACAATTTTAAGATACCATGGAGTGTAGATATTCATTTAGAACTGAAATTTGATGGGGATCTGTCATATATTGTAGGTTTGTAAAAATTGTAAATATGATATAATAAGAAGAATTTAAAACTGATATTTGACGGAAAACTGTTATAAATTTTAGGTTTGAACAAATTGACTAATATCTAAAAGATAATGTTATTTGAATTGGAAACATGATTTTATTCATGTTTGTAGTTTTAGATTTACTCATCTGAATTCAACTTAGTGTTGTTAATTACTGGAATTGCAAGTATGATTCAGACATGATCCACGGGTAGACGTGAATGTATCTATTACATATGAATTGTAGACTGATCATTTTAATGTTCATATATTAAATCTATAAGATACCAACAGTAGATTTAGAAAAATTATAAATATGATATAATAAGAAGAATTTTAAAATGATATTTGATGGAAAATTGTTATAAATTTTAGCTTTGTAATTTTTTTTTTAAAATTTTATCATATTTTTATTTAAAATTATTCAATGAAATATCAAATAATTTAAATTTTTTAAATTTACAGAATTTTGTATAGTTAAACTTCTATTATGAAATTATCCTAAAAACATAAAAGGTGTGTTATTTTGTGTGTGTTATTTTGTGTGTGTGTGTGTGTGTGTTTATCATCTTCAAACATTCATCTTCTTCATCTTTTCTATTGAAAAACATAATAAATTACAACATAAAAAAAAACTCAAATATGTCAATAAAGAGACATTCTTAAAGACTTAATGAAATGCAGGAAATGGAACTTGCATAAAATAAAGAGACATTCCTAAAGAAAATGATTAAATTGCATTGAAAAGATACAAGGTGGTGTTCATCACGTACATTCTCACACAACTCGTTTCTCTAAATTGATACTTTGAGTTACTTGTACAAATTGATTTTCACACACAAATCATATTGTCAAAATCCATATTTATAATAATCTAACTAACTGTCATTAACGACCTAATCACTAAAACTACAACAAGTGTCGCCTTGAATGTCTTTAACTCTCGGGTGTGTGCCACTTGTCTCTTTAGGAACGAATAAGAACAAACTTTCCCTCATTAATTTGAATTTAAATTTTTTTGCGTTGAATACCTTCAGAAGCATCTGTTGAACAACATTTCCAAACACTTAGAAGTATTTCTAAGTCTATAAATTATCTTTCCCAAACGCCAAGCATGTCTTCGACCTAAACTCTCAGCATAGCTTCAGTCGAAGCCCTTTTTTAATCTCCTTAAAGAATATAATTCTCAGATTAATTCTCTTTAAAAATAATATGAGCGTCGAAATTAGGAGCTAACAAATTGCCCCTCAAAAATGTCTTTTCGACAAAACTGGGGAAAGGGTCATTTTTTGATCAAGCACTTTCGACGCCTTCCTTTTGATTTCGTATGAGTATGATAATAATTCATAATTGATTATCCCATAACTTAAGAAACTATTAAGTTTGTTTTCAACCACGCCTATGATGTCATGTCATAATGGCTATGTTTGAAACATCCTCTAGAGGCGCACTTCATCACTAGCCATCATTACTCTCCCTAGAGTCTAGGAGATCGTGGGTCATAGACCATAACTGCTATCGCCCATGCTAGAACCCCTGAGTAGACACACGTCCCACTAACCACATATACTTAATGGTGATTTGAAACCCATTAGACTCCCCAAGAGCTTATAAATAGCTCATTCCTCAACCATTATCATTTTTTACTCCTAGAAATCCCTTAAGCAATTTTCTTCAGAATCTCCCAATCTTCAACTTCATACTCTTAGCAAACTTACTTCTTTCAAATCCTAGAAATGGCTTTTTCCCATAATGTTGTTCAAGAGAAGAAGAACCAAAAGAACAAAGGTTCCTAAATCAACCCAACACTTCCTCCCTTCACAAAAATCTCAGGACCGAAGCTGGCCAAAAACCAACAGTTCATGCCTGAACCGCTCAAAGAGGAGAAGAGGCGCATTTATAAATCTCAGGTAATGATTTCACTTGTTGTAGCTGATAAACCATATGTTTTATCTCGTCCATTGTCTATTGTTGATGTTGATTTTGAGAAACTTAGTGAACTTTTCCCTTCATACCGTAAAACTAAGCCTTTAGGGCAAAAGAACAAAGCTAGGGTAGGGGGATCTTCCCCTGTTAATGTTACTTTAAGTAACATGCATTTGAAATATTTTCAAGAAGTAAATAGGTTGATTAGAGCAGTTCATTCTTTTAAAGAGTTCGACCTTTGGTTGACTAATGTAGAAAAGGTTAAGGTTGAGACCTGGAAAGAACTAGGAATTTATGATTTAGTGAAGTTGTCGAAAATAGACCTCAAATATTGCTTGACCATATTAGCGTCATCCCTTTATTTCTAGGACAACACGCATCAGACCTTCCATCTCCTTGTGGGATGGTGACACCCACACTATTCTATGTAGCCGCTATCACAAGGTTGAAACCAACAGGGGTCACCTATGACCCAAAAATTGATGCTTAGGATACTATAAGTTTCACCAACTGCAAGCATACCTACACACATTTCCTAAACCAACACTTTGACCGAAACACTGATGAAGTGACTGATGAGGAGCACATAACATTCCTAACTATGTGGCTTTCTCGTTACGTCTTTTGCTCCAAATCTCTACAAGTAGCTAGAAAGTACCTCCCTTTGCCAACTAAATACACAAGAATAAGGGAGTTTTCCTAAGTGAACTTATATTGGCAAATTTTTATGAATACATTAGTGAAGGAGCCACGCGCCTCAAGGACTTAGAATCCAATGGGAACTGACAATTTTCTAGACCTTTCTGGCTGATTCAGTTGTGGCTCAACGCTTCCTTCGAATCCAGTCTCCCCAACAAGGGAGTTGTTGATGAAGAATCAGCTAAAATTAAGGAGATGAGAATCGAAGGGACTCGCTTGGAAAAGCTAACTCATAGTGACAAAGGACATACACTTCAAGCCTGTTTTACTGGATATATCAAGATGTTCACCAAACGATATGAGTTTACACCTAGCATTACACCTTTTGTTCTAAGGAAGTACGGACTTGAATGGTTTACAAGGTCATTTCCTCATCCTTTCAAGAAACATCAAGAAGAATCTGAGCTGATCTGGGAAGCATTATTGGTCCCTCGACTTATCCTTCAAAAGCTCAATATGGGGAAAGGCCTAGAGCCTTAATTACTTACCATCTAAACCTTGTCTCTCGACAATTTGGTTTGGTCCAAACCCTACCCAGGTGTTTGTATGAAAAGAAACAAAATGTCCTCATCTACAATGCCAAATTTGATGATGTGGGGGGTTTCGACATAGCGTTCCAGACATGATCACAAAACATACCTTACCCCTGTTTACTTTGAACCTAGCCACCTCTATACACAAGAGTTCCATGAATGGTGGTCGAAATACTACCCTGATCAATTTATTGATGTCTCTGCTTTCTCCCAATTAATTGACCAGGATTTTGTTAATGTGCAGGAGAAGATCAAGAAAGGTAAATCTACCCACATCAAAGAGATTCAGGCATTTCAAAAGTACTTTGAAATTTTCTATCGACCATATAATATTAGTTGAACTGTATGTGATGTTGTTGTCACTTTGAAGGAGAAATTTTTAATAATTCTCCAAAAACTAACGCATAACAGCTTCTGATTTTGACAATAACACTCCCTTGATTTTCGCACATCCTGGAGCAAAACAAAAGATCAAAATCCTGCTAAAAAATATACAAAAATTAAATCAAAAGTTTTTGTATTTAGAAAGTCTCAAAACTGACAAGACACGTGTTACAACATTTGTTCTGACGTCACAAAAGCACAACACACCAGAAGATCTTCAAGCGTGTCAAGGATATCTTACAAGACATCAAGGCATATGATAATGTTTTTCAACATATGCAACCAAACCAAGAACCTTCAGATATGAACCTTCTCAAGAAGTTAATCTTGCCCAGCAGTGATTGCAGCTCCTTTTTTGTTGATCGCGCTTTCGCTTCCATAATGGCTTTGGTCAAATGATATGAAAATATGCAGGAAATTCTTATGAAAAATAACTTGTTCAAGATGTGGAAAGTGAAAGTTTTTGCAAATTTTTTAAATATCATGCACCCTTTTAAATATAATGCACCCCTTTAAATATCATGCAATTCTTCAGAAAGTATCATGAACAATTGCCATGATTCATTGGAAACAAATTATGAAAGATTATATGAAGAGGTGCTATTTTTCAAAGCGATTTTTCAAAAACGCACTGTGAGCAATCGATTGCACCTTAGCAGCAATCGATTGCACCACAAATAGAAACACACAAAATTTAAATTTTCAAGCATGCTGTCAATTTTACTAAAAGGGCCAATCAATTGCACCACAAACAAAAGCTAATAATGAGTTAAAAATTGAGCATGCAATCGATTGCTGCAAAGGGTGCAATTGATTGCTCTGGCCATAACTTAGAAAAAAATTTGAAAATAAATTTGTGAAAGTGTGATTATGTAATGCAAATGATTTTTGATTAAATTGAGCAACCAAGACTTAAATACTTGATGAATATTTTCACTATACCTTGAAAGGAAATTATTCTTCAAATCAAGCTTTGTCTCGATTCTTGCTTTAACACGCTGCTTTGAAAATGAATGAAAATCTTTGTCTTCTTATCAAGTGGTTTGCCTTCATCCAAACATAAGTTGATATTGAGAATCTTGATTCCAAATTCTCCCCCTTTTTTATGATGACAAAGCATTCTCTTTTGTTGCGATATTTCTTTTCGACAAGTTACTCCCCCTAAGATGTGGATCTCCCCCCTCAATGTGAGAAGTCTAGAAAAATCTGATTTTGTATTGAGGTATGGAGTAGTCTTGCATTTGTACCTTAAAGGTCAAGGAAAAACAAGCAAAGAAAGAGTAACATCTTTCTCCCCTTTTGACATTATCAAAAAGAAGGGAAAGATGGGTAAAGCAATAAAAAATAGACAAGAGACAATGATTTAATTAACATAATAACTTAGCATAGATAAAATTTCAAAGTACAATACTTAAGAAACATAACAAATGCAAAATTTTAAAGAGTACAACAATGGAGAAACTTAAGTAAAATGTAGAATTATAAAAGTACTTAAATATAATTATAAACAAAGAAACATATTATATTAAAATATTTTGAGAAGAGAAAAGATAACATGTACCATGGTTGATGATCTCTCATAATTAAACATAATTTTCATCCAAAATTCTGAGTTCTCTCCGAATTTTGAAGAAAGGTTCCTTTTCCAAAGACTTTATGAAAATATCTGCAAGTTGATTGTGAGTATCCATGAAGGTTACTTCGACATCTCCTTGAAGTACATGATCTCGTAGAAAATGATGTCGTATGTCGATATGCTTAGTCCTTGAATGCATGACCGGATTCTTTGTAATGTTGATAGCACTGATGTTGTCACAACGTAGAGGAATGCATCCTAGATCGAATTCGTAGTCATGAAGTTGTTGTTTGAGCCAAAGTATATGTGCACAAAAACTGCCCACTGTTATGTCTTCTGCTTCGGTCGTACTGAGTGCTACATATGGTTTCTTCTTGCATGCCCATGATACTAATGTAATTCCCAAGATTTGACACGTTCCACTTGTGCTTTTCCTATCTGTTTTACATCCTACATAATTCGCGTCAGAGTATCCAATTAAATTGAAAATACTACCTTTAGGATACCATAAGCTGACATTTGTTGTTCCTTTGAGATACTTCATGATCCATTTGAGTGTCATGAGATGAGATTCCTTTGGATTTTCTTGAAAGCAAGCACATAGACAAACATTGAACATTATATTGGGACGACTTGCCGTCAAATATAGTTAGGAGCCAATCTTACCGCTATATTTTATGATATCAACCGAAACACCAAATTCATCTTGATCTATTGGAAACGACTATATTCACATAATAAACACCATGCTTCAGCTGCGCACTCTGATAATCTATCATCCCTACAAGCTTCACATCTATCCTCTGACTCTCTTAAATCAATTGGAAACGACTATATTCCCGATAAGACACCTTTTTACTTCACACACTTCCAAACTGGCAAGCCAATTCTCTCCATGCTTGCCTGGCATCACACTAATGTCAAGTATCTCGAACTCAGGATATGCTAAAATACCAAACGCATTACAAATCCTTTCACTCCATTTGAAGTCTTTATCCACGTAGGGACTTTAACAACATCCATAAATCTTTATTTTTTTAAAATCTCTCTACATCAAGGATCCATATATTTTTTACATTTGAATCTCATTCCAAATCTCAATCTCAATAATACAATCTTTATATCCGGTTTCTATAGAAACACTTTTAATTCTCCCTAACACAAACTGATACTTGTCTTCACAAACATGATTACAATCTCTCTCTTGCATTTGTTTTTCTTTTAACAACACCATCACAAAGCTATTGTCACTATAATCATCTTCATTCAACATAATCTGAATTTTTATGCATTTCTCCGATACCGTCACATTCTTTCTATTACCAACATTTCATTCCATAACAACATTTTACAATTGTCCTCATTTTACCCATTTTCAGCAATAATCGTTCAACTTCAAACACACTTATCTCCTTCAATACAGGCCTCTCCGACACAATATCATATTTAAAAATGAAGGGAATTTCATGTAGATTCCAGAAATTCAAGAATCGATCAAATTTGAGTTACGAGTAAAAATTTATTGTCCTTGAAAAGGAGGCTGGTCAAGAAATCCTGTATACAAACTTCCGCCAAAATTAGCACCAGACTCTAATATTTAAACGTGGTTTTCTCCCTCTTAAAAAACATGCCTGTTGTACCCAAAAAATTTCCCTAATATCTTCAAGATAATATGTCTCAATAGGTCTCCTAATGTTCATAAGATTCTCAATTGCTCAAAGGAACCCGAGGTTTCATCAGACAAAGCCTCCTCCTAAGCAGTGAATCTCAAATTAGGGTTTTGTGTTTCTCAAAGTGAATTGGACTTCCAAAGCCTCAAGTGGAATTCATGGTATCCCATATACTTCAAAGGATTCTCATGTCAAGTTTCAAGACTCGCCCTATAAGTTTGGTCAGTCGGGTGCTCAGATAATCAATAAATACTTAACTTGGGTAAAAAGACAATTGTGGTCACATACAGTCAAACTTCAAAAATTTTGATCAAAATCAATATTATCAAGTAATATTAATCATTTGATCAATGGTTGATCATGATTCATCAAGAAAACCTCAAATTCATCACAAGGCAGAAGTTGCTAAATTAGGGTTTCTTAAGGAGAAAGTCAACTGAACTTTGACCAGCTCTAACTTTCACATACTTCATCATAAATTTCCCATACAAAGCTTATTGCTAAGGAAATTAAATTCCCTACAACTTTGTGTCTCACAAGCCAAGGCCATATATTCTTCATTTGAGAAATATGGGCCAAGACATTACAGGTCCTCTAAAAAGTCAACAAAAAGTCAACTTTTTCAAAAGCTCATAACTTGAACATGGAAGATTAAATTGACATGGGACCAAAAGGAGTGATTATAGGACACTTTAAGCTTTATAGAAAGTCTAAGATCATATTCATATGATAAAAATTAAGAAAGTTATGCATTGTTAAAGTTGAGCAAATTTGAGGAGGTGTATAAGGTAAACAATGACCAAACTTGAGTTTTTGCCAAATGGGCCTATGTTTTCATAATCCAAACTTAATCTTAAGATGATCTACAACTTATAAGTCATATATTTTGATTTTTTTGTTTATTTTATATATTTTTGGATTTAATTCATTTAAATTCAATTTTAATTAAAATAAATATTGAAAAATCAAATATTTGATCTATGGATTATTTTAGGATCAAATATTGAGATTTATTTACATAATATTTGATCCAAAATTCGTTCAAAATAAGAGGAGAAATATATGATGGTCAAATATGACCAAAATAGAAAATTTTCAAATCAAATTCCAATCAAATCCTATCATCCCAAAATAAATTGATCTCAAGCCCACAAGTTGACCTAAATTCTTCCTGTATAAATACATAACACCTTCAAATAGCAAGGACACGAAATTTTTGATCAAATAGAGCATACAAAACTTCAAAAAATTCAAGAGTAAGTTGAATTCGGTTTTAGGGTTACAGTCATTCTCAAGGAGGTATGAAGGTCCAAAAACAATCCTTAGACTCTTTTGAAGGTGTACCAATCATCACATTGCTCCAAAACCCCATAAAATATCATAACTGAATTTGCTTCTTTTTGTTTTTTTTTTCAATTTTTCGATTTCATATTTATACGCATGATACATCTAATCTCTTTGCATATTTGTGTTTTGTATGATGTGAGCAAGCTATCTGGGCAATCAAATTGAAGTTTAGGTACGAAAACCGTGACTTGCCATTGTTAGGGTTCAAGTTCGTGAGCTTTGGGGAACCATAGCAAGAAGCAATTTCAGACCAAATTGAATGGATCAATGAACTCAAAGGACTATTCTCAGCGCCTCTCCCTCTATTTTTTGACCTCTTTTCTTCTTATTTGTTTTTTCTTTTATTTTTCATTAAAATTAATTATTTAATTCAATTAATTTTTTTAACCAACAAGAAAAATATGTAACCTAATAATGTTTTTCATAAAAATCATAAAATGCCAAAAAATATTTTTTTTCACATAATTAAATCAAATTAGATTTATTTTTATCAAAATAATTCTTTTTAATCAAACATTTATCTTTTTAATAAAAGATCAATCAATCGATATCTGAAACTTTTATTTCCTTTATATTTTTCTGCTCGATTTTATTTCTTAGGATAATTGTATAGTTTACACGAAAACTTGTAATAAGTAGATTTATTTTGCTCGCTTGATTTACTTTCTTAAATAATGTAACTGCTAAAGCCTTGTAATAGTTTTAGGTTTTATTTTCTGCACTTTACGTTTTCTGTTAGGTTTTATTTATGTATCTCTCCCAAATCCAAGTAATAACTTAAATTAGGGTTTTATTTTCCGCACTATAAACTATTAGATGTATGCTTAATAGGATTGTATGGTAAGACTAAAATCAACTATTAGCTAACCCTAATTTCTAAGATTAAAATAATTGAATTGAATACACTTGCACACTGTTGCACCCCAAAATTTGCCCTCACAATACAAGACTTTGTGTGCTAAGAAGGTTCACAAGGTTGACAAGATTCACAACACTTACAAGACCTTTCATGAGGTTCATGAGGTCTACAAGTCACTTTATGAGGTTCACAAGGTTCACAAGATTCACAATGCTTTCAAGACCTTCCATGAGGTTCATGAAGTCTACAAGTCACTTCATGAGGGTTCACAAGGTTCACAAGGTTCACAATACCTCCCATGAGATCCACAAGACATTTTATGATGGTTCACAAGGTTCACAAAGTTCACAATTGGTCAGAAGAGTTGACAATTCCCTCAGACAATGCACCTCCTATGCAGTGCATCCAAAACTAGGGTTTTGACTTTAATCAGGCTAAATGAACTTCCAAGGCTTCAAGTGAGCTTCATAACATCTTATATGTGTGTAAGAACCCCCATGACAAGTTTCAAGACTTTTCTCAGAAGTTTGCTCAGTCAGATGATCAGATAAGTCAAAATCAGTCAAAGCAGTTAAAAAGTCAAACTGAGGTCAACTGTGGTCAAACCAAAGTCAAACTTCATGATTTTTTGCCAACATCAAGTATATGAAGTAAAATGCATCATTTGATCAAGGGTTGATCATGATTCATCAAGTAGATTCCAGATCATCAAGAATCAGGAGTTTCTAAATTAGGGTTTCCTTAGTAAAAGTCAACTGAACTTTGACCAGCCATAACTTTCACATGCTTCATCACCAAGTCTCCACTCAAAGCTCATTTTGAAGGAAATTGAATTCTCTACAACTTTGTGTCTCACAAGATAAGCCCAAAAATGCTTCATTTGGAAGGTATGAGCTAAGACATTATAGGTCCTTTTGAAAGTCAACAAAAAGTCAACAACTTCAAAAGGGCATAACCTGAGATTGGTAAATGATATGGACATGAAACCAGTGGGGTTGTTTAGAGGACTCTTCAAGCTTTCCAAAATGTCCAAGAACACCCTCATAGCTTTAAAATTGAAGGATATGTGCCCTTGCAAAGTTGGGAAATTTTGAGTTGGTTTATGATGAAAATGGAGGTCTAAAACCAATTTCTTCCAAATGGGCTTGCCAAATGATGACCCAACCCATACAATGACTTCATGCACGACCCAAACCATTAAAAATCAGAATTTTTATTATTTTATTTTTATTTATTTTGATTTAATTCATTAAAAATCATTTTAAATAAAAATAAAATATGAAAATGTAAGATTTGATGGAGATTAAACTTCTAGAAAGTCTTAAACATTGATTCGAATTGAAGAGGAAATAAATCATGAGATTTGTCCAAAAATAGCAAGCATTCACACATGAATATTTGATTTTCAAGGCATGATCAATTTGGATCTTTTCATATCAATTTTTCCACACAAGCAATCAATCTTTTTGACCTAATTCACTCTCCTATAAGTGCATAACTCATTGCCATTGCAAAGGGACGAATTCTCTGCCTCCAAAAGTAAGTTTCACAAATTGAAAATCCTTCACAAAACTCACATTCGGTTTTTGATTTCCAGGGCATTTGAAGGTAAAACAAGAACATAGCAAGACTCCTTGGACTTCCCTGATCATGAATCATCACTCATATGCATCAATACCATGACATATTGTTCAACCCGAACCATAATTGTTCTTGATTTTGATTTTTTCGATTACATTATTTCATTGTATATTAATGAATTTTGTTGACCTAATCTTGTTTGTGATGGTATGTAGAACGATTTTGGGCAAAGAAATCAAAGAAACCTTGCATAATCCGTGAAACGCCATTGTTAGGGTTTGGACCAAGGTTTAGGGTTTTCTGATTTAGGAAATATAAATGAATTCTAAAATCATAGAATGAACCGCATGAATGTTTGGATCACATTGATGGATTCAATTTTGTGAAATTTTACAGTTTTATTGATCATTGGCTTTCGTAGGTTTTGTTGCCATTCTGTTTTCGCAGGAAAATTCGTGGCTGAGTTCGCAGGAAAAATTGTAGGTCATGAGGTTGAAGAAGAAGTTGTTGGCGCGCGTTCTGGAAATTCAAATTATAATTTAAATATTTTATGTTTTGTTATTGGTTTGTTATCACAAGCGTGTGGCTTGTCTCAGTGGTAAGGCTAGCTTGTATACTGCGTGAGGTCACTGGTTCGAAACTTGGCTTGGTGCATTTTTTTCCACTTATTTTTCAGGTTAAGCGTGCATAATATATTATGTATTCTTGCCAACACAACATCAGAATTGCTCACCTAGCTGGATGGTCATGCGTGCGTTTGTGTGTTAAGAGGTCCTGGGTTCGATTCCTCCCCCCAGGCCTTTTGGTTTTCATTATTTTTGTGATTTTTACAGGACATTGCATAAAACAAATTTGATACACTTCTTTATCACACCTGCGTGGCTGGTCCAGTGGTAGGTTTTGTTGATGGCAATCTGAACGTCCTGGGTTCAAATCCCACCCAGGTAAGTTCTTTTTACCACTTTTTTCTGTTTTCATTTATTTAATTAATTTGTTTAATTGCTTTCTTACTTTTAATTTAAAAAATAATTATGCTAATATATATATTCAAATAATTCTAAAATAACACTTTATTTTCTAAAATTCTAATTTTTTATTTTTCTCAATTTAAATTTTTTTATTATGTAATTAAATTATAATATATGTATGTTTATTTAAATAATTTTGTATATTAAACTAAACCTTACAAAATATTTTTCTAAACAAACCCTAATTTTGTAAAACCTAATTTATTTTCTAAATAATAAAAAACTAATTTTATTTTATGATTTAAATTTCTAATCTTTTTGTAAATATAATATTTAGTATAATTAAATTTTATAAATAGAATTGTTATGTACATATTTATTAAATATAATTAAAATTTATTGTCTTCATATAATATGTAAATATTTTTTTATAATTTGTTTAGAATCTAAGTTATATATATAAATAATTTTTTAAATATGTGCATAAAAATAATTAAACCTATGATAATTTTATTTTGTAATTATAATATGTTTAAAAATAATTTAATAATCTGTACATAAATTAAAATGTTATAATAATTGTTTTATTATTCATATTTCCTCTTATTTATAAATAATTGTCTATATTAAAAAACTAATCTTTTGTTTATTATTTTCTTATAATATTTTGCTAATTCCATTTATTTATTGTTATTATTACTAACCATATTATTACTAATACATTTATTTTTTAATTATGCTTATTATGATTATTTCACTAACCTTATTTATTTTTTATTTTAATTATCATTCCTACTAACCCCTATTATATTTATTGCCTATTTTTGCTTATTATTTATATTTATTTACTTATTTGCTATTTATTTTAATTATTGTTGTAATTGCTCCTTGGATGTAATTTTTTTTGCCATGGTTAGTAAAATAGGGAGTGTAAACATGTATTATATTTTAAAATTGAATTTAGATCACTTTAATTATAAGATAAATATAAATTAAACACTCACACACGTAAGTCGATTTTTAATCGCCATCTCACTTTCTAGGGTTGCCTCTCAATGTTGCCTAATCATAAGGTCAAGTGGGGTGTATAAAGCAAGTCCCTTAAAAGAAAAGTCATCAAGTCCCTAATGGTTGTCTTTCATAAAGATCAAGTCCCTTTCGAATAATGATGACAGTCCCTCCAAAACTGCTTAATACACCCTACAGTTGCCTTCATAAAAATAGATGTCCCTCATATGTCCCTTACATCCAAGGTAATGACTACCTATTCCTTAATAATAGGGATAGTCTTACCATTTAAAGGATAAAGAACAGAAAGACTTAAAACTTTAGGGTAGGTTCCTCATAGTTGCTTACTCACTTCATTTAAAATTTTTTCAAACATTTCACAATTTCAAACAATTTTCAAAATACAAGTTTTTTACGCATCCGTACATGGATCATTATTAAACTCTTATGAAATTTTTTTATTCACACACCTCACCTTTTCAAAAACAATTCAAAGTGAGTTAAGTAACTAAGAGCCCATGGATAACCATGGATGTAAAGGGTGCTAACACCTTCCCTTTACATAACCTACCCCCCGGACCCAAAAATCTTTTAAAAGGTCTTTCCTGTTCTTTTATGCCTTTCCTTTGGATAAAATAAAAGTCGGTGGCGACTCTTGCTATCCGCAACATAACTAAAGTCAGTTCTCCCACCGTGTTACAGAACTGGCGACTCTGCTGGGGATTTAATATTAAAGAGGGGTACCCTTAGGAATTAAGATCACTTTAAATTGTTTGCCTTGTTTGCTTTATACTTACTTGTTGGGGTGCTCTTATGTGTGAAAGGTCCTAACCCGGATCTAGTGTACCTTAGGTAAATGGCAATAGACCAAGGAAACTGTACGACGTATATCGATATGGTTGATCTGGTGGCCATAGTTAGTGCGACTTCTTGGTTGGTGCTTATGTTCCTTAAGTCAAGTTGAGGATAATATGAGGCTGCCATATGTTGTCAATGCACTAACTAACTTTTAGAACCCTAGTCATCCCATCTTGGCCTTTAGAAAAGTAGTGAGATAACCGGCTTTGGTGCAGACTGAAGTTGGTTGATACTCGATACTACGCTCATTGAGATTCTAAACTTGGAGGGTTTTGGTTGGCAAGTAAGTTGCCTTCTGAACAACCACCCCTGTGAAGGATCAATGATATTGAGATCCCTTAGAACCTGGTTACTTTTGTAGGACAGGATGAACCATCTAACTTCAGGGGAGGGTACTTACCATTGAACCTCATGCAAGCCTTTAAAACTAGGGCTATGGTGTGACTTGTTTGTGTGTTCCACATGTTTGTGATTGAGCATAACATAATGACATCATCATGCATCATAAGCATATCATTTTCACTAACCATTTCAAGGACCAAAGGATTTATCTTTGTTCTTTGTTGCAGGTCATGGCTTCTGCTCGTAGAAACACCATCAGGATCAACTTTGTGGGGATACCTCCCAAGCTTAAAGAGTTGGTTTCTCAAGTGTCTGATCACTCCCAGTTCAACAAGAGACATGGTTACCTACTGGATCTAGTCACTTCAGGGTTCAATGAAGACATGATGAGTGTCCTATTTCAGTTCTTTGACCCTAAACATCATTGCTTTACATTCCCCGACTACCAGTTGGTTCCAACCATGGAAGAGTTCTCTAAACTTCTGGGTATACCTGTTCTTGATCAAAGACCCTTCACAGGCTTGGAGAAAGAACTTAAACCAGAGGTTATTGCTGCAGCTCTACATCTGAAGAAGTCTGACATTGTTCTAGAAACGAGAAGCGGAGTTAAGGGTATTCTTGCCAAGGTGTTGATAGAGAAAGCTCAGGTGTTCTTGAAGGCCATGAGCTATGATGCTTTTGAGGAGATCTTAGCCTTGCTAATTTATGGCTTAGTATTGTTCCCCAATCCAGATCAGTTCATAGATGTTCATGCCATCAACATATTCCTGAGTCACAATCCAGTACCTACATTGCTTGGAGACATCTTGCATTCTCTTCACACCCGTACTACAAGGGCAAGAGGAACTTTGATGTGCTGCATACCTTTACTTTCTAGGTGGTTTATTTCTCACCTTCCTCGCTCAGTAATGAAGAATGAGCAAGGGTTCAGATGGTCCAAGAGGATTATGTCACTCTCTCATTCAGACATCCATTGGTGCTCCAGATCCATGGAGAATGTCACTATCATTGACCGTTGTGGGGAGTTTCCTAATGTGCCACTTCTAGGCATAAGAGGAGGCATCACCTACAAACCCTCTCTAGCTTTACGACAGTTTGGTTACGCTCGGAGTGATGGTCCACATGACATGTTGATTCAGGGTATTGTGTTTGATTACGACAACGATCTTCAGGGTTACCGTCAGAGATTCATACGAGCCTGGGGAAAAGTAAATAGGGTTGACAGCAAGACACTGGAGCCTAAGTACACGATTCCTATGGAAGCTTATCTCAGATGGGTACGATCTCGTGCTCAGACTCTCATGATGCCATATCCTGCTGTCCTACCAGTTACCATGGAACCTGTTGCTGAAGGAGACACAGCTTATACCATCCTTCACCCAGACATGCCTACTGATATGGAAGACTTGCAGAAATCATGGATCCAACTGAAGGAGCAGAGGGATACTTTCGAAGCTCATTACAAAGCAAGCTAAGAAAGAATCCTGGAACTAACAAAGCAACTTCACGAGGAACGGAACCTCAATTCATACCTCAACACAAAGAGGAAACGTCCATGGGAGACTTAAAACCCCATCTTTTGTACTTATTTCATTTCATTTTTTTTTTGTAAGCCTAAAAGGCAAAACAAATTTATTACTAATAAAATTTTACCTTCTTGTTTGTTTAAGCAAATTTAAATCCTGCGGTTCTTGAAAACATTGCATATACATTCACATATCATTTCATTGCATCACAGGTTTATAATTGTGCACAGGTTTCTCATCTTCTCGCTGTTTATTTCAGCAATGGCTCTTGAACAATCAGTTAAGGATCTCCAGGCACAAAATGCACAGTTCCAAGAGATGATCTTGAACCTGTCCAAGGGGCAGGATGAATTGAAGGCACTGCTGGCCAAGAAGACCAAGAAGACTAGAAGGTCAACTGGTTTGATCAACATGGGAAGAAGGTTCAAAGGTCTTGCCAAGACCAAAGAACCAGCTGAAGACTATGAATCTGAGGAATCTAAAAAAGAGGGAGGCAGTCTCCACAACACTATGGGGGACTCTGATTCTGAGGCTAATTACTACCATGAGCCTAATGAAGACAAATTCAAGATGCTGGTGGATAGGATGGATGCCATGGAGTTGCAGAAGTCATCTGGGCTGGATTTTGAAGATTTGAGTCTGATATCTGGGGTAGTCATACCCGTTGGTTTCAAGGTTCCTACATTTGTTGTTTAGGATGGGGTTTCTTGTCCCAAGCTGCATCTGAGGTCTTATGTTAGAAGAATTCAACCCCACACTGCTGATAAGAAATTGTGGATCCATTTTTTTCAAGAGAGCTTATCTGGAGCTCAGTTGGAGTGGTATTATCAGTTGGAGAGTGCCAACATCAGGGACTGGAATGATCTTGCTGAAGCTTTCTATAAGCAGTATCAATACAATGCTGACTTAGCCCCCACTCGCATGCAGCTTCAGAGCATGTTTATGGGTGCCAAGGAAAGTTTCAAAGAGTATGCGCAGAAGTGGAGAGATTTAGATGGAAGAGTTCAACCCCCTTTGACTGACAGGGAATTGGTTGATATGTTCATGTGTACGCTGAATGGTTCGTTTTACAGTCATCTCATTGGAAGCTCATCATCTGGCTTCACTGAGTTGATCATGACAGGAGAGCGAGTAGAAAATGGTATAAAGAATGGTAAGATCCAAGTGGGTACTTCTTCATCAGGTGCTGCAAAGAAGCCTCCCACTGGGAAGAAAGAATCCAATGCTGTTTATGGTCAACCTGATCGTAACAGAAGGCATCAGTCTGTTAGTGCAGTTCATATTTCAAATCCAACTCCTGCAACAACAGAACAGCCACAGGGCAACCAACAGAGGGCTAGAAGACAGTTCACGAAGATCAACATGTCAATGGCACAGGCATTGCAACATTTGTTGAAGGCTGAACTTATTACTTTGAAAGAGGCTCCTCGGAATCCTAATGTTACCTCTCCCAGGTACAATCCCAATGCACGGTGTGCATACCATTCAAACTGTCAAGGACATGATACTAATAACTGCTGGGTCTTGAAGAACAAAATTCAAGATATGATTGATGCTGGAGAAATTGAGTTTGATCCTCCGGGTACTCCAAACGTGATTACTGCTCCAATGCCAAATCACGAGAAGACTGTCAATGCCATTGAGGAAGATTTGCACATCCATTCAGTTGATGAGTTGACCACACCATTGTCTGTTATCAAGAAGAAGTTAGTGCAAGATGGGTTCTTCCCAGGTTGTCGTGAAGATTGTTTGTACTGTACCTATAAGCCGGATAGTTGCTTCAGATTGAGAGATGGAATTCAACGTCTCATGGATAAGTATACTATAGTGTTTGAAAGGAGACCGTCTTCTGTGGAGAGTATGGTAGAACATATTACTAGAGGTAAGAAGATTGAGGAGGTTGATATGGTTGACAAAGTGCCGGTGAGAATCACTTCCAAGGGACCTATTAAAATCACCCATCAGGGTCCAATCAGGATTACTGCTGAAGGTCCTGTGAAAGTTGTTGCTGAAGCCAGAGTAGCTCCTGTGGTTATTACTACTCCTGGTCCTATCCCGTATACGTCCGACAAAGTTGTGCCTTGGCATTATGGATCTGATGTTTACATCCATGGTGTTAAGCAAGAGCCTGTAGCTGATGTGCCTGTTGATGTTGACAATATTGCTGGATCTAGTAAGATCACACGAAGTGGAAGAGTCTTCTCTCCTCCAGTGACTTCCAAGAATGCAGTTACTCCTGCTGCTACCTCCACCACTGATACTAGGGGCAAAGGCCCTGTTATTGAGCCTGTATCTACTGATGTGCCAGCTGCTGATGATCTCTCTAAGCAGATGGAAGAAGTATTGAAAATCATTCGCAAGAGTGATTATGACATTGTTGATCAGTTGGGGCATACTCCCTCAAAGATTTCTATACTGTCCTTGTTGTTATGTTCTGAAGCTCATGCAAAAGCTTTGATCAAGTTTCTGAAGACTGCTCATGTACCCAGTGCAATTTCTGTGGATCAGTTTGAGAATTGTGTTGCCCACCTGACCTATGACAATGGGTTAGGATTTTCTGATGCTGATTTGACCCCAGCCAAGAGGGATCATAACAGGGCCTTGCATATCTCAATTGAATGCAGGGGCACTACCCTGTCACATGTACTGATAGACAATGGTTCCTCTCTGAATGTGTTGCCCAAGGAAGTCCTGAACAAGCTGAGTCCTGAAGATGCTGTGCTGAAGCCCAGTAACATTGTGGTGAAGGCTTTTGATGGTTCCAGAAGAGTAGTACATGGGGAAATTGATCTTCCGATCAAAGTTGGCTCCCAGGTTTTTACTGCTACATTTTATGTGATGGATATTCGTCCTTCATACTCTTGTCTGCTTGGTTGTCCCTGGATCCATGGGGCAGGTGCTGTAACCTCCACATTACACCAAAAGTTGAGATATCTGGTAGAAGGAAGGGTTGTCACTGTCTATGGAGAAGAAGAATACTTTGTCAGCCATGTGAATACTTTCAAGTATCTGGAAATGGAAGGTGAATACATTGAGACTCCGTGTCAGACATTTGAAGTGGTTCCCTGGGTTGTTAATGATTATGTAGCTCCTCCTGTTGCGAAGAAAGTTCCTGTGGTCACCAGAAAACCTCCAACAATGGCAATGGCTTCCCTCAATGATGCTAGAGCTGTGGTGGATGAAGGTGGTTGTACTATTTGGGGTCATCTTCCTGATATTCCATACAAGTCTGACAAGTTTGGTTTGGGTTTCACTGCAGAGTCCCAGAAGGCTGTTCGTCGTGCTCGTGCTGTTCGTATCACCAATCAAGGGGTTATGAAAGATCAAATCAATGCTGTGGGAGACTACGATGAAGACTACAACTTGGATGCTTGGATTTTTCCTACTGTGGGTGCTGGACTCAATAATTGGAAAGCTGAAGATGTTATCCCTATCTCCTTTAGTCAGGAGTAAATACTATTACTGTGTTGTTTTTTTAAGTTTGTAATTTCTGAACAATTAAAACTCTTAAGCCTTGTGCCTTACCCGGGGTACAATGGTGTGCTTGTTACGGGCTGTCATTTCATTTGCATACTTCATTCAATAAAATCAGTGGACGTTTTGTTTTCGTAAATATTGTGTTCTTTGTCTTTCTTTTCTTTTATTTTGTTTTATCAGCTATGTGTTTTTACACACACCCACATCACTAAAATGCAGATCCTCATCCACTCTGGATCCTGTTGATAACAGTTCTACTATTGCCAATTATAATTTTGAGAATCCGATCTATCAAACTGAAGACGGAAATGAGGACGATTGTGAAGTACCTGTAGAGCTTGCTAGGTTGTTACAACAAGAAGAGAAAGCTATACAGCCACATGAAGAGCCAGTCGAAGTTGTGAATCTGGGAACTGAAGAAAACAGGAAAGAGGTCAAGATAGGGGCTGATTTAGAGGATAGTGTCAAGAGCAGATTGATTCAGATGTTACGTGACTATGTAGAGATCTTTGCTTGGTCTTATGAAGATATGCCAGGGTTAGATACAAACATTGTGGTTCATCGTTTACCAGTAAAAGAAGATTGTCGTCCAAAGAAGCAGAAGGTTCGTCGTATGCGTCCTGAAATGTCAGAAAAGATCAAAGCAGAGGTAATGAAACAGTTCAATGCAGGGTTCTTAGCTGTGACTTCGTATCCTCAGTGGGTTGCAAATGTGGTGCCAGTTCCTAAGAAAGATGGTAAGGTACGTATGTGTGTGGACTACAGAGATTTGAACAAGGCTAGCCCCAAAGATGACTTTCCACTTCCTCATATTGATGTTCTGGTAGACAATACTGCTCAGCATAAGGTATTCTCTTTTATGGATGGTTTCTCTGGTTACAATCAAATCAAGATGGCTCCTGAAGATATGGAGAAGACAACATTTGTTACACAGTGGGCACCTTTTGCTATAAGGTGATGCCATTTGGTTTGAAGAATGCAGGGGCAACATATCAGCGTGCTATGGTGGCTTTGTTTCATGATATGATTCATCATGAGATAGAGGTGTATGTGGATGATATGATAGCCAGGTCTCAGAATGAAGAACAACATCTTGATCATTTGCATAAATTGTTTGAGAGGTTGAAGAAATACAAGTTGAGATTAAATCCAAACAAGTGTACTTTTGGAGTTAGATCTGGAAAGCTCCTGGGTTTCATTGTCAGTGGAAGAGGTATTGAAGTGGATCCTGCAAAAGTGAAAGCTATACGAGAGATGCCAGCTCCCCGTACTGAGAAGGAGGTCAGAGGTTTCTTGGGACGATTGAACTACATTGCAAGATTTATTTCCCAATTGACTGCCATCTGTGAGCCAATATTCAAGTTGCTGAAGAAAGACCAGGTGATGGAGTGGAATGATGAATGTCAGACTGCCTTTGATGAAATCAAGAAATATCTGCTAGAACCTCCCATTTTGATGCCACCAGTTGATGGAAGACCCTTGATTATGTACTTAACAGTATTAGACAACTCAATGGGGTGTGTGTTGGGGCAACATGACGAGTCTGGTCGAAAAGAGCAGGCAATATACTACCTTAGCAAAAAGTTTACCGACTGTGAAACAAGATACTCACTGCTCGAGAAAACTTGCTGCGCTTTGGCATGGGCTGCTCGCCGACTAAGACAGTATATGTTGACTCATACTACCTTATTGATTTCGAAGATGGATCCAATCAAGTACATATTTGAGAAACCTGCTCTCTCCGGAAGAATTGCAAGATGGCAAATGATCTTGACAGAATATGACATACAGTACACTACTCAGAAGGCCATTAAAGGAAGTGTTATGGCTGATCATTTAGCTCATCAAGCAGTGGATGATTATCAGTCAATGAGTTTTGAGTTCCCTGATGAAGACATTATGATTATTACCAAAGAACCTGGACAATATGACGGACCTGAACAAGGATCCCGATGGACTATGGTTTTTTATGGTGCCTCTAATGCACTTGGTAATGGTGTTGGTGTTGTGATTAGCTCCCCTGAAGGTTGTCATACCCCGATTACTGCCAGACTTTGTTTCTATTGTACCAATAATATGGCCGAGTATGAGGCATGTATCTTGGGTATTAAAGCTGCTATTGATATGAAGATTCAGTTCCTTGACGTGTATGGAGATTCAGCCCTGGTAGTAAGTCAGATTAAAGGAGATTGGGATACCAAGCATGATAATATCATTCCTTACAGAGAGCATGTGTTGTCTTTGATCCCTCATTTCAAAGAGATTACCTTTGGACATATTCCACGAAGAGAGAATCAGTTGGCAGATGCATTGGCCACCATGGCATCCATGTTTGAGATCAGTTGGGATGATGAAGCTCCTAAGATTACCATTGATAGATTTGAAAAGCCTGCATATTGCAATAATATTGACACTGAAGAAGCAGAGGAAAAGCCCTGGTTCTATGAGGTGAAAAGGTATCTTGAAGTTCAGGAGTTCCCTGAAGGGGCATCTGTCAAAGATAAGAAGTTTCTGAGGAGGTTCTCTGCTAAGTTCTTTTTGAGTAATGGGATTTTGTACAAACGCAATCATGATTCAACTTTGCTTCGTTGTGTGGATAAGAAGGAAGCAACAAAGATTATGGAAGATATGCATGATGGGATCTTTGGCACTCATTCTAGTGGTCATACTATGGCAAAGAAGATATTGAGAGCAGGTTACTATTGGTCTACCATGGAAGCTGATTGCTATCAACACTCCAGAACTTATCACAAGTGTCAAATTTATGCTGATAAAGTCCATGTACCTCCATCACCATTGAATGTGTTGACTGCTCCTTGGCCCTTTGCCATGTGGGGCATTGATATGATTGGTGAGATCAAGCCTACTGCTTCTAATGGGCATCGTTTCATCCTGGTTGCTATTGATTACTTCACAAAGTGGGTGGAGGCAGCTTCATTTGCATCTGTTACTAAGAATGTTGTGGCTCGATTCATTAAGAATAATCTCATATGTAGGTATGGCATCCCTGAAAGGATTATCACTTACAATGGCTCTAATCTGAACAATACTATGATTACTGATCTCTGCACGCAGTTCAAGATTAAGCATCACAACTCTTCTCCGTATCGTCCAAAGATGAATGGGGCAGTTGAAGCTGCTAATAAGAACATTAAGAAGATTGTACAGAAGATGACTGTTACTTACAAGGATTGGCATGAGATGTTACCATTTGCTCTTCATGGTTATCGTACTACAATACGTACTTCAACAGGGGCAACCCCATTCTCCTTGGTCTATGGTATGGAAGCAGTTTTGCCCATTGAAGTTTAGATTCCCTCCTTAAGAATTATGAAAGATGCAGGCCTGGATGAAGATGAGTGGATTCAGACTCGACTTGACCAGATAAATTTGATTGATGAGAAGAGACTAGCAGCAGTTTGTCATGGCCAGATGTACCAGAAACGAATGATCAAGGCTTTTAACAAGAAGGTTAAGCCAAAGGTATATCAGGTTGGTGACTTGGTAATCAAGCGTATCATATTACCACAGGGTGATCCTAGGGGCAAGTGGACTCCAACATATGAAGGACCATTTGTAGTTAAGACAGTGTTCTCAGGAGGTGCCATGATACTCACTACAATGGATGGTGAAGACTTTCCACAGCCTGTAAACGCAGACATAGTTAAAAAAATACTACGCATGAAAAGAGACCCGCTAGGTTGACTGGCCTAGGCAAAAATAAGGGCATCCCGGCAAACCAAAAGGGTTTGGGCAAAAATTAGGGATATATATAAAAAGATGTACACCCGGCAAGTCGAAAACCTGAAAAGGCGGCTTGGGCAAAAAAGGGTACCCCGGTGGATTGAAAACCTGAAAGGGCAATCCAGGCAAAAGTTAGGGATTAAAGCGTATGACTATGTCTCATTTGGATCACCCATGAAACTGCAACCAGTTGTACTACTTACTCAAGCTCGAACAGATAAAGCTCAATCCAATCATTTCCGTCTCAACAACAGAAGATGAGATACTTGAAGATAATGGCAATAGTAGAATTGAAACTCAATAGGATTATTTCCCACATAGCTGATTCTCTTTTGTAAAATTTTATGGCAAAATCCTCTTACTAGGATTTATGTCTCCTTGTACAAACTTACCCGTGTATGGGTCACTTTTTGATATAAATAAATTCCATCTTTTGAATCCAGATTTACTTTTACCCTATTTACATAAGCGAAACATCCATTGGTTGTGTCTGAATGTATGTATGCTTTTGAATATGATTGATGTTTACCAGAAATGCATGCATGCTTAATATGATTGATGTTTACCAGAAATGCATGAAAATGCAGTAATAGTATTTACTAAGGACGAACGAGGGAAGGACTTCAACGAAGCTTCGCCGGTTCATCTCTACAAAACAGCTACAAACCCTCAGTAGGACGAATCCATCTTCCTAAAGTCTCATCTCCCCTGGAATTTATATCCATCTCTTTTATCCTCATACGGATATGCGGTAATTTACTTTACAATAAAGGTACGACGAACGAAGACGGGAGGTTATATATACCTTATTATCCCCAGCAGACGGGAGGTTATATATACTTTGCTATCCCCAGCATACGGAAGGTTATGTATAATATATTATCAAGCAAGACGAGAACGAGTTCCTCATATTCTTCAACAACAAATCGGGATTTATTTTCCCTGGCCAGCAGTTGTTATACGAAGATATTCAGACGCTTCCGGCCGTGTCATATCATACATACTTCATCTACATACATATACATAGATACATAGTACATTACCTAAGTGCATCATATCATACATGCATACATGATGCATAAACTAATATTATTATACAGAATGTTATCTTGTTTTCAGGTTAATTATCCAGCAAACAGACTTATGATTATCAGGATTGCTTTATCCTCTTGAAAGTTGTCATCCCTCAGGATTGCTTTATCCTCCTGAAAGTATATCATCCATCAGGACTGCTTTACCCTCCTGAAAGCTTATTATCTCATCAAGACTGCTTCATCCTCTTGAAAAACATATTATTATCTCAGGATTGCTTTATCCTCCTGATAGCTTATTACTACCTCAGGATCGCTTTATCCTCCTGACAGCTTATTATCACCTCAGGACTGCTCCATCCTCCTGACAGCTTCTCATACCTCAGGATTGCTTTATCCTCCTGAAATCACATTATTATCTCAGGGCTGCTTTATCCTCCTGACAATTATCATTATTACCTCAGGATTGCCTCATCCTCCTGACAGCTATCATCATTACTTCAGGACTGCTTTATCCTCCTGAAAACTATCATTATACCTTCATATGTTGGACTGCTTTAAGCCCACTCAGTCATATTCAACTAGTCATCTGTATCACTCTATGCACTAGTGAGTGCAAATTTTTGGGCTTTTGTGTTCAATCCCCTTCAACCTTCCAGGTCAAGATTGGCAAATATACCAATCTAACCCCTCAGGTTTCAGAAAATTGAACAGGGGCAGCTGTTGCACCCCAAAATTTGCCCTCACAACACAAGACTTTGTGTGCTAAGAAGGTTCACAAGATTCACAACACTTACAAGACCTTTCATGAGGTTCATGAGGTCTACAAGTCACTTTATGAGGTTCACAAGGTTCACAAGATTCACAATGCTTTCAAGACCTTCCATGAGGTTCATGAAGTCTACAAGTCACTTCATGAGGGTTCACAATGTTCACAATACCTCCCATGAGATCCACAAGACATTTTATGATGGTTCACAAGGTTCACAAAGTTCACAATTGGTCAGAAGAGTTGACAATTCCCTCAGACAATGCACCTACTATGCAGTGCATCCAAAACTAGGGTTTTGACTTTAATCAGGCTAAATGAACTTCCAAGGCTTCAAGTGAGCTTCATAACATCTTATATGTGTGTAAGAACCCCCATTACAAGTTTCAAGACTTTTCTCAGAAGTTTGCTCAGTCAGATGATCAGATAAGTCAAAATCAGTCAAAGTAGTTAAAAAGTCAAACTGAGGTCAACTGTGGTCAAACCAAAGTCAAACTTCATGATTTTTTGCCAACATCAATTATATGAAGTAAAATGCATCATTTGATCAAGGGTTGATCATGATTCATCAAGGAGATTCCAGATCATCAAGAATCACGAGTTTCTAAATTAGGGTTTCCTTAGTAAAAGTCAACTGAACTTTGACCAGCCATAACTTTCACATGCTTCATCACCAAGTCTCCACTCAAAGCTTATTTTGAAGGAAATTGAATTCTCTACAACTTTGTGTCTCACAAGCTAAGCCCAAAAATGCTTCATTTGGAAGGTATGAGCTAAGACATTATAGGTCCTTTTGAAAGTTAACAAAAAGTCAACAACTTCAAAAGGGCATAACTTGAGATTGGTAAATGATATGGACCTGAAACCAGTGGGGTTGTTTAGAGGACTCTTCAATCTTTCCAAAATGTCCAAGAACACCCTCATAGCTTTAAAATTGAAGGATATGTGCCCTTGCAAAGTTGGGAAATTTTGAGTTGGTTTATGATGAAAATGGAGGTCTAAAACCAATTTCTTCCAAATGGGCTTGCCAAATGATGACCCAACCCATACAATGACTTCATGCACGACCCAAACCATTAAAAATCAGAATTTTTATTATTTTATTTTTATTTATTTTGATTTAATTCATTAAAAATCATTTTAAATAAAAATAAAATATGAAAATGTAAGATTTGATGGAGATTAAGCTTCTAGAAAGTCTTAAATATTGATTTGAATTGAAGAGGAAAGAAATCATGAGATTTGTCCAAAAATAGCAAGCATTCACACATGAATATTTGATTTTCAAGGCATGATCAATTTGGATCTTTTCATATCAATTTTTCCACACAAGCAATCAATCTTTTTGACCTAATTCACTCTCCTATAAGTGCATAACTCATTGCCATTGCAAAGGGACGAATTCTCTGCCTCCAAAAGTAAGTTTCACAAATTGAAAATCCTTCACAAAACTCACATTCGGTTTTTGATTTCCAGGGCATTTAAAGGTAAAACAAGAACATAGCAAGACTCCTTGGACTTCCCTGATCATGAATCATCACTCATATGCATCAATACCATGACATATTGTTCAACCCGAACCATAATTGTTCTTGATTTTGATTTTTTCGATTACATTATTTCATTGTATATTAATGAATTTTGTTGACCTAATCTTGTTTGTGATGGTATGTAGAACGATTCTGGGCAAAGAAATCAAAGAAACCTTGCATAATCCGTGAAACGCCATTGTTAGGGTTTGGACCAAGGTTTAGGGTTTTCTGATTTAGGAAATATAAATGAATTCTAAAATCATAGAATGAACCGCATGAATGTTTGGATCACATTGATGGATTCAATTTTGTGAAATTTTACAGTTTTATTGATCATTGGCTTTCGTAGGTTTTGTTGCCATTCTGTTTTCGCAGGAAAATTCGTGGCTGAGTTCGCAGGAAAAATTGTAGGTCATGAGGTTGAAGAAGAAGTTGTTGGCGCGCGTTCTGGAAATTCAAATTATAATTTAAATATTTTATGTTTTGTTATTGGTTTGTTATCACAAGCGTGTGGCTTGTCTCAGTGGTAAGGCTAGCTTGTATACTGCGTGAGGTCACTGGCTCGAAACTTGGCTTGGTGCATTTTTTTCCTCTTATTTTTCAGGTTAAGCGTGCATAATATATTATGTATTCTTGCCAACACAACATCAGAATTGCTCACCTAGCTGGATGGTCATGCGTGCGTTTGTGTGTTAAGAGGTCCTGGGTTCGATTCCTCCCCCCAGGCCTTTTGGTTTTCATTATTTTTGTGATTTTTACAGGACATTGCATAAAACAAATTTGATACACTTCTTTATCACACCTGCGTGGCTGGTCCAGTGGTAGGTTTTGTTGATGGCAATCTGAACGTCCTGGGTTCAAATCCCACCCAGGTAAGTTCTTTTTACCACTTTTTTCTGTTTTCATTTATTTAATTAATTTGTTTAATTGCTTTCTTACTTTTAATTTAAAAAATAATTATGCTAATATATATATTCAAATAATTCTAAAATAACACTTTATTTTCTAAAATTCTAATTTTTTATTTTTCTCAATTTAATTTTTTTTATTATGTAATTAAATTATAATATATGTATGTTTATTTAAATAATTTTGTATATTAAACTAAACCTTACAAAATATTTTTCTAAACAAACCCTAATTTTGTAAAACCTAATTTATTTTCTAAATAATAAAAAACTAATTTTATTTTATGATTTAAATTTCTAATCTTTTTGTAAATATAATATTTAGTATAATTAAATTTTATAAATAGAATTGTTATGTACATATTTATTAAATATAATTAAAATTTATTGTCTTCATATAATATGTAAATATTTTTTTATAATTTGTTTAGAATCTAAGTTATATATATAAATAATTTTTTAAATATGTGCATAAAAATAATTAAACCTATGATAATTTTATTTTGTAATTATAATATGTTTAAAAATAATTTAATAATCTGTACATAAATTAAAATGTTATAATAATTGTTTTATTATTCATATTTCCTCTTATTTATAAATAATTGTCTATATTAAAAAACTAATCTTTTGTTTATTATTTTCTTATAATATTTTGCTAATTCCATTTATTTATTGTTATTATTACTAACCATATTATTACTAATACATTTATTTTTTAATTATGCTTATTATGATTATTTCACTAACCTTATTTATTTTTTATTTTAATTATCATTCCTACTAACCCCTATTATATTTATTGCCTATTTTTGCTTATTATTTATATTTATTTACTTATTTGCTATTTATTTTAATTATTGTTGTAATTGCTCCTTGGATGTAATTTTTTTTGCCATGGTTAGTAAAATAGGGAGTGTAAACATGTATTATATTTTAAAATTGAATTTAGATCACTTTAATTATAAGATAAATATAAATTAAACACTCACACACGTAAGTCGATTTTTAATCGCCATCTCACTTTCTAGGGTTGCCTCTCAATGTTGCCTAATCATAAGGTCAAGTGGGGTGTATAAAGCAAGTCCCTTAAAAGAAAAGTCATCAAGTCCCTAATGGTTGCCTTTCATAAAGATCAAGTCCCTTTCGATTAATGATGACAGTCCCTCCAAAACTGCTTAATACACCCTACAGTTGCCTTCATAAAAATAGATGTCCCTCATATGTCCCTTACATCCAAGGTAATGACTACCTATTCCTTAATAATAGGGATAGTCTTACCATTTAAAGGATAAAGAACAGAAAGACTTAAAACTTTAGGGTAGGTTCCTCATAGTTGCTTACTCACTTCATTTAAAATTTTTTCAAACATTTCACAATTTCAAACAATTTTCAAAATACAAGTTTTTTACGCATCCGTACATGGATCATTATTAAACTCTTATGAAATTTTTTTATTCACACACCTCACCTTTTCAAAAACAATTCAAAGTGAGTTAAGTAACTAAGAGCCCATGGATAACCATGGATGTAAAGGGTGCTAACACCTTCCCTTTACATAACCTACCCCCCGGACCCAAAAATCTTTTAAAAGGTCTTTCCTGTTCTTTTATGCCTTTCCTTTGGATAAAATAAAAGTCGGTGGCGACTCTTACTATCCGCAACATAACTAAAGTCAGTTCTCCCACCGTGTTACACACACTCACACCTCTAGGGTAACCTCTCTTTGTTGCCTTACAATAAATGGTCAAATCCCTCGAACGTAGAGATACCTTAACCTGTTGCCTAAAGAAATAAATCATCATAGTTGCCTTTCGAATAAAAGATCATAGCCCCTCGTTGTCCCTTCGAGTTGCCTTCAAATAAATGATCTTGTCCCTACAAAAATAATGATAGTCCCTTCAAATTGTTAGGTATCCCTACATGTTGCCTTCTATGACCATAATGATGACCCTACGCGTGTCCCTTCCAAATCCAATGATGAGACTACTTACTAACCAATAGTAAGGATAATTCTATCCCTAAGGAAATGAAATAACAAGAAAGACCTTAAATAATGATATCACATATATGCATTCTTACAATCCATATCGTCTTGAACCATCTCCACATACCAAAAACATTCAGGGAAGCAACTTTTCCCCTACTTATTTCAAACCAACACCTGAAGACTAACAGTTGGAAAACAAACAAGTACTAACAGTGTTCCATACACATGTCGCGTACTAAGGGATAAATAAAACTAGACAATTTAGCCGGACAGACCGATATGCTCTGATACCACTAATGTAACACTCTTCTAAACCCCAAATAATTTTCGCAAATAAATAATAAATATTCACTCGCAAATCACCAGCAACGGTGTCACATCGTCATATAAAACATCATATTAAGACATCTTGCTCCGTAACACGGGTTTTCAAAATTTACAACATTTATCTGTTTGAAAATTATCATAGAGAACTTTAAACATTGTAACACAATTTATCGTCTCAAATCATCTATATTGAATACTTCAAATGAAATATAATCACACTTCATGATTCATAACTTATGCTCAAAACATATTAAAAACAAAACAAAACATCTCAATACATCATACAAACAAAGAAATAATATAATTCAAATCAAGCGTTCCTGAATACCCCGATGTTACATATCAGAGCAAGACCCTCTTTATTAGAAATAAAGCAACTAAAAGACTCCATAATGCTATCCTCGAGCTATCCTTGATCACCCGCTCGTTATCCACGTGAAGACAACATTCAAACAGGAAGGGTGAGAAATCACAATCATTATAAAGTATGTAAGGAATAAATATAGTAGGTGCAACAATATGCTCATATACTTATTAAAACAACATTTACTTCGCCACCCAAACACAAACATCATTTAAATAATAACTTCATCAATAATCATTCACATCATCAAATATGCAATGTCACATAGGATAAGATGCATCAGCATAGACTAATGCATGTGGTACCAAAACTTCACTGATGACTTAGTCATCTTCCTCCAAAGATCCTCACCAATAGGATTGATTCCCGCTTGGAACCGGAGCACTTCACAAAATACACCCAATCCATACAATAAGATTGAGACATCACTGGACAAAGTTCCTTTAAACATCACTAGACAGAAGTCCTTTCAACATATGCTATGAATGCATGATGCACAACATCACAGGAAACAATGACCACGACTAGTCAAAACACATCACCGTTCACATATTCACCATAACATCATCATACATTTCACAATACATCATACTTTATCATAACAACATCAAACACTTCACACAACATCAAACACATCATAACATAACATAACATAATATAATCATAACATCATTAAACGCGTCATAGCACCATGCATAATGATCATACAAGACCAATTACATACAAAGGACATAGAACTTCATTAAATAATCATTCATTGTGTTAATTTTTTTAATATAAACGGCGCTTCAAACGGACGCCCGAGTCAAAAGTTATGCATTTTCAAAGTTTATAAAATGTTGTTCAGCAGTGTGCAATCGATTGCACCCTGTACAAAATCGGTTTTTCAATATTTTTAATTGTACAATCGATTGCACTATTATGTCAATCAATTGCACACTGTACAAAAGCAGTTTTTCATTATTTTTAAGCTGTGCAATTGATCGCTCTATTATGCCAATCGATTGTTCACTGTACATAAGCAGTTTTTCACTATTTTTAAGCTGTGAAATCGATTGCTCTATTATGTCAATCGATTGTTCACTGTACATAAGAAGTGTTCACGAAAATCAAAAGCAGCTATGCGAAAATCTCTTTTATCTCAATCCAAAAAACTCAAATTTCGTGAAATATTGCATATTCAAACCTCTAATTCTCATCACCATCAACATACATCAATACCTACTCATTCCATGACATCAATTTCACCATATTCATCATGTTATCATCATAAATCACAAACCCAAATGCACACCTACAATTATCCAAACCATATACCAATTATAATAATAATGATAACCCCTTTACCTTAGGTTTCCAGCAATTGCTACTGCTTCTTCGCATTCTAACGAATTCTCTTTCTCTTCCATTGTGCCTTAGCCTCTTCTCTCTTCTTCTCTTCAAAAAGCGATCGTACAGAATGAATCGCTCAAACCATAATTTTTTTTCTTTGTCAAACTTACCCCTTGGACCCCTAATATGGTCCTTCATCCTTTGCCCTCACTTAACCTCTTGCAATTGACCATTATGCCCTTGTCACTCTAACACAAATATTGCTCTATTTAACTAATTACAATAATTCTAACTAATTATGTTAACTATATAAAATTATTTAAATAGTCCACATGATCATTTCACTTCGCTCTACCACACAACATATCACCTCAAGACATCATATTCATCAACGCATCACATAACTTCACAAATAAATCACAATATTTACAATCAAATAATTCATTAAATAATCTAATTATTTCGGGGTGTTACACGAACCGTCTTGGATTTTGCTTGACCGGATTTTTTCCAGACTTAATTAGCAGCTCATGTTCGACAAGTTCTCTCTTCAAACCAGACATTTCGTTGTAAACCCATGCAAATAAGTCCTTGAACTCCTTCAGTAGTTGGATCATTTCGACTTTGAGTTGTGGGTTGAGGCTTGCACTAATGTAGGTTGGCCTTCTGACTTCACCTTCTCCCATGTCAATTTATTCATGGGGATATTGTGTCAGCATCTTAATGTTGTTTGCTAGCGGATCCTTCTAAAAAAGGCTCATCATCATAAATTACGTCGAGCCTTTGGCCTTGATCTTCACCTTGAACCTTGTCAGGTAGTTCTGGGTCAAAGTCCTTTCCAGAGCCTTCTCCATAAAATTCAAAAATGGCTTCAATTTCCATATGTTTGTTTGCATCCTCCAAGGCCACTTGTAATTTAATTCCATCCAAATAGGCCAAAATTCTTCTTAGTGCTTCGAATTCAGTCATTAATCACTGAATTCGCTTCCCCAACCTGTAGGGTCTCCTTGAAAAATAATAATCCGTTTGAGGCTACCTTCGCCCACCACTTCTCATTCCCATCTGAAATCTTCGACGAGATGTAGATACAATGAGCAATAAACCTCATCATCTTGGGTGAATTCAAAATATGTTGGACCACAAGGAGCAATGTGAGACAGGTTTTTGTCAAACTGACGTCTATCGACGTGATTGATTGAGGATTTTGAAGTATCGTTGATTAGTTTCGATGTTTTCAACAATGCCTTATGGGCGCCAAATGTTACCCTCTGAAGCATGGACGAATGTACTGCCCCAATTCCATGAATCCATTCTCGACCTAACAGGAGGTTGTAGTTGGCTTTAGTTTCAACCACCATAAAAACCGTCAGTCTTGTGATTGTCCCAAATGTTAGATCAACTTGAATGACACCCAAAGTGGTGCCTAATTTTCCCTCATAGTTTGAGAGAACCATATTACGTGGCTTAGTATCCATGTCATACTTGCCAATCTTGTTTAATAAAAAAATCGACATCAAGTTCACTGTGGCGCCACAATCGACAAGGATTTTATTCACTGCTACATTTTCGAATTTGCCAGTGATGTAAAGAGGCTTCAAATAACCTCTTATTTCTTCAGCTAGGCGTTCAAAGAAAGTTTTCTGCTCTTCGACGCACCCATTGTTCATTACATAATAGCAAACATGTTTATGTGTTGCCATTTTTGCTTCAGTGTAAGCATCCAAATTCTCGACCTCTGTGATTTGGTCGAATTCTCTGGGCATGAATGACACCATATTGACTATGATATCAAGAGAAGCTTCAGACCCATAATCAAAGTTATTTGTTATCATCTTATCTTCAGCGACAACTTTATCAACAATGGTTTAGTCCTGTTTAGGATATATAAGCCACCTTGTTATATTCCTCTTGGCGGTTTGCCTCGTCGACATTCATAATGTGTTCCTTGATCTCCAACATATTGATGTCCATATCAACGTCATTGGATATGTTCAATTTATGGAAATCTACATCAAGGCCTTCGTTTGCCTTGTCCATCTGTATGAAACTACCAATGGTTTCCTTTGTAATCATTACCATGTTGGAATCTGCAGTGATCCTGTCTTCAAAGCTTTCAGTAACTTTGAAGTTTCCAACATTCCTTTCGACAAAGGCATCAACGACATTGGTCATAAGTTTGCTCAAATCACCAGTGTCAAGATCATCGGTAACCTTGACTAGGACAATATCTTTGAGTAAATCATGAGTGATCTCCGCCATATTGATCGAATAATCTAAGACATCAGCAACTTCGACCATGTTCACTTCAGTGTAATGGGCGTCTGCCATTTGTAGATGGTCTGAATCAATCTTCATTTGGCCTTTGGTTTTCTCTCCAAACTTCAGCCTGCCCTCTTGGATAACATTTTGCACCAAATCCCTGGAAAGAAAACACTGAGAAGTTTTATGACCCAAAAAATTATGGTATTTGCAAAAACCTCTCTTTTTCCTTTGTTCTAAAGGTGGCATTTTAGTTCCTAAAGGAACTATCATTTGTCCATCCTTAACTAACAAATCTAATATTTCGTCACATTTGGTTATGTCGAAAGTTTATGTTTTCTTTGGTAACTTGTCGTTAGTTTTGACATGATTTTTCCCATTTGAAGGGGCTAGAAATTTGCAAGAGTATGGTGGACCTTGCTTGAGTTTAGTAATATCTATTTCATTTTCGTCAAACTGCAACGACTCATCGTATACTTCTTTGACACCCTCATTATATTCAACATAGGCTAACTTTTTTTTCTTATTTGTCCTAGCCTTTTCGTTCTTCAAACGCTCTAGCTGTCGAACCCAATCAGCCAATTGGGCCATATCCCTCAAATATTGTGTGTCCAATTTATTTCTAATAGAGTAATCTAGGCTATTAGCGACCATTTGAATTAGTTCACTTTCTGGTACTTGGGTAAAACATCTAGCCTTAAGTAATTAAAACCTATTTTGGTAATTGTCTATTGGCTCAGTAAACTTTTGTTTGATGCTAGCTAGTTCTGTAAGACTAATATTAGTTTGTCCCATATAGAATTGTTCATGGAACAAACATTCCATTTGAGTCCAATTACAAATCAAATTAGGTGGCAAGGTTGTAAACCACGTGAAAGTGTTCTTAGTGAGAGAACTAGGGAAATACTTAACCCCAAGTCTTTCGTCATTTGCAATCTCCCTTGCTTCGATTAGGTAATGATCTACGTGTTCGATAATAGACCCAGTAGTATTCCCTGAAAACTTAGTGAATTTTGGGATCTTGTCCTATAGGGTAATTCAGACTAATGTATATAGTCTACTATTGGTGATGTAAAGTTATATTTATCCCATTTCGATTTTGACCATGGTTGTTAGGATATTGTTAGTCGCTATCTTGCTACGTCAAACCTGGTGTACAACATTATCAACATTTTGGTTTCTATTTACTAATACTACCCCTTGTTCCATCTCTTCCGGAATTGGTATCTAATTTCTAGGAGGTTTGATCCTGGATAGTTCAACTATCTCGTGATTCCTTGGATTTATCTGTTGAATGTTCTCTCTTATTTCAACACCTTGGTTTTCTTGCATGTATTCCCTTGTTGGGTGTCGAACAGGGACATGTAGGCCCATGAATTCTGCTATGCGTGCTATTTGGGATGCCAATTATTGGTTAGTGTCGCGGCCGACTTAAAATCAAAGAGTCGCCATAACATTTTTAGGTAAAAAAATAATGATAAACCTAAATCCCTAGGGTAGAGACCTTAAGTTCGGAAGTCGATTAAATGAGAGGAAGGTGTTAGGCACCCCTCACTTCTATTGTCTCCAATAGGATCCTTTCTAGGTTCTTAGGATTGTTTGTTTATTTTAATAAATCTCATGATTATAAATTCCAATTTAATAAATCCAAATAAATCCTAATTTTATCCCTTATTGTACTCGCTAGGGTCTTTGTTCAAAAACCATATGCCTACGTACCCTCAAAAGAGGGATCAGAGCGTCGTAGTTCAATTCCTCTACCCCTAAACCCTAATCCTAATGCCTTTAGGACCCCTTTATTAAATTATTAAAATTCTTTATTTTAACCCCTTTTAATTATTATTATTTATAAACCCTGATTTTTATAATGAAAATCCCCACACTTAAAACCCCTAAATAGCCCTTAAGTAGAACCCCATAGTTATTAAGTAAAAACCCCAAAATTTTATCATAAAGTTCAATCCCCAAAATATTTAATAAATAAAATTCAATCCCAAACTTTTAATAATAAAGTTATATCCCAAAAATTAAGAAATTTAAATCCAAAATTAATTCAATTATTTATTAAAGTAAATTGAATTATAATAATAATTTTCCAAAGTAAAATAAAAATCTAATTTAAAAAAAAAACAAGTTAAATATTTAAAAAAACCAATTTTAGAAATTGTTTTTTGTGTTTGCTAGCTGTGCAGAGAAGTTGTTTTTTGTGTTTGCTAGCTGTGCTGAGTGTTTCGAAGGCTTTTGCAAGTTGGAGCAAAAATGATAACTATGGCTTGTGGGCAAGATCAGAGTGTGTTGTGTTATGTGTTAGGCTGGGTTTTGTCCATGTATCAAAAGGGGATAGGTCAGAAAGTTGTTGGTGGCCTATGGTGATTGGTATGGGTCTTTGGCCAAAATGTCAACTTGATGTGTACTTGAGGTATGGGCTATGGTACAACTTGCTTTTTGGCTTGCTTGTGCTCAGCTTGAATCAAGGAATGCTGTGAAAAAGGTTTAGAGGCAATGCAGCAAGTGGTTTGTAACTTATGATGAGTTTTGCAAGTTGGTTCAAGCTTGGTTCCTTTGAGATTTCTTGAGTTTCAATGCATCAAAGTGCAAAGTTCTTTGGCCTATTCTGAATTTTAGAGGTCATATGATCATGTTGTGAAGAAATGATACCTATCTGAGGCCTTTAGAACACTTGAACAAACCATTTTGCAAAATGTCTCTTTGGTAGAAAACTTCAAATTTTGTGATTTTAGCCAACTTTGACAATCCATAACTTTTGATCCAAAATGAATTAGGTCATGTTCTTGTACTTTTTGAAAAGGGAATGATCCAATCTACAACTTTCATGACCAAAGTTTTTCCATTTGAAGCACTTTTGAATCAAAAAGTAAAGGTTGAAAAAGTTTCCCAAAATGGCAATTTCATTAAAAGTCAACTTTCCCAAAAAGTCAACTTTGCAAATGACTTGAAATTCTTCAATTTTGGGAACTTCCAACATCTTCCATGATCAAATAAAGATCATACATAATCAAAATGATGAAGAACACCCTTTGGTTGGGTCATTGGGGGCCTCAGATGCCCTGATTTTGCACTGACTTGCTTGAAAAGTCAACTCTTGATCAGATGACTTCCCCATGGAATTTCTTCATGAAAATTGATATGCATGCTCCCTATACCATATAGAGACCAATAGAAACAAGAATGACCAAAAAAATTGGAGTTATGGCCTCTGAAACCAAAACCCTAATTTTAGGTCATCTGTGCAGTCAAACCTGGCTCTGCTTCCATACCATTCTCAGTTCTTGTGATTCTTTGACATTCTTGACTTTGAGGGGATATAATATGATGTTTGATCATACATGGACGCTTTTGAAGTGATTGAAGACCTTTGGAATGGCTCAAGAAGCTCTTGGATTGCTCAGATCACAAACCCTAGGTGCAGATGACTTTGAACCAATGCAATGTGTTAAAAATATGATATGAGATGCTATGATTGAGTTTATGAATATGAGAAGATCACAAGCCATGGTGTGAATGGGTGAGGGAAAATTTGGGGTGTTTACAGCTGCCCCTATTCAAACATGAGTTAGCTGTGCAGGATGTAAGCGACGGCTTAACAGGCAAACAAGATAACTTGTGATTGAATACCAAAGACAGCCCAGAATTTGCACTCACAGAATGAAGAAGAAAAGGGACATAGATTGTAAAAGAAAATAAAGTATATTATAAAGTGTGGGCGACGGAGGACGACCGTCGAGCAGAGGACGACTGCTGGGGAAAGAGCAATGACGGGGACGGCCGACATGCTGGGAAAAGTGCGGGAAACAAAGCAATGACGGGGACGGCCGACATGCTGGGGATAAAAGGGATCATGACGGGGACAGCCATCAAGTAAAGCTATAAGATTCTCTGGGGATTAAATGAAAAATGATGGGGACGGCCATCAAGTTCATAAAGTAATGTAAACAACGATGGGGACGGCCATCGGGCTAAACTGATGAAGGACGATCATCAGGAAAAGGAAAAGGGACCACGACGGGGACGGCCATCGGGTTAAAGAATAAATGAAATAATGATGAGGGACGGTCATCAAAGGTGAAGGACGATCACCTGGCAGGGTACGGCTGCCGAAAGTATCGCGACATAGGACGAATGCCGGATAAAAGGTCAACGATGGGGACGGCCATCGGACGAGCATGATGAAGGACGATCATCAAGAGGTGAAGGACGATCACCTAGCAGGGGACGGCTGCTCTCAAGGTTTATCATGACATAGGACGAAATGTCAGATAAAGATCAACGATGGGGACGACCATCGGATAAAATGATGAAGGGCGATCATCAAAAGGTGAAGGACGATCACCTAGCAGGGGACGGCTGCTAAATATCACGACATAGGACGAATGTCGGATAGAAAAGGTCAACGATGGGGACGGCCATCGGATGAGCATGATGAAGGACGATCATCAAAAGGTGAAGGACGATCACCTAGCAGGGGACGGCTGCTCTCAAGGTTTATCGTGACATAGGACGAATGCCAGATAACAAAAGAAATTTTGCTTTGTTGGCGATCTACTGGGGAATAGTAAACACGGACGAGTGTTTATATCTAGGAAATAAAAGGTATAAGTGTTTTGACGTTATGTATAGGTTAAAGATGCGGACGAGCATCCTTAAGACTACGATACGGACGAGTATCGAGTAGAAACAAATACTGACACGTGTTCAGAGATGATGATACAGACGAGTATCAACTGGTTAACAGAGAACACGGATGAGTGTTGAATCTGAGAGGACTCTTCTGTGGAATAGTAGACACAGACGAGTGTCTATATTCAAGAAGACAAGAGTGTTTGACATAGTGTATGGATTAAAAATGCGGACGAGCATCCTTAAGACCATGATACGGACGAGTATCGGGTAGAAACAAACGCTTGACGCATGTTCTGAGATGTTGGTACGGACGAGTACCAACTGGTTAACAAAGAACAAGGACTAGTGTCGAATCTGAGCGGCGTATAGACAGGTATTTAAACTGTTGGGAGAGTGACACGGACGAGTGTCGAAAGGAGAAAAGTATAGTATAAACAAATATCTGATATACAAAGTGTTAGGTTACTGTGCTGGGGAAAATGACATGGACGGATGTCAAGGAATTGTATATATACAAGTATCTGTGAGTGCAAAGGGGACGCTTTGGCTTTATGCTGGGGATATGACACGGACGGGTGCCACAAGGAGTATATACTGATGTTTGGGAGTGTAAAGCAACTGCTTTAACTTTAGCTCTATGTTGGGGAATCTGGGGGGTTTCCTGTATACTGTTGATGGATTGTCATTATTCACAGGCGTTTGATTCAGAACATGACCTATGATTATGCAATATGTTGGATTTTTGCCGTAATGCTCCGTTTTAGACGGAATGCTACGCTATGTGGGGTGGGTATGATGCAAATGCCATGATTATGCAAGGATATCAATCTGGGATTTGGATCCCATTGCCGTGAAGATCTTTGGTTGATCTGCTTGAAATGGACATCCCAGCTGGGGATGAGATCATTGGTAGATCTGGTGAGATGTAGCTGCTTGGGAAAATAGGTCAAGGATAGACTCATCCTTGGTAATGAGGGGCCCAGCTGGGGTTTGTAGAAGCTTTCGTCACTCTGTTGTGATTCCTTCATGCGCTGATCTTCTGGCCAGAGGCTGAAACTCTGTGGGGAAGTTGGTTCCCTGGCTTCTGTACTTTAAGAAAGAAGAATGATTGGCACCTCGGCTGGGGAGAAATAGCAAGTGGCAACTCAACTGGGGAGAGAACACTTTGGGTGCTAAGACTGAGTGAGTGTTGATTTGTCAGCTTGCCGGGATGAAGCTCACATGCCCCATGTCGCGCTTTAAATACCTGCAATCCTGCAAAGACAAGAGACGCACAAGTAATCCCGAGGTGTCCCTTACCGAATTTCCGTCATGGGAGTTTAATTACTCCTGGGAGTTAGTATATTTCCTGTAAGCATGTAGTTTCAGAAAGGCGCATCTCTATTTATGCAATCAGTATCTCTACAGACATCAGACATTTTGCAAATGAAAATAAAACGTACGAGACGAGACATGACTGAAAATCTGATTTTATTAATTCATATGCCCTGAATTGGCAAGATACAGTCAAAGAAACATATCTCCTAAAATGAGGAGATTGTTACAAATTGAGAAACAAAATGCTGGCAGTGTTGACGACGCTTCAAGGAGCTTCCCTTTTGCTATGACTCGTATGACATTTGACGTTCTTCTCGTCTTGCTTTCTGAAGAAGGCTGATTTGGATAGAAGCTTGATCCTTTCGAAGCTTACCAAGTTGTAAGTGATACAGACGAATTCAGCATGCAGTTGTTCGCTTATTCCCTTATTTTGCATGGATCGCCCTTTCGGGTTTTCAATCCATCGGGATACCCATTTTTGCCTGAGTTGTTCAATGCGGCTTTTCAACTCAGCGGGTGTACATTTTTTGTTTATTTTCCCTTATTTTTGCCCGAGTCTTTTATTCTGTTTTTGACTCGCCGGGAGGCCCTATTTTTGCCTGGACTTATATTCTGTTTTTGTGTCCAGCGGGTCATTTTATGCGAAGTCTTTTTTAACTGCATCTGAATTCACATGGGACGGGAAGTCTTCACCATCCATAGTGCTAAGCATGAGTGCTCCACCCGAGAAAACTTTCTTTACTACAAATGGTCCTTCATAATTCGGAGTCCACTTGCCCATGTGGTCTGTATGCGGAGGGAGGATTCTTTTTAGCACAAGATCTCCTACTTGGTACTCTCGGTGCCTGACTTTCTGATCGAAGGCTCTCTTCATTCTTTTCTGATACAACTGCCCATGACAGATTGCAGCTAATCTTTTCTCTTCAATCAGACTTAGTTGTTCGTACCGGGATCGGACCCATTCTGCTTCGTTCAACTTAACATCCATTAGTACTCGTAAGGAGGGTAATTCAACTTCAACAGGTAGGACTGCCTCCATACCATACACAAGTTGATACGGTGTTGCCCCAGTGGATGTTCTGATAGACGTGCGGTACCCATGCAAGGCAAACGGTAGCATTTCATGCCAGTCTTTGTATGTGACTACCATCTTCTGCATAATCTTCTTAATATTCTTATTAGCTGCCTCAACAGCGCCGTTCATCTTTGGCCTGTAAGGAGAAGAATTGTGGTGTTGGATCTTGAAGTCCCGGCATAGCTCTGCCATCATTTTGTTGTTTAAGTTGGAACCATTGTCAGTAATGATTCGCTCGGGAACTCCATACCGACAGATGATATCTCTCTTCAGAAATATCGCTACCACTTGCCTTGTAACATTTGCATAGGAAGCTGCTTCGACCCACTTGGTGAAATAGTCAATGGCAACCAAGATGAATCTGTGGCCATTCGAAGCAGTTGGCTCAATCTTGCCAATCATGTCAATGCCCCACATAGCAAAGGGCCAGGGTGAAGACATCACATTCAAAGGGTTGGGAGGTACATGCACTTTATCCGCATAAATCTGGCATTTATGGCATTTTCTGGCGTAGGCACAACAGTCGGCATCCATTGTGATCCAGTAATAACCTGATCTTAGCAATTTCTTGGCCATTGCATGTCCTCCTGCATGGGAACCAAAGGATCCTTCGTGCACCTCGTGCATCAGCAAGTCTGCTTCTGTTCTGTCAACGCATCTGAGGAGTACCATATCAAAGTTTCTCTTGTACAGGGAACCATCAGTGTTCAGAAAGAAACTAACAGCAAGCCTTCTCAAAGTCTTCTTATCATTGGAAGATGCCCCAGGTGGGTATGTTTGATTCTCCAAGAAGCACTTAATGTCATGGAACCAAGGTTTATCATCCTTGACAACATCTGCTGCGAACACATATGCTGGTCTGTCAAGTCTGGCCACTGAAATTTGAGGTACGAAGTTGGCAGCTTGAACTTTGATCATGGATGAAATGGTAGCCAGAGCATACTCAAGCTTGACTGTTGTAAAGAAAGTCAATAACCTCCTTGTATAATCCCTGTAAGGTATCAGATGATCTTGGTGTGTGTACCATTTGCCGTTGGTTTGATTAACTACCAGAGCTGAATCTCCGAATACAGGCAAAGTCTTGATCCTGAGGTCAATGGCTTCCTCAAGACCCATAATGCAAGCTTCGTATTCAGCTTCGTTGTTAGTGCAGTTGAAGGTGAGTTTTGCCGAGAAAGGCATGTGAACCCCCTTAGGTGTAATGAGCACTGCACCAACACCACGACCATTCATATTAACAGCCCCATCAAACATCATAATCCATTCTTCTTTCGGGTCAGGCCCTTCAGTGTGAATAGGCTCTTCATGATCTTTTATTTTTATGAACACGATGTCTTCATCAGGGAAGTCAAATCTCATAGGCTGGTAATCATCAATGGGTTGCTCAGCAAGATATTCAGACAATACACTGCCCTTGATGGCTTTCTGAGAGGTGTATTGGATGTCATATTCTGTGAGGATCATTTGCCATCTTGCAACCCGTCCGGTAAGTGCTGACTTCTCAAAAATATACTTGACTGGGTCCATTTTGGAGATCAATAAAGTAGTGTGGGTCAACATATACTGTCTCAGTCGGCGAGCAGCCCACGCTAAAGCACAGCAAGTTTTCTCGAGCAGTGAATAACGTTGTTCACAGTCGGTAAACTTTTTGCTCAGGTAGTAAATTGCATACTCTTTTCGACCAGACTCGTCATGCTGGCCCAACACACACCCCATTGACTCTTCTAATACTGTCAAGTACATGATTAGAGGTTTTCCTTCAACTGGAGGCATAAGGATTGGAGGCTCTTGTAAGTATTCCTTAATCTTGTCAAAAGCCTTCTGGCAGTCTTAGTTCCACCTGACCGTTTGTTCCTTTCTCAATAATTTGAACAAGGGCTCACAGGTTGCTGTAAGGTGAGATATGAACCGTGAAATGTAGTTCAATCGTCCTAAGTACCCTCGAACTTCTTTTTCCGACTTTGGTGCAGGCATTTCTTGAATGGCTTTGACTTTATCAGGGTCAACTTCAATCCCTTTCTCACTTACAATAAATCCTAGCAGCTTACCGAATCGCACCCCGAATGTGCACTTGTTGGGGTTCAACTTCAGTTGGTATTTCCTCAGACGCTTGAATAACTTCAGCAGATTCACCAGGTGGTCTTCTTCTGTGAGGGACTTGGCAATCATGTCATCCACATAACATTCGATTTCTTTATGGATCATATCGTGGAATAACGTCACCATAGCCCGCTGATATGTAGCACCAACATTCTTCAGTCCGAATGGCATTACCTTGTAACAGAACGTGCCCCAGGGTGTGATGAAGGTTGTCTTCTCCATGTCTTCAGGTGACATCTTGATCTGATTGTATCCTGAAAATCCGTCCATGAAGGAGAATACCGAGAACTGAGCCGTATTATCCACCAATACATCGATGTGAGGTAATGGGAAGTCATCTTTCGGGCTGGCTCTGTTCAGATCCCGGTAGTCAACACACATTCTTACCTTGCCTTCCTTCTTAGGCACAGGTACTATGTTAGCAACCCACGGCGGATAGCTAGTTACAGCAAGGAACCCGGCGTCCCACTGCTTTTGTACCTCTTCTTTAATCTTCATTGCCATATATGGGCGAGTACGGCGCAGTTTCTGTTTAACCGGTGGGCAATCTTCTCTTAAAGGTAGCTTGTGCATAATAATATCGGTGTCCAACCCTGACATATCCTGATAAGACCAAGCAAACACATCCACATATTCCTGAAGTAGGTCAATCAGTTGTCTCTTCACTGAGTCTTGCAAGCAGGCCCCGATTTTAACTTCTTTCACATCTTCATCCGTACCAAGATTAATCGTTTCGACCTCCTCCTGATGAGGAGTGATAACCTTTTCCTCTTGTCTCAACAACCTGGCCAGCTCTTCAGGAAGCTCATACTCTTCTTCAACCCCTTCATCAGCTTGATTGATTGGATTGTCAAAGTCATACGAAGTCATAGCCGTGTTGTTGTCGGTGCGGTCTGGAAGGCACTCTCTGCAAGGGTCCAGTTTGTTCATTTTAGTGATTGATTTTAATCTTGTTTAAAAAAGAGTGAAATGAAGTTATCATTTTGAAAACATTGCCATTTATTTTTTGTACAAAAAGAAAAATGGAAAAACAGTGAGCGGAAAAGAAAAAGACTCATTTGCAAAAGATGTCTGATTATCATTGATTGATCTATTTGCACAAAATTACAGATGGCCCGATTACAAAATGAGTTTTGTCATCTTGGGCAAGATGCAAGACTTAATGCATGCTTAAAAATACAGGAAATAATAATTACTATGCAGGAGTAACTCTTATAATTTCTTGGGAAGACCAGTTTGAGATACTGCTCCCCGGGATCCTTGGACGTATCCAACTCTCCAGGTTGCGGTCGCTTTCATCCTCGTCTTCCAAGTTGTTTACGGCATCTGGGGTGAGCATCCCCCCACTGACAAAATTGGGCTTCTTAGCAGCCTCTGTTTGATCTTGTTGAGTTGGTTTGTAACCCAACCCAAATCTATCTTCCTTCTTCTCTACGGGCAGCAACTTGCCCCAGCCTTGGGCAGTCCCTTCTTCAACAACCTTCCGGGCTTGCTGATAAGATGTCATTGAGGTTCCAGGTACAGCGGATGCTTCATTTATGTTCAAGGCCTCAAACCCTTGACTCATAGTTTCGTGGATCTCCCCATCCATCTCAATGTATTTGTATGTAGCCAGATGGCTAACAAAGATATCTTCCTCTCCACAAATAGTAACGACTTGGCCCTCCCACTCGAATTTTAACTTCTGGTGAAGGGTTGACGTCACGGCGCCAGCGGCGTGTATCCATGGTCTACCCAATAGACAGCTGTAGGCAGGCTGTATATCCATCACGAAGAAGGTCGTTTTGAAAGTCTGTGGGCCAATCGTTATAGGCAATTCAATTTCTCCCAGAACTGATCTCTTAGAACCGTCAAAGGCTCTCACTACCAAGTTGTTGGGACGTAATGCCAGTCCTTCATACTCCAGCTTCACAAGGGCTTTTTTAGGTAAGACATTGAGGGATGACCCCGTGTCTACCAGTACATGGGAAAGAACTGCACCCTTACACTCCAAGGTAATGTGCAAAGCCTTGTTGTGATTGCGGCCTTCCGTAGTCAAATCAGTGTTGGTAAATCCTAGTCCATTACTAGCGTTAACATTTCCAACCACTGCCTCTAACTGATTGACGGTAATCTCCTCTGGCACATAAGCTGCGTGCAAGATTTTTAATAGTGCATTCCGGTGAGCCTCGGAGCACATTAGCAATGATAAAATGGAGATTTTGAAAGGTGTCTGGTGAAGCTGGTCCACTATCTTGTAATCACTTTTCTTGATGATTCTCATGAATTCATCAACCTCTTGATCAAAAGGGGTTTTCAAAGCTTCTTTAGCAACTTGTTCTTCTTGCACCATGCTCTTCCCTTTTGCTTTGGCAGCAGCTTCTGCTTCAGCAATGGGTCTTGGAATTTGCGGGGCAAAGAGACGTCCTCTTCGAGTGAAGCCTCCGCCTCCACCCACATTGTCTATTTGTGGTGAAGAAGTTGATGATTCCAAAGTGATTTTCTGTCCTTCGCAGTATAGATCGGAGCCGTAATGCCAAGGGATGGCATTACTGCTTTCATAAGGAACTGGCCCAGGCACTGTGATAGTGACTGGACTGATAGCAGCTACAGAATGGACCATGATAGTATGTGGATCATAGTATATTGTAACTGGTGTTCTGATAGGAGTGGCATTTTGTGAGTTGTAGGCAGGATCATTTGCAGGATCATAATATATTATAACCGTTGAGACACTTTCATTATTTGCTGTTGATGTTGTAGGAGGCACTGTTGATTAGATAGGTGTTGCTGTTGTAGGAGGTTCTGAATGAAGGGGTGCTGAAGTTGTAGAAGGGATGTTTGTTGATATTTGGTCTGTTGAAGTGACAGACGAAGCATTTGTTGATGAGATTGAAGAGTTGTTTGGAACAATTGTAGTTGTAGAAGACTCGGGAATTGTTGTTAAGGAGGTTGCTGGATTTGTAGGTATTGATGTTGTGATTTGAAGCAGGCCACTCTGGATGAGACCATCTATGCCACTTCTCAAGTTATCACACCCATTTACTGAAATGTTGCAATAAGCACATCCTAGCTCACATCCGGGGAACATTTGACATTCAAGGAGTTGAGCTTTAATCTCTACCAAGGGTGTCTGAATCTGCCCCACACTGGTTATCAAGTAAGACAACTTATTTTCTTCAATAGCATTGATTCTGGGTCCACCGTGGTTGGGCATAGGGTTCTTACTGACATTTGGTGGGGGTGCAAAGTTTAGAGCTTTGGAATCCACTAGATCCTGTACTTTCATGTGCAAAGCTCTGCACTTCTCTGTACTGTGGCCAGGTGCGTTGGAATGAAAAGCACATCTGGCGCTGGCGTCGTAATTTCTGGGCAGACTGGCAGGATCTGGAGGTGCCAATGTCCTTAGCTCAACCAGGTTGAGTTTCAGGAGTTGTGGCAATAATGTGGCATAAGGCATAGGGATCGGATCAATCACCCTATTGGCCTGAGATGGTCTCTGTTGAAAAGGTCTTTGCTGATTGTTGTTGCTGGTGTTGTTGTTGTTATAATTTCTCTGAGGTGGATACTGAGCTTGTTGCTGGTAGTGGGATTGTTGTTGTGGTTGATATGCTGGTCGTGGATGAATTGGAGCGGGAATGGTGACAGCTGCCACTGACCTATGAACATACTGGGGTCTGCCCCTGCTGGTATGGATAGCATTAGCCTCACCAGTTCTTCTTGGGCCCACAAAAGGCTTTCTTGAGTTGCTGGACGAGCTCGCACCATTGTCGGAAATCTTACCCATCTTTAGTAGGCTCTCAATTCTTTCTCCAGCTATAACTACATCAGCGAAGCTGGTGGAAGAAAAAGCAGCTAGCCTGTCAATGTATGTCCCTTGGAGGGTGTTCATAAACATGTCGGCCATCTCCCTTTCCGACATGGGTGGTTGGACAGCAGCAGCAAGCTGTCTCCACCTCTGGGCGTACTCCCGGAAGCTTTCTCTATATGATTGCGACATTCCCATCAGGAGAGTCCTGTTGGGAGCCATATCCAAGTTGTACTGGTATTGTCTAATGAAAGCCTCAGCCAGATCCTTCCAGCACCTGATGGTTGCTCTAGTCAAGTGAGAGTACCATTCCCTTGAAGCTCCTGTTAAAATATCTTCGAAATAAAACATCCATAGCTTTTCATCCATGGTGTATGCCTTCAGCCTCCCCAGAAAGGATTGCAAGTGGGTTCGCGGACAGGAAGTTCCGTTGTACTTCTCAAAGCACAGAGGTTTAAACTTGTGGGGAATCCTGACCCCGTCCACTAAGCCCATGTCCATGACATCAAAGCCCAGAGAATTTTGAGACTTTAGAGACCTTAATTTCTCAGCAATTTCATCTAGCCTTCTGTCATAGGCTTCATCCCCAGCTCCCATCACAGTGAATTGATCCTCTTGGGGGTCTTCTTGCAGTACCCTACCTGTAGTAGCATTCCCTTGCACATTAGCAGGGATGTTGATCTCTGGGTGAAGATGAGGGCCATACACAGGTGGGTTGACATGAGGCTGAACTCTCTCATTGTTGCTCGTTCCACCAGTCCCTAGATGGGGGTCTTCCTGAGTCTGCCTTTCTACCAAGGCCCTTAATCTTTCTTGGCTCTGTGCCAATCCATTCATCACCTCCATAAACTGAGTCATCTGATTTCTCATTTCCAGTCTCTCGTTGGCCATTTGAGTCCTGACCTCTATAAGATCCTGTTGTACCTGGTCCATCTGTATACCCAGAAGGTTGTTGCGGGTAGGATATCTGTGTGGACGGTTGAGTGGGAACACCCGACGTCGAGCAATAGTTCCTGAACCACAACAGAGTTAGTAACAAAAACAAAACAAACCTACAAAACAAAACAAAGGTTAGTATGCAATGCAGTATGCTTATTTGTCTCCAAGGTATCCGGCTTGGCACTTGGTTTTGACCTTTCCAGACCCCTGAGGAAGATGCTTTTGATGTTGCTTGAAAGAACTCAGATAAAACAAACCAAATACATACATTACAAAAAGTGGATGATACATATTTTGTTTTTTACAATTCATGCCCCGGAGGGGTCAAAATACAACATAAAAAGGAAAAAAGTACAATGAAATGAAAGCAACAATAAGCAAAAGTCAGACACCAAGACCAAACTCATCCTCCTGAACTTCCTTTAGAAGTGCTTCAGTTACCGGATCAGCCGGACGCTCTGTGAGGTTCCTGATGAGAAGATTCCTAGTGGCAACAGCTGCAGTTAGCTTCTTGTGTCGACTCTGGTCCTTTGACCTCTTCACACCAGCCCTAATCTTCAACTCTGAGATCTCCCTCTGGGCTGCTAGCAGGGCTTCTTGTTGCTCCTTTGCACAAGCCTCCAACTGCTCAATCTTCTCCTGAGTCCTCTTATCTTCCTGAGTACGAGCTTCGGTGATCCTGACCCACCTAGCTTGACTCTCCTTCAGATATAAATCAGTCCTAGCCTTCTGGAACTGGGCCTCTTTACAGGCATTCTTCAGAATCTGCTCTCCAGCCCTTGATTTCTTAATGTAGTCCTCTGACTTCTCAATCTTAGCTAGATGCTCCACCTTAAGCTTTTCCAACCTTTCAATGTCCAGCCGACCATCACTCCTCTCCCAGAGGGTCTTCTGCAGAGCCTGAGTCAGATTCTCATTCCTCTCTTTCAATTTCTCAAATTCTTCCAGGCTAACAGTGGCTGGAGGGGGTGTTGTGGATGGTCCAGGTGCATCCTCAATGGTGAAGGGCATCCCAGAAATTTGTGCCCTGGCATGAGACCACTCATAGTACTGAGCTGAGGCCACATTGTTGCATCTCCCAAGAATGGCCATCCCTTTGGTCTGGACATTGTCCCAAGCCCAGGATGCCTGCCTGACAATAGCTAGATTAGGCTTAAACTCACAGTAAAGGGTTTCAGCCAAGTCTTGTGTTCTGGGAGGGTGGACCAATGCATAGCCCAATTGTCTTTTGAATAGCAGAGGGTTATAGTTGATGCAACCCTTCACTCCTATCAGGGGTACATTGGGGAACTGCCCACAACTAGTAATGGTGTCCCTGCCCTTGGTGCTCTGAGTGCACCACCTGATGTCATCTGAGGTCAAAGCAATGAGTCTTCTAGCCCAGTTCTTCTGTTGGTGAGGATTCAAGAATGCATCAGTCTTGGGCAAGTGTTTGAGCAGCCAGGTATGGAATAGGGGAGCACAGCATCTCACCAATCTTACTCTCTGCTTTTCATTCCTTTGATGAATAGAGTAGTAGAAGTCTCCCATTAAGGTGGGTACTGGGTTCCTCAGAATGAAAAGATGGATTGCATTCTTGCTAATAAACTTAGGCTCATCTGCAAAAAGTATAACCCCATATATGCTGAGGGCTAACAAAGCACAGACTGCCTTCCATTCTCCCAAGGAGGCCTTCAGGATAGCCTGGGAAGTCAAGAAATCCAAGTGTAGACCAGAGATTCCAGCCTTGGTAGTCATGTTTTGTCCAATCAGAGAGGGTTCCAGATATAGCACATTTGCCACTTCTTCAATACTAGGAAAAGCCATCTCAGGGTTGAAAGGGATACCACCCCTGACAGGTACACCAACCAATGATGAATACTCCTCTAATAAAGGCCCCAACTGGAAATCCTGAAAGGTGAAGCACCTCAGAGGGGGATCATAGAACTGTAGGCAAGTATGAATCAAGCTCCTCTGGGAAGGGTCCAAATCCATAACCACATCAAGGATGCCTCCATAATGTTCTCTGAATAGTGGTATATGGTCTGGAGTAATCAGGGTCTGGATCTTCCTGATGCCAGCTAGCTCAGGCTCAAAGAAATGGTAGGAGATGTTGCTCTTCTTGGGTGCCATGCTGCTGAAGAAGAGCTGAGACAGATGCTGATGATGGAGAATAATACTGAAGATGGGCCACTGACAGGCTGATGCTGGTGATGCAGGTGACTGAAGCAGGTAGCTGATGAGGATAGCTGAAGCAGATAGGTCTATGCAGATGAAGGGGTCAAAACCAAGCCAAAATATAATATGGATACCCTGAAAAAACAAATAAGCAAAATGTTAAATGATGCAATGATGTTGTATGCAAATGATATGCAAGGGTTTGTGATCAAGCTGGATCTGATTGCTGCTTTGATACAAGTCCATGTATGTTCAAGAAATCCAGATGGAGGTTCATAAGTCCAGTAACCAAGGTGTGGGACTCAAATAAAGAGTCACATGTCCAGGGTTAAAATCACAAGAACTGTCCCAAAATGGAGTACTCTTAATCAAAACAAAGTAACAGGGTATGCTGAGGTCAAGGGTACCTGCAAACCTGTAAACAGCCCAACCCCCTCACAGGTGGTGTTCTAAAACAAGGATCCTCAGACTTGGATCAGTTATGAGAAGTGTAAACACTTCTAACCCGGAGGTACAGTGTTTACAATAACCATAAAAGATCCTCCTCTAATTCACCTCAGTTTCTGAAGGTCAAAATAAAGGTCATCCAGACTTAGCAGGCTTCCCAGATAGCCCTAGCACTACAGGAAATCTGTAGCACAGAGTTCTCAAGAAGAAACTCATATCTGAACCGTGTTTCATATTCCCGCACCAGACCGAAATGGAATGGGAAAGAACATGAACCACTCTAGCCTAGGTGTCACTCAGGTCCCAGGTATAGGACCTCAACTCTCAATAGAACCCCACCCACCAAGGCAACAAAACCAGATCCAGCCAGAACAGTATGATAGTATGATGTATATAAAGCTGTAAAGAAAGCAGTAAAACAACTGTACATAAAGCAATAAACAAAACAAATATACAAACACAGATAGCACATAACACCCCAGTAAACACAAATCAAACAAGCGCTAGGAGGAACCCACAAAAAGAACCAGAAGCCCTGGTTACAGTATAAGGTTCCCCAGCAGAGTCGCCAAGCTGTCGCTCCCAAAAGATGAGGCTGGGCTCAAACGAGGTACAGACGCGAGCGGTCGGCGAGAGGAGGGTGTGAGAACACACAGGGGTGAACTCACAGGAAAGGAAAGAGTCGCCAGCTAGGCATTTTTATCCCAGAGGAAAGGCAATGCTGCATAGACCTAGAAAGATATGGATAAGACGGTTGTGGACCAGAGAGACTGAGAAAGGGGGTTGGTTACAACCTGGGAAGGTATATGCACCCAGATTGTCCGTCGTACTCGACGGGATCCACGCTTAAAAGATTTGTGTTTAAAAGGGGTAGTGTCAGTGCAATCTGTGTATAAAAGAGCTGGAAAAGGATGTACAGGTGTCAGTGTAAAAGAAGTGTAAAGTGTATAAGAGAAGTGTCAGTGTGAGAACAGGAGTAAAATGCTCAAGACTATGAGGCTCAAATAATAATGCTGGAAGGAGGGGGAATATACAGAGACTTTTGTTCGATAACCGTTAAGTTATGCCTACGTATCCTCTCGTGCAATGAGGAAGTCAGAACACCGTAGTTCGACCCAAAGAGACTGAAAAGCAAATTGACTTGTGAACTGCTTACTTGTCTATGCTCAAGTGTATGACCTGTCTGGCTCAGGTGCAAACTGTCTTGCATTAGACGGAAGAAGCGAGCTCTCGTTTATGAGTGAGTGTGATGAGAAAAGAATCCCGAAGGAGACGATTATTGTTTGTTTTTGTATTTTTCAGTCTTTTATTGCATTTTGAAGTTTGTCATAAGTTAATGAGCTTAAGCCTAAACCAACGGATTTAGTAAACTCATCACATCTTCCCTCTGATTAGGGGTAATGAGAGTACCTTAAGTGTGAAGTCAGCTTCTCACACTTAATCACCATGATGTAGGATTAAGATCATTAACCTACTTGTGATTATTTAGATGTTTTTGTTGTTTTTGTTTAGTGTTGAGTAATGAGATTAAGCCATAATCAAGGATTAAACAGACTCATTACACCATCCTAATAGAAGGATAATAGATGAGAATGTTTAAGCTGAGGAAGACTCCTCAACTTAATCCATGATTAGGGATTAACCTCATGACAAAACAAAACCTTTATTAGATGGATTTTAGTTAATGATAAGATGAAGAAGTGAGTTTTATGGTTTGTAAGACAACTTGAGGAGGACTTGTCCATTAACACTAGGGTTAGTCCTTCTTAACCAATTAAGGAAAAATTAGAACCCTAATGCAAGGCCCAAGTTACAAGTTTGATGTCTTGATGATTATTAAGTGAATTGATTAAAGGATTTAAACACATTAAGGGTTTAACACTTAGGATTAAAGTTATACACTCCATCCTAATAGAAGGATGCATGCATAATCTTAATCACAAAGTCTTAAAGCCTTTAGGGTTTAGTCCCTGATTATGAGATGAGAAGAGAAGACTCAATGATGACACAAAGGTAAAAGCTAAATGGGGGGAACTAATCAAAACCCTAATTATTGTCATGCTTGGTTGTCCCTAAGGTTTGTGAGGTTTACAAGAAGGATCTTCAGAGGAACCACCAGGAAGCAGATGAAAGGAACAAAGAGAAGCAAAGTAACTTGCTTCATTTAAGAAGACAAGTCACTAGAGGAAAGAAAGTAAGAAGAAGAAGAAAGAGCAAGCTCAAACTCAAACACAAGATAAAATGCAGCAATGATGCATAAGAGAGATGAAAAGAAATTGTGATAAGTGAAGGCAAATTCACTTCTCAAAGTAACTTACCACCTGAAAAGTTAGTGAAAGGAATGCAATGCAATGCAAAATGAGATGAGATGTGATGATGCAAACCAAAACCAGAAGCATGAGCATGATGATAATGATGCTATGAGGTGATGCAAACATGAAACAAGGCATGGGGATGATCATACGAACATATGGATGCAAGAGAAGCATGCTTAGAAACATGAACATACATGAAAAGTTATGGAATGCAAATGACATACAACATGGCAAATGAAAGATGCAATGATCAAATATGATTCTAATGTGTCTTAAGATGTCTAATGGATCAAATGGATGCATAAAATGTCATGGCAAGTCATGGTATGCAAGCAAATGCAAGATGAATGCAAAAGGAAGCCCAAATTAGGGTTTATGATCAATGCACAAAACAAAAATCAAAACCAGAAGCAAACATCAAAATGAAAAAATTGAAAATGCATTCAAAGGATCCCTAAACCTATACAAACTCACTGCCCAAAGGAGGGGATCCAATTCTTAACCTAGTGAAAGTTATGAATTTCCTAAGTTTTTTAGGGTTTTAAGATACCTTGTCAAGAAAAATGTCAAACAAATTGAAAATGCAAGATCAAATCATGCCAAATTAATCCTATAAACTATATGATATGCAAGATGCAATGCAAAAAGAATCAAAGTCCAACTCTTAAAGACTAGGCAGAAATGAATTTTTGAACATTGGATCAAAATAATGCTTTGAAATAGAATTAATTCCATGGAAAATTGTCAAAATGCATTAAGATCAAAAAAGAAATTTGGTTTAAGGGTTGGACAATGTTTCTAAATGATTTTAAATGTTTCATGAATTTTTTTGTGATTTTTAAATACCTAAAAGTATTTTTAATTAATTAATTCTCATTAATTAATTAAAAATAATCTTTTAAATGATTTAAAAATATTTTTTAATGCAAAAAATAAAAATAAAAATGTTTTTGGTTTCTGAAAATTAATAAAAGATTACATAAAAATTTTCAGAATTTTTAAAAATGTTTTACTATTTTAAATAAAATGAAGAAAACAAATGGAATTAAATGAAAAATAAAATGGATTAAATGGAAAGTAATCAGAATCAAAGGCTGAGATTCAAATGGAATGCGCGCGCATTGACTGGCGCCAGATCCAAAGGCTGGAATTCAAACTGGCCAGATTAATTTATAAAACCTAATTAAATGGATAATGACATGGATTAGGGTTTAATGAGGGCATCCTGGCCATTGGAACGCGCGGGAGTCAACAAAAGTCAGCCCATCCAACGTACCAAATTCAAACTTACATTAATTACACTGATTAGCCCTAAACACTTTCAGGTGGCCGGAGAAGACTTCCGGTCGTCTTCTCCGGCAAGACCCTCACCTGAAAGTTGCTAAAATCCTCAAAACTCCATGAAAATGAAAACTAAAAGCCCAGAAATCATCCCCATTTGAAACTAAATCAAAACCCCCACACAAACATCATTTTTCATTCATCAATCAGCCAAATCGAAGCAAAACATTCCTAGGGCAAAAAAGTTTCAGAGCAATCATACATCCTGGTTTCTCAACCATTTTCAAAAATAATCATATCCCCATGATCAGGGGAGTGCATAGAAGCATTTAAGAACTCAAAATGGAGTTTCTGGAAAAAAAGTTTGAGATGGCTACCTGAACTGAAGCTTTGGTTTCTGGTACTTTCTGGCTGGTTTCTTGCTTTCAATCAACTCCACTGGACCCCCTGAGAAGCTTTCAATGCTTGTTTGAAGTTTATAATGGATGGTTTGAAAGATGGCAGAAGTTCTGTTCAAGGTGGGATGGAAATCGTATTTCTGATTCAGGGAGTTTTAGGCTATGGTGATGGGTGGTTTTTGATCAGTGAAGCATGCTGAGTTGATTTGTGAAGTTGTTTTTTGTGTTTGTTAGCTGTGCTGAGTGTTTCGAAGGCTTTTGCAAGTTGGAGCAAAAATGATAACTATGGCTTGTGGGCAAGATCAGAGTGTGTTGTGTTATGTGTTAGGCTGGGTTTTGTCCATGTATCAAAAGGGGATAGGTCAGAAAGTTGTTGGTGGCCTATGGTGATTGGTATGGGTCTTTGGCCAAAATGTCAACTTGATGTGTACTTGAGGTATGGGCTATGGTACAACTTGCTTTTTGGCTTGCTTGTGCTCAGCTTGAATCAAGGAATGCTGTGAAAAAGGTTTAGAGGCAATGCAGCAAGTGGTTTGTAACTTATGATGAGTTTTGCAAGTTGGTTCAAACTTGGTTCCTTTGAGATTTCTTGAGTTTCAATGCATCAAAGTGCAAAGTTCTTTGGCCTATTCTGAATTTTAGAGGTCATTTGATCATGTTGTGAAGAAATGATACCTATCTGAGGCCTTTAGAACACTTGAACAAACCATTTTGCAAAATGTCTCTTTGGTAGAAAACTTCAAATTTTGTGATTTTAGCCAACTTTGACAATCCATAACTTTTGATCCAAAATGAATTAGGTCATGTTCTTGTACTTTTTGAAAAGGGAATGATCCAATCTACAACTTTCATGACCAAAGTTTTTCCATTTGAATCACTTTTGAATCAAAAAGTAAAGGTTGAAAAAGTTTCCCAAAATGGCAATTTCATTAAAAGTCAACTTTCCCAAAAAGTCAACTTTGCAAATGACTTGAAATTCTTCAATTTTGGGAACTTCCAACATCTTCCATGATCAAATAAAGATCATACATAATCAAAATGATGAAGAACACCCTTTGGTTGGGTCATTGGGGGCCTCAGATGCCCTGATTTTGCACTGACTTGCTTGAAAAGTCAACTCTTGATCAGATGACTTCCCCATGGAATTTCTTCATGAAAATTGATATGCATGCTCCCTATACCATATAGAGACCAATAGAAACAAGAATGACCAAAAAAATTGGAGTTATGGCCTCTGAAACCAAAACCCTAATTTTAGGTCATCTGTGCAGTCAAACCTGGCTCTGCTTCCATACCATTCTCAGTTCTTGTGATTCTTTGACATTATTGACTTTGAGGGGATATAATATGATGTTTGATCATACATGGACCCTTTTGAAGTGATTGAAGACCTTTGGAATGGATCAAGAAGCTCTTGGATTGCTCAGATCACAAACCCTAGGTGCAGATGACTTTGAACCAATGCAATGTGTTAAAAATATGATATGAGATGCTATGATTGAGTTTATGCATATGAGAAGATCACAAGCCATGGTGTGAATGGGCGAGGGCAAATTTTGGGTGTTTACAACGTCCTCGAGGGATTCAGGGTCGTCCACGTCCATACCTTCAGGTTCCGGGAGGTCCTCGGACAGTTCAGATACAAGTACTACGGGACCGTCGACAGACTCGCCTCAGTGTCCTAACCAGACGAGGGTCTCGCCCGAAGAATGGGTGATGGAAGATTTGCTGGACAAGGTGTCCTCATTCTCGAGACCTCGATCGGAGCCGCTGCCAGTTATTGGAGATCCTGCTGATTGGGTTGTAACCTGCCCGGGAGACGACGACCGTATCTTCTCAGATTTTCGGGCGTTCTCCATGTACGAATATGCAACTTCAGTCCTGGGGGTGACGTTGCCTTTCAGCGACTTTGTGAGCGCCGTGCTCGGGCATCTCTGTGTAGCTCCTTCCCAGTTACACCCCAACTCATATGCATTTCTGAGGGCGTTCGAGATGACGTGCGCCTATCTGGGCGTTGGTTCCACACTTCCCCTCTTCTTCCGCCTCTTCTCCTTACAGCGCCAAGTTGGGAGAGGAACTGACCGAAAGGGGTTCGTGTCCTTCAAGCAGCGGACCAAGATCTTTAAGGCCCATTCAGAATCCATTCGGGCCTTCAAAACTGACTACTTCCTGATAAAGCCTGCGAGCGCGGCGGCCGTGAGAGCTATGAGCTTTCTTGGGATAGACACTGACGAGAATGACGAGACTAAGCTTGACGACAAGGTCAGGTGATTCCGAGGAGACTGTGGTTGTTCCCCTTTTCTTGGAGTTACGCTCACTATGAAAAACCTGTGGGGGAGTTCGTCCAAGTGGGAGATACATTGAACGATGACGATGCGGCCAGTTTCGAGGCCTTCAGAAAGTTAATAGCCTCCTTCACTCCGACCCCTCTGTTGGACGGAGATGGGAAGGTCATAGTTGATCAGGATGGGGGGGAAACTGTGGAGCGTCCTTTGATCAACGTTACCGAGCTGCTGGCTTGTCGTAATGGGCAGGAAGTGTCCGATTTCTTTGGTATCCGTTTATTTGCGCTTGTTAAATCCTTGGTTTAATTTTGTTGCTTATGACTAACTTGATCCTTTTTTTTTTCAGGTTCCCTGACGAATCATTTGGACAAAATTCAAGAACGTTTGGTCCAGCAGCAGAGGAAACGATCAAGGGTCGTGCAGACCAAGCTGACCGAGACGAGTGGCTCGGGGTCGGGCCCTTTGGTCCAGGGTTCACCGAGCGCATCGACTGGCTCCTTAATGAAGAAATACAAATCAACGACCACTGTAGATTTAACGGCCAGCGCTCCTCCAAAGCCAAATCACGGGTTACCCCCATGTTTTGTGGTGCGCAATTTCTTTGAAGGGACCAGCATGGAGGTGGATCGTGCGGACTCTCTGTTCTTGGAGGGGATGGATCGTTCTGCTCGGCGACTGTCTCTGGCTCAGGATGCGAGCGTAGTCATGCGGGTCCTGACAATGGCTTGGCTGACGACCGAAGGGAGTCCTGGACTGGAGCGGGAGAATAGCAAGCTTAAGGAGCAGCTGGCTGCTTCTGAGTCTAAGCTGACAGCGGCCACTGAGGAGGCTAAAGCTGCTACCAAAGAGTCGACCGAACGAGCTGCCGTCATCGCCAAACTGGAGGTCGACAAAAAGAGGGTGCTTGAGAAAAATAAGAAACGGAAGGACGCCTTTTTCCCCAAGGAGGACGAGGATGAGGAGACTAAAAATCTGGTGACGAGGGCTCAGTTTCTTGCTCGGATCGACCAAGACATGGAAGATCTGAACGCATCAACTGAGCTTAGCTTCCAGAATGCGGTGGACCAGATGAAAGCTCTCCATCCTGACATGGCCTTGGACGTTGGTCGCATGAGCTACCTGTACAAGGTCGTGGATGGTCGGACCGTGGTTCCCTCAGATTTGGTGGTGGAGGACTCTCAGTCGGGGTCGACTGATCAGCTTGGTCAACCTGAAGCGCAGTTGGGCCAGCAGGATGCTCGTGAAGATGAAGGCCGCCCGAGAGGCGAGGATAATTAATTTATGGCTTGCGTGCCTTTGTAACTTATGATGTATTTTCTGTTTTGGGGGGCGTGGCCCCCTTTATTTGTAACCCTGAACAAGTCGGCCCTTTGGTGTCGCATTTTTTTCTTTTAATGTCATGTGTTCGACCTTGATGGTCAGTTTCATATTTTGTTTGCTCGTAACAATGTGGCCGTCGGAGGACATAGTTTACTTCTTATTTTTACTAAGTGTTTGGTGTGCGTCTTTGCATTAATTAGAAGTAATCGAATGGATACGGGGTGTGTGAGTGATTTGTTGGTTAGGGGGGACCAATCAGTATTTGAGAGTCTTACTCCCGATCGGTGCCCGGGCCAAGATAATGGCCCGGGCTCCGTGGCGTGAACATCCCATCGCGAGCTGGGGTTCTACCTGGTCGTGGTACTTAGGCGAAGTCGGACTCGTTTAAGTATCCGTTCGTGTGGCAAGCTTCTCTTTTGCTTGAAAGGAGATCTTGCTTGACTTTGTTATATTTGGGCTGTCGTGCTCGTACCAAGGCACGCAGTTTTCCGTCGGTCTCCCTTTCTCTTCGCTTGGAAGTTGAGTAAGGTGACTGATTTAGCTATAGTATTGTTTGAGTTTCTCGGCGTTCCAAGGCCGAGCGAGCTCTTCCCCGTGTAGATTTTCCAAATAATAAGCTCCGTTCTCGGTTTTTGCTCGGACGTGATACGGGCCTTCCCAATTGGGCGTTAGTTTTCCCTCGCGGGGGTCTCTGTGATTTCTTCTAAGGACAAGGCTGCCTACCTCGAACGTCCGCCTTATGACCTTAGAATCATACTGAGCGGCTATTTTCTGTTTGAGAGTGAATTCTCGAAGAGCGGCCTCCGATCGAACTTCTTCGACCATGTCAAGCTCGTCTCTTATAGCTTCAGAATTGGTATCTTGTTCCATGGGGGATTCCGTGCGCCTCGATCGGACGTGCATTTCTATAGGGATCACCGCTTCGGTCCCATATGCTAATCGAAATGGGGATTCTCCGGTTGTTGAGTGGGGTGTGGTCCTATATGCCCATAGTACGCTATGTAGCTCCTCGACCCAGTGTTTCTTATGCTCATCCAATCTTCGTTTCAAACCTCTTAGGATTACCCTGTTCGCGGCCTCTGCTTGCCCGTTAGTTTGGGGATGCTCGACTGAAGCGAAATGTTGCTTCGTTCCCATTGATGCGACGAATTCTTTGAAGTGTTTGTCTGTGAACTGAGTACCGTTGTCGGTCACGATGGTGAGGGGCACCCCGAATCGGGCAAGGATGTTTCTATTGAAGAAACGTAGTATGTTGAGCGTCGTGATTTTGGCTAAGGCCTCAACTTCTATCCACTTGGTAAAATAGTCGACACCTACAATTAAGTATTTATTTTGACCGGACCCGATGACGAATGGTCCCAAGATATCCATTCCCCACCACGCAAACGGACAAGGTGACGATAATGATTTTAACTCGGACGGGGGTGTTGGGTGCACGTCTCTGTGTCGTTGGCATTTGTCGCACCTCTTTACGTGCTCTTTCGCATCGTGTTGAAGGGTGGGCCAATAGTATCTCGCCCGTAAGATTTTTCGAGCCAACGACCGTCCGCCAGGATGTTGTGCATTGATTCCTTCATGGACTTCCCTTAATACGTGTGGGACGTTTTCTTCCTCTACGCATCTGAGGAGGGGTGTAGAGAATCCTCGACGATACATACGTCCACCCACTAGAGAATATGAACATGCTCTTCGTCGTATAGTACTAGCTTCTTTTGGGTCGGTCGGTAATTCTCCTCTAGTTAAATGGTTGAATATTGGGGTCATCCAACAGCTCGTGTCGCCCACAACGTTAATGTCTACATGAGTCGATGATTGTCCGATACTTGGTCGGGGAAGCATTTTCTGTACGACGGACTTGTTGTTTCCTTTCCTTTTAGTGCTTGCTAATTTGGACAGGATGTCTGCGCGAGTATTGTTTTCCCTCGGAACGTGTTTGACTTTCACACTTTTGAACCGTTTTAGTTCGCTTTTTACGAGGGCCAAATATTCGGCCATGTTATCATTTTTGGCCTGAAAATCTCCTCGGACCTGGCTTGCGATCAACTGAGAATCCGTGCAGATCGTGATCTCTTCTGCTTCCAGATCGGTCGCGAGCCGGATGCCCGCTAGAAAAGCTTCGTACTCTGCTTGGTTATTAGAAGTGGGGAAAGATAGGGTTAGGGACACTTCGATAACGTTCCCCTCTTCGTTTTCCAAGATAATGCCGGCTCCGCTCCCCGCCGGGCCAGATGCACCGTCCACGAAAATAACCCACCTGGACGAAACTTTCGGGTCTTGCTCGGTGAAAGTAAGTTCAGCCACGAAGTCGGCCAGCGCTTGAGCTTTGAGAGCTTGTCTCCCTTCAAATTTGACGTCAAACTCAGATAGTTCTAACGACCATTTTAACATTCGTCCGGCCATATCTGGTCGACCGAGCAACTGTCTTATGGGCCAATCGGTCCTTACGATGATGGTGTGAGCCAGAAAGTAATGGCATAGCCTTCTAGCTGCAAGAAGGAGGGCCAAAGCAACCTTTTCTATCTGAAGGTATCGAATTTCTGGGCCGTGGAGTGCTTTACTTGTGAAATATATAGGTTTTTGCCCTTCAGGTAGGTCGCGCACGAGTGCTGCGCTTACTGCTTCGTTTGCGACTGCAAGGTAGAGATATAGTATCTCCCCTTCCTCTGGTCTGGATAAGACTGGGGGTTCACTTAGTGCCTTTTTTAGGTGGGATAGTGCTATCTCGCACTCCACTGTCCACTCGAAAGTTGCCTCTTTGCGGAGGAGTTTGTAAAAAGGGAGAGCGTGTTGAGCGGACTTTGCCACGAATCGAGCGAGGGAGGTAATGACCCCGTTTAGTGATTGTATGGATTTTTTGGAAGTGGGAGTTGGGAGTTCCGCGAACGCCCGACACTTGTCGGGGTTGGCCTCGATGCCTCGTTCGGTTAAGTAGAATCCGAGGAATTTTCCTGCTCGGACACCGAATGTGCATTTTTCAGGGTTGAAGCGCATTTTGCACTTTCGTGCTTGGTCGAACACTTTTCGTAAATGGGACGCGTGGTCCGTTTCTTGTTGATATTTAACGATCATGTCGTCCATGTATACTTCGAGCATGTCTCCGATTTCGGCTCGGAAAACCTTATTCATCATGCGCTGATATGCTGCGCCCGCGTTTTTTAGACCGAAAGGCATAACGTTGTAAAAGTAATTGCCCGATTCGGTCATGAAGGCCGTGTATTTTTTGTCAGACACGGCCATGGGTATTTGATTGTACCCTGAATATGCGTCCATGAAGGATAACAACTTGTAGCCGGACGAATTGTCGACCAATTTGTCGATGTTAGGTAAAGGGTATGCATCTTTCGGGCATGCCCGATTGAGATCGGTATAATCAACGCACATTCTCCATTTTCCACTAGATTTTTTCACAAGTACAACATTCGAGAGCCAGGTCGTATACCTGGCCTCGGTTACAAATTTAGCCTCTAGGAGGTCTTTAACAGCAGATTCAGCAGCTTCGGTCTTCCCGGTCGAGTGCTTCCTCCTGCGTTGAGCGACCGCTTTGTGTGTTGGGTCGATAGAGAGGTGGTGGCAAGTTGTCTCGGGGTCGAGCCCTGGCATTTCTGCGGCGCTCCAGGCAAATAAATTTGCGTTCCCTTTGAGGCAAGCTTCCAACTGTCGCTTCACCAATTCAGGCATATGTGCTCCGATTTTAACACACCGGGCTGGGTCCTCCCCCAAAGGAATCAGCTCGAAGTCTCCATCCGGTATTGGTCGGGATAACGACTCTGTTGGCCTTTGGACGCCCTCGCTACTATCCGAAAATATGCAGTCTAGGTCGATCGAATCTACCTGAGGGAAAGCCCTGGGAACATCCGGCGAATTCGATGTCAGGGGACTTGGTTGGTATGATATCGAGCTGAGACCTTTTGATGCTGCTTCGAAACATCTGCGGGCAGCGTCGACGTCTCCGTGCAATGTGGCGACTTTACTTGAAGTAGTGTAGTACTTCATCTTCAGGTGGACGGTGGACGGCACAGCGATTAGTTCGGCCAAAGTTGGTCGTCCTAGTATGCATTGGTACAGCGATGGGCAGTCCACGACTAGGAACTGGACTCTAACCGTCTTGGCTGTCTCGCCCGCCCCGAAGGTAATAAATAGGTCGACATAGCCCCATGGTCGGGATACCGCTCCGTTGAAACCCTGCAGGTCTGATCCGACGTATGGAGTTAGGTGTGTCTCGTTTAGCTGAAGTGTCGAAAACAGCTGGGAGTACATGATGTCGCATGAGCTACCTTGGTCCACCAGGATCCTCCTCACATCGAAGTTCTCCATGCGCGCTCGGATGAGCAGAGGAATGCTAGCGTTGGGCGCCCCTCCTAGGAGTTCATCCCGATAGAATGCAAGGGGTACGGAGCCCTCTCTTGGTGGGTCCAGGGTGGCATTTTGCGCGGGCCCTTTGGCAATTAACTGGTCGAATTTTCGTTTCACGGAAACGACCGTGATTTTGTTGAAGCCTCCTCCCGATATGACCATTGCCGAAGGAAAAGCTTCCCATGGGCTATGGGAGGAGAGGTACCCCGAACTCTCGGTGTGATCTGGTAAAAAGAAATCTTCCGGGCGATAAATGCTCAGAGCGACCTGCATGTTAGCATCTGCAGGGATGGGTACGGCTTCCTCGACTTTCTGGGTCTCTTGTGTATCTTGTCGAGGAGTGTCTCTGGACTTGGTGAACTGCTTCAGGTGTCCGTCTTTGATGAGGATTTCGATCGCGTCCTTGAGGTGGATGCAATCCTCTGTGTTGTGTCCGTGACTCTTGTGGAATCTGCAGTATTTCGTTTTATCCGTGCCGGGCTTGCTAGGTTGTTGCCTCGGAAAGCGTACTCCTGCCTGTTTGAATTCCGAATTGGCGCACTCGGACAAAATTTTCTCCCTGGAGGCCAGGAGAGGTGTGTATTCGTGGAACCGACCGATAGGTCCCCGGTGCTCCCGCGGTTCACGGGAGCGATCATCCTTTCTTTTGTCTCCTCCTCGACGAGATGTCGAGGGTTCATCGACCCGGTGTGGTTTGACGTCTTCACGACGTCGGGCGTCCCTTACTGAACTGGCCGCTTGCTTTTCTTTATATTGGATGTAAGCTTGGGCTTTCAGTAGGAACGCGTCGAGGGTGGCCGGGGTTTCAATGCCGACCGCCCGATGGAAATCGGTTGAGGGGCGTAACCCTCGTTCCAGCAAGTATTTTTTCATGTCGTCGGTCGTGGACACTTGGACCGCTTCTTTATTGAACCTTTCGATGTAAGTTCGTAAAGGCTCGTCCCTCCCCTGGATTATTGCTTCGAGTGAAGCCTCTGTCTTTGGGTGTCGTCTTGATGCGGTAAAGTGTCTGGAGAACGTGCGTCCAAGTTGTTTCCATGATGTGATGGATTTAGCCTCAAGGCTTTTGTACCATGTCATTGCTCCTTTCCTCAGCGTTGTAGGAAAGAGTCGACATTTAATTTCCCCTCGTACGCCCCGATAGTCGAGCAGTGCATCGATATTCTCGATGTGCTCGTCTGGGTCGGTGGTCTCATCGTACGAGCCTAACGGAGGGGGTTTCTCTAATCCTCTTGGGAGCTTGGCCGCCATAATTTCAGACGATAGGGGACCCCGAGCATCCTCATCGTCGCTGGAAATGAGCGATGAAGACCTGTGATCATGTTTCTTTGTTCTTCGGGGAGAGGCAGATCTTGATCTGCTCCTTCTTGATTTTCTTCTAGGAGAGGGTCGTGGGGAAGACTGACGAAAGCGTTTGTTGCCTGTTGATTCGTCGGTGTGTCCTCTCCTCTTCTTCCTCGCAGGAGACGGAGTATGCTCCCTTTGGGGTCTCGCGGGAGATTGAGGTCGACGAGAATTATCTTCAAGACGGGCGATCTTCTCGCCATGAGTGAGGAACAACAAGTTTGTTTGATTTAGGATTTCGGCCAATGCGGTGAAATCTGACCCTGAAGGAGTCGAAGGAAAAAGAGTTTCCGGGAGACTTTCCAAAGGTTGGTCGCGGTCGGGTGAAGGTGATGCTGCCTTCCCGTCTGGACGGTCTTGCACCGTTTCGTCATGTAGAGGAGGATGGATGTTGCTCTCACGTTGTGTGATAATCATACCATCGTTCGATCGATTTTCCTGGTTGTCCCGAGCAGCCATGGATCTTATTAAAACTTTGGTTCTTTGAGGATCTTGAAAGAAGAACGGGGAAATCAGTTCCCACAGACGGCGCCATCTGATCGTACCTGGAGATCAGGATCCGATGCGGCTGGCCTCGAGAGCGGATGAATATGGTCGTTGAGGAGAAAAGGGGTTGTACCTGCAAGGCACTCCGATGCTAAAGTAAGTAACCGAGCAAGAGTGGGCAAGTACAAGTATGAAGGTCAGAGAAATTCAATACCTGACCCTCTCAAATGAGAGGGTTTATATAAGGGACCAACTGGAAGATTATTGGTTCGTTATGTGAGGCGCGGATCGAGGGATCCGTGAAGATAGGTAACAGTCAATACTAGCCGTTAGAGAACCTCATCGTGATCGGACTGTTTGTGGTCGGCTGAGGACCACTTTTCATGATTGCGCTCGACGTCGAGCAGGTTTATTGGATCAGTCTCCTTGGCCCAATTGGAGGAATTTGGCCGGTCCAGAACAATACTTATTTTTACTAACCCAAGATTATAAACCGATATTATTTAATTATAAAATAAGTTAAATAAACCCCCAGGATTATAAATAGCTCAAATTTATTATAAATAAATCCAAATGAATGAATTTCCAAATTTAAGAAAATATTCGATTAACCTATTAATTTTTAATTATATTTTTCTTTATAGTTTTATTCCCTATTAATCATAATTATCTTTAATTATTTTTTATAAATTTCATTATTATATTAATTAAATCCCAAGAGGTTGATATCTCCAATTTTCAAATAAAATATTGTTTAATCATAATTGAAATAAAGATTAAGACATAAAACTAAATGAAATAACAAATCTAAATACTAAAGTATGTTAATTAAATATAAAGACAAAAACAACATTTCCCCCTCCCTTTTATTTGTTTCCTTTTTTCATTTATTTTGATTTACATTAATAGTAAATTACTTTCCCCAAAATTAAAATACCACCCCTTTTATTTTTTTTTATAAATTATTTATGTTAGTCACAATACGTCAATTAAACCAATTAATACTAATTATACCACCTAATGAAAATCATAAAGTGTAGAATATTTTCTTTTGTATTTTTAGAAACTTAATTAATTTCCACCATAGATAAATGATTACTAATAATTATATATACTAACTAGTAAAATATCCGTGCTTCCGCACGGATAAAATTATTTATACGGTATAAATTATATTTAAATATGTATTTGACCGTTATAAATGTATTTATATGAGTATTTAAATTTGAAATTAGCTATTAATTTTTAAATTAACAATAATTATATAAATTCAACTGTATTAAAATACAAATAGAAAAAAATGACTCGTGAGATGAAAGAAAAAGAAATATTTAATATTTGATAATATTTTATCTTTTAAATTAAGATAATTATTGGTTAAAATAAAATATGCATTTATGTTTATAGTGATCCATGAAATATAAAGAATATTTAATTTAATATAAAATATATTTATATACAAATATAAATTTTGATGGAAAAGACAAATATAAAAAATGTATTTAGATACAAATTAATTTTTTTTATAAATATAAATTAATGTTTTTGATGTTGTATGTTGGTGGTGGTGTTTTTGTTGTTCTTTTGGGTTTTATCTTTTCTCGATTATTTTTCTAAGGTTAAATCTAGTAAAACCCATAGACTTAAGTAGAGTCCCAAAGTACAACTTAATCTAGTAACACCCATAGACTTGAATAGAATCTCAAAATACAACTTAATCATATTGATTATGAGGTTTGGATACAACAACTCTTGTTTATGAGGTCAAGTCTCGATTGCAGGTGAAAGGTGAAAATGTCATATATTAGCTGGTGGATTTTGAAAAGCTTATTAAAATTAAACCTAAGGTGAGGGATTTCCTCTCATGGGTGCTCATAATTCACCTTTATATTGTTTCTTGTTGCATTTCTAAATATCATAAATGTATTACATTGATAAAATTAGAAACTAAATTTTAATTTAAAGATATTTTAGTGATTTTGGAATCTAACCTCATTTTTAAAGGATCCAGTAGAACTTTTCTTTTAACATTTGAAGTTTTTTTTTATTAGCAAGTAAACATAAACTTATAAGAAAATTATTTTCACAATAAAATAGATATTAAGTATCTAAATTAATTTTTATTTTCAAAAATTGAAAAAAAAATCTCTTTTGTAAAAATAATTACTTGTGACAGTTGGATCAAACTTTTTTTATTAGCAAATTTTTTTTAAAAAGAGATTAAGAAAAATGAAAATCGGATGTTGGATAAAGAATGAAACTTGCACGAATATCAATAGTAAATTACAGTTTCTATGGACTTCTGCAGAGTCACTTGTTTTTATCAGACTGAAAAATAGTCATATATATGGTCTCAACAATATTTGTTACGTTAACCAAGACAAATCTGCAGGTTTAATATTGTTTTTCTATGTTTCAAATTGAATAATATATTATATAGGTTCAGTTTATAGGGTGGTTGTAATGATGTATTTTTGTAACGTAAGAGGTAAATGTATTACTTTTTATTGTAAGTGGTAAATATAGGTCTAGTACGGATTGTATAGCTCAGTATAACTACAAAATACTTCTTTTTATATTATATATCACTTTTTATTGAATTAAACATGTCATTATATTGGTATGTTGTAGTATTTGGTGTTATTGAAAATTATTTACTAATTGTTATTGAAAACTAATTATTATTTTCAATGTTGTAATTGTCCTAATTTATATAATCTTATATACAATCTTAATTGTCCTAACTTCTTTTTTTATCAATTAAAAACTTCTCTACTTTCTATGAATGATTTTTGATAATGGGATTGTCTTTCTTTTTCATGAAAGTTTTCTCCTTTGTGTTAAATTTTGTTCCTTTATGAATCTATTGAAACAATGTGCCTCACATTAGGGGTTTGAACAATGTCTTTTGTTTTTCATTTTCAAGTTTCAATTTTTGATTTTGAATGTTCTGAAATTTGAGTTAGTTTTACTTTAGCGACTTGTGGTGGTGCTTTTCGATGATGTAATGGTTTCACTAATTGTTCCGGACTGGGCCGTAAGGTCATACAGGGCACGACCCAATATACGTCGGGCAAAGGCCCACGTGCTCGAGCAGGTGATCCTCTTGGATAAATCACCTACTGATACGAAGGACACACACTAATGACGGGCAGAGAACATGTCTGCCAACTCATCTGTCACGCCACCCAACTGCCCTTCATTATCTCCTGAAAGATGGGGGCAGTTGGACCAGGGGGCAGACCTTTGGTCTAGGTCTTCACGCTTCTTACGCGTCCCTTGGCAGCTCCTCCTTGGGCCTAGCCAGATTAAGCCCATTGAGGGGCCTTGCCCCAGCGCTGGGGGCACATTATAAATACCCTTTCTTGGAAAAGGGTCAGGTATGCTCACTCAGTCTAAACTCTCATTGCTATTACCATACTGTACCTCTCTAACTTTGGCATCGGAGTGTCTTGCAGGTACACCCCCCTCCATTTCATCCATCCATCAACTTTGCTACGCTCGACCGACCAAGGGAAGGCCCTCCTGATCAGGTAAGATCACTAATATTGTTTTATTTTGTATTTGATTGTATTTACATATGAAGTTTGGTAGTGATGTTGGCTTTTTAGGCTTGATGTTAGTGACTTTTAAAGTGTGTTGCCAACCGTCATTAGCAATATTGTTTATATTTGAAGATGGAGTCATACCAAATGTTCAAACCATAGCACCATCCATAACTATGCTATCAGCAATAGCCATAAAAAATCCTTATTGCAAAATCAATCATTGATATTATATACAAATATGCTATCAGCCATAACAACTCTAATATTAATAGTCTGGTATCCATTAAAATGAAACCGAATTGAAAATATACATTTAAAACATATTGAAGACAATACTGAAGACAACAATATCAAAAAGTTGAAAACATATTGAAGACAACATACCACAGCAAGTTGAGACAAACGAAAACATAATGAACACATGATTTCATTGAAAACATATTAAAGACAACAAATGAAATGATAAATATTAGAACATCACACAGATCTCCCAATGAAAGATAGATAAGAATACAAATATGCAACTCATGAAACTCAAAACACATAACAAAACATCTCGAATTTGAACATTTCCGGTTTAAAACAAAATATGAAGATTATTTTCAGTTAACATGAATTGTAAAGTAACAAAAACAACTACCAACAACAACTCACGGCGATTGGGTGGGTGAGTCACGGTTTGTGCGGTGTGCATCACGGCTCAGTGCGACGCGAATGGAGGGTCGGAAACGCGAAGGTTTTGACGCACTCTCGATGGTCGTGGTGTCGGTCGGAAAAGGAGGATCGCGGAGGATTCGTCTTTGCGCGGTGGTCAGGACGATGATCGGTGGGTCGTCTCTGGTGGAAAAGGATTTCAACTTCTTAAATGTCCAGATCTGTTGTTCTTGGCTATTGATTTTATTCAGAGGTTTAGATTTGTTTCGCTTTGATTCTTGACTCTATTTTGCTTCGATTCAGTTCCGAAGCTGTTTCGATTTGTTTCAGATTGTTGATTCATAAGTTATCCTAATCTATTTTTGGATCTGGTTTAATTTAATTTCAATTTTGATTTGTGTTTTAGATATTGGATCAGACTGTAGTTGTTATTCTGGATTTCACTATATTTCTCAGATTTTTTCAAAGATTGGTGATTTGAAGATTGTTATTATTATTCAATTCTACTTTCAATTTTTGTGAATTTTTTGTAAAATAATGTTATTAACAAGTTTAGATTTAAACACTAAAATTAGTTACTGTATAATTGGAATTAAGAATCCTAGTTTGTATCTTCACATTTGCTCCTTTCTTGTAAGGTATATAATCAAATTATATTATAATAAAAGTTTTTAACATTTTAAATCTCCCAAACAACAGGTTATGATTTTGTACGGAATATACTATGTTTTGTTTTTATAGAAAATTAATTCCAATAAAAAACTTGATTTATCGTAAAGATTTATTTAGTTTTCTAATAATAATAAGATGAATAAGAATTAAACGAATTATATAAACAAAACCATTGAAATAGATAAACATGCACAATCATGGATCATGTCAAAATCGAAATTTATAAAAGAATCATATATGCAATTACAATATTCAGAGTTATAAGAGTAGTAAGGTTATTAACCTTTAATGCAGTGACTCACTTACGCTGCTGCTCTTTGTGTATCCCTTTTTTGTTGACGTTCTTCGATCAATTGATGATGGATGTTAGGGTTTCCTTTTTCTTTTGATGTTCTTTGATTAATTGATGATAGAGGCTAGGGTTTATTTGTTGTTGTTCTTCAGTGTGAAAAACAACAACTTTTTAGGGTAAGATTTAGTGAATAGTGGGTGAGAAAATTGGAGAGACAAATATCCTATTTATAATGATAAAATCAGGTCAACAAATTTGGAAATAAAATTTCATGATCAAAACTATTTAAAATAGAAAAATATATTATTTGATTCTTACTACAAGTAGAATGAATTAGATCAAAAAATTCAATTTGATTGACTTGGACAAAAAGTAACATAAAAAATTACTATATATATTTTTTTGTAATATTTTACTCTTTTTGATAAAAAAATACAAGAAATAATTTAAAAATCATTATTTAAAAAATGCCTACAATAAAAAACGAAAATTAAATTTGAATAATAAAAAAAAAATACAATTTTATATATTTTTTAATAAAAAATGAAAATAAAGTTAGAAATAAATAAACACTAAAAACGAGAAAGATAATATTCGAACCCGAGATCTTGTGCTTATAAGCCTTACCTATGCTCTCTTACCAATTGTGCCATTTTGTTAATTCGAAGTAGAATGACATTAGAAAACATATTGAAGGTGGTCAAAATTTAGGGTACGACAGTTAGTTTGAGTGGTACTTTGGATCAAAGGCTGGAAAATCTCTCTCATAGTTTGGTGCAAGGTTTGTACCATTTGCATGTTACTTTTATCCATATGTTGTCTCAAATATGCTACGAAAGTATCTGTCAAATTAAGCCCTTGGGTGGAATACCTTAACCCTATAGTTTGGCTATTTCGATCCATGTGTATTCCAGACCCTGATTATTACAATGGCGGATAAAATATATTCTCTGAAAACACTAGGGGCGTTACACAAATTTTGCATCAACGAAGTTGGTATACCATATGGTGGATTCCTAGGCAAGGCTTGTGAAAACCCAGGGGGAGGAAAATGTTTATATGTCAAAATTCCCGGTGGTGGAGTTTGAGGATTAACCCCAATGTATTCAAACACAGGCTGAGTATAAACCCTTGTATATGTCGCCCTGGCCCTGCCATCAAAGGTATTGGTTCAGATATAACGACTGGAGCTGTTGATCCTCCTGTCGAAGGGATAGGGGTGGAACCACATCGCTTCTAGGTATACCCTGAGGATTGGTGTTAATAGTTTGAGTGTTCGAGTTACTCGATTGAGGATTCATCTCACTCAATTAAGGATTATGATCATTCTAATTATCCTGACTCGATGCCATTTTTCCCGTATATCTTCTTTTTGGTCTACATTTATTTGTAGTGACTACTTTTCCACTTCTTAAATGCATGCAATGAAACTTTTACGATGTTCAAGACCATTGAAAAGGTGATTTCACAATTGTAATAGAACTTTGATTAAGAGTTATAACACATGTCCTACTGGGTGTGCCAATTTGTTTATCGTGAGAATCGGTAAACAACCGTTGATCTTCCAAATCTAACTTTGCTGACTAACAAGATCGATCAGATTGATCCTAGGACATGTGCTAATACCCTATTGAAAGTAAATTATGTGAAACACATGACACTTCGATAGTGTTTATAACTAAGTATTTATCTAAAAATTAATTTAAAAAGGTGATTAGAATTCTAAGTTAAGATAAGCTGAAAAACAAAAAGGATGACTGAATCGCAAAAGAAAACAAATTGCATAAGGTTAAAGTACAAAGGATGTAAGAAAAAGTTTAAGTCGAAACAGTTAAACTAAAGGCTAAAATTGAAAAGAAAATTAAATGCATAAAAACTTAATGAAATGCAGGAAATGGAACTTGCATAAAATAAAGAAACATTCTTAAAGAAAATGATTAAATTGCATTCAAAATATAAAAGGTGGTGTTCATCACGTACATTCTCACACAACTCGTTTCTCTACACTGACACTTTGAGTAAATTTGAGTAACTTATACAAATTGATTTTCACACACGAATCCTATTGTTAAGATCCATATTTATAATAATCTAACTAATTACCATTAATAGCCTAATCACTAAAACCACGACAAGTGTTGCCTTGCATGTCTTTGGCTATCAGATGTGCACCACTTGTCTCTTTAGTAACAAATACAAACCAACTTTCCCTCCTTAATTTGATCTTAAATCTTTTCGCGTCAAATACCTTCAGAAGCATCTGTCGAACAACATTTCCGGACACTTAGTATTTCTAAGTCCATAAATTATCTTTCCCAAACACCAAACATGTCTTCGACCTAAGCTCTCAGCATAACTTCAGTCGAATCCCTTTTTAATATCCTTAAAGAATATAATTCTTAGATTACTTATCTTTAAACATAATATGAGCGTCGAAATTAGGAGCTAACAACTTCACTAGGAAATACTTTCAAGCTGAACATTCAAACTCCGGGTCCAGGTTTACTATTAAGGTTTGAAAGGTATTATATGTGTTTTAATGGAACAAAGAAAGCTCTTAAATTGGATTGTAGACCATTTATTGGACTGGATGAATGTCATCTAAAACACAAGTACGATGGAATATTATTAATAGTTGTGAGAAGAAATCCTAATGACCAATATTTACCGATTGCATTTGAAGTGGTAGAAACTGAGTCAAAGGACAATTGGAGTTTGTTTATGCATCTACTTCTTGAAGATATTGGTGAAAGAAGGTGGTGTTCTATATCTGACCAATAAAAGGCATGTAAACTTCTTGTTCTATTTAGTTTATTAGATGTTATTTGCAACCTCAAGGGAAAAAGTTAATGGGTATAAGGGTATGATCATGTCAAAACCACTTAAGAGATTAGATAGAGAGATTGAAAAGAGTGTAAGTTGGACAATAACTTATGCACGACAATTGACATTCCAAGTTACCCATATCATGTTTACTGATAGTTTTGTGGTTGACTTGGCTAATCAAATATGTTCATCTAAATTTTGGGATCTCATTGGAATTCCATGTAGACATGCAGTTTCTGCAATCCATAGAAAAGCATATGGTCCCATTAATTATGTTCATACGTGCTATCACAAGTCAACTTATGTCAAGTGTTATGAAGAAGGTGTCATTCTTTTGAATAACCAAAATAAGTGGACCAAAACCAATGATCCTGTCATTTTCCCTCCCATGTTCAAAAGAGGCCCAAATAGGCAAAAAAAACTTAGAAGAAGGGAACCTGATGAATCAAATGCAACTGAGTGGAGAAAATACTACTCATAGGTGCAAGACACGTCTGAAGTATGGTCACAACACTAGGACATGTAAGAAGAACAAACAAATTGTTCTACACAAGAACCAAAATATAAGAACAAATGAACTACCTACATAGATAAGTCGGTCTGGAAATATTCAAAAGGTAACATAAGAAAAGGTTAGAGCATTTGAACTACCTATATCACAATTTTGAGAGCATAAAAAGAGATTTTTAGAGCATTTGAAGCCATTGGAGGTCATCTCTTCAAGGGACTTATTATGTTATCTTCATCTATCGATTGTGGTATTATTTTCTAATTAACGTGTAACTAAATTCTCTTAGGTTAGGTTGTGTTGTGATGGACCTATTTGTATATTTTTGGATTCTATGTTGATCTGACCATCGTATGAACATATTGATCTATAATCGTATTCAATTATTTCTTGTTCCTAATGCATTTTATTTGGGATACTCTGTTAATCAGATTTTGGACACATAGAGATTACTGACCTGTAGTCTATGTGTTGGACCTAGAGAAATTGTTCTACTTACAATGGTCAAATAGGGATAAGAGACTCCGAGTAGTGGCATAGAGAATTAACGTTTTATACATCGCCTAACCCTACTTACACTGACAGACTAGGGATATAAAGCTTCGAGTAGTGGTTAGTGAGTTACTTTATGAGGGATCGACTTTAACGATTTTGTTAATTCGCCATGGGATTATAGTGATTAGATCATTCATACATGGCTTCAAACATCAACAATAAAAAATGGGGGATTCTACAACATAATCTGACCGCTTTCGTGATATTATTTACTCGTTTAATTACTTTTCGCACGGAAAGTTGCAAAACCTCCCTTATTTACTGTTTTCATTTAAATTGCACAAATCTTGTCTTGTTCGAACACAATCCTTATGGGTTCAATCTCTTTATTACTGCAACATTATTTATATATTTACCGAGAAGTCATCGAGTTTTTGACGCTGTTGCCGGTGACTATAGATTGCAACAAGGCAACGCTTTATGCAACATTTATTTTCCTTAGTTTATTTTTAGTTTTAGTTTTTATTATTTTTTGTTTGTTTTTGTGTTTATCATAATACTACTAAGATATTGTTGTTTGTTTTTGTGTTTATCATAGTGCTACCAAGTATGTAAGAACCCGCAAACAAATAAAACTATAAAGACCATGTCATATCTAAAAGTCTTATTCCTCAATAAAACCATAAATTTGTTTATATTTTTCATAAAAATAACATGTCACAAATTAACCTAAACGAGTCACCCCTAAGACCAGGCTCTGATGGCAAAAAGATGGAAAGATAGAGGTCACAAAAAAGGTTGGGGCAACAATGTCTAAAGGATATGATCAGACATGAGAATTCCTAAAAAAAAAATAAAGATAAAACATACAACATCTTCTAGCATGTGTACTAGGGATGAAAATAGGTCAGACCAACTAACAATGGTCTACAACCTATCCTACACAGACTCAAGTCAGATCGTTTTTTTTTTTCAAATAAAAAAGGCTTAAGTTTTTTATAAGTCTATTTAGTTAAAAAGGTTAGGCCAGAGACCATAAAAATTATCTTTTAAGCATGTTAGTCTGACCTTCTTAAATAAATACGAATAATTTTATTATTATTGTAATGTATTTGTATTTTGAATTAAAATAAAAAAGTAAAACTTAGTTATATTGAAGAGCTTATGAAAATAAGTTTTAAAAAACTTTATGAACAATGTCATAAGTTGTTTTTCATAAGTACTCTTGATATTTTAATTTGTTAGTCTATTTAAACATTAATATAGTTGCTTATTTATAAATGTTCAAATACAATAGACTTTTATGTAGGCTAATAGATCAATCAAACATTCGAAAAAGTCAGACTCGTACCTAAAACAAGCCTATGACAAGGCATAAGACAAACTTAGGCTTTAAAATTTTAAGTAGGTCAGACTCCGACTCAGCAAAGCCTAACTTGGCTCAACCTATTCTCATCCATAATGTGTACTTTAATACTCATGATTGAAAGTATATTTAAGCTAAATTGAAAATATTTTGTTGCTTATGATAATTGACTACCTAATTACACTAATTTTCTCAATAACTATTTCCTGAGATACTCTTCCGATCATAATAATAATCAGGGGTGTGCACATTTAATATTTAAAAATGGGCTAAAGATAAGGAAAGTAGAAACTACTCAAATGAGAAAATTTTACCTCATACCCCTATCATTATCCCTTTATCCCTACATTTTTTTAGAATATTTCAATTCTACTTTTTTCACTCATCAAATAACTTTATTATTTAATATTTATTATTTTTCGATATGTATTTTTTCTTCACCAAATAACCTGCAATCAAGTCTTTCGACATGTATTTTTTTCACCGAATAAAACTTGATTGCAAGTTATTTGGCGAAGAAAAAATACATACCAGAAAACTTGATTACAAGTTATTTGGTGAAAGAAAAATACATACCGGAAAACTTGATTGCAAGTTATTTGGTGAAGAAAAAATATACATCGAAAAATAATAAATATTAAATAATAAAGTTATTTGATGAGTGAAAAAAGTAGAATTGAAATATTCTAAAAAAATGTAGGGATAAAGGGATAATGATAAGGGTATGAATAAATATTCGCCTCAAATAAACAAACATGATAAACTTTATAAGTATGTTAATTTTATATAAAATTATTTAATTTAAAATTGCATTCATATGGGGATGTAGCTCAAATGGTAGAGCGCTCGCTTTGCATGCGAGAGGTACAGGGTTCGATCCCCTGCATCTCCAATATAATTTTATTTTTAAAAAATAATTACTATCCAATGATTTTTTTAAAGATTTGATATTTAAAATAAAATTTTGGTTTAAATAAATTTTCATACATTTTTATTTTAGTAATTTCTTTCTTTTAATTTGACCTTCTTAGATATTAAAAGTATAAAATTAATTTTTAATATATTAAAAAAATATCTATAAAAAATATTTGGCTAAATACCCAAATTGGTCCCTTAACTCCATCACTGGGTCCAATATGGTCCCTTATCTCTAAAAAGTGACAAAAAGATCCTTTAATTTGTTAAATTGTACCACGTTTGTCCTTCCGTCAGCAACCGTTAGTCAAAGTCAAGTTAGCACACACATGTGGAGCTTAGATTGGGTGACTCAGCTGCCATGTAGGATGTGTTTGCATAAAGTGTATACTAAGGAGTCTCATTACTAGTTGTACGAATGTTGGTGAAAATTAGAAAGGAGGAACCCTAGCGCAGCCATTGAAGCTTGAAGCATTGAAGCATAATCCATTTCTGAAGCATAATCCATTTCTGAAGCATAATCCACCAGGTATTCTATTTTACAATTTGATATGTTATTCGATTTCAGTTACTGTAAAATTTATTTGTTTTAGGGATGGTGGATTTAGGGTTTGTATGTTTTAGGGTTTTTCGTAAAAGTTACTGATTTAGGGTTATTTGACTTCGATTAAGGATTTTTGTCAGTAGAGATGAGTGAGTACATGAGTCTTACAATTCACCACAGTGGTGCATTTGTGGATGACGAGCTGAGTGTATACGAAGGGGGAGAGATTGCAGAATTGAAAATAGATGTTGATAGATGGAGCTATTTTGAACTGCTAGGTTGTTTTAAGGATCTAGGTTACACCTGTATTGGGAAAATTTACTATAAGGATCCACAATTTGGGATGAGCACCTTGGTTGATGACAAAGGAGCCCTAGAGATTGCTGATTTGTTTAGGGTTCACCTTAGGGTTGACATATACATCACACACATTTTGTCACAACCTGATTTTTATGATGGTCCAATTGATGAAGTAGAAGCAGATGTGATGGAAGAGGATGACACTGAAAAAGTGCTTGCTGCAATGCTTGAGGAAGTTAATGCTGAGGTGAATAATACTGATCCCTTGAATGATACAACTCCAAGGATGGAAGAGGAAGTTTTGAATCAGAATGAAGGGGATAACATTGATCCTGTGAATAATTCTGATACTGATCCTATGAATCTGAATGCTGAGGTGAATAGTTCTGATCCTATGAATCCGAGGATGGAAGAGGAAGTTTTGAATCAGAATGAAGAGGATAATACTGATGTTAGTGAGGATGATAGTGATGATGAAAACTTCAATTATGACAGTGCAATGGAAGTTGGTTTTGATGATGAATCAGATGAGTTTGATGATGAGGAGGGTGATGTGATGGAATCTGTGAATGATCAAGAGGGGAAGATGAATAAGGGTAAAGAAAAGTGTGAAGATAAAGTTAGTGATAATGAAAGTGATGATTTACAAAGTGGGTGTGAAAGTGATGATACTAGTGATGTTGTTAGGAAAAAGTACCCTATTTTTAAATTACAGAAAGACATGTCAAAATTCAAATGGGAGATTGGGATGTATTTCACAACCAAGGCTGATTTTAAAGAAGCTATAGCATCATATGATGTGCAATTTGGCAGAGGTCTTAGGTACATTAAGAATGACAAGGTAAGGGTGAGGGTTAGATGCAAGGAAGGATGTGATTGGGAAGCCTACTGTGCAAAGTTACCTAATGAGGATTCTTGGCAACTAAGGAAGATCATAGACAACCATAGTTGTAGTAGAGAGTACAATGTAAAGCTGATGAGTACAAAATGGTTAAGTAAGAGGCTACAGAATTCACTGAAATCCAATCCAAAATTGAAGCTTAGGGACATAAAGGAAAAGGCACCAAAAAAAGGGAATGTAGGTGTTAGCAAGCAAAAGGCCATAAGAGCAAGATTTGCTGCTAGAGACATGGTATATGGTTCTTTTCTTGGGGACTATACAAGGATCTATGACTATTGCCATGAACTTTTGAGATCTAACCCAGGTTCTACTGTGAAAGTCAATGTGCATCCTGTACTAGAGGGTTCTGCAGATCAGAGACCATATTTTAAGAGGTTGTACATTTGCTTGGCTGCTTGTAAGGAGAGTTTTAAATTATGTAGACATTTCATTGGGCTAGATGGCTGTTTTTTGAAAGGGTTGTGTGGAGGGCAAATCTTGGCAGCAATTGGTAGAGATCCAAATGATCAAATGCTACCAATAGCATTTGCTGTGGTTGAAAGTGAAAATAAAGATAGCTAGACTTGGTTCTTTGAGCTTCTTATTGATGATCTAGGTGGGAGAGAAAGGTGTCTCACATACACCTATATATCTGATCAACAAAAGGTAAATATGGTACTTATGTAATTATGTTATAAGTTATGTTCACTTATATGGTACTTATGTAATTATGTTATAAGTTATGTTCACTTATAGGTCCTTATGTTATTTGTACTAACTTATGGAATTTTTGTTGCACTAAGGGTTTATTACCTGCCATGGATGAGTTGCTACCTGGAGTTGAGCAAAGATTTTGTGTCAGACATCTTTATAATAATTTCAGAAAAAAATATCCAGGCAAGAAACTCAAGGAAATTATCTGGAAAGATGCAAAGTCCACATATTACCAAGATTGGGAAAGAGAGATGAAAGGGATGAAGGATATCAATGTGGAAGCATACAAGCACATGATCAGCACTCCACCAAGATATTGGAGCAGATCATATTTCAAGACTCATAACAAATGTGATGCAGTCCTCAATAATATGTCTGAGGCATTCAATAGTGTTATTCTGGATTCAAGAGCTAAACCACTAATTACTATGGTGGAAGAAATAAGGATATATATGATGGAGAGATGGGCAAACAATAGGATGAGGTATCAGAATCTGGCTGATGGGGAAGTCCTACCAAACATAAGAAAGAAAGTTGATTGGTATATGAATTGATTTCTGTTTTGTGCTTATAGTAGATTGTCAGGTATATCAATTCTGTTTTGTGCTTATTAGTGAATTCAATTCTGTTTTGTGCTTATAGGATGACTTCTGAACATATTTTTGAGGTGAGGCATCTAGAAAACCAGGCAGATAAATTCAGTATAGACCTTAAGGAGCAAAGTTGTTCATGTAGAAGATGGGAGCTGACAGGGCTACCTTGTGTGCATGCCTTATCAGCTATAAAGAGTAGAAACTACAACATTGCTGACTACATTCCAGAATATTATAGAAAGGAGAGATACATGGAGGTCTATGACTTTGTGATTTTTCCAGTTAATGGTTCTAATTTGTGGGCCAGAACTGAATATCCAGATGTGCAGCCTCCTAAGTATAGGAAGATGCCTGGAAGGCCAAAGAAAAGAAGAAATTTAGAGCAAAGTGAGATTGATGGTTCAAACAAGAAGATGAGAAGGACTGGGTTTAATGTTAGGTGTAGCAGGTGCAAAAAAGCAGGTCATAATAAACTGACCTGCAAGGACCACACCAGTCAGCAGGTATCACAAGGCCAGCCATCTGAAGCATCTTTTCAGCAACCTCAGCAACCATCACAATCTCAACAGCCATCACAACAACCATCACAGTCTCAGCAGCCATCACAGCAACCATCACAGTCTCAACAGCCATCACAGCAACCATCACAGTCTCAGCAGCCATCACAGCAACCATCACAGTCTCAGCAGCCATCACAGCAACCATCACAGTCTCAGCAGCCATCACAGTCTCAGCAGCCATCACAGTCTCAGGACCAATCACAGTCTCAGCAGCCATCTCAAGTTCAACCTCATCATAATTCAAGGAAAACCAAGCAAGATCAAGGAAGGCCAAACAAGCTATCTTACAGAAGGCCAACTAAGCCTTTCATGCCCCCAGGCCCAACCACCAGGATGAGTGCAGCCAAGACTGCTGTAGGCCCAACAACAAGGAGAAGTACACCAACAAAGAGATCAACCAAGACTTGGAAACCTTAGGACATATGTCAATGTTAAGAATTCTGTCAATGTTAAGATATATGTGTTTTGTCAATGTTAAGACAATTCTGTCAATGTTAAGTAAGACAATTGTGTCAATGTTAAGTGTTTTGTCAATTATGATAAACAATTATGTAAGAATTCTGTTTTGTCAATGTTATGTAAGAATTATGTAAGACATATGGTTTTGTCAATGTTAGAATTCTGTTTTGTCAATGATGGAGACATATGGTTTTGTCAATTCTGTTTTGTCAACTATTGTTCTGTAGCAATTATTTCAATTAGTTCTATCAATGTAACATTTCTGTAGCAATTAACATTTCTGTTTTGTCAATGCTAACATTATGGTACTGTCAACATAACAATAGTAACTACCATTGATCACAAATAATCCATTACATTTGACAACAACAACAACAATTTGACAACAAATTAATTCAACAACAACAATTTCCTAAAGCATTCTAAAAACAGTGAGAACAAATTGATTCAACAACATCCTAAAGGATTCTAAAAACAACTACAACAAAGCCTATGAACAAAATCAATTTCCAGAATTTTATCAACTTCATGAGCTTCTTCATGTCATTTTCCATTTTGCTTATTTGTTTCCCATATTCTTCAATAGTCACTTGAGCCTTTGCTACTGACTTTGAGAGCTTCTCAATTCTATCCATCAAATATTGCTCCTTCTCATCTCCAACCTCTTCAAATACCATCTTCAACATCAACCATTTTAAAACACAAATACAGCTACAGATTTTAAACAAACATACATATGACATACCTTAAAATTAGGACATCCCCAAAAATGTTTCCCATAGTTCTTGAATGTTGTGGCCATACGAAGAACAGCTAAATCCCCACAGTGACATATAGGTTTCCAAGTTGTGCTTGTGTTAACATTCGATTCTTCCTTCGAAGAACACCCACCATAACCGTGTTTTGCTTTCATCACTGGCGTTGGCGTCGACCCACTGGATTTCATCTTCGTGACTCTATGATTTTACTATTTCTTGAATCAATTTGGGGATGGATGAAGAGAAATTTTTGCATAAACCCTAGAAAAGGAGGAAGATGAAGATTCTCAATTTAAAGGAGGAAGATGAAGCCATGTCAGCTGCCACCTATACAAAAGTTAACGTCTGTTTGGGGGTGGTGGACGGAAAGGATCTATTTGGTACAATTTAACAAATTAAAGGATCTTTTTGTCACTTTTTAGAGATAAGAGACCATATTGGACCCAGTGATTGAGTTAAAGGACTATTTTGAGTATTTTGTCAAAATATTTTTAATTTATAATTAAGAATTTCTTAATTTCTTAAAAAAAACCATTTTTCTTAAAATATTACAATCTTGCACAAGTTGCAAACAATCAAAGGGTGAAATAAACCCGCTCTCTCAACCTTGATGTCTTGTTCTGCTTAAGACTGTTAGGTGAAATTTTGCACAGAACAGTGTGGAAAGTGAGCGATACTTTTCTTTCCTCTTAATCAACAAAAATACAAAAGGCTAGTTCAGTAATTGCAATCAAATTGTGAACAACAGTGTTTTGCTATTGGAGAAGAAGAAACAACCATAGCATGAGTAAATCGCCGAGTTGACTCAGTTAATTGATTCAATGAAGGGTGAAAGCGAGTGCTTCGAGTGTCTCCAACTTCGAATCAACTCGGATTTCTCCGACCAACTCGTCTTCGATCATGCCATTTCCGATTATCCTTTTCCTTTCGGATCCTCAGCTGTTCTCCATGTATCTTTCTCTCTTACTCTACTTTTTCATTTTTGAATCAATTTTTATCATCTCAATCACTTTTTAATTTTGTTAAGTTTTGGTTTTTGGAAAATAGATTACTGGTTCAGCAGAGGGTGAATCTTCAAGTGGTCAATTTATATTGCAGTACATGTCTAGTCATGAGAACACTTGTTTTACCAATTATGCGTAAGTTTCATTTTTCTCTCTCTTCCATTTGCTCTGTTTATTTGTTAATTGCCATTTTTAGTTTAGTTCTAACTTATTGGCTTTACTATTTGAGATGTCTTTTGATTTGTCTGTGATTTTATGCATTCTTGTATAGTAATCTTCGAATTTGAGTTGCAACTCAACCGTACAAAATGACATGTAAATGAGACCATCTCATTTAATTTGAGACTCTTAACACATTTGCACACGTCTAGGATCTAATAGCGGAAACCTGATAGCAGGTGGTCCAATGAATTAAGGATAGACTGTGGTATCATCTTAAAATTTGAGTTGAGCCTAACTCTTTCCTTACAAAACTTACTTGCAAGGTGATGATTGTTCTCCACTTATAAATGTATGTTTAGGTCATCTCTCACCCAATCTAGACTCTTAACTTCCCATCATCACGCTTAGGACTATTTAGCTTGGTTTGGTGCATGGATATAATAGTGAGTGACTGGAATCAATAGGCTCTCATATTATCTTAGAATTTGGGTTGAGCTTAACTCAACCTTGTAAAACCGGCTTGTAAGGTGTTGATTGCTCTTGCTTACAAACATTGTCCAATGTTAGACTCTTAACACACCCCATCACGTTCAAGATTGGACATCCCAATCACATTCGAGATTTGACATCCCAATAGCAAAAACCTAATAGCTGGTGGTTCAACCGATCATAGATAAACTCAAATACCATGGAGAAAAGTGTTTCTAATATATTTCAATGCTATGTAACATTAGAATATCTAATCTGTTTAAATAAAGCAAATTCTAGATCTAATAGACTTTGTTTAACGGGCCACATACTATAATATAAAAGTAACAATTAAAATTACTATTTACAGTCTATTATTTTCAACAAGTTATAATAAATATTGATGTTTTAGTTATTGGTTAACGGGGCACATACTTATAAATCTATAAGTAATAAACTCTTGTACTGTTTGCAGAAATGAATATACTTTGGATAGTAGTAAAAGCACTAGGCGTGATGATCATGATAATGGTTGTGGCCAGTACAATGATATAGTTAATCGTGGAAATGAATTTTCCTTATCCGATGAGTCTGAAACTGGTAAAGCTCCGTCCAGGAATAAGACTTGTAATCATTCTGGAAGGTATTCTTGCTCGAGGACGATCGCTTCGCTTGCCCCGAATGCTCGTGTTGACAAGTGTTCCTTTTCTGTACTTCAAGAGGCTGCCAATGATTTCTTGTCCGGCTTAACTGAAGGTCACGTGTTAGAATCACTGGGTCTTTTCATTGACGGGAAAGCATCTGGGCGGGACAGTATGAATTTCCTTAGTTTAATTGGGTTTCCATCATTTGAAGAACACACCTTTCCAGGCACTTTGAGACATCCAAACATAGCTCCTGTACTCGCAATTCTAAAAGCATCTGACCATACTAACACAGTGCTTCCGAAGACTCCATACAACTTGGAAACTATTCTTCATTTTAACCCCAATGCAATAAAGTCTGATTGGAATAGAAGATTTCTTATGTATCAGCTACTCTCGGCCTTATTGTACTTGCATGGTTTAGGGGTTTCCCATGGTAATATTTGCCCGTCCAATATCATGTTGACGGACTCATTATGGTCTTGGCTGAGATTATGGAATGAACCTGTATCGGAATCTAATTTAACTTTGCAAGAGAGTGAGAGTGTTAATTCAAAACCTGCAAAAATTGGTTGCTGTAATGGTAGCTGTCACTCTAATGACCTTTATGCCGATCTAAAGCTTTCTCCACAAATAGATTGGCATTCTAGCTTTCATCAGTGGTGGAGAGGAGAACTAAGTAATTTTGAGTATTTACTCATCTTAAACAGATTAGCAGGAAGAAGGTGGGGGGACCATACATTTCATCCAGTCATGCCTTGGGTTGTTGATTTTAGCTCAAAGCCGGATGATAATTGTGATACAGGGTGGCGAGACTTAAGCAAGAGCAAATGGCGATTGGCAAAAGGTGATGAACAGTTGGATTTCACGTATTCAACGTCTGAAATACCTCATCATGTATCAGATGAATGTCTGTCGGAATTGGCTGTCTGCAGCTATAAAGCAAGAAGGTTGCCGTTGAGTGTTCTTCGGATGGCTGTTCGTTCAGTGTACGAACCTAATGAATATCCTTCATCAATGCAGAGGCTCTATCAATGGACTCCTGATGAGTGCATTCCAGAGTTTTATTGTGATGGGCAAATTTTTAGGTCGATACATGATGGTATGGCTGATTTGGCTATACCTTCTTGGGCAGAGAGCCCCGAGGATTTCATTAAATTGCATCGTGAGGCATTGGAAAGTAATAGGGTGTCATTTCAGCTCCATCACTGGATAGATATAATCTTTGGGTACAAAATGTCTGGCCCGGCCGCAATTGTTGCTAAGAATGTTATGCTTACTCAATCAGAATCCACTATACCAAGATCAACTGGACGTCGTCAGCTCTTTATGCGACCACACCCCATTCGGCATGCCACTGCCAGAATAACGCGTAATGGGTCAAATAAATATGCCAAAGTTTTGACCCAAACAAATGAAATGCAGCGAGAGACAGCTCTTCTATCCGAAACTGCTTATCTACAAGAACTGGAACAAGCATCTGCATTTTCGGAACATGCTAGGCATTTAAATGCTTGTTACCATTACCCATTAAGAAAGAACATCTCATCTCCGGGAGATCCAACAGCAGGGACATTTAATAAAAATATAAGCAATGCATCTATGATTGACAGAAATTATTGGATGCCGTATAAAATGAATCACATATCCTTTCTTCAACACATGAAAGAGGAAGATGAAGGCTCCTTAGGATATCCAGACTTGCTTCTTTGGAGGCAGAAGTTGTCTTCTTCAAGACTTGCCTCTGATGATATTGCAAGGGACATATTTTCTGTCGGTTGTCTCTTGGCAGAACTTCATCTTTGCAGGCCACTCTTTGATTCAATCTCATTTGAAATATACTTGGAGGATGGAACATTACCGGGATCTCTGCAGGAACTACCTCCTCATGTTAGAATACTTGTTGAAACATGCATCCAAAAGGATTGGATGAGGTATCAGTGCATGCGCGTACATCTGCATTCTGAAACTGAATGCATGTGTTTGTCCTATTAGGTATGCTTTTTCTGGGCTTGTTTTTTCTACCAGGTTATTAAAATATAACTTTTTTTCTATATAGGAGGCCATCGGCCAAAATTCTTCTGGAATCACCCTATTTTCCAAAAACAATCAAGTCCTCCTACTTGTTTCTTGCCCCACTTCAGCTTGTTGCTAGAGATGAATCTCGCCTTCGTTTTGCTGCAAATCTTGCAAAGCAGGGAGCTCTCAGGCAAGTGGGTGCATTTGCAACTGAAATGTGTGCTACTTATTGCCTACCACTTATACTGAATGCTGTGAGTGATACTGAAGCTGAATGGGCATATATATTACTGAAGGAATTGATAAAATGCCTAACAGCACAAGCAGTGAAAACATTAATACTGCCCACCATTCAGAAAATTTTACAGGCTAGTTGCTAATTTCATTGTGACTTTTATTTAGTCTGCAGATGTCTTTTCTAGCTTTTGTTTTATGTTTTTTGAAAAATTCTTCAGACTTTATATTTAGACATCTTTTTGCAGAACACAGGTTATATACATTTAAAGGTTTCCCTTTTACAAGATTCATTTGTACGCGAAATATGGAACCAAGTTGGTAAACAAGCCTATCTGGAAACTATTCACCCATTGGTCTTATCAAACTTGTATATTTCTCCGGATAAAAATTCAGCTGCATCTGCTTCGGTGCTTCTAATTGGTTCTAGTGAGGAGATTGGCGTACCAATTACCATCCATCAGGTGATTTTAGTTTTGCAACAACCTTCAGTATTATGTTTTCCAATCCAATGTCCACATGCATGCACCCCCACATAGGTGCAATCCTTATTGTTTGATTAACCTTATATTATTGAATCAGACTATCTTGCCTCTTGTTCACTGCTTTGGGAAAGGACTGTGTGTAGATGGCATTGATGTGCTGGTCAGAATCGGTATTCTTAACTAATTGACTTTCATATTTGTCCATATTTTGTTACTGAGATCTTCAGTTTTAATCCCCTTTCATTTTTTGACTTCTCAGGGGGTATTTTTGGGGAAACCTTTATTGTTAAACAGATGCTACCATTACTGAAAAATGTTATTCGGTCCTTCATTGATGTGTCATGCATGAATAAGCCCGATCCTGTCCAGAGTTGGAGTGCTTTAGCACTTATTGATTGTATGATGACTATAGATGGCCTTGTAGCTTTCTTGTCAGAAGAAGTCATTGTAAAGGAGCTGCTTGAAGTATGTTTTTTGTTCTGTTTTCGCTTCAAAATGCTTTAATTGACTGTAAATATTGTACACAAACTAATTGTTGAATGCATTATGAATACACAGGACATAAGTGGCATACACATTGGGGTTCTTATGCAGAAACATATGGAATTTGCTGTGCTTCAGGTTCTTCAAATTCTTCATTGGTTTGTTTTGGATCTGTCGCCCTTTTCTTGGATCCATTGGCTTTAACAAACATCTAAGCTTTACCCTTAACCAAGGGCATTTTTCTTTTCAATCACGAGTCACTATGGATTTACAGTTTTACATGAATGTGCTAGGATTTTCTTTTCTGCCTTGTTTTAACTTTTAATTAGAATGATCAAAGTCAAGAGTTATTATGGCGTACCATTGATTGAGGGTTGTGCCCTGGCTTACAGGTTTTGAAACTGAGCATTGCACTAAAATAGATTAAGACAATATAGCACTTCTTCCAAATTGTTTGTGAACGTTGTGCCATTTTCCGAAGTTATTCTTCAAATGCTTTATTTGGATTGTATCCCGATACTGTGGTGATGTCTGAAACATTTATTTGCCATAAGTCATCTTGTCAGTTAACTAGTTGCTTAAATTGTTAAATAGTTCTTAGTTGCCTTTTGTTGTCAGGTTGCTGCTACTACTCTCTTTGGAATTTGTCGGCGGATTGGAGCAGATTTGACGGCATTGCATATTCTTCCAAAACTTAAAGAACTTTTTGATGAGCTTGCTTTCTCCCAGGAAATTTCTAAAGGTTCGACTACTGTCGGCAGAAACTTGAAGGTTTCCAAATTAAAAATTGGAGGGGACTTCCAAATTGAGAGTCGAATGGATCTTGTGTGAGTGTCATAAGACTCAAAACTGAATTCCGGAGTTGGTTTTATGCTGGGAGAAATCACTTTCCTTGGCTATTTAATGCAAAACTAAAATAACTCTAGGTAAAAAAGTGGAGACAATGGTCTGTAATAAAAGGGAATGGAAAGGAAGTCAGACTAAGATTATAGGATAAACATAAATGATAGTGTATTTTGAGTTATAGGAAAATGCAAACAAGTGACCATAGGGCATGTTTTAAGGAACTAAAAGAAGTAACTTTTACATAGAAAATGATGTATTTATTACTTCGAGAGGTATTTCACTTGTATTTCCTGGTATTTCACTTGTATTTCCAAAACACATTTTACTTTTTTAGATTCCTTAATCAATGCCCTTGGAGTACTCGTTAGTATGACCCTTCTTAAAATATCACTATGCATATATACAATCACTATTCCTTAAATATCCTCGTGCGTACATACAATCACCATAAACATCAATAACTATTCTACCCTGGTATCTCAACCCAGCTGCAATTTCATCCTAATTTACTAGCTTACCTGATATTGCATGTTCTAATGTTCCACCTGTCGTACAATAACTCTTAATTTGAGAAGCATAGGAGCAGTACTTAATGTATTAGAGCTCAGCCTTGAAAACACACATCAATGACATTTGGTGTAGTCAGGACTCATGTTTTCTAATCCAAAAAGTCACATACTCTACACATTCACCTGAAACCAGAGAGTTGTGCTGTTTTCCACATTAGGTCGGGTATTGCAAAAGGTCATTAAATCGGATGGATATGTCCTTAATTTTGTAAAATCAAGGGAATGAGAAATTGGAGTTATTAAGAAATGTGGTTGGGCCTAACTCAACCCTACAAAACCGGTTGGTAGAGTGAGGATTGCCCCCACTTATATACACAAGTTCAGGCCATATATTGTCCGATGTGGGATTCTTAACACACCCCCTCACGCCCAGGATTGGACATCTGGAGCGTGGAAATAAATGGTGGGTGGCCCGATAGAGGAAACCATAGAACGTGGCCCACCGGATCTTAGACGAGGCTCTGATACCATGTTAAGAAATGTGGTTGGGCCTAACTCAACCCTACAAAACCGGTTGGTAGAGTGAGGATTGCCCCTACTTATATACACAAGTTCAGGCCATATATTGTCCGATGTGGGACTCTTAACAGGAGTAATAAGATGTCGTCAAAGTGAAACTGATTCTCTACTGTAAATATTCATGCCATTCCAACTTTGTTTTTTTTCATACTATGCATGATTTATTTGCCTTATTTTCTTCCTTTATTTTCTTAGTATGCATAAATTTTTATGGGTAATATGCAGCTTGCTTCTCTATACCTTGTTTGCGTCTCTTCTTGGGATTGAGAAGCTTCGGCAATGTTGTGCTACATGGTTGCTTCTTGAACAGTTACTTCTACGCCGTCATAACTGGAAGGTATCTTGCTTTACATTTGTTTTTCCTTCATCCCATATAAGAGTTTTTGTTGATGCGATAATTTCTGTTGGATAGCCTTGTGTACATCTTTCTTTTTTGTTCTTTCTAAACCTGTTGTGGTTCAGTGGGAATATGCAGGAGAATCATCAAGAAATGGCTCAGAAAATAACATTGCTAGAAGACCTACGATTTGCCCGGGACTCGCATCTGAATACAATCCCGCAAAGTTGTTACTTAATGGGGTTGGCTGGTCAATTCCACAATCCCAGGGAAGTAGAGGTGCCAAAAATTTGATTCAGAGAAGATCATTCAAAGTTCATCATAGCCCAGTAGTAATGCAAGAAGGAATGCCAAACCAAGTGAACCTTGAACCGTGGTTTTGGTTCCCTAGTCCAGCCACCATCTGGGATGGGCCTTCATTTCTTGGGCGGGTGGGGATCCAAAAAGATGATCTTCCTTGGAAGATCAGAGCATCTGTAATCCACTCTATACGTGCACATCATGGAGCAGTGAGGTCTCTGGCTGTACATCAGGATGAATCTACCATTTTTACTGCTGGAATTGGCCAAGGATATAAAGGAACTGTTCTGAAGTGGGAATTGAGCCGAACTAACTGTCAGTCTGGCTATTATGGCCACGAGGAGGTTTGTTTCTTCACTCTTTCTGAATATAAAACTCTTCAACCATACAGAAGTAATGTTACATCCCTGTGGTATTTATATATTTCTACAGCAGAGAGCGATTCAGTACTGTCAAGTTTCAACTATGGTATCGATATACTAATTACAAAGCAAAGCATCATAGATGATGATTTTAAACAAAATGGGCTGTGGTATAATTGGATGTATTAGGAACTAGATCAGTAAAATACAACTAATAGTATAGCCAATCGTAACAGTTACCCTTGACCCTAAGTTGAGCGATGCTTATAGGTTTTTCATCTGTGGTATTGAATATGCTGCTGACTACAAAGTGAAGCGTGATGGATGAATGTTTTAAACAAAAGGGGCTGTGTGTGGTATTATTTGATGTATTAGGTACTGGTGAAATAAAATACAAATATTAGTATAGCCAATGACAATTACCCCTGACCTTGAGTTGAGCTGTGCTTACATGTTTTTTCTGCTTCAAATGGCTTTCCAATTTTATTATTCTACAGCAACATTTCCTATGAATATGATACTTGTTACTCATCTCAAATTTTAGGTTGTGAACGATATTTGCATTTTATCATCAAGTGGAAGAGTGGCATCTTGTGATGGTACAATTCATATTTGGAATAGTCAAACAGGAAAGCAAATATCTGTATTTGCCGAATCCGAAACTGAATCTGGCCATCCCACGAGCCATCCAACATCTGTGCCAAAAGTTAGCAGCGACCAGGCAAATGTCCTTAATTTGAATACTCTATCAAATGGAATGTTGTCTAGCACATTTGATTCAAGCCTTTATACTTGTATGCATCTGATAGACTCTGGTGAAACTCTTATAGTTGGTACTGGAAATGGCTCTCTCAGGTAAAATAATTCTGTTTTAATCTCCATTTCAATAGGATACGAATTCGAAAATATGTTGATACCCTTCAACTTAAATTTTTTGCTGTATTGTACAGGTTCATTGATGTTGCTCGAGGTCAAAAGCTTCATATTTGGAGGGGGGAATCTAATGAACCTTGTTTTCATTCACTTATTTCTGCCATTTGTTCCTCTGGTTCTAACAAGACTCAAGCAGGTGGAATTTCCAACTCACCATCTTTAATTGCAACTGGACTAAGCTCTGGTCACTGTAAATTATTTGATGCAAAGAGTGGAAATGTGATTTCTTCATGGCGTGCTCATGATGGATATGTGACAAAGGTATGACAGTAAGTTCAAATTTCAAAATATTAGGGACTACACAATTTAATTTTACTCACAGCTTCATCAATGTCTTTGTTTACAGTTGGCATCACCTGAAGAACATCTACTCATTTCCAGCTCTCTGGACAGAACTTTACGAGTCTGGGACTTGAGAATGTAAGTGCATCTGTACTTATACCCGTTCCTATCTTATCCCCTTTTTAATCTCCTCATTAAGAATGTTTTACAAGATGTTGATGCATATTATTGCACTCTAGGAAAATCTTTAATTTCCTAGTAATCAAAATGATTAAAAAAAATCTTGTTTGATCTACATTCTTGTATGTTTTCATACATTTGAGTTCTTCATTTTGCTTGGTATATAGTACATGTTTATTCGAAGATGCATTCCGAAAGAAGAACCTAAATGAAAATGACATGCTTTCTTTCAGATTTCTGTGTATAGATAATAATCCTGTAGCTCATCTCTTTATTACTCATGCAGGAATTCACCGTCACAACCCATTATTTTCAGAGGTCATTCAGATGGCATATCCAGTTTCTCCATTTGGGGCCAAGATGTTATTTCAATTTCCCGGAATAGGATTGGGCTTCTTTCCTTGTCTAAATCTGCCAATGAAATGGTATGCATTTCTTTTTTGGAGGCTCACACCAGCGTGATGTGGATAGGAATTAGAGAGGGTTTGTAGATTTTGCATGTCTAGCACCTAATTTAAATGTCAAAATAACTATTTTTTAGCATTTGGGTTAACTTGAGTCTAACTCAACCTTATAAAACCGAAGCGAGAGTTGTCCAAACATTATAAACAATACACAAGTCATATCTGTAGGCAATGTGGGGCTAAGTCCACTCTTTCACACTAAACACATTAAAGGTAGGTGTTGGAGACTGCAACGAAAGCTCTTTGATATAAAACTTGGTCTCACTCATACTTACAAAACTAGCTTGTAAGGTGAGGGCGACCTAATAAACATTACACAAGCCATATGTCTAGGCAATGTGGGGCTAAATCCCTTCACTCCCAACACAATTAAGGTGTTGGAGTCTGCAATGAAGATAGCCTAAATATTGCAATTAGGCGGCGGCTAGAGACAGAGGCTGAATTTCCAACACCCCCTCATGCTCAACCCAAATGAGTGTGAAGCGTGGACGATATGGAAACCTAACATATCTAGAATAGACTATGATACACAAGCATTATAAACACTACACAAGCCATATCTCTAGGCAACATGGGGCTAAATCCACTCTTTTACACCCAACACAGTGAAGGTGTTGGAGGTTGCAACAAAAACTTAGATATGAAATCAGACCTAACTCATCATTTAAAAACCGGCTTTAAGTTGAATACTGTCCAAATTCTATAAACGCTGCACAAACCATATCTCTAGGCCAAGTGAGACTAAATTCCTTCACACCAACACAATGAAAGTGTTGGAGGTTTCAATAAAGGTAACCTAATTTCCGCAATTAGGCAGTTATGGGCTGAATGAATGTGAAATTTCCAACACACCACCTTGGGTTTGGGTCCAATGAGCCTGAAGCATGTACGATATGGGAAACCCTAACAGCAGATCTAGGATAAACTCTTCAATAATCTTAAAATTAAACTCTTACATAATCTTAAAATTTGGATTGGCCTAATTTAACTTTACAAAATCAGCTTGTAAGGTAAGGATTGCCAACGTAAATGCCGTGGTTAGGCGGCTAGGGGCAGACCAATGAAGATAATTTCCAACACACACCCTCACACTTAGGCCCAATGAGGTTGAGGTGTGGACGATGCGGTAAGGCCAACAACTGATTTAGGATAGACTCTGATACCTTTTTAGAATTTGGAGGCTCTGATACCTTTTTAGAATTTGGAGGCTCTGAACTAAATTCATCCCTTGACACGCAACACAGTGAAATTTTGGAGGCTTTGATAAAGGCAACCTGAGGCAATGTGGAGAGAATATATTAACACAGTAAAATCATGACATCGCTTTTTATGTTATTTTAAAATTAGGAGAGAGCAGTGGATATAAATTTTTTTAAGGATTATATACCAAGGGAATACTGAAAATTTCTTCAGCAAGATGTTGTAACGCTCAGTTTCCATATTCAGTTGCATGGGTTAACAGCCTTGTAGGCTTGCATTCCTTTGTTCTTGATGTCACTGTTTAATGATGATATCGATTTTTCAAAATTTTGATGATAATTATGTGGTTTCATGACACAGGATGGGCAGCATCACATTATCCCCCAGAAACTCTATGTTTCTGATAATGGAATGAGAAGCTTATCAGCATTATCAAGTATCAGTATACTTCCTTTCTCTCGATTGTTTCTTATTGGAACAGAAGATGGTTTTTTGAGAATATGCTGTTAAATATGCTTCTTTCTTCTCTTAATATTTATTTGAGAATATGTTGTTACATTTTCTTTTTTCCGTTATAGGGCTAAAGTCATAAATCATTTCAATATTGATTCATATTTAGGGTTATATGTATCATCAAATATAGTTTACTCACCTTAATTTTTTTTTTCAAATGCTAATTCCTTAACAATGATTAAAGTTTAAAAATAACTAGACCGTGCATCGCACGTGTAAGTTTTATTGAATTGTTATTAATAAGTATTTTTTTTTTTTAAATATAAAATATATTTATACGAACGTTTATATTTTATCAACTTTATTTTTTATTAATAATTATGAGTTATTTAATAGTTTATCTATAATGAAAAAAATATATTTTCAACATAAACAAAAAAAGAGAAAAAACTTAAATTTGTAAAATGTAAAAAGTAGTGTGCTTCTATGTAATGGGGTAGACAAAATAAACTCATAAATTATTTTTTATAATAAATTTTGTAAGAATAGAATTTAAAATAACTTTTAAATAATTTTAAATAGCAAGTTTTATTATTATTATTTTTTATTAATATATATGAATTTGTCAAAAATAATTAGTTACTAAAATCAAGTTTTTAATATAACTAAAAATAAATATTGCAAAACTTTTCGTACAAAATTTATTTGGTTTAAAAACAAATATTGGAACTAATATAACTATTTTTTTAAATACGTTGATTAATATTTAAAAATTTCCATTTAACATTCCTAGATCTTTTCTTTTGTCAGAATAAAATATTTTTAGAAAAAAATATTATTCATTTTATTAAATTTTGGAATATTAAATAAAATATTTTATTTATATAAATCGATTGACATTGTAACTTATTAAATTTAAATTGAATGTCTATAGAAAGTTAAATTTGTAATTTTTTTTAATAAAAAAAGTGCAGTTTTCTTATAATAACTCTTTTTGTTATCATTAAAATAATTTTTTTCAAAGATGAAATAGTTATTTCTTATCTTTATTTAACAATAACAATTGGTTATTTTTATATTATATGATTAACTTTAAATTAATTCTCATGGGTGATTATTAATATAATATTTATTTTATTTTAATCAATTATTTTAATTTGTGAGAAAATATATTTTTAAATATTTTTTTTTTTTTCTTTCTTCATCTTACGATTTTTTTTCTTTTCTTTTAATATAATTATTTAATACAATTAAATTTATATAATTATTGTTCATTTTACCGTTATATAAATCATTTTAAATTTTACATTTGTATTTAAATATATTGTATATCACATCAAATATATTTTTTATTTCATAGGTTATTATAAGCACAATGTCTTTTTTTTTTTTATCAATAATTTGTCTTAGTTTGAAAGACAATAATTTGTCTTAGTTTGAAAGACAATATCTTTATTTCAAAATATCAAAATTTTACTTTTTGTTTTTCTTATCTCATGAGTCATTTTTTTTCTTTTTATATAATTATTTAATACAATTGAGTTTATAGAATTATTTTTCATCTAAGAAACAATTCTGGTGTGAAGTACTTTTTGTTGTTTTGGATTCTGACGTAATGCACTTGTTGTTTAGTACTTCTTGATGTTTTACAATTCTGATATTTTGATGTAATGCATTTCTTGTTTTGGAATCTGGTTTAATGTACTTCTGGTGTAATGATACACACTGATATGTTGATGTACTAATTACATTATGACACGTTGATCTACAATGAAATGACAACTCTTTTAGTATTTTGATGCAATCTTACTGGTAGAATTATCTTGGAAAAACTACCACCAATAGAGTTGAGTAGGAACATGCAACATTTAAAAATTGGTTGGGCACTAGCAAGGGAGATTTGTGTTGAGATTGGAACTCGGTGAATCTCATGATTAAAAATCATCATAATGAAATACAAACAACTTTTGGTCGGAGCATTACAGTATTGGAGCATCAGTTTAAATACAATGTGCTTTATTCTTAGTTGGTAGGAAACATTTCTTGGGCCGGGTTGAACTACATCTTTCACGAGGCCAAATGAGCCGAAGATGTAGGCTCGAATAGCGCAAAGTGTGGTTGTACTATTATGAAAACATATGGTCTCCCACGTGCTTGTGTTATTACAAAAAAAAGATGAGATTAGGTGAGTCAATAAATATTGATGAAATTTGCCTTCATTGGAAAAGACTAAAGTTTATTGATGATGGTTGCATGGAAGGAGGTAAATCAAATATCTTCATTTTGGCTGAATAGGAAGCGATACAAGAGAGATTTGCAAAGGTCGATGACAACATGAAACTACACATCAAAGAACAATTGAGGAAGATTGTCTTTCCGGAGAAAATTGATATGAAGCCGCCTTCTAACAGGTAAAGACAAAAGGTTCTCCAAAGAAAGTGAAACCTACACTAAATGATAACTCAACTACCCGATCTCCCTCATATTGTGAGCACGTCGACAAACTTTATCCCGACTCACTGACTCTAAAATCTCAAAGAAGTGTCATGAAAGGAGTCTGCATAAGCAAATCGCCTCCGACACCAATTCCACCGAAATTTCCATTTATCGACGAGATGTCGGTGTTTATGCATAAATACATCGACCAAATCATCAATATTGAGGGGGTGGTAATTACGACTACCGAGTCGTTTCGACATTTCTCGGTAAAGGAGGGAATATCCATGCGTCTGTTCGTCATCAACTTATCCAAGAGTTGAAGATGAATAAAGAATCGTACATGCGGTTGTACGGAAAGAAATAAAAATTTGATGTGGTATATGAATCTCTCGTTCCTTGTTTGACCGGTCTGACACCGGTGTCGAAATGGTTGGCCTTCCCTAACCTGGGTCATCTAATTGACTTGACACACTATGAATTTTCCAACGTTTTTTCCACTTCGCACGACACTACCCAAAAATCCAAATGAGCGCATCATGTGCATCATATGACTTTCTAAATCAAATCATTTGTTTAAGTGGACTTGAAACTGTGATGCCTAATACCACCGACATCACCGAAATTGATGGCTCATTCAACCACAAATCCGGAGACGTGGTCGAATCGTTTTATGGAAAGAATGCAAGAATTTCAAAGATTGAACGACATTGAAAAGGCATCGAATGCAGAAAAGTCCAAAAAGTTTCCACCAATATATTTATCCGACGATTCTTGTTTTGATTCGTTTTGAATTTGTGTATAATCGAACAATTCATTGTAAATTTTTTAAGTTCAATATAATAGTCAATTTTGGATCATCATTGTTGTTTACGCGTCTTTATACATATTGATGCTATTAAGCTCAAATATTTTTGCACTAATAAAGCTATTGTTCTGAGCTGAAAATGTATCAGCGAAAATTCCGTAGATATACCTACGGAAGCATTTAACGTTCCAACGTTCCGGAGATACATCTCCGAAACCAAGTCATTCAGGTTAGTTTTGTGGATATACCTCCGGAAGCAGATAACATGAAAATGATTGGTCCATATTCATATAGGTTTTCTATAAAATAGGGGCTTCACGTGTTATCTTTCACATAAACACAAACACAAAAATATCTCAATTGTATGATATCAAGATCTGTTGGTATGTCGCAAGTGTCTCCTACACCGACGACAAAACAGGCGGGTGAACTTTCAAACTCACCGATTTCACCTCGCTCGATGATATTATCGACGAAATTCACTATCTCCTACCTTACAACGACAAAAGGAAGGTTAAGAAGCTCGAATATCGTTCGCCTTCGGTTTACAACGAAAGGAACAACATGTTCAACAAACTCAAACTCAAGAATTCAGACGATGTTAGGGCGATGTGGCGAACATATTTTGGATTCGAAGAGAAATACTCGCTCGAATTGGAGGCGATTGTAGGAAGAGCGGTCGATGAAATCTTGAAGATGTGCCAATGTCCACCGGGTTATTGAAATGTAGCATTTAATTTTATGTTGAAATCATCAATGTAATGTCTATTTTATTTTATGAATGTTGAATTTATGGTTGCTATGTTCATTTATTGTGTTTCTGCCTCTAATTTTCTTCCGCATTTATACTTAAGAAAAACTTCTGTAGATTCATCTACGGAATTAATAAAAAAGAATATAAAAAAAAGTACATCTGAAAATACATCTTCGAAAGCAGGAATAATATTTTGGAAAACATATGTTACGTCTGAAAAATGAGATAAAAAATTCTCGAAATGACTTGAGTTGGATGAAACAAATGGATCCGAATCCAGCAAATCCGGGTGTTGTCCGCCCCTAATTGTAGGGTTGTTTTGCTGTTTTTAAAAGTGATGTAAAATACATCCTACAAATCATTTAATATCAATTAGTTTTATTTTATTAAATTATATTTGACTTAGTTGAAGGGTCCTATGTCTGTAACTTATGTTATATTAAGTATTAATGCATGGATTTATTTATGAAAAATATTGGAAGCTAAATTATTTTGTTGAAATGATTGAAGTTGGAAAATTTTCATTCAATCTGTCCAAAAATTTCCAAATTTGAATAAACATGTAGTGTAAACTCAACAATTATTCGGTTGCTATTGTCATATGCCAAACTTTAACCACAAAGAGAAACCTTGATATACTTTCCCTTCCCTTTGGTTCTAGGAAGATCAGGTATTAAAGTTCAAAACTTTATAACTATCTTGAATGTATATATTGTTATATTTAAAGTAAAATATAATATAAAATTTATACAAGACTTTAATTTTGATTCACTTTAATTTCGGCATACAATATAACTCACAAACATACAACTTGGTTGGTGAGTTGAAACTCGTCAAATATGGGCTAATATTCAAATAGTAGAAATATACTAGCATTTGCATATTAAAAAACCATCATAAAATAAAAAGCGTGGATATTGATAAACAAGAAAATTAAAGATTAAAACATATCTATGTGCTATTACGCATAAAACTTGGTCCATTTATGTAATCTAAACATCCATGACAAAGATTTTGAAACCCCAATTTGAATCTTATGGATGAATTTGAAAAGCATAGTCCTCTAGAACAAGAATTCAATTCTGTATAAAGGTAGAATATTAAAATTTTAGAGACAACATAATATATAGTTCTAAAAGTGAAAGACTCTAGCCATGGTATAGATACTGACTCACTCTAATATAATGAATATTGAAACGTAAAAATATGAAATATAAAAATAATTTCAATCATTCATTATCATCACTATCATATAATAAATTAAATTTAAAATTAATTTAAAATTCATCGTTAAAATAATAAAATATGTATATTCTTATATCTCTTTTTAAAATTATTTCTTACTAAATAATATTATTCTTTTAGAATTAAAATTGTCAGCTCAACAATGACAAAATAAAGATAAAGATAGTGATAAAAAAAAATTCATCAAGATATTTTGAATTCAAATTTAATCATATATATATAGTAGTGTAAATTTTTTAATGAAAGTTTTATAATTTATTATAATTCTTTTCAATTCAAAAGATTAATCTTGCAGCTATGCAAATATCTATTTTCTTAAAAGTATATGTCTAATAACTTATTATAATATGTAAATACTCTCTGTTTTAAATTGAGTGTTGTTTTAGAGAAAAAAATTATTTCAAAATAAATATCATTCACACTTTTCGATGCATGAATGATTGCTATTTTTCCACTTTTAATTTAGTAAAATGTAATACTTTATGATAATATTATTACTCCCTCCATTATCTTTTATAAGAAAATTTGAACTTTTTAGATTCATTGAATAAATGATATATTTAGACTATAAATAAATTAGATATATCAAATATTTAATAAATGTAAAAGGTTAAAATTTACTTATAAAGATAATGGAGTAATACATTCTTAATCCGTGTGCAAAGACCTTAAACGACACTCATTTTAAAACGGAGTGAGTACTATAAACTCTTAACTAACTATCTTGCAAGTACAGAGTGAAATCAAAGATAAATATATATTATGTATCATTCTGGGTATGTAATTTATGTGAAATTTAAGATTTTCGAGATACATCATAGAAAAGGTTGTTATTAAATTAACAAATTAAAAAGTCATATTAGAATTCATCTTCACCATATAATAATTTGTGGTTGATCAATGGGATACGTAGCTATGAAGTTTGTTGTTGTGCATATTATCTTCATCATACAAACTAACGTTTGCTTGTTCTATTAAAGTTATGAGATTGTGTACTTGTAGTTAGAAATTGTGTTTGTGGATTCATTAGAGTTTCACAAGAGTATGTATGTCAACTTAACACTTTCCAAGCTTGTTTGTATCATTACCTTAAATTTTATGTATGTGTAAAATTTGTGGCCCTTGTGTTAGTAGAACATACACTATGTTGTACTTAATGTATGTTATTCATATATTTGTATTATATGTGTAGTTTTTGTTGTGTCTCAAATAATTATATTTACAAGTGTGACTATGCTTGCATCAATTCTTGTGTGATATAATAGTGTGATATTATGTCTCTCATGTGTCAGAGGACTTCAACATACACAAGCATTACATAGTTTTAATTTGTGCGATGGTTAAGAAAAAAGATGTCAGGAAACAAATTTGTATTAGGACGTTAGCCTAACATCTATATAAGAAATTTCTTAAGAGCACCCCAATTCCGAATTCCATGTTGTATGCTCTATCTTCTGGACGTTACCCTAAGATTTATCTTCTGCAAGCTGCATAGTCAATGATATTTATTCATAATTAGATCCAATGTACTAAGTAATCACTAAATCAAAGAGAGAGTGAAAAGAGTTTACTGTGGGATATTGTCCTTTCAGTTTTCGAGAAAAACAAAGTCTTCTTGAAGGATATTGTCCTTTTATTTTATTTAGATCTCCATTAATTTACTCAGCGCGGCATGGAAAGATATTGACCATCTTATACGATGTCAAATGATATTTTTTGGTAGATATTGACCATCTTATACGATGTCAAATGATATTTTTTGGTGCCACCAGTGGAGGAAGCATGAAAGTTGTCCGAGATGAAGCATGCATTTTACATAGAGAAGGAAAGATATTGACCATCTTATACGATGTCAAATGATATTTTTTGGTGCCACCAGTGGAGGAAGCATAAAAGTTGTCCGAGATGAAGCATGCATTTTACATCAGAGAATTAATAAATTTGTTTACGCAGATTTGTTACATGTCCTCGCGATATGGTATATCGACTATAAACATAAATGAACGTTGGGAAACTCAGAGAAGATTTTCAAATTGCTATAGGAAGAGCATATTTTCCTATTACGAAGGATTTACTATTATAAAGGAAGCAGAAAATATAGAATTGGAATTAAATTGCGGGTTTAATGAACTAGTTGAGATAAAAGTATGTAGGACGGGCGGTGGTTTCGAGTTTTAAAACTGTCCGAGAAGAGGAAGCTGTCCGCAATCATTTCGATTTTTCACTTATTATAATCCTCCGAAGAATCCTAAAAACCATACTTCTATTTCGAAGGTTCAAGTCCAGAATCGTCCGCAAACTTCGTTCGAAAGTCCAGAATTGTCCCCAAGCTTCAAATTCGAAGGGTACTAAATCCCGACATCGTCTACAAACTTCTTCAAGTCCGACATTTCATTACAATGTTAGTTTGATTTTATTATTCTATATTTTCTGCATCCTTCCTACTAGGAAAATATGCATTTCCTATTAGGAAAATATGCTCTTCCTATAGCAATTTGAAAATTTCTCTTGTGTAAGTTCGCCTTCATTTATGTTTACAGTCCATATACCCTTATCGCAAGGATATGGAACAAATCTGTGTAAACAAACTTATTAATTTCCTGATGTAAAATGCACGCCCCATGTCGGACAACTTCCATGCTTCCTCCACTTGTGGCACCAAAAAATATTATTGGGCATCGTATACCAATATCTTTCCATGTCGCTGTGTAAACTAATGGAGATCTAAATGAAATAATAAAATTAAAAATGAGTAAAATTAAAAATAAAATAAAAAACAACAATGAAGAAATAATAAAAGTGACAACTATCATCATACCTTTTCTTTAAATCAGAGTTCATATTTGTAACATCTAAGGAATCCAAACATGAGACAAGAGACTAGCCAGCGGTGTGAAATAGTTCAGTACAAAGGGAACCTTAACAAGTTAATTCTAACATTAGAAGTGTTAGTGAAATAAACATTCATCTAGTTTACATACATTTGACTCGGTTCTTACCATTCTACATAACAGTTGTTACCATTAATTTACTTCAATTAACTGGTTCACAAAATATTAACTCACACAATACAACCACAAAACCATTGTAATAGTGATTCAAGAGACAAGCAAACAGTGTTAAACAGTAACATGACAATTGTCTAGACATTCATTCAATTTGCATACCATTGACTCAATACAATACAATCCAAATAATGACATACAAATTACTATTGATCTAACAATTTCAACTACTAACAATTTCAATAATAAACTGTCATCCAATTTCAACTTACTACAATTGAGTGATCAATAATAAACAAAATCAGTATGAGTTTGATACCTCTTTTGTGAGGTTCCTGAACACTGGGGAATTTAGCGCATCACAAAATTGATTATTCAACTGAGTTACTATGATCACTCTTGTTACCTTTACATCAATGATTTGAGTTACTATGATCGGAGTCTTTTAGTATTTATCTTTCTCGTTTTAGCTTTTGTTACCTTCTGTTTTAGTATTTCTAGGTCTGTTTTAGTACGATTTGAGTGTTATAATTTTTATCTCAAGCGTAAGTTCTAGGTCTGAAAGAGAATCATTGTAGCTTAGTTTCATATGCATATTTTTATTCTTCATTTCATTTTTCACATGGCATATTTCATTTCAGTGTTGTGTAGTTTGTATTACATTTTTGACCGTCTTAAATGTATGTTGTGTATTTTCTAATCATGTTTAATTGTGATATGTATCATTATTGTTGATTCCAATCTCTGTTTTCACATGTCCTGAACTAATAAGTGTGAACATAACCCCTTCTATGTATCATGATGTAACTTGTTCATTCATAAACAATGTTATGAATTCTAAGGCTTATAAGGGATACACTAATATATTTCAATTGTTAAGGAATAGAACAAAACGTCATTGAAAATCACTAATAAATGAATATAAGTTGTTCTGCTTGTGAAAAAGAATGAAATTTTAAAATGTAGGGTGAAGCAAATGGAATTGAAGCTCCCCTATCGTAAAAATATTTGAAACATGTATCATATTGTTCTCTCTAGCATATATATTGTTATTCATCATGTTCCTAGTTTGACATTCCAAATAGCATAACAGAATTAAACCAAAGAAAGAGACGGTACCGAGATCCTCCAGCATTGAGAGTTCCTAGCTTCGTAACTCAGCAGCTTAGAGGGCAAAGTGACATCTTTCTCCAAATGTGCAAGAACCTATAGCGAAATTCTCACAAAGGTTGGTCTTGATGTTTCCTGTACTCATCCTCTTCTTGTAATCCTTGTACAATTTCACTACTTCATAGCCAAACACCACAAGTGCAATAAGAAACTGAAACAAAGAAAAATGCATCATGATAAGCTCGACGGTTTCTGATGCTTCCATGACCGCAGCGTTACAACGAAAACCAAGTTCACTAACAAATTGTACTAATGAAATTGGTGTAATTATCATACTGGTAAGGAAGAAAGGGTTCAATATCATACACTGCAGACCTTAGCATTATTCTGCAAACGAAAAACCAAATAGCAATGAGATCTTTGGGTAGACCATTCATCCCACGCCCATCTTCACTAAGACCTCCAAGGAAGGAAGCCACTGAAAACCACCATACCTACCATTGAAACAAATTCAACAAAGTATCATTCATGAGAGAATTCATTCATGAAAAATCAAACTCACAAAATCTCTGGACCAATCTTGTGTTAATACAAAGTATTTTTAATCATCAGAGAATTCAACATCTGCAACAGCCTTTGGATTCTTGAGGATCTTCAAACCATTGATCCCATGTAAAATAGATCTAATCATCAGAGAATCGAATTGTTCTGTCAAACCAGAAAAATAGATCATGTCACAAAATTTCACTGGTAATGTATTTACAACTAAAACATGGAAATTGGTACTAGAGATTTTACAACTAAACATAAAAATTAATAACATCACCTTCGCTAAAGCCCATATGCTAAAGTGAGCACGGTATTCCTGGAAATTCATGCCACCATTGCTAACTTCCAAACATATATGGGTCTTGTAAAATTGAAATTATATCTAATTTACTATACTAATTTTCTTTCCTTTTTTGCTTTATAATCAAAGATGAGAAGGAGAATCAATAGAGGCCACAACCTGCATAAGAGGGGACTTTCATTTTTCTGAATAAGGGGGGCCTGCTATGAAAAAAATAGGAGAAGACCAAAAAGAGATTGAGATATTTCACTCATACCAAATGATCCTTCTTAGATAGATCGCCCAAACACCCCTTCTACCCTCATCATCACCAACATCACACGCAAGAACCATCAACCTCACACTAACCCAACAACTCATCCCCTCCATCACTCCCTCCGATCTGTACAATCACCACCATTATTCATCTGAAAAAACGTCCTCCTAAAACTTCTTCATCAACCCATTGTAACCTCTTCATCCTTCAACTATTCAATCTGCCACCATCAACCCATCTTTCGCCGCCACACCATCGCCTAGCATAGGCGCACGACTCCAAGCATTAACGGCGGAACTCACATCGTCGATTTGAACGAGAGAGAGCGAATCACAAGCAAGAGAAGAGAGACGGAGAGAGTTTTTGTCGCCTTAAACGAAGAAAGGAGGGCGTGAGTTCTCTGCCAACATTTTCGCTTTTTTACTTTATTTTATTTTACTTTTAATGTCCTTTTATTAATCTAATTCTTATTATTATTATGTTGTTAATTTTGGCTTAGTTGTTGCATTGGGCTGGGCCTATCAGATACAAGCTAATCGCAAGGTCACTAAAACTTCAATTCAGGATTCCAATCTTGCTTCTTTTAATGAAGGAAATTATCTCCATAAGAGATCGATTATTCGGCAGAGGTTTGTTCCCAAAATCAAAATCAAAAAATCAAAACAAACACAATCAATAATCTATTCTATGGGTATTAAAAAACTAAACCCAAAATCCCCAAATAAAAACAAAACATCTTCATAGAAATCAAAAACATAAAATGCAAGTAAATCATACATTCATTGAGTTTCTTTGTACATGATATGCCCGAGAAAAATGATTTTGTGATTATGAGATTAAACAGAATAAGAACTTTTTGGACAAATTGAATATGGTTTCAAATTGGATAGAAAAAGGAAAAGGGTTTACGATTCTAAAAGAAAATGAAAGTGCGGTAGAAAATGGAAATCGTGGCCGCGTGAATCCAAAGATTGATAGTAAAGAACACGACGGATGCAGGAGAATGGTCGCGAAATTTCAGCGAGGTCGGTCTTGCAACCGTCGTAGGATACGAAGTTTCGTTTCTATCTTTCCACTTAAGTAATTTTATATATTTTATATATTTTGCCTTTAATTAGATGAAATTGTTTAATTATTTTGTTTAATAGTAACATTTTTCTAAACAACTTTACTTCTATAATTTAAAAATTTTAATTATTAATTGTAATGTTTTTTATGTTTATTTAAATATGTATATTATATATTATAAAAAAATCAATTATTTAAAATTAGATTATAATTATTTTTAAAATAAGAAACTATTTGATTTTTGTTTTATGAAAAATATATAATATTAAGTGAAATATATATTTATAATGTATTAAAAGTTTTTGGTCAAATATCACTATATAAAAAATTAGTAATTATTAAAATTCAAAATTAAATAGAAGACAAATGTTGTTTTGCATGGTTATATAAATTTAATTATACGTTTATGGGATAAATTTAACTATTTGGTAGTCTAAAAATCAATCAAATGATTACGACAGTTGTCAAAACTGTCGTGTGAACTGCCGCAAAAATTCATAAAATGGCATATTGCGACAGTTGTACTCCAATTGTTGTAATCTAAGTGTCGCAAAATGACTATTTTCTTGTATGTTGTTAGTTGTTTTTGTATGTTTGTTGATCTTATGAGTTGTTGTCGTTATGATGTTGTTAAAATGCAAGTTGGTTGCTAGTTTTTTTTTGTTGATATGATGATGTTGTTAATTTTTTTTAATTGAAATGAAAGTTGAATTAGTAAGACATAATATTACATTGTTACAATACTGATGATAACACTATCGCTGATTAGAGGGGTCTGCTACATTTGGACATTTGCTACGTATATGACCAACTCCACGACAAATCCCACACAATCTCTTTTCTTTTTCAGTTTCATCCATTTCAGTTCTAATTCGGGTACTATTTGGGCGTCCTTTCTTTTTTCTTCACATAGTTTCATCATGGCAAAGAGTAAATCCTTCATATTGTGGCTAATTTTCCTGATGTGGAAGTGCAGGAAAGCTTTCCTTGTAGACTTTGAAAACATTTATAATGGTGAAGACTTCTGGTATGTGAATTGTGTGGTTTTGTCGTATACTAGCACATGTTGTGATTGCATGGGAGCAAGGAAAATGAAACGCTTGAAATTTTTCACAATCACAATGTCTTGTTCTGAGATTAACTTTGTAAGTATCTAATGACCGACCAATGTGTTGGTTAAGTCTTTCGGCCACCATGAAATATAAGTGCTCTCGGTCGAACTACATGACATTATGACTGGTGGCTTTACTAACTTCCTCAACCATTGCCTTCTTGCAGCTCTTCGTGAATTTTTCACCAGATGCCAACAACTTTGTCCACTTATGACCTCGTTTGGAAAATGTCGCCCCCAAGCGAAAGTATGTGGACCTAACTAAAGAAGTGATATGAAGGTTACGAGTCTCCTTAAGTACATAGTGATATGCCTCGACAAGATTATTTGTCATGTGTCCCCGTCAAACGCCCTTGCGCATTTCTCCTGAGGAATATTGTCTATCCACCTAACAGCCTGTATATTTTCACTTTGAATTTCACCTCGATAGTAAATAAACGTTGCCTCCATCAATGCATATCCTGTAATTAAGTATGTTAAGATGAATATACCAATATCTTTAACTATATTTGGTAATTATAAATGTAGACTCTTACCCATCTTGACAAAAAAAATTGTAGTTCTTTGTCTTTAATCTCACGACTGAAGTTTTGTGCGATGTGTCTGATGTAGTATACATGTGAAGACGGAGGATGTTGCCAACCATTTTCAGGATCATCATATGCACTTATAATTGATACATGCCTGTCAGATATTAGACACAAATTTGCATGTGGTGTGACATGCTTTCTCAAATTCCTCAGGAAGAAACTTCATCCATCCCCTGTCTCGCCTTCAACTAATGCAAAAGCTATAGGGAAAATGTTACTGTTCCCATTCTGTGCAACAACCATCAACAAATTACCTCTATACTTTCCATACAACCATGTTCTGTCAACCTGCACAATCGGCTTGCAATAGGCAAATCCAAGGATACACGGTTGAAACGCCTAAAACAGCCGATGGAATTTCCTCTTATCACCCAATTAGGTTTCGTCGTTTGTAACAATAGGCAGTGCTTGCAATTCTAGTATGGTACCGGGAAGATATGTTCACATTACCAACAACCATTGTGGAAGTTTATTGTATGACATCTCCCAGTTCCCATACAGTAATTATATGGCTTTCGTCTTTGCAATCCACGTTTTCCTATAGGATATTATATACCCATATTTTTTAATAATATGGGTGACGATCACCTTTATTTTGATTGAAGTATCATTGTTAACAAGATCTCTGATGCTTCGACTAACTAGCTCTGAAGATATTTTCCATGGTCTTGTGTCATAGCAGACGTCATACAAGTATGAGGTCCATAAAGCTTACCGATCATCCATTTTAAGTTCTTACGCAAAGAAGCTCTACACTTGAATTTGCACTCTGAGTTCTTACACTTGATAAGATACCTTCCAGGATCAGATTTATAGACATCATAGTCAACATTATTGGTTATATGCCAATGTTGGATGGCCGCAACACCTGCCTCCTTAGTTTCAAACACCATTCCTACCTCCAAATCGTTACCCATGGTGGTTGGATTTTGGGCTTCGAAAATTGAGATAGGTTAAGCATCCAAACAAATATTCATACTCCAATCCCTCAACCTAACTTTGAGTATTCATACTCTCAGTCTCAACAACATACAATCAACTCATCGTCATCTCAACCTAACTATGGATTTGCCTCCTACCAGTATCAACAACAAATATTCCACTCATCACCAAGTCAAACTAACTTCCATCACTCCTCGTTCTTTCAAGATGTTTATCGTCCATCAATGGAATCGCCTCAGTCATACACACAAGCGTCACAAACACTACCCAACTTTGATCTCACGGAAGAGAATCTTGTATCACTTTCAGACTTCAATATTGACGACCTAAATGACTGTTTGGTGGAGGGTACATCGAACCAACGTCCACCAAATCAAGATGAAGATTTGTCATCCGATGCTCCTCCTCCTCATCCTCCACCAGAAGAAAATCCTCGTCGAGGTGAACGCGCAAAAATTTCAACCAGGTGTGGTACTGGGTCATGTCTTCTTCCACCAGAATCGCCGCCAAATTAATGTAATATTATTTTGTATTATTAAATATTATTTTAAATATTATTTTAAATTAATGTAATATTATTTTGTATTATTAATATTATTTTAAATTAAAGTAATATTATTTTGAATTATATTTGTGTATTATGTTATTTTTTATTTTAATTAAAAAGTTGAATTTTATTAAAATGTTTAATTATTGTATTATTAAAATATAATGATTAATTTTTTTATTATTAAAATGTAATAATTAATTTATGTATTATTAAAATTGAAAAAAAAATGAAAAAGGGGTAAGTCCTATGGGTGGACGAACCCATACCAAAAAAACAGGAAGAAAAAAAATGTGTATCAGTTCGTCCAGTCAATGGACTACCAGTATATTATTTTAATATTTTTTTGTTATATATAAATAAGCTTGTGAATTGAGTAGTTATTCCGCAACAATTACCACCAACATCCTCTACTCAGACTAAAATTATGTCTGCATTGGGTTCATCATCATCATCAGCAGCATCAACATCAACGGAAGAACCACTTCCAAAATTTCCACTTATGAAGAAAAATGTTCTGGTTATATTTTCACCAACAAAGCCTCCGATGAAGATGCTACTATGGAAGACGCAGACTCTTGAACATTTGCACAGGGAATTGAACCGCTGGCTAGAAGGAGAAATTTGTCATAAAGAAAAGATCAGGAAAATTGAGAAGCGTGTTGTGGAGTCAAGCGTGATGAAGTGGAGAAAAATACTAAATGATGCGGGTGTCCTTTCGATGATGTTTGGTCCAGTTGATGTTGTCTTGATGGTTGTAATATCATATATCTAATGATGTACTGTGTTGTTTTAAGTGTGTATGTTGTTAGTTGTTTTTGTATGTTTGTTGATCTTATGAGTGTTTGTCGGTATGATGTTGTTAAAATGCAAGTTGGTTGCTAGTTTTTGTTAATTTGTTTGTTTGTTTGTTTGTTGATCTGATGATGTTGTTAATTTTTTTAATTGAAATAAAAGTTGAATTAGTAAGACATAATATTACATTGTTACAATACTGATGATAACATTATCACCGATTAGAGGGGCCTGCTATATTTGGACATTTGTTATGTATATGACCAACTCCATGACAAATCTCACACAATCTCTTTTCTTTTTAAATTTCATCCATTTCAATTCTAATTCAGGTACTATTTGGGCGTCCTTTCTTTTTTCTTCACATAGTTTCGTCATGGCAAAGAGTAAATCCTTCATATTGTGGCCAATTTTCCTGATGTGGAAGTGCAGGAAAGCTTTCCTTGTAGACTTTGAAAAAAATTGTAATGGTGAAGACTTCTGGTATGTGAATTGTGTGGTTTTGTATTATACTAGCACATGTTGCGATTGCATGGGAGCAAGGCAAATGAAACGCTTGAAATTTTCCACAATCACAATGTCTTGTTCTAAGATTAACTTTGTAAGTATCTAATGACCGATCAGTGTGTTGGTTAAGTCTTCCGGCCACCATGAAATATAAGTGCTCTCGGTCGAACTGCATGACGTTATGATTGGTGGCTTTACTGACTTCCTCAGCTATTGCCTTCTTACAGCTCTTCGTGAACTTTTCACCAGTTGTCAACAACTTTGTCCACTCATGACCTCTTTATCAGTGATCTTTAGTTGTAGTTTTCAAGCCGTTTTCGTTGTCCTTTGCGTATAATTTCGTTTGTTTGAAGTATTTCTTTCACGTTTTCGTCGTAGTTTTCTTAATGTAGCATGCAAGCTTAGTTTTAGTCTTTTTATCAATTTTTATCTTTGGTATGTGTTATGTGGTTGTTTTGTGATGTGTTTTCACGTCAGCATCTAATCGGTTTTTCGAAGCCTTCGCAAAGATGATCCGAGTGTTAAAAAACAGCAAAATAGGGATATCAGAAGCACAACACGGGTGCCAGTGTTGTACAACACGGCCCGTGTTGTGAAGGCCTTTTGAGGAGGGAGTCTATGGAAGAAAAGGAGGAAACCAGTGGTATGACACGGGTGCCCGTGTTGTACAACACGACCCGTATCATGGCATCTGAAGAAAAGGAACTTTTTGAGAAGACTCAGAGACACAACACGGGTGCCCGTGTTGCACAACACGGCCCGTGTTGTGAAAACCAGAAAAAACCTGATATTTTTATGTTGCTGTGATATTTTCAGAGGGTATTCTAGACATTTCACGGTGTTTTTGGAAGACTAATATATATTAGATTATTAAGACTGAAACCAGGGGACTTTTGATTTGGGGATTTTAGGATTGAACGATAAAAGAAGAAGAAGGATTGATCAAGAGCGGAAGCGATTGACGATCCAACCGATTCTACGTTAATTGTAATGTCTCTATATTATTGCTCAGTTTTTATTTTTGTTATGAACATAAGTGGCTAAACCCCCAAATGCCAGGGGGGGTGTCCCTGATTTTCCTTATGTAATGACAATTTGAATTCTTGATTTTTGAGATTATGCGTTTAAACCTGTTTCTTTATTTTATGCAACGTTCTTAATGCTTTATCTTTTTTGGAAAATTGGGCAATTGATCGTAGTTAGGATTTGGTCTGACCAACCATCCTAACTTTGTTGCATAATTTTTATCACGGTAAATATTACCGAGGAATTGGAATATCCTGTGAAAACCATTTTTATGTCAGAATTATTGCTTGATATTCTTCCTTGCCCATTGAGGAATTAAGGTCGAGGAAGAATACCAAAGGTTTTTCTCTAAAGGAATTTTGGAAAAACATTATTGAACATAGGAAAGATACTTTTTGAAGCATGTCTCGGTAAAATTGAGAAATTATTAAGTCATTGCATTGCAAATTATACACCGTCCCTGGCATTATTCTCATATCTATGCAACCTCTGTTTTTGTTTACGTTTTAGTAATTTTAATTCTATTTCATCGAAAAACAAACTATCAACCAAAACTTTTGTCCAATTGAAATCAATTCATTAAAACTTATTTCGGTACGCAGTCCTTGAGATCGATATTTGGGATAACTCCCTTCTATTACTACATCGGTAAAAATAGTACACTTGCTATTTTTCCGATCACCTCTTTTGGCAAACGTCGCCCCCAAGCGAATGTATGTGGACCTAACCAAAGAAGTGATAGGAAGGTTACGAGTCTCCTTAAGTACAGAATTCATTGCCTCAGCAAGATTAGTTTTCATGAGTCCTCAACGTTGTCCCCGTCAAACGCCCTTGCCCATTTCTCCCGAGGAATGTTGTTTATCCACCTAACAGCCTGTATATTTTCACTTCAAAATTCACCTCGATAGTAATTAAATGTTGACTCCGTCAATGCATATCATGTAATTAAGTATGTTAAGATGAATATACCAATATCTTTAACTATATTTGGTAATTATAAATGTAGACTCTTACCCATGTTGACAAATTTTTTTCGTAGTTCCTTGTCTTTAATCTCACGACTTAAGTTTTATGCGATGTGTCTGATGCCGTATACATATGAAGACGAAGGATGTTGCCAACCATTTTCTGGATCATCCTATGCACTTTTAATTGATACATGCATGTCAGATATTAGATGTAGCAACCCAAAATTTTCCCTCCTATTTTATTACCACTACCGGATTTTTAGGTTTCGCCACCATTTGCGTTTGCCAGCTAGGTCATATAACAATCATACGTTCATTTTCATAAGCATGCTGCTGGAATCAAAGGCTTGGAGAATCAGGGTTGTATCTCTTGGGCAGATGTGGTTCGTTGAAAAATACAAAGATCGACAATTATGGCTTGTCTCTTGTGCATATGTTTATCCTCGAGGTTGGCTAGCATACTAGTCAAAGGTATTATTATTCTTCGATACTTACCATCAATGTTTGATTAAGTTTTATTCCCCCGATCATTTGGCTATCAAGAGTTTTCCTTATGAAGTATGACATTAGTGCATTTTGCCACTCAATGGATTCTATCGTTGTCAAAAGCAAAAATTACTAAAATAAGTATTGGCGCATACATTCTCAACCTAGCATTTCATCAACTGAGAATCGTTGGGTATCAAGGTTTCATTGTGTGTCTCCATCCTTGTTATGTTCAAGGGTTCGAAACAGTAACATGGGTGATCAAGGCCATTGGCAATGTCTGGTTCGATATGGATTAGAAGGTCGCATTGAAGATAGGGCTCTTGAGGAGATTAACTTGGGTTTATGGATTCAAGTGAATTTAAAAATGTTCATACGGTTTGTTTGAGTTCAAAGCAAATAATGTTTAACCATTTTTACATCCGTTTTTAAGCCCATTAAGCCCATTTCTTTTCCAAGAGAATCAACCTTGTTCTTTAATCTATTTTTGTTTCTTTATCCAAATTCCAAATATCAATCTTAAATGATTTAGTCCAACTGTCCATACCAATAGTCATTCAAAACTAATTTGGTCCCATGATAATAACATCTTTGCTTTTATTAGTAGACCATTCATTTTTTCCAGGCAATTTTTATCCGTGTCCAAAAGCCCCTCATTATTTTTTGTCATAATACAAGCTTATTGTCCTTAATTGGCTTACTACCATTGAGAAATAAATAATATCCAAACAATGGAAGGGGTACAGTTACAGAAAAAAGTAAAGGAGAATGAATATTTGAGGCAACTAAAGTTTTTCATGAATGTTGGAAATAAAATCAACCAGAAGGATGGATGGCTAGCAAATTTTCTTTAAAAGTGCATTACAAGAGAGTCCAAGGAAAATTACATAAAAAATGGGGTTGACCTACAATGACTTCTGGTCAACCGTTGACTTTTGGTCAAAAAGTCAACCCCCAATTTATTCCAAGCCTAATTCCTCTTCAATTTCACTTTGATCGTTGCTTTTCCGTCTTCTCAAGCTGTCAAATAATCCATGTTATGCCGCGTTTCTTCATGCTTCTTCATGCTGCAAAGATGGTGCCTCTATGCTAATGTTCATCCATGTTTTTCCCGGATGGTGTCATCAACAGCCGTGCAACAAGCAATGTCATACACAAATTAATCATTATCATTGACCTGAAGCATAAGCCATTCTCATCAATCTCCTTTCAAATAACAAAAGAATGGTATGTACATAATACTTTGAAATGCAATATTCAGAACAGAAAAACAGATTACACAAATTCGCCACTATTTCGTAAGGGCACATCAACAAAGAAAATAGAAGAAGAAGCTGAGAAGAAAAAAAACTACAACTAACTTAACAGAATTTTCAACAAACTTAAACTAACTTTAACCAATTCATAACAAAAATCCTAACTGAATATCAAACAGAAAGGTAACTGATTTTTACCTGATAAATCACCATCTATCTTCTATAAAGTCAGAATTTTGCTGCAGTTGGAGTCTCCTCGATTTTTCGATTCTTCTTCCTCAAATTCATCATTCTTTTTCATCCTTCTTCTTCAATCCCTCTTTCACTCTTCAACCATTTTTTCCTCTCGAATTATTTTCATCCTCATCTCTCTCCATTTCTTCCGCTGATTCCTTCACTCTCTTCACCATTCCACCATCCCCTTGATTCTTCCATCATTGATTCTACCTTTATCACATCAATCTTCATCACCTGTTGTTCACCAATATTCAAGCATCCCCCACCATTCCTCATTCATCTTCTTCTTCACCTCTCTCCATTCATCTTCAGAATCACATATCTCCCTCTATTGATCCATCTCCAACCACTTCACCAAACAAACATCTTCATTCCAGTATCTCAATCCCCTACAACTTTCCTCTTCAACTCCAATTCGGAATCGTTTCTCTTCATCAATTGTAGTATGTAAAGCACAACCACACGATTCGAGAACCTTCATCCATGGAAGCGCAAGACTGTGAAAGCTACGAGAAGAGCAATAACAACGGATTTTAGAGCAAATCGGAGAAGAATATTGAAATAAAGGAAGAAGTAAGAGGCGTTACCTGTGAAGTCACCAACGACATCGAGTCTTCGTCGATTTCAGGAAACTCAATCATTGAGATTCGTATACCTCTTTGATCGCTGTCGCTAACCTCCGGAAAGCATTCTCTTCCGCGATTCATGGATTAATCAATCCCCTTCGAATCATCTTCACAAGCCTACAAAAATTCAAGAAAACAACGGTTACGCTTGGACGACGACACAAGGTTCAAGAATCGATATTCAAGACGAGAGAGAGTGAAGCAGTGGAAGTTCACCGTCGCCGAAGATTGAGAACGCGATTGCTCCGAGTAGGTACGAATTTGTCCCTTCCACGTGCTCTTAGCCACTATTCGTGATCTCCATGCTTCTTTCTAGCATTCCCCCTTTCTAATTGATAGTTTCGGTGAGGTGAACCGATTTAGGGATTTTTTAGGGTTCTTGGATTGTTTGTTGTTTTTGACGAGAAATATAAATCCATTTCTGAGCTTAGTAGCCTGAGAGGGATAAGTAGTGGGTTTATGGTGAGTGCGGCCGAAGAGAGAAGCCGGTGGTGGCGGCGTTAGGGTTTTTTGGAAAAGATGAGTGTTGAGGGAGGGAGACGGAGTTTATGAGAGAGAGATCCTTTTGTTATAAACTGATGCTTTTGATTTGGATTAATTAAAATTAATTTTGTTTAATTATATTAAAAACTCATAAATGAGGACTAATGCGTGTTTTGGAAGATTAAAAATTTTAAAATGCAATTAAAACTCATAAAAATCTAAATGATTCTTACGGTTACCATTAACTAGAAGATAGGATCTTTGTGCAAACGGTCCACACCGGCGGTGACACTTGTCACCGTCCGGTAGGCTTCCCCAGGAGGATCATTGTTGCACCCCAAAATTTGCCCTCACCTAGACAAGACATTGTGTACAAAGAGGTTCACAAGGTTCACAAGATTCAAAAGGTATCTCAAGAGGTTCACAAGGTTCACAATTAGTCATAAAGTTTGACAATTCCCTCAGACAATGCATCCTCCTAAGCAATGCATCTTAAACTAGGGTTTTGGATTTCATCAGGCTAAATGGACTTCCAAGGCTTCAAGTGAGATTCATAGCATCCTATATGTTTTAAATAATTCCTATGTCAAGTTTCAAGACTTTCCCAAAAGATTTGCTCAGTCAGATGATCAGATAGGCTAAAATCAGTCAAAGCAGTCAAAAAGTCAAACTGAGGTCAACTGTGGTCAAACCAAAGTCAAACTTCATGATTTTTTTTCCAACATCATGTTTATGAAGTAAAATTCATCATTTGATCAAGGGTTGATCATGATTCATCAAGGAGATTTCAGATCATCAAGAATCATGAGTTTCTAAATTAGGGTTTTCACAGGAAAAGTCAACTGAACTTTGACCAGCCATAACTTTCACATGCTTCATCAAAATTTTTCCATCCAAAGCTCATTTTTAAGGAAATTGAATTCTCTACAACTTTGTGTCTCACAAGCCAAGCCCAAAAATGCTTCATTTGGAAGGTATGAGCTAAGACATTATAGGTCATTTCAAAAGTCAACAAAAAGTCAACAACTTCCAAAGAGCATAACTTGAGAATGGTAAAAGATATGGACATGATACTAAAGAGGTTGGTTAGAGGACTCTCTAAGCTTTCTAAAATGTCCAAGAACACTTTCATAGCATTAAAATTGAGGGATTTGTGCCTTTGCAAAGTTGAGAAATTTTTGAGAGGTTTATGAAGCAAATGGGACCTTAGAACCAAATTTCTCCAAATGGGCTTGCATTTTTATGACCCAAACACTACCATGACATCATGCACGAATTAAAAATCATTTATTCAAATTTTTATTCATTTTATTTTATTTATTATGATTTTATACATTAAAAATCATTTTAAATCAAAATAAAATATAAAAGTTTCAATATTTGATAGGATTTTGGTTCTAGAAAGTCATAAAGGTCAATTAAAAGTGATTGAGATCATGGAAAATCAGATTAACTAAAAGTAGTAAGGATATATCAAATTTTTTTCAATATTTGAAAGCATGTCTTTTTCAATCTCAAATGATCCAAAAGTCCAAAGTAGGATGTGGTTTTTTGACCTAATTAAGTTCTACTATATATGTACAACTCATACAAACACAAAGACACGAATTTTGCAGCTCCAAGAACACCAAACCGATTTCAAAAAAACCAAGAAAAGTGAAGATTCGGATTTTGTTATTCAAGCCACTTTTCAAAGGTTTTAAGTTATAAAATCATTCCTGGGTATCTCCTGAATGTTTCCCAGCCATTAAAAACATTGCATTCGATCATATATACATAAAACTAACCTACATACTCTTGATTTTTTTTGATTTTCGGTTTCATGAATTTCCTTGATATAAACTGTTTTTGATTATTGGGATTTGTTTATTATCATGTATAGATTGTTTCTGAGAACTTGGATTGAGTTTTCGTGGCAGATTGAAGGATTGGCCATACCTAGGGTTTCAAGCACCGTATTAGGGTTTTATGATCTAGCCAACATAAATGAATTCTAATGACATAGTCAAATTGTAAATGGTGTAGTGACTCTGTTGGTGTGTTCAATTTTGGAAAATTTTACAGGTTTGTTGGTCGTTGATGAACGCTTAGGAATTCCTACAAAACCGAAATCGCAGGAAAATGCGTAGCAATTTCCGTAGCTAATTTCGCAGGTCCAGAGGAAGAAGACGAAGACCGTTGGCGCGAAAAGGAAATTTTGAAATTTCAATTTATTTTATTATGTTTTATTGGTAGTAATATTTCAGAAAGAACGCTTGGCTCAGATGGTTGGATGCGCGTGTGGAAAGCTTTGGTACCTGGGTTCGATCCTCAGGTTTCCTCTTTTTTATTCATTAATTTTCTTGTTTTTTCAGGTTATGATATAATGGCATGGGTTCATTCCCTATCAGCTACGCAGGCGCAGCCCAGTGGTTCATCTTCTTGCTGGTAATGGGGAGGTCCTGGGTTCAAATCCAGGTCTCCCCCATTTTTTTAAAGCTTGTTTTTTTATATTATTTTATTAATTATTTTAATTATATATGTTTTAATTAATTAATTGGTTTTATATTAAAATTATAAACTCTATTTAAAATGTTAATCAAAATTATATTTCTATAAATATCATAATATATTTTATAAATAATTTTGTATATAGTTTTATTATTTATAATTTGTAAATAATTTATGTAAATTTATATTAATTATTTAAAACCTAAACCTTAATGTTTCTTAAATGAAAATCTAAACCCTAATTTTTTCAAAACCCTAATTAACCCTATTTTTTTATTAACTTTAACATTTAACTTAATTAATTTTTGTTCTATTTTATAATTAAATAATTAATCAGTTTTTGTAAATAATTAGTATTTGTTTATTATTATTATTAATTGTTCTATTTTATTCTAAAAAAATTTCTAAATGTTCATTTAACTTTTAAAAAAAATATTTTCTCTTAAATTGTTATTTTTGCTAACCCTTTTTATTATTATTATTATTTCATTATCACTAACCTTTAAAATATTTGTTTATTCATTATATTTATCATTATTATTCTATTATTATGTAATTGCGAAAGCCATGTAATAGTTGTAGATTTATTTTTGTCTCTATTTTATTTTTATTGTCATGGTTAGTAACTATAGGGTGTGTATAACATGTTTGTGATTAAAATTGATTTAGGAAAATTAATTAAATAAGATAAATATTTGAATATGAACACTCACACACGTAAGTCGATCTTTGATCGCCATCCTACACTTTTTAGGGTTACCTCTCATGTTGCCTATTTCTAAGGTCAAGTAAGGTGTCTTAAGCAAAGTCCCTTTATGAAATATCATCAAGTCCCTTCAGTTTATAAGTTCAAGTCCCTTCGAGGCTGCCTACGATAAATGATCTTGTCCCTTCGAATAAAAGATGATAAGTCCCTACAAATTGCTAAAGACACCTTACAGTTGCCTATATTCAGATGTCCCTTCACATGTCCCTTGTCACATCCAAGGTAATGACTACCTATTCCTTAATAATAGGGATAGTCTTACCATTGAAAGAATATATAAGAACAGTAAAGACTTAATACAGGGTAGGTTTCTCTTAATTACTTGCTCACCTTTTCAAAATACATTTTACACTTCACATTTCAAACAAATTTTCAAAACAAAGTCTTTATATACATCCATACGAGGATCATTATAAAGTATTTAAGAAAATTTTTAATCACACACTACACCTTTCTCAAAACAATTTAAAGTGAGCTAAGTAACTAAGAGCCCATGGATAACCATGGATATAAAGGATGCTAACACCTTCCCTTTGTATAACCTACCCCCCGAACTCAAAATCTTTTTAAGGTTTTTCCTGTTCTTTTATGCCCTTTCCTTTTGGATAAAATAAAAGTCGGTGGCGACTCTTGCTATCCGCAACATTTATAGAAAGTCAGTTATCCGACCGTGTTACAATCATAGGCATGCCATACACCTTAATTATCATGATCCCTAGCTCCTTCAGCCACACGATATTCATACCTGTTACAATTATTAGATCGTGCGACTCAGATGAAGTCAAAGATATTTGACCACATCCCCATAGTAGACCCTCAGGCCACCTGCGTTTTGGGCCCACGCAAATTGCTATCTACACCCTCTTTTGCAAGCCTAATGTCATTTTAACTATCAATTATTACTCTTCTCACCCCCCTGTCTTCTTTGGTTTTATTTTAATTTTTGTTTTGACACCATTTCAGATTAATTCACAAAAAATATTAAAACACTTAATAAAATTCTCCAAAAATTATGATAGTATATTAATTCAATTTAGAACTTTTTCCAATTTTTACTTTCTGGATTTTGTATTTTTTCAATTTAATTTCGATTTTTCATTTAATTGATTTTAGATTGAATCCTTTCATGGACACATAAATTTGTACATTTTATTTCTACCACTTCCTGTAACATTTTTGGTCCATTCTTTTTGCTATGATTGGAGAACAAATAATAGTACCTAGAATATTTTTGGTATATTTTTTAGGACATTTTATTCACTGTTTTGGTAGTGTGATTTGTGTAAATTTAGGATTGAGCCTTAGGTAGATTTAGGTGACCATTTGACATAGTTAGACTTTGAGACCCTAGGGAATTAATTTCACATTTTTTCCATGACTTTTGATATTTTTGTCATTTTACTTCATTTCCATCATATTATGCATATTCATGTTCATTTCACTTACTAACAATTTTCTTTTTGTGCAAGGTATTTTCCGAGGATTTGCTTATGGACTTGGATTATGTTTTGTCATGTCTCGATTATATTTTTTGTACTTTGTGATGTAATACTTGTATAGTTTCTATAATTAGGATAGAAAAGATAAAACAAATCGATAGAAAACCAAAATCTCAAAAAGCAAAATAAGATACTCGATCCAACGTCGAGTAAATTTTCAAATAATAAATAAAGTTGCATGTGAATTTAGGATCCCTCGATTACCATTGTTCCACTCCATTACAACCTAAAGCAAGCCTTGTATGTTGCACACCATAAGTCGTGCGTCTCAACACCACGCAATCGACCCACCCGATCCATCGTTTCATCCCATTTACGTTTCATACACGTTTTTACCCACCATGACTTAGGAGGACCATATTGTTCACTATTACTATTTGTACTTGTATCTCTAGTTTAATATCTCTTAGGTAGATTTAATCTTTCAAACCTCACCAACCATAGGTCATCTTCAAACTCAACTAACTTAGGGTAAGATCTAGTTTCCCCTTAGAGTTTTTCCTTTCATAACTTGAGTCTCACTTCTCATCTTAAAAGAAAATCAAAATCACTTAATAAAGGAAAATGTGTACAATGCGTCACGAGCCTTAAGCTATACGGGAAATGATTAGTGGAGGTCTCCTCCACTCTTCTAGGATGCTTTACAAACGTTCCATTGGGGGCGATCTTGGAAAGTATTCGCTCATGTGTCATAGTCTTTAGTGTTGTACATACAATAAACACAAATTCAAAATACTTCTTCTAAAAGACAACAAAACAAGACAACACGTCTTTTCTTCTCATCTTATACTCTTTGTGGACGAACATGACTTGTCTCGACAGTTCAAACAGCAATACGGTAAACACCCTCGAGTTAGAGCCAGTAACACCTGAGCTAGAGCTATGGCAACGTCATCCTAAAAATCACACACAAGTGTCAGCCTTAGTTAGACGAACTACGACAACATTGATCCTTATTTATCCCGATGAGGTACGTAGGCATTGGGGTAGGGCCCATTCGAGCACAATCCTTATTTTCCCTACATTTTCCCCCTTTATTTCCATTTTTCGATTCCATTTCGTTTCTCATTTCATTTCTATTCCAGATAGCCATTCTTTCATTCGAACAACATCGTATTTCTCACCCTTTGAAACAGACTTATAGGCGTGGATCCTGTCGGGTACGGCAGACGGATTGGGTTGCTAATACCTTCCCGATTCGTAACTGACTTCCGGACCCAGATCTTTGGTTCGCAAGGCCTTGTCCTTTTCCTTTTTCCTTAGGTTTGTGCAACATTACCTTTCCCATTCCTTCGGGATAAAAATGTCTGGCTGGCGACTCTAACTTTTCGCGCCACTTTCGCTTTTGTACTAGGATGAAAATCCCGGGAGCGACAACTGGCAACTCTGCTGGGGACTTTTAGAAATTTTAATTTCCCCTTTGAGAGTCAATCCTAGCGCTTGTCTGTTTCTGTTTTCTTTGGGTGTTTATTCTTTTGATGTTATGCTTTAGTTTAGCTTTACTGTTTTGTTTACAGTTTATCGCTTTACTTTACGACTTTATTTACCGCTTTCTGCACTTTACTTTATTGTTGCATATACTGGCATACTGTACTGGCTATTCTGGTTTTCCTTGGCGGGATGGGATTATTGTGAGATAAGCCAAATACCCGGCTTGAGTATACATATAGGATTTAGAGTGGGCAGTCGTGTGGCTTGCGTGGTTTTGAGCATGTGTAGTTTTCACGAGTCCCACACCCAGATCAGGCTCTCTTAGGATATGTTCTATACTGCCTAGGCAGACCATAGAATGTTCTCACCTGAGCTGCTAACACTGGGAACCGATCATCGAGGACCTTAGTGGAAACAACCCTCTCCAGTGGTGACAGTGGCAGACCATATTTTGTGGCAAACCCAATCGCACCCGAGGGCCCACTAGGAAATCGCATAGGATGACCTTGTTCTCTCATAGGAACCTAGTTAAAGCAACTGGTCGTATAACGATAGTATTGTACCCTTCGGGATGAATGTACTATTGTTTCTCGACTTTAGTGCTTGAAGCCGGGAACTTATGAGGGATGCTTGTTTTTTCCGGAATTCAGCTGAGGCCTCCCTGAGTAGTACATAATGCCAAACCGACTCCCTGATTTGGTCATGAGCCATTTTTCGGAAATGGTGAATGTATTATTGCTACTCGGCTTTGAGAGTCCGTGATGTTGACCCGTAGTAGCACACCCGTGAGATTGGGAGGGGTTTACAGGTTTGCAGGAACCCTAAAACTTCAAACATACCCGCTCTTGCCAGTATTACTCCATGATATGATTCGGTCCTATACGATACTTGGTTGAGAATCCTGGAATTTCTGCACAGAGATAATGATATTATGATTCTTCACCAACACTTGATTATCTGATCCACACCAGCATCGGACCGCTGATCACATGCCAGTTGTATACATGACATCATGGCATCTTAACATACATGTTCAATACTTCCAAGGATCACATATCTGAATTAAATCGTCGGATGTTTCTACATTAAAACTTGGATCAAAACATATAGATTCTTTGGAAATAACCGAACATGGCATTTGCATACATCCTTGCATTTTTGACAGGTGTTCAGAGACAAATTCTTATCCTGACTTGGTTTCTCTCCAGAATGGCCAACTTGAATCATGATTGTCAGGGTACGAGCATGGAACAACTCCGAGCGTAGGTGACTGAGATAAAGGCCCAACTGGGGCATTTTATAGTGGACATTCGAGCATTATCCCAGGATCAGAAATTGCTGAGAGAAGAATTCAACTTGATGAAGACTCAGATAAAGTTGCTTACAGGAATCATGAATGTTATGTCGAAAAAGGAAAATAGTCGTGTGTCTGCTTTTCAAACAGAAGGTCATGTTTCTCCCATCTCTTTGGGATGTCCATTAAATCAAGGTTCCTTAGGTGGATTTCCTCTACAGTTTGAATCTCTTCACCAGCAATCGCCACTTGGCAGTCAGGAAGAGTATCAGATAGGAACCAACTCCACATGTGAGATAAATGATCCTGCACCAATATTTACCAAAGAAGTGAGTACTTTCTTTCCTTATCAGGGATCCTCCTCAGTTGCTACGCCTTGGTTCCCAGGAGAAATACTTCAACAGGTTTCGTCTATAGCTCCTCCATTGCTAGCAACCCGTCATCAACAGGAACAAGAAAGGGTTATTGATCCGATACCCATGTCTTATGCTGAGTTATGCCCACAACTGCTCAAAATGGGGTTGATTGAGTGTCACGAGCTAACTTCTCCTTCCGGTAAACTTCACCAAAGTTGGAATCCCTACGCCTACTGTGTTTTTCATTCTGGAGCTCCCGGACATGATGTTAATAATTGCAAGGCGTTTAAACATCAAGTGCAAAACTTAATTGATGAAGGCGTAATCACTTTTGGACTGATCGGGCCGGAAGTATCACAAGATAAAGCATGTAGGAATACAAAAGAGGTGGTCAATTTTCCTTCTTCTAGAATCATTGCTCAGGCCAAGTCTTCAGAGGGGCTACATCCACAACCTTCATTCGCTCATCGGCCGAGTATGAGTAAGAGAGTACAGGGACATGTCAGGCACCCAACGCAATGTCAACAACGAAACGTTCAATCACAATCTCAGGGTCAGCAACAACAGGCACATAGACCATTTCAGGAAAGATCAAGAGCGAGGAACTGCGGACTTGATCCTATCCCGTGTCCATATGTTGTATTGCTTCCAGAGCTGCTGAAGTTGAACCTGGTTGAGCTTTGTACCATGAGGGTTCCTTCTGTTGATAATCTACCACCAAATTTTGATCCAAACTCCAGGTGCGAATTCCATTCGGGTGCCCAGGGGCACAATATTGAGAAATGTTGGGCTTTTCAGAACAAGGTACAAGACCTAATTGACTCCAAGGCAATCAATTTTGCACCTCACCCAAATGTACTCCAGAATCCAATGCCTAATCACAACGGAGCCGGTGTCATGGTTGTTTGATGGGCTAAAGACGTATCTAATTATGTGTCTAGCGGTATCTTAACTGCAAGTGCACAGCCTATCGAAGTAATATTTAAGATTATCGATCCACAGGGACTCTATGGTTACTTAGTGCTAGATGAACTTCTAGTTTAGCTAAGGCGAAGGGTTGTCACGATTTTTTGTTGTTTTTAAAGATTAAAAGCGGGAATTAAATTTAAGTTTTAATAAAATAATACTAAGGCGGTCGGTATGTAATTATGCTAACTTAGGCGGGTCAATCTAACCTAGGCTTATAAAGGTGGTTCGCTTAATCTATTCTGTAGAGGTTACCAGTTTAAATACCTTTAACTCACACTCTCGTGGTCTTATCTCAGATCTTACCCCTAAAGCCCTATGCCTGCTCTCGCTAGCCCATAAGTGTTTAGAGATAATTTTTGGAAACTTAGTAATTCTAATTTATTTTAAAGCGCTCTCGCTGTGTTTAATTTAAATACCTAACTTTAGCTATCTGGTTAAAATCTCACACTCTCGTGGTCTTGACCTAACCTAATACACTTTCCTTACTCTCGTAACAAAAAGGTCGATTTTAAATAAAAAGTATCAGCCAGAATGCTAAGCTATTAATTATTTTAAGCCTATAGTTGATTTTACCGATTTAGTTTGTTTTAATTACATACCGCCCTAAGGTAATTAGCTACTCATTCTTGTTGAACCAGACAGAGGCAGAGAAACAATAAACGAAATATTCATGGTAGAAAAATAAATATTCAACATAAATATAAAATTGCAAATTAAAATAAACCTGGTTAACAATAAAATGGCAGACTCCTTCTTCCACAGACCGGAAAGCTCGGAGTAATTGGCGGAATCGAAAATAAACTAAAAATTCTGAAGGCTTTGAAACAAGTAAATTTTATAACAATTTCCTGATGTTGGAAATTGTTATAGGTTGGGTTTGGATACAATAAAAATAGAACAATGAAAATAATGCTGAAAAAATAAGGTTGTAAAATAATTCGGCAGAGCTTCCGCAAGAAATTGATAAAAATAATACTCTGTACTTTGTTCATAAAATTTAAGCTATTTATAGAAGATTTAATGGGCTGGTGGTTGAACTTGTTTGCTTGGGCCTCGTAGAGCATTTGAGAAAATCCAGGAACGTGGATACAGGAGGGTTAGCTGGAAAATAGGCAGATCATGTGCAGCGTAACGTTATGACCAAGCTTCAGTCAAATAACCTATTTTTCCCTTGTCACGGTCGTGACAAGGGCATCACGTTCGTGTCCCTTGAATTTTAAGTGTCACGGTCGTGAGTGATATGTCACGGTCGTGATTGCTTCTTTTGGGGTGTCACGGTCGTGACAACTAGGTGACGACCGTGAGTGTTACAAAATATGCAGGTTTTGCAGGTTTCTTCATTTCTTCATCTTTTTATGGTTGTTTTCGTTCCTTTTGCTCTTGGCTCATGATTTAGCTCTGTATACGATGTACTTGCAAAATGGTAAGGAAAACTCGAGGAATCGGGTGTTAAAACGATGATTATGCGATAAAACGATAATGAAACATAGCAATATAATCGATACATTTTCTTGTTATCAAACTTCCCCAAACTTAAACCTTTGCTTGTCCTCAAGCAAATAGTCGGTTGAAAATTGTCGGACAAGTTTTTATCGACGCACACACATAACAAACCGTACGAGGGATCGTTTTGTCGGATAAACCGATACTTTGATAAAACACTAACGATACACTAATGACACAAGCAACAAGCTAAGTCGTCGACTTCCCGTTAAACGAAACATTCGGCAATCGCTTTACGATTTCACCTAGAGTTTTTCGATCTTATTTCGCCCGGTTTCATTCTAGCGCAATCACATTAAGCCCTTTGCCTTAGCACGCACGTAGTGGAGTAGCCGGTTAGCGACTTTGATCCTTTTTAAGCACGGGGTCTGGTACACGAGTGCGGTAACCCTACATACATTATCCGATTTGGAGGTTGTGGGGGATCGAGCCGTAGCACGCCCTACCAAGTTCAGAACCAGTACCTCTGAACCAACCCGCAATGGACTCTTTCTCATATTTCTCGTTTCTTATATGCGACCGTGTACTTTGGTGCAATTTCTTTTCATTTGCATCGAGATATGAAGGATTATTTTAGATTAGGCATCAAACGCTTATATTCATCGGCTCCCCACGTGGTTTGTGTTCAGACGGTGCTGACTGCTAGTATAAACTACTAGGGGTTACTTTTGAACTGAAACTTAAGGTGTACTCGTAACGATAATCGGAACGGAATCGCTTAAGTGGGAAGTCTAAGGTGTCAAGACTGTATTGATCTTGTTGAATCGTTCTCAGCTTCCTAATTATGATTTCGTAGGTAAGTCGGGTAATGCGAATAATTAAAGATTTTTTTCGGTATGGCTAAATAAACGGGGAAAGTTCGAAACTAAAGAAAATAGCACAAAAATCGCTCGTTTCCTTAACTTACGAAAAGGAAAATACAACGGAATTGAAAAAGTGCGAAAAGGGAAAATGCGGAAAATGAAAGGTACCTCTCCCACACTATATCAGACATTGTCCTCAATGTTGTGATATAATAGCGGTAAAGGTACAATACAAACTATGAAAATGAAAAACAAACATAAGCAAAAACTAAAACTAAGGCTGCTGATGACCGCGGCCTCGGCTTCTGGTGCGGGAGCGTCTGGTCGGAGTCGCTTCAGGATCAGAACCGGTACCGGTAATAGCAGTGATGTCAATGCGTAAAGCCTCTAGCTCGCTGAAAATTTCTCCGAGCTTTGTATCAGTAGCTGCCTGGTTGGTTGCAATAGTGCGGAGTAAAGCATCATGCTGCTCCTTCTGCCTTCGCTCCAGTGCGGTGTTCATCTGGTTCTGCTGATGAATCGTACGGAGGACTTCCTCAAGTGTATAATCCTGTGCAGGAGGCTGTCGGGTAGATGTCTCTGGAATGTCCTGGACAGGCTCAGCTGCATCCATCGCGTCCTGCATCTCATCCGCTGGAGGATCGGCCTGATAATCATGAATGGGGGCGTGGCCGGCAGCATCCGGTAAAACAAAGAGCCAGTTGGCTCGGCTAGACGGATCGATGCGGTCACGGGACGACAGAATGATGTGGTGATAAACAGTGCCGTGGATAACAGGGATATACCTGCCATCCTCTCTCTGCGCAATCAAGTGTGCGGACCTGCAATAGTTCTTGGTGAGGAACTCGGCGTCTCTGAAAGGCTGATTTACGACTAAGTCACCAAGCCCCAACTGAATGGCGAGGGTGGTGACAATGCCGCCAATGAAAAATGGGGTTGAGCCTCTTTGCGCAATGGCCTGGATGTGAGATAGCATGAATGGGGAAGCGTTGATTGGCTCGTCATTTAGAGCGCAGCACAAGAACAGGAGCTCCTTGGAGTTTAGCTTATGGTTACTCTCTCGTGCAAAGATGGTGTTGCAAATGATTCGGTGAAAATATCGGATTGCCGGGTTGTGGATGTGTGTAGCATTAAGGCTCTGAAAGGCTGAGGCACGGGTGTTGGTTATGTCGTGCCATAAAGTGAAAGCGGTTTCACTGAAATTATCCGGCACGCGGAGGTGAGCTTCATTCCCGTGATCGAAGCCTAGCAACTCGGCTATCCTGTTTTGCGAAAGTTCGAACTCCTGGCCATGCAATCTGAATTTAGCGAAACCGGTAAGCTGGCTCTGAGAACCGGTAGGAGTGATGTAATGGAATGAGCTTAGGAATTCCAATGTCAGAAGCTCGAATGTGGGTTGGGGCTGACTGCAAAGATCCCACAGACCGACTTTTTGAAGCAGGCTCTTGACACTGGTAAGCATTCCGAGTTCTCTCAAACAGACAGTGTCGATATAACGCGTGGGTTGCACACCGCGGTTCTGGAATCGGATGAATCTTTCTCTCTGGTTTTCTCCATTCCCACCCTCTCTGAATTGTATAGCATCCATTGCATGCAAGAACTAGAGTGAGAGATGGGGATTTTGGATTTTGTGAAAAAGTGATAAAATGAGAGAAATAATGGTTCGGATAAATATTGGAAGGTGAGAATGTGATAGGTGTAGTGATAATGGAGATGTTAATGGGTTTTAATTTGGTAATGGGAGGTTACGGAAGTTGGGGGAGATAATGGGTGGTTTTGAAAGTTATGGAGGAAGAAGAAGAAGAGGTTTCGAAAGAGAAACAGCTCTGTTTCTCACGAATTCTATATTTAGGGTTGTCACGGTCGTGACAAGGAGATGGCGGTCGTGACGCGCTAAATTAGCACGTCACGATCGTTAGGGGGGGTGACGACCGTGAGGGTTGAATTCCTTGAATAATTTCCAGAAAGCATTATCTCTCACGCTTCATATACTTTATATTATAATTTTTGATCACTTCTCACTTATATTAAATATAAACACCATATAATAAATAATTTCAACATAGAACTTGTAAATTTGCATCACACGAGAGATTTTTATAGAATATGAATCAATTCAAGCATAACAGTACATAGAATGAAAACATATAAATTGATTAAAATGGAAAAATTTGGAAACTAGAAGTGCATTGCATATGGTAATTGAAATGAAATTACATTAATGAAAATACGGTACGAAATTGTTTGCGAAAAGTAAAACTAACTAGAAACGAAAACAATAAGTAAAATAAACTAGATCACTATAGCATTTTCAAAAGTGTTTCTTCAAATCTTCGATTGCGGAGTTCAGGTGATAGAATTGTTCACAGGTTATGTCAGTTAGACCTATAATGTCCAATCGCATGCTCTTAATCTCATCCTTAACAGTATTTATGTCAGTTTGGTAAGTTTCAAGAGTGTTCATGATATTCTGTAAGTTGTTAGCATAATCTACTTGATTCACTTCAGGGGTTTCAATCACTTCGTCAGTGTGGTCAATGTCATGGTAACCAGGAGGTGTCTCAGGGTCACTTTCGACATCAGTCATTATATCATCTTTTATCTTGTAAGACTGAGGTGTTTCAGGAGTAGATGGATAGTCAGGTGGGGTTAACTCATAAAGCCAGTTATCCTTATTGTGAACACTTACTCTAGCATGGTTTGGTAGTGTGAACAGGGTTACTACCTCATTCCGGATTAGGTACTCGAAAGGTGGATTTCCTAAATTCCTTATGATATGGCGATTGAAGCAAAAGTTAAGATTCATAGGACGGATGGTGCCTAAACGGTTGCATCTGTGCAATTGGTATCTAAGTCCTAAGGAATCAGCAATCATGGTTACAAGACCTCCTACTAATATAGGTAATTCAGGTTCTTCTTGGATTCGGGTGAAGGTTTGCATCATGAAAGGCACACCATTGACAGGCTGTCCATTAGTGAAACATGACATAATGAATATCTTATCTTTAGATACTCCGGTAAGGTTTTCTTCTTTTCCAAAGAAGGTGTGGGCAAGGATCTTATGGAAGTAACGGAGAGCAGGGTTATGTATCTCATCATTGTTCATGCTATTTGGTTCAGGGTGGTAGTTTCCGGTTAAAGTTCCCCAAAAGAAATCCAGCTCAATGTCCATCAATTCTACCTGTGTGGTAGTAAAAGCAAAGGGTCCACTAGGGAATCCTAATAAGTCAGCTAGTTCTTTATGGTTAAAGTCATATTCTATTCCAAATAGGCGGAAATTGATAAATCCCTTCCTGAATCCAAAACCGCGCTCGGGTAGGTAAACTAAGGAGCTAAGGAACTCAAGGGTGAGCTCGCGGTAAGTCACAAACTTATGTTGAATCAGTGCATTCTCCCATCCAAGTCGGTTAAACAAGTATTGGATGCTATCATGTATACCTAGGGTTTCCATAGTCAGATCATCCGGGTACAGGGTCAAATCCATTGGCCTCTGTGATAACTTTTCAAATTTCATTCTTTGGTTCCTACCTCTAAATTTGGTTTCCATATGGTTTATCGGTTGGTTAGCCATGGTCAGTGCAAATATGGAGGAAACAAATCAGGGGGAGAAGGAAAGTGGAAAAGACTTTTAGAAAATCTGTAAAAGTGATTTAAAATTAAAATAAGGAAAAATAATAAAATAAAATGCATAAATTAAAGGCAATAATAATAAGATTGAAATAAAACTATAAAATGACAAAACAAATGAATAATAAAACGATAAATGAAAAAAATAATAGAATGATAAAAATGATTTAAATAATTAAATGATTAAATGAGTAAATGGGTTGCCTCCCACTAAGCGTTGTTTTTATCGTCAAAAGCCTGACGTAATGCTTAGGTGTAGATTAATCAGGGGAATTAGTGGACAACTCTAAAAGCCTTAGACTATTTGCATAATCTCTATTTTCAACTTTATGATAATGTTTTAAACGTTGTCCGTTTACTATGAATGGTTCACTATTCCTACCCTTAATTTCTATTGCTCCACTCGGGAATACTTTAGTTATTTCAAAGGGTCCTGACCATCTAGATTTTAATTTTCCAGGAAAGAGCCTAAGTCTTGAATTAAAGAGGAGTACAACGTCTCCCACACTAAATTCTTTCCTAGATAGGCGTTTATCATGCCATCGCTTAGTTCTTTCTTTATATATCTTAGCATTCTCATAAGCATCTAGCCTTAATTCTTCTAATTCGTTAATGTCTAGGATTCGCTTTTCTCCTGCAGCATTATAGTTTATATTGAGAGTTTTGATCGCCCAATAAGCTTTGTGTTCTAGTTCTACCGGGAGGTGACAAGATTTTCCATAAACTAGTTTGAAAGGTGTAGTACCTATGGGTGTCTTGTAAGCGGTCCTATAAGCCCATAAAGCTTCATTAAGTTTAGATGACCAATCTTTCCGAGATATGGCTACAGTCTTTTCTACGATTTGTTTGATTTCTCTGTTTGAGACTTCGACTTGTCCACTTGTTTGTGGGTGATATGGTGTTGCCACACGGTGTCTTACTCCATACTTAGATAGTAATTTGTCAAAGATTTTTGAAATGAAGTGCGAGCCACCGTCGCTTATGACGAGTCTAGGCACACCAAATCTGGGAAAGATTATATTTTTGAAAAGCTTTATTACTACTCGTGTGTCGTTTGTAGGAGAAGCTATAGCTTCAATCCATTTTGAGACATAATCAACAGCTACGAGTATGTAATTGTTACCGAAAGATGATGGGAATGGTCCCATGAAATCTATTCCCCAGACGTCAAAGATTTCTACTTCTAATATTCCTTTTTGAGGCATTTCATCTCTTCTTGAAATATTGTCGGTGCGTTGACACCGATCGCAATTCATAACAGCGATGTGGACATCCTTCCATAGATTAGGCCAGAATAGGCCGGCTTGCAAGATTTTTGCACAAGTCTTGGAAGTGCTTGCATGTCCACCATAAGGAGATGAATGGCATTGAGCAATGACATCTTCTATTTCTTCTTCGGGAATACATCGACGAAAGATTCCATCGGGTCCTCTTTTGAACAATAATGGTTCATCCCAATAGTAATGTTTGAGATTGTGAAAGAATTTCTTTTTCTACTGATAGGTTAGATCAGGTGGAAGAGGTCCTGCAGCTAGGTAGTTGACAATGTCAGCGTACCATGGCAGTCCTACAGTTGTCTGGATTGTTTCCACGGGTTCTGGTTCATTTAAGTCTAACTGAACTGGGTCGCTTCCTATTTGTGCTATCAGCTGTTCATACGGAAAATCATCGTTAATCGGCACTTGTTCGGGTTTAATACCTTCTATTCTAGATAAATGGTCCGCTACGACGTTTTCAGTACCTTTCTTATCTTTTATTTCGAGATCAAACTCTTGTAAGAGTAAAATCCATCTCAAGAGTCTCGGTTTAGCATCTTTCTTAGTTAATAGATATCGGATAGTAGCATGGTCTGTGTAAACGATTATTTTAGCTCCTACTAGGTAAGAACGAAATTTGTCAAGCGCAAAGACAACTGCTAACAGTTCTTTTTCAGTAGTGGCGTAGTTCATATGAGCAGAATCTAAGGTTCTACTGGCATAGTAAATCGCATGAAGTTTCTTTTCCTTTCTCTGGCCTAGAACTGCGCCTACAGCATAGTCACTCGCATCGCACATGATTTCGAAAGGTAATCTCCAGTCAGGGGGTTGCATGATTGGTGCGGTGATGAGGGCTGTTTTTAGAGTTTCGAATGCTTTAAGACAATCTTCATTGAATATGAACTCAGCGTCTTTCATTAATAAACCAGTAAGAGGTTTAGTGATTTTCGAGAAATCTTTGATGAATCGTCGGTAGAAACCGGCGTGTCCTAAAAAGCTTCGTATTTCTCGAATGGTTTTAGGGGGTTGAAGATCTTTTATGACTTCTATCTTAGCTTTATCTACTTCAATTCCCTTGTCGGATATGACGTGTCCTAGTACGATTCCTTCTCTAAATTTGATAGGCATCCTTCAAAACTTTGCCCGCATACAGAGAAGTCGTCCATGAATACTTCCATGATGTTGTCTATAAAATCTGCGAAGATTGACATCATACATCTTTGAAAGGTTGCAGGAGCGTTGCATAATCCAAAGGGCATTCGTCTATAAGCGAACGTTCCATATGGGCATGTGAATGTAGTCTTCTCTTGATCATCCGGATGGATAGGGATTTGGAAAAATCCTGAGTAACCGTCAAGATAACAGAAGTATGAATGCTTGGCTAATCGTTCTAGCATTTGATCTATAAAAGGTAGTGGGAAATGATCTTTTCGAGTGGCTTTGTTTAGTTTAGGATAATCTATGCACACTCTATGTCCTGTCACTACTCTTTGCGATATCGATTCGCCTTGAGCGTTTTTCACAACAGTGATACCTCCTTTCTTTGGCACTACATGTACTGGACTAACCCATTTACTATCAGAGATTGGATATATTATTCCGGCATCTAGTAGTTTCTTAACTTCTTCTTTTACTACAGTGCTAAGGATTGGGTTAATTCTTCTTTGAGATTCTCTGGAGGTTTTGCAATCTTCTTCTAGCAGAATACGATGCATACAGACTGAAGGGCATATTCCTTTGAGATCAGATATGTTATATCCTAATGCAGTTGGATATTTCTTCAAGACATCTAAAAGTTTCTTTGTTTCGATAGTTCCTAAACTGGAATTTATTATAACTGGTCTTTTACATTCAATGTCTAAGAATTCGTATCTTAGGTTATTAGGTAAAGTTTTTAATCCTAATGTAGGTTTATCTTTACTTGGCATGGGGTCCGGTGTAAGTGCTAAACTTTCGCTTAGACTATCATCCTGATACGGTGCACGCCAATTATCATCTTCGAAAATCGGAGGGATTTGAATTTTCATAATTTCAGAATAGGTAGTTTCTTTCAGTTCCATTTCTCTTACACATTCGTCAATTACGTCCAACAGATAGCAGGTATCCTCTATAGCTGGTGATTGTAAGAATTGTGTTAAAATAAATTCAACTTTCTCTTCACCTACTTCAAAGGTTAGCTTTCCTCTTTTTACGTCTATTATAGCTCCGGCGGTAGCTAAGAATGGTCTTCCTAGTATGATAGGTGTAGTGGAGTCTTCATAGATGTCCATGATTATGAAATCAGTAGGGATGTAGAATTGTCCTATACGCACTGGGACGTTTTCTAGTATGCCTACAGGATATTTAACAGAGCGATCGGCTAGTTGAACAGACATTTTAGTTGGTCTTAGGTCTCCCATGTCTAGCCTTTTGCAAATCGTTAAGGGCATAACACTGATACTGGCTCCTAAATCGCATAGAGCTTTGTCAATGACGAATTTTCCTATTACACAGGGTATAGAGAAACTTCCTGGATCTTTTAGCTTAAGAGGCATATTATTCTGAATTATGGCGCTACACTCAGCAGTAAGTGTAACTGTTCCGTTATCCTCTATCTTTTTCTTATTGGATAAGATCTCTTTTAAAAACTTAGCATACGAGGGCATTTGAGTGATAGCTTCTGTAAATGGAATAGTAATATTCAACTGTTTCAGAAGTTCGACAAATTTCTTAAACTGACCCATCGTCTTGGAATTGGTTAATCTCTGAGGGTACGGAATTGGTGGTTTATAGGGTGGTGGAGGCACATAAGGCTTTTCTTTCTCCACTGCCTTTTGATTATCATCTTCCTTTTCTTCTGGATCATTCACCACTTCAGTCGGTTTATCCGGTTTTTGGTACATGGCAGGATTGTCAAGTCTTGGATCGGTAGGTTCGTCAAGTTCCTTGCCACTTCTTAATATCACAGCATTGGCATGTCCTTTCGGGTTAGGTTGAGGTTGTCCAGGAAATACTCCAGCTGGTGCAACGGTAGGTGCTTGTTGTTGAGCTACTTGTGAAATCTGAGTTTCAAGCATTTTGTTATGTGTAGCTAATGCATTTACTTTGCTTACTAATTGCTTAATCTGCTCACTAGTGTGAATTTTTTGGTTTAAGAAGTCCTTGTTTGTTTGAGATTGGTTAGCTATAAAGTTCTCCATCATCAACTCAAGGTTCGATTTTCTAGGGACATTAGGAGCAGTCTTTTGATATCCTGGTGGTGGAGCTGGTGCTTGACCTGGTGCGTATAAAGCATTGTTATTCTTATAGGAGAAGTTCGGATGATTCTTCCAACCTGGGTTGTATGTGTTTGAGTATGGGTTTCCTTGAGCATAATTCACTTGATCAGTGGGAATTCCTGTCAATAGTTGACAATCAGAAACTTCATGTCCTGGAACTCCACATAACTCACAGTTAGGTGTTACTGCAGCCACGGTGGCTGTTGGTGTTATGGCCAAGTTGTCGATCTTTTGGCTTAGTTGGTCAAACTTTGCATTGACTTGGTCCATACTACTCACTTCGTACATACCTCCTTTTGTTGGTTTCTCAGTTGCGACTCTCTCGCTTCCCCATTGGTAATGGTTTTGAGCCATACTTTCAATAAGGGCATAAGCATCATTATATTCTTTGTCCATCAATGCACCGCCCGCGGCAACGTCAATTGTCATTCTTGTATTGTACAAGAGTCCATTATAGAAGGTATGGATGACCATCCATTCTACTAATCCGTGATGTGGACAAAGCCTCAGCATATCCTTATAGCGTTCCCAAGCTTCGAATAGTGATTCGCTTTCCCTTTGCTTAAATCCGTTGATCTGAGCTCTCAGCATAGCTGTCTTGCTAGGTGGGAAATATCTGGCCAAGAAAACTCTCTTTAGTTCCTCCCACGTAGTTACTGAGTTCGAAGGCAGAGATTGAAGCCAGGCTCTTGCTCTGTCTCGAAGTGAAAAAGGAAACAAACGTAGTCTAATAGCTTCTTGGGTAACTCCATTGGCTTTTACGGTATCTGCGTATTGCACAAAGATCGAAAGATGAAGGTTCGGATCCACGGTAGGATTTCCGGCGAATTGATTTTGTTGCACGGCTGATATCAACGAAGGTTTTAGTTCGAAATCGTTTCGGTTGATAGCCGGTGCGGCAATGCTTGAATGCGGTTCAGCTTGCGAAGGACTAGCGTAATACTTGAGTGGGTGATTCTGTTCTTCAGCCATCTCTGCGTCCTTTGATGTTACGACTGGTTTAGGTGGATCTAATTGAAGATCTGGAATATTGAAATTTTGTTCGTAATCGAATATCCGTCTTCTTACGTGTAAGAAGCGTTCCGATTCTGGGATTAGAGGTTGCAAGTCTTCGCCTTTAGAGCGAGTACTTGGCATACACTCGGAAATTTAGATTAAGAAAAGAAAATAGTTGTTACCTTAGTCTAGACAATGCTACCTAAAGTGCACTAGTAACTAAATTAAGGTCCCCGGCAACGGCGCCAAAAAAACTTGATGGGCTAAAGACGTATCTAATTATGTGTCTAGCGGTATCTTAACTGCAAGTGCACAGTCTATCGAAGTAATATTTAAGATTATCGATCCACAGGGACTCTATGGTTACTTAGTGCTAGATGAAATTCTAGTTTAGCTAAGGCGAAGGGTTGTCACGATTTTTTGTTGTTTTTAAAGATTAAAAGCGGGAATTAAATTTAAGTTTTAATAAAATAATACTAAGGCGGTCGGTATGTAATTATGCTAACTTAGGCGGGTCAATCTAACCTAGGCTTATAAAGGTGGTTCGCTTAATCTATTCTGTAGAGGTTACCAGTTTAAATACCTTTAACTCACACTCTCGTGGTCTTATCTCAGATCTTACCCCTAAAGCCCTATGCCTGCTCTCGCTAGCCCATAAGTGTTTAGAGATAATTTTTGGAAACTTAGTAATTCTAATTTATTTTAAAGCGCTCTCGCTGTGTTTAATTTAAATGCCTAACTTTAGCTATCTGGTTAAAATCTCACACTCTCGTGGTCTTGACCTAACCTAATACACTTTCCTTACTCTCGTAACAAAAAGGTCGATTTTAAATAAAAAGTATCAGCCAGAATGCTAAGCTATTAATTATTTTAAGCCTATAGTTGATTTTACCGATTTAGTTTGTTTTAATTACATACCGCCCTAAGGTAATTAGCTACTCATTCTTGTTGAACCAGACAGAGGCAGAGAAACAATAAACGAAATATTCATGGCAGAAAAATAAATATTCAACATAAATATAAAATTGCAAATTAAAATAAACCTGGTTAACAATAAAATGGCAGACTCCTTCTTCCACAGACCGGAAAGCTCGGAGTAATTGGCGGAATCGAAAATAAACTAAAAATTCTGAAGGCTTTGAAACAAGTAAATTTTATAACAATTTCCTGATGTTGGAAATTGTTATAGGTTGGGTTTGGATACAATAAAAATAGAACAATGAAAATAATGCTGAAAAAATAAGGTTGTAAAATAATTCGGCAGAGCTTCCGCAAGAAATTGATTAAAATAATACTCTGTACATTGTTCATAAAATTTAAGCTATTTATAGAAGATTTAATGGGCTGGTGGTTGAACTTGTTTGCTTGGGCCTCGTAGAGCATTTGAGAAAATCCAGGAACGTGGATACAGGAGGGTTAGCTGGAAAATAGGCAGATCATGTGCAGCGTAACGTTATGACCAAGCTTTAGTCAAATAACCTATTTTTCCCTTGTCACGGTCGTGACAAGGGCATCACGTTCCCGTCCCTTGAATTTTAAGTGTCACGGTCGTGAGTGATATGTCACGGTCGTGATTGCTCCTTTTGGGGTGTCACGGTCGTGACAACTAGGTGACGACCGTGAGTGTTACAAAATATGCAGGTTTCTTCATTTCTTCATCTTTTTATGGTTGTTTTCGTTCCTTTTGCTCTTGGCTCATGATTTAGCTTTGTATACGATGTACCTGCAAAATGGTAAGGAAAACTCGAGGAATCGGGTGTTAAAACGATGATTATGCGATAAAACGGTAATGAAACATAGCAATATAATCAATACATTTTCTCGTTATCATTGTTTTGCCAGATGGTCCACGTTAAGCTGGAGTATTCATGAAGCAAATAAAGCCGTCAGTATCCAGATACTCTCAGCAATGGCAACTGTTTGTGTTTCTTCAATGCTTTTTTCATCCCTATTGAGGGGAACTACGTCGCTCTGATTCTTCATTGGTCATTAGTCAATGGAGATACGTAGGCAGAAGATCGTCAGGTCTTTCCGAGCAACCTTATGGGGCAACTTTACTCCCCAGCTTCACTTTTTCCTTCAGATGTCTCGTGTCAGAGTCAAAATAACTAGAAGAAGATATATGATTTCCGTGGTTAAGTATACAACTGCAAATTGAAGATTACAAGTTCGTGAAAGAGCTATTGATCACTAAAAGTATCCAAGACTGACAGGTCCAGACGGAGCCAAGCCTCCTCAACTACGGCAATATTCAGTTTCTTTACTGCATTTCCATTTGTAGTTTCTTTTACATGCTAAACATTTGTCTACATGTATGAAATTTGTTTGCTTTTGAATGTTAGCAATAATAAAACTCACATGTTTTTCTTGAAGTAATTCATTTGCATTCCCTTATAATTTTGCATGTGTACATCGCAATACCAATTGTCGTGCTTAAATTCTATGAAGGAGAGTGACGAAACAAAAACGCAAAATCTCTAATTGTGTGCTCTCGAGTAAGGCCATGTTGACGATGTACATGCTTTGTTTCAAATCCCTAAACACTGGAGATATAAGGAAGATAAACCCTTGCTAACCCCTTCGAGCCTTGAAGTAGGAGTTTCTTTTCGCATAAAAAACCCTCACATGTAACCCAGGGGCAGGGTAGATGTCAGCTAGCCGGACCAATCGTTCAGGCTTTCATAAAGGAGTGTATTTGAGGATCCATTACATTCCAATATGCTAATCAAAAGGTCCAAAGACCAGAAACCACAATGTTTATGCAAGTCAAAAGGTCCAAAGATTGAAAACCACAATGGTTATCCTTCGTCGACCAAAGAATGAGTCAGTCACAACCCTCGCAAAGAAATCAATACAAACAGTGTCACACGACTTATTCAAAAAAAAAAGAGGTGAAAAAAGCCCGCTAAGTCGAAACTTGAAAACAAGCGACTTAGGCAAAAGTTAGGGCATCCCGCTGGACTTTACAATCAAAGGTTCACAAGAATCAGTCCAGGCAAAAGTTAGGGATAAGCAAAATAACGCAAAAGTGAAAGACCGAAAGGATTACACAAGAAAGATCCTCAAATGAGAACAAAGTCGTGTGGCACAGACACAAAAGATAGAGGATTGACTTACTCTCAACAATAACCTGATTGGTGTTTGAACTGATGGCAGCAATAGTTCCTCAATCAACACGAAACCCTTATGAAAGGTGAATGTTTGTGAAAACTAGCTGAACATAGGAATGGAGAACATCACGAAGAGTGGGTGGGCACAAATAAACTTCGAGCCTATATCCTTTGTTTCTACAAACCGTGAACTAGGCCACGATACAACCCTCAAAAGTCCTAACTGAAACAGGGTTAATTTGAGAGCGTACTACCACGAGATGGCGTTCCTGACTCCTATGAGTTGTGCTAAAATTCCTTGTTGGTATTGCATGTACATACTTTCATTCAAAATAATGTCGTATTTTAACCAGTGATTTGTTCACAAAGGTTTGCGACACCTTTCCAAATCTTCAAGATTAACATGTGTGTTGCATTAGAATTTCCATTCTCAAAATAAAGATTTTCTGCTTGCATACATCTATTTGGTATCATAAAAAGCTCACATGCGGAAATTCAGTCCAGGAGCTTAAGCTTGCCAAGTTGAGAAGTCTAAAACTCCTGAAAGACAGTCATGTCGAGGTGCACTTTTCCGAAAAAGCTCCATTGAGTATCGACTTTCCCAACCAGTCATGGTAAGAGCCAACCAATCTGGGGCAGTTATGTCAAGCAATGTCCTCAAGATTCAAATCTCTCCTAGAGCAATTTCTTCAATGACTCATACTGGGCAAGTCATCCCAATCGCACAAGGACTCATTCTTTCCCGAAGACGAATAATCGGAAGTTCAGAATGCCGGGGCAATTATACTCCTGAAGAGTTTAAAGAAACCAAGTCTTTTGTAAAATCCTCTTAAGGTAAAGCCCGAATCAAAGAAAATGATCCCTAGCACGAGACTACTTGAAATCTTTCCTCCTCAGCAGGACGCGGTTCAGTTTCGTAATCCCCAACAGACGCATGGAGGTTATCCCTAGTAAAGTCGTCAAACTTTTCTTCAGCAGGTTTCCTTGATCTCATTTCCCAGCAGATCTCAAACCAAATCCTTCTCTCCCCCAGCAAAGCGATAAGGATCATCCCTAGCAAGAGTCGTCTTCCCGTAGTGAAACATATCTTACAAGAATTCGGAAATTCCCGGAAGTTAGCTGAATGGTCCCCTTCCCCACAGAGGTTTGGAAAATGTAGATAGACAAGAGAGTTCTCCTCAGCAGAGCCTTGACAGGTCTTCCCCCAGCTAAGTCGAAAGGTTGTTGATTCCCCAACGAAATCTGGAGGTGAGATTCAATCCCCAGCAGTTGAGGCATCCCCTAGCAGGGTCTTCGAATCTAAAGTCCAATTTATTTTTAGCAAGGTGATAAGTCGAGACAGACTAGTCACACTCTTCTCTAGCAAAAATATCAACAGTCATTTGTATTCCCCACAGAGTCAGCAAAGATTTCTTATATCCGCGTCAGGAATTCTCTTTATACCTATCCCCTAGTGTCATGGGGCATCAGGTCATACAATTCAGCATGTGTGTATTAAATTTAAGGTTGATACTCAAAGTCCACCCGCAGCGTGGCAATTTATCCAAAGTCCATCCTCTGGGTGGCAAATTCTTAAAGTCCAACCGCAGATTGGCCAAAGTCCATCATCTGGTTGGCAAATTTCCAAAGTCCACCCGCAGCGTGACAACTTATCCCAAGTCCACCCGCAGCGTGGCAATTCATTCAAAGTCCAACCGCAGATTGGCCAAAGTCCATCCTCTGGGTGGCAAATTCTTAAAGTCCAGCCGCAGACTGGCCAAAGTCCATCCTCTGGGTGGAAAATTTCCAAAGTCCACCTGCAGCGTGGCAACTTATCCCAAGTCCACCCGCAGCGTGGCAATTCATTCGAAGTCCAACTGCAGATTGGCCAAAGTCCATCCTCCGGGTGGCGAATTCTCAAAGTCTCCCGTAGCGAGCAGCAACCCCCGTAGTGTGGCGAATTACCAAAGCCCCCGTAGTGTGGCAAAAAATTGAAGTCTCCCGTAGTGAGCAAAAGTCTCCCGTAGTGAGCAGAAGTCTCTCGTAGTGAGAAGCAGCCCCCGTAGTGTGGCAAGAAATCAAAGTCTCCCATAGTGAGCAAAAGTCTCCCGTAGTGAGCAAAAGTCTCCCGTAGTGAGCAGAAGTCTCCCGTAGTGAGCAGCAGCCCCCGTAGTGTGGCAAGAAATCGAAGTCTCCTGTAGTGAGCAGAAGTCTCCCGTAGTGAGCAAAAGTCTCCTGTAGTGAGCCAAAGTCTCCCGTAGCAAGCAACAACCCCCGTAGTGTGGCGAGAAATTGAAGTCCCCCGTAGTGCGGCAAAAGTCTCTCGTAGCGAGCAAAAGTCTCCTGTAGTGAGCCAAAGTCTCCCGTAGCTGAGCAATGTGCCCCTGTAGTGTGGCGAATTTACAGAAGTCTCCCGTAGTTGAGCAATGTGCCCCGTAGTGTGGCAAATTTTCTGGAAGTCTCCCGTAGCTGAGCAATGTGCCCCCGTAGCGTGGAAAAGTTTCGGAAAGACTCCCGTAGTTGAGCAATGTGCCCCGTAGTGTGGCAAAGTTTTCAAAGTCACCTGTAGCTGAGCAGTGTAGCCCCCGTAGTATGGCGAAGTATTGAAAAGCCCCGCAGTGTGGCAGAGTCCCCCGCAGTGGGCAGAAATCCACCTGCCGTGTGGCAGATTCCCAAAGTCCACCCGCAGTGTGGCAGATTATCCAGGGTCCACCCGCAGGGTGGAAAGGTATTTGAAGTACAACCGCAGATTGGCGAAAGTCCACCCGCAGCGTGGCATTTTGTATCGTGAAGTCCAACCGTAGATTGACAAAAGTCCATCCTCAGGGTGGCAAAGTGTAACACGGTGGGAGAACTGACTTTAGTTATGTTGCGGATAGCAAGAGTCGCCACCGACTTTTATTTTATCCAAAGGAAAGGCATAAAAGAACAGGAAAAACCTTTTAAAAGATTTTTGGGTCCGGGGGGTAGGTTATGTAAAGGGAAGGTGTTAGCACCCTTTACATCCATGGTTATCCATGGGCTCTTAGTTACTTAGCTCACTTTAAAATGTTTTTGAAATGTGAAGTGTGTGAATAAAAATTTTCTTAAGAGTTTCATAATGAACCATGTACGGATGCGTAAAAAACCTTTGTTTTGAAAATTGTTTTAAGATGTGTGAAGTGTTTGAAATGTTTTTGAAAAAGTGAGCAAGTATCTAAGAGGAACCTACCCTAAGTTTAAGTCTTTTCTGTTCTTGAATCCTTTAAATGGTAAGACTATCCCTATTATTAAGGAATAGGTAGTCATTACCTTGGATGTGAGGGACCAGTGAAGGGACATCTGTTTATTTAGGCAACTGTGGGGTGTATAAGCAATTCGAAGGGACTTATCATCTTTATTCGAAAGGGACAAGATCATTATGAAGGCAACATTCGAAGGGACTTGATCTTTTTATCTGTTTAGGGACTAGATGATGTGAAATGAGGGACTTTGCTGTATACACCCTACTTGACCTTTGTTTAGGCAACATGAGAGGTAACCCTAGAAAGTGAGATGGCGATCAAAGATCGATTTACGTGTGTGAGTGTACAATTTTAAATATTTATCTTTTAAATTAGTGATCTAAATTAATTTTAAATACAAACATATTTCACTCCCTATTTTACTAACCATAGCATAAAATAAATATTAAATACTACTATTACAATATTACATAAAGGAAGCAATTACATAATAATAATTAAAGCAAATTAAATATATAAGCAAAAATAAATAATAATAATGTAATTGGGTTAGTAAAAATAATCACAATATAAATGGGGTTAGTAATAATAAAATAAATATCATAATTAATAATATAAACAAAAATATTAGCATATTAATTAAAAGATCAATTTTTATATGAACAGTTATTATTTAAGATTAAGAATAAAAATATAAACAATTATATACTAATTATCGTAAAATTTTAAATTATGTATAAGTTATAGAAATTAGGTTAATTATAAACATATTATAAAATAAATTATACTTACAAAATTTAGTTAACAAGTCTTAATTATTTTTAAACATATATTAAAAATTAGTTACATACAAGAATTATAAACAAATTATAAATTATATGCATATTAAATAATCTTATTATTATATTTACAAAATTAAATTAAGAATTTTAATTATTTTAAGCATATTTATATACAAGATTTAAATTATAAACAAATTATAAAATATGTACATGATTAAGGTTTATAAAATAGAATTAAATTTTAGGTACAAGAAAAATTAGGGTTTGTGAAAAATTATTAGGGTTATGAATTTTAGAAAAATAAAATTAGGGTTTTATAATTTATTTTACAAATAATTAATGAAATTATATACAAATATATATTAATAGAAAAATATAATGAAATAAACATATTAATTTAAGTTTTAAGAAAATAATATAATTTTGAAAAGAAAATAAAGTTTTATTAAAAAGAATGATTTAAATATTTTTAGAAATTGTTTTAATTGATTAAAGAATGAAATAGAGAAATAGTAAAATAAATAAAACAAAAAAAACCCAAAAAAAACAGGACCTGGGATTTGAACCCAGGTCCTTTACCTGGACAAGTAGAAGCATAACCACTGGGCCACTGCAGCGCAGCTGATAGCACACTCCTTCCCATTTGTTTTGTTGTTGTCCTGGAAAAAATCATGAAAAACAAAAGAAAACACAAAAGGCCTGGGGGGGGGGGGGGATTCGAACCCAGGACCTTTACGCAGCACACAAACACACTTACCATTCCAGCCGGGAGGGCGCAACTGTTAATACAACCAACACAATTCATTATATTTTAAATCTAACAATTAAAATGGAAAAAATACGAAAAACTGTTGCACCTAGGATTCGAACACAAACCTTAAGGTCATACGCGTGTTTCCCTCACCACTGGGCTAACGCTGCATCTGTGAAATAATTCAACCAACAATTCTAAAAATATTATAATGAAAATTTGAATTTTAAATATGGCGCGCTGGCTTCATCTTCTTCCTTGGGTTTTCGCAGGTTTTCCTGCGAAATTTCATGGGAAATTTCCTGCGATTTTTCATGCGTTCAAACCCTGCCAATTTCATACACTCATCAATATGCAACGATTCATTAAATTGGTTACATGGTTGTGATCCCCAACCTTCATACAATTCAAATATGGTCTTAGAATCAATTTAAATTAAGTGAATCATAGAATCCCAATTTAGATTTCAAAACCCTAACTATGGTGTTTTCATGATTCGGCCATAATTCTTCACCAAACTGTCCAGAAACCATCTATAGTCAACAACAAACATCAATACATCTTTAAAATTCATTATAAACAAGTAAATACAGTGAATCGGAAAAAAAATATGAAGAACATGTATGTTTCGGTTTATGCATTATAGAGTGTTTTGGATGCAAATGAGTATTGAGAATGATTCAAAGATGTCCAATAAACATGTCTCAACCTTCAAATCTCTTTGGAATGGCCTCTATGGAAGAATCCGAATTTGAAATTTTGGGTGATTTTTTTGATGTATGAACTTACTCTTTGAGGCAAGGAATCCGTGTCCAATGCATAGGGTTGTGTTGTATACTTATAGTGCAATGGAACTAGGTCAAAAAAATTGATTGTTGTGTGGAAAATTTGATTGAAAAAGATTGAAAAAGATTAAGACTTAAAATTCAAATATTTGTGAATTCAACCTTTCTATTTCAAGCCAATCTTCATAATTCTCATATCAATTTGATCCAAATCACCTTTATGACTTTCTAGAAACAAAATCCCATTTAAATATTTGACTTTTCTATTTTATTTTAATTTAAAATGATTTTAAATGATAAAATCAAAATAAATAAAATAAAATAATAAAAAAATCTGAATATTTGATGGTTGGGTCGTGCATGAAGTATTGGTATGGATTGGATCATCATATGGCAAGCCCATTTAGAAAAATTTGGTTTTAAACCTCCATTTTCTTCATAAACCAACCAAAAATTTCCCAACTTTGCAAGGGCACAAATCCTTCAATTTTAATTCTATGAGGGTGTTCTTGGACATTTTGGAAAGCTTGAAGAGTCCTCTAACCAACCCCACTGGTTTCATGTCCATATCATTTACCATTCTCAAGTTATGCCCTTTTGAAGTTGTTGACTTTTTGTTGACTTTCAAAAGGACCTATAATGTCTTAGCTCATACCTTCCAAATGAAGCATTTTTGGGATTGGCTTGTGAGACAAAAAGTTGTAGAGAATTCAATTTCCTTAAAAATGAGCTTTGGATGGAAAATTGGTGATGAAGCATGTGAAAGTTATGGCTGGTCAAAGTTCAGTTGACTTTTCCTGAGGAAACCCTAATTTAGAAACCTTTGATTCTTGATGATCTGAGATCTCCTTGATGAATCATGATCAACCCTTGATCAAATGATGAATTTTACTTCATATACTTGATTTTGGCAAAAAATCATGAAGTTTGACTTTGGTTTGACCACAGTTGACCTCAGTTTGACTTTTTAACTGCTTTGACTGATTTTGACTTATCTGATCGTCTGACTGAGCAAACCTTTGGGAAAAGTCTTGAAACTTGTCATGGGGATTATTAAACACATATAAGATGTTATGAAGCTCACTTGAAGTCTTGGAAGTCCATTTAGCCTGATTAAAGTCAAAACCCTAGTTTTGGATGCACTGCTTAGGAGGATGCATTGTCTGAGGGAATTGTTAAATCTTCTGACTATTTATGAACTTTGTGAACCTTGTGAACCATCATAAGATGTCTTGTGAACCTTGTGAACCTCATGGGAGGTCTTGTGAGTCTTGTGAACCTTGTGAACCTCATAAAGTGTCTTGTAAACTTCATGAACCTCATGAAAGGTCTTGTGAACCTTGTGAACCTCATAAAGTGTCTTGTAAACTTCATGAACCTCATGAAAGGTCTTGTGAACCTTGTGAACCTTCTTAGCACACAAAGTCTTGTATTGTGAGGGCAAATTTTGGGGTGCAACAGCTGCCCCTGTTCAATTTTCTGAAACCTGAGGGGTTAGATTGGTATATTTGCCAGTCGTGACCTGGAAGGTTGAAGGGGATTGAACACAAAAGCCCAAAAATTTGCACTCACTGGTGCGTAGAGTGATACTGATGGCTAGTTGAATATGCTCGAGTGGGCTTAAAGATGCCACTTGGAGAAAAGTTCTTCAGATACATTTCTTGGAGGGTAAAGTAGTCCAAAATATGAAGATATAATGATAGCTTTCAGGAGGATAAACGACGTCCTGAGGTAATGGTGATAGCTTTCAGGAAGATAAACAACGTCCCGAGGTAGTGGTATGCTTTCAGAAGGATGAACAACGTTCTGAGGTATAAGTATAACTTTTGGGAGGATAAACAACGGCCCAATAGTCATGATATGCTTTCAGGAGGATAAACAACGTCCTGAGGAAATGGTGATAGCTTTCAGGAAGATAAACAACGTCCCGAGGAAGTAGTATGCTTTCAGAAGGATAAACAACATTCTGAGGAAATGGTATGCTTTCAGAAGGATGAACAACGTTCTGAGGTAATGATATGCTTTCAGGAGGATAACGTCCTGAGGTGATGATGTAACCTTTGGGAGGATAAACAACGGCCCAAGGTAATAATATGCTTTCAGGAGGATAAACAACGACCTGAGGAAGTGATGATAGCTTTCAGGAAGATAAACAACGTCCTGAGGAAATAATATGCTTTCAGGAGGATAAACAACATCCTGAGGAAATGATAACTTTTGGGAAGATAACAACGGCCCAATAGTCACAATTTGTTGATGAAATTTGTCTGCTGGAGAACTAACCTGAAAAACAAGATTAAAACATTCTGTGTGATAATATTAGTCTATACATTATGTATGCATGTATAACATGATGCACTTAGGTAATGTATTATGTACTAATGTATATGTATGTTATGATATGATGTAAATGATGTATGTATGAATCATGCAGCCTGAAGCGTCTGGGTACCTTCGTATAACAACTGCTGGCCAGGGAAAATAAATCCCGATTCGTTACTGGAGAATATGAGGAACTCGTTCCCGTCTTGTTTGATAATATAGTATACATAACCTCCCGTCTTCGTTTGATAGTAGGGTATACATAACCTCCCGTCTTCGTTTGATAGTAGGGTATACATAACCTCCCGTCTTCGTTTGATAGTAGGGTATACATAACCTCCCGTCTTCGTTCGTCGTATTCCTATTGGAAAAATAAATTCCCGAATATTCGTATGAGGATAAAAGAGATGGATATAAATTCCAGGGGAGATGTGACTTGAAGTATTTATGAAGCTGGATTTGTCCTACTGGGGAACCTGTAGCTGTCTTGTAGTAATGAACTGGTGAAGCTTCGTTGAAATCCTTCCCTCGTTCGTCCTTAGTAAATACTATTACTGCATTTTCATGCATTTCTGGTAAACATCAATCATATTAAGCATTTATGCATTTCTGGTAAACATCAATCATATTCAAAAGCATACATACATTCAAACACAACCAATGGATGTTTCGCTTATGTAAATAGGGTAAAAGTAAATCTGGATTCAAAGATGGAATTTTATTTATATCACAAAGTGACCTATATATAGGCGAGTTTGTACAAGGAGACAGAAATCCTAGTAAGAGGAATTTGTCATAAAGTTTTTACAAAACAAAGAAAATCAGCTATGCGGGAAATAATCCTTATTGAGTTTCAATTCTACTATTGTCATTATCTTCAAGTATCTCATCTTCTGCTGTTGAGACGGAAACGATTGGATTGAGCTTTATCTGTTCAAACTTGAGTAAGTAGCACAACTGGTTGCAGTTACATGGGTGATCCAAACGAGACATAGTCATACGCTTTAATCCCTAACTTTTGCCTGGATTGCCCTTTCAGGTTTTCAATCCACCGGGATACCCTTTTTTGCCCAAGCCGCCTTTTCAGGTTTTCGACTTGCCGGGTGTACATTCTTTTATATATATATCCCTAATTTTTGCCCAAACCCTTTTGGTTTGCCGGGATGCCCTTATTTTTGCCTAGGCCAGTCAACCTAGCGGGTCTCTTTTTATGCGTAGTATTTTTTAACTATGTCTGCGTTTACAGGCTGTGGGAAGTCTTCACCATCCATAGTAGTAAGCATCATGGCACCTCCTGAGAATACTGTTTTGACTACAAATGGTCCTTCATATGTAGGAGTCCACTTGCCCCTAGGATCACCCTGTGGTAATATGATACGCTTGATTACCAAGTCACCAGCCTGATATACCTTTGGCTTAACCTTCTTGTTAAAAGCTTTGATCATTCGTTTCTGGTACATCTGGCCATGACAAACTGCTGCTAACCTCTTCTCATCAATCAAATTTATCTGGTCAAGTCGAGTCTGAATCCACTCATCTTCATCCAAGCCTGCATCCTTCATAATTCTTAAGGAGGGGATCTGAACTTCAATGGGCAGAACTGCTTCCATACCATAGACTAAGGAGAATGGGGTTGCCCCTGTTGAAGTACGTATTGTGGTACGATAACCATGAAGAGAAAATGGTAACATCTCATGCCAATCCTTATAAGTGACAGTCATCTTCTGTAAAATCTTCTTAATGTTCTTATTAGCAGCTTCTACTGCCCCATTCATCTTCGGACGGTACGGAGAAGAGTTGTGATGCTTAATCTTGAACTGCTTGCAGAGATCAGTAATCATAGTATTGTTCAGATTAGAGCCATTGTCAGTAATAATCCTTTCAGGGATGCCATACCTACATATGAGATTATTCTTAATGAATCGAGCCACGACATTCTTAGTAACAGCTGCAAATGAAGCTGCCTCCACCCACTTTGTGAAGTAACCAATAGCAACCAGGATGAAACGATGCCCATTAGAAGCAGTAGGCTTAATTTCTCCAATCATATCAATGCCCCACATGGCAAAGGGCCACGGAGCAGTCAACACATTCAATGGTGATGGAGGTATGTGTACTTTATCAGCATATATTTGACACTTATGACATGTTCTGGAGTGTTGATAGCAATCAGCTTCCATGGTAGACCAATAGTAACCTGCTCTCAATATCTTCTTTGCCATAGTATGACCACTAGAATGAGTGCCAAAGATCCCATCATGCATATCTTCCATAATCTCAGTTGCTTCCTTCTTATCCACACAACGAAGCAAAGTTGAATCATGATTGCGCTTATACAAAATCCCATTACTCAAAAAGAACTTAGCAGAGAACCTTCTCAGAAACTTCCTATCTTTGACAGATGCCCCTTCCGGGAACTCCTGAGCTTCAAGATATCTTTTCACTTCATAGAACCAAGGCTTCTCCTCTGTCCCTTCAGTGTCAATCTCATTGCAGTATGCAGGCTTCTCAAATCTATCAATGGTAATCTTGGGAGCTTCATCATCCCAGCTGATCTCAAACATGGATGCCATGGTGGCTAAAGCATCTGCCAACTGGTTCTCTCTCCGTGGAATATGTCCAAAGGTAATCTCTTTAAAATGTGGGATCAAAGACAACACATGCTCTCTGTATGGAATGAGATTATCATGCTTGGTATCCCAATCTCCTTTGATCTGACTTACTACCAGAGCTGAATCTCCATACACGTCTAGGAACTGAATCTTCATATCAATGGCAGCTTTGATACCCAGGATACATGCCTCATACTCAGCCATGTTATTGGTACAATAGAAACAAAGTCTGGCAGTAATCGGGGTATGACAACCTTCAGGGGAACTAATCACAACACCAACACCATTACCAAGTGCATTGGAAGCACCATCAAAAACCATAGTCCATCGGGATCCTTGTTCAGGTCCGTCATATTGTCCAGGTTCTTTGGTAATAATCATAATATCTTCATCAGGGAACTCAAAACTCATTGACTGATAATCATCCACTGCTTGATGAGCCAAATGATCAGCCACAATACTTCCTTTAATGGCCTTCTGAGTAGTATACTGTATATCATATTCTGTCAAGATCATTTGCCATCTTGCAATTCTTCCGGAGAGAGCAGGTTTCTCAAATATGTACTTGATTGAATCCATCTTCGAAATTAACAAGGTAGTATGGGTCAACATATACTGTCTTAGTCGGCGAGAAGCCCATGCCAAAGCGCAGCAAGTTTTCTCGAGCAGTGAGTATCTTGTTTCACAGTCGGTAAACTTTTTGCTAAGGTAGTATATTGCCTGCTCTTTTCGACCAGACTCGTCATGTTGCCCCAACACACACCCCATTGAGTTGTCTAACACTGTTAAGTACATAATCAAGGGTCTTCCATCAACTGGTGGCATCAAAATTGGAGGTTCTAGCAGATATCTCTTGATTTCATCAAAGGCAGTCTGGCACTCATCATTCCATTCCATCACCTGATCTTTCTTCAACAACTTGAAGATTGGCTCACAGGTAGCTGTTAATTGGGAAATAAATCTTGCAATGTAATTCAACCGTCCCAAGAAACCTCTAACTTCCTTCTCAGTACGGGGAGCTGGCATCTCTCGTATAGCTTTCACTTTTGCAGGATCCACTTCAATACCTTTTCCACTGACAATGAAACCCAGGAGCTTACCAGACCTTACTCCAAAAGTACACTTGTTTGGGTTCAGTCTCAACTTATATTTCTTCAACCTCTCAAACAATTTATGCAGATGATCAAGATGTTGTTCTTCATTCTGGGACCTGGCTATCATATCATCCACATATACTTCTATCTCATGATGTATCATATCATGAAACAAAGCCACCATAGCACGCTGATATGTTGCCCCTGCATTCTTCAAACCAAATGGCATCACCTTATAACAAAAAGTCCCCCACTGTGTAACAAATGTTGTCTTCTCCATATCTTCGGGTGCCATCTTGATCTGATTGTAACCAGAGAAACCATCCATAAAAGAGAATACTTTGTACTGAGCAGTGTTGTCTACCAGGACATCAATATGAGGAAGTGGAAAGTCATCTTTGGGGTTGGCCTTATTCAAATCTCTGTAGTCCACACACATACGTACCTTACCATCTTTCTTAGGTACCGGTACCACATTTGCAACCCACTGTGGATAAGAAGTCATAGCTAAGAACCCTGCATCAAACTGTTTCATTACCTCTGCTTTGATCTTCTCTGACATTTCAGGACGCATACGACGAACCTTCTGCTTCTTTGGACGACAATCTTCTTTTACTGGTAAACGGTGAACCACAATGTCTGTATCCAACCCTGGCATATCTTCATAAGACCAAGCAAAGATCTCCACATAGTCACGTAACATCTGAATCAATCTGCTCTTGACACTATCCTCTAAATCAGCCCCTATCTTGACTTCTTTCCTGTTTTCTTCAGTTCCTAGATTCACAACTTCGACTGGCTCTTCATGTGGCTGTATGGCTTTCTCTTCTTGTTGTAACAACCTAGCAAGCTCTACAGGTACTTCACGATCGTCCTCATTTCCGTCTTCAGTTTGATAGATCGGATTCTCGAAATTATAATTGGCAATAGTAGAACTGTTATCAACAGGATCCAGAGTGGATGAGGATCTGCATTTTAGTGATGTGGGTGTGTGTAAGAACACATAGCTGATAAAGGTAAAAAATAAAATAAAGAAAGACAAGGAACACAATATTTACTAAAACGAAACGTCCACTGATTTTTATTGAATGAAGTATGCAAATGAAATGACAGCCCGTAACAAGCACACCATTGTGCCCCGGGTAAGGCACAAGGCTTGAGAGTTTTAATTGTTCAAGAAATTACAAACTTAAAAGTAACAACACAGTAATAGTATTTACTCCTGACTAAAGGAGATAGGAATAACATCTTCAGCTTTCCAGTTGTTGAGCCCAGCACCCACAGTAGGAAAAATCCAAGCATCCAAGTTGTAGTCTTCATCATAGTCACCCACAACATTGATCTGGTTCTTCAAAATCCCCTGATTGGTGATACGAATAGCACGAGCACGACGAACAGCCTTCTGGGACTCTGCAGTGAAACCCAAACCAAATTTGTCAGACTTGTATGGGATATCAGGAAGCTGACCCCAAATAGTACAACCACCTTCATCCACCACAGCTCTAGCATCTTTGAGGGAGGCCATTGTTGGAGGTACTCTGGTGACCACAGGAACTTTCTTGACAACAGGAGGAGCTTTATAATCATTAACAACCCAAGGAACCACTTCAAATGTCTGACACGGAGTTTCAACATATTCACCTTCCACTTCCAGATATTTAAAAGTGTTTACATGGCTAACAACATATCCTTCTTCTCCGTAGACAGTAACAACTTTTCCTTCTACCGGATATCTCAGCTTCTGATGTAATGTAGAGGTTACAACACCTGCCCCATGGATCTAGGGATGCCCAAGCAAACAAGAATACGACGGACGAATATCCATGACATAAAAGGTAGCATTGAAAACCTGAGAACCAACTTTGATTGGGAGATCAATTTCCCCATGCACCACCCTTCTCGAACCATCAAAAGCCTTCACCACTATATTGCTGGGTTTCAACACAGCATCTTCAGGACTCAGCTTATTCAGAACTTCTTTGGGCAACACATTCAGAGAGGAACCATTGTCTATCAATACATGTGACAGGGTAGTGCCCCTGCATTCAATTGAGATATGCAGAGCTCTGTTATGATCCCTCTTGGCCGGAGTCAAATCAGCATCAGAGAAACCTAACCCATTATCATAGGTCAAGTGTGCAACACAATTTTCAAACTGGTCAACAGAAATTTCATTGGGTACATGAGCAGTCTTCAAAAACTTGATCAAAGCCTTGGCATGAGCCTCAGAACATAACAACAAAGACAACATGGAAATCTTGGAGGGAGTATGCCCCAACTGATCAACAATGTCATAATCACTCTTGCGAATGATTTTCAATACTTCTTCCATCTGCTTAGAGAGATCATCAGCAGCTGGCACATCATTTGGTATAGGTTCAATAACAGGACCTTTGCCCCGAGCATCAGTGGTGGAGGTAGCAGCTGGAGTAACTGCATTCTTGGTGGTAACTGGAGGAGAGAAAACTCTTCCGCTTCGTGTGATCTTACTAGATCCAGCAATATTATCAACAGGCATATCAGCTAAGGGTTCCTGCTTAACACCATGGATATAAACATCAGACCCATAATGCCAAGGCACAGCTTTGTCAGAAGTATAAGGAATAGGACCAGGAGTGGTAATGACCATAGGAGCCACTCTAGCTTCTGCAACAATCTTCACAGGGCCTTCAGCAATAATCTTAATTGGACCCTTATGAGTGATTTTAACAGGACCTTTGGAAGTGATCCTCACCGGCACTTTATCAACCATATTCACCTCTTCAATCTTCTTACCTTTAGTAATATGATCCACCATACTCTCTACAGAAGATGGAGTCCTCTCAAACACTATGGTATATTTATCCATGAGACGTTGAATTCCATCTCTCAATCTCCAGCAACTATCCGGCTTATAGGTACAATACAAACAATCTTCACGACAACCTGGAAAGAACCCAGCTTGTACTAGCTTCTTCTTAATGACAGACAATGGTGTGGTCAACTCTGCAACTGAATAAATATGTGAATCTTCATCAATGGCATTGACAGTCTTCTCATGATTTGGCATGGGAGCAGTAATCACATTTGGAGTACCCGGAGGGTCAAACTCAATCTCTCCAGCCTCAATCATATCTTGAATTTTGTTCTTCAGTACCCAGCAACTATTGGTATCATGTCCCTGACAGTTCGAATGATATGCACATCGTGCATTAGGATTGTACCTGGGAGAGGTAACATTGGGATTCTGAGGAGCATCTTTCAGAGTGATAAGTTCAGCCTTCAACAAGTGTTGCAATGCTTGAGCCATTGACATGTTGATCTTAGTGAATTGCCTTCTAGCCCTCTGTTGGTTGCCCTGTGGCTGCTCTGGTGTTGCAGGAGCTGGATTGGAGATATGAACTGCACTCACAGACTAATGCCTTCTATTACGATCAGGTTGACCATAAACAGCATTTGACTCTTTCTTCCTAGTGGGAGGCTTCTTTGCAGCACTTGATGAAGAAGCACCCACTTGAATCTTGCCACTCCTGATACCACTTTCTACACGCTCTCCTGTCATTATCAACTCAGTGAAGCCAGATGATGAGCTTCCAATGAGATGACTGTAAAAAGGACCATTTAACGTACACATGAACATATCAACTAACTCCCTGTCAGTTAGAGGTGGTTGCACTCTTCCAGCCAAGTCTCTCCACTTTTGAGCATACTCCTTGAAGCTCTCTTTAGCACCCATAGACATGCTCTGAAGTTGCATGCGAGTAGGGGCTAAATCAGCATTGTATTGATACTGCTTATAGAAGGCTTCAGCAAGATCATTCCAATCCCGGATGTTGACACTTTCCAACTGATAGTACCATTCCAATTGAGCTCCAGATAAGCTCTCTTGGAAGAAATGGATCCACAACTTTTTATCAGCAGTATGGGGTTGGATTCTCCTGACATAAGACCTCAGATGCAGCTTGGGACAAGAGACACCATCATAAACAACAAAAGTAGGAACCTTGAAACCAATGGGTATAACCACCCCAGATATCAAACTCAGGTCTTCAAAATCCAGCCCAGAAGATTTCTGTAATTCCATAGCATCCATTCTATCCACCAGCATCTTATACTTGTCCTCATTAGGCTCATGATAGTAGTTAGCCTTAGAATCAGAGTCCCCCATTGTATTGTGGAGACTGCCTCCCTCTTTCTCAGACTCTTCAGACTCATAGTCTTCAACTTGTTCTTTGGTCTTGACAGGACCTCTGAACCTTCTTCCCATGTTGATCAAGCCACCTGACCTCCTAGACTTCTTAGTCTTCTTGGCCAGCAGTGTCTTCAATTCATCTTGCCCCTTGGACAAATTCAGGATCAGTTCTTGGAACTGTGCATTTTGTGCCTGGAGATCCTTAACTGTTTGTTCAAGAGCCATTGCTGAAATAAACAGCGAGAAGATGAGAAACCTGTACACAATAAACCTGTGATGCAATGATATGGAATGCAAATGCGTATGCAATGTTTTCAAGGACCACAGGATTTAAATTTTCTTAAACAAACAAGAAGGTAAACTTTTATTAGTAATAAATTTGTTTTGCCTCTTGGGCTTACAGAAAATGAAATGAAATAAATACAAGAGATGGGGTTTTAAGTCTCCCATGGACGTTTCCTCTTTGTATTGAGGTATGAGTTGAGATTCCGCTCCTCGTGAAGTTGCTTTGTTAGTTCCAGGATTCTTTCTTGGCTTGCTTTGTAATGAGCCTCGAAAGTATCCCTTTGCTCCTTCAACTGGATCCAGGATCTCTGTAAGTCTTCCATGTCAGTAGGCATGTCTGGGTGAAGGATGGTATAAGCAGTATCTCCTTCAGCAACAGGTTCCATGGTAACTGGCAGGATAGCAGGATATGGCATCATGAGAGTCTGAGCACGAGATCGTACCCATCTGAGATAAGCTTCCATAGGAATAGTGTACTTAGGCTCCAGATTCTTGCTGTCAACCTTGTTCACTTTTCCCCATGCTCGTATGAATCTCTGACGGTAACCTTGAAGATCGTTGTCGTAGTCAAACACAATGCCTTGAATCAACATGTCATGTGGACCATCGCTCCGAGCGTAACCAAACTGTCGTAAAGCTAAGGAAGGGTTGTAAGTAATGCCTCCTCTTATGCCTAGAAGTGGCACATTAGGAAACTCCCCACAACGGTCAATGATAGTGACATTCTCCATAGATCTGGAGCACCAATGGATATCTGAATGAGAGAGTGACATGATCCTTTTAGACCACCTGAACCCTTGTTCATTCTTCATTACCGAGCGAGGAAGGTGAGAAATAAACCACCTAGATAGCAAAGGTATGCAACACATCAGAGTTCCTCTTGCCTTTGTAGTACGAGTATGAAGAGAGTGCAGAATGTCTCCAAGCAATGTAGGCACTGGATTGTGACTCAGGAATAGGTTGATGGCATGAACGTCTATGAACTGATCTGGATTGGGGAACAACACTAAGCCATAAATCAACAAGGCTAAGATCTCCTCAAAAGCATCATAGCTCATAGCCTTCAAGAACATTTGAGCCTTCTCTATCAACACCTTAGCAAGAATACCCTTGACTCCGCTTCTCGTTTCTAGAACAATGTCAGCCTTCTTCAGATGTAGAGCTGCAGCAATAACCTCAGGTTTAAGCTCTTTTTCCAAGCCTGTGAAGGGTCTTTGATCAAGAACAGGTATACCCAGAAGTTTAGAGAACTCTTCTATTGTAGGAACCAGCTGATAGTCGGGGAATGTGAAGCAATGGTGCTTAGGATCAAAGAACTGAAACAGGACACTCATCATGTCTTCATTGAACCCTGAGGTGACTAGATCCAATAGGTGACCATGTCTCTTGATGAGCTGGGAGTGATCAGGCACTTGAGAAACCAACTCTTTAAGCTTAGCAGGTATGCCTACAAAGTTGATCCTGATAGTGTTTCTACGAGCAGAAGCCATGACCTGCAACAAAGAAACAAGATAAATCCTTTGGTCCTTGAAATGGTTAGTGAAAATGCTATGCTTATGATGCATGATGATGTTATGATGTTATGCTCAATCACAAACATGTGGCACACACAAGCAAGTCACACAATAGCCCTAGGTTTGAAGGCTTGCATGAGGTTTAAAGGTAAGTACCCTCCCCTGAAGTTAGTTGGTTCATCCTGTCCTACAAAAGTAACCAGGTTCTGAGGGATCTCAATGTCATTGATCCTTCACAAGGGTGGTTGTTCAGTAGGCAACTTACTTTCCAACCAAAACCCTCCAAGTTTAGGATCTCAATGAGCGTAGTATCGAGTATCAACCAACTTCAGTCTTCACCAAAGCCGGTTATCTCACTACTTTTCTAAAGGCCAAGATGGGATAACTAGGGTTCTACAAGTTAGTTAGTGTATTGACAACATATGGCAGCCTCATATTATCCTCAACTTGACTTAAGGAACATAAGCACCAACCAAGAAGTCACACTAACTATGGCCACCAGATCAACCATATCGGTATACGCCGTACAGTTTCCTTGGTTTATTGCCATTTACCTAAGGTACACTAGATCCGGGTTAGGATCTTTCACACATAAGAGCCCAACAAGTAAGTATAAAGCAAACAAGGCAAACAATTTTAAAGTGATCTAATTCCTAAGGGACCCCTCTGTAATTTAATTCCCCAGCAGAGTCGCCAGTTCTGTAACACGGTGGGAGAACTGACTTTAGTTATGTTGCGGATAGCAAGAGTCGCCACCGACTTTTATTTTATCCAAAGGAAAGGCATAAAAGAACAGGAAAGACCTTTTAAAAGATTTTTGGGTCCGGGGGGTAGGTTATGTAAAGGGAAGGTGTTAGCACCCTTTACATCCATGGTTATCCATGGGCTCTTAGTTACTTAGCTCACTTTAAAATGTTTTTGAAATGTGAAGTGTGTGAATAAAAATTTTCTTAAGAGTTTCATAATGATCCATGTACGGATGCGTAAAAAACCTTTGTTTTGAAAATTGTTTTAAGATGTGTGAAGTGTTTGAAATGTTTTTGAAAAAGTGAGCAAGTATCTAAGAGGAACCTACCCTAAGTTTAAGTCTTTTCTGTTCTTGAATCCTTTAAATGGTAAGACTATCCCTATTATTAAGGAATAGGTAGTCATTACCTTGGATGTGAGGGACCAGTGAAGGGACATCTGTTTATTTAGGCAATTGTGGGGTGTATAAGCAATTCGAAGGGACTTATCATCTTTATTCGAAAGGGACAAGATCATTATGAAGGCAACATTCGAAGGGACTTGATCTTTTTATCTGTTTAGGGACTAGATGATGTGAAATGAGGGACTTTGCTTTATACACCCTACTTGACCTTTATTTAGGCAACATGAGAGGTAACCCTAGAAAGTGAGATGGCGATCAAAGATCGACTTACGTGTGTGAGTGTACAATTTCAAATATTTATCTTTTAAATTAGTGATCTAAATTAATTTTAAATACAAACATATTTCACTCCCTATTTTACTAACCATAACATAAAATAAATATTAAATACTACTATTACAATATTACATAAAGGAAGCAATTACATAATAATAATTAAATCAAATTAAATAAATAAGCAAAAATAAATAATAATAATATAATTGGGTTAGTAAAAATAATCACAATATAAATGGGGTTAGTAATAATAAAATAAATATCATAATTAATAATATAAACAAAAATATTAGCATATTAATTAAAAGATCAATTTTTATATGAACAGTTATTATTTAAGATTAAGAATAAAAATATAAACAATTATATACTAATTATCGTAAAATTTTAAATTATGTATAAGTTATAGAAATTAGGTTAATTATAAACATATTATAAAATAAATTATACTTACAAAATTTAGTTAACAAGTCTTAATTATTTTTAAACATATATTAAAAATTAGTTACATACAAGAATTATAAACAAATTATAAATTATATGCATATTAAATAATCTTATTATTATATTTACAAAATTAAATTAAGAATTTTAATTATTTTAAGCATATTTATATACAAGATTTAAATTACAAACAAATTATAAAATATGGACATGATTAAGGTTTATAAAATAGAATTAAATTTTAGGTACAAGAAAAATTAGGGTTTGTGAAAAATTATTAGGGTTATGAATTTTAGAAAAATAAAATTAGGGTTTTATAATTTATTTTACAAATAATTAATGAAATTATATACAAATATATATTAATAGAAACATATAATGAAATAAACATATTAATTTAAGTTTTAAGAAAATAATATAATTTTGAAAAGAAAATAAAGTTTTATTAAAAAGAATGATTTAAATATTTTTAGAAATTGTTTTAATTGATTAAAGAATGAAATAGAGAAATAGTAAAATAAATAAAACAAAAAAAACCCAAAAAAAACAGGACCTGGGATTTGAACCCAGGTCCTTTACCTGGACAAGTAGAAGCATAACCACTGGGCCACTGCAGCGCAGCTGATAGCACACTCCTTCCCATTTGTTTTGTTGTTGTCTTGGAAAAAATCATGAAAAACAAAAGAAAACACAAAAGGCCTGGGGGGGATTCGAACCCAGGACCTTTACGCAGCACACAAACACACTTACCATTCCAGCCGGGAGGGCGCAACTGTTAATACAACCAACACAATTCATTATATTTTAAATCTAACAATTAAAATGGAAAAAATACGAAAAACTGTTGCAGCCAGGATTCGAACACAAACCTTAAGGTCATACGCGTGCTTCCCTCACCACTGGGCTAACGCTGCATCTGTGAAATAATTCAACCAACAATTCTAAAAATATTATAATGAAAATTTGAATTTTAAATATGGCGCGCTGGCTTCATCTTCTTCCTTGGGTTTTCGCAGGTTTTCCTGCGAAATTTCATGGGAAATTTCCTGCGATTTTTCATGCGTTCAAACCCTGCCAATTTCATACACTCATCAATATGCAACGATTCATTAAATTGGTTACATGGTTGTGATCCCCAACCTTCATACAATTCAAATATGGTCTTAGAATCAATTTAAATTAAGTGAATCATAGAATCCCAATTTAGAGTTCAAAACCCTAACTATGGTGTTTTCATGATTCGGCCATAATTCTTCACCAAACTGTCCAGAAACCATCTATAGTCAACAACAAACATCAATACATCTTTAAAATTCATTATAAACAAGTAAATACAGTGAATCGAAAAAAAAAATATGAAGAACATGTATGTTTCGGTTTATGCATTATAGAGTGTTTTGGATGCAAATGAGTATTGAGAATGATTCAAAGATGTCCAATAAACATGTCTCAACCTTCAAATCTCTTTGGAATGGCCTCTATGGAAGAATCCGAATTTGAAATGTTGGGTGATTTTTTTGATGTATGAACTTACTCTTTGAGGCAAGGAATCCGTGTCCAATGCATAGGGTTGTGTTGTATACTTATAGTGCAATGGAACTAGGTCAAAAAAATTGATTGTTGTGTGGAAAATTTGATTGAAAAAGATTGAAAAAGATTAAGACTTAAAATTCAAATATTTGTGAATTCAACCTTTCTATTTCAAGCCAATCTTCATAATTCTCATATCAATTTGATCCAAATCACCTTTATGACTTTCTAGAAACAAAATCCCATTTAAATATTTGACTTTTCTATTTTATTTTAATTTAAAATGATTTTAAATGAATAAAATCAAAATAAATAAAATAAAATAATAAAAAAATCTGAATATTTGATGGTTGGGTCGTGCATGAAGTATTGGTATGGATTGGATCATCATATGGCAAGCCCATTTAGAAAAATTTGGTTTTAAACCTCCATTTTCTTCAAAAACCAACCAAAAATTTCCCAACTTTGCAAGGGCACAAATCCTTCAATTTTAATGATATGAGGGTGTTCTTGGACATTTTGGAAAGCTTGAAGAGTCCTCTAACCAACCCCACTGGTTTCATGTCCATATCATTTACCATTCTCAAGTTATGCCCTTTTGAAGTTGTTGACTTTTTGTTGACTTTCAAAAGGACCTATAATGTCTTAGCTCATACCTTCCAAATGAAGCATTTTTGGGATTGGCTTGTGAGACAAAAAGTTGTAGAGAATTCAATTTCCTTAAAAATGAGCTTTGGATGGAAAATTGGTGATGAAGCATGTGAAAGTTATGGCTGGTCAAAGTTCAGTTGACTTTTCCTGAGGAAACCCTAATTTAGAAACCTTTGATTCTTGATGATCTGAGATCTCCTTGATGAATCATGATCAACCCTTGATCAAATGATGAATTTTACTTCATATACTTGATGTTGGCAAAAAATCATGAAGTTTGACTTTGGTTTGACCACAGTTGACCTCAGTTTGACTTTTTAACTGCTTTGACTGATTTTGACTTATCTGATCGTCTGACTGAGCAAACCTTTGGGAAAAGTCTTGAAACTTGTCATGGGGATTCTTAAACACATATAAGATGTTATGAAGCTCACTTGAAGTCTTGGAAGTCCATTTAGCCTGATTAAAGTCAAAACCCTAGTTTTGGATGCACTGCTTAGGAGGATGCATTGTCTGAGGGAATTGTTAAATCTTCTGACTATTTATGAACTTTGTGAACCTTGTGAACCATCATAAGATGTCTTGTGAACCTTGTGAACCTCATGGGAGGTCTTGTGAGTCTTGTGAACCTTGTGAACCTCATAAAGTGTCTTGTAAACTTCATGAACCTCATGAAAGGTCTTGTGAACCTTGTGAACCTCATAAAGTGTCTTGTAAACTTCATGAACCTCATGAAAGGTCTTGTGAACCTTGTGAACCTTCTTAGCACACAAAGTCTTGTATTGTGAGGGCAAATTTTGGGGTGCAACACAAAGTATCTTAAAATTCGGTCGCAAATTGTTGAAAGTCCACCCGCAGCGTGGAAAGTCGTTATTCATCCGATAATACATCACTAAGGCATTGGTTCAGCCTATCAAGGTCCACCCGCAGCGTGGCAAGTCAGTAGCCGTCTGACATCACCCAAAAGGCATCCCTTGTTTACTATTTCTTCCCATCATAGTTATATCCAAGCAGAGTTCATTTGGTTGAGTTAATTTCCCTGTTCTTCTGCCAGAGAGTGCAAATTTTCTGGTTGCTTCTAGTATCTAATCCTTGCATACCTTAAAATGTTTGAAAGCCACTACTATCGCCCATTCAGGTCTATAGCGATTGAATAGGGGCAGTTATAGCACCCCAAAATTTGCCCTCCTATTTTATTACCACTACCGGATTTTTAGGTTTCGCCACCATTTGCGTTTGCCAACTAGGTCATATAACAATCATACGTTCATTTTCATAAGCATTCTGCTGCAATCAAAGGCTTGGAGAATCAGGGTTTTATCTCTTGGGCAGATGTGGTTCGTTGAAAAATACAAAGATCAACAATTATGGCTTGTCTCTTGTGCATATGTTTATCCTCGAGGTTGGGCTATTATACTAGTCAAAGGTATTATTATTCTTCGATACTTACCATCAATGTTTGATTAAGTTTTATTCCCCCGATCATTTGGCCATCAAGAGTTTTCCTTATGAAGTATGGCATTAGTGCATTTTGCCACTCAATGGATTCTATCGTTGTCAAAAGCAAAAATTACTAAAATAAGTATTGGCGCATACATTCTCAACCTAGCATTTCATCAACTGAGAATCGTTGGGTATCAAGGTTTCATTGTGTGTCTCCATCCTTGTTATGTTCAAGGGTTCGAAACAGTAACATGGGTGATCAAGGCCATTGGCAATGTCTGGTTCGATATGGATTAGAAGGTCGCGTTGAAGATAGGGCTCTTGAGGAGATTAACTTGGGTTTATGGATTCAAGTGAATTTAAAAATGTTCATACGTTTTGTTTGAGTTCAAAGCAAATAATGTTTAACCATTTTTACATCCGTTTTTAAGCCCATTAAGCCCATTTCTTTTCCAAGAGAATCAACCTTGTTCTTTAATCTATTTTTGTTTCTTTATCCAAATTCCAAATATCAATCTTAAATTATTTAGTCCAATTGTCCATACCAATAGTCATTCTAAACTAATTTGGTCCCATGATAATAACATCTTTGCTTTTATTAGTAGACCATTCATTTTTTTCAGGCAATTTTTATCCGTGTCCAGAAGCCCCTCATCATTTTTTGTCATAATACAAGCTTATTGTCCTTAATTGGCTTACTACCATTGAGAAATAAATAATATCCAAACAATGGAAGGGGTACAGTTACAGAAAAAAGTAAAGGAGAATGAATATTTGAGGCAACTAAAGTTTTTCATGAATGTTAGAAATAAAATCAACCAGAAGTATGGATGGCTAGCAAATTTTCTTCAAAAGTGCATTACAAGAGAGTCCAAGGAAAATTACATAAAAAATGGGGTTGACCTACAATAGACTTCTGGTCAACCGTTGATTTTTGGTCAAAAAGTCAACCCCCCATTTATTCCAAGCCTAATTCCTCTTCAACTTCACTTTGATCGCCGTTTTTCCGTCTTCTCAAGCTGTCAAATAATCCATGCTATGTCGCGTTTCTTCATGCTTCTTCATGCTGCAAAGATGGTGCCTCTATGCTAATGTTCATCCATGTTTTTCCCGGATGGTGTCATCAACAGCCGTGCAACAAGCAATCTCATACACAAATTAATCATTATCATTGACCTAAAGCATAAGCCATTCTCATCAATCTCCTTTCAAATAACAAAAGAATGGTATGTACATAAGACTTTGAAATGCAATATTCAGAACAGAAAAACAGATTACACAAATTCGCCATTATTTCGTAAGGGCACATCAGCAAAGAAAATAGAAGAAGAAGCTGAGAAGAAATAAACTACAACTAACTTAACAGAATTTTCAACAAACTTAAACTAACTTTAACCAATTCATAACAGAAATCCTAACTGAATATCAAACAGAAAGGTAACCGATTTTTACCTGATAAATCACCATCTATCTTCTATAATGTCAGAATTTTTTTGCAGTTGGAGTCTCCTCGATTTTTTGATTCTTCTTCCTCGAATTCATCATTCTTTTTCATCCTTCTTCTTCAATCCCTCTTTCACTCTTCAACCATTTTTTCCTCTCGAATCTTTTCATCCTCATCTCTCTCTATTTCTTCCGCTGATTCCTTCACTCTCTTCACCATTCCACCATCCCCTTGATTCTTCCATCATTGATTCCACCTTTATCACATCAATCTTCATCACCTGTTGTTCACCAATCTTCAAGCATCCCCCACCATTCCTCATTCATATTCTTCTTCACCTCTCTCCATTCATCTTCAGAATCACATATCTCCCTCTCTTGATCCATCTCCAACCACTTCACCAAACAAACATCTTCAATCCATTATCTCAATCCCCTACAACTTTCCTCTTCAACTCCAATTCGGAATCGTTGCTCTTCATCAATTGCAGAATGTAAAGCACAACCACATGATTCGAGAACCTTCATCCATGGAAGCGCAAGACTGTGAAAGCTATGAGAAGAGCAATAACAACGGATTTTAGAGCAAATCGGAGAAGAATATTGAAAGAAAGGAAGAAGTAAGAGGCGATACCTGTGAAGTCGCCAACAACATCGAGTCTTCGTCGATTTCAGGAAACTCAATCATTGAGATTCGTATACCTTTTTGATCGCTGTCGCTAACCTCCGGAAAGAATTCTCTTCCGTGATTCATGGATTAATCAATCCCCTTCGAATCATCTTCACAAGCCTACAAAAATTCAAGAAAACAACGGTTACGCTTGGACGACGACACAAGGTTCAAGAATCGATATTCAAGACGAGAGAGAGTGAAGCAGTGGAAGCTCACCGTCGCCGGAGATTGAGAACGCGATTGCTCCGAGTAGGTACAGATTTATCCCTTCCACGTGCTCTTAGCCACTATTCGTGATCTCCATGCTTCTTTCTAGCATTCCCCCTTTCTAATTGATAGTTTCGGTGAGGTGAACCGATTTAGGGATTTTTTAGGGTTTTTGGATTGTTTGTTGTTTTTGACGAGAAATCTAAATCCATTTCTGAGCTTAGTAGCCTGGGAGGGATAAGTAGTGGGTTTATGGTGAGTGCGGCCGAAGAGAGAAGCCGGTGGTGGCGGCGTTAGGGTTTTTAGAGAAGATGAGTGTTGAGGGAGGGAGACGGAGTTTATGAGAGAGAGAGATCCTTTTGTTATAAACTGATGCTTTTGATTTGGATTAATTAAAATTAATTTTGTTTAATTATATTAAAAGCTCATAAATAAGGACTAATGCGTGTTTTGGAAGATTAAAAATTTTAAAATGCAATTAAAACTCATAAAAATCTAAATGATTCTTACGGTTACCATTAACTAGAAGATAGGATCTTTGTGCAAACGGTCCACACCGGCGGTGACACTTGTCACCGTCCGGTAGGCTTCCCCAGGAGGATCATAGGCATGCCATACACCTTAATTATCATGATCCCTAGCTCCTTCAGCCACACGATGTTCATACCTGTTCAAATTCTTAGATCATGCGGCTCAGATGAAGTCAAAAGATATTTGACTGCATCCCCATAGTAGACCCTCAGGCCACCTACGTTTTGGGCCCACGCAAAATGCTATCCACACCCTCTTTTGCAAGCCTAATGTCATTTTAACTATCAATTATTACTCTTCTCACCCCCCTGTCTTCTTTGGTTTTATTTTAATTTTTGTTTTGACACCATTTCAGATTAATTCACAAAAAATATAAAAATACTTAATAAAATACTCCAAAAATTATGATAGGATATTAATTCAATTTAGAACTTTTCCCAATTTTTACTTTCTGGATTTTGTATGTTTTCAATTTAATTTCAGTTTTTCATTTAATTGATTTTAGATTGAATCCTTTCATGGACACATAAATTTGTACATTTTATTTCTACCACTTCCTGTAACATTTTTGGTCCATTATTTTTTCTATGATTAGAGAACAAATAATAGTACCTAGAATATATTTGGTATATTTTTTAGGACATTTTATCCACTGTTTTGGTAGTGTGATTTGTGTAAATTTAGGATTGAACCTTGGGTAGATTTAGGTGACCATTTGACATAGTTAGACTTTGAATTTTTAGGAGATTTTTTAACACAATGTTATAATCAGGTTTGAGACCCTAGGGAATTAATTTCACATTTTTTCCATGACTTTTGATATTTTTGTCATTTTACTTCATTTCCATCATATTATGCATATTCATGTTCATTTCACTTACTAACAATTTACTTTTTGTGCAAGGTATTTTCCGAGGATTTGCGTATGGACTTGGATTATGTTTTATCATGCCTCGATTATATTTTTTGTACTTTGTGATGTAATACTTGTATAGTTTCTATAATTAGGATAGAAAAGATAAAAAAAAATCGATAGAAAACCAAAATCTCAAAAAGCAAAATAAGATACTCGATCCAACGTCGAGTAAATTTTCAAATAATAAATAAAGTTGCATGTGACTTTAGGATCCCTAGATTACCATTGTTCCACTCCATTACAACCTAAAGCAAGCCTTGTATGTTGCACACCATAAGTCGTGCGTCTCAGCACCACGCAATCGACCCACCTGATCCATCGTTTCATCCCATTTACGTTTCATACACGTTTTTACCCACCATGACTTAGGAGGACCATATTGTTCACTATTACTATTTGTACTTGTATCTCTAGTTTAATATCTCTTAGGTAGATTTAATCTTTCAAACCTCACCAACCATAGGTCATCTTCAAACTCAACTAACTTAGGGTAAGGTCTAGTTTCCCCTTAGAGTTTTTCCTTTCATAACTTGAGTCTCAATTCTCATCTTAAAAGAAAATCAAAAACACTTAATAAATGAAAATGTGTACAATGCGTCACAAGCCTTAAGCTATACGGGAAATGATTAGTGGAGGTCTCGTCCACTCTTCTAGGATGTTTTACAACCGTTCCATTGGGGGCGATCTTGGAAAGTATTCGCTCCTGTGTCATAGTCTTTAGTGTTGTACATACAATAAACACAAATTTAAAACACTTCTTCTAAAAGACAACAAACCAAGACAACACGTCTTCTCTTCTCATCTTATATTCTTTGCGGACGAACATGACTTGTCTCGACAGTTCAAACAACAATACGGTAAACACCCTCAAGTCAGAGCCGGTAACACCTGAGCTAGAGCTATGACAACGTCATCCTAAAAATCACAAACAAGTGTCAGCCTTAGTTAGACAAACTATGACGATCTGATCCTCATTTATCCTGATGAGGTACATAGGCAGTGGGGTAGGGCCCATTCGAGCACAATCATTATTTTCCCTACATTTCCCCCCCTTTATTTCCATTTTTCGATTCCATTTCTTTTCTCATTTCATTTCCATTCCAGATAGCCATTCTTTCATTCGAACAACATCGTATTTCTCACCCTTTGAAACAAACTTATAAGCGTGGATCCCGTCGGGTACGGTGGACGGATTGGGGTGCTAATACCTTCCTGATTCGTAATCGACTTCCGAACCCAGATCTTTGGTTCGCAAGGCCTCGTCCTTTTCCTTATTCCTTAGGTTTGTGCAACATTACCTTTCCTATTCCTTCGGGATAAAAATGTCTGGCTGGCGACTCTAACTTTTCCGCGCCACTTTCGCGTTTGTACTAGGATGAAAATCCCGGGAGCGACATTAGACAAAAATTTTCCTGTGGTGTGACGTGCTTTCTTAAATTCCTCAAGAAGAAACTCCATCGATCATTTGTCTAACCTTCAACTAATGCAAAAGCTATAGGGAAAATGTTATCGTTCCCATTCTATGCAACAACCATCAACAAAGTACCTCTATACTTTCCATACAACCATGTTTCGTCGACCTACACAATCGGCTTGCAATAGGCGAATCCACAGATACACGGTTGAAATGCCAAAACAACCGATGGAATTTCCTCCTATCACCTAATTAGGTTCCGTCGTTTGTAAAAATAGGCAGTGTGTAATACCTCAAAATTTTCACTCTCATTTCCCCAACTTTTTGCATAGCATTTAGCATACATAAATTCATAAAATAACCAAAAACATTGCATCATAACCATCACAGCAGGGGCATAGGTTTATGATCAGTGAACAAAGCAACTGAAGGCTATACAAACGCAATCAAAGGGCCACAAAGCTTCTCAACCTTGTGCAAATGGTCCACAACATCCCACAAGTATTCACTTGAAGCCACAAGTCCTATACAGAGGTGCTTTGATCAAGGGAGGCAAGCAGTGCAACATTTCCCAGCAAAAAGGAGTCAGATGAGGGTTTCTAATGAACTGGGCTTATCAAAGAGACTTTGGTCTAAGCATGGTTTCATGGTTCTCTACATGATGTCAAGTACCTATGGTTCAAATTTCACCATTGGACTCATTTTGGAAGGCCCTCAATTGTTCAGTTAATTGAAAATCAGAAAATTGGAGAAAAGTCAACCAGGATGAGTAAAAAGTCAACTCTTTACTTCTTGAGGTCAAGGAGATGAAATCTTGGTCATAAGGGACTTGTGGATGAAGTTTGAGCAAGAAAGAGTGAAAAAATCAAGGAAAAAACAGTTTTTGGGGGCCATGTATCGATACATACGAGTTTTGTATCGATACATGTGTGCTGGCTATGTATTGATACATAAGCTGGATGTATTGATACATAAACAGGATGTATCGATGCATCCGTGTTATGTATCGATACATAACAGTTAAAAAACTGTTATGTATCGATACATCCGTGTTATGTATCGATACATAATGTGTTTTTTCCTGAATTTAGCCTTCTCTTCAGTATGTATCGATGCATAACCTTATGTATCGATACATGATGCTGTTTTTTTGCCATTTTGCTGCTGTTTTTAATGCAAAACAAGGGGGAATGCTATGCTATCTTTGGGGTTGAACTGGGAAATGATTGGTACATATTCTATAGCTCATTTAGCTTCACTTTGGCCTCAATTCAAGCTTCACCATTGCTGCTACATCAAAGTGGTCTTCACCACAAATGTTCATGAGCTAGTGTACACTAGATTCATTGGTTTCAAGCTGAATTTTGCCATTGATCTTTGCTACATCAGCAAGTTATCATTGAATGTATGCAGGTCCATTCTAATTATTGTGCATTCCATAATCAAGATAGCAAACTCAAGATGCAGTCCTTGAATAACTAAGCTTGTGTTTCACTTCACTAATCTCCATCATAAGCTTCATGGTGTTTGATGCATTGGATTGATCCCAACTAAAGAAAGTTCTAGAAGAGCCAGCTCACCATCTTCTACCACATTCTAGAGTTTTCTACAACCTTCCAAGGAGTTCTAGAATTCTCTAGAATCCCAACTAACTCCTAACCTAAGCTACCTCTAAGCCCAAACCTCATGCCAAACCAATGCATTATATAAACCCATCTCCTCCCAAAGCTAAGGGGTAATCACCACAAATCACTCTCTCCCTCATTCTTCACTCAATCACCATTTTCACCATAGCTTTTCAACAAAAGTTCTTCAAGTTTCACATTGAAACTTGAAGGTCTTAAAGCTTAGCCTCCATCCTCCATTGAATTGAGCATTGTGGAATAAGAAGCTACTGGTTTCTTGGTGGAGATTGCGACTTATCGGAAGTGATTAATCGAGAAGCGTCAAGGCCGGATCACATTTATTTTGCATTCGCGGATTCTCCGGTTTTCTTCTCCATTCGCACTCCGATTCATTGCAACAATTACCGAAACACTCCTCCATTTCGTAGGTTGGTGATTTAACCATTATGCCTTAATTTATCCTCTTCATCTCGCCTTAACGGCATTCTTCGCATGATTTTCGATTATGTTTGCGTTGTACCGTTCATTTTCGTTTTCGTTGCTTTCTTGCTTGCAATTTGCATTTGGATTATTAGGAATTAGATTTGTAGTCTAATCTAGGTCCTTGTAGGTGTAAAGAATCCCTTGTAAATAGGAAAAACGGTTCTCGTCGTAGGAATTTAGATTTTAGCTTATTTGATAGCTTAGTCTTAATTCTTCATGCCTATCATCCCCCATACATGTTTAGGTACTGATTTTAGGGAAATTTCTAGGTTAGTTTCGATATCCCATTTCGAGTCGATTCGACACGATTCCTTCCATTTCGCATGTTATGTATGTTTGTGTCCATTAATGCATAATTTGAATTATTGCATGTTCTTGCCATACCCATACATTCTTTAGCATATATAGGATCATATTGCATTCCAATTTTCACGTTATTCGCATGTATCGTTAATGCATTCGCATCCTTGCATCATACACCAAATGTTGCATATTCACAAGCATGTTTATGCATAAGCACAATGTGTTGCATTTTTTTGCATTTTTATTGCATTTTTGATCACATTCTTCCATCAATCAAGTTCTGGTTTTTGCATTACGCTTAACACTTTCACTGTCCCATCATTTTGCATATTCATGATCAATGTTCATCATATTCATGTGCCATGTTCATGTTTTGCATACTTGTTGCATAATAATTCATATGATGCATTCTTGCATACTCCATTAAGAATAATAATGTTCATCTAAATCATGTGCTTGATCCATGTTCATTATTGCATAATCATGATTGATTGGTGTACTTTGCATTGAATTTGCGCATTACAAGTGAAAAACATCAAATCTGGATTTTGCATTTCATAGCTGTTTTTGCATATAGGTGCTGTAAAATACATGCTGTTTGTTGTAAATTCATGTTGTTTGTGACTTTTAACACCCGTTTTTGCATACAAATAGGTGCTGTAAAAAGCTGTTGCATTGCATAGTGTATTTCATAGCTGTTTGTGCATTAAGTGTTGTAAATAAGTTGCTGAATTTTGCATTGCATTAGTTTTAGGTCCTTCAAACTATAGATTGAGTCTAGTTTAGGTCCTAGTTCCCTTAGGAATTAATTAGGTAATTTTGTTTGCCTTATTTTTATCATGTTTACCATGCTAACCTTTGTTTTGTAGGGAGGGCAAGGTATGTCTAAAAACCCTATCCTCTTTGGTATTTCTAATGCATTTAATTTGCACCATTTTGCCTTACATAATGTTTGTGCTTGTTAGGTTTTCCCCTTTTGGAACCAACTTAACTTCATTAGGAAGTAAGTTGTGTTCTTCTTCCTTTTCTCTTCCTCTTTCCTCTCCTCCTTAGGATTAGAAACCTCACTAACCTTTAGGATCTCCCATGTAAATAAATCAATAAAAATTAGGGTTGTGTCTTAGTTCCCATTAGATTTTCCCTTTTCCAATTTGATTCATTCTTTCTCATCTCATGAAGAAAAGCAAAAAAACATTAAATGAAAAACCGAACATTCTTGTACGACACGAGACTTTGTTGCAGAGTGTTTATACACGTCCTGTTTCGGAGCGAGGGATAAATACTTACCGCGATGGATAAGTCTTAGTACAAGACAGTTCACAAATAAATTCAAAATACTTCTCTTAAAAGACAAAAACAAATAACAAGCGACTATCCTGCGGGAACTTCTCTTCTCATCTCATTCACTTATAACGCGAACTCGCGACGACTTGTCTCGCATGCAAGACGGTAAACGCACTCGTACCAGACGAGCCTGCAACACCTGAGCATAACATACGCAGTTCCAGCATAAAAAACACAAACAAATAGTTCCCGCCTTAGTTAGGCGAACTACGTCGACTCTGATCCTCATTATCCCGATGAGGTACGTAGGCAGCGGGGTAGGGCCCGTTCGAGCACATTCTTTATTTTCCCTACGTTTTCCCTTTTCTTTCCTTTTTCTTATTTCAGTTCCTTTCTCATTTAGTTTCCATTCCAGTCATCAATTTTATTCAGCACTATATTATTTCTCACCCTTTGAAACAAACAAGCAAGCGTGGATCCCGTCGGGTACGGCGGACGATTTAGGGTGCTAATACCTTTCCAAGTCGTAACCGACTCCCGAACCCAGATCTTTGGTTCGCAGGACCTTGTCCTTTCCTTCTTCCCCAGGTTTGTGCAACATTACCTTTCCCATTCATTCGGGATAAAAATGTCTGGCTGGCGACTCTACCTTTTCCGCGCCACTTTCGCGTTTGTACTAGGATGAAAATCCCGGGAGCGACAGCTGGCGACTCTGCTGGGGATCGAACCTGATTCTTCCGGTTTCCCTTGTAGAGTCAATCCTAGCGCCTGTTTGGTTTTGTTTCTTTGGGTGTTTATATGCTTGTTGCCGTGTGCTTTAGTTTAGCTTTATTGTTTTCATTTACGGTTTTACTTTACAGCTTTACTTTACCACATTTATTTACCGCTTTCAGTATTTATTTTCCATGCATCATATTATACTGGACTGTCTGGCTGTGCTGGTTTTCATTTTTTCTGTGGGATGGGGTTACTGTGAGATGAGCTCGTAACCGGGGCTCGAGTGCACCCTAGAACTTAGAGCGGCTCCACTTTGGCTTCATGGCATCTTGCTATGTTGGTAGTAGTGAGTTCCACACCTTGACTTGCGACCTTCTCGGGAATGTATTGATACCAGAATCTTTTTGGGTTAATGCGCTACCTTGATAGTTATGTGCAGTCAGGGGACCGATCATTGAGAACCTTTGTGGAAACATCCCTCTCCAGTGATGACAGTGGCAGACCACATTTGTTGGCAAACCAACTCGTATCCGAGGGCCCACTGGGAACTCGCATAGGATGGCCTGGTTCTCTCATAGGAATCCAGTCAAAGCAAACTGTTTGTATGACGATAGTATTGTACCCTTCGGGATGAATGTACTATTGTTTCTCGATTCAGTGCTTGAAGCTGAGGACTTATGATGGATGCTTGTTTTTTCCGGATTCAGCTGAGACCTCCCTGAGTAGTACATAATGCCCAACCGATTCCCTGATTTGGTCATGAGCCATTTCTCGGAAATGGTGAATGTATTATTGCTATTCGGCCTCGAGAGTCCGTGATGTTTGACCCGAGTAGCATACTTGTGAGATTGGGAGGGGTTTACAGGTTTGCAGGAACCCTAAACTTCAACATACCTTCATATGCCAATATGCTCCAGTGATATGATCTTGTTCTATTAATTATGGATTCTGAAGTCATGAACTCCTGATCAGAGATACTTGTGATGATATTGTGGCCTTGCACAGACACTTGATTACCTGATTCACTACACAGACACGTCACTGATCACATGCCTTGCCTTGCATAACATCATGGCATCATTAATCATTTTGTGTTCTTTTTATTCTCAGGGTTCATTACCTCCTAGGTCCTGGTCATATTTGTTGTTTCAGCATGGAGATTCTGAGGAAGAGAAATGTTCATTATACTTTCCCATAACCGGAGACAGAGAGCGTTCAGGGTTTGATTAGCTTGATGGGTGATAGAGTCCTTGATAATTTCAGGAAAGAGTTTGGCAAGATACTGGATTATGTGAGCAAGCCCACAGTCGACCAAAGGGATAACTTGCATTCTTTGTTGCAGTTCTATGATCCACAGCTGAGGGTTTTTGTTTTCCCTGATTACATCATGGCACCTACATTAGAGGAGGTTTCTAGTATGCTGAATGTTCCTATTAAGGAGGGTATGCCTTATTATGTTTCAGAGAGAATCCCTTCTCATGAGGATATCATTGTTGCCTGTCAATTGAGTATGCTCAGACTTAAGATGGGATTAGAGGATGCCCAAAGTAAAGGGATCCCTTTGGATTTTCTTATCGCGGAGGCACATGTCATGGCATTGGGAAATAAGTGGGCAGACTTCAAGGCATTGCTAGCCATGATAGTATATGGAACCAGTTTATTTCCAGGAGAGAAAAGGCTAATTAGCATGGAGGACATCACCATCTTTGTCAAAAGAAATCCTGTACCTACATTGCTAGCTGACTTCTACTATGGAGTTCACCACAAAAATGAAAAGAGGAAGGGACATGTAAACTGTTGTGCTCCCATATTTGTTGATTGGTTTGTAAGGCAACTCCCTAAATCAGGACTCTTTCAGGATTTGAAACAATCTTGGAAGTGGTCCAAAAGATTAATGGGCTTAACCTCAGCTGACATTGCTTGGGGATGCAACAGAGATCTGGTGGGCAAAGAAATGTTGGTCAGTTGTGGTAGCTTTCCAAATGTGCCTTTGATGGGAAGGAAAGGTGGGATCAGCTACAATCCTATCTTGCCCAGGAAACAGTTTGGCTATCCTTTAAGAGATGTACCTTTGATTAACGATACAAATGAGTCTTTATACTTTCCAGCAGAAGGAAATTCCAAGATGAGCATACTAGCATCCCAAGCTTGGGAAGTTAGGGTGATGAAAGGAAAGAAAGACTTTGGAAGAGTGGATCCTAACACTTATGATCCTTTTGCCAGCTGGTTGGAGGATCGTGTGAAGACCCATCTTCTACCATTTTCTAGAGAGACACCTCTCTACCCTAAAGAGGTAGCACCCAGGACTTCGGTACCTTTGGAAGATTATCAGAAGTTGGAAGCTTTGGTCAAGCAGCTTAGGGTTGAGAATCAAGAGGCTCATAATTCTTGTCAGAAATTGATGATTCAGAACCGTCAGTTAGAGGATAGAGCTGTACAAGCCGAGGAAGCAGTTAGTCTCAAGCAGAAGGACTTCGAAGAGAGAGAGCTTTACTTCAGGAAAAAGGGGTTAGCTGAGACTCACAAGATGGCCCAGCGTCGAAGAGAGAAGAAAGATCTGAATGAAGCCAATGAAGCTGTTACCTTATGGCAAGAAAAATGGGCAGACAATTTTAAGAAGCAAAAGGAGTTAGATGTCAAGCATGAGCTGGAAATTAAGAGTCTTTAGGATTCTTTGGATGGACAGAAAGAACTCCTTCGGAAGGCTTATCATCAAGAGAAGGGTCGTCTCCAACGTTTAGCAGAAAGTCAACAAGCGCTAAAGGAAGCTCAAAAGGAAATAGAAGACTTGAAGTTGAAAGTTGATGTGAAGAGGTCAAAGGTCGAGCCAGGTCCAAGCAAAGAGAATGAGACAACGTTCCTGCAGCAGATTGAGGAGTTACATGCTTCTTTTGATACGAGGGACCTCCTCATCTAGAGACTCATCCAGGAGCCTAATCATCCAGATATCGTTCAGTTGTTCCAGAATGTCAAGCGTCTTAGCTGGAGGCTGCCAGACTTAGAGTTCCCTAGGGTTTAATTTCATGTTATTGTACTTGGATTACCCACAGGCTTGTTGTGGGATTCCTTTTATTTGATGTACTTTTGTTGTTCTTGTGATTGGAACCCTTCGGGGACTTTGTTATTTCAAACTCTAGTTTATGTGATTGAATTGTTTTGAATCTCTTGTTCGTTATTTGTTGCACCGACACGGGATAATGAGCACCAATTCTCCACGGCCATCATTATAGTTGAATATTGCTTGGGTTTTCTTCCCAATTCTTATTTTCTCCTAATGCCAGGACCGGAAACAGGGAAAGACTTGGGAATAAAAGGAACACATTGCATTGCATACGCATCATTCGCATTTTGTCTTTGTCTTTGCAGGTTTTTCTATGGGATGCTTAATTTATCTGTGTTTCAGGCAAAGATTGCGAGAGCTGCCAAGACCCGGTATCTCCGACAAGATATCCCGCATCGCTACGCGACTCGCAGCAATCAGAGGACAGTCATGGATGCTATGCAAACAGAGCTTAATGAGGTTCGTACCAAGATGGCAGAGTTCATGACCCTGATGCAAGGGATGGCTTAGGGACAACAAGAGTTGAGGAATGCAATTCAAGGGCTCAACCCTCCTAATACTAATACTCCTGCGACCACTTCTGACGGGCTAGGGGCTCCTCCCAACACCAGCAACGGCCCAGGTGGACCTCATATTCCAGATCCAGCTATGGCAACTTTCGTTCCAGTGCACGACAGGCAGGAGGATCAATTCCAGTATTTCAACAATGACATGGGATTCGGTGGAGAAGGAAATCTTAATGACTTTTTGGTGCTTGCCGAGAAAGTCAAAGCCCTCGAGTGTAGAGACACTTTGGGGATTGATGTGTCCGACATGGGTCTAGTCCCTGGGGTGGTCATTCCTCACAAATTCAGGCCACCAGCTTTCGACAAGTACAATGGTAGCTCCTTTCCAAAGACTCACTTGCAGGCTTTCTATCGGAAGATCGTTGCCCATACTCGGGATGAAAAACTCTGGATGTACTACTTCCAGGATAGTCTCTCCGGAGGGTCCTTGAAGTGGTATATGAAGCTAGAGAGGAGTTCTGTAAGAAGCTGGAAGGAATTGGGAGAAGCCTTCCTCAGGCAGTATCAGTATAACATCGACATGGTGCCTAGTCGCACCCAACTTCAGAGCTTGACTCAGAAGAGCTCGGAGAGTTTCAAAGATTACGCACAAAGGTGGCGTGAAGTAGCCGCTCGAGTGCAACCACCTTTGTTGGAGAGAGAGATGGTTGACCTTTTCCTGGATACCCTCCCTGGGCATTTCATGGAAAGGCTAGCTGGTTGTTCTTCAAGTGGATTTTCGGATATCATCTTGACTGGTGAGAGGATAGAAAGTTGGCTTAAGCAGGGGAAAATTCAGAATAGAGGTGCTTCAAGTTCTGGTATTAAGAAGCCCTTTGTGAAAAGAAGAGAAGGGGAGACTGGTGCAATGTATGCGCAGAGGGGAATGATCAACAAAGGGTTTTATCAGCAAGTGGCCCCTGTCACTATCTCAACTCCACCTGTTCAACAGCAGGTCCAACCACCACAGCCGCAACGCTCGCAAGGGTATCAACAAAGAGCTCCTCGTTCATATTACCCTCAAAGACTGAAGGATAGACATTTCGAAGCTCCACCGATGTCCTACTCACAGCTTTTGAAGAATCTTCTACAGCTTCAGATGATTCAACTCCGAACTCTACAACCTCCGAAGCCAGGCCAGATCCCCGAGGGTTATGATTTAAATGCCAGATGTGAATTTCATTCCGGAGCTCCCGGACATACCACAGAGAACTGTAAAGCATTGAAACATGTTGTTCAAGACCTACTAGATACTAAAGCAATTAACTTTTCTCCTTCTCCTAATGTGCTTCAGAATCCCATGCCTACTCACAGAGGTACGGTTGGGGAAATTGATGAAGGGGAGAGCCTGAATTTGGTGTGTGATGTTAATGACTTGCAGACTTCGTTGATTGTTGTTAAGGGTTGTTTGTTAAAGAAAGGTATCTTCCTTGGATGCGAAGAAGATTGTTCGGAATGTGCTGAAGGTACAAATGGTTGTAAGCAGTTGAAAGTCGGAATCCAAAGCATGATTGATGAGGGAATGTTGCAGTTTGACAATGTGATACATTCAGCAAGAGCAGTGACCTATCTCAACAGTAACTATCTTCTATGATCCATCTCAAGTTCCTTCACGGGCCAGAGTGGCATCGATAACCATCACCACTACTGGACCAGTAATGTACCAAAGTGACAGAGTTGTTCCTTGGAATTATGGTGGTGAAGTATACTGCAACGGCCAGAAGCAAGAGTTGGCCACGACTAGTATAACCCCAGCTCAAGTAGAAAACGTTGGAGTAGGGGGCTTTACTAGAAGTGGAAGGTTGTTTGCACCGAAAACACTGAGAAACAATGTGATACCACCCAGAGACACTGCAGAAGCCCAGGCTAGAGCAAGAGGGAAACAACCAGTAGTTGTCAATGATCCTACACCATCAACTGATCCAGACCTCACCTTTGATAAAGAAGCTGAAGAATTCCTGAGGATCATCAAAAAAAGTGACTAAAAGATTGTGGACCATCTGCAGCAGACGCCGTCGAAGATTTCCATCTTGTCCTTGCTCATGTGTTCTGACTCTCACAGGAAGGCTCTCCTGAATATTCTGAATAAGGCATACGTGCCTCAGGATATTTCTGTAAATCAGTTAGAAGCGGTGGTGTCCAATGTCAACGCCAGTCATGGACTGAGTTTCACAGACTTGGATCTGACTTCTGATGGGCGTGCTCATAATCGGGCATTGCATATCTCTCTAGAATGTAAAGGTGCAGTGCTCTCCCACGTGTTGGTAGATACTGGATCATCTTTGAACGTCTTACCTAAGAAAGCACTGATGAAGTTGGACTATGATGGAGTGGTTCTAAAGCCCAGTGACCTAGTAGTTCGAGCATTTGATGGGTCGAGGAGATCGGTGTTCGGAGAGGTGGAATTACCCATTAAAGTAGGTCCACAGATCTTCAATACCACGTTTTACGTAATGGATATACAGCCTGCATATAATTGTTTACTCGGAAGACCTTGGATACATTCAGCAAGAGCAGTATCGTCTACACTCCATCAGAAGCTAAAGTTTGTCTGGGAGGGTCAAATTGTGACTGTCAGTGGGGAAGAAGATATCTCTGTTAGTCATCTGGCTTCATTCAAATACGTGGAGATGGATGGCGAAATAGTTGAGACCCCATGTCAGGCTTTTGAGCCCTTGAAGTCTGAGCAAGCATCCGCAGTGGCAACTTCTCCTGAAGTACCGAAGAAGGGGGTTTCCATAGCCTCTTATAAGCAAGCGCTTGAATTGGTAGAGTCTGGGGTACGAGAAGGCTAGGGAAGTCCAGTAGAAGTGCCAGAGAAGAAAGACATGTTCGGAATTGGCTATCATCCTGGGAAGTCATCGTCTGGACCAAGTGCTAAAGGTTGGCAGAGCCCGGTCACTTTCACGAGTGCGGGAGTGGTAGACTATGGAAACATCAGTGTTGTGCAGGATGCGCAGTCGATAGTGACTGTGACCTAGATGAATGGAACAGGCCTGCCGCTCCAGGAACTCAGCTTAGCAATTGGACATCAGAAAGACTTATTTCAGTCACCTCTTTCGAAGAGTAATAATTTTTTGTTTCTGTTTTTCCTGTATTAAAGCATTATGTCTTGCCCGGGGCATAGTAGCTCGTTTTAAGGGTTCATTTGTTCATTAACACAATCATAAATAAAACTGGCGTTTCACATTCATTCATGTTGTTCTCTGTCCTTCATTTTTTACTTTTGTTTTTCAAAAAGAAAGAAAAGTTTTAAAATGGCAATGTTTCTCATTTTTCTCAAGTTGTTGCTAAAGCCTTGCCTGAATCACCACTCATGCAGGTGCTCGTCACTGGATCTTATCAATAACGACCCTGTTATGGCTGAGTATGACTTCGCCAATCCAATTTATCAAGCCGATGAGGAAGGTGAAGAGGATTGCGATCTACCTGAAGAATTGGCCAGACTGCTTAAACAGGAGGAGAAGATGATTCAGCTGCACGAAGAAGATGTCGAAGTAATAAACCTGGGTACTGAAGAAGACAAGAAAGAAGTCAAGATCGAAGCTGCATTAGAAGAATCTGTCAAGACTCGTTTGATTGCTATGCTTCGAGAGTATGTTGACGTCTTTGCATGGTCCTACCAAGATATGCCTGGTTTAGACACTGACATTGTGGTACACAAGCTGCCTCTCAGAGAAGATTGTCCTCCAGTAAAGCAGAAGTTGAGGCGCACGCGTCCAGACATGGCGATTAAAATAAAAGAAGAAGTGCAAAAACAGTTTGATGATGGCTTCTTGGCTGTGACCAGTTACCCTCAGTGGGTTGCTAACATTGTATTGGTTCCTAAGAAAGACGGTAAAGTCAGAATGTGTGTGGACTACAGAGATTTGAATAGGGCCAGCCCCAAAGATGACTTCCATCTACCTCACATAGATGTACTTGTCGATAATACTACTCAGCTTTCCGTGTTCTCCTTCATGGACGGATTCTCCGGCTATAATCAGATTAAGATGGCTCCCGAGGACATGGAAAAGACAACTTTCATCACTCCTTGGGGCACCTTTTGTTACAAGGTCATGCCATTTGGTTTGAAGAATGCAGGAGCTACCTATCAACGGGCAATGGTGACGCTATTTCACGACATGATCCATCATGAAATTGAAGTTTATGTTGATGATATGATAGCAAAATCCCAAACAGAGGAAGAGCACTTGGTTAATCTGGAAAAATTGTTTGACAGACTTCGGAAGTTCAGACTCAGGTTGAATCCGTATAAGTGTACCTTCGGGGTCCGTTCTGGCAAATTACTTGGCTTCATTGTTAGTGAACGAGGAATTGAGGTGGATCCAGCCAAGGTGAAAGCTATCCAAGAAATGCCTGAGCCGAAGACGGAAAAGCAAGTGCGTGGTTTCTTAGGGAGACTGAACTACATTGCACGGTTTATTTCTCACCTAACGGCCACGTGTGAGCCCATCTTTAAGCTTCTGAGGAAGAATCAAGCCATTAGATGGAACGAAGACTGCCAGCAAGCCTTTGACCGAATCAAAGAATACCTATTAGAACCGCCAATTCTTATGCCTCCAGTGCCAGGGAGACCTTTGATTATGTATCTTACTGTGCTTGAAGGATCGATGGGGTGTGTGTTGGGTCAGCAGGACGAGTCGGGTCGAAAAGAGCACGCCATTTATTACCTTAGCAAAAAGTTTACCGATTGTGAGACGCGATACTCACTACTCGAGAAAACTTGCTGCGCTTTGGCATGGGCTGCTCGCCGACTAAGACAGTACATGCTGACTCACACTACTCTCTTAATTTCCAAGATGGATCCTGTGAAATACATCTTTGAGAAGCCGGCTTTGACAGGAAGAGTGGCCCGTTGGCAAATGATACTAACGGAGTATGACATACAATACACTTCACAAAAGGCAATCAAGGGGAGTGTGTTGTCAGAATACTTGGCTCAGCAGCCGATTGATGACTATCAACCCATGAGGTTTGAGTTTCCGGATGAGGACATCATGTTCCTTAAGTCGAAAGACTATGAAGAACCACTTCTGGAGGAGGGGCCCGACCCTGAATCCAAATGGAAGTTGATGTTTGACGGGGCTGTAAACATGAATGGAAGTGGAGTAGGTGTTGTTCTTATCTCGCCAGAAGGGGTCCACACACCTTTAGCCGCTCGGTTGACTTTCAAATGCACTAATAATGAGGCGGAATATGAAGCTTGTATCATGGGGATCGAAGAGGCAATAGACTTGCGAGTTAAGAACCTTGAGATCTTCGGAGATTCTGCTTTGGTGGTAAATCAAGTCAATGGCAAATGGCTGGTACATCAACCTCGTTTGATTCCTTACCGAGATTATGTCAGGAGGCTGTTAACTTTCTTCACCAAAGTCAAGCTGAACTATATTCCTCGAGAAGAAAACCAGTTCGCTGATGCTCTAGCAACTTTGTCGTCCATGATTAAAGTTTGTCAAGAGAATTTCGTGCCTCGAATTTCGGTCTCCCGTCTTGAAAGACCCGCTTATGTCTTTGCAGTTGATGATGATGAAGATAACAAGCCTTGGTAACATGACATCAAACAATTCCTGAAGGCTCAAGAATACCCGGCTGGGGCATCTAGTAAGGATAAGACTCTTAGAAGACTGGCAGGAGGTTTCTTCTTGAATCAAGACGGCGTGTTGTACAAACGGAACTTCGACATGGTACTGCTCAGATGCGTGGATAGACACGAAGCAGGCCTGTTGATGCAGGAGGTTCACGAAGGCTCCTTCGGTACCCATGCTGGAGGACATGCCATGGCCAAGAAATTGTTGAGATCGGGATACTATTGGATTACCATGGAATCCGATTGTTGTAAATATTCCCGTAAATGCCATGAGTGTCAAATTTATGCTGACAAGGTCCATGTGCCTCTGAATCCGTTGAGTGTCATGTGGGGCATCGATATGATTGGAAATATTGAGCCAACAGCTTCTAATGGTCATCGTTTCATCCTAGATGCTATTGATTATTTCACGAAGTGGGTTGAAGCGGCGTCCTACACCAATGTCACTAAACAAGTGGTCGCCCGATTTATTAAACGAGACATCATCTGCTGATACAGAGTTCTTGAAAGGATCATCATTGATAATGGTTCTAATCTCAACAACAGGATGATGGCTGACTTGTGTCGAGACTTTAAAATAGAACATCACAACTCTTCTCCCTATTGCCCGAAGATGAATGGCGTCGTCGAGGCGGCCAACAAAAACTTCAAGAAGATTATGCAGAAGATGGTTGTGACGTACAAAGACTGGCATGAGATGTTACCATTCGCGTTGTATGGGTACAGAACATCAGTACGCACTTCAACTGGGGCAACTCCATTTTCATTGGTATATGGTATGGAGGCAGTCCTACCAATCAAAGTGGAAATCCCTTCGTTGAGGTTGATGATAGATATCAAGCTAGATGAAGCTGAGTGGCTCCGATCCAGGCATAATCAATTGAGCCTCATTGAAGATAAGCGTCTAGCAGCGGTATGCCATGGACAGTTATATCAGCGACGGATGAAGCAGGCTTTTGACAAGAAGGTGCGACCACAGAGGTACACGCCAGGAGACTTAGTGCTGAAAAGGATTCTTCCTCCTCTTAATAATCACAGGGGCAAGTGGACACCCAACTATGAAGGACCGTTCGTGGTTAAAAAGGTTTTCTCAGGAGGAGCCTTGATGCTGACAACCATGGACGGGGAAGACTTCCAATCCCCTGTCAACGCAGACGTAGTAAGAAAATACTTCGTGTAAAAAGACCCGCTGGATAAAAACAGAATAAAGGTCCAGGAAAAAATGGGCATCCCGGCGAGCCAAAAACAAAATAAAAGGCTCGGGAAAAAGTTAGGGAAATCTTGAAAAAAAATGTACACCCGCTGAGTTGAAAAGCCATATCGGACAACTCAGGCAAAAAAGGGTATCCCGGTGGATTGAAAACCTGAAAAGGCGATCCACGCAAAAGAGGGATTAACACGAACGACTGTGATCTGCGAGATCCACGACCTACATACAGTTGAGGCTATCCTAAGGGTTGAAGATCAGTTCATTTACTTCTTCTCAAGAGGCAGAGCGAGCGGAGCGTCTTGAAGACATACGAGTCATAACCGGGTTGAGACTTGATGAGATTCACTTCTCACATTGCCAATAGGATATTTTGTTTTTTCTTTTTAGTTGTTCCCTCTTTCCAGGGAACTGCTTCCTTTGTATTGCCTATTCAGGGCCATTTTTCCAAATCAATGAGAATTCAAATTCAGTCAATTTGACTACTTTGCTTCTTGTTTTTGCTGTTCTCATCTAGCATTGATTGATTGTGAAAACGTCTAGCAAGTTGTGATTTACATTGTGTTGTGAACATTTGAATGCTTTCTAACTCGTGCAGGAGGACGGAAACATTTAATACAACTCTGAAAGGGTGTCGAGATACCCAGATAATGATTCATACTAAGAGCCTGGGGCAAGCAGGTCCCAAAATAACTCTCTGTGTTGCAGGTACTATCGATTGTGTTCATGCAGGTACAAGTACTGGTGTTGCTAACAAAGCTAACAACAATTATCCAGGAGGAGCATCCCTTTTTGTTTGAACAGAAGCAGGTGTCTCCCAGGGTGTCTCCAATCATCCCCAGCCATGTGGAAATTGAAATTCCTCCCAGCAAGGTAGCAAGAGGTGGGTGTCATCCCCAAGCAAAAGTTTCCCTTCAGACAGGGGCAATTCTCAGCAGTATAAGGAGTGTTTTTGCCTCCCCAGCAAGTTGCTTCCTCAGCAGTGTCATGCCTTTGGTTCCCAGCCAAGCCAGACGGTCCTCACTTCCCCACCAGAGTTCAAGAAGATTCCATCTCCAGCAGGGTCTTGGCACTCCAACCTTAAAAGTCCAATTTATTTTTGGCAGTGGCGGCTGTTCAGAACCGGTGAATTATTAAATGTTTTCCCCACAGAGTTGTTTCCTCCTCATCAAGATGAACCAGATCAATGCAGTGATCATCGTATCTCCCCAGTCAAGCCATCTGGGATACTTGCGGTCTCCTTATCAGGAGATCTCTTTGCATTTGCATATGCATAATCATCATTTGCGTCCTCCAAAGCGTAGCATTTCCATCGTCATGGAGCATTACGCCATAAATCCAAACATATGCATGCCAGTATGGGCCAGTTTTGAGGTATATTACGAACATCTTCTCAACCTGAAGTACTCCGCACAGAGGATACCAATATCATTTTCCAGACATCCTTATCTTTTCAAATCAATGTTTGTCACTTATTCCATGTCTTGTTTGGTACAACAGTCGCGTCGCAGGTTCCCGTTTTGTACAACGGTCCTGTTTGCTTGGGCTCTCGTTTATGTACAACGATCCCGTTCCATCTTGTCCTATTTTCTTTGTTTCTGGTTACCGCTTGCGGCCGGTATACCTTTGCGTCTCCATTCGAGGATGGTTTCGTGTTAGATCCGAGGAGCTTTTGGATTGTCATTCGAGGATGGCATTTCTTCAAGTCCGTCCGAGGTTGGTCTTGTTGTGTGGCTATTATTCGAGGATAGTAGTTCACTTTTTGAGCTTATTGATCGAGGTCAGTTTGTCTCTTTTGCAAAGTCTGTCTGAGGTCAGCTTTGTGTTTGGTTATCAGTCGAGGCTGTTATACCTTTGCGTCTTCATTCGAGGATGGTTTCGTGTTAGATCCGAGGATCTTTTGGATTGTCATTCGAGGATGGCATTTCTTTTCTTCAAGTCCTTCTGCGGTTGGTCTTGTTTATGACTATTATTCGAGGATAGTAGTTCACTTTTTGAGCTTATTGATCGAGGTCAGTTTGTCTCTTTTGAAAAGTCTGTCTGAGGTCAACTTTGTGTTTCTGGTTACCGCCTGCGGCCGGTATACCTTTGCGTCTCCATTCGAGGATGGTTTCGTATTAGATCCGAGGATCTTTTGGATTGTCATTCGAGGATGGCATTCTTTTCTTCAAGTGCTTCTGAGGTTGGTCTTGTTGTGTGGCTATTATTCGAGGGTAGTAGTTCACTTTTTGAGCTTATTGATCGAGGTCAGTTTGTCTCTTTTGCAAAGTCTGTCTGAGGTCAGCTTTGTGTTTGGTTATCAGTCGAGGCTGGTATACCTTTGCGTCTCCATTCGAGGATGGTTTCGTGTTAGATCTGAGGATCTTTTGAGAATTGTCATTCGAGGATGGCATTCTTTTCTTCAAGTCCTTCTGCGGTTGGTCTTGTTTGTGGTTATTATTCGAGGATAGTAGTCCACTTTTTGAGCTTATTGATCGAGGTCAGTTTGTCTCTTTTGCAAAGTCTGTCTGAGGTCAGCTTTGTGTTTGGTTATCAGTCAAGGCTGGTATACCTTTGAGTCTCCATTCGAGGATGGTTTCGTGTTAGATCCGAGGATCTTTTGGATTGTCATTCGAGGATGGCGTTTCTTTTCTTCAATTCCTTCTGCGGTTGGTCTTGTTTGTGGCTATTATTCGAGGATAGTAGTCCACTTTTTGAGCTTATTGATCGAGGTCAGTTTGTCTCTTTTGCATAGTCTGTCTGAGGTCAGCTTTGTGTTTGGTTATCAGTCGAGGCTGGTATACCTTTGCGTCTCCATTCGAGGATGGTTTCATGTTAGATCCGAGGATCTTTTGGATTGTCGTTCGAGGACGGCATTCTTTTCTTCAAGTCCTTCTGCGGTTGGTCTTGTTGTGTGGCTATTATTCGAGGATAGTAGTTCACTTTTTGAGCTTATTGATCGAGGTCAGTTTGTCTCTTTTGCAAAGTCTGTCTGAGGTCAGCTTTGTGTTTGGTTATCAGTCGAGGCTGGTATACCTTTGCGTCTCCATTCGAGGATGGTTTCGTGTTAGATCCGAGGATCTTTTGGATTGTCATTCGAGGATGGCATTTCTTTTCTTCAAGTCCTTCTGCGGTTGGTCTTGTTGTGTGGCTATTATTCGAAGATAGTAGTTCACTTTTTGAGCTTATTGATCGAGGTCAGTTTGTCTCTTTTGCAAAGTCTGTCTGAGGTCAGCTTTGTGTTTGGTTATCAGCCGAGGCTGGTATACCTTTGCGTCTCCATTCGAGGATGGTTTCGTGTTCGATCCGAGGATCTTTTGAATTGTCATTTGAGGATGGCATTCTTTTCTTCAAGTCCTTCTGCGGTTGGTCTTGTTTGTGGCTATTATTCGAGGATAGTAGTCCACTTTTTGAGCTTATTGATCGAGGTCAGTTTGTCTCTTTTGCAAAGTCTGTCTGAGGTCAGCTTTGTGTTTGGTTATCAGTCGAGGCTGGTATACCTTTGCGTCTCCATTCGAGGATGGTTTCGTGTTAGATCCGAGGATCTTTTGAATTGTCATTCGAGGATGGCATTCTTTTCTTCAAGTCCTTCTGCGGTTGGTCTTGCTGTGTGGCTATTATTCGAGGATGGTAGTCCACTTTTTGAGCTTATTGATCGAGGTCAGTTTGTCTCTTTTGCAAAGTCTGTCTGAGGTCAGCTTTGTGTTTGGTTATCAGTCGAGGCTGGTATACCTTTGCGTCTTCATTCGAGGATGGTTTCGTGTTAGATCCGAGGATCTTTTGAATTGTCATTCGAGGATGGCATTTCTTTTCTTCAAGTCCTTCTGCGGTTGGTCTTGTTTGTTTTGTTTTGGCTATTATTTGAGGATGGTAGTCCACTTTTTGAGCTTATTGATTGAGATTGTTGTCTCGTTTGCAAAGTCGGTCTGAGTCAGTCTTTGTTGTTGATGGTTATCGCCTGCGGCCGGTATACCATTGTGTTTCCATTCGAGGATGGTTTTAATATTGGATCTGAGGATCCCGTGGGAGTGGTCATTCGAGGACGGCATTCTTCCCAATATATTTTATTTCCCACATAGTTCAAATTTCCAGGTTTCATTTGAGTATCCAATCACTCCATACCTTGAACGTCTAAAAGCTCTCGCAATTATTCGTTCAGGCCTGCAGATGATTGAATAGGGGCAGCTGTAATACCTCAAAATTTTCCCTCTCATTTCCCCAACTTTTTGCATAGAATTTAGCATACATAAATTCATAAAATAACCAAAAACATTGCATCATAACCATCACAGCAGGGGCATAGGTTTGTGATCAGTGAACAAAGCAACTGAAGGCTATACAAAGGCAATCAAAGGGCCACAAAGCTTCTCAACCTTGTGCAAATGGTCCACAACATCCCACAAGTATTCACTTGAAGCCACAAGTCCTATACAGAGGTGCTTTGATCAAGGGAGGCAAGCAGTGCAACATTTCCCAGCAAAAAGGAGTCAGATGAGGGTTTCTAATGAACTGGGCTTATCAATGAGACTTTGGTCCAAGCATGGTTTCATGGTTCTCTACATGATGTCAAGTACCTATGGTTCAAATTTCACCATTGGACTCATTTTGGAAGGCCCTCAATTGTTCAGTTAATTGAAAATCAGAAAATTGGAGAAAAGTCAACCAGGATGAGTAAAAAGTCAACTCTTGACTTCTTGAGGTCAAGGACATGAAATCTTGGTCATAAGGGACTTGTGGATGAAGTTTGAGCAAGAAAGAGTGAAAAAATCAAGGAAAAAACAGTTTTTGGGGGCCATGTATCGATACATACGAGTTTTGTATCGATACATGTGTGCTGGCTATGTATTGATACATAAGTTAGATGTATTGATACATAAACAGGATGTATCGATGCATCCGTGTTATGTATCGATACATCCATGTTATGTATCGATACATAATGTGTTTTTTTGCTGAATTTAGCCTTCTCTTCAGTATGTATCGATGCATAACCTTATGTATCGATACATGATGCTGTTTTTTGCCATTTTGATGCTGTTTTTAATGCAAAACAAAGGGGAATGCTATGCTATCTTTGGGGTTAAACTTGGAAATGATTGGTACATATTCTATAGCTCATTTAGCTTCACTTTGGCCTCAATTTAAGCTTCACCATTGCTGCTACATCAAAGTGGTCTTCACCACAAATGTTCATGAGCTAGTGTACACTAGATTCATTGGTTTCAAGCTGAATTTTGCCATTGATCTTTGCTACATCAGCAAGTTATCATTGAATGTATGCAGGTCCATTCTAATTATTGTGCATTCCATAATCAAGATAGCAAACTCAAGATGCAGTCCTTGAATAACTAAGCTTGTGTTTCACTTCACTAATCTCCATCATAAGCTTCATGGTGTTTGATGCATTGGATTGATCCCAACTAAAGAAAGTTCTAGAAGAGCCAGCTCACCATCTTCTACCACATTCTAGAGTTTTCTACAACCTTCCAATGAGTTCTAGAATTCTCTAGAATCCCAACTAACTCCTAACCTAAGCTACCTCTAAGCCCAAACCTCATGCCAAACCAATGCATTATATAAACCCATCTCCTCCCAAAGCTAAGGGGTAATCACCACAAATCACTCTCTCCCTCATTCTTCACTCAATCACCATTTTCACCATAGCTTTTCAATAAAAGTTCTTCAAGTTTCACATTGAAACTTGAAGGTCTTAAAACATAGCCTCCATCCTCCATTGAATTGAGCATTGTGGAATAAGAAGCTACTGGTTTTTTGGTGGAGATTGCGACTTATCGGAAGTGATTAATCGAGAAGCGTCAAGGCCGAATCGCATTTATTTTGCATTCGCGGATTCTCCGGTTTTCTTCTCCATTCGCACTCCGATTCATTGCAACAATTACCGAAACACTCCTTTGTTTCGTAGGTTGGTGATTTAACCATTATGCCTTAATTTATCCTCTTCATCTCGCCTTAACGGCATTCTTCGCATGATTTTCGATTATGTTTGCGTTGTACCATTCATTTTCGTTTTCGTTGCTTTCTTGCTTGCAATTTGCATTTGGATTATTAGGAATTAGATTTGTAGTCTAATCTAGGTCCTTGTAGGTGTAAAGAATCCCTTGTAAATAGGAAAAACGGTTCTCGTCGTAGGAATATAGATTTTAGCTTATTTGATAGCTTAGTCTTAATTCTTCATGCCTATCATCCCCCATACATGTTTAGGTACTGATTTTAGGGAAATTTCTAGGTTAGTTTCGATATCCCATTTCGAGTCGATTCGACACGATTCCGTCCATTTCGCATGTTATGTATGTTTGTGTCCATTAATGCATAATTTGAATTATTGCATGTTCTTGCCATACCCATACATTCTTTAGCATATATAGGATCATATTGCATTCCAATTTTCACTTCATTCGCATGTATCGTTAATGCATTCGCATCCTTGCATCATACACCAAATGTTGCATATTCACAAGCATGTTTATGCATAAGCACAATGTGTTGCATTTTTTTGCATTTTTATTGCATTTTTTATCACATTCTTCCATCAATCAAGTTCTGGTTTTTGCATTACGCTTAACACTTTCATTGTCCCATCATTTCGCATATTCATGATCAATGTTCATCATATTCATGTGCCATGTTCATGTTTTGTATACTTGTTGCATAATAATTCATATGATGCATTCTTGCATACTCCATTAAGAATAATAATGTTCATCTAAATCATGTGTTTGATCCATGTTCATTATTGCATAATCATGATTGATTGGTGTACTTTGCATTGAATTTGCGCATTACAAGTGAAAAACATCAAATCTGGATTTTGCATTTCATAGCTGTTTTTGCATATAGGTGCTGTAAAATACATGCTGTTTGTTGTAAATTCATGTTGTTTGTGACTTTTAACACCCGTTTTTGCATACAAATAGGTGCTATAAAAAGCTGTTGCATTGCATAGTGTATTTCATAGCTGTTTGTGCATTAAGTGTTGTAAATAAGTTGCTGAATTTTGCATTGCATTAGTTTTAGGTCCTTCAAACTATAGATTGAGTCTAGTTTAGGTCCTAGTTCCCTTAGGAATTAATTAGGTAATTTTGTTTGCCTTATTTTTATCATGTTTACCATGCTAACCTTTGTTTTGTAGGGAGGGCAAGGTATGTCTAAAAACCCTATCCTCTTTGGTATTTCTAATGCATTTAATTTGCACCATTTTGCCTTACATAATGTTTGTGCTTGTTAGGTTTTCCCCTTTTGGAACCAACTTAACTTCATTAGGAAGTAAGTTGTGTTCTTCTTCCTTTTCTCTTCCTCTTTTCTCTCCTCCTTAGGATTAGAAACCTCACTAACCTTTAGGATCTCCCATGTAAATAAATCAATAAAAATTAGGGTTGTGTCTTAGTTCCCATTAGATTTTCCCTTTTTCAATTTGAGTCATTCTTTCTCATCTCATGAAGAAAAGCAATAAAATATTTAATGAAAAACTGAACATTCTTGTACGACACGAGACTTTGTTGCAGAGTGTTTATACACGTCCTGTTTCGGGGCGAGGTGTAAATACTTCCCGCGATGGATAAGTCTTAGTACAAGACGGTAAACGCGACGACTTGTCTCGCATGCAAGACGGTAAACGCACTCGTACCAGACGAGCCTGCAACACCTGAGCATAGACATATGCAGTTCCAGCATAAAAAACACAAACAAATAGTTCCCGCCTTAGTTAGGCGAACTACGTCGACTCTGATCCTCATTATCCCGATGAGGTACGTAGGCAGCGGGGTAGGGCCCGTTCGAGCACATTCTTTATTTTCCCTCATTTAGTTTCCATTCCAGTCATCAGTTTTATTCAGCAGCATATTATTTCTCACCCTTTGAAACAAACAAGCAAGCGTGGATCCCGTCGGGTACGACGGACGATTTGGGGTGCTAATACCTTCCCAGGTCGTAACCGACTCCCGAACCCAGATCTTTGGTTCGCAGGACCTTGTCCTTTCCTTCTTCCTCAGGTTTGTGCAACATTACCTTTCCCATTCATTCGGGATAAAAATGTCTGGCTGGCGACTCTACCTTTTCCGCGCCACTTTCACGTTTGTACTAGGATGAAAATCCCGGGAGCGACAGCTGGCGACTCTGCTGGGGATCGAACCTGATTCTTCCGGTTTCCCTTGTAGAGTCAATCCTAGCGCCTGTTTGGTTATGTTTCTTTTGGTGTTTATATGCTTGCTGACGTGTGCTTTAGTTTAGCTTTATTGTTTTCATTTACGGTTTTACTTTACAGCTTTACTTTACCGCATTTATTTACCGCTTTCAGTATTTATTTTCCATGCATCATATTATACTGGACTGTCTGGCTGTGCTGGTTTTCATTTTTTCTGTGGGATAGGGTTACTGTGAGATGAGCTCGTAACCGGGGCTCGAGTGCACCCTAGGACTTAGAGCGGTTCCACTTTGGCTTCATGGCATCTTGCTATGTTGGTAGTAGTGAGTTCCACACCTTGACTTGCGACCTTCTCGGGAATGTATTGATACCAGAATATTTCTGGGTTAATGCGCTACCTTGATAGTTATGTGCAGTCAGGGGACCGATCATTGAGAACCTTTGTGGAAACATCCCTCTCCAGTGATGACAGTGGCAGACCATATTTGTTGGCAAACCCACTCGCATCCGAGGGCCCACTGGGAACTCACATAGGATGGCCTGGTTTTCTTATAGGAATCCAGTCAAAGCAAACTGTTCGTATGACGATAGTATTGTACCCTTCGGGATGAATGTACTATTGTTTCTCGATTCAGTGCTTGAAGCTGAGGACTTATGAGGGATGCTTGTTTTTTCCGGATTCAGCTGAGACCTCCCTGAGTAGTACATAATGCCCAACCGATTCCCTGATTTGGTCATGAGCCATTTCTCGGAAATGGTGAACGTATTATTGCTATTCGGCCTCGAGAGTCCGTGATGTTTGACCCGAGTAGCATACCTGTGAGATTGGGAGGGGTTTACAGGTTTGTAGGAACCCTACACTTCAACATACCTTCATATGCCAATATACTCCAGTGATATGATCTTGTTCTATTAATTATGGATTTTGAAGTCATGAACTCCTGATCAGAGATACTTGTGATGATATTGTGGCCTTGCACAGACACTTGATTACCTGATTCACTACACAGACACGTCACTGATCACATGCCTTGCCTTGCCTTGCATAACATCATGGCATCATTAATCATTTTGTGTTCTTTTTATTCTCAGGGTTCATTACCTCCTAGGTCCTGGTCATATTTGCTGTTTTAGCATGGAGATTCCGAGGAAGAGAAATGTTCATTATACTTTCCCACAACCGGAGACAGAGAGCGTTCAGGGTTTGATTAGCTTGATGGGTGATAGAGTCCTTGATGATTTCAGGAAAGAGTTTGGCAAGATACTGGATTATGTGAGCAAGCCCACAGTCGACCAGAGGGATAACTTGCATTCTTTGTTGCAGTTCTATGATCCACAGCTGAGGGTTTTTGTTTTCCCTGATTACATCCTGGCACCTACATTAGAGGAGGTTTCTAGTATACTGAATGTTCCTATTAAGGAGGGTATGCCTTATTATGTTTCAGAGAGAATCCCTTCTCATGAGGATATTATTGTTGCCTGTCATTTGAGTATGCTCAGACTCAAGATGGGATTAGAGGCTGGCCAAAGTAAGGGGATCCCTTTGGATTTTCTTATCGCAGAGGCACATGTCATGGCATTGGGAAAGAAGTGGGCAGACTTAAAGGCATTATTGCCTCTTCTTCTTCTCTGTGTTGCAGGTTTTCAAAGAAAGTGCAGTGATTTCAGTTCAGATGCGTTTGTTCAGTCACAATTCGATTCAGATGGACGTTTGACCTAATCTTGGTCAAACTGTCAAATAGATTGTTTAACTGCAAGTTATTTGTGCCAGTGGTTCATTTCTCAGACAATGCGTATTCAAAAGTTTAAGCTGTGTTGCGTGCTAAGATCATCGGTTTATCAGGCAGTGTTCTGTGTGAAGTTTGGTTCGAATCTTTAATGTTCATCAGTTTATCAGTGGTTCATCTGAGGATTTATTTTCCACAACATGGATTCGAATTATCAGGGCAATTTTCAGACGATTTCAGTGATTGTGGTTGAATTGGCAAATTGCTCAATGGTTCAGTAATGGCTGTTTTTCATTTTAATCAGTGGCTTGAAAAAAAATCAAGAGTATGTTGTGGGCTTGAAATCATCAATTCACGTCCAATTATCCTTCCTTATTCCAATTCTCTATGACCATTTTCATTATCCATTCTTTTCAAAAATTTTTATCACATTATTCAAATATTATCCATTATCCAATAACCATAATATACATACCCTATTCTTTTCAAATTTTCTTTCCGATTATCCATTTCTATTCTAATTCATACAGATTATTCATCTTCCATTTTTTATATTAAATTCGCCTTTTAAAATTACTATTCTTTTTTTTATTTTTATCCATTTCACAAAGAAAATATTCATTATTTCATCCTTTTTATCAATTTTTCAAATTCCATGATCCAATTGTTTCTAATTCATTTCTTACAAAAAAAAAAGAAATATAAAAAGCCCATATATTTTTGTTGTTAAGCCCATTCCATTTTTTATACAAAAAAAAAAAAGTATTTTAAAAAAAAAATAGAGAAAACACTTTTGAGTTTCCTCCAGCCATCAGTACAGCACGCCGTACACACGTGAACTACAGCCTCATCCCAGCTCCTATACGCTAGCCACTTCATCCTTCAAGCCTCAGCCATCATACCAAAACGCATGGAGGAAATGAATGAAACGCAGCCCGAACATCAAACACAAACGCGAGAGCCGTACAACAATCACTGAAACTATCAGCTTCCTAAACAGCTTTTCACGCCAACACTCAAAGCCAGTTCCACAAAATCCGCTTCAGCAAGCCATCAGTTCACTTCAGCTCACGCACACCGCACATCAGCTGAGTAAAATGCTAGGCAACGCACGATACCACACGCGAAAAAACAAGTCACGGCATCAAAAACGTGATACCAAAACGCAGCTGGGCACGATGTCCTCACATCACTCAAAACGTTGTGATATTGAACACAAAACGCAAAGCCGCTGCAACAAAACATCAGCAAAACGCACCTGCAAGAGACATAAAACGCAGCAATACAACTAACAAAAGGGAAAGCCATTCAAATGAAATACAACAGCAAACACACATCATCCGTGACTTTCAAAACGCGGAAAAGATTCACAAAACGGCATCACCACATTCATTTCAAATTTCATCACTTTCTTCTATAAATTGAACATCATTCTTTACTCCAATCCAAGCTTTGAGAGCCCTCAGAAACCCTGCTTAAATCATAACCCAAACTTCAATTCCTCAAAACCACAATTCAATTCTTCAATTTCAATTTTTCCCTTCAATCCAAAACTTTTTTCAACCTGCTTTCAATTTTGGATCTCATAACTTTTTGTCATCATCAATAACTTAATTTCACCTCCATTCCGCAAAACCCTTCGCATCTCACATCAACAACAACAGCAAAAAAAAACAAATCGAAAAAAAGAGAGAGGAAGAAACGAAGAAGAGTGGTTGATGGTGTCGTGAAAATCTTTGATGACAAATTCGTTCTGAGGGAGTGAGAAAAGGTACAGCGGCGAGTTTTTGCTTCCTCTTCGGATGAACAGTGCCGAAATCACTTTGTGTTGAAGAAGAAGCTCCATGCTTCTGCGTTTTGATGCTTGTATATTGTTCCTATCGTTTTTCTTAATACTTTGTTTGGGCCTAATGACATTGTGTAATTCCAATTCACATTTCTATTACCACACCAAATATCAGAACATCACCCGTGGCCGTCTTTAATTGGTTGTTTTTTTTTTTTTTTTCTTTTTTAATATTTTTATTATTAACTAGTATGATTTTCTTTATATAAAAAAAAATAGTTCTAATATTTGTTTCTGAATTTCTTTAAAATTATTTTTTTTCAATTTTGTTAAATTCCTTTTAGAAAGTTTGTAAATGGTTTTAGTATTCTTTTTTTTCATTGAATTTTCTTTGTTGACTATTTCAATTTGATTTTGTTGATTTTTTTTAGTAGATCATATACTTTAGATCCATCTTTATTTCATCTTATTTTTCTTTTTAGTCGATGAGATCTCCGATTCGCGATTATTGGTTTTCGAAGTTGTTTAATCTTCATTATTCCAAATCTATGGATGGATGATCATTTGGATCATTCTCCATACTTTGGAATCGTGATAGGTTGCCTTCGATAATACAATGTGAAATCTCGATTAAGATTAGACCGTTACCTTTTCTTTTCGTGAGACATGTTTTCGGAGAATGATCCATTATATCATTTCTCTAACATGTATTAGCACAAATATTTTCCACCTTAATTAGTGGTGGCCGGCCTCATTTGTAGGGTAATTACTTCGTAAATTACTCGGCGATTGCTTAACATAGACCTAAACTTGTCCCGAATTCGGAATAAGATCCATTTGGATCCGGTTGCCTCGATTTTGGTTATCTTTTTGTGGTTGTGTTTGATTAAGTTCATCATACCATTTCTATGTAAATATTATAATAATAATACTAATATACTAACCATTTAAATTCAATCTCTCGCACCTTATCCTCTTTTAATATATTGTTTATGTTTATATTGTTATGCTTGTGATTTTTCTTTTGTCCATTTGGACACGAAAACACTAATAATGGATTAAACATCTAAAAAGAATTGTGACTTTAATTTCGGACTATGGTTACTATCCTTAGCATTGGACTTGGAGTTGGACTTAGATTCTAGGATCATTCCCTTGCTTGAGCTATTATGGATTGAGGACTTTGGCTCCGATTGAGTTCACTTGGTTATGAAGATGGAAATCCGATTGTTTCAAAAAATGTTCACCACACGGTTTGTTTGTTCTTCCCTTAACTTTTACATTTAAGTTTTAGGATAGTCCCTTCATCTCTTCCCACTTCTTAAATTTTCAAATCTTCTTCCTATTTTCAAAAACTTTCTTTGTTTTCAAACTTCAAACGTTTTCACAATCAAACCTTGAATTAGGTCATGCGATTTTACCTTTTCATTTCATTTCTTAATAAATGCTAAACCACATAAGCATATCGAAACTTCATTTTTCAAAAGACTTTAAAACATTCAAAACTCATTCAATTGTTTTTGTGCCCTCGTGCACGTTTCTTTTAACCATTTTTATGTTTAGATATGATTCATTATTTCTAGCGGAATTATTCGCTAAAGAATGACGACTTATCTTTACATTTTAAAATCAATTCAACTCATTTGTTTTTTTTCACATTTTGTACCACGAACTACGAGGTTTTGATCTCGCATTGCACTTTGTGGGTACGTAGGCATGAGACAATCGTCTCTTCAAACACAAAAATATATAAAAAAACGTTTCTCTTCTCATCTCCTCAATCTTTTTTCAAACAATCCATTTTAAAACCAAAAAACATTAAATATTTCAAAGGGCTCTCGTGGAGTACCACAGACATTTTGGGTGCGTAAAACCTTCCCATTGTGTAACCTATCCCCTTACCCGTTCTCTGTTTGATTCTTTTAGCTTTTTGCTTTGAGATTCATTAGGTTTTATTCGCTCTTTTTCCCTTTTCCATTTGGAATAAAATAAAAGCGTGGTGGCGACTCTGTTTACCTTGAGTTATGTTAGCTAATAGCTTATATTCATGATTTTACCACTACACATACGCAGTTCCAGCATAAAAAACACAAACAAATAGTTCCCGCCTTAGTTAGGCGAACTACGTCGACTCTGATCCTCATTATCCCGATGAGGTACGTAGGCAGCGGGGTAGGGCCCGTTCGAGCACATTCTTTATTTTCCCTACATTTCCCCCTTTCTTTCCATTTTCTTATTTCAGTTCCTTTCTCATTTAGTTTCCATTCCAGTCATCAGTTTTATTCAGCAGCATATTATTTCTCACCCTTTGAAACAAACAAGCAAACGTGGATCCTGTCGGGTACGGCGGACGATTTGGGGTGCTAATACCTTCCCAGGTCGTAACCGACTCCCGAACCCAGATCTTTGGTTCGCAGGACCTTGTCCTTTCCTTCTTCCTCAGGTTTGTGCAACATTACCTTTCCCATTCATTCGGGATAAAAATGCCTGCTGGCGACTCTACCTTTTCCGCGTCACTTTCGCGTTTGTACTAGGATGAAAATCCCGGGAGCGACACAGTGTTTGCAATTCTAGTACGGTACCGGGAAGATAGGTTCGCATTACCAACAACCATTGTGGAAGTTTATTGTACGTCTCCCAGTTCCCATACATTGATTTTATGGCATTCGTCTTCGCAATCCATGTTTTCCTGTAGGATATTATATACCCATATTTTTCAACAATATGGGCGACGATCACCTTTATTTTGATTGAAGTGTCATTGTTAACAAGATCTTTGATGCTTCGACTAACTAGCTCTGAAGAGATTTTTCCATGGTCTTGTGTCATAGTAGACGTCATACAAGTATGAGGTCCATGAAGCTTACTCATCATCCATTTTAAGTTCTTACGCAAAGAAGTTCTGCACTTGAATTTGCACTCTGAGTTCTTACACTTGATAATATACCTTCCAGGATCAGATTTATAGACATCGTAGTCAACATTATTGATTATATGTCAATGTTGGATGGCCGCAACACATTCCTCCTTAGTTTCAAACACCATTATGTTATGTTATTTTAATTAAAATGTTGAATTTTAATTAAAATGTTGAATATTATGTTATTTTTTATTTTAATTAAAATGTTTAATTATTGTATTGTTAAAATGTAATAATTAATTTTTGTATTATTAAAATGTAATAATTAATTTATGTATTAATAAAATTGAAAAAAAACGAAAAAGGGGTGAGTCCTATGGGTGGACGAACCCATACCAAAAAAACAGGAAGAAAAAAAACGCATAAGGGTTAGTCCTTAGGGTGGACGAACCCCTGCAAAAATGTCAAAAAAAAAGGGGTTGCCCATTGGGTGGGTGAACCCCTTAACCTTAGCCAAGGTTTGTACATGGGGTGGATGAACCCATGTACTTTGTGTGGCATTTCAATACCTTTTTTTTCAAATGGTGGCATTTTAGTATTTTTTTTTTTTGGGAGTGTGGCAGTACTGTAAAAAATCCAACTTGCAACACCACATGTGAAATTGTGGATAGAAAGATTAACATTTGTCATATTAGACACATATTAGTGTGATTAAGTCCTTCACACGGCATAGGGTAGGGCATTTACCTCTATACTCAAACATGTCACTAAGTTTAATTCTACTCTTATACTTAATTTTGTAATAATAAAAATCAAGTTTAAATAATTTGATTTTTAAAAATAATTTTAATTTGCCGCGAATGCATAACTACCATTCATACAAAACTACCAAGACTCTAAATACATCTTTTCTTTGTGTAAATTTGTCATTTTCTTTACTATATAATATGTATCTCTGTATGCAGATTACACAAACATTAAAAAATAACTTCTTAATGGGTGTGGACGTTGATGAAGCTTTTACCTTGGAGAAATATTTTTCCTATTGTATCCTCTGACCAATTCCTGAGCCAGCATGATGTTCTCCTGAATATTTCTCCCAGGTATGAATGCTGACTGAGATACATTTACTACCTGGTTTATAACACTCCCCAGTCTAGTTGTCAAAATATTTGAGATCAATTTGTACAGAATGGTACAACAAGATATATGCCTGAAATCTTTGATTGTGATAGCTACATTACTCTTTGGGATCAATGTAACCAATGTGCAATTGACTGCCTTATACATTGTACCTGTTCTAAAGAATTCTTGAATAGCATTTTGCACTTCATGCTTAATGATTTGCCATGCTTTCTTGAAAAAATGAGAATTGTATCCATCAACCCCTGGACTTTTTGTTTCACTAATGTTGATCAATGCCTTCCAAATTTTAATATCTTTTACAGGTTGGATTAGTTGTTGAGCCATATCTCTATCAATGACTTTGCCTCTCCTCAACTTTGTGATATCCACTTGTTTCATATTTTGTTTTGCAGTCCCTACCAACTTTTTGTAGAAATCCATGATCTCTTTTCTATATCTTCCTGGCTGGTCAGATGCACCCCTTCCAAAGACATCATGTTGTAGATACCCTTTTGCTTATTCTTCTTTTCCAAGGTGGCATGAAAGTAACCATTGTTTTGATCCCCTAATTTCAGTCACTCTATCTTTTCCTTCTGTCTCAACATGGTCTTTTCCACCTGGTTGAGGTGAATAACCTCCTCAGTTGCATTCTTCAACTGTTGTATGATTTCTCTGTCACAAGGGGTCCCCTGCAGGTTTTCTTGAACATCATTCAACTTTTGCCTTGCTTGCTAAATTTGAATTTGTATATTAGTGAATTTCCTTGCCATATTCCTCAATGTTGGCTGAAGCCTTCTCATTTTAAACCACAGTTTTCCCATAGCAGTACCATGACAGTCCTGATGCCAACTCTCAAATACTGTTTGCATGAACTCAGGCTCATTTGTGGTGCAATTAATGAACCTGAAAGTCGGATGCCTCCTCTCTCTATGATTTTGCATCTCAATTTTCAGGGGGGAATGATCTGAAATCCCAGGAACTAAAACCATACACTCAGTATCTCGGAATTTTTGCATCCATACAACATTGTCTAAGATTCTAGCAATCCTAGAGTAAATAAGGTCCCCCATCTGTTTGTTTGACCAAGCGAAATGGTTTCCTTTTGTGGGTGCTTCAAACAAACTCAACTTAGTCATCATGGCTTGCAAATCTTGGTACTCAGCTACATTGACTATATTGCCATCAATCCTGTCATGGCTAGATAGGACATTGTTGAAGTCTCCCATCACTATCCAAGGCATACTTATATTTGTCCCTAAGTTCTCCATGTGTTTCCAAAGATCCCTTCTTTTCTCAAGCTGGTTGTAAGCATAAATGACAGTCACAATGTACATTAGGGTTTTATCCCTAGCATGAATATCAACATGTATATATTGATCTGCTATCTGGATAACTTTCACATCCACCATTCTTTGATCCACATAAGACATATTCTACCATTCTCATGGTAATCATAATTGTCCTGATACAACCAATCCCCTCCCATTTTATTTCTGATTTTGCTAGCATTATTCTTCTTCACTCTTGTTTCTAATAAGGCTATAACAGGTACATTGAAAGTCTTGAGGTAGGAGCTAACCTCATTATGCCTTGCCTCTTTATTAATGCCCCTCACGTTCCATGTGACTATCATGATTCCATATGTGGTTCCCCTATAGGACTTTTTCCAATCCTCATGGGTGTGAAGGTATTTTGAAATGGCATAAAGGAGCTTTGATGGCTCATTATGTTTTTCCCTTTGTCATTCCTTCTGTTTGTCGCCACTTTCCAATCTTCTTCATTGTTTTCATTTGCTTCAGGATCTTTTCCACTTTGTTCTATCACTTATGCTTGATTTGTCTAAGTTGTTTCTTTCATTTTAGGCTCTTCATTTGGTTTAGTTGTAGGCTTCCATACTTTGTTTATAGGTTTCTTCATGATCTTCTTTTTAGCACAGTCATGCCCTATTTTCAAACAACTATGGCAATACATAGGCCTCCATTCATATTCTATTATCTGCTATATTATCTTCCCAACATATCCTTTTATAACCATACTTTCTTGCATCCCCTGCGTGATATCGATATACATTTCTACTAGCACCCTAACATACGACACTCTCAGCTTCTTTGTCGTACATTCATCTGTTGTAATTGATTTACCTACTGAGCTGGCGATCTTAGAGATACATTTCTCCCCCTAAAGATGCAAAGGGAGATTTAGGAGTGTTATCCAGATTGGTAAAACCCACAGCATGTCATCTTTCATTTCAAAGTCGTGTGTCCATTGTCTAAGAAACAATGGTTTTCCATAGATGAAATAGGGACCTTGCACCAGGACATTTTCCTTATCTTCTTGGTTGTGAAATCTCACCACGAAATAGCCCTCCTCATTGTAATACATATCTGGTAGCGCCACAAAGTTCCATGTCTTCTCTATGAATTTATTTACCGCATTCATTGACAACGACTCCCCCAAGGAAAATAGGATAATCGCTTGTTCCCAATGCGAAATTTCATCAGCCACATCATCCTCTTCAATAACAACTTCGATTCTTCCATTCACAATTGTTGGTGCCACATATTCCACAACCATGCCTCTGGTTATGTCTCGATTTCCTTGAAGGATAGTCACCCAAGGTTTTGGTGATGAAACCTTTGGCTCCTCAATCGGCTTGCTCTCGTTGTCTGCTTCCACATTCACCGTTTCTCCTTCTTTAGAAATTCCATCGTTCATTCTTATGCCTTCAGTTCTATTGTTACTATTGTCTCCTTCATTCTCAATTGCAGTCGTTGTGTGTGTGATTATTGTCCTTTCCTCCCCTTTCCGGCGATCCTCCGTCGTTAATCGTGACCGGCCAACCCCCCTTTTACCCATGGTAACCAAAACCCTAGCAGAGCATCTTCAAGGACTTTTACTATAATTGTCTTTTTAGTTATACAACAACACTAAATTTGAGATATTTATAGGGACCAAAAATATATTTAACCATTTATTATTTATATTTATTTTTGTTTTAATTTTTTTCCACAAAAATAATAAAAATTATTTTTTGATCAAAGAAAAATATATTAATTAAAAAAAAAACAAGTTCAAACAAGGTGATCCCAATGATTCAACCAACCAAACAAAGACGAAAAAGAAACTAAGATGCACACATTACATCATCATCTTAGCTAAGTGGCTTCTAATTTTGACATTTTTCCACCCCTATACATGATTCTATCTATAATTTTGTCTTCTATATTTGTATTATCTACAATTTTCTCAAAGTTCACTTCATTCCTATATTGCCATTTTCAAGACGAGGACTTTCCAACCTTTGCCTTTAGTAACTCAAATTATCCAGTCTAACTCCCCATCCCACTGATTTGTGTCATGATTCACATTTATCCAATTAAAAACTTTAAACCAGATAGGTTTAGTCTTGTTGCACCAAAAAACAAGTGGTTAACAAATTCCTCTTCAGTCTTATATAAACTACATTGACTGTCTTGCAACATACCAAATCTCCTTAATCTATCCTTCGTGGCTAACTTACCATGACAAGCTAGCTCTGGGTCTGGCTTTGTTGTTGGAGACAATTTTCCTCCAAGGTACCCTGTAATCACCATCATTCAACATAATGTTGAAAGGTTTTAGAGAAAACCTACGTTGAGTCAGAGCATGATCCCACAACTGTTGAATTTTGTCCATATTCTTCCTCTGATTAAAAATACTTGTGAAGATCCACAAATTATGAGTTTTGGCTTCATACTCCATCACATTTGTACATTTTAAATAATATGTATGGACTCACTTCACCCACATATTATCAGTTTTCCTGCACAAATTCCAAAGACAATCAAGTTGATTATCTGCAGACTACCTTGATTTCTGGAGCTACAAACTCTCTTCCACACAACAAGGCTCTTTCTGCTAGGCTCATGCTTACCATTCCAGATGAAAATCCTACAAATAACATCTATATTTTTTATCACAATCTTAGGAATTGGAAAACATTGCATCCAATATTGAGCAATGACATAAGAAATGCTTTTAACCAACTGAATTCTACCTGCTGCATAACTTAGGAGTTTCGTGGTCCAGTGCTGCACTCTACCAACAATCTTCTCAACTAGAGACATATAATGGTGAATAGTGAACTTCTTACTAGTAAGAGGGACTCCAAACTACTTAATAAGAAGAGATCCCTCTTGAAATTCGATAATACTTCTCAAACTCTCTTTTTTATCAATTCCACCAAAGTACATTCTACACTTGGTAGGATTAGCAACAAAATATTATTAACAAATAAATGATTAATATTATATTTATTTTTAAAAACAAAAATTAAATAAAATTTAAAATTTTCTTTGTAAAAAAGTCGATGACAACTCACGTACTAGTAAAATGATTGCATTTTTATATATTTAAATTGTTATATTGCTCTTGTAAAAAAGTCACATTTTTTTGCTTGTATTTAGATATATAGTTTTAATCTTTAAGTAAAATTTTAAAATAAATAAGATTAACAATTATAAAATTAAATTATAAAATTAGATGTTTTTTATGTAATTTTTTTACTTAGTTTTTATGGTATAAACAATATATAAGTAAATATTAAATATGTTTACATGATCGATTTATTCTTCAGTAAATTAATTAGTTGTGATTAATGAGTAAAATTCATAATATATAGGCTAAACTAATTAATATTAATAAAATTGATAATTTAATTAAATTATGAATAAAACATATGAGGTTCAATATGACTGTCTCACTGCCTACTTTCCCTGAGTTCACATTTTTATTGATATTTTCATTTATACTTATGATATCATTATAAAAATTTAATTGTGCTTTTTGTTTTTTTTATTAAGCTCAAAAAAAATAGTATCTCCTTTAATTTTTTTTATCTCTTAATTTTGTTTTTGTTACAATTTTGATCTATTTTACTTTTTACCCCAAAAAATAGTCACTTGTAAAAAAAAGGATTAATTCTGAATAATAAAGTGATATTTATATATTAAAATATAAAATTAAATATATAAATATTTTATTTTTATCAAAACTGATATTGGATATATCAAACGAAAGTACAAATTCGACATTGAATAAAAAATATGGCAATTAAAATCCATAAACCTAGTTTTTCTTTTTAATATTTTGAATTAAATATAATATTCAATGCATTTTAAAGTGATTGTTTATAACCTATCGTGATAATTTTCAGATTTTTCATTCAGTCTTTAGAAAGCTTAAAATATAAATTATTTTACTATAAATATAATAATTTTAAATAAAAATTATTAAAAGGAATTGTGTGTGTTTTATAAATGTTATAATATATGAATTTAAATTATAATAACATATTATAATTTTTTTGTTTTTTTTTGTTTTTGTTTTTGTAAATAGAAGATATATCTATCTTTTAAAATCATATAATTTATTTTCTCTCTCGTGATATTATTGGTATTAGACATTTTCAATTGATAAGGTAAGCTAAAAAAAGAAGAAGCTAACAAGTGTTTAAACTATTGTTTAAAGAATTAAAAGGTAATTTTATACTATAAAATAATCTAATTTTTATTTTAATAAATGTTTAACAAATAATTTTACGATAATATTATTTCTTTCTATAAAAATTTTAACATAATTTTTGTAAGTAAGCGTGACCCCTTATTTTGTAAGTAATATTATTTCCCTTTTAAGAAGAGTTGTTTAAGATTTTTTATATTAATAACAAATATTATAAAATTGTCAAAATACACATACTTTTACCATATAGCCTTCAGAATGAAGTATATATTTTAATTAAAATATGTAATTAAAAAAACAATAATTCAACAATGAAAATTGAAAACCATATTAATTTTAGATTAAATACTCATTCTGGTCCTTTAACTTTTCCTCAGAGTATATTTTACTCCCTTAATTTTAAAAAATTGTCATATTGATTCTTTAATTCTTCAAAACGTTTTATATTGGTCATTTTGTCTTATTAGCGACCGGTTTTAAAATTTTTCGTCGCTAATAAGATGAAAATGACCAATATAAAAAATTTTGAAGAGTTAAATGATCAATATGACACTTTTTAAATTTAAGGAACCAAAATAAACTTTGAGATAAAGTTAAAGGACAAAAAATGGTATTTCTTAATTTTAAAATAAAGTTTGTGTCTATTTTATAATTCATGTTCCCATAATTCAAAAAAAAATTAATTTGAATATATTTTAATTATATTTAAAGTAATAATGGTTGTGATAGATTGTTGATATAATTTTTTGCATAACAATTAATCCCATTCAAAAGTAAAATTAATTAAATATATTTTAAAGTGATTAATTGATATGCAATGATAATATAAAATATTTTACACTGTCAATTCATCATCATTATCCGTTTGTTATACTTTATAAATTTTTAAAATAAAAGTAAAACTTGTTATAATATCTGATGGTTATGATTCACTAACAGTGTAAAACTTGTAGTGCATATCAATTAAATTTTATTTTAAAATATTTTACATTGTCAGTGCATATCAATTAAATACTATTTTAAAATATTTTTTTAAGGGATTAATTGTTATGCGCACTGACAGTATAAAATTTCTTTACACTGTCAGTGCATATCAATTAAATCTTATTTTAAAATATTTTACATTGTTAGTGCATATCAATTAAATCATATTTTAAAATATTTTTTAAGGGATTAATGGTTATACACTGTCAGTGCATTTCAATTAAATTTTTTTTATAGGATTTAATTGATATGCAGCGACAATGTAAAGAAGTTTTACAGTATCAGTAAATCATAACCGTCAAATATTATAACAAATTTAAATTTTATTTTAAAAACTTATAAAATATAGGTGATGAATTAAAATATTTTACACAGCCTATTATTTAATCTCTTTTTTAAATAACAAAATTTTATTGTCATGTATAAACAGTCTTAAAATATTTATTTTTCAAAAGAGACAATTTTGGAAAATAATCCCAAAAATCACGGGGTATAATGGGTAATTCGAGATTCTATTCCATTTCAACATACACCATGACCTTATATTAACGATCTAAACCGCTTTACTCTGCACAGAATAATCTAATCTTCTTCTTCATCATACTCATTTTCCTTCAACGATCCACACAAAATGCTTGCGATTTTCGACAAATCTGTTGCTAAAAGCCCAGAGGGTCTCCAGACCCCTGAGTCAAACTCTGTTTCAGCCTTAAAAGACGGTTTTCTCCCACAACATTTCTCATCTGTTTACCCTGGTTCCGTCACCGTTAACCTTGGTCCTTCTGGTGTCTTGGCCTATTCTCTTAATCAACAGAACTTTCTCCTCCCAAGGTGCACTACCCCTTTTCTTTTATCGTTTATGTTTTCATGATTTTGGATTCAATAATAAAAAAACATTGTTCTGTTGTTTTTTGCTTAATTTTAGTTCAACCTTTTTTGTTGTCTTGATCTGTGTTTTCTTTTTAAGTTATTTAATAATGTAAAACTCACTGGCACGAACTTGTTGACAAGGACACGAGTGGCTTAATTTTTTGTCTGAATTAATCCTTGCTATATCATATAGATAAAACCCGTTAGGTTCTTTGGGTGTGATATAAATAATACTATTGTTCTATTGTTCTTTCATTCACAGATCTAAAACTATATAAATTTTTGTTACCAGATTCACAATATCTGAAAATCCTGAGTTGAGATAGATCCTTAAAAACGTATTGTGAAAAACATTTAGATGGTGATTATACCTTTTTCATGAGAATCTATTACATATGTTTCTTATGTTGTTAGGCTGTTTGCGGTTGTGGATGACATTTTCTGCTTGTTTCAAGGCCACCTTGATAATGTTGCTAATCTTAAGCAACAATATGGATTGAATAAAACCGCGAATGAAGTGATCATTGTCATAGAGGCGTATAGAACTCTAAGAGATCGTGGTCCCTATTCTGCAGCTCAGGTCGTGAGAGATTTCCAGGGAAAATTTACATTTATCCTGTTTGACAGTGGCTCTAAAACCACATTTATTTCTGCGGTGAGTTATGCTTGGTTCGCCTTTTATGCTGTCCTATAAATATTTTCCAATTATTTGCTTCTCTAACATGACATTCTTTTATGTAACAGGATGCTGATGGGAGTGTTCCCTTCTTCTGGGGAACTGACGCTGATGGAAATCTTGTTCTTTCCGATGAGTCAGAGACGGTAACGAAGAGCTGTGGGATTTCTTCCGCACCATTCCCAAAAGGTAATGCATAGATTGATGAGAAAAGGTAGTTTGACTATACAAGTTCCCTCCCTGTGTTGAATATTCCCATTTAGATCTACCTATCAGCTGAAGTACATTAAATTTAAAAGTGAATTAAGAGAAAGAAAGGAATAACAAGTTCAATGACTTTGAAATTTCCATACCACTGTCCTTTAAGTTAGATGGCAAATGACATTTTCTTTGTTTCTCAACTGCCATATTATTGTTTACTTTGTGATTTGAAGTTTATTTCAAGTTCCTCACCCTGTATATTATGGTTTCATGGAAGAGGTAACATATCTTTTCACATTTCAGGGTGTTTCTTTACAACATCCGGAGGTTTGAGCAGTTTTGAGCATCCACTTAATGAATTGAAGCCTGTACCAAGGGTTGACAGTTCCGGCCAAGTATGCGGTGCAACTTTCAAGGTGGATGCAGATGCTAAGAAGGAACCAACTGGCATGCCAAGGGTTGGGAGTGCTGCTAATTGGTCTAATAATATCTAATTGCAATTCTATTTCTTTGAGCTAAGAGTTTTATCTTAGCTGTACTCATTGAATTTTTAAGTTCTGGTTTTCTGTTCCCATCATAATGATAATGAGGCATCTGTTACCATCATATGACAGCGTGAGTCTCTAATCTATTGAGACCTGACTTATCATATTAGTTTGCTGAACCGAGATATGATTTGATGAATATACAAGTTGCTTGCAAGCAAATACCGAGATCATACTCAATTGGCACATGTCATGTAATAATATTGACTTGCACTCAGATTCATCGTAGAGTGAAGATTATTTACTGTCTTCGCCTGATCTTATTTCATTTAGGTTTATCTATGCCTCCTATTTAAACTGTAATATGATGGATATTATTATGTAAGAAACCAACTCAGCCGAGAAAGTCAATGACAATAAGATTTTGAAATATTTAGTTACATTATAATTGCCAGCTGCTTACTCTATAAAGGAAACATATATAAATGGTGTACTAACATGATATCCCTGGAGTATACTGTGTTCAAGTAACAGCACTTTTGATACAATCTATAAGCATATATCAAGAAGATTAAATTTACTAAAAATTAATCGGTCTCTGTTGTGCAATAGTCTCAAAAGTCAGAAGCAGCTGCTTCAGTCCTTTGCATCAGCAATACCCCCTGGTGTTATCTGGAACACGTAACTCTTGTCAAGAGAAGACATGCAGAAAATAGTGGTAACTATTTCCTCAATAACAAATGCACTATAATTAGTTTCAATGGCCATGATGATAATGTTGGGCATCTGGAATTATCTGAAGGCAATTTCAAGTTGTTTTAACAAAAATTTCTTAACCATTAATTTGGGGCAGACTATACAGATATAACCCGCAAGCTTTTAATTAGCAAGTTATTTTTTGTTCAACTAATAGATTATTTATGAGTAAAGGATATTGCTTCAGCCTCTGGCAGGTTTGGTGCGTCAAAAACTTTGCACACACGCTGTTCACCTTTCCCTTTCCTGAACATCAGCCTTATTGTGGCTGCATGAGCTAGCACATGGCCTCCTGCTGGTTTCTTTGGATCAGTTATGAACATACCACCTCCTGGATCAGCTATGACTGCAAACAAAATATTATGCAATAAGCAATATGCCTAAGTAGTCTTCTTATAAAAGCCACTAAAAGCAGATGATATAAACAAAAGCTTTAAGATTCTAATCAATTGGGACTTGGGAGTGAAATATCAACGGAAAAAATTATTCCTTTTAAGAATATACCTTGATTTGTCATATAAACTGCAACATTGAATTCCTCAGCAATCTTAATCAAGCGAGAAAGCATCTGTGCCAATTTTTGCTGCAACAAGTTCCTTATTTCAGCAAAACTAGACATGAAGGGATAAAAAATCTGTTGGTATATAACAGACTCACAGACCTGGCGTTCAGCAAGCTCTCCTCTTCCAGTGAAGTCCACCCGAAAAAGAGCAATCACAGAATCCACGATCTGCCAATTTTTTTTTGTCAAATCTTCACATCAGATGATATTGCAATGCAAGATAACTCTATTTTACTCCATTAGTAACATCTCACCAGAAGTCTAAATGGTTCTTCAGCCATTTTCGCAGCCAAACCAAGGAGGAGGTTATACTGATGCTCGTAAGTGTAGGCACGAGCATAGATGATCTTATGCAGTCACAAAAATAAATTAGTTAGCAGCCAGCACCAAAATATTCACCACCATCAAGATCCAATTATGATGCATATAATTTTATATATATGAAACAACTGAAGCATACATTGTCCAATACAGCCCCTGGATCCATGCCAAATCTCTCAGCTATGGCAACAATTCGGTCGGGTCGACTACAGTGCGAATGAGCATAAAACAATCATAAGTTATTGGTTTTGAGGAACTAGATGTTATCGTAATTTTTTAAAAGAAGAAAGTAATAAAGAGCATACAAAGTTCCTTCTGTGTCAATGTAAGCAACTTTTCCATTGCCTCCCTTCATATTAGTTGGCAGCTGTAGTATACAACAAATATTTCAATGTGCATGAAGATAAGGCTAGTACGCACAGAAGAAAATTGTGTTTGAGAAGCTTTGAATGCATACAACAAGAGATACAATACGAACACGTTCAAATACTCAAATGCTATGACCAAGGATAGATGATAAAAGTAAACCTGAGTGGAAACACAGAGAGTATGAGCTAGTTGTGTTTTCCCAGATCTGAAAACATAAAGTCCTATTGTTAGAATGTATGAAATTCTTCGCTAACATAATATAGTCCAATTGTTAGAATATAATACATGCAAAACTAGACAGATGTTGATTTCTTACCGGAATTCTCCAAATGCTTCTGTAATTGACAGTGTCTCGATTCCACCTTTTACAAACGTTAAAATTAAATTTAGAAAGAATAGTTAAAGGCATAAAGGATTTAAAATTAACAAGTCATATAAGTAGAAAATTGCAAAACTATAAACAAGATATTCTTGTTGTAAAGCTACCTCCAAGCAATTCATCAAGCGCTTGGCTTCCAGTTGTAATTCGGACCACAGACTTTCTCTGCAGTAACATAGCGTAGTTAATTTCTTAACTTAAATACAAGTTATTAAGATCAACTTAAGCTTTAATAATAAGACATCAAAATATTCTATAATGTTAAAGATACACAGATCAAAATTGAATTCATAATTCAAAAAACTAGAAGCAAAGTAAACAACGTACTTTGAGGAGTGCATCACTTCCGGTAATATAACCAGAATTCTGCATCGGAGAAAAATTAAATTATAAAGAGTTGAAAGAGTAATCCAAAGTAACTTAGATTTCAGATATTAAAATCACTTACCACAAGCTTCTCAGCAGCTTCACATATCTTATCCACCTTAGCCTCAGATAAACCTTTGATTCCAGTCAAGTTCTGCGGAAAAAATAATCACAACATTACGAAAGTGATTAAAGTTCAGAGCAATTAGATCTTCGAAATTCGATTCAGAAATGTATTTAAAGCAAAACCTTCTTTGTGTGCATCATTAAGCCATTGCATGTAAAGATCCCTGCGTCCTGAAGCTTCTTCACGTCTCCAGCATTAATGCCTTGGGAAATCACTGTGAAGATGCATATTCATGTGAATCAGAGACAAAACGTTTAAGCAACAATCAAACTAGCATCGATTTGTGCTTTTCAAACTTGATATAATTGTATAACAAAACAGTATCAGTTCATTAACTAGCCAAAAATTACAACAAAAAAAAAAATCACTGAGGATGATGATTATATAATTATAATCGACTTGTTTGCAGAAAAGTGTATTGAAAGGTAAATCTAAGAAAAATTCACAGTGAATAGTAGAAAAAATGGAAAGAAAAGCAGAATGAAAATCTTAGGATCTGAAACCAAGCGTCAAGTTACAGAGATCGGTGTTTAAAAGCTGATCTAGAGAAAACGAGAGTCAAAAATAGAAAAACAGAGTAGTTGAGGGAAAATACACTTGTCGATTGCTTCGAAGAGTTCTTCTTCATCTTCCATATCTTCTCGTTCAACCAGCTGCATCTGGCCGCTGGATTCCTCGGATCTGAAAAAGAAAACGGAACAAACAAGTTATTATCCGATCAAACTGTAAATAGAATTGAAATTGTGAAAAGGAGAAGAAATGGATCTGGTATCTGTAACGAACTTGAGGCTTGCAAGCATGGTGGTTGTTGAGGGAAAATTTGAATGCAAAGAGAAATAGTTAGAAAGCTAGAGAGAGAAGATAGATTTTGAAATTTGAATGAGGTTTGAATGAAGAAGTGACGGATTGCGTGTGTTTATATAGGGCGGGAAATGAGAAGATAGTAGCATGCGAAACGGTTAGCGTTCCCGCGTTTTTCATTATCTTCCATCTTTTTAAATTTTTGGCTGTTAATAACAACACTGATTTCAACCTGATTTTTCATGATTAACCATCGCGTATCAACGTGTATACAGATGGGGTAAATCGGTAATTGTCTCAACATGGTGAAAATATCACACCCATTATCACTTAATGATGTTTTATATTTGATTAACTTTATGCAACTTTTTGAAAGTTAGTGTGATTAGATTATTAATATTTATCGAAAAGTTTTTGGGATAAAGAAGTTATATAAACCAATCACATGGTCAATTTTTGGCGTAAGTTTTTATATTTTGTAAAAGTTTAAGTTTATAATATTTTTATTTGAACACATGATTTTTTTAAAAATAAAATAAAAATAAAAATATAGATATAGAGATAATTCTATCAAATTATGGCGATAAAAACACCAAAATCACACATACAAAAGAGAATTGATTATCTTTGAAGTCTCGTATCTTTGTAATTGTTTCTCAATATTTTTTTTAAAATAATTTCTTTCCTCTTATTTAAATATTTTTTTATCTATTAATTTTGAATGCATTTTAATTCTTCATTTATCTTATATTGACTAAGAGGATAGTAAAGTAATCATTATCTCCTAAAATATCTAAAGCAACCAAATTTAGTTGTTTGACCTTAAACCACTGTGCAATTAACATTTAATTTGAATAAGTTAGAAGTTACTGATTCATGATTTTAATTGGAGAGTTGTATTAGATATAGTTGTGTTCAACCGAGTCTAAGTAGTTATAAACAATTTAGTCGAAGATAGTAGAGTAGAAATTAGTTGTATTCGACATAATCGAATACAACATATAGTTGTCAAAATATGTAACCAGATATTTGATAGAATCGAATACTACAGTTAGAAAATAATGTGTTTGGTTGCCTATATATACAAATATACACATCTAACTTCGTAATAAAATTGACATATTTCACAATACACTTTCTCTCTCTTTTATTCTTTCTTATTCTTCTTCATTCATCTAGAAAATCCTAATTATTCAAACAACTTGGTATCAACGAGTCCGATTGAGATTCAGTCAATCGGTAATGACAAACGACAACACAACATCAACACAAATTTCTGAAAATCAACCAGTTTTCAAAGGTGAGAACTACGATAGATGTGTTGCGCAAAAGAAGGTTATCTTCAAATGAAATCGTGAGTGATGGAGTACCTACGTTGGAAGTGATTACAAATGATGTTCAGAAGGCTGCGCACAATGAACAACAAAAGACAAATGGAAAAGCTTTTTTTCTTGATTTATCAATGTGTGGATCCTAATGTGTCTGAGAAGATCATTGAAGAAGAAATGTCTAAAGAAGTGTGAGACAAGTTAAAGAACTTGTATGGTGGAGATACAAAACTAAAAAATGTGAAGGTGCAGACGTTGAGAAAGCTATTTGAGATAACACGAATGAAAGAAGATGTATTAGTTGTTCATTTCTTCTTAAGATTAACGTTACTAACCAACCAAATGAAGGCATGTGGTGAATCAATCAATGATTTGCAAAAGATCATGAAGGTGTTGGGATATCTGAATGCAAGATTTGATTACGTTGTAGTGTCTATCGAAGAGTCCAAGAATCTAGCTAAGATAAAGTTGGAAGAACAAACACTACAAATAAGATTCACCAAGAATATTGGAAAAGAAAGGAAAATCAGAGAAAGAATTTTGTTAATGATGAGAATTCAAGCAAGAGTTCAAAGAATCACTCTGATTTGATCAAGAAAGGCATGATCAACAAGTACTCGAGAAAGAAAGTTGATATGAAGGAGGTGCATTGTTACAATTGTCATGAATTTGATCATTATAATTGATATTGTCAGAGAAAGAAGGAATGAAGAGCAAAAGATAATGAAGAAGTGAAATATGCATATGCTGGAGAAAACGACTATGATGATATGCTACTCATGACCAATATTCATTCGAATAATGAACAAACCAATATGTGGTATATGGATTCATTATGCAGTAACCACATGCTTGTTACAAGAAAACAATCCACCAAGTTAGATGAATCGATTAAGAAAGTGATTCGGTTTGCAAATGACAAGCATGTCACATCAAGTGGAATAAGAAACATAGTTGTGGTTAGAAGAGATGGTCAGAAGGCCAATATTACTAATGTATTATATGTTCCTTCGATGAAAGTAATCTGATAAGCATGGGTCAATTACTTGTAAAAGGGTATACCATAATGTTGAATGAAAATCAGATGAAGGTGTATAATGGTGAATGAAGGATGATCCTGAAAGTATCATTGGCCGATAACAAAATCTTCAAGATTGAGATCGATATGGTTGATCATCAATGTCTTGCTTCAACTACAATAGAAGACAAAAACTAGCTATGACATCACATGTATAGACATCTAAACTTCAGAGGTCTAAGTATGCTCAACCTGAAGAAGATGAAGTATGGCTTACCTCAAGTGGAAGAACCAAGTTAGGTGTGTGAGGAGTGTTTCAAAGAAAATTCGACTAGGAAAACATTCAAACATGATATGTCTATGAAGTTGAAACAAAAGCTAGAACTTGTTCACTCTAATGTATGTGGACCTTTTGAAGTAAGAACAAATTGAGGTAACTGTTATTTCCCAACCTTCATAGATGAATCCACCAGATATATGCATACTTATCTTATTTAAAATAATAGTGGGGCATTCACACAATTCAAGAAGTTTAAATTGCATGTCAAGAACAGAATGAGTGAAAGTTAAGGAAACAAAGAACAAATAGTTAAGGTGAATACACCTCTATGGAATTTGCAAGATTCTGCAATAAGAAAGGTATATAGCATGAGGCCATTGCACCCTGTAACACCCCATTTCTACCCGTCAAATATATTGAAAATCAGAGTAAGAAAATTCAAACAACAAGTAAGCAAATAGGATGCCACATTTCAACTAAAAAAACACTTTTTCAATTAATCACATAATAACACCTTGATACATAACACTTTCAATTTCGGATGAAAACTATAACAACACCTTTTTATTCATTTTTGAAACCAAAACAACTTTTTACAACTATGCAACGAATTCTCAATTATTCAACTAAACATGGTATAACATTTTTATTTAACTAAAACAACTTAGTAATAACATATTTTCATGGAAACAACAACAAAACAACTAAGTGTTCATCCCCCCGAGTTTTACGTATCAGAGCATCGACACTGACTCGAACTAACAAAGATAATCATCTTCCTTCAAGCTACCTGCATGTTACCGACATATGGGTAACATTCAAACAGAAGGGGTGATATATCGAATTTTATAAACGAAGTATGATAATTAATACGTTAGATAAAATCATACAATTTCACTACTATCCAACACAACAACTTAAAAATCACTCACAATCTATCAACATACTTTATCAACTTATTACACCTATCAACATTTACTACATAAATCAACATAATCAACTTAACAACTTCAACAAACATAAACACCATAAACAACCTAACTAATACGACAACTTTATCATCATAACCATATAAGCAACTTCATCAACATTATCACATAATCAACTTAATCTACTTCACGATCTATCCTTTATAAACACATAATCCACTTAAGCAACATAATCAACTTCATCGACATAACCCACATAAACAACCTAATCAACTTAATCAACATGAATAACTTAATCAACTTGAACAACATAAGCAACTTCGTCAACTTAATCAACACAAATAACTTCTTCAACTTAATCAACATAAACAACTTAATCGACATAAATAATGCAACACAGATGCGACTCAACTATACATATGTAAGTGGTACCATCGGAGTAAAACTCCCAACTTAAAATATACCATATTATCGAGGTATCTGCAAGGCATAAGCCTTCAACTTAATAATTTTGTCAATCCAGGCCAACGTGGTGAGCATCTACTCCAACTTAGAAAATAAAATGTATGCCATGATCACAACAACACAACACATATTAACAACCAACTCGAAACAACATACAACAAACAACATAGCAACTTTAATTCAATACGATTCAACTTTGGCCAAAGGCTTACAACTTATATACATCAACGTTGGTCATACGACCTACAACTTTAATACCAAAATTGTCTTTCGACCTACAACTTAAACATCAACATTGGTCATCCGACCAACAACTTAAAATGACCATAAACCGGGACCAACAACTTACCTCAACTGTATCCGAAAACCCACTTAATCGACATGCATTCCACATAATAAACCGACTAAAATCACCTACTAATTATTACTAACTACCTCGACAATTTTCGTTAAATTCCGAACAACTAATTTTATCGCTTAAATCGGCTAAACCGACTAAAACTGCATTGTTCCAACATTCTGCGATTAATACGAGTCTATTATAAAGTTCTATCTATTTTATATTTTATGATTCGATACTACTACTATAACTAACCTTCTGTTATTAAACTCAAACAAAACATTTCTCTGTCAAACTCCAAAAACTCTATTTCTGTCCAAAAACCAATTAGCCTGATAATATTGTTGCTACTGTGTTACTCATCTTACATTACCAGTTTAGTTTCACTTTTAATTCCTATACTTCATAATGGTTAGTATTATGTCATAAAAGAAATCATGCACAAAAAGTCAAAGTTTATTTTATTTTATAGTTAAAAAAGAAAGTGATACCAAAAGTGCCTCCTCCCCACTTTAATGGGTGGCTTGCGCCACCCTTAGCTACAACCAAGTGGCCAGCGCCACATTTGATGTGAGAGGGGGTGATGGATTGCGCCATCCCCCATGTGGCCACCATCATGTTAATTTCTCTTATTCTGGGTGGCGTGCGCCACCCCTAAGTGTGATGGGTGGCCTACGCCACCCCCACCCGCACACCTGCACCGATTCAGTTTTGCCCCAAAATATATTTTCCAGAAACAACAATTTTATTGCAACGTTTACAAAATCAGTCCAACGATAAAATTTAACAACATCGATTCATCATTATTAACACAGAAACAACAACATCGCAACAGCAGAATCACAATTCAACAACATCAACATAAAACTACCCGATTCCAATTCCTACGTATCGATCATCATAACCCGATTATAGAATTCGAACCCCATCCTTACCTTAAATTGATGGCCTCTTAAATTTCCGATCGACTTCCGAAATTGGCTCCGACGGCAGCAACTCTCGTAACCGTTTTCTCCAACTTCGTTCCTCTTTCTCAATTTTCTTCGTTCTCATTCTACTGATCAAAAACCTATTTTCTCTTTGACTTTTATTTTATTATAATTATAATCTCATTTGGACTCACTAATTAACACCCCCACGATTACTATTATCAACACAACGACTAGACCCACTTAAATAAACACTCTTATAATTCCATAATATTAATTTTAATATTATTTCTCCCGACTAAATCAACTAATTACCGACTATCAATTAAATCGTCCAAACCACACAATCAACATATTCAAAGAATAAACGGAAAAATATTCAATATTATTTTCCACAACTTAAATCAACTTATTTACTTAATCCAATTCAAACCACTTAGAAACATCAACGTAACATTCCGATAATTCGGAACTCAACTCAAATCATCATAAACGACACAAACCAACGTAAATCAACACAAATATACAAATCAACACAATTCAACATAGTATAATACAAGTATATTTAATTAAATAATTAATTAAATAAACGGGTGTTACAACTCTCCCCCACTTAGAATATTTCCGTCCTAAAACATTTATCTGATTCAACTAGTCCAACTACTTATTCCATCCAACTAATCAACTCTCATCCCCGAAAGGCAACCCCACGTAGAATACAAACAACAATTCATAACCTCAATGACAATAACAACACGAACAACACTCAAGCAATACACTTGACAACTATCAACACAACACAACGAGTAACCAACTTAAGAATTCACCAGTTTAATAACTAGAACACAACAACATAAGAACACACCACTTGAACACAACATCAATGCAATCAACTACCAACATCGTTGTTATTCACATATGAATAACTGCACTACACCATACGTTCGCTGCAAACTCTGATTACTTGCAAAATATCAAGTCTACCGAGTTTAACTCCAACTTTCAATCGCCAAAATCGTCATAGCAACAAGGACTTCAACTCAACTCTTCAGAAATTTCATCCAAACAGGCATTCTACACTCTCATAGTTACCGAATACTTCAACTTAGCTCCGTAAGATAACACCTCGGAACATTCAACACAATTATAACTACGACTACTTCCAAATCTTGGACAAAATATACATATACTTCCAAGAATTCCAACTATCATTAATATAACTACAACTTTACCATCTGGTATTAACACGTTCTCCAAACTTCATCTTAAGTGCATAACATCCTTACACCAACATATGGTACATGGGTCCAACTAATTTCAACAAGATAACACATATTCTTCACTTCCAACTAATTCAACATACCAAATCCTCGATTCCTACTTATACCGACACAATTCTTCATAACTTCGTATCTGAACCAACACAACCAAAAAACTCATCTTTACCAACCGAAAATTCCACTTGCAATTCAATTCTCACATTACCCAGAACTCAACTGCGAATTTCCATACTACTCATCAATCAAATCGTAATCTCATGCTATCATCCTCAACTCCAACTAATATTCTTATATATGAACCTGCATCGACAAAACAAATAATACTCAAGCACTCGACTTGACCTCAACCAATTCAATGTACATACTATACTAGTTGGCATGACACATTTATCCATCAATTATGATTCTGTCTGCTATCAACAATAGATTAAGAGTGATCAGTTCCTCAATTTGTCAATCGACATCCGACAATCATAACAGTGACATAAATCATCATTACCAAACACAATAGCGTACTTCAACTTGTGCCTAAAGTCCGTAAGCATAATGCTCCGCCAACTCTCTATGTAATAAAAGAAATCATGCATAAAAAGTCAAAGTTTATTTTATTTTATAATTTTTTTAAAAAAAACTGGTACCAAAAGTGCCCCCTCCCCAACTTTAATGGGTGGCTTGCGCCACCCTTAACTACAACCAAGTGGCCAGCGCCACATTTCATGTGAGGGGGGTGATGGCTTGTGCCATCCCCCATGTGGCCACCACCATGTTAATGTCTCTTATTTTGTGTGACGTGCGCCACCCCTAAGTGTGATGGGTGGCCTGCACCACCCCCACCCGTACACCTGCACCGATTCAGTTTTGCCCCAAATTATATTTTCCAGAAACAAAAATTATACTGCAATGTTTACGAAATCAATCCAATGATAAAATTTAACAGCATCGATTCATCATTATTAACACAGAAACAACAACATCGCAACAACAAAATCACAATTCAACAATATCAACATAACACTACCCGATCCTAATTCCTATGTATCGATCATCATAACCCGATTATAAAATCCGAATCCTACCCTTACCTTAAATTGATGGCTGCTCGAATTTCCGATCGACTTCCAGAATTGGCTCCGACGGCAACAACTCTCGTAACTGCTTTCTCCAACTTTGTTCCTCTTTCTAAATTTTCTTCGTTCTCATTCTACTAATCAAAAACCCATTTTCTCTTTGATTTTTCTTTTATTATAATAATAATAATTATTATTATAATCTCAATTGGGCTCACTAATTAACATCCCAACGATTAATACTATCAACGCAACGACTAGACTCACTTAAATAAATACTCTTATAATTTCATAATATTAATTTTAATATTATTTCTCCCGACTAAATTGACTAATTACCGACTATCAATTAAATCGTCCAAACCACACAATCAACATATTCAACGAATAAACGGAAAAAATTTCAATATTATTTTCCACAACTTAAATCAACTTATTTAGTTAATCCAATTCAAACCACTTAGAAACATCAACATAACATTCTGATAATTCGAAACTCAACTCAAATCATCATAAACGACACAAACCAATGTAAATCAACACAAGTACACAAATCAACACAACATAATATAATTATATTTAATTAAATAGTTAATTAAATAAACGGGCGTTACACACCCTATACACCTAAACACAATGGTATATCAAATAGTATCATAACCATGGGCGAGAAACATTAGAATACTTACCATGAATCCCAAGGCCGATAAAGTGGAAAGTACCATTTGTTGAATCAATTTAGTTTTCATAGCACCACTATTTGATGCCCCATTAATGGAAGGACCAACTGCATAATTTAAAGCTGCATGAAATGCCTGCATTGAACATTGTGTTGGTCGTGGAGGACGCGTAGGACACTCAAAGATATGGCTCTATTGATTATAGTAATTACAAAACTTCTTATTGCAGCTACCAGTAATATGACCAAATTATTTTCAAGAAAAGCACTGAACCTGTCTCATATCATGAACTTTACCTCTACTTTGAGCAGCATATGCAATAATCACTAGCTCAAAAATTACAACATCATGAGACATGGCTCCTTGAGTAGTAAGACGTTGTTCCTCTTTTAGAAGTTCTCTAAAACATGTATCTAAAGAAGGAACAAGATTCATATTCAACAAGGCACCTCTAAAAGCTTCAAATTTTGGAAACTTCATGATAAATTGATCTTGGCTACATGTTTTATAGACCTCTTGGATAGCCACAAGAGAAGTCTTGGGAACATCAACATGCATAATAACAGAGTATTTTGTCCACAGATTCAGAAAACCAGAAGAATATTCTTGAAAAATGAAGTAACTTATTTGTAATTAGCTATCTCCAACTCCAATTGAAAACACTCAATTGCATTATCTTGGTTGTAAATACACTTCAAATAATTCCACATTTCTTGAGCATTTGAAAATGAGCGTAAATTATTGATCATTTGAGGATCCAAGTGATTATTTGAGCATATTTAGTTTTCCGCGTATCTAATGCAACTTTCTCTTTTGGTGTCTTGGAGACAACATCTAGGTGACTCGACAATTCCTTTCCCTTGACATAATTTTTTAATTGAAATCCCAAATTGAATAATTCTTCCCAGTAAAATGGACAAAAGAATTATTATCATTTTCTGAAGTCATAGTATACGCCTAAAACCTTTGGACTATATTCCTATCACTATATAAATTAAAACAAGCCTCGGGTGATCACGAGCAACACATTGTATGATTTTGGTTTTTTTAATATCGTCACCACTTAAATAAGTTACAAAAGAAGGAAAACAAAATATCAACAAACCCAAACGCAATACCAATACCATAAAGAAGGAAAATAAGTTTTCGTTCCCAATAAATGCGATCGCATAATCGTAAACATTTGCAATGAACCATAATCGCGAGCAAGCATCGAACCATAATCACACATCAAAATTGATCGCAAACACCAAATCACAATCCCAAAGCAACACCGCCAATCTTGAATCAAAGACAAAAACAAGAGATGAAAACAAAACTCAGAACTCGGAATCACACACGAACAATGACAATCTAGAAAAACACCAAGATTCACAATCTCAATCCTTCAAATCAATAATCACCGATACAAAATCAAGATATGACACGAAACCGCAAACAACTACAACAATACGAAACGACAATGAACCGAAATGAAAGAGACAATTTCGAGAGTGACCAAGTAGTGTCAATGTACAAGGCCAAGATAACACGATTTCAAAGGTTTGGTTTGATCGAACCTTCTGATACCATGTCACAAATTATGGCTTCTTTCCATTCCTCATTGTATTCCATCTATTTATAATTACATTAGAATTTACAACAATTAATTACAAATATTCCCAACTTGATTTTCTAGTCTATTCTAGGAATGAAAAATATATACAATTATGAGATAATTAAATCATATGAAATCATTCTATATTAATCAAATCATCTGAAATCATTTTATATTAACATAGAGAGAAGAAATATAAGTATATTGAACATGACCAGGAAAATGTTGAAAGCTTAAGAAATGCTGAGGAGATTTTAGGGTGAAACAACTTCGACAATAGTATACATTCGAAACAGATGTTTAACCAAGAAGATAGTCAACAAAACACCTTATAAGGCTTGGACAGGGCTAAATCCAAATGTTATTCATCTTAGAGTATTTTGATTAATGTGTTTCAGACATGTACCTAAGAAATTAAGGAAAAAACTAGATGATCGAAGTCAGACCAAGGTGCTCATAGGCTATCATTTGACCGATGCATACAAGTTTTATTCACCAAATAATGATAAACTAGTGATCTATAAGGATGTTTTTATGGACAAAAGCAAATGGTGGAATTACACTCAAGGGTCAGTTCAACAAGAGAAAGATACAATCACAATTGTGCTTGAAGAAGACCAATAAACTTAAGCCACAACTACTCGAAATGAAGAACCACTTGAGCATAATGTTAGAAGATCTGCTAGAACAAGAACTGAGTCGACAATGCTAGTCGGATATGAGAGATTTCTATATCAAGAAATCAATATAGATGATGACTTCATAGGAGGAATTATGATGATGGCTGAATCAGAACCAATTGATTTGGATCAAGACATGAATGATTCAAATTGGTTGACAGACATGCAAGAAGAACTTGGGGCTATAGAGAAGAAAAATACCTGGGAGTTTGTCGAAAAGTCAATCAAGAAGACAATTGATGTGAAGTGGGTCTACAAGTTAAAACTAAGGCCAAATGGTGAAATTTCCAAGCATAATTCAATACTAGTGGCAATAGGTTTTCTATAAAAACTTGGTATTGACTTTGATGGAGTTTAAGAATTTGTTGCAAAGGTGGAAACCATCAGAATTATTGTGTCAACTGTAAAATACAAAGGATGGAAGATATATCAATTAGATGTATAGCCATCATTTCTGAATGGACCATTGGAAGAAGAGGTTTATATTAGTCAACCACTAGGATTCGAAATCAAATGGTAGGAGCAGAAGGTGTACAAACTGAGGAGGGCTCTATATGGCTTAAAGCAAGCCCCAAGGGCTTGGAATAAGGGAATGGATAACTTCCTAATAAAAGCAGGTTTCACAAAACGTGTCTTAGAACATGAAAAATATGTCAACAATGCAAGCATACTCATTTGAGTCATTATATGCTTGTATATGGACGACTTGTTGATTACATGTGCAAATGAAGCATAAATAAAAAGAGTCAAAGTTGAATTGATGCAGGAATTTGAAATGTACTACCTATGAAACTTGTCATATTTCTTAGGGATGAAGTTTAAATACACAAGTGAATGAGTATTCTTGAACCAGAAGATGTATGCTCAAGACATATTGAAAAGGTTCAAGATAAACAACTATAACGCAATTGTCACACTATTGGAGACTGGAACAAAATTGGGAAATGATAGAAATGATGAGTTTGTAAGTGCAATATTTTACAAGCAAATCATTGGATTCTTAAGGTATCTATGCAATACCATACCCAACATTTGTCAAAGTCCTGAGTTGTTGATAAAATTTGTAGAGAAGCCACAAGAATTTCATCTCATTGTAGTAAAGAGAATGTTGAGATACATAAAGGGAAAAATCGACCATGGTGTGTTAATGCCAAGGCAGAAGAAAATAAACACAAATGTAGAGATACATGGCTACACTGATTCAGATTTCAATAGAGATGAAATTGAGAAGAAGAGTATTGCAGGCTACATTTTTATGATTGAAGGTGCTTTAATATCATAAAGCTCAAGAAAGCAAAACATTGTAGCACTATCCTCTAGTGAAGTTAAGTACATATTTCATATTATACATCATGTTAAGTAGTATGGACAAACATGTTGCTCGAAGAGCTCAAGATCATGAGACCTAAGAAAATGAAGTTGTTTGTAGATAACAAGTCAGCTATCGACCTGACAAATTATCTTGTGTGTCATAGTAAAAGTAAACACATAGAGAGGAAGTATAATTTCCTTATGGATTAAGTAAATAAAGAAAAGCTTGAGCTTAAGTATTGTAAGTAAGAATGGAAACTAGCTGATATACTCACCAAGCTCTTGAAGAAAATCAGGTTTGATGAGTTGAAGAGAAGCATTGCGATGAGAAGCCTTGAAAACATGAATTAAGTGGTGTGCTTGAAGCTAATAATGCATGATTTTAGTGAGAAAGTTGTATTCGACAGAGACAAAATAGTTGCAGACAACTTAGTAAAAGATAATAAAATAGATGTTAGTTGTATTCAACAGAGTCAAATACTTCATATAGTTAAAGTATGTAAGCGGGTATTTGATAGAGTCCAATACTACAACTAACAAATAACCCAACAATTTCATAATAAAATTTTCTTATTTCACAATATAATTTTTCTCTCTTTTATTCTTCTCTCTTCTTCATTCTTTCCAAAAATTCTAATTGTTCCTACAAAATATACTCATCATCATCAATGGGATTAGAAAGAACATAAGAACATAAGAAATATCTAACCACTTGAGAGCATCAAACCAAATACTACTAAAACACGCATTACAAAAGTTTTATTATGATTGTACCTAATATACACAACTTAATAGATTACTTTATTGAGTGATATTTTTCTTTGAAGAAAAATTATTTAGCAAGATGTACATATCGTGAGTCAATAACATCTATTTTTAGCATTGTGGCACTGGCATGGGAAGTGTGGAATAAGTGGTACTTGTGAATTGGAAATATTACATTTGGAAACAAATGTAATTGACTAATTGTTATGCACAAGCGAATGAAGTATGATAACTACGTAACATTCTTTGTTTAACTAGGTGAGGGCAACAAGGATCCTTTATCTTGTCCTACAATTATTGTGATGTAAATGGAGTTAGACAATCAGAAACACCACGTAGTATTTGGGAAGAATCACTTGTGGGTGTCCTGGGTAAAGAAGAATCAAAATTGTCCTCTCTTAGTTTTTGAAGTGCTGCAAATGATTCTCTTGTGGCAGACATAGCTTCAAAGTATCGAGTGCAATATGCCAAAGCAAGAGGAATAGGTCGAAGCATTTCCTGAAAGAAGAAGAAACAGAGAAGTTTCGTTCAAAAGGCTAGTAGTAGTAAACACACACTTCATGTAGTATTGTTTGTATATGCACTTTGTTGCCTTGGAAAACGCTTATTGAAATGCAACAGAAAGTCCTGTCATTAATACCAAGAAACAATAAAATGATTGTTGAAGCATACCCCCCAAACTGAAAGAGGCTCCTTAAAATTCTGAATCCAATGAACACCTGCCACAGATGTTGTCAAGGTGCCATAGTCGCTAGCTGCCTTCATCAGTAGTTCAGAGAATTGTTTCTACAAAAGTTTAAAATATATATGATGCAAGCATTTCAATGTCCAGCTTACTATTGGGTGAACTAGGTAAAACTGTAAAAGCATTGGGACAAAAAAGACTAATGTTTTCACATTATTGGAGTAATAATACAATGTGCATATTCCAGAATACCAAATGCACATGACTTCATGTGTTGGGCGACCTACTGTTTAGATTATGTGAATGACAAGTCTGATTAAATGACAAATTATGGTCACCAACCTGATATTCTACTTCAACAGGAATACAATCTAGAGAATATGGCTGCTGCAGACGAGCTATTATGCGATCCTGCAATGATTGACTACAATCTGTTATAGACTAGAATTGGTAAATGAGAAAAATAATGAGCAATATTGGTTATACCTTATTCTGAATAACATCTTTGAGAATAGTAGTAATCCTTGACAATGTCTCAATCTTTTTCTCCATTTCACTCACATGAGTCAAATATCCGGAACTTTCATGATCCTAAAATTTCACAAGTAACAAGTATTGATTAAAAAAGAGTGTAAAGCTAAGTACTAGAAGTGGATCATAAGACTGACCTTTCGACCTCGGAGTTCAACTTCCAAATCTGTTATTTTCCTTTGGAGGGTGGTTAGTTCTCTCAAAACCTTGATCAAGTCCTCACCCTTTCCCTTAGTTGCTTGAGATGAATTCAGTAGTCCTTCCTAGAAAAATCACGAGACACGCCACGTCGTTAACAAACCTCAATTCTGAAACAGTTGGAGGATACAAGAGATTGGTATGGTACCCGGGATGAAGGCGCAGACGACACTGAGAAACCAAGATCATTTGCAATTGACAAAGCACTAGACATTCCGCCTCCGCGTTTTACAGGCTTCCTCCTAACCGAACTCGACGCACTTGGCATCGACATTTTCAAATTCGAACTCAAACACTGCTATACTATTCTGCATTGAAACTACATATTTTTATAATTGGCAATTTGGCACATGTAATTGCATGCAGAATGATGCAGAAAATTAATCTCTAACAGCATTCCGTTATGGTATTCTAAAATTGTAATTCCCAATTCAACTTGATAATTCATAATCATAATCACAGATCAAAATTATTCATGAAAGGAATACGTAATCCATTAATATTAACCAGAAACAAAACGGTTGATCAAGCCTACAGAGTTCATTCAAGATATCGCATTCGCAGTGTTCTTGGTAAAAGTAGAAAAGAAAAAGAAAAAATGTTAAAGAATCTCACTCTACCAAAATCTTGATAAACATCATTGATTTTCTATAGAACTATAGAAGTTTCCAGAATGTATGAGCAGAGAGAGACGATCGACGTAATGGAAAGGAGAGAAGGAAGTGCTGTAATATTGCAGTTTTTTCAATGATTTTGTTAATTTGTTAGTTCTCCATTCTTGACTTCAGATTTTTTTTTCATTACTAAAATTATTTCTCTTTATTTTAAACTAGAATTTGGATTTAAAAAAAGCACAAACTTTGTTTTTAGTAATACTCCAAAAATATGTAAACACTCAAATTTATATACAAAATAATAATAATGATAATATTTCTTTTATAACACTATGGTACCTATAAAGTTGGGTTGAATACTTATCAATTATTCATTTATGAAATGTCATGTTATTATTTTATAATAATTTATTTTAAAATAAATTAAATTTCTAAACAAATTTTGATTATTTTATAATACTTATCAATTATTCACTTTTTTTAGTTTATAATTTATATCGTTTGATAATAGTTTTTTATCATGAATTTATAATTTATTTTACTAGCTGATATCATATTTTTCAAACGTTATTTCATATAGTGTTTTATCTTAGAACTTATAATTTATTATTTTTTCTTCAATTTTTATCTTTATTATTTTAGTAAAAACCCTCTTTTATTATATATAATTTATTTTATTTTAAAATAAATAAATAAATATTAAATACCTTTTATGTCATTTTACATTTATAAGTTAGTTGAATCTTTAATTTTACCATACATTTCAATTAGTTTATCAACTATCAATCATCAATCATCAACTATATAAACTATAAACTATCAGTCATCAACCATTAATCATCATTCATAAGCTATTAGTTAGTTTATTAATCGATCACTATTTTTACCAAATAAAGCCTAATAATTAATAATTTACTTTTTTTTTTAAATATAAATTTCTTAAAAACATGTTTTTTCTTAATTAAAATTTTAACCTCCACTTTTTTTAAACATATGTGCTATTGTAGATTTATGCATCTTAGGGCCCGTTTGTGCATCAAAGCTTGACATGCATTTATAAGTGATCAATGTCCTCCTTTAAGAATGTTGTTTGATGTAAGTTGGAAATGAAACTAATATATATATATATATATATATATATATATATATATATATATATATATATATATATATATATATATATATATATATATATATATATATATATATATATATATATATATATATATATTACCTCGGGCGCGAATGAGATTTTACCTCGGTTAAACAAGCGAGATAATGAAGGGTGACATGAAATTTTTTCACCTTATCTCTCGAATTTTGAATAACTGAGGGGATAGTTTAAAATGCCATTGGTTCGATCCCCAACAACAACATATTTTTCTTCAAAACTATGTAGTGTGCGTCACATACCTATTGGTTTTTGTTTTAAATCTCATTTTGACTGACCTATATCATTTGTTTTACAAACAAACTACAAATTATGTGACATAATCCGATCATTTGTATTTTATACAGAACATAACACATAATACCAAATTTATATTATTTACAAAACCAAACGTACAATGTTTACAATATTTATAATCACATTTGAGATACACAAAACCTCTATCAAGAGAACATATACATATTTTCACATATAATGACAAAATCTCTATATAATGCTTACAACAATCAAGAAAAACTAGTGTTTTTTAGATTCAAAATAACTTTCACAAAGTCGCAAATGTCTAGAATCTCCTCTATCATCCTTGATAGTCTTTGTATGTTATATAATAGAAGTGGTGTGGTCTCAATATTGTGATGCGAGACATAACAACTATCATTCCTACTTGCACCACCCATAATAACTTTCTTAATTACTTTCTCATGTATGTCCAAATGATATGGATTTGGGTGGTCGATTACACCCATTGATTTCAATTTCTGCATCATAAAAATAAATAAAATACAACAATTTTTTAAACTTATACTTATACCTCAATCACATCATGTTAACACTTCTCTCGGTCAACCTCATCCATCCTTTCTCGCTCCTCATGTACCGTCTCCCGCACCTCCTGCAACATCTTCTCCTGCTCCTCTAGATGCATCCTCCCATGTTCCTCTTGATTTCATTTCTCCATTGTCTCTTGAGTCCACTTCTCCCACTCCTGTTCTAATACCTCCCACATCTTTTTAGCAATTATCTCTTCAATTTCTCTCTTATGGTTTACTTCATCAATTGACTGTGATGGTCCAAAATGTAACTTCAAGTCGACATCTCTTCCATGACCACATACACGCCTAAGTTGCTCTTTGATTTCAATGCTTATACCAAGATGTCATGAAGATCTCGTGGAATGAAGATACTAACTTTGGATTGTTCAACCAGTACATCTTATAACACGTATAAAAAACCACATTTACCAAATTGAATTAGCTAAAATATGTAATTTTGAAAAAATTATTTCCTTGCAATCTTTTTAGTCACTTCGTGTAGCCTCTGAAGTAATCTCGTCACCCGGTATTTGACGCGTCCTCTTCCATTTCTCTTGGCGTGATAATAGAGATGAACTTTGATCAATGCTTCTAGAAATATTTCTCATCTCTAGTTCCCTTTGTTTTTCTTTTTTCATTAATCATTTTTTGTTCAAGTTTATCATATCCTCCACGAGACAATTTCTGTGGATAGATAAGTCTAACTTTATTCTCTTTTCCTTTTTTACTCTTAGCCAAGAAATCAAGAGTAGTGCGAGATTTTACAAAATCCTCCCAAACTTTCTTATCAATATATGAATACTTCACGTATGGAGACACTTCGTTATTTTTTGGATGACTAATATATTCAAATGTGAGTAGTGTCTTAAAGTTCATCCAATGCTCACCAGCATATGCAAGTCATTTCTTTTTCAGTATACTATCTTCTAGAACAATAAACACGTCATATATTCACATAATAAAGTTGGTATTAGTATTAAATCAAAAATATTAATGATTATATATACTATTAAAACAAATTATAAAATTCATAATAAATACAGTAATATTGATCCACACGTTATCTTTTAAATCATTGTCAATGTCGTGTTAATCATCTAAAAAAATACTCATTTTGCTTCTACCTTGTAATGTCACGTAACCCTTAAAATAATCAACATTTTCACCATAGGCATTACTCGTTCTTAGATCAAAATTAACCGGGGAGCGAACACTGCTTTCGTGGGCTTTTTAAACCTTGATCAACATTGTGACATCTCTAGTTTTTCTTTTACTTTTTGTATTAAAAGAGGTTACATTAGATATTGTATGAGAGGTGCTTGTCGAATCACTCATGTCTGTGTAAATTAAGAAAAATAACAACATATAATAGAGATACCAACATGAACTTCAAAGCCATATCACACAACACTTCATCCAAAATTATTCATAAGATAGAAACATACTAACTAGACATATGCAATTGAGAGAGACCATATAATCATACTAACTAAAAACATGCACAACACTTAAGTAATACCACAATGTTTATTTCTAACACAGGTTTAAACACAGTGTTACGATTTCTAACACATTTCATGAACATGATTGAATATTAAAACAGAAAGTTATGATGAAACATTTCAAGAAAAACAACATATATTAAAAAGTTACGTACATTTCAATGGTATTACCAGTTCTATGAACATTTCTGAAACTAACACCATAACGTGTAACAACATTTCAAACAACAATTATAACAACATTCCTAACAACATTTCTATGAACATTTCTAAAACTAATGTCATCTCTATGAACATTTTAGTGGTGAGTTATGTACCTCAAATGTGACAACGAAGCTTCAACGAGTTTGAAAAAGAGATAATGTTCGAGTTGATGTTGGAAAAGTTAATGTTGAAAAGTGATGATGTTCGAGTTGTTGTTGGAAGAGTTTTCATGAAGATCGCCTAGGGTTTTTGTGAAGAGAATGACAATGAGGTTAGAGTGTTTATTGATAGGTAAGAGAAAAGTTAGAGTCTAGTTTTTTGAAGTATTCTTGCAATAGAACAAACACATCGGTTTGTAGGAAAAACCAAGGGAATAAATTAATTAAAAATTTAAAAAATAGAAAAGTCTCACAACGCCATATTCTAGGAATTCATTTAAAATAACTATCACGTCAGTTTTTAGACAAAACCAAGGTAATAGATTAATCAATAATTAAAATAATATAAAGAAAGAATTTGAAAATATTGATGCAAAAGATATTACCTCTCAGTTGTCCAATATAACGGAGGATAATACAAATTAAAAGTAAATGAAAAAGGGAAAAGGAAGGAAAGGTGCCATGTGACCTTAAACCAATTAAAATAAAAATAAAACATAAAATTTGGTAATTATGATTCAAAGCGATCTCTCTGGTAGTTATATTTCCTCGGTTGGTATGAGTTGTATATATATTTTAAAAAAATTAATGGTGGCGCTCCAAGGACATATATCTCGGTTATTGTTCAGTCGATGTGAAAGCTTTATCATGAAATGTATTATTTGTAGTAGGGAACTCTTGAAGTTAGTTGAAAAAGTAGTGGGGAACCAGCACATTAAATGCACATCATTGAAACATTTTGCTGCTTCCTTCTAACATGTGGGTTGACCTGATTAGCTAGGGAATGACGTTGCTTATTGTGCACTTGAGTATACTTGAGTTTGCATGCCTTCCCAAGGATAAATCCAACCGTGTTAGCTTGGAAATTCTAGATGGTGGAAAGTCAAGGAAGAATGGTAATAACTACATTGAAAATTCAAAGTGTCAGGAGCTTCAACCAAAGCTTCAACATACTAATTATGTCGACTGAAATTGTTTGACTAACCTATCAATTGAGTCGAGACAATGAAAGGTTTGGAGGAGTCTCGAAAATACATCCACAAAATTAGGATCACTCTATCTTACAAACATGTACAAAATTTTAGGATATTTTCTGTTGAAAGTATAATTCATTATGTCATATTTGATTTTGCCTTGGATGCAAGCAAACCTATTTCTATAAATAGGGATTATCCCTCTTGTAATCAATTTTTTCCAACACATTGTAATTCACAGTTTGCAGTTACAAGTGAATAGAAGGAAAAATCCCACAGTTTGTGGGCAACAAAACTTTCTCTCCAAATTCTCTTAGAATCCTAATTATTTTCTACTTCATATTTCTTCTTTTCTTTGTTAATTGTTCCGTAAGAACATTTATTGTTCATAAGAAAGGGTCGGAATTTTCATAGGTTTTGAGTAAGTTCCAACATCTGGTATCTAGAGCTTCGGTTTCAACGATTTATGGGAAGCAAAAGTGATGGTGATGAATCATCTGAATGGGAACTTTCTAGCAAGCCTTCCAATTCTCAAGAAAGATAATTATGAGAATTGGTGTAAGCATATTAAAGTTGTTTTCTGTTATCAAGATTTATGGGATCTTGTGAAAGAAGGAGTAACAATGCTTGTAGAGAACGCAACAGATCAAAAAAAGTTGCGCACAAAGAATTGAAGAAGTAAGATTATAAAGCTCTATTTATAATCCATAAATGTGTTGATCCAGATGACTTTGAAAAGGTTAGTGATGTTGAATCTGCAAAAGAAGCATGAGAGATTCTTGAAAAGTCTTTTGGAGGTGCAGAAAAGGTGAAAGAAGTGAGGTTACAAACTCACCAAAGAGCTTATGAATTTCTTTAGATGGAAGATAATGAAAGCATTACAAATATCTTCACAAGAGTTACGAAAATTGTGAATCAAATCAAAGTATGTGGAGAAGTGTTGACAATGAAAGCAGTTGTCTCAAAGATTTTGAGATCATTGGCTCCAAAGTTCGACCACGTGGTAGTTGCCATAGAAGAGTCGAAAGATTTGTCAAATATGACTAAAGAAGAACTTCAAGGGACACTTGAATCTCATGAACAAAGAATGGCTAAAAGAGCAGCAGGCAAGTCGAATGATGTGGCTTTGTAGGCTCAATCAGCGAGAGATAAGAAAGGCAAAGGAAAAATGTTCAACAACAAAGGCAGAGGTGGTTACAACAATTCGACTAGTCGAAATCAGCAGGAAGGTGGTTGGTCGAATCAAAGAAAACCCTGGAACCAAGGCAACCAAAGAGGTGGTGCTGCAGGTAGAGGAATAGGTGGTGGTCGAAAGCCAGACAAGAGTCATATTTAGTGTTTAAATTGTCATAAGTATGGTCACTATTTTAGTGGTTGCCCAGAAAAAGAAAAAGAATCAATATTATGATGCTAAGCTGACAAAGCATGAAGAAGAAGAAATGTTGTTGATGGTCACAACAAGAGATGAAGAGAGATTCTAGGACCAATGGTACTTAAACCCAGGATACTCATCACACATGACTGGTAGGAAAGATTGGTTTATCAACATGAAGCCCTCAATGAAGAACATGGTGAAATTTGCAAATGACAATACTCTAGCAGCTGAAGGTATTGGTGATGTTCTGATTAAGAGGAAGGATGGCAATAGGTCAGCAATTTCCAACATTTTATACATACCAAGCATAAAGAGCAATTTTCTCAATATAAGGTAATTGGTTGAAAAGAACTACAAGGTGTCGGTCAAAGACAAGGTGATGAGAGTCGTCGACGCCAGTGGTAGGTTGATCTTGAAGGCTTCAATGTCTCAGAATAGAACCTTCAAGATCGAACTAAATGTGATAGAGCATAAGTTCCTTGGAAGTGCATCCATCAAAGATGTATGGTTATGGCACTATAGACTTGGTCATCTCAATTTCAAAGACATCAAAGATTTTAAGAGAAGAAATATGGTTTCAGGATTGCTAGAAATCGACATCCCAAACGAAGTGTGTGAAGAATGTGTTCAGTCGAAACAACACAAGAATAACTTCAGTAAGGATGCAGGAAGCGGGTCGAAGGCAATTCTTGAAGTCATATACTCTGATGTATATGGTCCTATCCAGGTAGATTCGATTGGAGGTAACATATACATTGTTAGTTTCATAGATGATTTAATTCTAAAATAGTGGACTTATCTGATCAAGAAGAAAAGTGAAGTGATCGAAGTATTTTCCAAGTTTAAATCTATGTTCAAAAGACAAAGTGGTCGAAAGCTCAAGATTTTGAGGACTGATGGTGGTGGAGAGTATGTGTCGAAAGATTTCGATGCATTATGTGTAAAATAAGGGATTATGCATGAGGTGGTGCCACCCTACACTCCACAACAAAATAGAATTGGAGAAAGGAAGAATTGAACCACCATGAACATGGTGAGAAGTATGTTGAATTGCAAGCATCTACCCAAAGAACTATGGAGAGAAGTTGTGTCGACTGCAACATATATTTTGAATTGGTGTCCAACGAAGAAGCTATAAGGAGTTACTCCAGAAGAGTGTTGGTATGGTTTCAAGCCTAGATTGAGTTATCTGAAGGTGTTTGGATCTATATCACATAGACATGTTCTAGATCAGTTGAGAAGAAAGCTTGATGACATGTCTAGTCAAATGATTATGATAGGATATCATTCAACTGGAGGTTACAAGTTGTTCGACCCAGTGAACCAGCAAGTAGTGATCAACAGGGACGTGATCATAGATGAACATAAAGAATGAGATTGGACTGAAAATGTCAAGAAAGATTCAGTTAGAATCTTGTGTGAAGAACCAACTAGTGAAGTCGAAAGGATGTTCGACAAGAAGAAGTTAGAGGTGAAGCATGCCCAAGAAGACCTTAACAAACAAGACACATGCATGCAAGGTTAAAATAATGTGTGATTACATCAGATGATGTGGTTGATGAACAAGGTGAGCTGGTACACTATGTTTTCTATGCATATGTCGAACCTGTCAATGCAGTTGAGGCATTGAAAGATTCGAAGTGGGTGAAAGCAATTATGAGGAGATGAAGTCAATCAAAGTCAACAACACTTGGTCACTTGTTGAATTAACTCAAGGAAAGAAGGAAATTGATGTGAAGTGGGTATACAAGGTGAAGCTGAATCCCAAAGGTGAGGCTTGTGGCGAAATGATTTCTTCAGAAGGAAGGAATTGACTTCGATGAAGTATTTGCACCTGTTGCTAGGATCAAAACAATCAGGTTGGTTGTTGGTCTAGAAAATATGAATAATTGGCACACATGTCAAATGGATGTGAAGTATTCATTCCTCAATGACCCCTTAGATGAAGAAGTCTATGTTGCACAACCAGCTGGGTTTGTGAAACAAGGTGACGAAAGAAAAGTGTACAAGCTGCATAAAGCCCTGCATGGACTTAAGCAAGCTTCAAGAGCTTGGAATAAGAAAATGGATAACTTTCTAAGGGAGAAGGAATTTATGAAGTGCACAACTGATCATAGAGTATATGTAAGAAGAATCAATGGAGAATTGCTTATACTATGTCTCTATGTCGATGATTTGTTGATAACAGGAAGTTGTAAGAAGGAGATTAATACTTTCAATCGTGACATGAGCGAGGAGTTTGAAATGTAAGACTTAGGAAATCTCTCATATTTCCTTGGCATCTAATTATACAAGAGTGGTAGAGGTTTGATGATGCATCAAAGAAGATATGCATGTTAAATACTGAAGAGATTCGAGATGCAAGATTGTAACCCAACTTCGACTCCAGCTGAGCCCATATTGCAATTGTTGAAAGACTTAAATGAGAATGATGTCGACCCAACCCAATACAGAAGACTTATTGGGTCACTTTAATACCTTTGTCACACAAGGCCTGACTTAGCATCCAATGTTGGTATGGTGACTAAATTCATGCAGAAGCCAAACGTATTGCACCTAGCAGTGGTGAAGAGGATACTGGGGTATCTAAAAGGAACTCTCGACTATGGAATTTTGTTTCCTATAGTTGATAAAGGAAAATAATGCATGTTAGTAGGATACACTAATTCAAGTTGGTGTAGTTATGTTGAGGATCGAAAATCCACAGTTGGATATATGTTTATGTTAGGTGATGCACCGGTTTCTTGGAGTTCGAGAAAGGAGGCAGTAATGACATTGTCATCATGCAAAGCAGAGTATATAGCCGCTTCTCTTTGTGCATGTCAAACAACATGGATAGTGTATCTGGTCGAAGAGATTACAACAAAGAATCATGGAGCAATCACCATGAAGATCGACAACATGTCAGCTATCAATCTGTCGAAGAATCCGATAATGCATGGTTGAAGCAAGCACATCAAAATGAGGTTCCATTATCTTCAAAAGCAGGTAGCAGACGGGAAGATGAACTTGGAACACTGCAGAACTAAGAATCAGATTGGAGATATCAGGATGAAGGGAGTGCATACCGAAGTATTCAAAAGACTAAGAGCTATGATGAATGTAGATAGCTTAGACATAATGAATTAAGTGGTGTGTTGAAAGTATAATTCATTATGTCATATTTGATTTAGATTAGATTTGATTTAGTTTTAAATCTAGATTTGATTTAGTTCCAAAATAGATATTTTGAGATTTTTTCCTTTTGTGCAAGCAAACCTATTTCTATAAATAGGGAGTATCCCTCTTGTAATCAATTCATTCCAACACATTGTAATTCACGGTTTGCAGTTGCAAGTGAATATAAGGAAAAATCCCACAGTCTGTGGGTAGCAAAACTTTCTCTCCAAATTCTCTTAGAACCCTAATTCTTTTCTACTTCATATTTCTTCTTTTCTTTGTTAATTGTTCCGCAAGAACCTTTCTTGTTCATAAGAAAGGGTCAAAATTCTCACAGGTTTTGAGTTAATTCCAACATCTTCAAGTCTAAAGAATATGTGATATGAAGATATCTCAGTATCATGGAGAATGGTTAGGGGCTCTCAACAGAGGAAGTTAATGCGTTGAAAAACATTTATTAGTGCGATTATCACCATGATGTTGGGTTTTTAGAAGTTTTATATTTGAAGACATGTGGAAGCAAGTTAGAGAAAATATGCCTAAGTAGAGGGATATCAAATTTGTAAGATCTATCAATTGTCATCAATTACTATTGTATTAATATTTAATAAGATAGAAAAAATGTGTTGAGTTAGAAGTCACAAAATTTCACTAATTCTCTTTAGAACTAAAGTATCCAATTCACATAGAGAAACTGTTTGTGAGAAATGTGAGTCAGAGTCTACTCTTTAAACATTTTGTAAATCCATTATATTTGAAGCATTTACTTTAATTTCATTTATTCTTTTTAATGTTTGTTATCTTTTTCTAAAGCATATTGTTTGTGTCCATTTTATCACTATTCAAGTATTTAAATCCAAGTCACACATGTTTTTCTTTGCATTCTTCTCTAGCACAAATTATCGTTGAGAGTTTTTGAGTTAATCTCTTAAGCGAATTAAACTCGTGATTGTTCATTAACAAATTGCCACGCCCAGTGGGAGCCTTTTGTGCAAGATTTTTAAGACTTTAGAAGAAAAATGTTGTGTATTTTACATATTTTAGTTGTATTTTCATATGATATGTCATATTTTTATTGTTTATGTGTTTGAGTAGTGGTAAGAAACTTCCAGAAATGACTCATCCAACTAAGAACCTGATTCCCAATCGGAGCAATGTGTCAAATGTAGAAGAACAATCAATAAATTTGATGGTTGGTAATGCAGGGATTTCAACTACTGTTGGAGAATACCCTACGGTTATAAGCCAAATAACAACGTTGATTGTATCAACAAAAATGGTGGTACCCTTACCACAAGTAACAAGTGTATCCACCATCCTTAGGGCTACACAAAATATGGTAGAAGACCAAATGCCTTATTTACCCTTGAATTTTACATTACTCTCAATTGTTAGGGAATAACCTTATGGTATACCAACTACAATGATGGGAAGCCTACACCATAATGCATCTACGAATGCAGATAATGCAATGGCCATTGCATCCCCTTTTAAACCATACTTAGCATCAGAGTCTCATGTTAACAACCCTAGCTAAATAGTATAGCCACTAGGAGGATTATGACACATTCCTCCTGGTATGTCATCCTTAACCAATAATTCTATTCAGTCTATAAGACATTAAATGGATGAGAGTAATCACAAATTGGTTAAGATGTTTACACGTCAAATAAGCACAATGCCCAATCCTTCGATTCATAACACTAATCACAATTACCAATAATTGGCACAACAAATGGGTCGAATTGCTGAATTCTTTAGTGCTCCTCTAACGCGTGTTCAGCAGATGCCAAACAACCAGATACCACAACAGGCAATACCCGTTGAACCACCCATAGCCCGGGTAGTTGAAGGCAATACTTGCCAAAATGACCATGAGGTGGTAATGGTGCATAGAAACCAAAATATTGACCAATTAGTTTGAAATGTCCAAAAAAAAAATTGGAGGGCAAAACAATATAACTAATGTGGTCGAATATATATTTGTTCAAAATGGGTTGAATGTTGGTCCACGAACCAAATTTTATGTCACCGTTATCTGAATATGTGATACAAACTGAGTTACCCAGTGGTTGAAAAATCCCAAAGTTTACAAGTTTGTAGGAGACACCAACGAATCCATAGTCGAGCATGTTACTTGATATCAGTTGGAGGCAGATGACTTAGCCAATGACAAAAATTTGAAAATAAAATATTTCTCCAATTCGTTGATCAAGAATGCCTTCACATGATTCACCACCCTTCCAACACACTCCATATATAATTAGAGTCAGTTAGAAAGGGCATTCCATGAACAATTTTACATGAGTCAGTCAAAGATTAGCCTTTGTGTTTGACTGAATCAATTATCAAATACCTTTCAATTAAATGAATAAGTGCTTGAAAGGTTTGGAGAAAGTTCGTAAAAAATGTCGAAAATAAAATAATGAGAAAAATAAAGTATTTATAGAGCAAATAAAATAGACTCAAAAAATTAAATTTTGATGATAAAAATTTGAATCAACATATAATTTTTTTTTTTGGAAGGAATTTTACTCGTGTAGTTGAAAAAGGATTGAAAAAAATTATAATATAACTCAATGTTTTAAAAATCTAATCGGATTGGTCGATCGAACCGATTGAATCAGAGAATAATCAATCTAATTCAATCAATTCTTGGATCGATTATGTTATTGAAACGATGAGAATCGGTATAAATGATGGGAACCGGTAAAAAAATAAAAATAAGAATATAAAGACTTAATTGTAATTTTGGTCCCCCTATTTTTATTTTTGGTCCTCTTATTTTAAAATCCAGAATTTTTGTCCCTCCATTTTCATTTTTAAGTTTTTGTCCCCCTATTTAAAATCCCAAATTTTGTCTCTATATTTTCATTTTTATAAATTTTTTGAGTTTTGGTCTCCTTATTTTCATTTTTATAAATTTTGCCTATTAAATTAGTTTCAAATTGGAAAAGGGACTAAAATTCAAAACAAAATTTAAAATAGGGGACCAAAACTCAAACAAAATGAAAATAGAGGACCAAAATTTCGGATTTAAAAATAGGGGGATCAAACTATAGAAAAATGAAAATTGAAGGACAAAAATTTCAAATTTAAAAATAGGGGAGTCAAAACTAAAAAAAAAAAATGAAAATAATGGGATCAAAATTATAATTAAGTCAAATATAAAAGAAATAGATAGTTCCTTCATTTTGATTATTTAAAATAAATAAAAAATATAAAATATAAAAGAAAGTTAGTTCCTTGACCTTCCTATCCTCTACTTCAGTAGCCGTCAAAATCATGAACTTGAAACAGGGAGGGTTGTGTTGTGGGAGAACCGGAGAAGTGATTATTCTCTTACACTAAGAAGCTTAATCCAAAAATCATAGAAACCATATTAGATATGTGTGTGTGTGTTAAGAGCTGATGCTTGATTCTGAAAATAAGCATATGAAACTACAAATATCATATTAGATGTGTGTGTGTTAAGAGCTGATACTTGATTCTGAAAATAAGCAAATGATGGCGTGGTAATCTCTTTAATTTAATTAATCTAACAGCTTGGTTAATTCAAATTAAATTTCATGATTATGTCTCTAATGGTATTTGAATAAAAAAATAAAACTTTTAAACTTACAAAAAATGTATAGATTAAGTGTTTGTTAAAAAGAAAAATGAGAAAAAAGTGGTGGTTCAGTAGTAGCTCAGAATTCACTAATCATATTGGGGCCAGATAATTTTTGCTCAGCGACCTGTGATCTTACACTTCCTTCATAGGGCAAGAGATGAAAGGACTGCTCTATGAAGCCAGACCCCCCCAGATAGCGTCCTGTTTACACTACACATAGGACTATGGTTTATAAGTTAACACCCCCCGCCTTAGAAGTTTCAGTGTAATGGAAGCGCATTGGCAGTCACCAACCCAACTAGCATACTGATGTCTGTCTGAACTATGTTCCACCACCCTAATGCCCCCACTTAGGTTACAAGCTGGAGTCACCCAACTCGGCAATCTGACTCAACTGTCAGAAGCTTATAAACAGTTACTTCTTTTGTTTTCTAGTCAATGTGGGACCTGGTGCTATGAGTTTGTTAAACATTACAAAAATTATTCAAATAACAGTGACGGATAAACTTGTGCATGAAGCCACCATAGTACCCTATGTATCGAAACAGAATCCAGAAGGAGGAGCACATTAACCATGGGGCGGGAGGAAATCGTGCTTCAACAGACGCTAGCTTCTCACTGATGTTAATTCCAAATTCCTTTGCATAAGGATCTTGGTCATAAGCATTATGTTGAACAGTCTGTAAAAAGTCATTTTCCCGGTAGCTCTCTGGCGAGTAACTTTCAAAAGAGAAGTAATTTGTTTCTCATTTAATCTTTTTGCATAATGTTGACCTTCGACAATTTTACATGCCTGGTGAACCAGAAACATATAAGAATAAACAAAAACACTACATATTAGTTACTTCAGTTGCAAGGTACTTTTCAAACCTCCATAGGTAAGGAAGACGAGTATATTGAATAGTGAAATCATACATCTCTTGAAAGTATTCAACTACTGACTTCATAGTTGAAATCTCATCAACAGGAAACCAGAAGAAATAAATCATCATTAAAAATTGATCAGATATAAAATCATTATATCTTATTTGAGTATTGAGAAAAACCACTTACACAAGTCCTCTTGTTGGTTGAGAAGTTAACCCCGAAACACGGTATTTTTTTCTTACACTTCCTCTTAACCTGTTAGACATAAAAAGGAATATTTCGGTAAAAAGTATCAACATTGATAACACAATAGATGAACTTCCCTTGCTCTTTCCATATCACTACGTACTTTGATGTGATCGGTATCTAACAAATTCTCTCATTTTCTGAAGTTCAAAATTTCGGTCACATGAAAGACTAGTACTACCTCTTAGTTGATAGCTCCTTTAGTACAATATCAAGAATTTGAAGTGCCTCATGTGGCGCATCGGCACACTTACCAGCTAGAAACTGCCCCAAATGATGTAAGTTTGCTCTAGCAAAAAACTTAATGACCACCCAGTACTTTTTTACCCTTCTAAAAATACCAAAATGTGTTAGCTGAACTCACTCTTATATTCAAACATATCAAAAAACTATTTTGTTTGGGAAAATGCTATGATATATGCCACTGATCAAAAGAAATGAAAAAGAGAAAATTTATTAAAAAGTTAACTTTTTAGGCTATCAATCAATGCATCAAAAAAGGGTATTCTCTTAGATTTGGAGTACATGTAGTCAATCACAAATCTGACGCATTCACGCAGTCAACGTATTCAGATTTCAAGGTCAACATGTAGTTTAAAAATACAAATATGTTTGCTCTCTGCACCGTCCAATCCTGATAAATAAATACAAAGGAAAAAGATCTTACATCATATTGGTTTAAGTCCTTGTCTGGTAACTCTGCAAAGAAGTGATTAGCCTTCACAATGCATTTTGTCCCAACTGTTCCAAATCCAGGTCGTAAAGCAAAGTTCAAAGACTTGCTTGAACCAGGAAAACCAACATTTTCATTGGAAGAACTACTTGTTGTTGTTACAGACTTACAGTACACGGTCTCATCAAAATTTCTCCTTGATCAGATTTTCTACCAGCTCTTCCTCTTCTTCTTCCTTTGTTCCTTGGTTGAGGTGAAGTGTGTTTATGGTTTTGTTCCGAAGATGGTGCTGGAGCATTCTTAGAGTTGTGTAAATTGGTTTTGATCACAATGTGTTACTCTGAGCTTTCTTTCGTCTGCCTCATAGGCATCTTGGCTTCAAAACTTTTGATTCTAGCTTTTGATTATTATTATTATATCTGCCAAATAGTACCAATTGTTTCATGCATAAAATAAAAACAGAACAAAAAACATGTAACAATTCTTGTACAATGATGAGAATAATCAATAATTTGATAAGAAAAGTTAGGTGTGGAAAATGGTATGAATGTAACTTAAAACACAAGCATTACTATTTTTTTTCAAAACTGAAATTTAACATTTTCCCAATCAACTTGAGGTGTAAGTAGTAAATGAACCCCAATGCAAAACATTTGAGGAAAATGAAACAACTTAATGTCTCATCAAAAAGACATAATTGAATCAATTCATAAGAGCAACAAAAAGTTAAAAAGTAGTGGTTCAGGTAGCTCAGAACTCACCAAGCACATTGGGCCAGATGATTTGCTCAGCGAGTTGTTATCCTTATCCTTCCAAGGACAAGAGCTGAAAGGCTCTATGAAGCCAGCCCCCCCACTAGTGTCCTCTACAACTATACACAGGACTGTGACGCCAAACAAGGTCCGTATAAGTTAACAACATCCGCCTTAGAAGGGTCAGGCTCATGATAGTGCATTTGCAATCACCAACCCAACTTGCCCAGAGATGTCTGAACCATGTTCCACCACCCTAATACCCCCACTTGGGTTACAAGCTGGAGTTACCCAACTCGGCAAACTGACTCATCTGTCAGAAGCTTATAAACAGTTAATTCTTTTGTTTTCTAGTCAGTGTGGACCTATGCTATGAGTTTGCGAAGCATTAGAGAAATTAATCAAATAACAGTGATGGATAAACTTGTGCATGAAGCCACCATGCTACACTAGCACATATAATAATTTTTTATTGTTTATTTACCTAGAGAAATGGAAAAGAAATGTTACAATTACTTGATTCATTTTCTTTCAGCTATGGTGCAGATTAAGCATGGTTGTAAAGGCTTTTGGACAAAATTTTATACAATGCCAACTAAAGAACTCTAACAGTAAAACATCACTCAACATTATCTTTCAAAGCTGGTAATGGCTTCACACCACATTCTCCAGCTCCTCTTTTTGTTGTTCCCTTGGAACTATGGCAAGAATCACCACCATCCGCTGTAGAGCCATTCTCTTGCATCTCTGGTTCCATATAGAATCGAGCTCTAAAGGCGGCTAAATGTGCATAGTATGCCGGAGGAACTGCACGGAAAAGAATTTTGCAGACAGTTCAAGTTTTCGACTGTCCAAAACATGTTGAAAAACTAAAAAAAAAATCCACTTTAATAGAGAATAGGCTTACCAATGGATACGAACCGTGTGCACCTAGCATACGAATAACAAAGATTGTTTGTCAAAGATTGAAATGAACAATGGCTAAGAAACTAACTTATGCACAAATGCTTTTAAGGAATTTTGAGCTTACCAGGCAATATATTTCCACTTTTATCTGTGCTACTCCTGTCCCTATGGTTGTTTGGAAATAACCGAGTATGGTGTCGTTTTTTGTACAATGATGAAAGTGATAGTTTTGTATAAATCTTGTATAAGTTCTTGTCTGTGAGTTTGAGCACACACTAAACTGACATATTTTGTCACTTCAAGCAAATCTTGGGACGCTACAACCTATATAGATTTGGAAGTACTTTTGCTACAAAACTATGTACTTATATAATCAATGCTAGTAATATACCTATATTGAGGGAAAGGCCCATCTGGTTAGGCCTTATGCTCCGGTAAAATCCACACCATGACTCTAACCCCTCTCCGACATGTTGTGGTCTTCTTATATCGGGTGAAAAGAATGACCTCCCAATGGGACAATACCTTTAAAAAATGCAGTCTTTGTAAGATAAACAAGAGCTAAAGCTTCATATTTAAACTCATTTTAAGAAGTTCAAAATTTCGCATGAATAACTAGTACCTCTTGGTTGATAGCTCCCTTAGTACAACATCACAAATTTGAAGTGCCTCCTGCGGCGCATTGGCGCGCTTGCTGGCTAGAAACCGCCCCAAATGATGGAAATTTTCGTTAGCAACAAACTTAATGACCACCCTGTACTCCTTTACCCGTAAAACTATTTACCAAAATGCGTCAGCCGAAATTGCACTAAATTGCACTTATATTCAAACATATCAAAACACTATTTTGTTTTGGCAAATGCTATGTTGTGTGCCACTGATCAAAATAAATCTAAAAGAGAAAACATTAATTAAAAAGTTAACTTTTTAGATTAGCAGTCAATCACAAATCTCACGCAGTCAACACATCTGTAGTAGTTGAATCAAAATCAGAAAATCCAAATTTTAAGAACGACATATTAGAGTTTAAAATATGTTTGCTTTCTACACCATCCAATCTTGATCCAACGGTCAACGATGTGTTGACTGCATGAATGTATGAGATTTGTGACCACGGCAAATCCAAATCCGCAATCTCTCAACGTATGCAGAAACTATTAAAGTGATAATAGGCAACATCACGTTAAGTCAATTTAGTTGGTAGTTGTACATACACATCTAACATTTCACTTAATCACCTTGAAGGGGTGAAATTTTGTTCATTGGACTACTAGACCAAAAAAAAAATGATAATAGGTAATAAATTCATAAAATCTTTTCATGAAAAGGGAAGTTGGCCTACAGTGTACAGACTTTTTCTGCCATCATAAGCTGGAAGCCTCATCCCTAAGTCAGACTCTCTGTACAATCTCACAAGCTCGGCTATAATGGATCTGTTTACTGTTCTTGAAGACACCTCAGGAGTAATATAACCTTCAATACAAAACCAACACACAATAATGATGACACTACATTGAAAGCAAAAGCAACAATAGGAACAAAAGGCTCAGACCAAATTTAAGTTTCATAAATAGCACAACCAAAAAGCAGACTGCAAAATCAGAACCTCTCCCCTATAAGTAGAAAATCACAGGAAGAACTTAAAACTATTTAATTTCTTTTTTTCACTTTTGTGATAAATAAATACAAAGGAAAAGATCTTCTTACATCATATCGGTTTAAGTCCTTATCTGGTAACTCTACAAAGAAGTGATTAGCCTTCACAATGCATTTTGTCCCAACTGTTCCAAATCCAGGTCTAGTAGTAAAGTTCAAAGACTTGCTTGAACTAGGAAAACCAACATTTCCATTGGAACAGGTACTTGTCGTTGTTACAGTACATGGTCTTGAGCTTGGTCTCATCAAAAAGACATATTCCTTATGTTTTACAACAATTGAGCCCACACAATTAGTGCTCTAAACAATTTCTATCAGGTACAACTAATTATCTCCAGCCTAATTGTAACCTTCAAGAACCTTTGTATTTGTCGCATGATTCTATTGTTTGGATGTTAAAAAGTGGTGGTTCTAGCTCAGAACTCGCCAGGCACATCGGGCTAGATGATTTGCTCAGCGACATGTTTATTCTTCCAAGGACAAGGAGCTGAAAGATCTGCTATGAGTTTGTTAAACATTAGAGAAATTAATCGAACAACAGTGATGGATAAACTTGTGCAAGAAGCCACCATGGTACACTAGCACATATAATAATTTGTGGTTGTTTATTTACATGGAGAAATGGCAAAAAAATGTTACAATTACTTTATTCATTTTCATTCAGCTATGGCGCAGATTAAGCATGGTTGTAAAGGCTTTTCAGCTATGGCGTATATTTTGTCACTTCAGGCCAATCTTGGGATGCTACAACCTACGTAGCTTTGGACGCATGTATCAGTTGCAAAAAAAAAAAAAAAAAAAAATCCTAATTAATAACATTGCAATGATATTAAAAAAAACAAGATAAAAAGATTAGATAAATACAGCTGCTGTTGCTGTTGAAGGGCTAGTGTCTTCTCCGTTTTCAGGGTGTGTAACAGCATCTAAGAGAACAGTGTTTGCTGATTTTGAAGACATGCTTTGTTAGGCAGCATTGTGAAATTGAGATAACCTGATAACAAACGAAGATTAATTAAAGTTTTGAATTTTAATTCAGTGACTAGCTAATACCTTTAATTTAACGGATCAATAAGCGATCATTAGGTTTAATGATATATAAATTGTAATGATTGCGTTAGGTATTGTGTACCGCCAATATGTATATAAATATACATTCGGTGTAATCTTAGACATACAATTGCATACAAAAAATCACGTTCAATATGGTATAGAGACTATCGATTGGATCATGGGCCGTCTACGGTTTATATTCACTCACCAAATATAAAAAGAGTATTGGGCGCGAAGGAGTATATTGGAAAGATTCAAAGTCCTAGAAAAGACATGAAGTCTCTAAAGAGTTTATATAGAGTGACATTCATCACCTTACAAATCGCTTTTGAAAGAATGAGTTAGATCGAATGCTAACATGGTATCAGAGTCTTGTCACGTAACTAAAAGTTACACATGGATATTTGGTCTCGATTGATCGGGATCAATTCAGTCTCTTTATTGCAATGTATGTCATTCATCATTGGTCGCTTCATCAACGGGACAATAAAAACATCTTTTTACACAGAGAGTGAGGAGGAAGTTTATATGGATCAACCTCTAGGTTATTCCTGACAATTCTAGACTTGTTTGTCGGCTTCACCTTTCTTTTTATGGGTTGAAGCATTCCCACATGCTTGGTTTGGTCGCTTCAACGCTGTCTTGATACAATTTGGTATGACTAGATGTGAAGTAGATCGGTCGACACATCTTTCTTGTGGTCTATATTAATGACATTGTTATCATTGGAGAAGACCCAAATGGTATCCAAGACTAAAAACTCTTTTTTTTAAATCAAACAAAAGGTTTAGGTCGAATTCTTAGATGTATGACTTTTATATGAGGATAAAGGATCTACTTTTGTTAATTAGATGCCAACTGGGTCGGATCACTGTCGTATATGAGATCTACTTTTGGATATTGTGTTGATATTGGAGGTATCTCATGCAGAAGTAAGAAACAAAATACAGTTGTACTATCTAGTGCTAAAGTTTATATTATGTTATGGTAGTAGCCTCAAAGGAGCTTGCATGACTAAAAAATTTGTTCTCAGAGCTAAGATTGAAAGATCTTCAGACCACAAAACTCATATGAAACAATCAAGTGACACTCCACATTCTATCAAACCTGATTTTTCAAGAACGAACTAAACACATAAAAATAGACTAAAAGAGAAGAGATATTTTCAAGAGAAATAATCACATATTTCAATAACTTTCAACTTTTAAAATAAATGCAAAATCAAATTTTTGGTGAGAGACTATTATGGTCCCTTACCTTATAGGTTGAGCCTTGTTTTATAACCAAACTGTCAACTTTTGAAATAAATGGAAAACCAAACTTCCAAACTTAAAGCATTTTTTTCATACAAATATCGAAGTACATTCTATAAAAGTGTACATATATGATAATCAAGTAGGTTAAAGAACCATGAATATTGTTGTTGCCACTCGTGGGAGATTGAAAGATATGTTACCCAAAAAGAAAATGAATCTTTATAATTGAAACAAAGTTGTTGAGAACTAAATTTGTTAGACAATAATTCTTTTTTTGAACTTTTAGTGTTTGATAATAATAAAAAGTTATGATTGCAGCATGAAAACGTAGGTAAAGTAAAGTAGTGTATGGTGAACATGAAAGCATGGCAACGACAAGACAGGAAGCAACATCTTTGTGGTCTTCAAGGTACACACCGCTAGGCCCATTTTACTACAGTACGGAACGTGGATTCCATAAAACACCTAAAAGACAATTCTATGTCTTGGTTATAGACCTTGTCCTTCCTTTGTTGTTTTGCAGAAAAGTGAGTAGGTGTGTTTGTCCTTTTGAAACTTATTTGAAACTCAAATGCTTCAATACTTCAAAGTTATTAGAAACTTTAGAATGATTTTTGATTTCTAGTCCCCAATGAACAACATGTCACAGAAGTATTTCCTTGAATATTGATATTTGATGTCCATTAAAAATATATATATGTGGCTGGTCTAAGACAAAGAAGATGAAAAGGAAGTTAAAGTGAAAGTACATGGCAGGGTTTTCTGACCATTCTGGTTTTGAATGAATGATAAAAGTTTTTGGTGCCTTCTGATGCCGACATAAGCTGTATTGGCCTCAAATTTGGAAATGAATTCAGATGAAGAATGGCATATGCTTTCTACAGTGAAAAATAAACATAAACTTGGCATTGTTGTGTGACTATTCAGAGTATTATGGAACGACACAACTTGTTTTAAAACTCAAAATATTTAAAATTTTATGTGTAAACACAATATTGTAGTATTTTTAACACTAATAAAATAAACCGGATGTTTGGATACGCCTTTGAATTTCTATTCCCATGTATGAGGGCTATACCACCAGAAAAAGAAAAAAAAAAAAAAAAAACAAACTACAAAGTGTAGTTTATGGCCAGACGTGCGGCGGTTGGTTTTTCACCATGGAAATAAACATATCAAAAATCACAGATACATTTTAAGAATTAACTTAACATGAGTTTTGATAAATTCATGTATTCTAGTTAATTCATTTATTTTTTTAGGGACGATCTTATCTTTTTTTTCTTTTGAGCAAAGTGCACTCAAACTTAAAAGACCTACTAATAATATTTAGAGGGCGTAAATGTGGTATGACCAAAATAGGATGATGGTTCGAGAAATCCACTTTAGTCAATACCTTAGTAATCGCATCCAGAAACAATTCACGCCAAGCAACATTGCACATTGCTCTATCCAATCTCTCATAAACTCTTTGACCACCGTGAAAGATAGGACTTCCCCAAATAAATTTTGGTCCCGACGCACTCAAGTCCATAAACTTGCAGGCATCAGTTCGATCTTTGAAGATGGCACACTTTTGGGTGGACGCTCTAGCACCACCTTTCTTCTCAGATGGATACATGATATCGTTAAAGTCTTCGGCTATCATCCAAGGCTTATTAGTGTTATTTGCTATATTGTGAAGACAGTTCTAAAGATCACCTATATTACTGTCATTCGGACTAGCGTAAATGGTCGTGAAATACCAGTTATTTCCCTTATTTGGACTAATTTGTGAAATTCTGGTATTGACAGACTCAAATGTCAAATATGATGTTGAGACATCTTATCTGTTACTTATAAACATGATAAGACATACACAACAGTACTTAAAAATTCTGATATATCAGATTCAAACATGCTTCTGGATGTTTCAACATCTAATAGGACATTGAGTTCAGGTACTGCATAAAACATAAAACAGAAAAGCTGTAAGGAACACAACAGAATTGTTAACCCAGTTCGATCAAACTCATCTACTATAGGGGCTACCAAACCAGAAAGGAAATCCACTATGTAGTATCAATTCAAAGACTTCTCAGCAAACACCTACAGTTTACAATCTTCTCACTTAATCACTACCAATGCAACTTCTACTTAGGAACTCCTAAATATGAGAAACTCATTCTCACTTCCAATCACCTCAGTGATGTCTCACAGTTCTCAACACTCAGTTGCTGATATTGACGGCTTCATACTTATACAACAATTCACAACTCCTGAAGAATCCAACGTAAACTGTACATAACAGCTTTATTCCATAAGCTTATTGGATACACAGGACACTCATATTGGTTGCTTTGTTTTGAATATATTATGGATGTATGATTGCTCATTGGGTTAGGAGGGCACTTGTGTCAACTCCTATTGGTTGTTTGATTTGATCTTAGTATTTAATAGGTATGATTCACATCTGATTGTCTTAGATTGATAGTATCTTTTACTTGTTTATGTTTTATTTTTGTTCTTGTTTGTATTTCTAACCTTTTCAAGTAGGTGCATAAGGTAAGTAAGAAGTGCGGATGCTATCCACATTTCAAACCTTAATTTCTTTTCTTTATTGCTTTCTTACTTTTCTTTGTGGTGTGCCTTATGTCATCCTTTGTACAACTTCATCTTCTCCCCCTTTAGAAACAACTTAGCTTCTTTAGAGAAGTAAGTTGTCTTCTAACTTCTTCTTCTTCTTCTTTCTTCTGTTTTTTTCTTTCTCTCCTTCTTCTTTAGGATAGTTGAAGCCTCACTAATTTAGGATCATCCTTTGCATGACAACATTAGGTCTTGATTAGTCCCCTTTAGTTATTTTACCTTTGCTCCTTTGGTTCTCTTCTATTCTCATCTTCATACAAAATATAAAAAACACTTTAATAAAAGTTGAAGTAGTCTTTGATACATGGCCTTATTCCATGGATACTTGTATTCACCCTATCTTGGTGGTGGTATAAGTTTATCTATGATGCACAAGTTCGATCATAAGACTATTTTCACAAAGAAAATCCTAGAAAATATTTCTTCATTTAATCTACAAAAACACTTAATAATTTCAAATAAGATTGTGAATTCAAACCCTATTCTTGGGAAATAAGTTTGAGGATCTTCTTCATTCTTGGTGGACTTGTTACTCATCCTATCTAGGGATGTGGTAATGGTAATACATCCTTAGGAAAGGATTTTCCTTTACTTCCTTGTGCCACATTCCTAAAAGACTCATAAAAAACACTGGACAAACAATAAAAGTCTCTCCTTCGGGACTTCTCTTCTCATCACATTCACTCTTTACGTGCGAACTTGCTCCTACTTGTCATTTTGCAAAACGGTAACGCACTCGTCGTCCGAGCCTGCAACACCTGAGCATTGACATAAGCAGTTCAAGCTTTAAAACACAAGCAATATTTCCACCCCTAGTTAGGGGAACTACGGCGACTCTGATCCTCGTTGTCCATATGAGGTACGTAGGAAGCGGGGTATGGCCCATTCGAGCACTCTTTTATTTTCCCTACATTTTCTTCATTTCTTTTCTTTTCTTATCCAGTTTCGTTCTTTCTTTTGCAGCAGCTTTCATTTCTTACACTCTTTGAAACAGTTTCTTTGCAAGCGTGGGGTGCTAATACCTTCCTAGGTCGTAACCGACTCCTGAACCCAGTTCTTTGGTTCGCAGTACCTGTGTCCTTCCTTTTCTTTTCTTTGGTTTGTGCAGCATTATCATTCCCGTTCCTTTGGGATAAAAATGCATGGCTGACGACTCTACCTTTTCCGCGCCACTTTCGCGTTTGTACCAGGATGAAAATCTAGGGAGAGACAGCTGGCGACTCTGAAAAGGACGAAAGCATCGGCTGTTGGCCATTCGAGATGAACTAGTAGGAGCTCGTCGAACTTGCATTTCACCGAGATAGCAGCGTTCTCGTTGTTCATTCCTCCTCCTAATATCACTAGAGCTGTTGGGAAATCCTCCCAGGGGATGAAGGCAGCAAGTCGTTCCCCTGTGCAGGAGTCGGGAAGGTGGAAATCTTCCAGACAGGATATGCACAAGGCCACCTGGTATGGTGAGTCGTCGGGTGGCGTGTCCTCGCGAGTTTTCTTTGCTGGTTGATCCTCATGTCGAGAAGCATCTTTTCTCTTGGTATACTACTTGAGTTGTCCCTCTTGAATCATGATCTCGTTCGCGTTCTTCAGGTGAACGCAGTCTTCAGTCACGTGTTCGTGACTACTGTGGAAGCGGAAGTATTTGGACTTGTCCGTGTGGGGTTTGGGTGTAGAAGGTTTGGGGAACCTCACCCTGCCCTATTTAAACTCAGAGTTGATGCGTTCACGGGGAGCAGTTAGCAATGTGTACTCGTTGAAGCGTCATGCGGGTTCTCTTCCTTTGCGGACTTCACGCGGTTTCTCTTCCATTCGCTTGTTCCCGTTATGGCGAGGAGCATTGTGGTCTTCGCTCTTAGGGTTGTTGTCGTCAGTACTGCGGTTATTTCGAGCATTATGAACGACTTACTTCTCCTTGTATCTGATGTAAGCTTGGGCTTTATAAAGGAGTTAGTCCAAGGTGCGGGGAGGCTCTATCCCGACAGCCCTGTTGAGTTCACTTCCGGGAAGGAGTCCCTTCTCGAGGAGGTATTTTTTCATGTAGTCTGTCATATCTACCTCAACAACTTATTGGTTGAACCGCTAGATGTATGAGCGTAGCGTCTCATTTTTCCTTTGCACAATGGCTTCAAGGGTCGCCTCAGTTTTAAGGTGACGTCGGGAGGTCGTGAAGTGCCTCGTGAATGCTTATTTCATGACTCTCCAGGATGTGATTGATTCAGGGGCTAGGCTTTTGTACCAGGCCATGGCTCATTTTCTAAGAGTTTTCGAAAACAATCTGCATTCGAGGTGCTCGGTGATATCGTTGCGATAGTCGAGCATAGCATTGATATTTTCGATGTGGTCATCGGGGTCAGTCGTCAAGTCATAGACAACCAGATGTGGGGCTTCTCCATGCCCTTAGGGAGCAGTGCCTCCATAATAGCTCGAGAGAGCGGGCAGTGAGGGTCTTCTTCGTCACTCCTCAACAAGGAATAATCATCGTATTCAGGGCTTTGATCACGACGAGGTGGAGACCTCGGCCGTTCGTTCTCCCGGTGCACCCTAGATCTGTTCTTCTTTGGTTCGTGGGAGCGCCATCCTCGAGGAGGGGAGCATCCCCGTTTCTTGGTCGCTTCGGGCTGGCGTTTCTCGGGTTGTGGCCCGCGCTCTTGTCAGACGGTTTCAAGGGCAATGATCCTCTCCTGCTGCTGGTAGAGCATGAGGTTGGTCTGGTTGATGGCGTTCACCATGGCTATCAAAGTAGTGTCTCCCTCCAGTGGTACTGAGATGGGTTGAAAGGGAGCAACTGACTGAGGTTGAGGTTGCGGAACACCGTTATCCTCGGGCTCAGAAGACGGGGTGGAAGGATGCCCGTCTCTGGCATTAGTTTCGTTGTTGACGTTCTGGTTATCCTCCGTCGTATAGTCAACGAGGGCAAAACGGTACCGTGGTTGTCATCATGTTCTCCGGGCATACTGGAAGGACGGAAGGTGAATAGGAGCTTTGATCTTCGGTTGTGGAAGAAAGGGATAGCTAGGTTCCCACAGACGGCGCCACTAATCTTACCTGATCAGAAGGGCCTTCCAAAGGTCGAGCATGGATGAAATGGTGTTGGACGGAGTGATGGGGTGTACTTGTAAGACACTCTGAAGCTTAAGTGAGATTGGGTACAGAGATGGTAAGAAAGAATAGTTCAGAATACCTGACCCTTTAGTGAAAAAGGGTATTTATAGTGAGCCCCCAACGTTGGACCAATGTTTTTCCTTGGATGGATTAGCTAGGCCCAAGGAAGAACTGTCAAGGTACGCGTATGAGCGTGTAAGACCTAACACATGGTCTTGCCCTTGGTCCAACAACCCCTATCTTTCATGAGACAATAATGGACAGTTGGGTGACATGGCAAGTGAGATCAGTGGATATGGCACTTGCTCGACGCGCTAAGCGTCTACCCGGGAAGTTGGAAGTCTGTCCGACGATGTAGAAGGTTTGCCCGACTGAATGGGTCTCTGCCCGACATGTTGGGCCATGGCCCAACGGTGTCCAGGAGGCCCAGTCCGGAACAGTAATCCCGTAATTCTGATCCAAACCGCTATTTCGTCTATAGTATCCTTCTCTGGCTGGAAATTTGGACACCATTCTTTGACCGTCAAATCATGATCATATATAAACCAAAGACCATTCTCCATTGCTGCTCTTTTGTCATCCTCGTGGGAGAAGACAACTAAATAATAATCATTGCTCAGATCAATGATTCTTATTACATCATTCTTCACCCACATCTGCTTTAGCCTAATCTCCAAAGCCTTGTAACCAATCTTTCTTTCTAAAAGTTTGACAATCACCCCCTCTTCCAAGGACGATGAATTCTTTTCTCCTCAAAACCAGACAGAACAAAAGTCAGACAATCTCCAACTTTCGTTTCAACAATTGCGATCTCTCAACCCTTTTCAGCTATAACTCCTTCTAGTATTACATTCTCATCGATCATACTTTCATCCGGATCATTAGAAATACTAGTGACCATATCTCTATATGATATGTTTTTATCAGATGTGTCAATTCCAAATTCCTCACCTTCGTCACTCCCTCCTTCCTTGACCTTTCTCGTGTTCCTCTCCTGCAAATCTGTCTCAGCAACACTCTTCCCAATTCCCTCTAGAGGGATAAGCCCTAGCAGAGGATTAGAATCCATTCTTAGTAGTAATTTTTTGTCTTAATGTTTTTGTTTTTATAGACTTTTGCAACATTATACTAATCATTTTGTCAAAATATGATTAATTCAGTCTAGTCGATAATTATTTTAATTTTTAATAAATTTATGGTTAATTCCACTAAATAAATTAACCATATTTTTTTTACGTGAATTAAATTAATTATCTTTTCAACTGAAGTGAATTAATCATATTTTCATACGTAATTAATCAATTAGAGACTTATGCATTTATATCAAATATGAAATTCTCTCACATGAAACTGCTACTTAAGACAAAAACATATTTGAATGAAATTGGATCGAATCAAATTAAATTATTTTAATCAATCATCATAAATCGAATCGAACTGTAAATAACTTTGAATCGGATAAATTTTTTATCTTAAAATCGATTCAAACCACCCCGCGAATGCCCCTAATATATATTTCACTTGTGAGAGAAACGAAAAAAAAAAAAACAGTAGCCTACATTTTGATTAAAAAAAGTCTATATCCTTAACAATAAATGTCTCATTGAAAAAGTTCTAGAATGTATTTGACCCAAATTTTAGTTGAGATGAGTTTAAACGAATAAATTAGTTTTTGTATGGATAAAATAAATAGTTTGAAGTTTAAACAAAATTATCATATTGTTTTAATTTTATGAAATTCACTATAACTCAAAACAAGAAATTACCAATGACTTGTTGTAACTCCATATGAGAAGCAAATGAGTACCTTTCACGTGATGGGGAAAATGTTTAAAGGTTCATTGTTTACATATGAATATGAATGTTTAAAGTTTGACATAGTCATCTACATACAACAAGTACACATGATTCTAAAAGAACCCAACATCATCGAAGTGGGTGGCAATGTAGCAGCAGTAGTAGTACAAAAATGTTGTTCGATATTTTTGGATGTGTTTGTTTTGTTATGAGGGTCCCACCACACGCACTTTGCTCTTACCCCACCCACCACTACCAAGCATCATGAATCTCAAACATGCCCTTTCTTTGTCCACAACCACGACACGACCAACAAAACAAACCCACGTTATTTAATTGATTTATAGTACTATGTCACAACGACAAAAACAAATCCCAAAGCCCAAAAAAGGAACCAGTTTTGTTGACCATTATCCAACGCTTTTTGTCCTTAATCCCCTACAATCAAAATATATATAATTTGCATAACCATATGTCACGTTGGATTATCATATGTATGTATGAAAATGGGCCTCACCTCATAAACTTTAATTTTTTTGATGAAAAGTTTGCTCAAAGTTCAGAAAGAGTGTATGGAATTGTGTAGTGTGTGGTCCTGGATTCAAGCACTGTTAGTGCTGGGTCCAATGGCTACAGATTATACCACAATGTAGTGGTAGTACTATGCTTGGGTCATATTTACTAGTATTTCTAATGTTTCATGTTTCATGTTTATAGGTATGTTATCATGTTGCATTGTGAAGTGAACAATAATCTTTTCATATTTTATTTATAACTAAATTAGATTTCTTTTTGCCCTATAGTTTTGAGGGGGTAAAGCCTAAAATTATACTAAGACTTAGAGGTAGGAAGCACAATCTAGCAAGTGAAGAAATAAATTAGTAGAATTCAAATAATTGTTTGCTATCTCCATGCGCATAACCAACCAAACACCTTTAATTTTTAGTTTTGCGTATATCATAAATAGGCATGTTAATATCCCCGAGGAGGCTGCGCAAGCAAGAGATAGAAAGAGAAATAGATAGAGAGAGAGAAAGACAAGTTCAAAAGCAAAAGTAAGAAACACAGAAAAAAGCTATTACACGTGATAAAGAAACTACCAAAAGTGCTTTGCATGCGTCTATAACTTCATCATATCACCCATCATCTTCTCACTCACCCTCTCTTTCCCTTCCATTTTCTCTCTATATACATACACCCTTCTACTATTACACTTACTTTACAACTAAAACAACTAGGTAACTTCAACTTTCTTCTTCTTGCTCTTTGTTTTTCTTATACCTGAAACAATTGCTACTTTTTTTGGCAGATATAATAATCAAAAGTTTTGAAGGCAACATGCCTGTGAGGCAGATGAAAGAAAGCTCAGAACAACACATTGTGTTCAAAACTAATTTACACAACTCTAACAATGCTTCAGCACCATGTTCAGAACTAAACCATAAACACACTCCACTTCAACCAAGGAGCAAAGGAAGAAGAAGAGGAAGAGGTGGTAGAAAATCTGATCAAGGAGAAATTTTGATGAGACCGTGTACTGTAACAACAACAACTAGTTTTTCCAATGGAAATGTTGGTTTTCCTAGTTCAAGCAAGTCTATGAACTTTGCTTTACGACCTGGATATGGAACAGTTGGGACAAAATGCATTGTGAAGGCTAATCACTTCTTTGCAGAGTTACCAGACAAGGACTTAAACCAATATGATGTAAGATCTTTTTCCTTTGTATTTACTTATCACAGAACTGAAGAAAAGCAATTAAATGCTATTTAAGTTCTTCCTGTGATTTTCTACTTATAGGGGAGAGGTTCTGATTTTGCAGTCCTCTTTTTGGTTGTGCTATTTATGAAACTTAAATTTGGTCTGAGCCTTTTGTTCCTATTGTTGCTTTTGCTTTTAATGTAGTGTCATCATTATTATGTGTTGGTTTTGTATTGAAGGTTACTATTACTCCTGAGGTGTCTTCAAGAACAGTAAACAGATCCATTATAGCTGAGCTTGTGAGATTGTATAAAGACTCTGACTTAGGGATGAGGCTTCCTGCTTATGATGGCAGAAAAAGTCTGTACACTGCAGGCCAACTTCCCTTTTCATGGAAAGATTTTATAATTAAGCTTGTAGATCAAGAGGATGGACTTAATTGCCCCAAGTAAGAATTTATTGGCTTTTGTCTAGTAACCTAATGGCAGAAAAATGTGATTAAGTGGAATATAGATATCTCTTCATAACTATCAACTAATTCGGCTTAACATGATGTTGCATATTAACACTTTAATAATTTCTGCACATGTTGAGAGATTGCGGAGTTGACCGCGTGAGTGCGTGAGATTTTTGATTGACTACATGCACTCAGAATCTTAAAGAATACCCTTTTTGATGCATTGATTGATAACCTAAAAAGTTAACTTTTTTTTCAATAAATGTTTTCTCTTTTATGATTTCTTTTGATCATGGCACACAACATAGCATCTGCCAAACAAAATAGTGTTTTGACATGTTTAAATATACGTGCAATTTCGGCTGACACATTTTGGTAAATATTTTTACAAGGGTAAAAGAGTACAGGGTGGTCATTAAGTTTGTTGCTAAAGCAAATTTGCATCATTTGGGGAAGTTTCTAGCCGGTAAGCGTGCCGATGCGCCACAGGAAGCACTTCAAATTCTTGATATTGTACTAAGGGAGCTATCAACTAAGAGGTAGTACTAGTCATTCATGTGACTGAAATTTTGAACTTCAAAAAAGGATGAGTTTATATATGAAGCTTAAGTTCTTGTATATCTTACAAAGACTACATTGTTTAAAGGTATTGTCCCATTGGGAGGTCATTCTTTTCACCCGATATAAGAAAACCACAACGGCTCGGAGAGGGGTTGGAGTCATGGTGTGGATTTTACCAGAGCATAAGGCCTACTCAGATGGGCCTTTCCCTCAATATAGGTATATTACTAACATTGATTATATAAGTACTCGCTCTGGGTTTAAATATAAGCAAAAAATTAGATATATATCGTCTGCGAGATACTTGTACCTTTCTTCTTATATTGAAGTCCCGAGTAGTATAATTTAACTCTTCCATTTCTCTTCATTTTGTTTGTTATGCATTTCACAGATATGGCGTCTGCAGCATTCATCGAGCCTCTTCCAGTTGTAGAATTTGTTGGACAGTTATTAGGGAAGGATGTGTTGTCAAGGCCATTGTCGGATGCCGATCGCATCAAAGTACGTTGTGATATGGAGAGAGCTAGTGAATTTCATCTATTATGTTAACAATATTGTTTTGTTTTTTTACAGAACTATTCCTTATGTCTAACAGGTTAAGAAAGGTCTTAGAGGAGTTAAAGTTGAAGTAACACATAGAGGAAGTGTAAGAAGAAAATACCGTGTTTCGGGGTTAACTTCTCAACCAACCAGAGAACTTGTGTAAGTGGTTTTTCTCAATAATCAAATAAGACATGATGATTGTATATTAGATCAGTTTTTAATGATGATATTTTCTTTAGGTTTCCCGTTGATGAGAATTCGACTATGAAGTCGGTAGTTGAATACTTTCAAGAGATGTATGGTTTCACTATTCAATATACTCATCTTCCTTGCCTTCAAGTAGGCAACCAAAAGAAGGCTAACTACTTACCTATGGAGGTTTGAAAAGTACCTTGTAATTCAAGTAACTATTACATAGTGTTTTTGTTTATTCTTGTGTGTTTGTGGTTCTCCAGGCATGCAAAATTGTCGAAGGTCAACGTTATACAAAAAGATTAAACGAGAAACAAATCACTTCTCTTTTGAAAGTTACTTGCCAGAGACCTCGCGATCGGGAAAATGACATTCTAAAGACCGTTCAACATAATGCTTATGACCAAGATCCTTATGCAAAGGAATTTGGAATTAACATCAGTGAGAAGCCAGCGTCTGTTGAAGCACGAATTCTTCCTGCCCCTTGGGTAATGTGCTCCTCCTTCCATTTATCTTGCTTGTCATACACTGTAAACATATCACTTATATATAGTTTCTTACTGTTCATTGATATAAATCACTTTCGACCGCAGCTTAAATATCATGAAAGTGGGAAAGAAAAGAACTGTTTACCCCATGTTGGTCAGTGGAATATGATGAATAAGGTATTCTGTTGCATTACTATAACTCATAGCATCGTCCAATTTCATTGAACTAATGAAACATTATGATATTCTGTAATAACTTGCATTACTGATAGCTTTGTCTCCTAATTCTTGAGTGCCGCAGAAAATGATTAATGGAATGACGGTTAACCGATGGGCTTGCATAAATTTCTCAAGAGGCTTGCAAGATAGTGTTGCTCGCACTTTTTGTAATGATCTCGCTCATATGTGTCAAATATCTGGCATGGTAGTTCTCTATCTTTTTTTGGATGCGTTGCAAGTGCAGAAAGAATTTTTTTATATCTGATGCTATGTTTTTTTGCAGGAATTTAATCTTGAGTCTGTTATCCCTATCTACAATGCCAAGCCTGAGCAAGTGGAGAAAGCTTTGAAGCATGTTTACCAAGTGTCGACAAACAAAACTAAAGGAAAGGAATTGGAGCTTTTGTTAGCAATATTGCCAGACAATAATGGTTCTCTTTATGGTAAGCCAAATGGACTGATATTTGACAATAATAACTCTACAAGATTGTCATATAGTACTAATCATTGATTTAGAAAAGAAGTTTTAAATTTAATTATCTTTTGTTTTCAGGTGATCTCAAGCGTATTTGCGAAACAGACCTTGGTATAATTTCACAATGCTGCCTAACAAAGCATGTGTTCAAAATCACCAAACAGTATTTGGCTAACGTGTCTCTTAAGATAAATGTGAAGGTTTGTTAGCTCTTTCGATCACGTCAAAATGCATAATTTCCTTTATTAAATAGTGTTCATTTATTTACTTCTCGGTGCAGATGGGAGGTAGAAATACTGTTCTTTTAGATGCTGTTAGCTACAGAATACCATTAGTTAGCGACATACCAACCATAATTTTTGGAGCAGATGTTACACACCCTGAAAACGGAGAAGACACTAGCCCCTCAATAGCAGCTGTATTTATCTAATCTTTTTACCTTGTTTTTTTAATATCATTGCAATGGTTATTAGGATTTTTTTTTTTTTTTGCAAATGAAACATGCTTTCAAATCTATAGGTTGTGGCGTCCCAAGATTGGCCTGAAGTGACAAAATATGCTGGCTTAGTGTGTGCTCAAGCTCACAGACAGGAACTTATACAAGATTTATACAAAACATGGCATGATCCTGTTCGCGGCACTGTTAGTGGCGGCATGATAAGGTAATAAGAATATGAATTTCACTTTGTTAGTTTTGAATGTTGTTATAGCCTGGTTGGTTAACCTTTTCTTGTGCAGAGATTTACTGATTTCCTACAGAAAAGCAACAGGACAAAAGCCTCTACGAATCATATTTTACAGGTCCTTACAATTAAGATGTGTTGCAATATCATTATGCATGTTGATGTTAGTTTTAGTTAATTGGTGTGCTAACAAAGAGATTTAAACAGGGATGGTGTAAGTGAAGGACAATTTTACCAAGTTTTACTTTATGAGTTGGATGCAATCCGGAAGGTCAATTACCTTCTCGTATCATACATTTATAGTATGTTCTTTGCTTAACAAAAACATGTTCTGATATAAGCAACATCTATACAGGCGTGTGCTTCGTTAGAACCAAACTATCAGCCTCCAGTAACTTTCATCATTGTACAAAAACGACACCATACTCGGTTATTTCCAAACAACCATAGGGACAGGAGTAGCACAGATAAAAGTGGAAATATATTGCCTGGTGAGCTCAACATTCCTAAAATGCATTTGTGCATAAGTTTGTTTCTTAATTGTTGTTCATTTTAATATAAATTTGTCTTTCAGGGACTGTTGTCGACACCAAAATTTGTCATCCGACAGAATTTGATTTTTATCTCTGCAGTCACGCCGGCATTCAGGTAGATACTATTCCTATTTGATGTTTAACACAAATATAAGCTTGTTATTTTCCTTAACTATGGATTCTGTTTCTTTACGAAGGGTACAAGTCGGCCAGCTCATTATCATGTTCTATGGGACGAAAACAATTTCACAGCAGATGGAATTCAATCTTTGACTAACAATCTTTGTTATACGTATGCTAGGTGCACACGATCCGTATCCATTGGTAAGCCTATTTTATATTAAAGTGAATTCTTTTTTCTTCAGTTTTTCAACATGTTTTGGACAGACGGAAAATTTAAATGTCTGCAAAATTCTTTTTTGTGCAGTTCCTCCGGCATACTATGCACATTTAGCCGCCTTTAGAGCACGATTCTATATGGAACCCGAGACACAAGAGAATGGCTCTACAGCTGATGGTAATTCTAGTCATGGTTCCAAGGGAACAACAAGAGCAGCTGGAGAATGTGGTGTGAAGCCATTACCAGCTCTGAAAGATAATGTTAAGAGAGTGATGTTTTACTGTTAGAGTTCTTTAGTTGGCATTGTATAAAAGTATCTGTCAAACTTCAATGTAGAAAATTTTGCAACCATGCTTAATCTGCACCATAGCTAAAAGAAAATGAATCAAGTGATTGTAACATTTCTCAATGTAAATAAACAACCAAAAAATATTATGTGCTAGTGTAACATGGTGGCTTCATGCACAAGTTTATCCATCATTGTTATTTGAATAATTTCTCGAATGTTTAACAAACTTATAGCATTATGTCCCACATTGACTAGAAAATAAAAGAATTAACTGTTTATAAGATTTTGACAGATGAGTGAGTTTGCTGAGTTGGGTAACTCCAGCTTGTAACCCAAGATGGGGTATTAGGGTAGTGGAACACGACATCTCTATGTTAGTTGGATTGGTGACTGCGAAAGTGCTACAATGACCCCGAGGACCTTCTAAGACGAGAGTTCTTAATCATATAGGGGATGAGCAAAACATTTGGACTTTGAAGACCTTCTAAGACATTAGTAGGCTAGGCCAGACTTAGTCCAAAAATGACTTATAAAGTAACATGAAGTAGGGGTGAGAATAGGTTAGGCCGGTCTATAGCCTACTTAAGGCCAAACTTAGGCTATATATATGAAATAAAATAGGCCAAGATAGGTCAGGCTTAGATAGGTCATCTTATATATGGATATATTTATAATAGATCAAAGGTCAGACTCAGACCTTTTAAGTTTATTGTAGGCCGAACTCAGGCCTTATAAAGCATAACCTATTTCCACCCCTAGTTTTGAGCTACCGAACCACCACTTTTTATAAGATATTTAAACCATATAATGGAAAAGCACTAAATGACACTTATAAATCCAGATAGTCCGAAAATGAAGTATAAAGTAGCATGAAGTCAAAATAAAATACAATCCATGATAAATCCAAAGTACAACTATCAATGCCTTGTGTGCCTCCGTCATGATGGCATCTAGGACCTGCCTCACATCAGACCCATCAGGGAAGATACTTTTGTCAATGCACGTCTGCGTAATATCCACTATGCGACGACATCTAGACAAGACATCATGAGCATGATCTAAATGTGTATATTCCTCATCTAGTATCGCCTGAAGAGCTGACCTTGATGGATCTCTTAGAGTACCATATTCGAACGTGAGACCCTGAAGAACCACTTGATGTACTCGTTGACGTAATTCTATTCGTTTTCAGTTATGATACTTCGTGTCTCCTCCAGTATTAGATGAATCTCATAATCATCAAACATGGCATCCATCAGTCTATGTGTCAAAGAAGGAGGAGAAGAGACAACATGGTGTCTGGGAATGGTCTGAGTGTAGTTGAACTATCGTATCACGCGCTCGAGAAAATGAGGAACAATGATACGTGATCAGCAAGTCAACCATCCTGAGTATAACACCATCTCCTCGAATGGTTGTGTCTCACAGTGGTCGACATAGTTGTTGAATTGCATGTCCCCGACAACCAAGTGGTCAAAATACACTATAAACGACTTTGTTGACTGGTTCCTTCTGAGCGGGGCAAATGCAAAAGCATGTGTCATAGTCTAAGTGTAAGTCGGTACACCCGTCCAACCGGAGATGCACGGGAATACTGGAGGATTCAAGGCTGAAAAATGTTGGAGCACACGAATCATCAATGATGGCATTGCAAAGATGAAATGAAAATGACACAGAAATATTAAAAGACTAATAAATATTATCGTCAGTAGTCTGAGCTTTCTCTACCAACACCTTAGCAAGAATACCCTTGACTCCACTTCTCGTTTCTAGAACAATGTCAGACTTCTTCAGATGTAGGGCTGCAGCAATAACCTCTGGTTTAAGCTCCTTCTCCAAGCCTGTGAAGGGTCTTTGATCAAGAACAGGTATACCCAGAAGTTTAGAGAACTCTTCCATGGTTGGAACTAGCTGATAGTCGGGGAATGTGAAGCAATGGTGCTTAGGGTCAAAGAACTGAAACAGGACACTCATCATGTCTTCATTGAACCCTGAAGTGACTAGATCCAATAGGTGACCGTGTCTCTTGATGAATTGGGAGTGATCAGACACTTGAGAAACCAACTCTTTAATCTTGGGAGGTATCCCCACAAAGTTGATTCTGATTGTGTTTCTACGAGCAGAAGCCATGACCTGCAACAAAGAACAAAGATAAATCCTTTGGTCCTTGAAATGGTTAGTGAAAATGCTATGCTTATGATGCATGATGATGTCATGATGCTATGCTCAATCACAAACATGTGGCACACACAAGCAAGTCACACAATAGCCCTAGGTTTAAAGGCTTGCATGAGGTTCAAAGGTAAGTACCCTCCCCTGAAGTTAGATGGTTCATCCTGTCCTACAAAAGTAACCAGGTTCTAAGGGATCTCAATATCATTGATCCTTCACAAGGGTGGTTGATCAGAAGGCAACTTACTTGCCAACCAAAACCCTCCAAGTTTAAGATCTCAATGAGCGTAGTATCGAGTGTCAACCAACTTCAGTCTGCACCAAAGCCGGTTACCTCACTACTTTCTAAAGGCCAAGATGAGTTAACTAGGGTTCTAAAAGTTAGTTAGTGCATTGACAACATATGGCAGCCTCATATTATCCTCAACTTGACTTAAGGAACATAAGCACCAACCAAGAAGTCGCACTAACTATGGCCACCAGATCAACCGTATCGATATACGTCGTACAGTTTCCTTGGTCTATTGCCATTTACCTAAGGTACACTAGATCCGGGTTAGGACCTTTCACACATAAGAGCACCCCAACAAGATAATATAAAGCAAACAAGGCAAACAATTTAAAGTGATCTAATTCCTAAGGGTACCCCTCTTTAATATTAAATCCCCAGCAGAGTCGCCAGTTCTGTAACACGGTGGGAGAACTGACTTTAAGTTATGTTGCGGATAGCAAGAGTCGCCACCGACTTTTATTTTATCCAAAGGAAAGGCATAAAAGAACAGGAAAGACCTTTAAAAAGATTTTTGGGTCCGGGGGGTAGGTTATGTAAAGGGAAGGTATTAGCACCCTTTACATCCATGGTTATCCATGGGCTCTTAGTTACTTAGCTCACTTTAAAATGTTTTTGAAAATGTGAAGTGTGTGAATAGAAATTTTCATAAGAGTTTGATAATGATCCATGTACGGATGCGTAAAAAACTTGTGTTTGAAAATTGTTTGAGATTGTGAAATGTTTGAAAAGTTTTTGAATAGTGAGCAAGTAACTATGAGGAACCTACCCTAAGTTTTAAGTCTTTTCTGTTCTTGAATCCTTTAAATGGTAAGACTATCCCTATTATTAAGGAATAGGTAATCATTACCTTGGATGTGAGGGACATATGAGGGACATCTGTTTTGTGAAGGCAACTGTGAGGTGTATTAAGCATTTAGGAGGGACTATCATCATTATTCGAAAAGGGACTTGATCTTTAAAGGCAACCATTAGGGACTTGATGATTTTTCTTTTAAGGGACTTGCTTTATACACCCCACTTGACCTTATGATTAGGCAACATTGAGGGATAGCCTTAGAAAGTGAGATGGCGATTAAAAATCGACTTACGTGTGTGAGTGTTTAATTTAATTTATCTTATAATTTTAAATGATCTAAATTTAATTTTAAGTAGAATACATATTCACACTCCCTAAATTACTAACCATAGCATAAAAATTAAATAAATTAACTATTTACAAAAATTACACCAAGAAGCAATTACATAATTATAATAAGCAATTAAAATAAATAGCAAATAAATATATATAAAAATAAATAAATAGGCAATAATAAATATAATAGGGGTTAGTAATAATAATAATTAAAAAAACAAATAAGGTTAGAAAAATAATAATAATAATAAGCATAATTAAAATAAATAGATTAGAAATAATATGATTAGTAATAATAATAAAAGGCAAAATTTAAATGGTTAATAGCAAAATAAGAGTAATTATATTAAGTAATTATAAAATTTAAAATTTATAAACAAATTAAATAAACAATGAACATATTATGAGAAATTATTAAATTTTGCAATTTACATACATAATTAATTATAAACAAAGATATAATATTATTAAAATGTGATTAACTATTATTTAATTATATTAATTAAAATATGTACATAATAACTATATTTACAAAATTTAGAAAATAAAATTAGGTCTTTAATAATTATATAAGACAAACTAGGGTTTCTTAAAATTAGGGTTTGTTTAGAAAATATTTTTTAGGGTTTAATTTAATATACAAAAATTATTGGAATAAACATGCATATATTATAATTTAATTACATAATTGAAGAAAATAATTTAAATTGAGAAAAATAAAAGTTTAGAATTTTTAGAAAAAAATATAAGTGTTGTTTTAGATATTTATTAAATATATATATACATGTACAATTTATTTTTTTATTAATAATAAAAGAATAATTAAGCAAATTAATTAAATGAATTAAACAGAAAAATGGTAAAAAAGAAACTTACCTTGGCTGGGTTTGAACCTAGGACATTCTGCCTGCAAGCACCAAAACCCACCACTAGGCCAGCCAAGCGCAGGTGATAGAGGAATAGATCCAGTTTGTTTTATGCCTTGCCTGGAAAAATTACGAAAAATAATGAAAACCAAAAGGCCTGGGGGAGGATTGAACCCAGGACCTCTTGAATACAAGCAAGCGCGCATGACCATCCAGCTAGGTGAGCAATTCTGGTAGTGGAATGAGAACAGTGCATAATATATTACAACCACTTAATTCCTGAAATAAAAGAAATAAAAGGAACCAAAGCCAGGGTTCGAACCCCTGCCCTTTGCTTCAAATGTCCAAGACCAAACAACCAACCACTGGGACAAGCACGCGCTTGTGATAACAAACCACTAATAAAACATAAAATATTTAAATTATAATTTGAATTCTCAGAACGCGCGCCAACAGCTTCTTCTTCAACCTCATGTCCTTCGAATTTTCCTGCGAATCCAGCCACGAATTTTCCTGCGAAAACCAAATTCCAGCAAAACCTACGAAACTCAATGATCAACAAAACTGTGAAATTTCACAAAATTGAATGCACAAATATAGTCCAGAGGTCCATTCGAATCAGTCCATGGTCTTAGAATTCATTTATGTTTCGTAAATCACAAAACCTTAATTCTTGGCCGAAACCCTAACTATGGTGGATTACGTTTCAGGCCATGAATCTTCAATCCAATTGTCCAGAATCATTCTAGGCATCACAACAAACACATATCAGTCATCAAAAACAATTTATAATGCATATGTTATCGAATTCGAAAAATTAAATTTCAAGACAAAAGTTGATTCGGGTTGAGCCATATGGGATGGTATTGATGCGTATGAGTGATGGTTTATGATCAGAGAAGTCCAAGGAAGCTTGCTATGTGCTTGTTTTACCTTCAAATGCCTTGGATCAAAGAATCTGAATGTGACTTTTTGCTTGAATTTTTGAAGTATGAACTTACCTTTGAGGCTGCTGAAAATTCGTCCATTTGCAATATGGTTGTGTTTAGTATTTATAGGTGAGTGAATTTAGGTCATAAAATTGAATGGTTGTGTGGAAGAATTGATATGAAAAGATTCAAGTTGATCATGCTTTGAAAATCAAATATTCTTGTATGATGGCTTACTATTTTTGGACCAATCTTGTGATTTCATTCCTCTTCAATCCCAATCATCATTTAAGATCTTCTAGAAACTCAATCTCCATCAAATATTACATTTTCATATTTTATTTTTATTTAAAATGATTTTTAATGAATTAAATCAAAATAAATAAAAATAAAATAATAAAAATTCTGATTTTTAATGGTTTGGGTCGTGCATGAAGTCAATGTATGGATTGGGTCATCATTTGGCAAGCCCATTTGGAAGAAATTGATTTTAGACCTCCTTTTTCATCATAAACCAACTCAAAATTTCCCAACTTTGCAAGGGCACATATCCTTCAATTTTAATGCTATGAGGGCATTCTTGGACATTTTGGAAAGCTTGAAGAGTCCTCTAACCAACCCCACTGGTTTCATGTCCATATCATTTACCAATCTCAAGTTATGCCCTTTTGAAGTTGTTGACTTTTTGTTGACTTTCAAAAGGACCTATAATGTCTTAGCTCATACCTTCCAAATGAAGCATTTTTGGGCTTGGCTTGTGAGACACAAAGTTGTAGAGAATTCAATTTCCTTCAAAATGAGCTTTGAGTGGAGACTTGGTGATGAAGCATGTGAAAGTTATGGCTGATCAAAGTTCAGTTGACTTTTACTGAGGAAACCCTAATTTAGAAACTCCTGATTCTTGATGATCTGAAATCTCCTTGATGAATCATGATCAACCCTTGATCAAATGATGAATTTTACTTCATATACTTGATGTTTGCAAAAATTCATGAAGTTTGACTTTGGTTTGACCACAGTTGACCTCAGTTTGACTTTTTAACTGCTTTGACTGATTTTGACTTATCTGATCATCTGCCTGAGCAAACTTTTGAGAAAAGTCTTGAAACTTGTCATGGGGGTTCTTACACACATATAAGATGTTATGAAGCTCACTTGAAGTCTTGGAAGTCCATTTAGCCTGATTAAAGTCAAAACCCTAGTTTTGGATGCACTGCTTAGGAGGTGCATTGTCTGAGGGAATTGTCAACTTTTCTGACCAATTGTGAATTTTGTGAACCTTGTGAACCATCATAAAATGTCTTGTGATACTCATGGGAGGTATTGTGAACCTTGTGAACCTTGTGAACCTTCATGAAGTGACTTGTAGACTTCATGAACCTCATGAAAGGTCTTGTAAATGTTGAGAAGCTTGTGAACCTTGTGAACCTTCAAGAAATGTCTTGTGATACTCATGGGAGGTATTGTGAACCTTGTGAACCTTCATGAAGTGACTTGTAGACTTCATGAACCTCATGAAAGGTCTTGTAAATGTTGAGAAGCTTGTGAACCTTCAAGAAGTGACTTGTAGACTTCATGAACCTCATGAAACGTTTTGTAAATGTTGAGAAGCTTGTGAACCTTGTGAACCTTCATAAAGTGACTTGTAGACTTCATGAACCTCATGAAAGGTTTTGAAAGCATTGTGGAACTTGTGAACCTTGTGAACCTTCTTAGCACACAAAGTCTTGTATTGTGAGGGCAAATTTTGGGGTGCAACAGCTGCCCCTGTTCAATTTTCTGAAACCTGAGGGGTTAGATTGGTATGTTTGCCAGTCGTGACCTGGAAGGTTGAAGGGAATTGAACACAAAAGCCCAAAAATTTGCACTCACCAGTGCATAAAGTGGTACAGATGGCTAGTTGAATCTGATTGAGTGGGCTTAAAGATGCCACTTGGAGGAAAGTTCTTCAGATACATGTCTTGGAGGATAAAGCAGTCCAAAATATGGAGGTATAATGATAGCTGTCAGGAGGATGGAGCAGTCCTGAGGTAATGATATTATTTCAGGAGGATGAAGCAATCCTGAAGTAAAGAAGTTGTCAGGAGGATGGAGCAGTCCTGAGGTACAAGGAGCTGTCAGGAGGATAAAGCAATCCTGAGGTAGTAATAAGATGTCAGGAGGATAAAGCAATCCTGAGGTACTGAGAATATGCTTTCAGGAGGATGAAGCAATCCTGATGTAATAAAAAGCTGTCAGGAGGATGAAGCAATCCTGAGGTAGTAATAAGCTGTCAGGAGGATAAAGCAATCCTGAGGTGACAATATGAGTTCAGGAGGATAAAGCAGTCCTGATGTAATAGGAGTTTTCAGGAGGATAGAGCAATCCTGAAGTAATGATGATAGCTATCAGGAGGATGAAGCAGTCCTGGTGTAGTAATATGTTCCCAAGAGGATGAAGCAGTCTTGAGAGATGATAAGTCTTCAGGAGGATAAAGCAGTCCTGATAATCATAAGTTTGTTTGCTGGATAATTAACCTGAAACAAAGTAGCATTTGTATAATAATATTAGTTTATGCATTATGTATGCATGTATGATATGATGCACTTAAGTAACGTATTATGTATCTATGGATATGTATGTTATGATATGATGTAAATGATGTATGTATGATATGACACCGCCTGAAGCGTCTGGATATCTTCATATAACAACTGCTGGCCAGGGAAAATAAATCCCGATTCGTTGCTGAAGAATATGAGGAACTCGTCCCCGTCTTGTTTGATAATATATTATACATAACCTCACGTATGCTGGGGATAGTAAGAGAGACATAACCTCCCGTCTTCTGGTAATAGTAAGGTATATATAACCTCCCGTCTGCTGGGGATAGCAAGGTATATATAACCTCCCGTCTGCTGGGGATAGCAAGGTATATATAACCTTTGTCTTCGTTTGATAGTAGAGTAGATATAACACCCGTCTTCGTTCGTCGTACCCTCATTGGAAAGTAATTTCCCGTATATCCGTATGAGGATAAAAGAGATGGATATAAATTCCAGGGGAGATGAGACTTTATGAAGATAGATTCGTCCTACTGAGGGTTTTGTGACTGTCTTATAGAGATGAACCGGCGAAGCTTCGTTGAAATCCTTCTCTCGTTCGTCCTTAGTAAATACTATTACTGCATTTTTATGCATTTCTGGTAAACATCAATCATATTAAAAGCATACATGCATTTTTGGTAAACATCAATCATATTCATAAGCATACATACATTCAAACACAACCAATGGACGTTTCGCTTATGTAAATAGGGTAAAAGTAAATCTGGATTCAAAAGATGGAATTTATTTATATCAAAAAGTGACCCACACATGGGCAAGTTTGTACAAGGAGACATAAACCCTAGTAAGAGGATTTTGTCATAAAGTTTTTACAAACAAGGAAAATCAGCTTTGTGGGAAATAATCCTATTGAGTTTCAGCTCTACTATTGCCATTATCTTCAAGTATCTCATCTTCTGCTGTTGAGACGGAAACGATTGGATTGAGCTTTATCTGTTTGAGCTTGGGTAAGTAACACAACTGGTTGCAGCTTCATGAGTGATCCAAACGAGACATAGTCATACGCTTTAATCCCTAACTTTTGCCTGGATTGCCCTTTCAGGTTTTCAATCCACCGGGATACCCTTTTTTGCCCAAGCCGCCTTTTCAGGTTTTCGACTTGCCGGGTGTACATCTTTTTATATATATCCCTAATTTTTTCCCAAACCCTTTTGGTTTGCCGGGATGCCCTTATTTTTGCCTAGGCCTGTCAACCTAGCGGGTCTCTTTTTATGCGTAGTATTTTTTAACTATGTCTGCGTTTACAGGCTGCGGGAAGTCTTCATCATCCATTGTAGTCAGTATCATGGCACCTCCTGAGAACATTGTCTTGACTACGAATGGTCCTTCATATGTTGGAGTCCACTTGCCCCTAGGATCACCCTGTGGTAATATGATACGCTTGATTACCAAGTCACCAGCCTGATATACCTTTGGCTTAACCTTCTTGTTAAAAGCTTTGATCATTCGTTTCTGGTACATCTGGCCATGACAAACTGCTGCTAACCTCTTCTCATCAATCAAATTTATCTGGTCCAGTCGAGTCTGAATCCACTCATCTTCATCCAAGCATGCATCCTTCATAATTCTCAAGGAGGGAATCTGAACTTCAATGGGCAGAACTGCTTCCATACCATAGACTAAGGAGAATGGGGTTGCCCCTGTTGAAGTACGTATTGTAGTATGATAACCATGAAGAGCAAATGGTAACATCTCATGCCAATATTTATAAGTAACAGTCATCTTCTGTACAATCTTCTTGATGTTCTTATTAGCAGCTTCAACTGCCCCATTCATCTTTGGACGATACGGAGAAGAGTTGTGATGCTTAATCTTGAACTGCGTGCAGAGATCAGTAATCATAGTGTTGTTCAGATTAGAGCCATTGTCAGTGATAATCCTCTCAGGGATGCCATACCTACATATGAGATTATTCTTAATGAACCGAGCCACAACATTCTTGGTAACAGATGCAAATGAAGCTGCTTCCACCCACTTCGTGAAGTAATCAATAGCAACCAGGATGAAACGATGCCCATTAGAAGCAGTAGGCTTGATCTCACCAATCATATCAATGCCCCACATGGAAAAGGGCCAAGGAGCAGTCAACACATTCAATGGTGATGGAGGTACATGGACCTTATCAGCATAAATTTGACACTTGTGACATGTTCTAGAGTGTTGATAACAATCAGCTTCCATGGTAGACCAATAGTAACCTGCTCTCAATATCTTCTTTGCCATGGTATGACCACTAGAATGAGTGCCAAAGATCCCATCATGAATATCTTCTATAATCTCAGTTGCTTCCTTCTTATCCACACAACGAAGCAAAGTTGAATCATGATTGCGCTTGTACAAAATGCCATTACTCAAAAAGAACTTAGCAGAAAACCTTCTCAGAAACTTTCTATCTTTGACAGATGCCCCTTCTGGGAACTCCTGAGCTTCAAGATATCTTTTCACTTCATAGAACCAAGGCTTCTCCTCTGCCCCTTCAGTGTCAATCTCATTGCAGTATGCAGGCTTTTCAAATCTATCAATAGTAATCTTGGGAGCTTCATCATCCCAACTGATCTCAAACATAGATGCCATGGTGGCTAATGCATCTGCCAACTGATTCTCTCTTCGTGGAATATGTCCAAAGGTAATTTCTTTGAAATGTGGGATCAAAGACAACACATGCTCTCTGTAAGGAATGAGGTTATCATGCTTGGTATCCCAATATCCTTTAATCTGACTTACTACCAGGGCTGAATCTCCATACACATCAAGGAACTGAATCTTCATATCAATAGCAGCTTTAATACCCAGGATACATGCCTCATACTCAGCCATGTTATTGGTACAATAGAAACAAAGTCTGGCAGTAATTGGGGTATGACAACCTTCAGGGGAACTAATCACAACACCAACACCATTACCAAGTGCATTGGAAGCACCATCAAAAACCATAGTCCATCGGGATCCTTGTTCAGGTCCGTCATATTGTCCAGGTTCTTTGGTAATAATCATAATGTCTTCATCAGGGAACTCAAAACTCATTGACTGGTAATCATCCACTGCTTGATGAGCCAAATGATCAGCAACAACACTTCCTTTGATGGCCTTCTGAGTAGTATACTGTATGTCATATTCTGTCAAGATCATTTGCCATCTTGCAATTCTTCCGGAGAGAGCAGGTTTCTCAAATATGTACTTGATTGGATCCATCTTTGAAATCAATAAGGTAGTATGGGTCAACATATACTGTCTTAGTCGGCGAGCAACCCATGCCAAAGCGCAGCAAGTTTTCTCGAGCAGTGAGTATCTTGTTTCACAGTCGGTAAACTTTTTGCTAAGGTAGTATATTGCCTGCTCTTTTCGACCAGACTCGTCATGTTGCCCCAACACACACCCCATTGAATTGTCTAACACTGTTAAGTACATAATCAAGGGTCTTCCATCAACTGGTGGCATCAAAATTGGAGGTTCTAGCAGATATCTTTTGATTTCATCAAAGGCAGTCTGGCATTCATCATTCCATTCCATCACCTGATCTTTCTTCAACAACTTGAAGATTGGCTCACAGATGGCAGTTAATTGGGAAATAAATCTTGCAATGTAGTTCAATCGTCCCAAGAAACCTCTAACCTCCTTCTCAGTACGGGGAGCTGGCATCTCTCGTATAGCTTTCACTTTTGCAGGATCCACTTCAATACCTTTTCCACTGACAATGAAACCCAGGAGCTTACCAGATCTAACTCCAAAAGTACATTTGTTTGGGTTCAATCTCAACTTGTATTTCTTCAACCTCTCAAACAACTTGTGCAGATGATCAAGATGTTGCTCTTCATTCTGAGACCTGGCTATCATATCATCCACATATACCTCTATCTCATGATGAATCATATCATGAAACAAAGCCACCATAGCACGCTGATATGTTGCCCCTGCATTCTTCAACCCAAATGGCATCACCTTATAGAAAAAAGTCCCCCACTGTGTCACAAATGTTGTCTTCTCCATGTCTTCAGGAGCCATCTTGATTTGATTGTAACCAGAGAAACCATCCATAAAAGAGAACACCTTATGCTGAGCAGTGTTGTCTACCAGAATATCAATATGAGGAAGTGGAAAGTCATCTTTGGGGCTAGCTTTGTTCAAATCTCTGTAGTCTACACACATACGCACCTTACCATCTTTCTTAGGAACTGGTACCACATTTGCAACCCACTGAGGATAAGAAGTCACTGCTAAGAACCCTGCATTGAACTGTTTCATTACCTCTGCCTTGATCTTTTCTGACATTTCAGGACGCATACGACGAACCTTCTGCTTCTTTGGACGACAATCTTCTTTCACTGGTAAACGGTGAACCACAATGTCTGTATCCAACCCTGGCATATCTTCATAAGACCACGCAAAGATCTCCACATAGTCACGTAACATCTGAATCAATCTGTTCTTGACACTGTCCTCTAAATCAGCCCCTATCTTGACCTCTTTTCTGTTTTCTTCAGTTCCCAAATTCACAACTTCGACTGGCTCTTCATGTGGCTGTATAACTTTCTCTTCTTGTTGTAACAACCTAGCAAGCTCTACAGGTATTTCACAATCGTCCTCATTTTCGTCTTCAGTTTGATAGATCGGATTCTCGAAATTATAATTGGCAATAGTAGAACTGTTATCAACAGGATCCAGAGTGGATGAGGATCTGCATTTAGTGATGTGGGTGTGTGTAAGAACACAATAGCTGATAAAGTAAAATAAAAGAAAAGAAAGACAAGGAACACAATATTTACTAAAACGAAACGTCCACTGATTTTATTGAATGAAGTATGCAAATGAAATGACAGCCCGTAACAAGCACACCATTGTGCCCCGGGTAAGGCACAAGGCTTAAGAGTTCAATTGTTCAAGAAATTACAAACTTAAAAACAACAACACAGTAATAGTATTTACTCCTGACTAAAGGAGATAGGGATAACATCTTCAGCTTTCCAATTATTGAGTCCAGCACCCACAGTAGGAAAAATCCAAGCATCCAGATTGTAGTCTTCATCATGGTCTCCCACAGCATTGATCTGATCTTTCATAACCCCTTGATTGGTGATACGAACAGCACGAGCACGACGAACAGCTTTCTGGGACTCTGCAGTGAAACCCAAACCAAACTTGTCAGACTTGTATGGAATATCAGGAAGCTGACCCCAAATAGTACAACCACCTTCATCCACCACAGCTCTAGCATCATTGAGGGAGGCCATTGCCATTGTTGGAGGTTTTCTGGTGACCACAGGAACTTTCTTCGCAACAGGAGGAGCTACGTAATCATTAACAACCCAGGGAACCACTTCAAATGTCTGGCACGGAGTTTCGATGTATTCACCTTCCATTTCCAGATACTTGAAAGTGTTTACATGGCTGACAAAGTATTCTTCTTCTCCATAGACAGTAACAACCTTTCCATCCACCGGATATCTCAACTTTTGGTGTAATGTAGAGGTTACAGCACCTGCCCCATGGATCCAGGGACGACCAAGCAGACAAGAGTATGAAGGACGAATATCCATCACATAAAATGTAGCAGTAAAAACCTGGGAGCCAACTTTGATTGGAAGATCAATTTCCCCATGCACTACTCTTCTAGAACCATCAAAAGCCTTTACCACAATATTACTGGGCTTCAGCACAACATCTTCAGGACTCAGCTTGTTCAGGACTTCCTTAGGCAACACATTTAGAGAGGAACCATTGTCTATCAGCACATGTGACAGGGTAGTGCCCCTGCATTCAATTGAAATATGCAAGGCCCTGTTATGATCCCTCTTGGCAGGGGTCAAATCGGCATCAGAAAATCCTAACCCATTATCATAAGTCAGGTGGGCAATACAATTCTCAAACTGGTCAACAGAAATAGCATTGGGTACATGTGCAGTCTTCAGAAACTTGATCAAGGACTTGGCATGAGCCTCAGAACACAGCAACAAGGACAACATAGAAATCTTTGAGGGAGTATGCCCCAATTGATCAACAATGTCATAATCACTCTTGCGAATGATTTTCAATACTTCTTCCATCTGCTTAGAGAGATCATCAGCAGCTGGCACATCAGTAGATACAGGCTCAATAACAGGACCTTTTCCCCGAGCATCAGTGGTGGACGTAGCAGCAGGAGTAGCTGCATTCTTAGAAGCAACTGGAGGAGAGAAGACTCTTCCACTACGTGTGATCTTACTAGATCCAGCAATATTATCGATATCAACAGGCACATCAGCTAAAGGTTCCTGCTTAACACCATGGATGTAAACATCAGACCCATAGTGCCAAGGCACAACTTTATCAAACGTATAAGGAATAGGACCAGGAGTAGTAATGATCAGAGGAGCCACTCTGGCTTCAGCAACAACTTTCACAGGGCCTTCAGTAGTGATCTTGATTGGACCCTGATGAGTGATTTTAATAGGTCTCTTTGAAGTGATTCTTACCGGTACTTTGTCAACCATATCAACCTCTTCAATCTTCCTACCTTGAGTCAGATGATCCACCATACTTTCTACAGACGACGGAGTCCTCTCAAACACTATAGTATACTTATCCATGAGACGTTGAATTCCATCTCTTAATATGAAGCAACTATCCGGCTTATAGGTACAATACAAACAATCTTCACGACAACCTGGAAAGATCCCAGCTTGTACTAACCTCTTTTTGATAACAGACAATGGTGTGGTCAACTCCATAATTGAATAGACATGTAGATCTTCATCAATGGCATTGACAGTCTTCTCGTGGTTTGGCATTGGAGCAGTAATCACATTTGGAGTACCCGGAGGGTCAAACTCAATCTCTCCAGCCTCAATCATATCTTGAATTTTGTTCTTCAAGACCCAACAGTTATTAGTATCATGACCCTGACAGTTTGAATGATATGCACATCGTGCATTGGGATTGTACCTGGGTGAGGTAACATTAGGATTCTGAGGAGCCTCCTTCAAAGTAATGAGTTCAGCTTTCAACAAATGTTGCAGTGCCTGAGCCAGTGACATGTTGATCTTTGTGAATTGCCTTCTAGCCCTCTGTTGGTTGCCCTGTGGCTGCTCTGTTGTTGCAGGAGTTGGATTTGAAATATGAACTGCACTAACAGACTGATGCCTTCTATTACGATCAGGCTGACCATAAACAGCATTGGATTCTTTCTTCCCAGTGGGAGGCTTCTTTGCAGCACCTGATGAGGAAGTACCCACGTGGATCTTACCATTCTTTATACCATTCTCTACTCGCTCTCCTGTCATAATCAACTCAGTGAAACCAGATGATGAGCTTCCAATGAGATGACTGTAGAACGGACCATTCAGTGTACACATGAACATATCAACCAATTCCCTGTCAGTCAAAGGGGGTTGAACTCTTCCAGCTAAATCTCTCCACTTTTGAGCATACTCTTTAAAACTTTCTTTGGCACCCATAGACATGCTCTGAAGCTGCATGCGAGTGGGGGCTAAGTCAGCATTGTATTGATACTGCTTGTAGAAAGCTTCAGCAAGATCATTCCAGTCTCTGATGTTGACACTCTCCAACTGATAATACCACTCCAACTGAGCTCCAGATAAGCTCTCTTGAAAAAAGTGGATCCACAACTTCTTGTCAGCAGTGTGAGGTTGGATCCTTCTGACATAAGACCTCAAATGTAGCTTGGGACAAGAGACCCCATCATAAACAACAAAGGTAGGAACCTTGAAACCAATGGGTATAACAACCCCAGATATCAGACTCAAATCCTCAAAATCCAGCCCAGATGATTTCTGCAACTCTATGGCATCCATTCTATCCACCAGCATCTTGAATTTGTCTTCATTAGGCTCATGATAATAATTAGCCTCAGAATCAGAGTCCCCCATAGTGTTGTGGAGACTGCCTCCCTCTTTCTCATATTCCTCAGATTCATAGTCTTCAACCTGCTCTTTGGTCTTGACAGGACCTTTGAACCTTCTTCCCATGTTGAGCAGGCCACCTGACCTTCTAGTCTTCTTAGTCTTCTTGGCCAGCAGTGTCTTCAATTCATCCTGCCCCTTGGATAGGTTCAGGATCAACTCTTGGAACTGTGCATTTTGTGCCTGGAGATCCTTAACTGATTGTTCAAGAGCCATTGCTGAAATAAACAGCGAGAAGATGAGAAACCTGTGCACAATTATAAACCTGTGATGCAATGAAATGATATGTGAATGCATATGCAATGTTTTCAAGGACCGCAGGATTTAAATTTGCTTAGACAAACAAGAAGGTAAACTTTTATTAGTAATAAATTTGTTTTGCCTTTTAGGCTTACAAAAATGAAAATGAGATAAGTACAAAAGATGGGGTTTTAAGTCTCCCATGGACGTTTCCTCTTTGTGTTGAGGTATGAATTGAGATTCCGTTCCTCGTGAAGTTGCTTTGTTAGTTCCAGGATCCTTTCTTGGCTTGCTTTGTAATGAGCCTCGAAAGTATCCCTTTGCTCCTTCAGTTGGATCCATGATCTCTGCAAGTCTTCCATATCATTAGGCATGTCTGGGTGAAGGATGGTATAAGCTGTGTCTCCTTCAGCAACAGGTTCCATGGTAACTGGTAGGACGGCAGGATATGGCATCATGAGAGTCTGAGCACGAGATCGCACCCATCTGAGATAAGCTTCCATAGGAATAGTATACTTAGGCTCCAGTGTCTTGCTGTCAACCTTGTTTACCTTTCCCCAAGCTCGTATGAATCTCTGACGGTAACCTTGAAGATCATTGTCGTAATCAAACACAATGCCCTGAATCAACATGTCATGTGGACCATCACTCCGAGCGTAACCAAACTGTCGTAAAGCTAGAGAGGGGTTGTAGGTGATGCCTCCTCTTATGCCTAGAAGTGGCACATTAGGAAACTCCCCACAACGGTCAATGATGGTGACATTCTCTATAGATCTGGAGCACCAATGGATATCTGAGTGAGAAAGTGACATGATCCTCTTGGACCATCTGAACCCTTGCTCATTCTTCATTACTGAGCGAGGAAGGTGAGAAATAAACCACCTAGAAAGCAAAGGTATGCAGCACATCAAAGTTCCTCTTGCCCTTGTAGTACGGGTATGAAGAGAATGTAGGATGTCTCCAAGCAATGTAGGCATTGGATTGTGACTCAGGAATATGTTGATGGCATGAACGTCTATGAACTGATCGGGATTGGGGAACAACACTAAGCCATAAATCAGTAAGGCTAAGATCTCCTCAAAAGCATCATAGCTCATAGCTTTCAAGAACACCTGAGCTTTCTCTACCAACACCTTAGCAAGAATACCCTTGACTCCACTTCTCGTTTCTAGAACAATGTCAGACTTCTTCAGATGTAGGGCTACAGCAATAACCTCTGGTTTAAGCTCCTTCTCCAAGCCTGTGAAGGGTCTTTGATCAAGAACAGGTATACCCAGAAGTTTAGAGAACTCTTCCATGGTTGGAACTAGCTGATAGTCGGGGAATGTGAAGCAATGGTGCTTAGGGTCAAAGAACTGAAACAGGACACTCATCATGTCTTCATTGAACCCTGAAGTGACTAGATCCAATAGGTGACCATGTCTCTTGATGAATTGGGAGTGATCAGACACTTGAGAAACCAACTCTTTAATCTTGGGAGGTATCCCCACAAAGTTGATTCTGATTGTGTTTCTACGAGCAGAAGCCATGACCTGCAACAAAGAACAAAGATAAATCCTTTGGTCCTTGAAATGGTTAGTGAAAATGCTATGATTATGATGCATGATGATGTCATGATGCTATGCTCAATCACAAACATGTGGCACACACAAGCAAGTCACACAATAGCCCTAGGTTTAAAGGCTTGCATGAGGTTCAAAGGTAAGTACCCTCCCCTGAAATTAGATGGTTCATCATGTCCTACAAAAGTAACCAGGTTCTAAGGGATCTCAATATCATTGATCCTTCACAAGGGTGGTTGATCAGAAGGCAACTTACTTGCCAACCAAAACCCTCCAAGTTTAAGATCTCAATGAGCGTAGTATCGAGTGTCAACCAACTTCAGTCTGCACCAAAGCCGGTTACCTCACTACTTTCTAAAGGCCAAGATGAGTTAACTAGGGTTCTAAAAGTTAGTTAGTGCATTGACAACATATGGCAACCTCATATTATCCTCAACTTGACTTAAGGAACATAAGCACCAACCAAGAAGTCGCACTAACTATGGCCACCAGATCAACCGTATCGATATACGTCGTACAGTTTCCTTGGTCTATTGCCATTTACCTAAGGTACACTAGATCCGGGTTAGGACCTTTCACACATAAGAGCACCCCAACAAGATAATATAAAGCAAACAAGGCAAACAATTTAAAGTGATCTAATTCCTAAGGGTACCCCTCTTTAATATTAAATCCCCAGCAGAGTCGCCAGTTCTGTAACACGGTGGGAGAACTGACTTTAAGTTATGTTGCGGATAGCAAGAGTCGCCACCGACTTTTATTTTATCCAAAGGAAAGGCATAAAAGAACAGGAAAGACCTTTAAAAAGATTTTTGGGTCCGGGGGGTAGGTTATGTAAAGGGAAGATATTAGCACCCTTTACATCCATGGTTATCCACGGGCTCTTAGTTACTTAGCTCACTTTAAAATGTTTTTGAAAATGTGAAGTGTGTGAATAGAAATTTTCATAAGAGTTTGATAATGATCCATGTACGGATGCTTAAAAAACTTGTGTTTGAAAATTGTTTGAGATTGTGAAATGTTTGAAAAGTTTTTGAATAGTGAGCAAGTAACTATGAGGAACCTACCCTAAGTTTTAAGTCTTTTCTGTTCTTGAATCCTTTAAATGGTAAGACTATCCCTATTATTAAGGAATAGGTAATCATTACCTTGGATGTGAGGGACATATGAGGGACATCTGTTTTGTGAAGGCAACTGTGAGGTGTATTAAGCATTTAGGAGGGACTATCATCATTATTCGAAAAGGGACTTGATCTTTAAAGGCAACCATTAGGGACTTGATGATTTTTCTTTTAAGGGACTTGCTTTATACACCCCACTTGACCTTATGATTAGGCAACATTGAGGGATAGCCTTAGAAAGTGAGATGGCGATTAAAAATCGACTTACGTGTGTAAGTGTTTAATTTAATTTATCTTATAATTTTAAATGATCTAAATTTAATTTTAAGTAGAATACATATTCACACTCCCTAAATTACTAACCATAGCATAAAAATTAAATAAATTAACTATTTACAAAAATTACACCAAGAAGCAATTACATAATTATAATAAGCAATTAAAATAAATAGCAAATAAATATATATAAAAATAAATAAATAGGCAATAATAAATATAATAGGGGTTAGTAATAATAATAATTAAAAAAACAAATAAGGTTAGAAAAATAATAATAATAAGCATAATTAAAATAAATAGATTAGAAATAATATGATTAGTAATAATAATAAAAGGCAAAATTTAAATGGTTAATAGCAAAATAAGAGTAATTATATTAAGTAATTATAAAATTTAAAATTTATAAACAAATTAAATAAACAATGAACATATTATGAGAAATTATTAAATTTTGCAATTTACATACATAATTAATTATAAACAAAGATATAATATTATTAAAATGTGATTAACTATTATTTAATTATATTAATTAAAATATGTACATAATAACTATATTTACAAAATTTAGAAAATAAAATTAGGTCTTTAATAATTATATAAGACAAACTAGGGTTTCTTAAAATTAGGGTTTGTTTAGAAAATATTTTTTAGGGTTTAATTTAATATACAAAAATTATTGGAATAAACATGCATATATTATAATTTAATTACATAATTGAAGAAAATAATTTAAATTGAGAAAAATAAAAGTTTAGAATTTTTAGAAAAAAATATAAGTGTTGTTTTAGATATTTATTAAATATATATATACATGTACAATTTATTTTTTTATTAATAATAAAAGAATAATTAAGCAAATTAATTAAATGAATTAAACAGAAAAATGGTAAAAAAGAAACTTACCTTGGCTGGGTTTGAACCTAGGACATTCTGCCTGCAAGCACCAAAACCCACCACTAGGCCAGCCAAGCGCAGGTGATAGAGGAATAGATCCAGTTTGTTTTATGCCTTGCCTGGAAAAATTACGAAAAATAATGAAAACCAAAAGGCCTGGGGGAGGATTGAACCCAGGACCTCTTGAATACAAGCAAGCGCGCATGACCATCCAGCTAGGTGAGCAATTCTGGTAGTGGAATGAGAACAATGCATAATATATTACAACCACTTAATTCCTGAAAAAAAAAGAAATAAAAGGAACCAAAGCCAGGGTTCGAACCCCTGCCCTTTGCTTCAAATGTCCAAGACCAAACAACCAACCACTGGGACAAGCACGCGCTTGTGATAACAAACCACTAATAAAACATAAAATATTTAAATTATAATTTGAATTCTCAGAACGCGCGCCAACAGCTTCTTCTTCAACCTCATGTCCTTCGAATTTTCCTGCGAATCCAGCCACGAATTTTCCTGCGAAAACCAAATTCCAGCAAAACCTACGAAACTCAATGATCAACAAAACTGTGAAATTTCACAAAATTGAATGCACAAATATAGTCCAGAGGTCCATTCGAATCAGTCCATGGTCTTAGAATTCATTTATGTTTCGTAAATCACAAAACCTTAATTCTTGGCCGAAACCCTAACTATGGTGGATTACGTTTCAGGCCATGAATCTTCAATCCAATTGTCCAGAATCATTCTAGGCATCACAACAAACACATATCAGTCATCAAAAACAATTTATAATGCATATGTTATCGAATTCGAAAAATTAAATTTCAAGACAAAAGTTGATTCGGGTTGAGCCATATGGGATGGTATTGATGCGTATGAGTGATGGTTTATGATCAGAGAAGTCCAAGGAAGCTTGCTATGTGCTTGTTTTACCTTCAAATGCCTTGGATCAAAGAATCTGAATGTGACTTTTTGCTTGAATTTTTGAAGTATGAACTTACCTTTGAGGCTGCTGAAAATTCGTCCATTTGCAATATGGTTGTGTTTAGTATTTATAGGTGAGTGAATTTAGGTCATAAAATTGAATGGTTGTGTGGAAGAATTGATATGAAAAGATTCAAGTTGATCATGCTTTGAAAATCAAATATTCTTGTATGATGGCTTACTATTTTTGGACCAATCTTGTGATTTCATTCCTCTTCAATCCCAATCATCATTTAAGATCTTCTAGAAACTCAATCTCCATCAAATATTACATTTTCATATTTTATTTTTATTTAAAATGATTTTTAATGAATTAAATCAAAATAAATAAAAATAAAATAATAAAAATTCTGATTTTTAATGGTTTGGGTCGTGCATGAAGTCAATGTATGGATTGGGTCATCATTTGGCAAGCCCATTTGGAAGAAATTGATTTTAGACCTCCTTTTTCATCATAAACCAACTCAAAATTTCCCAACTTTGCAAGGGCACATATCCTTCAATTTTAATGCTATGAGGGCATTCTTGGACATTTTGGAAAGCTTGAAGAGTCCTCTAACCAACCCCACTGGTTTCATGTCCATATCATTTACCAATCTCAAGTTATGCCCTTTTGAAGTTGTTGACTTTTTGTTGACTTTCAAAAGGACCTATAATGTCTTAGCTCATACCTTCCAAATGAAGCATTTTTGGGCTTGGCTTGTGAGACACAAAGTTGTAGAGAATTCAATTTCCTTCAAAATGAGCTTTGAGTGGAGACTTGGTGATGAAGCATGTGAAAGTTATGGCTGATCAAAGTTCAGTTGACTTTTACTGAGGAAACCCTAATTTAGAAACTCCTGATTCTTGATGATCTGAAATCTCCTTGATGAATCATGATCAACCCTTGATCAAATGATGAATTTTACTTCATATACTTGATGTTTGCAAAAATTCATGAAGTTTGACTTTGGTTTGACCACAGTTGACCTCAGTTTGACTTTTTAACTGCTTTGACTGATTTTGACTTATCTGATCATCTGCCTGAGCAAACTTTTGAGAAAAGTCTTGAAACTTGTCATGGGGGTTCTTACACACATATAAGATGTTATGAAGCTCACTTGAAGTCTTGGAAGTCCATTTAGCCTGATTAAAGTCAAAACCCTAGTTTTGGATGCACTGCTTAGGAGGTGCATTGTCTGAGGGAATTGTCAACTTTTCTGACCAATTGTGAATTTTGTGAACCTTGTGAACCATCATAAAATGTCTTGTGATACTCATGGGAGGTATTGTGAACCTTGTGAACCTTGTGAACCTTCATGAAGTGACTTGTAGACTTCATGAACCTCATGAAAGGTCTTGTAAATGTTGAGAAGCTTGTGAACCTTGTGAACCTTCAAGAAATGTCTTGTGATACTCATGGGAGGTATTGTGAACCTTGTGAACCTTCATGAAGTGACTTGTAGACTTCATGAACCTCATGAAAGGTCTTGTAAATGTTGAGAAGCTTGTGAACCTTCAAGAAGTGACTTGTAGACTTCATGAACCTCATGAAAGGTTTTGTAAATGTTGAGAAGCTTGTGAACCTTGTGAACCTTCATAAAGTGACTTGTAGACTTCATGAACCTCATGAAAGGTTTTGAAAGCATTGTGGAACTTGTGAACCTTGTGAACCTTCTTAGCACACAAAGTCTTGTATTGTGAGGGCAAATTTTGGGGTGCAACACCAAGTTGTACACATGGTTTCGCTTGAAGTCCTCAAAGTACCGTAGGTAGACAACAAGTGTATAAATAAAACTCTTGTCCACAAAAATTGCAGTGCCAATCAAATATAACAGGTATGCAGTCATAGCATACGCTTTATGAGGCCTCACCTGCTCGTCATCACCTTTATCATGTTGTCCTATAAGGAGGTATATACCTTTTTCATAAATTCAAACCTAGCAGAGCCCTTATAGTTCTCCCAGTCTCCGTTACCATATCCTCTAGGTCTACTCTCAGATAGACTACCATCAACTTGAGTGCCTCATCTTTATTAATCCTCTCATGATCTAGAAGTTTCCCTTTATCAGAAGATGTAGCAAACACGACACATTATCGAGTGTGATAGACATCTCAATAAGCGGGAGATGAAATGATGATGTCTCGATGTGAGATCTTTTCATGAATGCATTAAGCATCGTGTGATTGACCGTAATATAACAGGTCATGCATAATTCTTTCATTCCAGATAGGGACAAAGATGCTTGAAACCACTCTTCATTTGGCTGAGGCAAGCCAATAATATACTGCCTATTAATAATCTTCTGCGGATCACAGTCCTGAAGAAAATAAATAAATCTCATAAACTTGTAATATATTAAATAAATGTAGATTAAAGAATGAAACCAAGTAATGTTACCTATTTGTCCCAAATATGCCTGACAGTATGGTCTGGGTACGGAGGCAGTAGTGACAACTCTACAGGGCCTCCTCAAAATTTCTAAGGTGGCTCTAGATCATCATCCTCAGTAGCCCCATCATCTAGATGTGACACTAGCTCAGCAACATCAACATCCAAAGGTGATACTAGTGCCTCCAGTACCACCGGTGACTCGGGTATCTCTGGCGCCTGAATAGGTGAAACCTGGAACCTGTTGGGGGATGAAGGGAGTGAAGCTTCGGTAGGTGAAATTTGTCTCCTAAGGTGATACTGGTGCCTTCAGGATGAAGTAGATGTCTTTGCATGGCTAGAGTGAACATGAGCCTCTAAAACCTGACTTTTCTCCCGCCACACTTATGCATGTTATGTAATCCTTTCATGCCCTAATCTATCATGTATGTCAGTCATAATGTTTGTAATTAAACAATACATTTAGTACAAGCAACACTACAAGCAAGAAAAAAAAACAGACTGAGAAATTCTAGAGATGCATCTTCAATTACTAGGAAACTAAACGTTGAATTTTTTTGGAGATGCATCTCTAGAATTTTCTACAACTCTTCGGGTCATCAATGGTGGAAATATATGCTTTGATGTGTAGAAATACACCTCTAGACCATTCTAATCCTTCATGACACGAGACTACACATCATGAACACATAGTCATTTCATTAACATTAATAGATCTTACCTTAACATGCACTTTCTTGATATCATTTTACTCTGAACTTTCACTGCATAGATCAAATATAAAAAAGAAGAAGAAGAAGAAATTGAACTCGTGACATTCATATATTATTTCTATCCTTTATCATGCTTGAAGTCAAAAGATAGTTTCTTACAAAATCAACCTAAGTCCCATTCATTCCCTGTGGGTACGATGTCCTTACTTTTTATCACTTGCTACTTTTAAACATACATGTACACTTGCATGTGACACATTTATAAGCAACAAGTATGAATATCTATGACCGGGGCAGGAGAAGGGACCAGAGTCGTAATAGTGGTGGCCCGAGGAACAAATGTTGAAGTGATAGTCCCAGTGATCACCATAACTCGAATTCCTTGAGTATCTACAAGGTTGTAAAACATATTAAACTTGCTTATTTTGTCCATGCTGTTTGTAAAAATGCAATCATACATGTCAAAAAAGGGACGAAGACTTCACTCACACCACAAATTTTCTTTCTCCCCTATTAGCTAATTGCACTCAAGATAACATGAGTGTAAATCCATCTTTTTTTCACCTTGACAAGCGGTATATCACTAGGGTTGAACCCTCATTCATAACTGATCCCCTAAACCAAGATCACACGTCCTCCTTCATTATCTGAAAATTCTGTGATCAGGTATGAGATGTCCTAAGAGATGTCCCAACACTTGACAGATTTAACCAAAACTTAAATAGCAAGAAAAGTAAACAACACAGAAGTTTGTTAACCCAGTTCAGTGTATAACCACACTTACATCTTGAGGCTACCAAGCCAGGAGGAAATCCACTATAAGTAATATTAATTCTAGACTTAAACCACCCTGTTTAATCTATCACTTAATAACTACCCAATGCAATTTCTACCTAAGACACAACTTAGATAAGAGTACCCTACTCACTCCCCCTCAATCACACAGTGATTTTGTTTACAAGTTTAATGAAATTGAAGTCATACTTCAAACAAAAACAACTTGATCTTACTTCACAGTTTCAATCAAGTCACAAGTGCACTTTTGCTTAAAAGCTCATAAAGTGGTACAATTAAAACAACCTGCTATTAAAACACTAGACACACTATTTTGTCTTCTGGAATTCGTACTCAATTCTGTGAGTTTCTGTTGATTAAATAGGTGTTTGTAATTTGGGCTTTCTGTATGTTAATCCAGTCCTAAAAGTATGCAGCTTCCACCTTGAATTTAGGGTTTGTTACTTCCTATATTCTAGGTGATTTAGGTCTTCTGTTTTAATCTGAATCCTCAATATAAAACTCCCTACAGATGCGCCTTGTTCTGTTTTTATCCATCATTAATTAATTCCAGATATCTCTCCTTAAATATCTCTGATCAGTTAGACATTAATTAATTCTGGTAGCAGGTTTGAGATGTCTCAACATCTGTTGGGACATCCTGAAAAACTGAACTTAATTCATTTATACAATGTCCCAACATCTGGTGAGACATCCTGAAATAAGTTCTTATACTCTGTTTGATAATGTCCCAACATTTGATAGGACATTCTGAACTGAATTCAATATTTCTTGTTGGTCAAAAATTCTGCCAATTCTTAAACATCTACAAACTCCCCCTTTGGCTAATTTTTGGCTAACATCTTTTCTGGTTATCAGAGTGCAGCAGAATTTCTTTTATCAGAGTATAGCATTACTTTTCTGTTGATTCATATTTGAGATTACTCCCCCTCAAACATATATGTATCCAGTCTTGTTGCAACAGAAAAAAACTTATTCAGTTCAGAAGCAAACAAACAGATTTTTCATTCATAATTAAACAGCAATACATTTTGTTGTTGTTGTTCTCCCCCTTGTTAGACACAAATTATGAGGCCAAAGACACTAATCCAGAAATACAATGCAGTGTTGTCATTACATTTGCCTCACATACAATGATCACTCAGATTCATCAGATTCAGTTTCTTCATCTTCCTCAGTTTCTTCATCAGAAGTAGCTTTCTGATCACCTTCACTTTCCAGCCTTTGAATGATTTCTTCAAGCTTCAGCTTCCTTGCTTCAAGTTCTTTACAAGTGTTCTTCAATTCAGCAATCAATGCAGTCTTGGATATTGGAGTCTTGACAGTTGAAGGACCAGCAGATGTCCCAGAAGGTGCTTCAACATCTGCTGCATGATGACTAAGGAACAATTTGTAGTGAAAAGCCAGAGGGCTTTCTCTTTTGCAGACTGTGTCCTTTTCAGTGAGGATTCCAGGGTATTGACTGAGCACTATACCACACAGCAAGGAGGGAAAAGCTATTGGCAGCTTTGTTGCAGAAGAGCTAGCATGCTTCAAGGTCTGATCAAATATGTAGGCACCATAATCCAGCTTAGTCTGAGTTCCCACAACATAGATAAACCTGCCCAAGCCAGTGGATATTGAGGATGTGTGATTGGTAGGCACCCAGTTTGCTGTACCAATCCTGTTCAGCATTGCATATTTTCTTGTCAGCATGCTCACTGAGAGCTTTCCTTTCACTGGCCATGCCTTGACCTGGTTTGCAGTGATAACCTTGCAGACCTGGTTATCAGTTTTCCCTAGTTCATTTGGACCATCTGTTTCTCTTCCAAGGTATTGGTTGATGATCTGAGGAGAGAACTCTACACACCTACCTCTAACAAAGACTTTTCTAAATTCAGAAGACTTACCATTGGCACAATCTTCCTGAAGATTGACAATGAATTATTTGACAAGAAGTTCATAGCAGGGAGAAAGATTTGAGACTGTTTTGAAGAGGCCTGCAGCAGAGATGAGGTCAATTAATTTAGTGCACTCAAGTGCATTACAGCTCAGCTCTCTTTCAAGTGCAACCCTTCTTTGGTACACAAACTTCCATCTGTTTACACTTGAGACATGATGGAATGAGATGTTGTCCAAAGGGGCTTCTGGAACAGCAGTTGAAGCCCTAGAGGGTGTTGTTTTCTTCTTTGGAGGAGATGTTGGGACATCTGCTTCAACATCTGAGTCTGGAGGAGTGACAGCTTTCCTCTTTTGAGTTTGGACTTTGCTCCATTGTTTGGTAGGACCAATAACAGTTTTGGCTTTGCCTTTCTTTGGAGTAGCTTGTTTCTCCTCAGGGACTGCATGTTCTGCTTGCATCTTTCCTTTCCTAGACCTGAGCCTTTTGGCTATGCTAGGTCTTACAGAGGCTATGATCTCTGTATCAGAATCCTGCTCCAGGTTCACCACAGGAGGAGATTGAGCAGTCTCCTCTTCAGCTGGTTGATCAGCAGAAATATGATCTTCAGTTGAGGCTTTGGTCTGATCCTCAGAGTCTTCTTCATCACTTTTATTTGAGGCCTTTTTCTGGTCCTCAGTTTGTTCAATATCAGCATCAGATGAGGTCTTTTTCTCATCCTCAGATGTTCCAACATCTATTGGGACATCCTGTTGAGCAGGAATGTCCTCTGCAGCTTGAGCTTGTTCTTCTTGAGGGGCAGGCATGGTGTTCAGAGGAATAGAAATCCCACTAACCACTTTCTGTTCAAAAAGAATCTTGTTAACTATTTCCTTGATGGAAGCATCCACATATTCAGAAGATTTTGGGGGCATGTTAGCTGGTGAAGGAATCCCTTTGGATTTGCTGCAGACTTGATCTTTTGCTCTTTTTGGAGTTCTTGGCTTTTTAGCATGAGAAGCACTTCCTCTGAGTTCGTCCAATGGGGTTGATTTCATTGGTACCACATAGATGGGAGTTGCATGAACTACATCTTCTTTGTTGAGAACTTCTTCAGGAGTGCTAGGGTTTTGAGACATTGTCAAGGAAGATGGATGAAGAGTTTTAGGGTTTATGATTTCTGAATAACAGCTAGATAATGTGATTCGCTTTTGATAGAAAGATGAGAATCTTGATAGCTGATTATAAGCTGTTACTAAATAAGTAGCCGTTACATTGCAAATTATTAGGAATGGAATACCCAAGGTTCTTGACCAGACTGGTGTTGCCATCTGGAACTTATGCCATACAATGTCATATGACATGTTGGCACATTTCATTAACTGCTAAATCTCACATAAACAGATTCCCAGTTTGCCCCTTAAGTTCTCAAATTGTGTAGCATCCAATGCTTTGGTAAAGATATCAGCCAACTGCAGATTTGTAGCTACATGTTCCAATGAAATCACCTTTTCTTCTACAAGATCTCTGATGAAATGATGTCTGATATCAATATGCTTGGTCCTGCTATGTTGGATAGGATTCTTTGATATGTTGATTGCACTTAAGTTGTCACAGTACAATGTCATGACATCCTGTGGGACATTGTACTCAGTGAGCATTTGCTTCATCCAAACCAACTCAGAACAACTGCTTCCAGCTGCTATATATTCAGCTTCAGCTGTAGATAAGGATACACAATTTTGTTTCTTACTGAACCAAGAAATCAAATTGTTTCCTAGAAAGAAGCATCCTCCTGAAGTGCTTTTTCTGTCATCAGCACTTCCAGCCCAATCAGCATCACAGAAGCCAGTGAGAATTGGTTTGCATCCATGAAAGTACATTATGCCATAGTCACAAGTACCATTAACATATTTAAGAATTCTCTTGACTTGATTGAGATGACTGACTTTTGGATCAGCTTGATATCTTGCACACACACCTACTGCAAATGCTATGTCTGGTCTGCTAGCAGTCAAGTATAACAAGCTTCCAATCATGCTTCTGTATAAGCTTTGATCTACATTCTCACCCTTTTCATCTTTAGTCAGCTTTAAATGTGTGGGGGCAGGAGTTCTCTTATGAGTAGCATTTTCCATTCCAAATTTCTTGACTATGTTCTTGGTATACTTGCTTTGGGAAATGAACATTGAGTCTTCCATTTGCTTTATTTGCAGACCAAGAAAGTAGGTTAACTCTCCTACTAGGCTCATTTCAAATTCAGATTCCATCTGCTTGACAAAATGTTTGACCATCCTGTCAGACATCCCACCAAAGACAATATCATCAACATATATTTGAGCAATCATGACATTTCCTTCTTCATCTTTAACAAACAGGGTTTTGTCAATTCCACCTTTTCTGTACCCTTGCTTGATAAGAAATGTAGTCAGTCTTTCATACCATGCCCTTGGAGCTTGCTTCAGACCATAAAGTGCCTTCTTTAGTTTGTATACATGATTTGGACAGCTTGGATCAACAAATCCTTTAGGCTGTTCTACATATACCTCTTCATTAAGATAACCATTTAAAAAGGCACTTTTCACATCCATTTGAAATAGCTTGAACTTTAAGATACAAGCAATTCCCAAAAGTAGTCTGATTGATTCAAGCCTTGCTACTGGTTCAAAGGTTTCATCAAAGTCTACTCCTTCAATTTGAGTGTATCCTTGAGCTACAAGTCTAGCTTTGTTCTTTGTAACAACTCCTTGTTCATTTGACTTGTTCTTATACACCCATTTTATTCCAATCACATTGATGTCATCAGGTCTAGGAACAAGATTCCACACTCCATTCCTTGTGAATTGACCTAATTCCTCTTGCATAGCATAAATCCAGTATTCATCAGTAAGAGCTTCCTTGATGTTTTTAGGTTCTATTTTAGAAACAAAACAAGAACCTGAAATCACTTCTCTTGATCTAGTGCTCACACCTCTGTTGGGATCACCAATTATCAAATCTTTGGGATGATCCTTCTGGATTCTGATGGAGGGAGGTTTGCTGGATTCTTCTGTCCTTGTATCAGTTTGAGTGAAGTTATAATGATCGTTCTTTTCTTCAGCTTCAATCTTGATATCAGCAGATGTTCCAACATCTTCTGGGACATCTGTAGGAGCATCATCAATTATCACATTTATGGACTCCATGATAACCTTGGTTCTAGAATTAAATACTTTATATGCTCTGCTGTTTATAGAGTATCCAAGGAAAATCCCTTCATCACTTTTAGGATCCATTTTTCTCATTTGCTCCCTATCTGCCAGAATATAACAGTTACTTCCAAACACATGAAAGTACTTAACTGTGGGTTTTCTGCCCTTCCAGACTTCATATATTGTAGACAAAGTTCCTTTCCTTAAAGTAACTCTGTTATGGATGTAACAAGCAGTGTTCATAGCTTCAGCCCAGAAGTACAAAGGTAACTTTTTAGCATGGATCATAGCTCTTGCTGATTCTTGAATAGTTCTATTCTTCCTCTCAACAATCCCATTCTGTTGAGGAGTGATAGGTGAAGAATATTCATGATTGATTCCTTCTGAAGAGCAGAAATCTAAGAACTTTTGGTTCTCAAATTCTTTTCCATGATCACTTCTAATTCTGATCACACAGCTGGCTTTTTCCCTTTGTATTCTTTGGCATAGGTCTTTGAATACATCAAATACATCAGACTTTTCTTTGATAAAGTTTATCCATGTATACCTTGAAAAGTCATCAACCACCACATAGGCATACCTCTTGCCACCAAGGCTTTCAACCTGCATAGGTCCCATAAGATCCATATGCAAAAGTTCCAAAACTTTGGAAGTTGTCAGATGTTGGAGCTTTGGATGGGACATCTTGGTTTGCTTGCCTATTTGACATTCACCACATATTTTGCCATCATCAATCTTCAGTTTAGGAATACCTCTTACAGCATCCATAGATATGATCTTCTTTATACCTCTGAAATGAAGATGACCTAGTCTTTGGTGCCATAGTTTCACTTCTTCTTCTTTAGCTAAAGAGCAAGTTGAAGTGAGACTGAAGTCTTGTGGTTCCCACATGTAACAGTTGTCTTTAGATCTGGCTCCTTTCATGACAACCTCTTGGTCTTTGTTAGTCACTATGCATTCAGTTTTGGAGAAGTTTACACTGTACCCTTGATCACATAATTGACTTATGCTGATCAGGTTAGCAGTTAAACCTTTAACTAGCAGCACATCATCTAGTCTTGGTACATCTTGACAGTCCAAGGTCCCAACTCCCTTGATTTCTCCTTTAGCTCCATCTCCAAAGGTTACATATCTGGATGAATGAGACTTTAAGTTTACTAGCAGATTCTTCAATCCAGTCATGTGACTTGAACATCCACTGTCAAAGTACCAGTCTTCTTTAGCTGATACTCTTAGTGATGTATGTGCTATATATGCAGCATTCTTCTTTGACCATTTGAGTTGAGATTTCTTTTGTTGCCTCTGCCCTGTGTGTTGTTCATCATTGGATCTCCAAGATTGATTGTTGATCTTGTTCTTGGGTATGTGGCTTTGATCAGCCTGAATGCTAGCTTTTGGTCTCCATACCTTCTTGATGACTTCTGTCTTCTGCTTAGGAGGTTGCTGATTTCTTTGATGTCTATGCAGCACTTTCTTGTTAGCTTCTATTTTCTGCTTAGGAGGTTGCTGATACATCTGATTTGGATATCCATGTAGCTTATTACAATGAGGTTTGATATGTCCAAATCTTCCACAGTGATGGCATCTCCATCTTTGATACTTCTTCTTCATTTTGTTCTTTCCAGAATGTTGAGACATCTGTTGGAACATTATGTTTGACTTTGTGTTCTTTTCCTGATGTTGAAGCATTTGTTGGGACATCTTGTTTGACTGTATGGATTTTGAAGTTGTTTTGCTAGAGCTAGCTTCATCTTTATGTACTCTGTTAAATCCCAGTCCACTTTTATCCCCTGAATGCTTATTGTTGTTGAGAATAACATTCAGTGTATTTGAGCTGCTGTTCAACATTCTAACAGATTTGGACATGTGTTCCAACTTGGAGTTGAGAAGACTTACTTCACTTTTCAAGGTGTCAATGATCTCTTGATCACTTGCTTTTTCATCTTCTAATACCTCATTCTGCTTCTTTAGCTTTATAACCTCATTGCATATTTCAGTGCTTCTTTTGTATAGATCTTTGAATGCTTGCTCAAGTTCTTCAAAAGTAAGCTCCCCATCACTGGAATCACTTTCAGATTCACATAGTCCAGCTAAAGCAGTGATATGCTTAGCTGATTCTTCTTCTGAATCACCTCCTGAGTCTTCATCATACCAGGTCACAGAGAGTCCTTTCTTTTGCCTTTTTAAGTAGGTAGGACATTCATTCCTGATGTGTCCATATCCTTCACATCCATGGCATTTGACTCCTTTTTCTTAACTGGTCTTTTCAGCATAATTTGACCTTCTGTTAGCATCATAAGGTCTCCTGTTCTCAGAAGAGTTTGTGTATCTTCCACTGGGTTTGGATTTGCCCTCCATTCCTCTGAGAATCTGTTTGAATTGTCTTCCAAGCATAGCAAGGTTGTCTGATAAGCTTTTACCATTTTCTGATTCATCATCTTCTTCTTCATCAGTATTTGTCACCAAGGCTATGCTTTTGTTCTTCTTAACATTTGTGTCATTCATTCCCATCTCAAAAGTTTGAAGGGAACCAATGAGTTCTTCAACTTTCATAGAGCAAATGTCTTGAGCTTCTTCTATTGCTGTGACTTTCATGTCAAATCTTTTTGGCAAAGATCTGAGGATTTTTCTTACAAGCTTTTCATCAGTCATCTTTTCTCCCAAAGCTCCAGAAGTATTAGCTACTTCTAAGATGTTCATGTAGAATTCATGAACTGTCTCATCTTCCTTCATTCTCAAGTTTTCAAACTTGGTGGTGAGAAGTTGAAGTCTTGACATCTTTACCTTTGATGTTCCTTCATGAGTTGTTTTGAGAGTATCCCACACATCTTTGGCTAGCTCACAGTGATGCACAAGTCTAAAGATGTTCTTATCAATGCCATTGAATAGAGCATTTAATGCCTTTGAGTTGCCTAGTGCTGAATCTTCTTCCTCCTTACTCCATTCTTCTTCAGGTTTCAGCACTTTTGATCCATCTTTGGTATCTTGGACAGGATGATCCCATCCAACATTGACTGCTCTCCATGCCCTGTTGTAAAGTGATCTTAAGAATGCAATCATTCTTGGCTTCCAGTAGTCATAATTAGATCCATCCAGAATAGGTGGTCTATTTACTGACCCTATATCTCTGTCCATGTTACAGAATTTGTATTCCCTAGATATCACCCAGTATAAACAGGCAGGGTGCCTGCTCTGATGCCAATTGAAAATTCTGTGATCAGGTATGAGATGTCCTAAGAGATGTCCCAACACTTGACAGATTTAACCAAAACTTAAATAGCAAGAAAAGTAAACAACACAGAAGTTTGTTAACCCAGTTCAGTGTATAACCACACTTACATCTGGAGGCTACCAAGCCAGGAGGAAATCCACTATAAGTAATATTAATTCTAGACTTAAACCACCCTGTTTAATCTATCACTTAATAACTACCCAATGCAATTTCTACCTAAGACACAACTTAGATAAGAGTACCCTACTCACTCCCCCTCAATCACACAGTGATTTTGTTTACAAGTTTAATGAAATTGAAGTCATACTTCAAACAAAAACAACTTGATCTTACTTCACAGTTTCAATCAAGTCACAAATGCACTTTTGCTTAAAAGCTCATAAAGTGGTACAATTAAAACAACCTGCTATTAAAACACTAGACACACTATTTTGTCTTCTGGAATTCGTACTCAATTCTGTGAGTTTCTGTTGATTAAATAGGTGTTTGTAATTTGGGCTTTCTGTATGTTAATCCAGTCCTAAAAGTATGCAGCTTCCACCTTGAATTTAGGGTTTGTTACTTCCTATATTCTAGGTGATTTAGGTCTTCTGTTTTAATCTGAATCTTCAATATAAAACTCCCTACAGATGCGCCTTGTTCTGTTTTTATCCATCATTAATTAATTCCAGATATCTCTCCTTAAATATCTCTGATCAGTTAGACATTAATTAATTCTGGTAGCAGGTTTGAGATGTCTCAACATCTGTTGGGACATCCTGAAAAACTGAACTTAATTCATTTATACAATGTCCCAACATCTGGTGAGACATCCTGAAATAAGTTCTTATACTCTGTTTGATAATGTCCCAACATTTGATAGGACATTCTGAACTGAATTCAATATTTCTTGTTGGTCAAAAATTCTGCCAATTCTTAAACATATACATTATCACCTCGTCCAAAGAAATAAAGCCCAAATTGGTACAATATGAGATGTCATCTCGGTTAAAATGGGTATTTGACCAGTATTATGGATATAAAATCAGACAAAAGCGATAAGAATCAACACGGATATAGCAAAAAATGAGATGAAGTGCGGGTGTGCAAGGCTTTACCAATAATAAACGCCCTAAGAAAAGTCGCCCCAGTCCAAAGCAAAAGGGTTGAACCAAAGATTGACCTGGTGGAAATGAATATGCCCATAGTTATGAAAATTATCTAGAGAAGTACACCTCAGATGGAAAAGATAAAAAAAAGCTAAGTAATGGCTACCAGGATTTGTGCTCGACGCATAGTTGGAACACACTCATGTATGCCCATTACCCTGCGTGAAGTTGTGAATGAGAAACTTTTAAATATTTCAGTACAACAACCTCAAATTTAGAAAAAGGTAGACGGAGTCATATTCTTGTAAACAAGCATTCATAAAATGGGATCACACAGTCGTCAAAAGAACCATATACCTTTTTTTTCTCTGACACGATGAGGGTTAACCACTCCAAAGGATCGCCAACTACGATGCCAAATTCATTTATGGCAACCTCATTGCTCAAAATCGAGGAAGTGCCTTCTATTTTTGTATCTACCCGGTAATACTCCAAAGCTCCAGGCCGACTTCAAAATTTCAAGTATCTTGTTGTGAAAGAAAGAGTTCAGGAGAAACAAATTTTGATAGAACATATAGGGACAAATTTAATGCTAGCTGATCCACTAGCCAAAGGTTTAACACCTAATTTTGATAGAAGCACATTTTGATAAAACATATGGGTCTTGGTTTTGAGATTGTCTTAAATTAGTGGGTGTTTTGTTTTTCCCTTAATTTTCTATGTTTTATGCTTTGGTTTTATTTTGGTATAAACTTTATGTTATGTTTAATTTTCTACAGAATAAAAACTTATGAGGTATTATTGTTATAACAATATCAAGTTATTTTGTTATGATCAAATATTATGACTTTGAATTGCACCTAAGGAACTTCAGTTTGATCTCACTAAATAATCCAGTAGGACCAGTTGGAAATATGCATGATTCAGAGATCACATTGCATTAAATTTCCATGCCACTCATCCATATCGATATATGTTATCAAGTACATTGATAGGGTGGTCATCAGGGTTTTGTCACATTATATGTTAGTGATGATAGCCGCGATGGTCCCATTGTTGATGTATGAGGTAGACCAGATTGTAAAGTTGAAATCTAAAGAATAAATAGCACTCAGATGCACGCCTAAATAATTATGATATAGTTATTAAGATATATTGGCCAAGTGGGAGATTGTTGGAATATTTTACTATTATTTCAATAATTATGTGGCCAAATATATATTTAATTATATTAGCTATTTTAACAAATAAACTGCCTTGAATAAATTATGTGACCAAATAAGGTTAAAAGGCAATTTAGATTTTATTTATGAATTATTTAATTAATTAATTAAATAATTGTATATTGGCTCAAATATGAGTGAATGCCAGGATGATCCATTTGGGAATAATGGGAATCCTAATTGGCCATCACACTATATATAGGTTACAATCCCCAATATACCATACACAAACAAATTATTTGTTCTCCCCATCTAAAGAGAATTCAAGGCATACAGAGTATCGGTTGAGGAAGAACCACAAAAGTCGTCAACTTCAGGATTTCATGATTACCGCTGTAACACGGTGGGAGAACTGACTTTAGTTATGTTGCGGATAGCAAGAGTCGCCACCGACTTTTATTTTATCCAAAGGAAAGGCATAAAAGAACAGGAAATACCTTTTAAAAAGATTTTTTTGGGTCCGGGGGGTAGGTTATGTAAAGGGAAGGTGTTAGCACCCTTTACATCCATGGTTATCCATGGGCTCTTAGTTACTTAGCTCACTTTAAATTGTTTTTGAAAAGGTGAAGTGTGTGAATAGAAATTTTCATAAGAGTTTGATAATGATCCATGTACGGATGCGTAAAAAACTTGTGTTTGAAAATTGTAAAGTGTTTGAAATTTGTTTTGAAATAGTGAGCAAGTAACTATGAGGAACCTACCCTAAAGTTTAAGTCTTTCTGTTCTTTATCCTTTAAATGGTAAGACTATCCCTATTATTAAGGAATAGGTAGTCATTACCTTGGATGTGAGGGACATATGAAGGGACATCTGTTTAATGAAGGCAACTGTAGGGTGTATTAAGCACTTTTGGAGGGACTGTCATCTTTATTCGAAAGGGACAAGATCATTACGAAGGCAACATTCGAAAAGGGACTTGATCTTTTATTGTTAAGGGACTAGATGACTTTATTTTGAGGGACTTTTGCTTTATACACCCTACTTGACCTTTTTGATTAGGCAACATGAGAGGTATCCCTAAGGAAGTGAGATGGCGATCAAAGATCGACTTACGTGTGTGAGTGTACAATTTTAAATATTTATCTTTTGAATTAAGTGATCTAAATTAATTTTAAATAACATACATGTTTACACTCCCTATTTTTACTAACCATGACATAAAAATAAATAATTTAAATATTACAAAATATTACATCCAAGAGCAATTACAATAATAATAATAAAGCAAATTAAATAAATAGCAAAATAAATAGATAAATAAAATAAATAAGCAATTCTAATTGGGTTAGTGAAACAATAATAATAATAATAAATCACAATGGGGTTAGTAATAATGATAATAATAAATCACAATATATCTAAATGGGGTTAGTAATAACAAAATAGATATGAAAATAAATAGCATTAATGATAAAATAAATAAGAATATTAGCATAATAATTACAAGATCAAATTTTTATGGACAATTATTATTTAAGATTATGAAGAAGATATAAACAATTAATTATCATAAAGTTTTAAATGCTATAAAAATTAAGTTAATTATAAACATATTATGAAAATAAATTATATTAAATTAACAAGTTTTAATTATTAAAAAATATTTACATGCATAATTAGATTATAAACAATTATAGAATATTTACATATTAAAAAATAAATTAAACATTTTAATTTTTTAGATTTTATGTACAAATTATTAAATTATTTTTAAACACATTATAATTAGATTATCATAGGTTTAATTACAAGTTATTTATATATAATTTAGATTATAAACAAAGTATAAAAAAAAATATTTACATATCATATAGAACAAATTTGATTATAATTATATTTACTGAAATTAATTGTATTAAATAAACATGATCATGATAATTATATTTACAAGATTTTATATTAAATATTATATATACAACAAGATTAGAAATTTAAATCATAAAATAAAATTAATTTTTATTATCTAGAAAATAAATTAGGTTTTACAAAATCAGGGTTTTAGGGTTTATTAGAAAAATACTTTAAAAGTTTATAATAATATACAAAATTATATATACATATATTATGATTCAATTACATAAAAGAAATAATTTTTGAAAAAAATATGATTTTTTTGAATATTATAAACATTGAGTAACATTTTATTGAATTATTTTATTATATATAATTATTAATAAAACCTAAATTAATTGAACAAAATAAAATAAAAGAAAACAAACCTGGCTGGGATTTGAACCCAGGAGGCTTTGTTCACCAGCAACCACACTCACCACTTGGCCATCACACACGCATGCAGCAAATAAGGGAGTAGAATTGCTTTTGTTCCTTGTCATGAAAAATCCAGAAAATAAAAGAAAGCAAAAAGGCCTGGGTGAGGATTGAACCCAGGACCTTTGAACACTCAAACGCACGCATAACCATCCGGCTGGGAGAGCCCATCTGATATTTGAATGACAATTGAACATAATATATTATACTTCATAGTTAACCTGAAAAAATAGAAAAAATAATGATACAAGGCAGGATTCGAACACAGGTTTCGTAACCAAACACAAACGCCTCTTTCCACTGGGACACATGCTTCTGTGTGACAAATAACCAAGATGAATACATAATATTTTAAATCAACATTTTAAATATAACATTCGCGCCAGAACGCCTTCATCTTCAACCTTAAATTCGTAGGGTTTCCTGCGAATTTTTCTGGGAATACTCCTACGGATTTTCATGCCATTCAAACCTGCGAATCACATACAGCGTCATACAAGTGAAATTTCTTCAAATTGAACCTGCAAACATGATCTACACAACAATTACAGTCCAAATATGAGTCCATTATCAATTTATATTAAGTATTCTATGAATCCCTAATTTTGAAGCTTTAACCCTAATCATGGCGGATTGCTATTTTGGTCACGAAACTCCAATCTCTTTGTCCAGAAACCTTCACAAGCTTAATACAAACATCATAAACCAAACAAAATTCGTTGAAATACATTAAATTAGTGAAACCGAAAAAAAATATATTCAAGAACAAATAGAACTCGGATTATGCATTATGGAGTGATTTTGATGCGTATGAGTGATGGTTTTGCTTCAAGGAGGTCCAAGGAACATTGCTATGTTCTTATTTTACCTTAAAACACCTTGTATGAATGGATCCGAATATGAGTTTTGGAAGAGATTTTTGATTTTATGAACTTACTCTTAGTGCAGAAAAAATCCTCCCTCTTCAATAGAGTTAAGTTTAGTACTTATAGGAGAGTAAATTAGATCAATAAAATTGAATGGTTGTATGAAGAATTTGATTCAAAAAGATTCACAATGATCATGCTTTAAAATCCAAATATTCATGTATGAATGCTTTCTATCTTTGGCCAAATCTCATGATTTCTTTCCTCTTCAATTCAAATCAACATTTAAGATCTTCTAGAAACTCAATCTCCATCAAATATTACATTTTCATATTTTATTTTTATTTAAAATGATTTTTAATGAATTAAATCAAAATAAATAAAAATAAAATAATAAAAATTCAGATTTTTAATGGTTTGGGTCGTGCATGAAGTTGGTGTATGGGTTGGGTCATCATTTGGCAGGCCCATTTGGAAGAAATTGGTTTTAGACCTCCTTTTTCATCATAAACCAACTCAAAATTTCCCAACTTTGCAAGGGCACATATCCTTCAATTTTAATGCTATGAGGGTGTTCTTGGACTTTTTAGAAATCTTGAAGAGTCCTCTAAACAACCCCACTGGTTTCAGGTCCATACCATTTACCAATCTCAAGTTATGCCCTTTTGAAGTTGTTGACTTTTTGTTGACTTTCAAAAGAACCTATAATGTCTTAGCTCATACCTTCCAAATGAAGCATTTCTGGGCTTGGCTTGTGAGACACAAAGTTGTAGAGAATTAAATTTCCTTCAAAATGAGCTTTGAGTGGAGACTTGGTGATGAAGAATGTGAAAGTTATGGCTGGTCAAAGTTCAGTTGACTTTTACTGAGGAAACCCTAATTTAGAAACTCCTGATTATTGATGATCTGGAATCTCCTTGATGAATCATGATCAACCCTTGATCAAATGATGAATTTTACTTCATATACTTGATGTTGACAAAAAAAATCATGAAGTTTGACTTTGGTTTGACCACAGTTGACCTCAGTTTGACTTTTTAACTGCATTGACTGATTTTGACTTATCTGATCATCTGACTGAGCAAACTTTTGAGAAAAGTCTTGAAACTTGTCATGGGGGTTCTTACACACATATAAGATGTTATGAAGCTCACTTGAAGTCTTGGAAGTCCATTTAGCCTGACTAAAGTCAAAACCCTAGTTTTGGATGCACTGCTTAGGAGGTGCATTGTCTGAGGGAATTGTCAACTCTTCTGACCAATTGTGAACTTTGTGAACCATGTGAATCATCATAAGATGTCTTGTGAACCTCATGGGAGGTATTGTGAACCTTGTGAACCTTGTTAACCTCATGAAGTGGCTTTGTAGACCTCATGAACCTCAGGAAAGCTTTATATTCATTGTGAATCTTGTGAACCTTGTGAACCTTCAAGAAGTGACTTGTAAACTTCATGAACTTCATGGAAGGTCTTGTAAATGTTGAGAAGCTTGTGAACCTTGTGAACCTTCATAAAGTAACTTGTAGACTTCATGAACTTCATGAAAGGTTATGTAAGTGTTGAGAAACTTGTGAACCTTGTGAACCTTCTTAGAACACAAAGTCTTGTATTGTGAGGGCAAATTTTGGGGTGCAACAGCTGCCCCTGTTCAATTTTCTGAAACCTGAGGGGTTAGATTGGTATATTTGCCAGTCGTGACCTGGAAGGTTGATGGGGATTGAACACAAAAGCCCAAAAATTTGCACTCACCAGTGCATTAGAGTGGTACAGATGGCTAGTTGAATATGATTGAGTGGGCTTAAAGATGCCACTAGGGGAAAGTTCTTCAGATATATTTCTTGGAAGATAAAGCAGTCCAAAATATGGAGGTATAATGAAAGCTGTCAAGAGTCTAGAGCAGTCCTGAGGTATTGATGATATGCTTTCAGGATACTGGAGTAATACTGATGTAACAGCATGTCTTCATGAGGATAGAGCAATCAATAATGATAACCCTAAAGCAGTCTTGAAGTAATAATATGATTTCAGGAGGATAGAGCAATGATAACTCTAAAGCAGTCTTGAAGTAATGATTTCAGGAGGATAGAGCAATGATAACTCTAAAGCAGTCTTGAAGTAATGATTTCAGGAGGATAGAGCCATCAATAATGATAACTCTAAAGTAGTCTTGAAGTAATGATTTCAGGAGGATAGAGCCATCAATAATGATAACTCTAAAGCAGTCTTGAAATAATAATATGATTTCAGGAGGATAGAGCAATGATAACTCTAAAGCAGTCTTGAAGTAATGATTTCAGGAGGATAGAGCCATCAATAATGATAACTCTAAAGCAGTCTTGAAGTAATGATTTCAGGAGGATAGAGCCATCAATAATGATAACTCTAAAGCAGTCTTGAAATAATAATATGATTTCAGGAGGATAGAGCAATCAATAATGATAACTCTAAAGCAGTCTTGAAGTAATGATTTCAGGAGGATAGAGCCATCAATAATGATAACTCTAAAGCAGTCTTGAAGTAATGAGAAGTTATCAGGAGGATAAAGTAACCCTGAGGTAACAATAAAGCAGTCCCAAAAGTAATAAGAAGCTTATCAGGAGGATAAAGTAACCCTGAGGTTACGATAAAGCAGTCCCAAAGTAATAAGAAGCTTATCAGGAGGATAGAGCAGTCCTGATGATCATAAGTTTGTTTGTTGGATAATTAACCTGGGAACAAAGTAACATTCTGTATAATAACATTAGTTTATGCTTTATGTATGCATGTATGATATGATGCACTTAAGTAATGTACTATATGTCTATGGATATATATGCTATGGTATGATGTAAATGATGTATGTATGATATGATACTGCCGGAAGCGTCTGGATATCTTTGTATAACAACTGCTGGCCAGGGAAAATAAATCCCGATTCGTTGTTGAAGAATATGATGAACTCATTCCCGTCTTGATAAGTAGGTATATATAACCTCCCGTATGCTGGGGATAGCAGGGTATAGATAACCTCCCGTCTGCTAGGGATAGTAAGGTATAGATAACCTCCCGTCTGCTGGGGATAGTAAGGTATAGATAACCTCCCGTCTGCTGGGGATAGTAAGGTATAGATAACCTCCCGTCTTCGTTTGGTAGTAGAGTAGATACAACATCCCGTCTTCGTTCGTCGTACCCTTATTGGAAAGTAATTTCCCGAATATCCGTATGAGGATAAAAGAGATGGATATAAATTCCAGGGGAGATGGGATTTTATGAAGATGGATTTATCCTACTGAGGGATTTGTAATTGTCTTGTAAAGGTGAACCGGCGAAGCTTCGTTGAAATCCTTCCCTCGCTCGTCCTTAGTAAATACTATTACTGCATTTTCATGCATTTCTGGTAAACATCAATCATATTAAGTATGCATGCATTCAAGTACAACCAATGGATGTTTTTGCTTAGGTAAATAGGGTAAAAGTAAATCTGGATTCAGAGGGAAAAGTAAAGCTGAACTTGAAAACAGAATCATTTCAACTTCGAGAGTGTATAACCAATTGGATTTAGAGCTCCTGAAATCCATAACTTTCCTGAATACCTTCCCAGAAATCTACATAGCTGGATCTGAAGACATGATACTGACACCATCTGATACTACTGGCGTAGACAATTAATTTCCACCATGGATTCTGCTGAGAATCTAATATCAAGGTAACACAATGAGAGGAATGTGTTTTCAAATTGTGATGGACCCTATACTCTCCGGATACTAGATTTGAAAAGAAAGCATTGCCCCTTGGTTGGGGATGAATTGTCCCATAATGGAAGTATCTGTAATGAGCTACCTCAAGAGAAACAAGCAGAATGCCCCATAAGCATATGCCCCTAGCATTGTGAACTCTGTAATGTCACCTTTGGTAATTCACTTGTATGAGAGAAAAAAATGCCCCTGGCTATTAAGCACAGCTGAGTCTGGACCTAATTGCCCCAACTGAATTGAACAGTAACTTGGTATGCCTCTTGACTAGGAAACAGTGACTATGCCCCTGGCATTATGAATTCTGTAATGTTACCCTTGGCACTTCGGGTAGATGGGGAGATCTGCCTCTGGCTGCTTAAACATAGTTGAATCTTGTCCTGATTTCCCCAAATGAGTTAGGCAGTATCATGGTTTGTCCCCTTGATTGGGAGATAATGACTATGCCCCTTTGTATACAGGGACTTTGATCCAGGAAGCAACTTTGTTTATCAGAAGGACTTTAGTTCATTGAACATTCACCCTGTAAGCTTCTCCATTTCTCAAACACTCAGGTATATGCAAACAAATATATTCAAAAATGCAATGCTTATGTCTGTCTTGAAGTTTTGAAACAAGTTATTTTTAGAAAAACTGTTTTTTTTTTTTTTAAACTGTGATATTAACTCAAGTTTTATAACAAGCCCTAAAGGAGTCAGGATACCTTTTTGTAGCAGTACGCTCTCGAACTAACCATGCTTCAGTTAGGACTTTTAAAGGGTTATAACGTGGCCTGGTTCATGGTTTAAGAAACAAAGGATAAAGGCTCAAATTATATTTGTACCCAACCCAATCTCCATGATGTTCTTCAGTCCTATACTCAGTTAACTTATATATTGAGGTTCCCAAGTAGTTTGGTATCGTAACACTGATATTTGTGATGGTTCAGCAACCCAAAATTTATTTGAATATTCAGTCATCTTTCTTTGTTGAGGATTCATACTGATCCCTTTTTTTTCAATTTTATTATCCCTTCCTTTTGCTTGAACTGTTTATTTCAAGGTTACAGTCAGCGGGATGTCTTAATTTGTCTTTACTAAGTCTCCTTCATAGGTTTTGACTTAGTGAATTTTTCTTTTGCTGGATATTGACTGTCAGGTTTAATGATTACAGGGAACCATCATTAGTTGTGTACAACACAGATAATTGACATATTTGAGTTAACCGAGTAACTACCCTGCCCCAGGTTATGAATAAGGGTTTTAATTTGTGCGAGAATAAAAACTCCTACTTCATAGGCTCAAAAGGGTTGACTAGGGATTAACTTCCTTATATCTCCACTGTTTAGGAATTGAAACAATGCCTGTACATCGTCAGCATAGTCTGTTCAAAAGCATACTGCATAAGATTATGGTATTGTTTTCGTCATCCTCCCTCTACAGGCTTATAGCTTTATCAGGAGTTAAATATCACAAGATAGAAATAAGAAGCATAATTCAAAATATAGTGAAACGAATGGATTAATTCAAGACAAACATATGCAATGCATTAATGAAAACAAAAGTTTGACATAATAGTAAGTGTTTAAACAAATAAAAGAAATTACAAATGAAAATTCAAATGTTGTCCCATCCAGTTGGCTGAATGTCTTCAATTGCAATCTGTGAACTTTCAGGAGCAGTATACTTCACCATGAAATCAAATTTACCACTTGGGTGTCCCAAGGTGCCCCATATCTCAACAGGAATAGGTAGGCTTTCTTTCTTGCTACCTTGGGCCACTTGTCTTGCAGCTTCGGTGTTTGATGGACGATAGTAGAACTCAACTTGACCTTCTGGAGTAACCTCTAGGATTCCTTCGTCAATCAGGTCTTGAATCTTTTTCTTCAATGTCCAACAACTATTAGTATCATGTCCAGGACAGTCGGAGTGATACCCACACCTTGCCTTGGGATTATAGCGAGGAGAGGAAGTTTTAGGATTTTGAGGAGGATTTTTCAAGGAAATTAGTTTCATCTCCAACAAGCATTGCAGAACTTGTGACATTGGAGTGCTGAATTTGATAAACTGTCTTCTACATCCCTTGTGTTGAGGTGGATTAACTTTACCATGTCTTTTTTCTTCAACTGAAGAACAATCAATGGCAACCTGTCTCTTACCTTCTTTTATCCTCATCTTCCTTTCAACCAAATCAACTTGTTTTAATGGAGGTTGACTGACAATTAGATTCCTGACTCCATTACTTTGAAGTTTGTGGACAAAGGTTTTCAGCTCCTCTTGCCCCTGAGCTAAACTTTGAATAAGAGCCAACTGGTCATTCATCTGGGTCCTCATTTTTGTCATCTCAGCTTGCAGTTGTTTCAGATAATCATCCTTGTTGTCCTCAGGATTCTTCTCATTAGCCAGCAGTGCCTTCAACTCATCTTGTCCCTTGGACAAGTTCAGAATCAGCTCTTGGAACTGTGCATTTTGTGCCTGGAGATCTTTAACTGTTTGTTCAAGAGCCATTGCTGAAATAAACAGCGAGAAGATGAGAAACCTGTGCACAAGAAACCTGTGATGCAATGATATAGTATGTAAATGCGTGTGCAATGTTTTCAAGGACGCAGGATTTAAATTTGTTTAAACAACCAAGAAGTAAACTTTTATTAGTGATAAATTTGTTTGCCCCTTGGGCTTACAAGGAATGGGGTTTTAAGTCTCCCATGGACGTTTCCTCTTTGTGTTGAGGTATGAGTTGAGATTCCGTTCCTCGTGAAGTTGCTTTGTTAGTTCTAGGATTCTTTCTTGGCTTGATTTGTAATGAGCCTCAAAAGTATCCCTTTGCTCCTTCAGTTGGATCCAAGATCTCTGTAAGTCTTCCATGTCAGTAGGCATGTCTGGGTGAAGGATGGTATAAGAAGTATCTCCTTCAGCAACAGGTTCCATGGTAACTGGAAGGATAGCAGGATATGGCATCATGAGAGTCTGAGCACGAGATCGCACCCATCTGAGATAAGCTTCCATAGGAATAGTGTACTTAGGTTCCAGAGTCTTGCTGTCAACCTTGTTCACTTTTCCCCATGCTCGTATGAACCTTTGACGGTAACCTTGCAGATCGTTGTCGTAATCAAACACAATGCCCTGAATCAACATGTCATGTGGACCATCACTCCGAGCGTAACCAAACTGTCGTAAAGCTAGAGAGGGGTTGTAGGTTATGCCTCCTCTTATGCCTAGAAGTGGCACATTAGGAAACTCCCCACAACGGTCAATGATAGTGACATTCTCCATAGATCTGGAGCACCAATGGATATCTGAATGCGAGAGTGACATGATCCTCTTGGACCATCTGAACCCTTGCTCATTCTTCATTACTGAGCGAGGAAGGTGAGAAATAAACCACCTGGATAGCAAAGGTATGCAACACATCAAAGTTCCTCTTGCCCTTGTAGTACGGGTATGAAGAGAATGTAGGATATCTACAAGCAATGTAGGCACTGGATTGTGACTCAGGAATATGTTGATGGCATGAACGTCTATGAACTGATCTGGATTGGGGAACAACACTAAGCCATAAATCAGCAAGGCTAAGATCTCCTCAAAAGCATCATAGCTCATGGCCTTCAAGAACACTTGAGCTTTATCCATTAGCACCTTGGCAAGAATACCCTTAACTCCGCTTCTCGTTTCTAGAACAATGTCAGACTTCTTCAGATGTAGAGCTGCAGCAATAACCTCAGGTTTAGGCTCTTTTTCCAAGCTTGTGAATGGTTTCTGATCAAGTACAAGTATACCCAGAAGTTTAGAGAACTCTTCCATTGTAGGAACCAGCTGGTAGTCGGGGAATGTGAAGCAATGGTGCTTAGGATTAAAGAACTGAAACAGAACACTCATCATGTCTTCATTGAACTCTGAAGTGACTAGATCCAATAGGTAACCATGTCTCTTGATGAACTGGGAGTGATCAGACACTTGAGAAACCAACACTTTAAGTTTAGCAGGTATGCCCACAAAGTTGATCCTGATGGTGTTTCTACGAGCAGAAGCCATGACCTGCAACAAAGATAAATCCCTTGGTCCTTGAAATGGTTAGTGAAAATGCTATGCTTATGATGCATGATGATGTCATGATGTTATGCTCAATCACAAACATGTGGCACACACAAACAAGTCACACCATAGCCCTAGGTTTAAAGGCTTGCATGAGGTTCAAAGGTCAATACCCTCCCCTGAAGTTGGATGGTTCATCCTGTCCTATAAAGTAACCAAGTTCTAAGGGATCTCAATATCATTGATCCTTCACAAGGGTGGTTGTTCAGAAGGCAGCTTACTTGCCAACCAAAACCCTCCAAGTTTAAGATCTCAATGAGTGTAGTATCGAGTGTCAACCAACTTCAGTCTGCACCAAAGCCGGTTACCTCACTACTTTCTAAAGGCCAAGATGAGTTAACTAGGGTTCTAAAAGTTAGTTAGTGCATTGACAACATATGGCAGCCTCATATTATCCTCAACTTGACTTAAGGAACATAAGCACCAACCAAGAAGTCACACTAACTATGGCCACCAGATCAACCGTATCGATATACGTCGTACAGTTTCCTTGGTCTATTGCCATTTACCTAAGGTACACTAGATCCGGGTTAGGATCTTTCACACATAAGAGCCCAACAAGTAATATAAAGCAAACAAGGCAAACAATTTAAAGTGATCTAATTCCTAAGGGTACCCCTCTTAAATTTAAATCCCCAGCAGAGTCGCCAGTTCTGTAACACGGTGGGAGAACTGACTTTAGTTATGTTGCGAATAGCAAGAGTCGCCACCGACTTTTATTTTATCCAAAGGAAAGGCATAAAAGAACAGGAAAGACCTTTTAAAAAGATTTTTTTGGGTCCGGGGGGTAGGTTATGTAAAGGGAAGGTGCTAGCACCCTTTACATCCATGGTTATCCATGGGCTCTTAGTTACTTAGCTCACTTTAAATTGTTTTTGAAAAGGTGAAGTGTGTGAATAGAAATTTTCATAAGAGTTTGATAATGATCCATGTACGGATGCGTAAAAAACTTGTGTTTGAAAATTGTAAAGTGTTTGAAATTTGTTTTGAAATAGTGAGCAAGTAACTATGAGGAACCTACCCTAAAGTTTAAGTCTTTCTGTTCTTTATCCTTTAAATGGTAAGACTATCCCTATTATTAAGGAATAGGTAGTCATTACCTTGGATGTGAGGGACATATGAAGGGACATCTGTTTAATGAAGGCAACTGTAGGGTGTATTAAGCACTTTTGGAGGGACTGCCATCTTTATTCGAAAGGGACAAGATCATTACGAAGGCAACATTCGAAAAGGGACTTGATCTTTTATTGTTAAGGGACTAGATGACTTTATTTTGAGGGACTTTTGCTTTATACACCCTACTTGACCTTTTTGATTAGGCAACATGAGAGGTATCCCTAAGGAAGTGAGATGGCGATCAAAGATCGACTTACGTGTGTGAGTGTACAATTTTAAATATTTATCTTTTGAATTAAGTGATCTAAATTAATTTTAAATAACATACATGTTTACACTCCCTATTTTTACTAACCATGACATAAAAATAAATAATTTAAATATTACAAAATATTACATCCAAGAGCAATTACAATAATAATAATAAAGCAAATTAAATAAATAGCAAAATAAATAGATAAATAAAATAAATAAGCAATTCTAATTGGGTTAGTGAAACAATAATAATAATAATAAATCACAATGGGGTTAGTAATAATGATAATAATAAATCACAATATATCTAAATGGGGTTAGTAATAACAAAATAGATATGAAAATAAATAGCATTAATGATAAAATAAATAAGAATATTAGCATAATAATTACAAGATCAAATTTTTATGGACAATTATTATTTAAGATTATGAAGAAGATATAAACAATTAATTATCATAAAGTTTTAAATGCTATAAAAATTAAGTTAATTATAAACATATTATGAAAATAAATTATATTAAATTAACAAGTTTTAATTATTAAAAAATATTTACATGCATAATTAGATTATAAACAATTATAGAATATTTACATATTAAAAAATAAATTAAACATTTTAATTTTTTAGATTTTATGTACAAATTATTAAATTATTTTTAAACACATTATAATTAGATTATCATAGGTTTAATTACAAGTTATTTATATATAATTTAGATTATAAACAAAGTATAAAAAAAAATATTTACATATCATATAGAACAAATTTGATTATAATTATATTTACTGAAATTAATTGTATTAAATAAACATGATCATGATAATTATATTTACAAGATTTTATATTAAATATTATATATACAACAAGATTAGAAATTTAAATCATAAAATAAAATTAATTTTTATTATCTAGAAAATAAATTAGGTTTTACAAAATCAGGGTTTTAGGGTTTATTAGAAAAATACTTTAAAAGTTTATAATAATATACAAAATTATATATACATATATTATGATTCAATTACATAAAAGAAATAATTTTTGAAAAAAATATGATTTTTTTGAATATTATAAACATTGAGTAACATTTTATTGAATTATTTTATTATATATAATTATTAATAAAACCTAAATTAATTGAACAAAATAAAATAAAAGAAAACAAACCTGGCTGGGATTTGAACCCAGGAGGCTTTGTTCACCAGCAACCACACTCACCACTTGGCCATCACACACGCATGCAGCAAATAAGGGAGTAGAATTGCTTTTGTTCCTTGTCATGAAAAATCCAGAAAATAAAAGAAAGCAAAAAGGCCTGGGTGAGGATTGAACCCAGGACCTTTGAACACTCAAACGCACGCATAACCATCCGGCTGGGAGAGCCCATCTGATATTTGAATGACAATTGAACATAATATATTATACTTCATAGTTAACCTGAAAAAATAGAAAAAATAATGATACAAGGCAGGATTCGAACACAGGTTTCGTAACCAAACACAAACGCCTCTTTCCACTGGGACACATGCTTCTGTGTGACAAATAACCAAGATGAATACATAATATTTTAAATCAACATTTTAAATATAACATTCGCGCCAGAACGCCTTCATCTTCAACCTTAAATTCGTAGGGTTTCCTGCGAATTTTTCTGGGAAAACTCCTACGGATTTTCATGCCATTCAAACCTGCGAATCACATACAGCGTCATACAAGTGAAATTTCTTCAAATTGAACCTGCAAACATGATCTACACAACAATTACAGTCCAAATATGAGTCCATTATCAATTTATATTAAGTATTCTATGAATCCCTAATTTTGAAGCTTTAACCCTAATCATGGCGGATTGCTATTTTGGTCACGAAACTCCAATCTCTTTGTCCAGAAACCTTCACAAGCTTAATACAAACATCATAAACCAAACAAAATTCGTTGAAATACATTAAATTAGTGAAACCGAAAAAAAATATATTCAAGAACAAATAGAACTCGGATTATGCATTATGGAGTGATTTTGATGCGTATGAGTGATGGTTTTGCTTCAAGGAGGTCCAAGGAACATTGCTATGTTCTTATTTTACCTTAAAACACCTTGTATGAATGGATCCGAATATGAGTTTTGGAAGAGATTTTTGATTTTATGAACTTACTCTTAGTGCAGAAAAAATCCTCCCTCTTCAATAGAGTTAAGTTTAGTACTTATAGGAGAGTAAATTAGATCAATAAAATTGAATGGTTGTATGAAGAATTTGATTCAAAAAGATTCACAATGATCATGCTTTAAAATCCAAATATTCATGTATGAATGCTTGCTATCTTTGGCCAAATCTCATGATTTCTTTCCTCTTCAATTCAAATCAACATTTAAGATCTTCTAGAAACTCAATCTCCATCAAATATTACATTTTCATATTTTATTTTTATTTAAAATGATTTTTAATGAATTAAATCAAAATAAATAAAAATAAAATAATAAAAATTCAGATTTTTAATGGTTTGGGTCGTGCATGAAGTTGGTGTATGGGTTGGGTCATCATTTGGCAGGCCCATTTGGAAGAAATTGGTTTTAGACCTCCTTTTTCATCATAAACCAACTCAAAATTTCCCAACTTTGCAAGGGCACATATCCTTCAATTTTAATGCTATGAGGGTGTTCTTGGACTTTTTGGAAATCTTGAAGAGTCCTCTAAACAACCCCACTGGTTTCAGGTCCATACCATTTACCAATCTCAAGTTATGCCCTTTTGAAGTTGTTGACTTTTTGTTGACTTTCAAAAGAACCTATAATGTCTTAGCTCATACCTTCCAAATGAAGCATTTCTGGGCTTGGCTTGTGAGACACAAAGTTGTAGAGAATTAAATTTCCTTCAAAATGAGCTTTGAGTGGAGACTTGGTGATGAAGAATGTGAAAGTTATGGCTGGTCAAAGTTCAGTTGACTTTTACTGAGGAAACCCTAATTTAGAAACTCCTGATTATTGATGATCTGGAATCTCCTTGATGAATCATGATCAACCCTTGATCAAATGATGAATTTTACTTCATATACTTGATGTTGACAAAAAAAATCATGAAGTTTGACTTTGGTTTGACCACAGTTGACCTCAGTTTGACTTTTTAACTGCATTGACTGATTTTGACTTATCTGATCATCTGACTGAGCAAACTTTTGAGAAAAGTCTTGAAACTTGTCATGGGGGTTCTTACACACATATAAGATGTTATGAAGCTCACTTGAAGTCTTGGAAGTCCATTTAGCCTGACTAAAGTCAAAACCCTAGTTTTGGATGCACTGCTTAGGAGGTGCATTGTCTGAGGGAATTGTCAACTCTTCTGACCAATTGTGAACTTTGTGAACCATGTGAATCATCATAAGATGTCTTGTGAACCTCATGGGAGGTATTGTGAACCTTGTGAACCTTGTTAACCTCATGAAGTGGCTTTGTAGACCTCATGAACCTCAGGAAAGCTTTATATTCATTGTGAATCTTGTGAACCTTGTGAACCTTCAAGAAGTGACTTGTAAACTTCATGAACTTCATGGAAGGTCTTGTAAATGTTGAGAAGCTTGTGAACCTTGTGAACCTTCATAAAGTAACTTGTAGACTTCATGAACTTCATGAAAGGTTATGTAAGTGTTGAGAAACTTGTGAACCTTGTGAACCTTCTTAGAACACAAAGTCTTGTATTGTGAGGGCAAATTTTGGGGTGCAACAACCGCCAAAACGGATTTTTCTTAATGGATCAAGGTATTCCTATAGTCAATTTATAGATCCTTTTAATTTTATGCATGCTTGAATTCCGCACGTAAATTATATATTATAATTTATTACACACACACACAAGGTTGGGATCAAATGACACCAAAGTGTCAAAATTTAGTTAGATACTAAATCTTCACCGTTAAAATGATTGATCAAACGATCATATTAAATAAAATAAAATAAAAAATAAAGAATACATGGTCCATTATTTTCCCTACATAATAGGTTATTAATATGATCATTTGATCAATCATTTTAACGATTGAGATTTGATGTCAAATTAAACTTTGACACCTTGGTGTCATTTGAACACACACACACACACACACACACACACACATATATATATATATATATATATATATATATATATATATATATATATATATATATAAATATATAATTGGACTTAGTTCAACCCTATCAAATCGGTTTGTAAGGTGAAGATTGCTCTCACTTATAAAAAACATGTTTAAACTATATATCATCTGATGTGAAACTCTTAACACATCCTTCATGCTCAAAATTGAATATCTAGAGCGTGAAAATAAATTATAGATGGTTCGATAACAGAAACTTGATAGCAGATGCCCTCGAATTTTAAACAAGACTTTTAATAACATGTTAAGAAATGTGTTACCATGTTAAAAAATGAGCTTAATTATTCTTTTAGCCCCTTTATTTAATTTGATATTTCTTTTTAGTCCTGTATCTAAAAAATGTTACATATTAGTCCATTAAAATGATTATGTTAATCTAATTAATAATTTTCGTTAAATTTTGTAAAAAAACGTTAACTTTCATCTACATGACAATCTAGCTGGATTTTTTATATACGCGGATATAATTTTTTGGAACTATTAATTATGTTGCATTATTGCCCTTTTCTATTAATTTCTGAATTCCTTCTTTCTCTTTTCTCTTTTCCAAAACCCTAACAACCACCTTCTTCTCTCTTCATAACACAAAACCAAAGTAATTCATACAATCTCCTTCATCATTCATCTTTCTATTTTATTCCTTTTATGTTACTCATCTTTCTGTTTTACTCGACGTTCTTCCGCTTTGATAACTATTGTAAAATATTAATTAGAACTTCAATGAGAATTTGATTTGGACGTTCTTCCGCTTCCATGTGGTTGTTTTTTGGGATGCGGAGGAAGAAGAATAAAAAGGATGAAGTTGAAGAAAAGTCCTCTGTAAAAGCTTTTGTTTTCTTTAATGGAGGTCCTATATCAACAACTCTTCCATCGATGGTTGTTGCTGCTTCTTGAATTGTGTGGTTGTGGTTTCCTTTCCTCCATTTTCTGTTTGATCTTGCGGGTGTGATTGTGTAAAGATAATTTTCTCTCTCTTTAGGAATCAAAAGTTTTTATGTGTTTCTTCTTCCTGTTGTTGGTATGTATTTTTTGAGTAAAAAAAATATATAGCACAATCTTTATCTTCGTGGAACTGTTTTGTTTCGACAAAAAATCATTTGTTTTTTCAGTATCTATTGCGGATAGCTTCACTAGCTAAGAGTGACACATTCACATTTCTAATGGTCGATAATGAAGATTGTATTACTTATTCTAGTTTCTGCAAAGCACTTCGTCAGATATGTTGCAACCTTCACTGTTGAATTATTACTTTAAAATTTCATGTGAGGCTTGTGATTGTCTTAGAAATCCAACTTGATTATAAGGATTTTTTTCCACTCCATGCAACTCAATTTAATTGGCCATTGTCATGGGTTGAGTGAGGAAGAAATAAAGGATTTGTTTGCTTCTAGTTTATTTACTAAATCATGGTCTTGAAATTATGCGGTTGCAGCAACAAATATGGATTTCGTCAGTTTTAGATCAGATAGATGACAACAAAAACAAGGAGTAAGAGGACAGTTCAAACAATGTTCAAGAGCAAACAATTGATTTTAGTGTTAAAAAAAATATAATTTTGTTCCCTCCCGAGGTGGAGAACGGTAGATGGCCTTAAGACTACTCCCCATCTGTTGCAAGATTTTTAACAAAGTATTATGAAATTTTGTTGCAAGAGGCTACAACTATGCTAACAAAGGCTACAATTTTGCTGCAAGATTTTTAACAAAGTGTTATGAAATTGTAGTTTGATTAATCCAAATATTCTGAAATGTTATGAAATTTATTAAAGAGTTTGATTAATCCAAAATATTATCAATTTATTAATCCAAAATGTTATGAAATTGTCTTACAAATATGTAATTGTAGTTTAATTAATTTTTTCTGAGTTGATAAATTAAATAATTATAAAGTTTCAATTTGATCATTTTGCTAAGTCATTACACAGTTGACACGCCATGTTGGCAAAATCTAACGTTTCCTCAACTAAACTAACATAAACGATTAATATTACTACATAACTAATATTACGAGATCAAGCTCTAACGTGACTAATATTACATGATCAAACTGTAATAATTTTTTTATTAAGGGACTAATACAACACTTAATATTAACTTATGGGATATTAATTTATGGGATATGGAGACAAATTATAGCTATAAAGAAAATGGTTAAACTTAGCCCAACCTTACAAAAATCTATGTTGATTGCCCTTATTTATAGCATGTATTTGGATGATATATTATAGTGTATTTTATGTGTCTTAAGATTTAAAGACATGGATATGGTTTGAGCATACTGCTTGGTTTGGCTGTCCATCCTGTCCTGCCCCACAAGCTCTCAAATACTCTCTCTCCCTCTCTCTCTCTCTCTTCAATGGCAGCAAGCCAAGAATCTGAAATCAAAGCGAAAACCCTAATTGCGCCTCCAAAGAACACAATCGCCACAGTAAGAGCTGCCCCCGACGACTTCGGACGAGCCACGACCAAGGTCGCGGTGGCCCAGCTATGTGAAGCTGCAGGGTTTCACGCCGTCAAAGATTCGGCGCTTGAATCTTTCTCCGACATCGTAATCCGTTACCTCATCGAATTCAGCAAAACAGCGAAATTCTACACCAATCTTGCCGGTAGATCACAGTGCAACCTATTCGATTTGATTCGGGCATGGGAAGATTTAGAAGCTCCTCGAGGGTTTTCAAATGGTATGAAGGAAATTATGAGTTACGCTGAATCTATGCCAGAGACTTCCTTTGCTCAACCGATTCCTCATTTCCCGGTGACTCGTGAACGGAGAAACATTCCGAGTTTTATACAAATGGGTGAAACTCCACCGTCGAAGCATATACCGCCATGGTTACCAGCATTACCTGATCCTCATACTTACATTCATACACCTGTTTGGGATGAAAGAGTCTCCGATCCCCGTGAGGATAAGGTTGAACAAGCTAGACAACGGAGAAAGGCTGAGAGGTCATTGTTGAATTTGCAGAAGCGCTTGTTGCTCTGTAACAGTAACCGTAACCGTAACGGACCCACAGAAACAGCAGCACCAACAACAAGCCTTTCTGTTCCTGATGAAGATGTAGATGTTGCTCCGGTTGTTTTGCCATCTAAGTTACCACTTGTTGATGGAGACCGTGTTTCGGTGATGGAGGCTTTTGCTCCTGCAATTGAGATGCTAGGTGGTGGTGGCGTTTTGTTTGATGATGGGATTGAAGGAGAAAAGACAGGGATTCCTGCTGCTACTGCAAGGCCTACTGTGCATTTCAAGTTCAGAACTGGGAAGAAGTTCATTGGGGAGTCGTTTGATGATAGAAATAAGAAGAAGGAGGCCTTGCACGCGATATCTTTGGTTGGGAGGGAAGATGAAAGAGATGATAAGAAAAGGAGGGCTGAGTATATTCTTAGACAATCTATGGAAAACCCACAAGAGCTGACTCTCTTATAGGTTCAGAGTCTGAAGTTAAGGGCCTGCCGATTTTCTGGTGAGGATTTTGTGACTTACATGTAGAATTAACTTTTAACATATTTTAGGGTTTAATGTTTTTCCTTTTTTTGCCGGTGTGTAGCTATATAATCAGTGTACATATTTTTAAGCATAGAGACATAGTACTTTGGTTATTTTGTAATATTCGAGAACTAACAGCTTGATAGAAACAGGTAAGTAACCTAGTGATTTGACCTTGTTAAAGTGGATATACATCCATGATTATGGAAATGTAACTGAGTGATTTCTGTGAGATTTTATACCTGATACAAGCCGCTCTTGCCATTTATATTTATTGCCATTTCAAGCAAAGTTTTAGATTTTGGTCTACAAGTGTTTTCAAATTGCTGTCAGTCGCAGGTCTCATCATCTATTATATCCACCATTTTTTTATATAAGCCTCGACACCTTGTCGCCTATTATATCCACCATGTTTCTGACATAAGCCTCAACGCCATATTTATATGATGACAACTGTAATTGTGGCTATGACACCAAGGTTTTTGTAATCTCCACCGCTGCAATTGCGGCTGCATAACCAAGGTTTTTGTAATCTCCACAGCTGCAATTGCGGCTGCATCAACCGTTTTTTTTTTGCTGCAATTTCAAATATCATGATTCAATTGCATCTGTGACTCCAACAGTTTAAAACTGCTTTGATGATACTATAGTCAAGTTATGCTGCTTTAACTAATTCTCAAATGGCTTATAGTTTACCATGTTGCTATGATACACACTGAGTTACTTTTTTCCTATATACTTGACACTGTTCACAAACTAGGTGAAGAATTATTTTGAGGATAATTAGTTTTGTAAATTTATTTGCTAAAATATTGCTTTATGCTGGAGATGTAAGGTATATTATTTGGATCAGGTGTGAAGCAAGTTGGCTTAGAGTGCAAAGTTGATTGTGGGGTTCATAAGAATTACCAGGTCAAAGTACCTTACATTTTATTTCCTCAGTGATTTTACTCTAATCCACCATTATTAGGTTGAAATCACGGATCCCGCTAATTTTATGAATTTCCTCAGGGATTCTAATCTGATCCACCAGATTGGAATCCTAAGTATGCATGGGATTAGAAATTTTTGTGAAATTTGCTGGTTTGTGCATAGGTAACTTGTAATTTTGATAACACTATTGTAACAAATCTACCTGTGTCATAGGAATTAGATTTAGGGAGTGGGAAATGGGATTAAAGGAGAGGAGGGGAGATGGCCAGAGAGAAAGATAAGTGAATTGCAAGGTTTGGGAAGGAGAAAATAAACTCTTCAAAGTGTTTTCAATGCCTGTACATTTTCCTTTCTGTTATATCATAGATTACTTATCTGTTCTTGCTCAGTCTCGTGCCCGAGAAGAATATATTCTTTATATAAGCACACAGTAGAAAAGGGATAATAGCTGTTTTTCTTAATCAAAAGTGTACTTTTTTTGGGTTTATTTCCTTGCTTACCCTCCTTTCCCATCTTAAAATTAATTATCTGTAGTGTAGAGACTTCTATTTCTACAAACTTGGGTCTATCATTCTTTCTCGATAAGGAGTAATCATGAAACCAACACTGTTAGTTGGCCTGGATTGGAGCTCAAATTTGAATGCAATAGCCAATGATCAACAGATCCCCATTTTGCTGCTCGAGCAGGAGAATTTATGTATATGTCTATCTCTGAACATATTTCTAGTCAGTGCAAAGTTCTGACCTATTTTCTATTTCTCTTGAGGACAACAACACCGAGTTCCATAAGTTTTGTATATGTTTTCAACTATGTTACTGGGATGCCATTAACTGACATACAATATATAAAATTATATCCCGCTAGTTATTTATGATGACTTCTCAAAATTAAGACAATTATGTGTTTACTGTAGAGTTTATATATGTCAAAGTTTGTTCTTGTTCAAGTAACTATTTGAAGATAATGCATGTGATTTATGTTTTGCCATGATATAGGTCCTGTCTGCACCCATTTCACCAGCTCAGTTCTATGGTGAGCTAAATGTTTGGATCAGAAAGAAAGAAGGGAAGTTTGACTTAGCTGAAAGTGTTTTAGTTCCAGTTTGCACAAATAGAGCTTCCCCGGATTCAAAAGGTGTTCAATAAAAATTGAAAAAGCCTAACAATAATCAGCACAAATACAAATACTAGAAAGACATCTATTTGTCTAGCTATGCATTGAAGTACCTTGCTGGGGTTAAGTATGATCCAATCTGATAGGTTAAAACAAGCAATTGACCTTGTCTGTGTTAGTGTTTATCAATCAGGTAAGGGAGAAGTGATCACAATTGTGGAAGAACGTCTTTACTGCTGCCTATAATAGTGTAGCTGAACAGTTTAATGTAGTTCAACGTCGGTCACAAACTAAAGAGCAGATACTTAAGTGCCCCAAACACAGCAAATTCACCTTAGTGAAGTCAGAATGAATACTCTTATGGGAAATTGTTTACTCTGAAAATGCTTCCCGAGAAAACTGTAGAGAAGCATGGTATTGACAGTTATCAGGAATGCTTTTCCTTTTTGTCTATGTAGAACCTAACAAATGGACAAATCGACGGAGAGTTCGATTACTCTCTTGAGGTGGCTTTCCTCTTGGATAATTACTAACAGATCCGCGGATAGAATACAAACTCTTGCTGGAGTTAGTTAAGCCTACAAAAACTCTCAAACAGCTTCCGAGCTTGAGAACAATAAGCATTCTGAACTGCTGCTGAAGAGCCAAACCAAACGACCAAGCCTTATTCCGTTGAGTGGGGTCGGCTGCTGCTGCTGAAGAACACGTAGAGTGCAATGTGTTTTTCACCTGAGGAAGACCTTATCATTCAGAATGTGGTGCTGTTGCTGAAAGTTGTGATGCTGACAAGGCAAATGAAAATTCAGGTCCTTCTGAAATACTATTCGATATTTCTTAGATGGATGTATAGATTTTGCAATAAAAACTCTATGACAGGTGTGCCATCCCTTTAGACATTGATCCAGATTCTGGTAACTTTCTAGAGTAAAATCGGCTCATTGAATACCCAAGGACTTCGTGAGATGGCATTGCAATTGCCAGTTTAGATAACTTTGCTAGTTTTACTACAATTGCAGCCAATACTTTTTGTGAGTCCAGCATTACCAGGCGTTTCTTCTTGGCCAGACTTCTGCCATTTGTTGAAGATAATTTGAAGGAGTGTTTTCCAGAGATTATTTGTCCACTTACCAAACTATTATTAGTACTGTGATCCTGTACAATAGAAAAGAGCTTCCTCAAAACTGTAAAACCCTGTTCCTTCTATTGGAGATAGAGTTGGAGTTGTTGAAATGAGGAATAACAATTGAATTGGTTATGAGAAACCTGGTATAATTTTATTGAAGTCATGCTTTTATACTCATCATCTTGTGCTGTGTGTATAATAATTGATTTGTTTCTTACTAATTTATTATGTCATGTACTTAAGTGTTCACAAATGTCATGGATCATGATTTCTGTAATGAATACAACATTTCTCAGATTCTCCAGATTAACCCTTGATATTTTGAATGTAACCTAGTTTTCTGATCAGAAGATTGTATTTATTTGGTGTTTTATGTTTACAGTTTACTGTTTAGAGTTTTGAAAATTGAATTTTTTTTCAAACTCTTCGGAATGTATGCAAAATGATTTCACCCTTGTTGTCATAAACTACTTTGCATACATTATTTTTCTAAACGGTGTTTAATTTATGGTTTATATGAGCAATTGAGCACCAGATTCATAATTGTTTTCTGGTATATCTCCTGCAGATCAGATGTTCTTAGATGTGACATTGCACAGGGAATGCCCACAAAAAATGCAAGTTTTTATGCATTAAATCACTTGTTTCTACAAGTGCAAGTCCAAAACTTCATATGAAAGAATTCAACCTTTTTCCTATCTAGCATAAGGAAAATCTTCATATATATGATATGATATTTCGAAGTTGTTTATTTGATATTCGAGAGGTTCTAGTTGAGTCCTTCTAAGTTCTAATGCTTACATATTCTAAATTTTTGGCATTAAACTTTATTTTTTTGAAGTCTACAGAAAACTACAATAGGTATAGTACTCTTATAAAGTTTAATTTATGTCTGTTTGGATTTATTTACATGAATTTATTTATTGATATAAATATTTGAGAATTGGTTAAAAAGCATATAGAAATAATTTATAATTTATTACATGTTAATAAAATGTTATTATTTTAACAAATTCTCCAAAATAGCTCACGAAAACAATTTTAAATTTTTATAAAAATAGTTTGATTTTATTTTATTTTTTATTATAGAAAAAAATTAGACAAATATTTATGCGATAATCAAAGTGACATAATAATGAAGTGATAATCAAAGTGACATAATAATGAAGTGTAAATGCAAAACTTTTTTTACACTAATAGTTATCAAATTCAAAAGTCCATTTGTTTTTATCAAATGACGCTTTGTTGATAGATTATGAATCTTGAATCACACACACTGACACTGAGGGGTATAGATTATTATAATCTCTGAGAATAGTTTAATTTTGAGAAAGGCACTGTTGTTAATTTGAGATTAGCTTAATTTTTTAAGTTGTATTCACAGATTCCCTTCTCCACTATGGTCCGCCAACTCCATTATGTTCTCCTCAAATATAAATAATCAAAAAGTTATGTTTGGGGTATAAAATATAAGGAAAATATTAACAAATGTTAATTATGCTTACTTTACTTAATTTATTATTTTTAAATTGTCCTTAAACTAATTTACAATATATTTGCCTATAGGGTGGTAAAACGGTCGTTTTCCCCATATTTTAGTATGGGAAGAATAAAAAAAAGATTTTTTAATACACTTCTTGCATTGCTTTGGCATTTTGCGTGCTTACAAAAATATCCTTGATTTTCGGATGTGCAAGTTCAGACACATATTTTTTCTATTTTTTCTGTAAATGCACATCCAGAAACAATTCGTATTTGCAGATCCGGAATAAAATCAGTGCAGAATTACTTCATTCCAACATTTCTCACATTCATACCATAAAATCAGATTACATTCAATTCGTCATTAAATTAACAAAAATTTAAATATTACAAATATCAATAGCCCGGTGGACGCTTGCACATCTCTAAGATTTGGTCGACCGTTCTGCAGACGGTCAACTCGAACTCGAGCGGGAATCGTTCTTCGTACCGAAAATATGTTTGTCACGTCGCTCTAACATCCTCTTGATTCTTGAGCTCAACAATGTTATAAGTGACGTTCCCTTCGTTGTCAACAGAAGGTTGAACGATACTCAAGCTTCGCAACCTTCCGTTTGTCTCGGTAAGGCAGGAGAAATTCAATATCTTCAATGATCTCACCCATGGATGGGTGCGCTATTAGCTTAGTCGTGCAACCGGGTGTTTTGCCGTTGGTGTAGAAAATATTTCTGACACACCAATGGATAATTGATTTCATACAAATAAGACATTTTGTGTTTGTGTGAAAGAAATAAAACCCTTAATTTATAGAAAACCTAGGGTGAAGGAAATTCTGCCTAACTTCTTACCGGATTTACAGATCCGGAAACACCCTATAAATACACGTTTCAGATGTGCATATCCGGAACTTTCCCGGATCTGCAAATCAGAATATTTTACTGATGTAGAATTTAAAATAGAATTGGTTGTCTATGTTACTATGTTATGCAATGCATTGGAATAAAATGCATTAGTGATATCAAAAGAGCACATGAATAGAAATCAGTATATTTCACTTTAAAAAAATTACATTTTGTTGTTCGATTATACAAAAGAGTTAAAACAAAAGTCTCCATCTAAATCTATCGAAGCTTGACCATTGGACTTTTTTGCATTTGATGTCTTTTAATTTCGTTCAATCTATCGAATTCATTCATCCTTTCAGTAAAACTATTCGGCCACGACTCGAAAATTGCGGTTGCATGCGTCGTTCATTGTAGTGATGCAGGTGGTATGGGGGCATCCGGGTATCAAGATAACTTGTACAAAATGCCTTGACTTTACAAGTCATCCGATACACATAATGTGATCATTTGGATTGGACGGTGGTTTGGTTCGGAAAGGAAAAGAAGTTTCTAAAAAACAGTACCGCGTCAAGTCAATACACACCATATCATACGTGCAAGCGATAAGATGACCCATCCCGGGGAAGCTCATCCATTTCGATACTGGGGCCAGACCTCTCAACCACAGAACAAATGACTCGTAAACCTTGTCGTAGTTTTTATTATTTTCAAATAAACACAGGTATGCTTCCTTATACGTCTCCAACTCTTGGATTAGTTGATGACAGACAAGCTCATGACCTTCCTTTCATCTACCAAGTAGATCCGAAACAACTCGGTATCCGCAATTACCATCCCCTTCAACACCGATGATACCGTCAATATGTTTGTGCATAAAACCGACATCTCTTCAATAAATGAAATTATTGGTGCATTCGGTTTCGAAACTCGTGGAATCGGTGTCGGAGCCGATTTGGAAATTTGAGCTCCTTTCATGGAACTTTGTAGAGATTTTGGAGTCGGTGATTTCGAAAAGAGTTTGTCAACATGCTCACAATATGAACGAGACCGAGTTGTCGAGTTGTAGGCTTCAACTTCTTCGGAGCACCTTTTGTCTTCACCGATTGAGACAACTGTATCATGTTGGTTGGTTCAGGAAAGGCAAGCTTCCTCAATTCTTCTTTGATGTGTAGTTTTATGTTTTCATCGGCCTTCGAAAATCTCGCTTGAATTGCTTCCAATTCGGGAAAAATAGAGATATCTGGTTTATCTTCTTCCATACAATCGTCATCATCAAAACTAAGTCTCATCCAATGAGGGCAAACTTCGTTAATTTGTATTGGCTCACCTAGTTTCAACTTCGTAGCAATAGCCCAAGAATACATAAGAATGTATGTTTTCATAATATTGCAACCACACTTTGCGCTATCGGATTCAACCGTTTCGGCTCGGTTGGCCTCGTGAAAAATATAGCTCAATCCCGCTCGAGACATGTTGCCGATCAGCTTAGAGTAAATAACATTACCTTTAAACCGATGTTCCAAAACAATGATACTCCGACCAAATATGGTTTGTATCTCGTTATGTTGGTTCTTAATCATGAGATCCACGAAGTCCCAATCTCGACATAAATTGCCCTAACTATTACCCAACCAGTTCTTCAAAGTAGTATGTGTCGACTCAACTCTATTAGTTGTTGTATTTCCAAGGTGTCAGGCATTATTCGTCCAAGTATATATTATCTTCTCCTTCACTTGATCAAGAATAGTGCTCTCAACATATTTCAACAAAGCCGAGTACTTTTCGTATACTTTTCAGAATTTCATGATCGAATCGACATATAATTCTTTTGTTGAAGAATTTATAATACGATTTCGTGCATCCACTATTTTTTCTACAATGACACCGACCTTAACCATTTTCCATCTTTCGACTCTACTTGTTTCATACTCACCGCAGGTTTAATCCTACTTCTCACATTCTTTGTTATGTGATATCGACAAAGTAATGAACTAGAAGAAGGAAATACCTTTGCAACCGCATTCATCAAAGCGGTATCGCGGTCCGTAACAATCGTTTTAGGCATTAGAACATGTTTCTTCAAAAGAGACGACATGTCTCCAATGCCCATGTATAATTTTCCTCCTTTTCGCACTCCAAAAATGCAAAACCAACGACATATATCTTGTCCGTAGACGTAACACCAACCATCTCAAATAGTGGAAGTCGATAGTTGTTGGTCTTGTAGGTACAATCAAGAATTAGAAATGTCGAGAAAGTGTTGAATAACTTTACGGAATCCGGATGCGTCCAAAAAGTATCTCGGACCGTAAGTCCATCATCACCATATCTGTACTGAGACACATAATTGTTATCCTCCTGAATTTTCAACAATTGTTACATCTCACTTCTATATCCCCTAAATGCTTTGTTCATTTGATACCGAATGTTATTCATTTGCTTTATGTTTGCTACATTTTCAGGTTCCTTCCATTTCAACGTGGCAAGTATATTTTTCGGTTGGACAAGATTCAAAGTCATGTCAGCAATACATGTATTTTCTTCCAAATTGAGCCGACATACACTTAGATGACCTTGAAACTTTGAGGACAATTCATGATTATGTATAGCACAAACAACACTAAATCTCTATTTTTGGAAGCTACAGCGTAACAACGAATCTAAAAAGGGCACTCACATTTTCTACTACCAGTGTCGTCTTTTTTTTAACTTCCGTAGAGGAACCTGATATTTTCCGCTTCTTTCGCACCACAAAATTACAAAAGCATTTCTTCGATCCGAACTGTTATCCGATCTTCCGATATTCACACCGAAACCAAGGCCTATAGCCGTTCTACGAATATATGCGAGCATACTTTCACGATCGTCAAGCTCTTGCTTGTTATTAAAGTCATCTCCGATATCAACCAACTTTACGATAATCCGATCAACTTTTGGAGAAATCGTTGGAAACTATTTCTTTTGAGATGTTATCGGGGTGCACCATGTCTATTAATAAACAATAATATAATAATAAATATACATAACTAGATCCAAATTATAAATTCTGAAAATTCAAATTAAATACTGCCAGACATTATTCCGGATGTGCACATCCAGAAATGTTCATCAAACAAAGTTACTGGGTGTGCACATCCGGGAGTCGCGTAACTTCATTTTCAGAAAAACTTGATTGCTAATGTGAGGAATATAGTGGAAAAAGTTGAATATTTACCTAAAGTTCAATCTTCTCTTGCTTCCTTTGATTTGTTGCACCAAAAAGTTGAAGTTCTTAAGTGAGAAATGGTATTTATGAAGTAGGATTTTTTAGGATGGTGAGGGTGAGTGTGGAAGAAGAAAGGTTAAGCATTGAGAGAGTGAGGGAGTGACCATGCAATTTGAAATATATCGACATTTCTTTCGGATCTGTATATACGGAGACCTTTCGGATATGCACATCCGAAAGAAAGTTAAAAAAAACGCAGTGGTGCGTCCTGATTTGCACATCCGAAATCAGGGGGCATAAATGGAATTTCACGCGGTGTCTAAGTAATGCAAGAGGTGTATTAAGAAATCCTTAAAAAAATTGGCTCTCATTCTTTGATATGTTCGTCCCGTTACATCCTATTTTACGCCGGTTTTTGCGAGGGTGGATATTTACATACATTTTTGTGTTTTTAGACTTAAAATGTGCGGTATCCACAGATTTTTTCCGCTCCGCCTTCACTTTTTACAGGACAAATCTATTAGGCCCGCATCCCCGACTATGTCCGTCACAGTCCGTTTTTTCTCATACTTTTGTGGGACCGATTTAAATGAAATGCGCATGTTCGTTTGCCACCCTTATTTGCCTATAACTTGTTTTTGGCTAATCAATGGTCAATTTAACAAGAGTTTTTCACTCATAGAGCATATCCTTCTTGCAATCATGATTGATCTACAACCAATCATCACTTACACTCTATATAAGTGTGAATATTGCTCCTAATTAAAGGTAGGGTTTCTTTCATTCACACTTATAATAATTTCACCTCTAAAAATATTACTTGAAGTGATAACCTCTTACAAATACCTTTATGGTTATCGAAAAACCATCGTCATAGCCCAAAAACTCTTCTTATGGTGATCATTCATCAATTTTTGTAATAATACAATTATATAATTTTGGTTTAATTAGAATTTTAATCCTCTATTTTGTTTGATTCAAGAAATTAATCTCCATATTTTAAAATCAAATAGTCTGTCACCTTTCACATATTTGCACTTAAAATTTACTATTTATTCATTTTTAAATTATGTATCACTAGTGAAACTTGACAAATCATCATATAAAAACATTTTGTAAAAGATTGTAAATAAAAAATATAATTTAAAAAATCGACATTTCATATAGAGAGAGGGGTAGGTTTGATTTTAAGATAAATAGACTAATTCTGTAAATAAAATAAAATAAAAGGATCAAAACTATAATCACACAATATATTTTTAATAATTATTTTGAACAATTAAATGGTGTAGATTTTGTGTTGCATGCATAAATAAATTAGGGGTGTTAGTAGGGTTGTTTTTGGTCGGGTCTGGACCGGGTATCGAAGGTATCGATAGTTGGTCCGATAGCACTATCGGGTAAATTCGAACCGGATCCAAACAGTAATGGGCAAAAAATTAGAATCAGTACTGGTCCAAAAATTTCGGATAAACCGAAACCGGACCGGATAACTAGTTAATTGAATGTTATCCGAAACCGGTCCAGTTATTTCGGTTCGGGTACATGACCCACCCGAAATAAGACATAAATTAATTTTTTTTAGGCAACAAAATGCAGATTAAACAAAACATAAAATATTTGTCCAATAAAAATAACATTGTACAAGATCACAAACTTAAATAGTTAAATACTTAAAAATTTATCCAAAAAACATAAAGTTGTGCAAGATTACAATTGTCAATGATGCCTCTGAACAATTTCATCATTGGTATTTGCAGTTATATTACAAAACAACATCACAAAGTTGTTGTTGTCAAAGAAGCGACACCTGAATCTTGACCAAAGTGATATGTTAATGGTTCATCAGCGGGTTCTTCAAACTACAAAATAAGCACAATAAGTTAAACAAGGCAATGCAACATAAATGTAAAATATTAATGAATATAAATAGACCATAAGGAAATAGATACTTACAATACTAGCAGTACAACCCTTTTCAAGGTATTTTTGGCCTCAAAATCTTATTTCATCATAAGCAAGACAACTAAAGTCACCAGGAGGTAACGTAATTGGACTCAGACAACTAATGTCACAACTCAGACAGAGGTAACATAATTGGTGTCACAATTGATATCACAACTCACAAAATGTAGAAAATATACACCAGACCAGACTAATACAAGCCTCAATTTCATCATAGGCTGAATAAGCACAGTTGATCCAAACACAATGCAACAGATATACCTCAAACAGAATAAGAATCATATTCATCATAGGCTAAATAACATCAATTGATCCAACACAATGCAACAGATATACCTCAGACAAAATAAGCCTCAATTTCATCATAGGTTAAATAACATCAATTGGTCCAAACACAATGCAACAGATATACCTCAGACATAATAAGACTCGTATTCATCATAGGCTAAATAACATCAATTGATCTAACATAATGGATGGTCACATCAGTTGGAAGTGGAATTGGAAGTTCCAAATCAAGCATCTCACCAATCTCAATACTTCATCCACCCATTGTTTCCTCTTCCCCATCAAGCAACGTGTTAATATCAATAAGATCATTCATGGTTGGAGTCAATGAAGAATCTTGAAAAGACATGACACAAAAATTATATCAATCAAACAATAATAGAATATGAAACAAAAACAGAATGAGCCTTTTAATACAACCTCAACAACACAATTTATTATTCATCAACAACAAAATTTACAAGTTATAACCTCAAATCAAAACCATTGGTCGAACCCTAATGAAGTACAACCTCATCAACAAAATTTATTAATAGGCCAAGATACAACCTCAGCTCAGCAACAAAATTTACAAAATAAAACCTCATATCAAAAACCCTAGGTCAAAATCATGTTCAGAATCTAAATATTTTAAGTCAAGAACTCACGCAACATGCGTGCTTTAGGTCAAAATTGATACAAGGTAGAGAACTATTTGAAACCTCAAATATGCAAACAATATACAAAATATCATAATAGAGAAAAAGTGTATAGAGTTTGGATACATTACACAAGCAAAACAATAGTATTCATATGAAGCTTTCACATTTTGCCACAAAATAAACATTATTTAAATGATCAGAGATGAAGCCCTAGGAGGAAGGGAGAGAGAGAGGGACGAACGAAAGATGAGAATATATTCATAGACTGAGATGCGAGAGAGAAGAGAGAGAGAGAGAGAGAGAGAGAGAGAGAGAGAGAGAGAGTATCTAGAAAAAGAGAGGAAAAATGAAAAGTTTAGAATTTATAACCACCCTAAACTGGTTACTTGTTAGATAAATTGACCAATTACTCCTGCTGGATACAGATAAATAATATATTCATTACCATACTAAAGGCTATTTTCATCGATCCATTGTGGCGGCTCTACCGAACCGATTCGCAGACCCGTTCTCGGTTTTAGATGCCCAATTATAGGCCTAAGTGTTAGTATTAAATTATTGAAGCCTACCTTTATCCATATTGTTGTCTTCTTTATTACTCACATAGTATTGTTGTTAGATAAGCATTATACTTAGGTCCTTTAATAGATACCCTTAATGAGAAATGAATTATTAATTACTACTTTTCATTGCTTGCTTTTATTTTGATGGTGTTAATGATACATTCCCAAATCAATCATAATCCTAATTTATGGGATAAGCTTCATACTTCAACATAACTCTCAATCATGAAACCACTAGCAAAAACAAAAAAATATTGACTAATATGATCCAAGTGAAAAAGAATATTTAACCTAAATTTTCTTCTCTCTTTAATTTAGTTGAAGCATACTATGATAGCATTAAGCACATGGAACTTCCAATCCATCGGAGAAGGTTTATTTTATTATTGAAAATTGCAAAATTGACTTCTTAGCAAATTCTAAATTTCAGTGAAGGAGTAAATTAAATTAGAATTCTAAATTAAAATTTAAGAGATTGGTGGCAAAATAATATTTCTAAAAAGAAGACATTTGAGAGAGGTTAGTGGGAACGGCAACAATTTATTTATATAAAAAATAAATTTGATTAAAGATGCTAAAGTATAAAAAGTTAACTGTGGGGCCAATTTCCCCCATTTTGTATAACCTAACTAAGTCCTCCGTGCAAATAATTAATTAGCTCATCACATGTAGTATTATTTTGTTTGATTTTGTACGGTAGAATTGAATTCCCAAATTAAACGTACAATGAAGAGAAAAACTTCTATTAAATAAAGCTTATAGATTTTTGAGAATAGTTTTATACTACTTCTTTTTGACAAGTGTTGTGTAATGGAACGAGAATGGAATAGTTTGGAAGGAGTGATAAATGAATTGAGTATTCAACCTGTATTTCTAAAATTAAAAATAAATTGAACCAACTCGCTCGAGTTAGCTTGAAAAAATACTATATATAAAAAATTAATTCAATTAACACATTTATTTGACATAACGGTAAAACATCATAAAATTTTAAGTGAATCATATAATACCTAAAAGTTCTTTCTGAATCTAAATCAAATCTAAACAAAAATACAAAATGGGTAGACTATAATTTAAATGGTAAGATATATCCCTGTTTAAATTCAGTCTCTCAAACTTGATTTAGATTTAGGATTTTATAACTAATAAAAACTATAATTATATTTTTTTTTAAAATAAAAATGATGTATATATAGTATGGATTTTGTTAGATCGATTATAAAAGAAATAAAATAAAAATAACATGTCATATTGATAGGTTGGGTTCACGGGTTCGCTGATTCAAAATTTTAAACTCGTTACCCGAATCAAATACCAATGAGTTTGAATGGGTTAGACTCGTACATAAATGGGATGGGTTAAAATAAGGGTTGGGTTGGTTTGGGTAGGTGGGTTCGCGGAATGACGTGTACCCATGAACACCTCTAGGAGTGAGTTCTTTCGGCGCATGAACGAAAATGAACCTACAAGGTTAACATTCTAACACGCAAGTTCACTCTACAAAATGCGGAAACAACAGCGCCAGACTTACAATGCATCCCTTTAAACTGTTGTAATAAATTTAAAATTTCGCGCCCAGACATTAGTTGAATGTATAAACAATCATTTAATGACGGTTGTAAGTTACCACCGTAGTAATAAATGAAATGTAGCAAGCTTCGATTCCACGTAACTACATTTTTCCATTTTGTAGAGAATATTTAGTGTGTGTCACTTTAGTTCATTATTTAAAAAATAAATTGTAAATGATTTTACAACGGTTAAATTAAGCAATCATTGTTAAAGGATTAAAATTCCATTACGGTTGGTTTCTCCAACCGAGATTAAAAGCTTGATAAATTAAAACAAAACTTATTATGTATTTCTTTCATAAGACGCTCTAATCGAACAAATGAGTCAGAGGCACAACGGTGGCGTAATCTTTATCCTCTTCGTATCCATTCATTTGGAGCTCAAATCTTCACCCTTTTTGTTCATTTGATTCTTCAGCTTCGAAGTACGGCACTCTTCAACTTCTTCATTCCTTTTTTCTTGGTTTATGTTGTACATGCTCAAATGTTCACCGTCTTCGTACAATTGATTCTTCAGCTTCAAAGTACGGTACTCTTCAACGTCTTTATTTCTTTCGTTCATTCAATTACAACTTCAAAGTACGACAATCTTCAATATCTTCATTCCTTTTTTCTTTGTACATATTGTATATGCTCAAGTCAGTATGAGAGTACACGTTTCATATGCTTTAAGTTTAGTATGAGAGTACATCTTCATTCCTTTTTTCTTTATTCATATTGTATAAATTTCTTACGTTCAATTGATTTTTCTTTGTTCATATTATATGATTAAGTTTTTGGATTAGATTTTAGTCTATCATTCACATTATTATACATGTATAAATTTCAGAAGTTGTAATGGATCATAGTTGGATAAAAGCAGGTCCGATTTATGAGAATGTAGTTCGTGAATTCCTTGAATACGCTAATAAGCATCTTCCCGACAATAATGGTATTGTTTATTATTCTTATGTTATTTGCGCAAATATCAAAAAGGCTTCAAGGAAATAAGTATACCATCACATTTGTTGTGATGGTATATGTCAAAATTATATAATATGGATGTGGCATGGTGATGTGGATAAAGAGGAAAATCAGGCGTCACAAAGTCAAAGAGTGGATGAAGATGAATATATGGAAGATTAACTAGAGGATATGTTTCGTGATATTGGAGAATCTTCTTTTAAGAATGCTCATATTTATGATACTTTATATAGTGATAAAGACAACCCTTTATATAAGGGATGCACAAGTTTTACATGATTATCGGCGATGTTAAAGTTGTTTAATATGAAGGCAAAAATGGATGGTCAGATAAAAGCTTCACGAAATTACTTGAATTGCTACAACAAATGTTACCAGAAGATAACAAATTGTCGGATTGTAGCTATGAGGCCAAGAAGATATTGTGTACAATGGGTCTGGAGTATATCAAAATATATGATTTCCCTAATGAGCATATTATACCAGAAAGAGTATAAAGACTTGTATCAATGTTTGAAATGTGGTGTGTCACGTTACAAGCAAAAGGCCAACAATGGTGATGACAATGACTATGATAGTGTTAGCAGAAAATATAACACTTCGATTTCGTGATTTAATTGTGTAGCTTGTTATTATCGATTATTTGGTGTTGGACGAATGTTGCTGTGTTGATGATGAGATTATTTGAAATTTATTTTAGTAAATAGTAATATTAACGATAATTATTTTAGATTATTCAGATTATTATTATTTAATTAAAATAAAAGAATTAGAGGTCTTGGGGATATGATGGTAAATTATGGAGATTAAGTTAAGGGCAAAGTTGGAAAAGAGTATTTGGGGTCCTAAGGGTAATTTTGACAAAAGGAGTTGAAGGTTTGGGATACAATCAATTTACGATCTCTTTTAGGAGAAGATGAGAGAAGAGGTCTGAAGAACGAAGAAGAGGAACGGAGGTTTGAAGAGGTTTCCGGATATTTTTGGCGAAGACCGTGGAAAAGATTCACTCTAAGGTATGGGGAGTATCGCTTTTCAATGTATTTTGTTGTAGAGTTTAGGTAATGGAAAGAATTGGGGGTTTTAGAGAAAACCTAGGATTTGGTGAATAGAATTGAGGGATAGTGAAGAATTGTGTGTATTTTATGTAGTATATGATGTATGTGTGTTTTCTATATGTTATGTTGTCGAATTAGTGATTAAAATGATGGAAAAATTGTGTTTTTGAGGTGAAATATCGTAGTTGCGTTTGCTGTTATCGCATGCCGGGATTTATGAAATTGCCTAGCTCGCTTAGCGAGCAATGAAAATTAGACTTTTCCCCAACCCGAGAGGAGGCCGCTTAGAAAGCGACGAGGTCGCTTAGCGAGCCCTAGAAGTGAAAATGTAGTGTTTTAATTTCAGAAAATTATCTAATAAGGTGTAGATAGGATGTATTGATGTTGTGATGTATTATGCTTGTTGCCTTGATTTATATTGATGTTTTAGTGATCAATTGGTGATAGAAATAAAGTTAAGATGTAGGTTTATTATATGATGATTATGTTTTGATTTATTATGATGGTATGAGTTGTGTGAACAATGATACTATAATGAATGTTATGATGAAGTAAATAGAAGTTGTGATTATTTGGATGTTTATGCTAGCTATGTGAAAAACATGTTTATAAAATGAATTATGACGATTGAGTGTGAAATGAAGTTGTGATGCTACAATATGATGTTTATGATTGCTATGTGATGATGAGTATATGTTGATAGATTACATGACCGATGTATAGATGTTGTATGAAGAGTATAATGAATAATTACATGAATGCTGATGCAAGTGTTGATTATGTTGATGTTGCTGCATCGTTGCATTCATGGCATACTTATAATGATCGAGGCTTCAATCCCATTGTGTGGATTGGGGTGTTGTTTTTTATGTTGTTCTCCCTTGTGGAAGGTAGATGGCCCAGTGTCTTAAATAAACCTTGTGAAAAAATCAAGCCCAGACTACAACTCGCCAATCCACTAGAGGTGTTTTTCCTACTAACAATCTCTATCAGGAGACACCTCAACATTTGAACCTCTAAAAGTCTTGTCAAATAGGAAGAAGACTTTTTGTGGAGTGATTGTTAGTCATTGGTAAAATTATTTAGAAAGGGGAGGAAACACATGGTGAACTATACCACATTAAGAAAATGGTCATTCTATAATGTGGGTTGAGGAGCCCCAGCTGACGGAGCAGGCTCCCACCTATCTTTCCTCCTTCGATAACTGCTTGGTGATCTCTCAAGGGACCCGAGGGAACCTCCTCCCGCCTTTGGCTCTTGGGATAGCGAGCATCACCATCACAAGATGTCCCACCCTTCCTCTTTCTTCCAGCCATCGATTATTCTTTATGGTAATTAAGAGAGATGATTGTGGGCCATTGTTTGGCCTCCATCCGAACCATGCGCCATCTTCTCTCATCAAACGAGATTTTAGACATATCCTTGTAAACACAATTATGTTAAATTGTATAAATAAATAAGGAAGAGATCGAGTCATAATGTTTGTTTCATATCATACATCTTACCTAGATACTTTTTTGAAGGTAATGGAAACATAAGAAAGGGGGGTGTATTATATTTCAAGAAATAAAACTTTTGCAACCCAAAGATACATATAGAAAACTAAGAATAAAAATAATTAACACAATTATTTTATCATGGTTCGTTGTTAACAAATATACCTCCAGTCCATTCACTAAGGTGATTTCTCCTTATCACAAGGACTTAATACATTATAATAAAATATGATTACAACATAAAAACTAATTGTCAATGTCTTCTTGGGTAATTCTGATTAAAACCTAGTCACTCAAGGAAATACAATCACAAATATTGAGTTACAAAGTGTATTTACCAAATGCTTCTAAGAAAGCAGAATACACAAATGAATTACAAGTATATCACACAAAATATATTTTATGAATAATATGAACAAGAGTTTGTTGTGTGTGTGTGTGTTTCTTTTCTCTTAAATATTTCATGAAATGCATTGCTCATGAATATGATAATCTCTTAGAGTGTATCATTGTTCTATTCTTCCAAGTGTTTTTTATATAGGCAATGAAGAGATCCATTGGAGGGTAGGAATGGAATACTAAAATGCAGATGTATCCTTGCATAACGGTATGTGAAAATGGAAGAAAAAATGGTACAATAATACAATCCTTAGCCCACAAAATCAGTGTAATGGAAGGAATATTTGATCTTGTACTATGTATTATTTTCTCACGTAAAACATTTTTTTAATCTTAAATATTCAGGGGATTTTGATAGAGAGGTGATGAATCATGCATAAAATAAGAGTAAGAGTCTGGTTGAGAGAAACTTCAGAAACTTGGTCTTCAGAGTCTTAATCAAGTTCATCAGAACCTGGTCTTCAGAGTTCGGTGACACAGTTCAGAGTTGTTTGAGCATAATGCTTCAGAGCATACCAACTTTAGAAGCTTCAGAGTAATAAATATTTGGATGAATAGATATCAAAAGCGTTGAGTATAAAATCTATAGCTTGACTATCTTGTAAAAACACATATCTCAGAGTCATAGTGCACTAGAATCAGAATCTGATGACGCCACACATCATTCAATTAAAGTCAAAACTTGTATCCAGTCTCTGCATACTAAACAAAATAATTAGGATACAAAATTGTTCAATAAGATTTTATGTGTTGTTATCATTAAAACATAAGGCTAGATATAGAACGAAACCTGGTTCTTACAATCTCCCCCTTTTTATGATGACAAAACCATAAATTTTGATGAATAATTTTTACTTGGTTTAACCACAAAAAAAGCACCAGAGTGAAGTTTGTAAGCTCCCCTGAGTTTTATAATATTAAAGTTATTTCTCAACTTAAAACTTCAGAGTTAGGTTTGCAAGCTCCCCCTGAGTTTAAGACTTAAAATAATTTTAACATATAAAATATTTTAATCAGCATGAAAGAAATAACTTTAATAAACAAGGAAGCCTGGTTGAAATATATTTAGATATATCTTGACGTCATGTATCAGAAAGTTTGGTTATCAGAATGTGTCTTGTGTCAGAGTCTTGTTTAGACTAGTATCAAAACTTGATTAAAAATTATCAGTTTCTTATGTCAAGTCCTGGTTGGAAACTGGCTTGAATTAGAACTTGGTTTAAAAACCATATATGTCTGGTTAATGCCTTTTTAACTATGAAGTCCTAGTTAACTTCTTCAGGGTCTTGGTAAAATTAACTTATGAATAACCTGGTTAACTTGACTGAAAAATATCTTCTTAGAAATAATGGTGAACTTAATCAATGTTCCCAGATTAGAGATCGGATTTAGAAAATTTAGAAGCATTAAAATCAAATGTTTAGGATTCAGAAAGGAAATAAATATATCAAAATCATGTCCACTCTTCTCCCCATTTGTCATCAATAAAAAATATAAAAAGAATAAAGACAGGGTATATAGACAAAATAAAGTACATTCCATTCAGAAAGATAAAAATACATAAATGAAAGGATACAACTTAATAAATAAATAAAAGAAAGAAACAATTTTTAAAAGTTTGGTTTCTAAGTAGGGTGTGAAAATATGGACATAATAACTTGAAGCATCCCTACAATCTTTGTGTTAGTTTGAGCATGTTCCTTGAACATATCATCTATCTTGTCCATGTGAGTCCTAACAAACACATTCTCTTGCTTCAGCTTTTGCAGGGTCGTTAGCACCAAAGGAATAAGTTCAGCTTCTACCACTGACTTTGTTCCAAAAATAGTTGCAATCTTAGTTTCTGGATTAGGAGTAGGAGGAGATTTTGTCTGAGCTTCAGCTTCAGGAGTAGAAGGAGACGTTAGAGTAAACATATACACAAGTGGCTCCATGACTCCAGAAAGCTTGTTGTAACACGGTGGGAGAGCTGGCTTTTAATTTATGTTGCGGTAAGCAAGAGTCGCCACCGAATTTTATTTTATCCAATAAAGAAAAGGAATAAAAGAACAAGAAAGACCTTTAAGAGATTTGAGTTCAGAGGGTAAGTTATACAAAGGGAAGGTGTAACACCCTTCTACCCAAAACATAATATTTAAATAATATCAGAGTAATCATCTAAAAGGGTATCACATTTTCATCATAAATAAACACAAACAGTATCATGTCCCGTAACACGGGTTAATCAACATCAAAATACCATAAATCATTTCACAGCGGAATTTAACTTCATAATTCAAAACTTCATAAAAATCATTTTCACCATCCTGAATTTAACATCATAAAATGGAAAACATTATCCAGATAACAACATACTGAAAACAGTTTAACAAAAGAAACCCATCCCAGTTTTACATGACACAGAGCAGGACACATAAACCAAAACCACTTTTAAGGAACACTAAAGCACGCTCCGAGACTCATTAATTACTCCTATTGCACTGCAGGACTATTCTTCGACATCTGCAAGTTACCCACGGAAGAGGAAACGTTTCCAAGCAGGCAGGGTGAGTAATCATAATATATTATAAACTTATAAGAATATAGAATCATAAATAAATTAGTACACATAACATAACATCGTCAACTACAAAATTCAGCAACAACCACAACACCATCATGAACTCAATTAACACCAACACAATCATGAAATTCATCCAAAATATGCAATTCTACATCCTGATATGCAATATGCATGTGGTACCATTTTCACCAAAAGATGGATACATGACCATCAACCCTCCACAAGGGAGCACACCATAAGATGGATACATGACCATCAACCCTCCACAAGGGAGCACACCATAATCATCGAGACACTTCAATCCACACAATGGGATTGGAGCAAATAAATGGCCGAAGCTCCATCGTGAATGTTATGAAATGCAATGATGCGCTATATCAAGAAAATTCACCAAAATAATTCGCATCATTCATTTCAATCAGCAAAACAACCAGCAAATGTTCATATATATCATTATGACATTACACCCTAAACACTGGTTTCCTAACCACTCTGACACATCAAGAATTAACCCGTACCCGGTAATTTATAAGGTAATTATAAGGTTATTTCACAAATTCATTTATCAAAAACTGTTGCATTTTTCTCGTTTCTATTTATCAAAATAAAGTTCAGTTTGTACTCGTTCCGACGCTTCAAACGGAATGCGAATCGGACTTACGGTTTAAAAGATATGATTTTTTAAAGAAATAAAATTTGCTGTCCCAACAGTGTTAACCGGTTAACCAAAGCGTTAACTGGTTACCGCCTGCGTATTTTCAGAAAATGCCCCAAAATTTCCAATGGTTAACCAGTTAACCAAAGTGTTAACCGGTTAACGCACGCGTTCCAGCAGTCTTCTGCTACACAATTGCAGACTGTTCCAATTTTCAAAATTCTCAAACCCCATTACGGATTTCACATGATATCACCTAAAAACCATTCAAAATATCAATTAAACCTCAACAACATCCAGACAACAATTATACAGACAAACATACGATTATAACTCATTCTAATCGCTCTAATTCATCAAGATTTCTCCTAAAACTCAACCTAACTCAAAACCCCAAAACTCCTAAAATTCATACTATCCTAATCCATTCATACTCCAATTCCTATACATTTATCATAGATTATGAAAACTCCCTATACCTTAGAGAATTTCGACGCTTTACACGCTTCTCTTGGGTTCTCCACAGCCTCCTGACTCTGAGTTCCTTTTTCTTCAGAGCACTTCCAAAACACGATAGAAAACAAATATGAGAAACTGATTGTGTATTCCTTTCCAGTTGAGTCTTTTCCCTCTTTACCCTCATATATTTCACAAAAGGACCACCTTACCCTTTTCTTTAATATATTTTTAATAATAATAATAAAATAGTATAATAAAACACTATTTATCCTTATTATATAAAAATACTCTTTTTCTCCAAAATAACCAACATAAAATTCATAATTCCACTTCTATTATTTTAAATAATAACCAATAATCCGAATAATAATACTACATGATTATTCTTATTATTAATATTATTAAAATAATTTCACCACCATGCATCGGGTCACATAACCACCAATTGTCTATTCATTCATATATCCTCAAATAAGCAACAAATACTCATAATCAAATTTGGGGTGTTACAACTCTCCCCCACTTAAAGAATTTTCGTCCTCGAAAATTTATCCGATTCAACTATTTCCACTACTTAATCCATCCAACTAATCAACTTTCGACTCAGAAAGGCAACTCCACATATAATACAAACCATAACTCATAACATCAACGACAACAACAATGTGAATTCTACACAAGTGATACACTTGACAACTAGCATCGTACACAAGATAGTACCCAACTCAAGAATTCAATGATTGAAGCATTAAAACGTCATAACATACGAACACACAACTCCAACACGATATTAATACAACCAATCTCAACATCATTGTTACTCACACATGAGCAACTACACTACGCCATGCATTCGCTGCACACTCTGATTTCCTGTAAGGTAGTATGTCTACCGAGTGTATTTCCAACTTCTTTAATCACCAATACCAACACATCAACAACACCTTTGACTTAACTCTTCTGAATTTCGTTCCAACAGGTATTCTACTCTTGTAGTTACCGAATACTTCCAACTTAGATCCCTAAGATAACAACTTCGAACATTCAACATAATTACAATCGCGACTACTTCCAAATCTTGGACAATTATTCATATACTTCCATGAATTCCCAATTATCATCATCACGACTACAAGTTTACCATCTTATAATAACACGCCTTGCAAAAATCATCTTAACTACACAACATCATTGCACTAACATAAGATACAAGGGCCTAACGAATCTCCATTAGATAACTCATACCCTTCGCTTCCAACTAATTCAACTTACCGAATACTCGATTCTTACTCATACCGACACAACCTTTATAGATTCTTATCCAAATAGACACAACCAACCAACTATTATCCAACCAAAAATCGCACCTTAATAAACCAACTTATAATTTTCACTTCTATTACTTGCAACTTAACTATGTCCGACATTCTTGTCAAATCATAGTTTTACATTTCCACCTACCTTCCCTTCTAATCATCTCAAGGAAGTTTCAGGTCTCCAGCTACTTAAACAACATTCAAATCCTTCAGAGTTCAACTATAAATTTTCTTATTACAATTCAATCCAAGCGCAATTTCATACTTCCCTCTTAAATTCCAACTAATACTCTCATATAATAACTTGCATCAACAAAACAAACAATACTCAAGCACTCGACTTGACTTCAACCAATTCGACATACATACTATATTAGTTGGCATGGCACATCTATCCATCAATTATGATTACGTCTGCTATCAACAATAGATTAAGGGTGATCAGTTCCTCAATTTGTCAATAGTCATTCGGCAATCATAACGGTGATATAAATCACCATTAATCAACACAATAGCGTACTTCAACTTGTGCCCAGAGTCCGTAAGCATAATGCCCCGTCAACTCTCTAAGGCTTACCAATATCTCCTTAGTCTCCTTAATTCCAACTTCATCAACGACATAAAACATACAAAAATCCAGTACCGATTCCCTTATGTACATTCATAGTACCACACGACTATTGATATTCCACTAACACTTTATTCACTACAACCAGTACCATCCAAGTCGGTTTGCTCCATATACAACGTTCAACCAAGTTAAAATTCTTATCAACATTGATCAAACATCCATCTTCTTCTCAATATTACAATCATCTAACATCAACACTTTAATCGTCCTTATTCGACATAATTCGAATTTCCATGCATTCCCCGATACCCTCATTTTATTATTTAATAACAGTTTCATCTTTACAACTTTTCAGCAATAGACGTTCAACTTCGAACACAATTATTTCATCCAAACATGACTTCATCCAAATTATAATCTTTAACAACACAATTCAAACACCCGTCTTCCTCTCGACATTACTACCATAGGACATCATAAGATCATGCACGAATTTGATTCTTCTCAATCATCATAATCATCATATATTTGATCCCAAAATGATCTAAGACCAAATATTTGATTTTTTTTATTATTTATCTTAAATAAAATTGAATTAAAATGATTTAAATCCAATATAATATAAAATAAATATAAGAAATTAGATACTATGATCAATGAGTCATGAATGATATTATAATTGAGTTTGGGTTGGAAAAATATGGGCCCATTTGGAAGAAACTTGAGTTTTGACCATTTTTGCATCATACACCTCCTCAAAATTTCCTAACTTCAACAATGCATAACTCTCTCAATTTGTATCCCATGAAGGTGTTCTGGGAATTTTTAGAAATATTAGAGTGTCATCTAACTTCTCATTTTGGTCCCATGTCCATTTGATCTTCCATTTTTAAGTAATGAGCTTTTGAAAAAGTTGACTTTTTGTTGACTTTTAAAAGGACCTGTAATGTCTTGGCTCATAACTCTCAAATCAAGCATTTTTGGCCTTGGCTTGTGAGACACAAAGTTGTAGAGAATTAAATTTTCTACACAAAACCCTAATTTAGTAACTCTTGATTCTTGATGATTCCAAGGTTTCCTTGATGAATCATGATCAATCCTTAATCAAATGATGAATTTCACCTCATAATCTTGATGTTGACCAAAATCTTGAAGTTTGACTTTATGTTGACCACAGTTGACTTTTTGACCAGGTTAATTGATTTTCGATTATCTGAGCATCTGACTGACCAAACTTGTGGGGAAAGTCTTGAAACTTGACATGAGGATTCTTTGAAGCACGTGGGATGTCATGAAGTCCACTTTAGCTTTGGAAGTCCATTTTGCTTTGAGAAATTAAAAACCCTAGTTTGAGATTCATTGCTTATGAGGAAGCTTTGTCTGATGAAACCTAAAATCCTTTTGAGAAATTGTGAATCTTGTGACTATTAGAAGACCTCTTGGGGCACATTGTATTGAATATGGGAGGGAAAATTTTGGGGTACAAAACTTGTCATGAAAAATATTCAAGGAAGCCTTGTAGCAGAGTTGTCTCAACTCCCAGGAACGAGAATTCATCCATCTTCAGAACTCAGCCCAATCAGCATGATTGACATATTTTATGCAATCTTGCGTCACAGAGTGTAGACGCTCATTTGATTCTGACTCAAACTACGTGAATAAATCATATATTTCCTTAGGGTCAATAATAGGTTTAGGTTATGATTTGTTTTTTGTATTATATGAGATATTTATGGTTTGGTAAGATATATAAGTGGTTAAAGGTTCATTATTTCATATGTGTTCTTAGAATGTATCAATAATTGGTTCATATATGTTGTTAGATTAATAGGGTGGAGTTGGTCGTGTTGGTGTGTCTTGTAGAAAACCACAGGCTTCAGGAACGGTGAGTGAGAAAGAGTTGTGAATGGAATGGATGGTTTCAGAAGGGTTTTCATTCTAGTTGATTTGGTTGAGGGTCCGTGGGGATTGTTTTAGTAGTTGGTAGTTGTGTTTGTTCACATGGTTGTTTAGTTGTTGGAATGGTTTGGGAGGAGTAAATGATGTAGAAAATACAAAATGAGAATAATTAAAAGGAGTATCAACTAAGGGAGACTTACCATGAGGTATGTTATGAGAAGTAGACACTACAACTGACTTAGTGTAACACCCCATTTTAATTTATTTAATCGTCAGTGTTATTTTGTCTGATTTACTTGATTAAAGGTGTTTGTGTGCTTGGTTTGATTTAGAGGCACCAGTGAATAGTGTGATAAAGGGTAATCATAGGGTGTAATTAACAATAATGGTATAAGAGTTATTATTATTATTAATATAATCATTTAAAATAAATTTGACTTAGCCAAATAAGGTTAGTGAGGTTAGTGGAGGAAAATAAGGAATAAATAGGTTTTGTGTGTAATTAGTGAGAGGTTAACCAAAGGGGATACAAACAAAATTTTATCACGTAAGAAAATCAGAGAGGAAGAACAAGAGGAAGGCTAGGGAAATCTCCATCATCAATTCTAGCAGGGTTTTTATCAGGAATTCAAGGTAAGGGGAGAATGGGTTCTTTAATTGGTGATGATATCATGAGAGAGTAGTGATGAATCCTTATCCCCGTAGGCATTTTGTATGTATGTTCTGTTTGTGAAGCTTGAATCTGATATTGGTGTGTTATTGTTGATCTTGTATGAATTGAATGATGATTCTATGAAATTCCTGTTGTACTGTCATGATTTGTGAAAAAATATTGTTGTTGTTGTTGTGGTGATATGAACATTGGTGTACAGGGTTGGTTTTAGGTGTAAACTGAGATTATAAATGTAGTTGTAAGGAATACTTAATGACGTAGTAAAGACAAGGCTAGAATATCATGTGAAATTATAGTCTTAAAATCAATGCAGAATAATTCTAAGGACTGAATATTGAGCGTAAGCGTGAGACAATAGCAGAGTTCTGGGTTCTGTTATAACTTCCAAGCATGAAGACCATAACAAGGGAGCGGTGACTACCGTCACACATGTGATGACCAACATGGGATGTGTGACGATCGTCCGAGATATGTGGCGACCGTCAGAGATGTGTGGCGACCGGCAGGGAGCTCTGTCATGGGATTTTTGTTATTTCCTTATGTTTTGTGATTCCAATTTGTTCCTTTTTTTCTTGATTTAGGGGGGGGGGGGGGGGTTAGTATAGATGCCATTAATTATCTCTTCATGTAGAAGGAGTAATAAAATGGATTTTAGAAAATAATCGGGTACTTAGTTTATTAATACAATTTGGATTATTTCTTGGGTGTGTTTATGAAATGAACACATAAATATTGGTGTTGATGCATATTATGGTAACTACGCATTTTAGATGTGATCAGGAGGATCGTTTGCATGTGTGATATTATTATACATATGTTTATGTGCATAAATATTGTCATGCATTCATGGTGTATTTGGTGAATAAGAATCATTACTCGAAGGAATGTATGTGATTCGTATGGTGAGATAAATCATTGCCAAGTAGAGGTGTATGTGATTTATAGGGTTCGATTGAATGAACCAACATGTGTATTGGTACCACATGCATAGTGTCACTGTTGAGTGACATTGAATTATTATTACTATATGTTGATTGACTTGGTGTGATTGTGCGAGTACTACTTTTAACATGTATTACACACCATTAATTATTGAATATAGTTCTCACCCCTTTGTTACGTCTGTGCTTCTTTGGAAGTACAGATAATCCAGGTACTTGAGTTATACATGGAGTGTGTGTTGCCTGATCGAGTCTTAGGAGTCACTCTGATACGTAACACGGGATACGGGGATTTTCATTATTTATTGTTATTTTGTTTTGAATTGTTACGTATCACTATTAGTTTTCTAAAAGCCGGGGACCACGAGTTTATGTGGATATTTGGTGATGTTTCATTTTGCCGTGACTTTGAATAAACTATTGATTTTCGCTATTTTCATTCATTTATGAGTAAATAAGTTAATGAAATAATTGAATTTTCATTGTTAGTTTTATAATGTGGCATTCTGCTGAAGATTTTGAACTCTGATTTTATGTATTATATTGCATTTTTATTAAAAGGAAAAAGTGGGGTGTTACAATTGGTATCAGAGCAGGTCGGTCCAACCAACCAGGTATAGTAGTAGAGTTTGTCTTTAGGATATGAGTAGATTGTGTGTTTTGACCTTGTGTTGATTGTTGAACAATATGGCATGAAGGAATGATGATGCTTTTGCTGCTGTTATGCAAGCTATGACACAAGTTGTAGAGAACATTGACCCAATTGCTGGAGATTCACAGTTCCATGACTTAGACCAGTTCCGAAGCAACAAGCCACCTACGTATGAGGGAGGTATTCTTGATCCTGAGGCTGCACAAAAATGGTTGAAGGTTGTTGAGAAGATCTTCAAGACCATGGGATGCAGTGATGCTTAAAAGGTGAGGTTTGATACTCATATATTGGAAGGTGAAGCTGAAGTCTAGTGGGACAATAATCTCAAGAGATTGGAGGCTGCAAGTACGAATGTTACTTGGGCAGTGTTTCAGGATGATTTTCTGGAGAAGTATTTTCTAGAAGACATTTGCAGTGCAAGAAAGAGAGGTGGAATTTTTGAAACTGAAGCAAGGTAGCATGACTGTGGCTGAATATGCTGCTCGATTTGAAGAGTTGGTACAATATTATGCTCATTACAATACTGAAGAGGTTATGACTTCAAAGTGTTTGAAGTTTGAGAACGGGCTATGTCCCGAGATCAAACAGGTAGGGGTGTTCATGGGTACGAGCCAACCCGCAAATCCACTTATCAAACCCAAACCAACCCTTATTTTTACCCAACCCAATCGTGTACGGGTCCAACCCGAACCAACCTATTCAAACTCATTGGTATTTGGTTCGGGTAACGGGTTTGAAGTTTTAAATCCACGAACTCGCAAACCCAACCAATTGATATGTCACACTATTTTTTTTTTTATTTACAAATTATCTAGCATAATTCTTAAAATGCATATATATATATATATATATATATATATATATATATATATATATATATATATATATATATATATATATAATCATATTTTTTATTAATTATAAAATCATAAGTCTAATTCAAATTTGAGAGATCAATTTTATTTATTCAAAGAGAGAGATATCTTACTTTTTAAATTAAATTTTACACCATTTGTATATTTTTCTAACTTTATATGAATCATAAAAGAGTTTTTAGGTATTAACCAATAAATTTTATTTAAATTGAACACTAAAAGTTTATGATTTTTTTAATGTATTTGTAATATAAATATATTAATTAAATTGATATATTTTATTTAGAATTTGAAAATTATGTTTAGTGGGTGACCCACGAACCCAACCCATTGATGAGCGGGTTAGTTTGGTTTGGGTTTAGTCTTAAAAGTACAGGTTGAACACTCAATCCAACCCAAAGATATTGATCGGGTCAGTTATTGGATTTAATCAAATTAGTCTCAACCCAACCCGCGAACACCCCTACAAACAGGATATTGTTTGTCAGAAGATCAAAAATTATCCAGAGCTAGTGAGTAGAAGCAAAATTTATGACAATGATAATAGAGCCCAGATTGCTCATTACAAGGTTGTTAGTGATTGTAAGGGTAAACAGAGATCTAAGGGTATGTCGTACAGTGCACCGATTGATAAAGGAAAACAAAAAGTTGTTGTTGGCAAGAAGCCAAGTGGGGAATGGCAGTTACCAATCCTACAAAGTGCTTCAGATGTGGTGGCACGGGTCACCATGCTAATAATTGTACGACTGAAGTGAAGAAATGCTTCAAGTGTGGATGATCAGGGCATGTTATAGCAGACTGTAGGGCCATTATGCCTTCCTGTTATAACTGTGGAGAGCAGGTTCATATCAGCACTCATTGTGAGAAGCCAAAGAAGTCTCAGACCAATAGAAAAGTGTTTGCCTTGGTGGGAACCCAATCCACCAATGATGAGTGTTCCATCAAAGGTACTTGTTTCATTAATGAAATTCCTTTGATTTCTATTATTGACACGGGTGTAACCCACTAGCTTATTTTTGTGGAACGTGTGAAGATATTAGGAATTGTACTGTCTACCTTAGATCGGAAAATGACCATTGAAACTCCATCTATTGGTTCTGTGGTTACTTCCTTAATATGTTTGAAGTGTCCGTTGACTATCTTTGGTAGGGAATTCGGAGTGGACTTGATTTATCTTCCACTCGGTAATCTAGATGTTATTTTAGGAATGAACTGGTTAGAGTTCAACCTAGTTTATATTGATTACTTTAGGAATACGTTGTTGTTTCTTACTCCTGAAGAAGAAGCATTGAAGAATTCGTTATCTACTAGGGAGTTGAGGACGTTGTTGGGAGATGAAGCTAAGATGTTTGCGGTGTTTGCTTCGTTCTCTGTTGAAAACAAGACATCATTTGGAGAGTTACTAGTGGTGAGCGAATTTCATGAAGTATTTCTTGAGGATATTACGGAGTTACCTCTGACAAGGGAAGTTGAGTTCACCGTTGATCTTGTTCCTGGTACGAGGCTTATCTCTATGACGACGTACATGATGTCAGGATCAGAGTTGGCAGATCTAAAATCTCAGATGGAGGAATTGCTTGATAAGAAGTTTATTAGGCCAAGTGTGTCGTTGTGGGGAGCTCCAATGATATTGGTGAAAAAGAAGGATGATAATATGCGGTTGTGCATTGATTATCGTCAGTTGAATAAGGTGACCATAAGGAATAAATATCCAATTCAGAGGATTGATGATTTAATAGATCAGCTTGTTGGGGCTCGTGTTTTCAGTAAGATTAACTTGAGGTCATGTTATCATCAAATTTGGGTAAAGGAAAATGATATTCAAAAAATCGTGTTCAAGACTCGCTATAGACATTACGAATACGCAGTGATGCCTTTTGTAGTATCTAATGCGCCAGGAGTGTTCATGGAGTATATGAATCGTATTTTGCATTCATATTTGGATCAGTTTGTTGTAGTGTTTACTGATGATATCATGATTTATTCCAAGTCTAAAGAAGATCATGTAGATCACTTGAGGATTGCATTGCAGGTATTGAAGAATAATAAATTGTTTGCAAAACTCTGAAAGTGTGAATTTTGGTTGAAGACCGTGAGTTTCTTGGGACATGTTATTTCTGATGATGGTATAGCGGTGGATCCTTCTAAAGTAAGTGCAATACTTCAGTGGGAACCTCCAAAGACAGTAATGAAAATCAGGAGCTTTTTGGGTTTGGCAGGTTATTACCAAAGATTCATTGAAGGATTTTCTAATTTGGCATTACCATTGACTCATTTGACTAGAAATAGTCAAGCGTTTGTTTGGGATGCAATGTGCGAAAAAAGTTTCGAAGAACTGAAAAAGAAATTGACTTCAACACCAGTGTTAGTCTTACCAAGTCAAAGTGAATTGTTTGTGGTGTATTGTGATGCGTCTAAGATGGGCTTAGGCGGGGTATTAATGCAAGATGGTAAAGTGGTGGCGTATGCTTCGCGATAATTGAGGACCCATGAGAGGAGTTATCCTACTTATGATCTGGAATTAGCTGCGGTGGTTTTTGTATTGAATATTTGGAGGCAGTATTTATATGGATCGAGATTCGAAGTGTTTAGTGATCGCAAGAGTCTGAAGTATTTATTTGATCAGAAGGAATTGAATATGAGGCAGAGGAGATGGTTAGAATTCTTGAAAGACTGTGATTTCAATTTGAGTTATCATCCAGGAAAGGCTAATGTTGTAGTAGATGCACTGAGTCGGAAGAAAATTCATATTGATGGTGAAAGAGATGGAATTGATCGAACAATTTAGAGACTTGATCATGGTTTGTGAGACGACACCTGAGATTGATAGATTGGTTATGTTGAAGGTGAATAATGACTTTCTTGATGTGATTAAGGAAAACCAGAGGCTGGATGTGAAGCTAGTGGACTTGATGCCTACCGGTGGAAATAATTCAGATAGTGGTTTCAAAGTGGATATCATTTGTGTGTTAAGATTCCAGGGAAGAATTTATGTGTCAGATAATGTTGAATTGAAGAAGAAAATATTAGAGAAAAGTCATCAAAGTAGCTTGAGTATTCATCCGGGAGCTACAAAATTGTATCAAGACTTGAGAAAGTTGTTCTAGTGGTTCGGCATGAATAGAGACATAGCCCAATTTTTTTTATGCCTGTTTAACGTGTCAGATGTCTAAAGTGGAGCATCAAAAACCTTGGGATTGATGCAAGCATTAGAGATTTCGGAGTGGAAGTGGGACAATATTACTATGGACTTCGTAACGGGTTTAACAAATACGACGAAAGGATTTGATGCTATTTGGTTAGTTGTGGATCAGCTTACAAAATCCACACATTTTATACCAATTAATATGAGTTTTTTGTTGACGACGCTAGTGGAGATTTATATCAGGATAATTGTGAATTTACATGGTGTACTGGAAAGTATAGTGTCAGATAGGGATCTGAGGTTTACTTCAGAACTTTGGAAGATCTTGCAAGAGGCTTTGGGTTCTAAGTTGAAGTTGAGTTTGGCTTATCATCCGCAGATGGACAGTCGGTCAGAAAGGACTATTCAGTCATTAGAGGACTTGTTGAGGATATGTGTGTTGGAACAAGGTGGTGCGTGGGATACTCATTTTCCATTGATTGAGTTCACATACAACAATAGTTACCATTATAGTATTGAAATGGCACCTTTTAAAGCTTTATATGGTAGGAGGTGTAGAACGCCTTTATGTTTGTATGAGACAAGAGAGAATGTTATACTTGGGCCTGAGATTGTACAACAAATTATTGACATGATTTAGATTATCTGTGAGAAGATGAAAGCGTCTCAGAGTATACATACGAGTTATCATGACACTCAGAGAAAAGAATTAGAATTTGATGAAGGTGACCATGTGTTTCTGCAAGTCAACCCGATGACAGGTGTTGGACGAGCATTGAAATCGAAAAAGTTAGATCCTAAGTTTATTGGACCGTATCAGATCTTGTAGAGGGTGGGTACAATTGCATATAGGGTGGTATTGTCGCATGAGCTTTTAAACTTACATGACATATTTCATGTGTCGCAACTTAGCAAGTATGTGTCATATCCATCTCATGTTATTCAGATGGACAAGGTGCATATTCGAGATAACCTTACGGTGGAAGCTATGCTAATAAGGATCGAGGATCACAAGATGAAGCAACTTAGAGGGAAAGAGATTCCTATGGTGAAAGTAGTTTAGGGGGGAGCTGCTGAAGGAAGTGTGACCTGGGAGTTGGAAAGCAAGATGCGAGATTCATATCCAGAACTGTTTTCATCAGGTATATTTTCGAGGACGAAAATAAATTAAGTGGAGGATAGTTATAACACTCCATTTTAATATATTTAATCATCAGCATTATTTTGTCTGATTTACTTGATTAACGGTGTTTGTGTGTTTGGTTTGATTTAGAGGCACTAGTGAATAGTGTGATAAAGGGTAATCATAGGGTGTAATTAACAATAATGGTATAAGAGTTATTATTATTATTATGAGTATTATTACTATTAATAAAATTATTTAAATAAAATTTGACTTAATCATATAAGGTTAGTGGGGTTAGTGGAGGAAAATAAGGAATAAATAGGTTTTGTGTGGAATTAGTGAGAGGTTAACCAAAGGGGAGAAAAATAGAATTTCATCACGTAAGAAAATCAGAGAGGAAGGCTAGGGAAATCTCCATCAACAATTCTCGCATGGTATTTATCAGGAATTCGAGGTAAGAGGGAGAATGGATTCTTTAATTGGTGATGATATCATGAGAGGGTAGTGAGGAATCCTTATCCTCGTAGGAATTTTGTATGTGTGTTCTGTATGTGAAGCTTGAATCTGATATTGGTGTGTTATTGTTGATTTGGTATGAATTGGGTGAAGATTCTATGAAATTCTTGTTGTATTGTCATGATTTATGAAAAAATATTGTTGTTGTTGTGGTGATATGAACATTGGTGTACAGGGTTAGTTTTAGTTGTAAACTGAGATTATAAATATAGGTGTTAGGAATAATTAATGACGTAGTAATGACAAGGTTAGAATATCATGTGAAATTATAGTCTTAAAATCAATACAAAATAATTTTTACGACTGAAAATTGAGCGTAAGCATGAGAGAGTAACAGAGTTCTGGGTTCTGCTTATAACTTCCAAGCATGGAGACTGTAACAAGGGAGCGGTGACTACCGTCTCGCGTGTGATGACCGACATGGGATGTGTGACGACTATTTGGGATGTGTGGCGACCGTCAGGGATGTGTGGCGACCGACAGAGAGCTCTGTCATGGGATTTCTGATATTTCCTTCTTTTATGTGATTCTCGTTCATTCCTTTCTATTTCTTGGTTTAAGGGAGGTTAGTATAGATGCCATTAATTAATGTCTGCACATAGAAGGAGTAATAAAAAGGAATTTGGAAAATATTCAGATACTTAGTTGATTAATACAGTTTGGATTTTTTCTTGGGTGTGTCCGTGAATTGAACATAAGAATATTGGTGTTGATGCATATTATGGTAATTATGCCTTTTAGGTGTGATCAGGAGGATCGTGTGCATGTGTGATATTATTATACATGAGTTTATGTGCATAAATGTTGTCTTGCATTCATGGTGTATTTGGTGAATAAGAATAATTGCTCATGAGGAGTGTATGTGATTCGTATGGTGAGATAAATCATTGTCAAGTAGAGGTGTATGTGATTTATCGGGTTCAATTGAATGAACCAACAGGTGTATTAGTATCATATGTATGGTGTCATTGTTGAGTTACATTGCATTATTATTACTATATGCTGATTGATTTGGTGTGATTGTGTGAGTACTACTCTTAACACTGTTAATTATTGAATGTAGTTCTCACCCCTTTGTTGTTTTTGTTGTGTTTGTGCTTCTTTAGAAGTACAGATAATCCAGGTACTTGAGTTGTACATGGAATGAATGTTGTCTGATAGTGTCTTAGGAGTCGCTCTGATACGTAATACGGGATACATAGATATTCATTATTTGTCGTTCTTTTGTTTTGAATTGTTACGTATCACTATTAGTTTTCTAAAAGTTGTGGACCACGAGTTTATGTGGATATTTGGTGATGTTGGCAATTTGCCGTGACTTTCAATAAACTATTGATTTTTGTTGTTTTCATTCATTTATGAGTAAAAAGTTAATGAAATAATTGAATTTTCATTGTTGGTTTTACAATGTGGCATTCCACTGAAGATGTTGAACTCTGATTTTATGTATTATATTGTGTTTTAATTAAAAGGGAAAAGGTGGGGTGTTACACTTAGCATTCTCGGAACCAACAACTTTTGCTTTTGGTCCCATTGTGTTCCTCAAGATGTCAGAAGTTCTAGCCATCTTGGTTAGGGGTTTGGCTGTTCCAGACAGTCAATCGCCTGTTGACTTGGACTTCCTCTTTCTCTTGAGAGTAGACGTCAAAAGTTGTTTCTGGAAGTTATTCGAAGGAGTATGCTATTGGAGTTACATATGATGCCAAACAATCAGCAATAAGACTCCAAGACTTCTCTAGGATCTTCCTTGGTGAAGAGAGGATAGTCCTCAATGGGAATCCTTCTGGATAGTCTTTATATCCATAATCTCTAAAGGGTCAATGACACTAGTGATCAATGACATGTTCTTCAAATTCTTTCTATTTAAGGTCTTTCCAATGTCAAACTCATCTTCTTTTGTGAAACCCACATCTATCAGAGTTTGAACGACCAACTTGCTTTCTAAGAGAATATTTGAAATAAATCTTTTCAAAGGTATTCACTCATCTCCCCCCCCCCCCCTCCAAAAACCCTCAACTAAACAAACTCTTAGCCTTTATTTGAGAGTTTGGAGAGGAATATAAGAGATTTTTTTTTTGAAAAAAGTGTAGGATTGTATAAAAAAAATACAATGATTTAGGTGGGAAGAATTTTGGAGATTTATTTTAATTCAAAAACTAAAATTTCCTTAATTTGGAGAATTTAAAATTGTATTGTATGAGGGATTTGGAGGATTTAGATCAATTATTCAAATATATTTTTTAATATTTTAAAAATTTAAAATACGTTAATATTATTTTATATAAAAAAATTATTTCCCAAAAATATTAAAAATTTCTTTATATACTTTAAAATAGGGTTAAATATTTTATGGTTCTCCTAAATATACCAAATTTTGTTTCTAATCCCTCAAAATATATCCTTCAAATAATGGTCCTCCTAAAAAAGGTTATTCATACTTTTGGTCTCTCCTGCAACTTAGCAACGAATTTCATAATTTAGCTGTTGAATTAGCGATGATTTTAGCGACAGTTTATTACTTAGAGACTGAATTAACGGTAGTTTTAGCGACAATTTTAGTATTATGGACCGAAATCGTGGATATAAATTTTTAGGAGAATCATTCTTTGATAGAAATATTTGAAGAGACTCAACACGAAATTTAAGATATTTAAGAGAACTATAAAATATTTAACCTTTTAATATAATTATTTTTCGAAATTCTCTATTCCTCTCGTTCCAAAATCAAACAATATTTTAGTGTTTCTAAAACTACTAATTATTATTTTCTAAATTCTAAACCTAGTTTTTTTATTATATATTTGAATTAAAATATGTATATATTTATTTAATAATCAAATTAGTAATGTAAATTAAGTTATAAACCCTAATTTATTTTCTAAAAAATTTCTAACCCTAAATCAAACAATATTTTAGTGTCTCTAAAACTACTAATTAATATACGTGAGTTTAATTCAATAAATTATATTGCATGCCCTTTTTTTAGTCAATAATGCATGCAACATGAGGCATGCAGCCTTAAAGATATATATCAATATAAAAGTGACTTAGTTATGGAGATTTAATGAATCTAATTAAAACTGATTTTGTTATTCCAAAAATACATCTAAACTATATCTATTATTACATTAAATTTAATTATATAAACCATTTTTAATTATAAGAATATTTAAAAGAAACGGATAAAATTAAATTATTAATAATATTAAAACAAATTTAGCTATGGAGATTTAATTAATTCAATTTAAAACTGATTTAGTTATTCTAAAATTATTAATACTATTAATATTAAAACAGATTTAGTTATGGAGATTTAATTAATTATAATTAAAACTGATTTAATTATTCTAAAATACATTTAAACTATATATATTGTTACATTCTACGTTGCGAAACATCACTTGTCAATTCTACTATTTTCAGATTAAATTTTGTCAAGAATAATCAATTTAATAGGTTAATAAATCCAACAACAATAATATGGATACTGATATCTTGTAGATTTAATATATTAATATTAATAAAATCATGTTTAAATCATTCTTATTATATCATATTTACAATTTTTACAGATCTACAATATATGACAGATTCCCGTCAAATTTCAATTCTAAATGAATATCTACACTTCATGGTATCTTAAATTTTCAATTCTAAATGAATATTTTATCTATCTTTTGTGTAGGAGAATTTCATAATAGAAGTTTAACTCTACAAAATTTTAAATTTCATATTAGAACATTTAAAGTCATTTCATTTTTAAATTATTCACTTTTTCTTACCTTATTATGTTTTTTTTTCTTTTCACTATAGTATTTGAATTATCAATTATTTATTTTTAATTTAGTAAAAAACAATTGTATAAATTATATATATTTATCATTATTTATTCATGATTATTTTTTATCATTATATTTTCATGACTATCAATCATCTTTTCTTTTTCATGATTACTATTTAATAAAATGTAACAATAAAAGTTACTATAAATAAAAATTGGGAGGAAGAAAAAAAACATATATAAAAAGAAACTCCAGTGGATTTAATTTTCTATGGCTATCTTTATAAAAAAATTACCTGAAAAAATAAATTGATATTGATATTTTATGTTATTTTTCTGTTACTAATATAAATATCTATACCATTTTATAAAATTTTATTTTTTTATTAATTATAATTATATAATTAAAAATTTATTTTTCATTAAAGTAAAGTGGTATGATAATTATAGATGAATTTATTAATTATTTAAAAAAAACTATATATAAAATGCATATTTAAAAAGATTGTTTATAAAGATATAATACAATCAAATTTAAATCAAATTTTTTTATCATAATATTTATAAAGATACGATACAATCAATTTTAAATTGAAAAATTATATTTTAAAAAAGATAAATTTTATATCTAATTAGAAAATATAGATTTTAAAACTAATTCATTAAAAGAATAATTAATGTATTTGTATTACTTAAATATTTAAGAGACTAATTGAAAAATCAATCGTCATCTCTTGATAATCTATTTTTTTTATAATCAATGGTTATTTCTAATATCATTAAAGGTATAATATTAATATTTAATTCAATTATTTTTATATTCATCAATAAAAATATAATATTAATTGAATTACATAATATTTATAAAGATAATTTTAACTTATTTCTTTTTATAAAAATAATTATATCAATCAATTTTTACCACTTATTATTATTTTTTTAATGATTACTATTTATCATTAATTTTTCATTACTACTCCTACCATTTATATTCTTTTAAAATAATTATTTTTTGAAATTCTCTATTCCCCTAGTTCCAAAATCAAACAATATTTTAGTGTCTCTTCAACTACTAATTAATATACGTGAGTTTAATTCAATAAATTATATTGCATGCCTTTTTTTGAGTCAATAATGCATGCAAGACATGCAGCCTTAAAAATATATAACAATGTATTATGCAACACTACAATTTTATATAAATATAATATCAATGGAGAATCGGTAGTTGAATTCAAAATGAATAAGAAAAGTAATATTCAAACACAAAATATGGGTAGTTGAATTTTAGACCAACATCGGTCAGAAGCATATCTAAAAGTATTAAAAAAATTATTTATTAAAAATTTATTGAGATTGGTTGAATATATACATGTTAATACTTTTATGATGGAATATGATTATTGTGAAATTTAAATATTATTTTCAATCAAGATGAAGATTGTTGGGGTTACTTGAAAATATACATGTTGATAAAGTCCCACACTACTTAGTTTGTGAAGGAAGAGAAGTTCAAAGCTATATATAAGATTCAAGTTCCTCATTCCAAGATGCACAAGTCAAAAACACTTTAAACTTGTATTTGACTTTCTTTGTTTTTTTATACTCTTGTATGAGAGCTTTTGGTTTGATCCAGGGATACATGTTATTAGTATACTATATGGTTGCAGTTTAGATGTGTTGATATAATTAAGATTACACAAGGTTTATGTCGGTGGTTGATGAGCTTTTATGTCGGTGGTTGATGAGCTTCCTTCCAACAAGAAAGATGTACCATAATGTGAAGACAAAGAGAAATTTATTCTTCGTGATAAAATATATGATTGTCGGTGATAACAATGTGCAATTCTTGAAGTGGTTTATCTTCAAGTAAAATCTATTCTTAATGAGAGAGTATGATATATAGTTTTTTAAATTATGTTTTTCAGTGAAGACTATGTGAAATTTTGTGGAGCGGTGTATCTTCAAGTGACTATACTCTTTATGGTGGAGTATGATTGTCGGTGAAGATATGAAAGTTTATGTCACTACAACAAATAATGTTTTTCATGATGAAACTTTCACTTCGAACAATAGAAAACTGGAGTATAAAGCAAATGCACACTATATTTTATTATTAAAAATAATAATAATAACCATAAATTCCCTCAGTTTTAAAATAATCGTGGTGAAAAAACAACTCAGTACAAACTTCGATTCCCAACTATCACAGTTTATGATTTTATTTGCTTATTAGTGTAAACAAAATGTTCTAACCCTTCGATTTTCTATTTACCAAGATATAAAATAATAAGATTTTACTATAAAAGCACTCGTTAAATAGATTTTACCCTAATTCTTATTTATATGTGTCGGAGTGAGAATTAGAGACCAAGTTATTTATTAACTTGACTCGCAAAACAAAATGATGTCACCATCGAACTTTAATTTATCCAAAGGGAATGGAAAAATATCGAATAAACCCTAAGTAAAATGCATAGCTAAAGACAAGGCTAAAGACTAAGCTAATAAGAGATCAAATGCAAGGGGATTGATTATACTAAGGGAAGGTACTAACACCCTAAGAATTTGTAGTACTCTACGGGAAGATAATTTAGTATGAGAAAATAATTTGAGACTAGTTTGTTATGTGTTTTCATTATGCCAAGACCTCTTATTTATAATGATGTTGATATATGTTTGGAACCTATTGAAATATTTATGTTTTTTGCTAAAGTTGTTTGCTATTGATTGGGACTGAGTGTGAAAATTATTTTTGTTGTTTTATGAAGAAGGGGGTTTGAATTAAAACTAGGGTGATAAAGATTGAAGAAAAAAAAAGATAGAAAAATAAGAAGGTAGCTCGCTAGGATATCACAATCATATGCCTACGTATTCTTAATAAGAGGTCAGAGCAATCGTAGTTCAGAGAATATGGGTGAAAGAAAGGAAATGGTGGCTCGTCAAGGATTGAGACCTTGTGCATATGTATTCTCAAAAGGAGATGAGAAATCAGAGCGTCTGTAGTTCGTGGCTACGGGTTTGTTAGGTTTTTAGAACCAAGTAAAAACAAAGAGAATAGGTAAAGAAAGACAAAACACACAAGAGGTAAGCATGTGACAATGAGTCAACAAATACATTCTCTTTCCCTTGAATTAGGTCATATGTGTTCAACAATGAAATGAAGTCAAAAGACACATTGCAAATCATCATGTGAAGTAAGCATGAAATGAAATCTACAAATACTCATGGCAAAATATCATGTAGCAAATGAGATCATAAATCTACATAGTAAAATATCATGTGAAATAAACTATCTAAGAAATCAATAAAAACATACATGGCAAACCATCATGTAGTTAAGTAAAGATGAAAACGAGAATAAAATGGCAAAACATCATGTAATTATCAAGAATGAATGTAGTCAACAACACATGGCAAATCATCACGGTTATCAAAGATTAATCAATAGAAGAGCATCAAAGATCAATCAAAGAAAAACTTCAAGTATAAGATTAATCAATAGATGAGAATCAAAGATCAATCAAAGAAAAACTTCAAATATATCATCATTAATCAAAGCATGCTCACAATCAAGGCAAGGTAAGATCAACATTATGAACATCAAGATAATGAGGCATTTCAATCATGCAAATAATAAACAATAAGCATTTGAAAATAAGCATAAATGTCAAAGATTACTCTAAGGTAAAAATATTCACTATAATGTATAAGTTAAATACAATATTCAGATAAAAATCAAAGTATATATAAAAAAGAGATCTTTAAAATTAAATGAATAAAATATAAATACTTTTTAGTTTTTTTTCTTAATTAAAATATAAAATAAAATAAGAAATAAATTATTTAAGCAAAGTATTAATTAGATTTTAAATGATGAAAATAAAAACTTATATAAAAAGAAAGTTTAATAGAAGAAGTAAACAAAAGAAGTTTAAAGAAATAAAAGATAAATGAAAATAAATTAAAAGAGATAATAGAATAAAAGATAAATGGAATAAAGAAAAAAAATAAAAAAAAAAAAGAAAAAAAATAAATAAAAAGAAATAGAAAGAAAGGAGGAAGAAATAGAGAGAAAAGAAGAGAAATTAATAAAATGGTTAAATAAGTTTTTAGTCCCTACAAATATTCCAACTTTGAAGATTGGTCCCTCAAAAAATTTCCTTCAAACATTGATCTTCTAAAAGTTTTTTGTTTCCAAATTTAGTCTCTGCCGTTAGTTTCCACTAACCGTGACTTACGTGGCAATACCAAATATATTTTTTTTTGCATACGTGTAAATTATTATTGACACACTTTGACACGCCAGTAATAATTAAACACTTTGCATATTCTTTCTACCATCAACTTTTTCCATCCCAACCTCTCTCTACCTCTCAAAATTTACCCTAGTTCCCAATCATTCTCAATCGCAATTCATGGATTCAGGTCTCGATTGTTCGAAATCACTTTCATACTTTATTCTCTCTCTCTCTTTCAACTAAAATTTATCGTTCCATCTATTGGTTCTTTGCTTTTAATCGATGAATTTTGTGCATTTCTTCCTTCCAGATCCCAATTCCATCTCCCATCCCCACAATATCCGGATCCTTAGGGTATTCGGGATGTTGAAGAGCTTTAAGTTGTTGATAGTTTCCGTCTGTCTATGAAGTTGTGGGTTTGTTTATAGGCATCGTGTTATTCAAGTCTATGAACGTGGTGCTCAAATTCTGGATGCTTCTTTTATGACCCAAGATATAAGCTTTAGAGCTTCTAACTTTGAATCTAGTTATGGATTTGAGAGTGCTTTAGCATTTGGTTGGAGCTTCTAGTTATGAATTATGGATGGTTCTTTCAGAATGAGGGACGAAAGTGTTCGAATTTTGGTTGGAGGTACACTCTATCATGATAAAGGACCTGAGCCAAAATTTCTTAGGGTTTTTTCAATTTGTTGTTTGCAACTTATGATGTAAACATGCTATGATGTTACGATACTAAGAGAATTTTTGGTTTTGCTATGATGGTAATATTATTTGAATATAATGTACACATGCAGTGACCTGTCATAAAAAATTTTTAATGGATCAATTCTTGAAAGCCTATGACAATTGATGTCATTATAAAGAACGTAAGAATGTTGTTTAACTTGTCATTTAAAGAATTAGGAAATGTAAGAGTTAAGAGATCACCATTAATTGTCACTTGTGAACAAGGTGATGCAGAAGCTGAAAAGCAAAGGGAAGCAAGAGTTTCTCTGAAAATCTTGGTTCAACTAAGAAGAAGAAAAGTTGTTGAGAAGATGAGAAATAATGAGTTTCCTACATTCAATGGTATATCAGTACAATATTTATACAATCAACATACAAGCTGAGTTGGCATAAGATATTTGGTTAAAGTTTGTTTCATAACTAACTAACCATAAAGATCAAACTAATATATATATATATATATATATATATATATATATATATATATATATATATATATATATATATATATATATATAATATCCCCCTCAAGCTTAAGCTTGTGAAGAAGATTGAACAACCTTTAGTTTGTCTCACAACATTTGAAAAGCAGCAGTACCTAGAAGTTTTGTGAGAGTATCAGCAAGTTGAAGTGAAACAGGAACATGTTGTATTTGTAGTTTACCAGCTACTACTTTTTCCCTAACAAAGTGAATGTCCAACTCTATATGTTTAATTCGTGCATGAAGAATGGGATTATGAGAAAGTGGAACAGCACTAACATCATCACATAGTAACATAGGTAGATGAAAGGGAATGTGCAACTCTGACAATAAAGACTCCAACCATAACAGCTCAGCAGTAGTATGAGCTAGAGCTCTATACTCAGCCTTAGTACTAGATCTAGCTACAAGTGACTGTTTCTTAGACCCCCAAGCAACCAAGTTAGGTCCAAAGATAATACATGAGCCAGAGGTTGACCACCTATCATCTGGATCTGTAGCCCAATCAGAATCATTATAAGCCCTGACAGAATTTTTTTTGAAGATATTTGGGAAGGAGACAGCAGCAAGCCATGAGTGTGTGTGCCACTGAGGTATCTTAGCAACCTCCTAACTGCAGCCCAGTGAGTGTTCAGAGGATTTGCCATGAACTAACAAGCTTTGTTCACACTGAATGAGATATTTGGTCTTGTAAGTGTAACATACTGCAATGCTCTCACTATGGAGCTGTATAAGGAGGGATCAGAAAACTGCGTTGATCCATGTTTACTCAATTTGCAGGTACTCAACATAGGAGTGGGAACTTCATTGTCCAGCTCCATATTTTCTCTTTTGAGTAGATCTTTGATATATTTGGACTGTATCAAACACATATAACCATTATCACCATACTGAACCTCAATCCCTAAGAAATATTTTGGTCTTCCAAGTCTTTTTAAAGAAAATTCATGATGCAATTTTGTAATGAGTTTGTCAATTAAATCTTGACTGGAACTTGTGATGAGTATGCCATCTACATACACCAAAGCATAAAGTGTTATACCAGATTTAGAATAGATGAATAAAAAATGATCACACTTTGAAGTGGTAAAACCAAAAAGAATAAATGCTTGATGTAGCTTCTGATACCAAGCCCTTGAGGCTTGTTTGAGACCATAGATTGCTTTCTGCAGCTTACACACAAGCATTTTATCAGAACTAACAAAACAAGTAGGTTGTGTCATATAAACGTCTTCTTGAAGTGTGCCATTGAGAAAGGCATTGTTGACATCTATTTGTTGTATGTCCCACTTGTGAGTAAGAGCCAGAGTTAGTATAACTCTAATTGTGGTAGGTTTGACAACCGGAGAGAATGTTTCAGTATAATCAAATCCAAGCTTCTGGTGAAAACCCTTTTCCACAAGTTTGGCCTTATATTTCTGAATGGTTCCACCAGCATTCTGTTTAATATTGAAGACCCATATTCACCCTCTAGCCTTTCTATCAGGAGGAAGATTAGTCAATGTCCATGTGTTATTGGCTAAGAGAGCATTAAACTCATCAGTCATTGATTGCTTCCATTCTGGTTTAGCCAAAGCTTGTTTGACACTAGTTGGCTCAGTTTCTGTATGAGCTATGAAGACTTTAGGCTTGGATTTACTAGTCTTGGATCTTGTCTGCATGGATTTTCCACGAATTGATCATGATGAAACCTCTACTTATCCTCTTCGAAACTTCATGCTCAAGCAAAAGAAATTCATACCCCTGGTACCATTGGAAAGAAGACATCATCCTCTACAACTTTCATGTTGATCACTTGAAGAAATTCAACTTGCATGATGGAGAAAGTTGGCCATCAAAATTGATTCTTTAAGTAGTTTGACACTTAGAAAAAATTCTAAGTGTTTTGGCAATTTTGACAATTTTGAGATCCCAACTTTGGCACTTCATAACTTCCAATCCTTATGAGTTTTTGACGAAATATTTACATAATATTGAATTAATAAATTTCATATTCAAATACATACCTTGGGCATGAAAAGTGGTGGCTTGAATTGATCAAAAAAGGGCACAAAGTCATGCACTTGACAAGGTCAAAAATAGAAAAATCCAAGTGTTTTGGATTTTCAAACAACATGAAACTCCAACTTTGAACATCGATAAATTCCACTTCAAGAAAGCTTTAGGCTTGTAATTTTCATAAAATTGAAGTATAAAATTCCATATTTAGGAGGAGCCTTCAATTGTTTTTATTGGATGCTTGGGAAAGAAGTTACAACCTTGGAAAGTAAGCCATTTAATCATGCATTTCCATACTTAGAAAAAATTTCAAAAACCCTAATTTGATAGCTTTGGTTGATTTTCTTGATTTTATTGATTAATCATGGTCCAATGCACCCATATTTCATATTTTCATGATTATTGACTTGAGGAAATCATATTTGACCAAAAATATCAAAAGTCAAACTTTGCCTTTGACTTTGTATCAGATGAATTCAAATCTTGCAATTGTTAATGAATCTAACTTCTTGAGATAATTAAATCATATGAGTGGAATCTAAAGATGTATTTGAGGCCCTTGGGATTTTGTCTTGAGGTATGAGGTCATGCTCAGATGAAAAAGTCAAAATCAGGTTGTCTTTTGGTCAAAACTCTAATTTGGTGTACCAGATGAATTTGAGCTCGATAAACTTGTATTGATGCAATATTAGACTTGGATTTGTTGATAAAGGGAAATTCTTGATCATATTGAATGAATTAGAAGCTTAAGACATTGAGGAACACACAAATCCTTGATTGGTCATCTGCTTGAACTTATTGATGCAAAAATCCTAGCTTGTGGACAAAGCAAACAAGGCATATAGTTTTTGTATTTTCAAATGGGGTTAGTAATGCATAAAAACACACAGATGAAATGGTTGATGCTATGAAAATGATGAAAACAATGGAGGTAGGATCTTAAAGGTAAAAATTAGGGTATTACAATATGAAGTCACCTCAAACTTGCAAGCATCATTCTTTGGGATGGATTGCAAGACATGAAAAATCTTCAATGTTCTTCTATCTTGAACAAAACATTTTTCTCCTTGAAATATATCTCACATAATGGTGTTGATGTTGTCGTTGTTGTATTTTTTTGGAATAATCCTCAATTAAAGAAGGGTACTTAGTTGATAGATTTCAATTGCAGAAAAATATTCTTACTTCAAGTTACCCAAAGAAAGGAGTTTAACAAACAATGAAGTGAGCTCAACCTTTGAAAAGAGCTCAGTTGAAAGATTGCAAATTCAGAATATCATTCTTACTTCCAGTTAAACAAAGAATGAAGCTTAACTAATAAATAAATGGAGCTAATTCAAAAATATTTGTTTTAATGGGTATCCAACATAATTTAGATATCACCTAAGATTTGTTGTAAACAATGTTTTTTTGATGTTTTGTGTAAACAATGTATTTAAAAAAAAATATTCACCTTGGTTTTCTTTAAAACCTAGGTGATAGTTAAAACAAAACCTCAGTTTTATAGTCACCCTCGTCTGTTTCTATTATGGGTTGCTACTACAGATCTATGCGGTGGATTGTAAGTGCAGAAAATAAAAATTCTCATTGGGAAAAATATTTTAGAATGCATTTTTAATATGATGTATACACAATGTAATTTTAAAAAAAGAACAGTTTATTCACCTCGACTTTCTTCTTTGTTGAGGGGATAATTAAGTGTTTTTTACTATCCGACCTTAAACAAATCTTTGTTGTCCATTTAATGTTTATCAACACACAAAAATTTACCAGTAGTGATTCGCGTGAAACCTAAGGGACATCTGTTATAAAAGCATGTTGAATAATGAAAATCTAGCCTAAATGAAACATGAAGTGCTTGAAACATAAAGACGTTTGAAAAAGTTCTCTGAGATGGATTGGAAGAGTAGAAAATTACTTGGGTTTAAGGTTTGTTTTCTTAAATATTTATTTAAGAACAAAATCATATACTTGAATATTGATTTTATTCATCTAACCCTTATTTTGTTTTGCTTCAGAATCAAATGCATGCAAGATCCAAAGAGACAAACTTTGCACCCAACATTGATATTTCCCAAGATTCAATAATTCGAAGATTTAAAGTATAGATCTTCAGGGAATTTGATTTTACCTTATTCTCTAGGAAATTTGACTTTTAATTTAAATAATATAATATTATGGGTAAAAAATGTAACATTTTAAAAAAATATCTAACACATCGATTTTCAAGATAAACCGAGATGAAATATACGCTAGTTTTGAAAATAATAAAAGTGTTGTTGTTGGGGTTCGAACTCATGTGCATTTAACTTTACCTCTCAATTTTAATAACAATGAGGTGATAAGTTGTGAGTTATCATGTCGCCCTCCATTACCTCGCTTCTATAGTCAATGTATTATGCATTTCGCGTCCGAGGTAACAAGCATTTTTTGTAATTGTGTATATTATTTCAATCAAGGTGGAGATTGTTGGGGTTAGTTGAAAATATACATGTTGATAAAGTCTCACATCGCTTAATTTTGTGAATGAAGAGAGAGTTCAAGACTATATATAGGATACAAGTTCTTCGAAGTCCTGTATCGCTTAGTTTTGTGAAGAAAGATGAAGTCCAAGGCTATATATAACATTTAAGTTCTTCATTCCTAGATGCACCAGTCAAAAGCACTTTAAATTTGTATTTGACTTTCTTTGCTTTCTTATACTCTTGTATTAGAGTGTTGTGTGATATAATTAAATATTTATTTTACCGGGTATGAGTGTACTGGAGATCTGAGTTAGTTGAGAATATATTATTTGTTGTAATGATTTTCACGTAATATTATTTTCTAATTATCTATTGACAACAATAATAATTTATATTATAATTTTGAAATTTTATATTATAATTTTATATTATGATTGTGTTTCTCTTTTTCTTTATGTCAATAAAAAGATTGAACTAATATCCTATGAGTCTAAACAACATCAACATTATAAAAATTTATATATTACTTTTTATTAGAATTCACATAAAACAGGTATAGGTAAAACCATTTGTATTTCGATAGTATTATTTTGTAAGGTTTATAGGTAGCCATCACTATGAAGCTTCTTCCACTTTGTGGTTTATTTATTTCTTTTTGGTTAGGTGCTTTCACTTGTGTCCATTATAGATAGATGGAGGCATGCAAAATAGTATTGCCACTATTTTTTTTATATTAAATTTATTTAAGATTTTTTGTTTATGAATTATTAAACTAGTCAACAGTTTTTGTATATGATTACATTAAAAAAGAGAGTCATTTTAATGTTTTATAATTTATAGATTGTCAAAAAAAAATTATTGAAAAATGTTCTGTATTTGTTTATGATATTAAATCTCACATTTTGTTTTAAAAGAAATCACATGTTAATCTTTTAGATGTGTTCCTCAAAACCGTTCTTGAATTTGTTTTTACACTAAAAAATACCATACCCTTTTTATTCTCCTTTTCTAATAAAAATAGATAAAAGATTAAAAGAGGTTATTTTATATTTTAAATAATTTTTTCTATAAAATAAAATTTTATAAATCACACCCTTTTACATTGATAAAGTGAATATGCTAAAAAATGAATGTTCTCTTTATCTTCCTAGAGCAAATAATTTTTATGTTTGTGTGATATTTTGTGTGATTGGAAAGACAATGTAATTTGTATTTTTCAATTTTGATGTTCTTTGTTGACTGTCGGTTGAAAGATGAGAAATGATATCTAATCACAACTTTTTGTCTGGCCCCTCTTTATAATTGGATTCTTGACTTTGTTGTTTGTTAGAACATATATAAATATAAATACATCTATTAGTAGTTTTTTTTTAAGCACATAAGTAATTTTGCCCATAACTAATTACTCGTTTCCATGCAGTTTCTTCACAAAGGAATGTAGGAGGATGGTTCACACAATTTTTTTAAAGATAAAATGTTAGTAAAGAAACATTAGTTATTAGTGTTAGTGATATGAGAGATGATTTCAAAAATGTTGAATTTCTTAAGAATTTAGTTATTACTTGATTTTGATTAGCCAATAATCACAAAGGTTTGTGTGGTTTTTTATATAAAAAAAATCATTGACATATAAAATAAGATAAAATAATAATGTGTCTACTCGATTACAATTTAACGAATACACATGGAATTGGAATATAATATATAGGATTAAATATGTTTTTGTCCTTATAGATAGATTATAATTCAATTTTAGTCTTTTAAAATATTTTCATCGAATAATAGTCATCCTAAAGTTTTCCGTCCACAATTTTGGTATTTGTCGTCAACTTCCTCTAACGGAAGTTTATGTGACACCACACGTAAAAAATTTTTGATGTCTGAGCATACTTGTAGCGATATCAACATGACAAAGATACTGATATGACATACCATGTGGCTAAAGTCAATATCATACTTGAACCCATTAAAATTCGTATTTAATATATTGTTAAGTCTTAGGTAATCTCTAGCGAATTCAATCTTAAAATTCAAACACACAATTCTAATCCATTTGAACTCTTTATTCCAGAATGTAATGTTCTCTAGATAATGTTCCAACCAAAACATACACTCCATCACCAATTATTGAACCAACACTTGGTTTTTATCAGGGTTGTCCCTGAGATTTTGAGTGTCATGTCGAAATTATGAATTTGATGCTCTTCAATTGAAATCAAAGCAGTACTATTAATATAATTTGCGACATTGTCGGCAACAGATAAGATTTTAGCAATTTTAATTTTGAAAAACTTCTCTCAGTCGATACAACAGTAACAAAAATAGTTAATATTATTCTATAAGTTATGCATGCATTAGAAAAACAGTTGAATGTTAAGAGAACTCAATATCATAAAACTATATTTTGATTCAACTGTTAAAATCTCTCTAATGACTTTTAATTCTTCATATAAAATTTTATTTTGATTAACAATTACATTTATTTGATAAATAACAATTTTATTTTAATGTCATTAATTTTCATATTTCACATGCAATTAAATAATTCATTTCATATAAGTATATTTTATATTGTATAAAAAAATTTACACTTGTCTGAGCACGAGTATCTCACTAGTTATCATTAAAAAAACACATTTAATTTCAACTTTCAAAACACTAGATGCAGCCATTGAGACGCTTAATATCACAACTTGAACAATAACAAGATGTGGTGCCTGGAGAAGGTATATTACTTACGGTTTCACTCATGTAATATATTTCTAGCAATGAAATATTTTCATTATGGAAATGGTATAATGAATATTACATGCTACAAAATTAGTGTGATTTGTAAAAGGTAATGAGGTAGATAACATAAAAAAATCCGTAAAGAAATCAAATATAGTATCGATATAAAATGTTAATGTTTTGGGTTGTACCTTTAGTTATAAATATTGGGCAGTCAAACAAGGTGTAAGATATTGAATTTGTATGTCATTGACTTGTAGAGCTTAAATGAATCAGTTTCACCATGCTTTGATTTTAACCGCTTAAGAATAGTAGATGTTACGATACTAAGAGGTTTTAATCTTTGGTTTTGCTATGATGGTAATATTATTTGAATATAATGTACACATGTAGTGACCTGTCATAAAACATTTTTAATGGATCAATTCTTGAAAGCCTATGACAATTGATGTCGTTATAGAGATTGTAAGACTGTTGTTTAACTTGTCATTTAAAGAATTAGGAAATGTAAGAGTTAAGAGATCACCATTGTCACTTGTGAACAAGGTGATGCAGAAGCTGAAAAGAAAAGGGAAGCAAGAGTTTCTCTGAAACTCTTGGTTCAGTTGAGAAGAATAAAAGCTATTGAAAAGATGAAAAATAATGAGTTTCCTACATTCAATGATATATCAGTACAATATTTATACAATCAGCATACAAGCTGAGTTGACATAAGCTAATTGGTTAGAGTTGGTTTCATAACTAACTAACCAGAAATATTAAACTAATATATATCTCTAATACCCCCCTCAAGTTGAATCTTGTGAAGAAGATTGAACAAACTTTAGTTTGCGTCGCAACATTTGAAAAGCAGCAGTACCTAGAGATTTTGTGAGAGTATCAGCAAGTTGAAGTGAAGCAGGAACATGTTGTATTTGTAGTTTACCAGCTACTACTTTTTCCCTAACAAAGTGAATGTTCAGCTCTATATGTTTAGTTCTTGCATGAAGAATGGGATAATAAGAAAGCAGAACAACACTAACATTATCACATAGTAACATAGGTGGATGAAAGGGAATGTGCAACTCTGATAATAAAGACTCCAACCATAACAGCTCAGCAGTAGTATGAGCTAAAGCTTTATACTCAGTATTAGATCTTATCGGGGGGGTTCACTACCAATGCAATATCAATTTAATAACAATTTTATTTTAATATCATTAATTTTCATATTTTACTTGCAATTAAATAATTCATTTCATCTAACTATATTTTATATTGTATAAAAAAATTTACACGTGTGTGAGCACGAGTATCTTACTAGTTATCATTTAAAAAACACATTTAATTTCAATTTCAAAACACTAGATACAGTCATTGATACGCTTAATATCACAACTTGAATTGTAACAAGATGTGGTGCCTGAAGAAGGTATATTGTTTACAATTTCACTCATGTAATATATTTCTAGCAATGTAATATTTTCATAATGGAAATGGTATAATGAATATTACATGCTATAAAATTAGTGTGATTTGTAAAAGCTAATGAGGTAGATAACATTAAAAAAAACGTAAAGAAAGCAAATATAGTATCGATATAAATTGTTAATGTTTTAGGTTGTACCTTTAGTTATAAATATTGGGCGGTCAAAAAAGGTGTAAGATATTGAATTTGTATGCCATTGACTTGTAGAGCTTAAATGAATCAGTTTCACCATGTGTCGCTCCCGACAAATGAAACTGGATCAAATGAAGGTACAGACGCGAACGGTCGGCGAAGGGAACAGTGAGAACACACAACCGTGAACTCACTGGAGAATGAATAGAGTCGCCAGCTAGGCATTTTTATCCCGGAGGAAAGGTAATGCTGCATAAACCTAGAAAAAGATGGATAAGACGGTTTGCGAACCAGAGAGACTGAGAAAGGGGGTTGGTTACAACCTGGGAAGGTATTAGCACCCAGATTGTCCGCCGTACTCGACGGGATCCACGCTTAAAAGATTTGTGTTTTAAAGGGGTAGTGTCAGTGCAATCTGTGTGTAAAGAGCTGGAAAGCAATATGTACAGGTGTCAGTGTAAAAGAGGTGAAGTGTAATATATACAGTGTCAGTGTAAGAACAAAGAATGAGATGCTCAAGATCATGAGGCTCAAAAAATAATGCTGGAAGGAGGGGGAATGTACAGAGACTTTTGTTCGATAACTGTTAAGTTATGCCTACGTATCCTCTCGTGCAATGAGGAAGTCAGAACACCGTAGTTCGACCCAAAGAGACTGAAAGGATTGACTGGTGAACTGCTTGCAGTCTATGCTCAAGTGTAAGATCTGTCTGGCACAGATGCAAACTGTCTTGCATTAGACAGAAGAAGCAAGTTCTCGGTTGTGAGTGAAGATGATGAGAAAAGAATCCCGAAGGAGACGATTATTGTTTGTTCTTGTGTTTTCAGTCTTTTATTTCTTTTTGGAGTTTGTCATAAGATAATGAGCTTAAACCTAAATCAATGGATTTGGTAAACTCATCACATCATCCCTCTGATCAGGGGTAATGAGAATTACCTTAAGTGTGAAGTCAGATTCTCACACTTAATCACCTTTGATGTAGGGTTAAGATCATTAACCTACTTGTGGTTAATTAGATGTTTTTGTGATTTTTGTTTAGTGTTAAGTAATGAGGTTAAGCCATAATCAGGGATTTAACAGGCTCATTACACTATCCTAAAAGAAGGATAATAGATGAGGGTGTTTAAGCTGAGGAAGGATCCTCAGCTTAATCCATGATTAGGGATTAAACCCATGACAGAACAAACCTTTGATTAAGTGGATTTTATTAATGATATGATGATGAAGTGTTTTTTTATGATTTGTAAGACAACTTGAGGGGGACTTGTCCATTAACTTTGGGGTTAGTCCTTCTTAACCAATTAAGGAAGAATTAGAACCCTAATGCAAGGCCCAAGTTACAAGTGTAATGTCTTGATGATTATTAGATGGATTAATTAAGAGAGTTCAACACCTTAAGGGTCCAAGACTTAGGATTAAAGTTATACACTCCATCCTAAAAGAAGGATGCAGGCATGATCTTAATCACAAAGTCTTAAAGCCTTAAGGGTTTAGTCCCTGATTATGAGGTGAGGGGAGATGACTCAAGGAGAGACACAAAGGTAAAAACTATGGGGGAGACTAATCAAAACCCTAATTCATTATCATGCTTGGTTGATCCTAAGGTTTGTGAGGTTTCCAAGAACAATCTTCAAAGGAGCCACCAGGAAGCAGATGAACAGGATCAAGAGAAGCAAAGTGACTTGCTTCATTCAAGAAGTCAAGTCACTTGAAGAAAGAAAGTGGGAGGAAGAAGAATGAGCAAGCTCAATCCCAAACACAAATAGAAATGCAGCAATGGATGCAAGAGAGATGAAAAGAAGAGTTATGAGAAGTGAAGGCAAATTCACTTCTCAAGTTTACTTACCACCTGAAATGTTAGAAACAAATGCAATGCAATACAAGATGAGATGAAATGATATGATGCAAGGCCAAACCAGAAGCATGCACATGATGACTATGATGTTATGAAGTGCTGCAAACATGAGACAAGGCATTGAGATGTTCATACAAGATTATGAATGCAAATGATGCAAGTTAAGGAGCATGAACAAGCATGAAAAGTTATGAATCATACAAGACAAATGACATGGCAAATATGTAATGCAATGATCAATGATGCTTTATACATGTCTTAAGAAGTCAAATGAATCATAAGAATGCACAAAATGCAATGGCAAGTCATGTTATGCAAGAGAATGCAAGAGGGATGCAAATGAAAGCCCAAATTAGGGTTCATGGATCAAACATCACACATAAACCAAAAACAGAAGCAAACCTTAACATAAAAAATGGAAAATGGTACCCAAAGAAACCCTAGACCTATAATGAACCACTGCCCAAAGGGGAGCTCTCAACTCTCAACCAAACTCAAGTTATGAATTTTGCAAGTTATTAGGGTTTTTTAGGGTTTGTAACAAAACAAATGCCAATCAATTAGAAAATGCAAGATCAAATCATGGCCTTTTTACCCTTGAAACTACATGTCAAATGGAAAACAATGCAAAAAGAATCAATGTCTCAACCTTCACCAAAAGGCAGAAATGAATTTTTAAACACATGATCAAAATAATGCATAAAATATGATTTAATTCAATGAAAAATTCCTAAAATGCATCAAGATTGAAAAAGAAATTTGGTTTGAAGGTTGGACAATGTTTCTAAATGTCTTAGAACACTTCATGAATTTTTTTGTAATTTTTAAATACCTAAAAGTATTTTTAATTAATTAATTCTCATTAATCAATTAAAAATAATCTTTTAAATATTTAAAAATACTTTTTAACGATAAAAATAAAATAAAAAATATTTTTATGTCATAAAAATTAATAAAACCTTAAAGAAAAAGTTTCATAATTTTTATGATTTTTTAACTATTTTAAAATAATTATACAAATTAAATGCAAGAAAAATGAATTAAAATTAAATTAAAGTGAAAGTATGCAGAATGGACGCATGAGATTGGCTCTGAGTTCAAAAGTGTTGACTGCGCGCGTTAGTGGAGGGCCAGGATTCGTTCTGAGCTAATTACACTTAATTAGAATTAACCACGTGGATTAGGGTTAAGTGGATGATCTGAGCCATCAAAAAGGGTGGGAAGTCAACCAGTCAACGCGCATCAATGGCTCAAATTCAAACCAGCATTAATTGCTGTAATTAGGGCAAACTAATCTCAGGTGGCCGGAGAAGACTTCCGGTCGTCTTCTCCGGCCAGAAGGTCACCTGAAAAATCTCAAAACCTCTCAAAACGTAATATAAATGAAACCTAAGACATGGGAAATGATCTCCATCACCTCACGAGCTAAACCCCTCTCCCAAAACACATTTATCTTTCCTAAATCATCTGAATCGAAGAAACTAAGTTCTAGGGTTCGCAAGCTTCAAACAGAAATTAAATCCTTAAAACGCAACCATTTCAAAAACTAAAGGTACCAGAATGATCAGGCAAGCATGAAGAACAAGTTTGTAACATAAAAAGAGATTTCTGGAAAAAATTATTTTCGAGCTACCTGAGGTTTGAAGCTCTCGATTTTGGAACTTTCAGGCCTCCTCTCCTTGCTCAATCTACTCCTTAGGACCTTCTGATGATGTTGGAATACCTTGGAACAATTTAAGTAAGCTGGATGGTGAGATTCGAATGCTCCTGCTCCAAGCTCAGTCAACAATGGCAAATGAGATTCTGGCTGATTCAGGCCATGGTGATGAGTTGTTTGAGGTCTATGTAATGTATAGAGAAGATTGGTGGTGTTGGTTTGTGTGTTTGTGGGCTAGGATGAGAGATTCGATAGAATCTGCAGAATGAAGGTGAGCAATGGCAGTGAGATGTCCAGGCTATTTTGGGCTTTGGTTCTTGATGCTTTGTGCTCTATGGATCCAGGTGAGATGAATGGAAGAAAAGGTTTTAGTGTTTGCTTGCTGTATGAACAGATTCGAAGCAAGTTGCAGTTGGGGGTTTTTTTGTGAATGTGATCCAATGCTATGTTTCAGCCTTGCTTAAGGTTATGTTTAGCTTGCAAATGGATACAATAAACAATTCTGATTGGTTGTTTGATGTGACTTGGCCTGCCATGATGGGTGAGTTTGCTTTTGCATAAAGGTCAACTTTGTGTAAGATAGGGCATGGCTCAACTCTAGCCAAGTACAAAGTTGGTTCTGGTGCAGCATGGGTGAGGGAGAGGCCTAGCTTGGCTCAGCACTCAATGCAGCAAGTTGGCACAATGTTATGAGTGATTTTGCAAGTTGGTTGGCTTATGGTTCACATGTGACTTCTTAGCCTATCCAAACATGAAACCATGACATTCTTGGTCCAAAACTGATTTTTGTAACTTAGAGAAAGTTCACATGCTGGTTTGACATGAATTTGAGGCTGCATAATGCATTGGTTCAAGACTTAGCAAAATTTCCATTTAGTGCATAACTTGAAAAACAATGATTTTTGGCAACTTTGCATGGCCATAACTTTTGATCCAAGAAGAATTTGGTCATGTTCTTGTACTTTTTGAAAAGGGAAAGATGAGATCTACAACTTTCATGACCAAAGTTTTTCCATTTGAAGCCTTTTTGGATCATGAATCAAGGCTTGAAAATTGACCTAAAATGATGCATTCTTGAAAAGTCAACTATGCCCAAAAAGTCAACATTTGCAAAAACCCTAAATTCTTGATTTTTATGAACTTCAAACTTCTTCCATGATCAAATAAAGATCATATACACTCAAAATGATGAAGATCAACCATTGGTTGGGTCATTGGGGGCCTCAGATGCCCTGATTTTGCACTGACTTGTCTGAAAAGTCAACTCTTGATCAGATGACTTCCCCATGGAATTTCTTCATGAAAATTGATATGCATACTCCCTATACCATATAGAGACCAATGGAAACAAGAATGACCAAAAAATTTGGAGTTATGGCCTCTGAAACCAAAACCCTAATTTTCAGTCAACTGTGCAGTTCATCCTGGCTCTGCATCCACTCAAACCCTAGTTCTTGTGATCCCTCTGCAATTTTGACTTTGTGAGGATGTAACATGATATAAGAACACACATGGACCCCTTTGAGTTGATTAGTGGCCTTTGGAATGGCTCAAGATGCCCTGAGGTTGCTCAGATCACAAACCCTAGGTGCAGATGCCTTAGAAACTATCCAGTGAAACCAAATGAGACATGAGATGATGTGATTGTGTTTATGCATATGAGATGATCACAAGTCATGTGTGAATGGGTGAGGGCAAATTTGGGGTGTTTACAGCTGCCCCTATTCAAGCATGAGTTAGCTGTGCAGGTTGTAAGCGGCGGCTTAACAGGCAAACAAGATAACTTGTGGTTGAATACCAAAGACAGTCCAAAATTTGCACTCACAGAAATGAAGAAGAAAAGGGATATATATTGTAAAAGCAAATAAAGTATATTGTAAAGTGTGGGCGACGGGGGACGACCGTCGAGCAGAGGACGACTGCTGGGTAAATAGCACTGACGGGGACGGCCGACATGCTGGGAGAAGTGTGTAAAATAAAGCGATGACGGGGACGACCGACATGCTGGGGATAAAAGATAAAGCTAAGACGGGGACGGCCGACTAGCTGGGAAAACTAAGATAATATGATGGGGACGGCCATCAAGATAAAGTAGTAACATTCTCTGGGGATTGGTGAAACATGACGGGGACGGCCATCAAGTTTACAAAGGTAAAGTAACCAACGATGGGGACGGCCAGCGGGTTAAAAAAGAAAAGGGACCACGACGGGGACGGCCATCGGGTTAAAGAATAAATGAAATAAACAGATGATGGGGTACGGCCATCAAAGGTGAAGGACGATCACCTAGCAGGGGACGGCTGCTCTGTTGGGCATAAAAGAAATATGATGGGGACGACCATCAAAGGTGGAGGACGACCACCTGGCAGGGTACGGCTGCCAAAATATCAACGATGGGGACGGCCATCGGATAGAAAAGGTCAACGATGGGGACGGCCATCGGACGAGCATGATGGAGGACGACCATCAAGAAGTGGAGGACGACCACTCAGCAGGGGACGGCTGCTCTCAAAGTTTATCATAACACAGGATGAGTGTTAGACAACTAAAATCAACAATGGGGACGGCCATTGGATAAAGTGATGAAGGACGATCATCAAAAGGTGGAGGACGACCACCTAGCAGGGGACGGCTGCTAAAATCAACGATGGGGACGGCCATCGGATGAGCATGATGGAGGACGACCATCAAGAAGTGGAGGACGACCACTTAGCAGGGGACGGCTGCTCTCAAAGTTTATCATAACACAGGACGAGTGTTAGATAAAAAGGAAATTTGACTGCGATCTACTGGGGATATAGCAAATACGGACGAGCGTTTACATCCAAGAAACAAAAGGTATAAGTGTTTGGTATTGTGTATAGATTAAAGATGCGGACGAGCATCCTTAAGACTATGATACGGACGAGTATCATGTAGAAACAAACTGACACGTGCTCAGAGCTGATGATACGGACGAGTATCAACTGGTTAACAAGGAACACGGACGAGTGTTGCATCTGAAAGTATCCTTCTAGGGAATAGTAGACACAGACGAGCATCTATATTCACGAAGACATAAGCGTTTGACTCGGTGTATGGATTAAAGATGCGGACGAGCATCCTTAAGACTATGATACGGACGAGTATCATGTAGAAACAAACATTAGACGCAATGTTCTGAGATGATGGTACGGACGAGTACCAACTGGTTAACAAAGAACAAGGACTACTGTCGAATCTGCGGGGATATACATGGTGTACATAAGATACGGACGAGTATCTGAGTAGGTGTACCAATGAGTAGTGAGTATATAATGTATAGGTGAGTGTTTATCTGCTGGGGATATGACACGGACGGGTGTCAGGAAAGTGTGTATACAAGTATAGGCGACCACGCTGGGGATATGACACGGACGGGTGTCAAGAAAGTGTATAGGTATATGTAAGTGCAAAGAGGGTGTCTTTGGCTTTCTGCTGGTGACACGACACGGACGAGTGTCAGGATGTATCTGCAATACTGGTGACCTTGGTTTGTAAAGTGTATTCAGGCAACCTGCTGGGAAATGATGATACGGACGGGTATCAAAAAGGAGATATGCACTGGTGTTTGTGATATGGGGCAACTGCTTTTGCTGGGACTCTGATGGGGATGTATTCTGTACGCCGACAGATTGTCAATATTTACAAGTGTTCAAATCACAACATGACTTATGATTATGCTATGCATTTGATTTTTTTTGCCGTAATGCTCCGTATTAGACGGAATGCTACGCTCTGGGGGTGAATATGATGCGAATGCTATGATTATGCAAAGAGGCACCGATCCGGGATTCGGATCCCGTTGCTGCAAAGATCTCTGATCGATCTGCTTGAAGTGAACATCCCAGCTGGGGATGAGATCATTGATAGATCTGTAGTTGTATCTGCTTGGGGATATACGTCATCGATTGACATATTCTTATAATACGGGACCCAGCTGGGGTTTGTAGAAGCTTTCTCTCTCTCTGTTGTGACTTCTTCGTGCGCTGCTCTTCTGAATAGAGGCCTGAAGCTCTGTGGGGAGATGATTCCTCGATTCTCGCATCCTGCTGAGGAATAATGGTTGGTATTACAGCTGGGAGATGCTGTTGGTAATTCAGCTGGGGCGAGCAATGGGAAGCAACTCGACTGGGGATAGAGCATTCTGAGTGTTAAGCTTGTTTGGCGACTTGGCAACTTTGCTGGGGAAGGCAATGGGGAGCTACTCAGCTGGGGGAAGAGCATTCTGAGTGTTAAGCTTGTTTGACGACTCCGCTGGGGAAATGGGCACCTTCTAGTGCCATGTAGAAGATAGACCAAGTCGATCATGATTCGCCTACCTGTTGAGACGTAACCTGCATGCCCCAGGTTGCGTTCTGGATACCTGCAATCCTGCAAAGATAATGAAACGCACGAAAAGGTCCCGAGGTACCCCTTACTGGATTCCGTCATAGGAGACAAGTACTTTCGAGAGTAAGTATATTCCCTGTAAGCATGTGTTTTTATTTTTAGAGAGAGGCATCTGTACTTATGCAATTGTATTTTTAGAGATATCAGACAACTCTTTGCAAAACATAAATGTAAAAACGAAACATGACTGAAAATTCGACTTTATTAATTTGTGTGCCCTGAATTGGCAAGATACAGCCAAAGAAACAATATCTCCTGAAATGAGGAGGTTGTTACAAATTGAGAAACAAAGTGCTGGCGGTGTTGATGACGCTTTGAGGAGCTTCCTCTTCTGCTATGACTCGTATGACAATGACGTTCTTCTCGTCTTGCTTTCCGGAGAGAGTTGATTCTGATTGAAGCTTGATCCTTTGAAGCTTACCAAGTCGTAGGTGATACAGACGAGTTCAGAATGCAGTTGTTCGCTTATTCCCTTATTTTGCATGGACCGCCCTTTCGGGTTTTCAATCCATCGGGATACCCATTTTTGCCTGAGCTGTCTAATGCGGCTTTTCAACTCAGCGGGTGTACATTTTTTATTCATTTTCCCTTACTTTTGCCCGAGTCTTTTATTCTGTTTTTGACTCGCCGGGATGCCCTATTTTTTGCCTGGACTGACATTCTGTTTTTATGTCCAGCGGGTCATTTTATGCGAAGTATTTTTTAACTGCATCTGAATTCACAGGGGACGGGAAATCTTCACCATCCATGGTGCTGAGCATCAGTGCTCCACCAGAGAAGACTTTCTTCACAACAAATGGTCCTTCGTAATTGGGAGTCCACTTGCCCCTGTGGTCTGTATGAGGAGGGATGATTCTCTTCAACACAAGATCTCCCACCCGGTACTCTCGGTGCCTGACTTTCTGATCGAAGGCTCTCTTCATTCTTTTCTGATATAGCTGCCCGTGACAGATTGCAGCCAATCTTTTCTCTTCGATCAGACTTAGTTGTTCGTATCGGACCCGAACCCATTCTGCTTCACTCAGTTTAACATCCATCAAAACTCGTAGAGAGGGTAATTCAACTTCAACAGGTAGGACTGCTTCCATACCATATACAAGTTGATACGGTGTTGCCCCAGTGGATGTTCTGATTGATGTGCGGTACCCATGCAAGGCAAACGGTAGCATTTCATGCCAATCTTTGTAAGTGACTACCATCTTCTGCACAATCTTCTTGATATTCTTATTTGCTGCCTCAACAGCGCCGTTCATCTTTGGCCTGTAAGGAGAAGAATTGTGATGTTGGATCTTGAAGTCCCGGCACAGCTCTGCCATCATTTTGTTGTTCAAGTTGGAACCATTATCAGTAATGATTCGCTCGGGCACTCCATACCGACAGATGATATCTCTTTTCAGAAATCTGGCTACCACTTGCCTTGTGACATTTGCATATGAGGCTGCTTCAACCCACTTTGTAAAATAATCGATGGCGACCAGGATGAATCTGTGGCCGTTCGAAGCAGTTGGCTCAATTTTGCCAATCATGTCAATGCCCCACATAGCAAAGGGCCATGGTGAAGACATTATGTTCAGGGGATTGGGAGGCACATGCACCTTGTCTGCATAAATCTGGCATTTATGGCATTTTCTGGCGTAAGCACAACAGTCTGCGTCCATTGTGATCCAGTAATAGCCTGATCTTAACAACTTTTTAGCCATGGCATGCCCTCCTGCATGGGTACCAAAGGATCCTTCGTGCACTTCATGCATCAACAAATCTGCTTCTGTCTTGTCAACACATCTGAGGAGTACCATATCAAAGTTCCTCTTGTATAAAGATCCATCAGTGTTCAGAAAGAAACTTCCAGCAAGCCTTCTTAAAGTCTTTTTATCATTGGAAGATGCCCCAGGTGGGTACGTTTGATCCTCCAAGAAGCACTTGATGTCATGGAACCAAGGCTTATCATCTTTAGCAATATCTGCTGCAAATACATATGCTGGTCTATCAAGTCTCGATACTGAAATCTGAGGTACAAAGTTAGCAGCTTGAACTTTGATCATGGATGAAATGGTAGCAAGAGCATCCGCAAACTGATTCTCGTCCCGAGGGATATACTCAAGCTTGACTGTTGTGAAGAAAGTCAATAACCTTCTTGTATAATCCCTGTAAGGTATCAGATGATCTTGGTGGGTGTACCATTTTCCGTTGGTCTGATTGACTACCAAAGCTGAATCTCCGAATACGGTCAATGTCTTGATCCTGAGGTCAATGGCTTCCTCAAGACCCATAATGCAAGCTTCGTATTCAGCTTCGTTGTTAGTGCAGTTGAAAGTGAGCTTTGCCGAGAAAGGCATGTGAACCCCTTTAGGTGTAATGAGTACTGCACCAACACCACGGCCATTCATGTTGACAGCCCCATCAAACATCATAGTCCATTCTTCTTCTGGGTCAGGCCCTTCAGTGTGAATAGGCTCTTCATGATCTTTTGCTTTAATGAACATGATGTCTTCATCGGGGAAGTCGAACCTCATAGGCTGGTAGTCATCAATGGGTTGCTCAGCAAGATATTCAGATAGTACACTGCCCTTGATGGCTTTCTGAGATGTGTACTGTATGTCGTATTCTGTGAGAATCATCTGCCATCTTGCAACCCGTCCGGTAAGAGCTGGCTTCTCGAAAATGTACTTAACTGGATCCATTTTTGAGATCAATAGAGTAGTATGGGTCAACATATACTGTCTCAGTCGGCGAGCAGCCCACGCTAAAGCACAGCAAGTTTTCTCGAGCAGTGAATAACGCTGTTCACAGTCGGTAAACTTTTTGCTTAGGTAGTATATCGCATACTCTTTTCGACCAGACTCGTCATGCTGACCTAGTACACACCCCATCGATTCTTCTAATACTGTCAAGTACATAATCAGAGGTCTTCCTTCAACTGGAGGCATAAGGATTGGAGGTTCTTGCAAATACTCCTTGATCTTGTCAAAAGCCCTTTGGCAATCTTCGTTCCACCTGACCGTTTGCTCCTTTCTTAACAGCTTGAATAAGGGTTCACAAGTTGCTGTAAGGTGAGATATGAACCGTGAAATGTAGTTCAATCGACCTAAGAACCCTCGAACTTCCTTCTCAGTTTTCGGTGCAGGCATCTCTTGAATAGCCTTGACTTTATCAGGGTCAACCTCAATCCCTTTCTCGCTTACAATAAATCCCAGCAGCTTACCGGATCGCACCCCGAATGTGCATTTGTTGGGGTTCAACTTCAGTTGGTATTTCCTCAGACGCTTGAATAACTTGAGCAGATTCACCAGGTGGTCTTCCTCTGTAAGGGACTTGGCAATCATATCATCCACATAACATTCTATTTCTTTGTGGATCATATCATGGAATAATGTCACCATAGCCCGTTGATAGGTTGCACCAGCGTTCTTGAGCCCAAAAGGCATTACCTTATAGCAGAACGTGCCCCAAGGTGTAATGAATGTTGTCTTCTCCATGTCTTCAGGTGACATCTTGATCTGATTGTATCCCGAAAATCCATCCATGAAGGAGAATACCGAGAACTGAGCCGTGTTATCCACCAATACATCAATGTGAGGTAATGGGAAGTCATCTTTCGGGCTGGCTCTGTTCAGATCCCGGTAATCAACACACATTCTTACTTTTCCGTCCTTCTTAGGCACAGGTACTATGTTAGCAACCCACGGAGGATAGCTAGTCACAGCAAGGAACCCGGCGTCCCATTGCTTTTGTACCTCTTCCTTGATTTTCATAGCCATGTCTGGGCGAGTTCGGCGCAACTTCTGTTTGACTGGTGGGCATTCTTCCCTCAAAGGCAGCTTATGCACAACAATATCGGTATCCAACCCTGGCATATCTTGGTAGGACCAAGCAAACACATCAACATACTCTTGAAGCAGATCTATCAGCTGTCTCTTCACTGAGTCTTGCAGGCAGGCCCCGATTCTAACCTCTTTCACGTCTTCGTTTGTACCAAGATTAATTACTTCAATCTCCTCCTGGTGAGGAGTAATGACCTTTTCCTCTTGTCTCAACAACCTGGCTAGCTCTTCAGGAAGCTCATATTCTTCATCAACCCCTTCATCAGCTTGATTGATCGGATTGTCAAAGTCATACGATGTCATAGCCGTGCTGTTGTCGGTGCGGTCAGGAAGGCACTCTCTGCAAGGGTTAGGTTGTTTATTTTAGTGATCTGATTTTAGTCTTGTTTAGAAAAGTGAAATGAAGCTGTCATTTTGAAAACACCGCCATTTATTTTTGTACAAAAAGAAAAAATGGAAAAAACAGTGAGCAGAAAGAAAAAGACTCGTTTGCAAAAAGATTGTCTGATATTTCATTAATTTAATCTTGTTTGCACAAAAGTACAGATGGCCCTGGTTACAAAATGAGTCTTGTCATCTTGGGCAAGATGCAAGACTTGGATGCATGCTATATAAAAATACAGGAAATAATAATTACTCTGCTCGAGTAACACTTATAATTTCCTGGGAAGACCAGTTCGAGACACTGCTCCCCGGGACCTTCGGACGAATCCAAATCTCCAGGTTGCGCTCCTCTTCCAGCTCATCTTCCAGACAGTTGATAGCATCGGGGGTAAGCATCCCCCCACTGACAAAACCAGGCTCTGCAGCAGCCTTTGCTTGATGTTGAGTTGGTTTGTAACCCAACCCAAATTTGTCTTTCTTCTCCTCCACAGCTAAGACCTTGCCCCAGCCTTGGGCAGTTCCTTCTTCAACAACCTTTCGGGCTTGTTGGTAAGATGACATGGAGATACCAGATACAGCAGATGCTTCATTGACATTCAAGGCTTCAAAACCTTGGCTCATCGTTTCATGGATTTCTCCATCCATCTCAATGTACTTGTAGGTAGCCAGGTGGCTAACAAAGATGTCCTCTTCTCCACAGATTGTGACAACTTGACCCTCCCACTCAAATTTTAACTTTTGGTGAAGGGTAGACGTTATAGCGCCAGCGGCGTGAATCCAGGGTCTACCCAACAAACAGCTGTAGGCGGGCTGAATGTCCATCACATAAAAGATAGTTTTAAAAGTCTGCGGGCCAATTGTCACGGGCAGCTCAATCTCTCCCAGAACCGATCTCTTTGAGCCATCAAAAGCTCTAACCACCAGGTTGCTGGGTCTCAATGCCAATCCATCATATTCTAACTTCACCAGAGCCTTCTTTGGTAAGACATTCAGGGAGGAACCTGTGTCCACCAGCACATGAGAAAGGACAGCTCCTTTGCATTCCATAGTTATGTGCAAGGCTTTGTTGTGGTTACGACCATCCACTGTCAAATCAGAATTGGTAAACCCTAGCCCGTTGCTAGCAGTAACATTCCCAACCACCGTTTCCAACTGGTTGACAGTAATCTCCTCTGGCACGTAAGCTGCGTGCAGGACTTTCAGTAGTGCATTCCGATGGGCTTCGGAGCACATGAGCAGTGAGAGGATGGAGATTTTGGATGGAGTTTGGTGAAGTTGATCCACAACTTTATAATCACTCTTCTTGATGATCCGCATAAACTCATCAACTTCCTGATCAAATGGAGTCTTCAGGGCTTCTTTGGCAGCTGGATCTTCCTGCACCGGTCCTTTACCCTTTGCCTTGGCAGCAGCTTCTGCTTCGGCAGTGGGTCTTTGGACTTGTGAAGCGAAGAGACGTCCGCTTCGAGTGAAGCCTCCGCCTCCCCCCACATTATCAACTTGTGGTGCAGGTGATGATGTTTCCAGAGTGATTCTTTTCCCTTCACAGTACAAGTCAGAGCCATAGTGCCAAGGGATGGCCCTATTGCTTTCATATGGTACAGGTCCAGGTACCGTGACGGTGACTGGACTGATTGCTGCTGCTGAGGGGACTGTTATTGTCTGTGGATCATAAAAGATTGTAACTGGTGCTCTAGTGGGAGCAGCACCTTCTGAATGATAAGCGGAATTGTTTTCTGGATCGTAGAATATGGTAACTGTGGAGACATTTTCATGATTGTTTGCTGGAGTTGTAGGAGGTACCGTTGGAAGGACTGTTGTTGTTGTTGATGGAGAGTCGAAATGGAATGAAGCTGAAGTTGTAGCAGGAGTAACTGTTGTAAGCTGATCATTTGGTAGGACAGATGGAGTACTTGCTGATGCTGCTGATGAATTATCGGGAACAATTGTTGTTGCATTTGTAGGAGGATCTGAAACCGTTGTCGATGGAGTTGCTTGAGTTGCCGGAAATGATGTAGTGATCTGTAGCAGGCCATTCTTAATAAGGCTGTCAATGCCATTCCTCAAGTCTTCACACCCATTCCAAGAAATATTGCAGTAGGGGCACCCTAGTTCACACCCCGGAAATATATTGTTTTCACGGAGTTGAGCTTTGATTTCCACCAATGGTGTCCTGATCTGATCCACACTGGTTATGAAATAAGACGGTGTGTCTTCTTCAATTGCGTTAATACGGGGACCACCATGGTGTGGCATTGGGTTTTTGTTGACATTGGGCGGAGGTGCAAAGTTCAGAGCCTTGGAGTCTACCAAGTCTTGTACCTTCATATGCAGAGCTCTGCATTTTTCCGTACTGTGACCAGGTGCGTTGGAATGAAAAGCACACCTAGCATTGGAGTCATAGTTTCTTGGTAGACTATTGGGGTCCGGAGGTGCCAACGTTCTTAGCTCAACCAAGTTGAGTTTCAGCAGTTGTGGCAGCAAGGCAGCATACGGCATTGGGATCGGGTCGATCACTCTGTTAGCTTGGGATGGCCTCTGTTGAAATGGCCTCTGTTGATTGTTGTTGCTATTGTTGTTGTTGTAGTTGCTTCTTGGAGGATATTGATTCTGATGATACTGAGGTTGTTGTTGGAAGTTTTGTTGAGGAGGTTGATAGACTGGCTGAGGATGAGCTGGAGCAGGGATAGTGACTGCTGCTATTGACCTTTGAACGTATTGGGGCCTGCCCCTGTTGGTGTGAACGGCATTGGTCTCGCCAGTTCTTCTCGGGCCTGCAAAAGGCTTTCTTGTACTGCTGGACGAACTTGCACCATTATCAGATATTTTGCCCATTTTCAACAGGCTTTCAATTCTCTCCCCAGCTATGACAACATCTGCGAAGCTGGTGGAAGAGAAAGCGGCCAACCTGTCAATATACGTTCCCTGGAGAGTGTTCATAAACATGTCTGCCATTTCCCTTTCAGACATAGGGGGTTGAACGGCAGCAGCCAATTGCCTCCATCTTTGAGCATATTCTCTAAAGCTCTCCCTCGAAGACTGTGACATTCCCATTAGGAGGGTCCTGTTGGGTGCCATGTCTAGATTATACTGATACTGTCTGATGAAGGCTTCTGCCAGGTCCTTCCAGCATCTTACCGTTGCCCTTGTCAAGTGGGAATACCATTCCCTCGACGCTCCAGTCAAACTGTCTTCGAAGTAAAACATCCAGAGCTTCTCATCCATTGTATAGGCCTTCAGCCTTCCCAGAAACGATTGCAAATGAGTCCGGGGGCATGAAGTCCCATTATATCTTTCGAAACAAGGAGGCTTGAACTTATGAGGGATCCTGACCCCCTCTACTAAACCCATGTCCATGACATCGAACCCCAAAGAGTTCTGAGATTCTAGGGACCTTAACTTCTCAGCTATTTCATCCAATCTCCTATCATAAGCATCCTCCCCAGCGCCCATTACTGTAAATTGGTCCTCCTGAGGATCCTCTTGAAGTACTCTGGCTGCGGTGGCTGTTCCTTGAACATTGGCAGGGATATTAACCTCAGGATGTAGATGTGGACCAAACACAGGGGGGTTGACATGTGGTTGCACCCTTTCATTGTTACTGGTGCCTGCAGTTCCTACATGAGGCTCCTCTTGATTCTGCCTCTCCACCATGGCCCTCAGTCTCTCCTGGCTCTGAGCCATGTTGTTCATAACCTCCATGAACTGCGTCATCTGCGTTCTCATCTCTAACCTTTCATTGGCTAGCTGATTTCTGACATCAGCAAGATCTTGTTGAACTTGATCCATCTGAATTCCCGGAAGGTTGTTTCTAGTTGGATACCTGTGTGGCCTGTTGAGAGGAAACACCCGGCGACGAGCAATAATGCCTGAGATTTACAACAGAGGTTAGTAACAACAAAACAAAAACCTACAAAAACAAACAAAGGGGTTAGTATGCAATGCAGTATGCTTATTTGCTATCAAGGTATCCGGCTTGGTCTTCAGTTTTGACCCGTCCAGACCCTTGAAGATGATGCTGTTGAAGTTGCTTTTGAAGTGAACCCAGATGGAAACAAACACAAATATATTACAAAGGTAAAATAATACAAATTGTTCATTTTTTACAATACTAGCCCTCTAAGGGGTCAAAAATACATCACCAAAAAGCAAAAGTACATGGAAAAGGAACAACAACAAGCAAATAATCAGACTCCAAGGCCAAACTCATCCTCGCGAACTTCCTTAAGAAGTGCTTCGGTCACAGGATCAGCCGGATGCTCCGTAAGATTCCTGATGAGAAGGTTTCTTGTTGCAACAGCTGTAGTCAACTTCTTGTTCTGGCTTTGGTCTTTGGATTTCTTCACTCCAGCTTTGATTTTTAACTCTGAAATTTCCTCCTGGGCTGCTGCCAGGGCTTTTTCCATCTGCTCCATCTTATCTTGAACTCTCTTGTCTTCTAGAGTACGGGCTTCAGTGATCCGGACCCACCTGGCCTGACTCTCTTTCAAGTACAAGTCTGTCCTTGCTCTTTGGAACTGGGCTTCTTTACAAGCATTTTTCAGAATCTGCTCACCAGCTTTAGACTTGTTGATATAGTCTCCAGACTTCTCAATCTTAGTCAAGTGTTCCACTCTCAGCTTCTCCAATCTTTCAATCTCCCTTACACCTTCACTCCTTTCCCTGAGGGTCTTCTGCAGGGCTTGGGATAGCTTCTCATTTCTTTCTTTCAAGCCTTCAAACTCTTCCAAACTGACAGTAGCAGGGGGTGGTGCTGATGATGACTCAGGCATGTCTTTGATGGTGAAGGGCAATCCTGAGATTTGGGCCCTAGCATAGGACCACTCATGATATTGGGCTGATGCCACATTATTGCACTTCCCCAGAATGGTGATTCCCTTGGTTTGAACATGATCCCAGGCCCAGGCAGCCTGCCTAACAACAGTCAAACTGATCTTGTTCTCACAGTAGAGGGTCTCAACCAGGTCCTGTTCCCTAGGAGCATGAACCAGTGCATAGCCTAATTGCCTCTTGAACAGCAGGGGGTTGTAGTTGATACTTCCCTTAACTCCCACCAAAGGTACATTGGGAAAGTGCCCACAGCTTGTGATCATATCTCTGCCCTTGGTGCTCTGAGTACACCATCTGATATCTGCTGAAGTTAGGACAGTGAGCCTCTTAGCCCAGTTGCTTTGCTGATGAGGGTTGAGAAATGCATCTGTCCTGGGTAGATGCTTGAGAAGCCAAGCATGGAATAGTGGAGCACAACACCTCACTAGCTTACCCCTCTGTTTCTCATTCCTCTGATGTACTGAGTAATAGAGGTCACCCAACAAGGTTGGCACTGGGTTCTTCAGGATGAACAGGTGGATGGCATTCTTGCTGATGAATCTGGGCTCATCTGCAAACAACACAATTCCATATACACTCAAGGCCAACAATGCACAAACAGCTTTCCAATCCCCCAGGGAGGCCTTCAAACTAGCTTGAGAAATCAGGAAGTCCAGATGAAAGCCAGGGATCCCAGCTTTAGAGGTCATATGCTGCTCAATCAAAGCAGGTTCCAGGTGCAAAGCTCTTGCTATCTCTCCATTGCTGGGAAAGACCATTTCAGGGTTGAAAGGGATTTCTCTCTTGATAGGCAAACCAACCAAATATGAGTATTCTTCCAAAAGAGGACCCAACTGAAAGTCTTGAAAGGTGAAACATCTCAATGGAGGATCATAGAACTGGATGCAGGTGTGGATGAGGCTCCTCTGAGAAGGGTCCAGATCCATAACCATGTCCAGTATATCTCCATAACTCTCCCTGAACAAAGGAATGTGATCTGGAGTGATCAGGGTTTGGATCCTCCTAATGTCTGATAAGTCTGGTTGGAAGAAATGATAGGTGATGTTGCTTTTCTTTGGAGCCATGTTGCTGAATACTGAGTAGAATAAGTGCTGATGAAGGTGTTGAGGAGTGAGCCACTGACTGGCTAGTGCAAGTAACTGGAGTGTATGGCTGACAAGCTGAAGCAAGATGCTGGTGGAGACAGGTCAAAACTGCAGATGGGGTCAAAACCAAAAACCAGAGGAATATGGATACCCTGAAACACAAATAAGCACATGTTAATATGATGCAATGAGTATGTATGCAGATGAAATGCAAGGGTTTGTGACTGAGCTGGATCTGATTAACTGCCTTGGTATAGATCCATGTGTGTTCAAGAATTCCTGATGGAGGTCTATAAATCCAGTAACCAAGGTGGGGGACTCAAATAAAGAGCCACATGTCCAGGGTTTTAGAATCACAAGAACTATCCAACATAGAGCATTCTTAACAAAGTCAAAGTAACAGGGTATTCTGAGGTCAAGGTACCTGCAAACCTGTAAACAGCCCAACCCCCTCACAGGTAGTGATCTAGAACAAGGATCCTCAGACTTGGATCAGTTATGAGAAGTGTAAACACTTCTAACCCGGAGGTACAGTGTTTACAATAACCATAACAATTCCTCCTCTAATTCACCTCAATTTCTGAAGGTCAATACTAAAGGTCATCCAGACTTAGCAGGCTTCCCAGATAGCCCTAGCATTGCAGGAAATCTGCAACACAGAGTTCTCAAGAAGAAACCCATATCTGAACCGTGTTTCATATTCCCGCACCAGACCGAAATGGAATGGGAAAGAATATGATTCACTCTAGCCTAGGTGTCACTCAGGTCCCAGGTATAGGACCTTAACTCTCAATGAAACACCCACCCACCAAAACAAAAACCAGATCCAGCCAGCAACAATGACAGTATGATATATACAAATGTAATAAAGAAAGCAGTAAATAAAGTTGTACAGAAAGCAGTAAATAAAGCAAATATACACATACAAATAGCACATAACACCCCCCATAAACACAAATCAATCAAGCGCTAGGAGGAACCCACAAAAAGAACCAGAAGCCCTGGTTGCAGTATAAGGTTCCCCAGCAGAGTCGCCAAGCTGTCGCTCCCGACAAATGAAACTGGATCAAATGAAGGTACAGACGCGAACGGTCGGCGAAGGGAACAGTGAGAACACACAACCGTGAACTCACTGGAGAATGAATAGAGTCGCCAGCTAGGCATTTTTATCCCGGAGGAAAGGTAATGCTGCATAAACCTAGAAAAAGATGGATAAGACGGTTTGCGAACCAGAGAGACTGAGAAAGGGGGTTGGTTACAACCTGGGAAGGTATTAGCACCCAGATTGTCCGCCGTACTCGACGGGATCCACGCTTAAAAGATTTGTGTTTTAAAGGGGTAGTGTCAGTGCAATCTGTGTGTAAAGAGCTGGAAAGCAATATGTACAGGTGTCAGTGTAAAAGAGGTGAAGTGTAATATATACAGTGTCAGTGTAAGAACAAAGAATGAGATGCTCAAGATCATGAGGCTCAAAAAATAATGCTGGAAGGAGGGGGAATGTACAGAGACTTTTGTTCGATAACTGTTAAGTTATGCCTACGTATCCTCTCGTGCAATGAGGAAGTCAGAACACCGTAGTTCGACCCAAAGAGACTGAAAGGATTGACTGGTGAACTGCTTGCAGTCTATGCTCAAGTGTAAGATCTGTCTGGCACAGATGCAAACTGTCTTGCATTAGACAGAAGAAGCAAGTTCTCGGTTGTGAGTGAAGATGATGAGAAAAGAATCCCGAAGGAGACGATTATTGTTTGTTCTTGTGTTTTCAGTCTTTTATTTCTTTTTGGAGTTTGTCATAAGATAATGAGCTTAAACCTAAATCAATGGATTTGGTAAACTCATCACATCATCCCTCTGATCAGGGGTAATGAGAATTACCTTAAGTGTGAAGTCAGATTCTCACACTTAATCACCTTTGATGTAGGGTTAAGATCATTAACCTACTTGTGGTTAATTAGATGTTTTTGTGATTTTTGTTTAGTGTTAAGTAATGAGGTTAAGCCATAATCAGGGATTTAACAGGCTCATTACACTATCCTAAAAGAAGGATAATAGATGAGGGTGTTTAAGCTGAGGAAGGATCCTCAGCTTAATCCATGATTAGGGATTAAACCCATGACAGAACAAACCTTTGATTAAGTGGATTTTATTAATGATATGATGATGAAGTGTTTTTTTATGATTTGTAAGACAACTTGAGGGGGACTTGTCCATTAACTTTGGGGTTAGTCCTTCTTAACCAATTAAGGAAGAATTAGAACCCTAATGCAAGGCCCAAGTTACAAGTGTAATGTCTTGATGATTATTAGATGGATTAATTAAGAGAGTTCAACACCTTAAGGGTCCAAGACTTAGGATTAAAGTTATACACTCCATCCTAAAAGAAGGATGCAGGCATGATCTTAATCACAAAGTCTTAAAGCCTTAAGGGTTTAGTCCCTGATTATGAGGTGAGGGGAGATGACTCAAGGAGAGACACAAAGGTAAAAACTATGGGGGAGACTAATCAAAACCCTAATTCATTATCATGCTTGGTTGATCCTAAGGTTTGTGAGGTTTCCAAGAACAATCTTCAAAGGAGCCACCAGGAAGCAGATGAACAGGATCAAGAGAAGCAAAGTGACTTGCTTCATTCAAGAAGTCAAGTCACTTGAAGAAAGAAAGTGGGAGGAAGAAGAATGAGCAAGCTCAATCCCAAACACAAATAGAAATGCAGCAATGGATGCAAGAGAGATGAAAAGAAGAGTTATGAGAAGTGAAGGCAAATTCACTTCTCAAGTTTACTTACCACCTGAAATGTTAGAAACAAATGCAATGCAATACAAGATGAGATGAAATGATATGATGCAAGGCCAAACCAGAAGCATGCACATGATGACTATGATGTTATGAAGTGCTGCAAACATGAGACAAGGCATTGAGATGTTCATACAAGATTATGAATGCAAATGATGCAAGTTAAGGAGCATGAACAAGCATGAAAAGTTATGAATCATACAAGACAAATGACATGGCAAATATGTAATGCAATGATCAATGATGCTTTATACATGTCTTAAGATGTCAAATGAATCATAAGAATGCACAAAATGCAATGGCAAGTCATGTTATGCAAGAGAATGCAAGAGGGATGCAAATGAAAGCCCAAATTAGGGTTCATGGATCAAACATCACACATAAACCAAAAACAGAAGCAAACCTTAACATAAAAAATGGAAAATGGTACCCAAAGAAACCCTAGACCTATAATGAACCACTGCCCAAAGGGGAGCTCTCAACTCTCAACCAAACTCAAGTTATGAATTTTGCAAGTTATTAGGGTTTTTTAGGGTTTGTAACAAAACAAATGCCAATCAATTAGAAAATGCAAGATCAAATCATGGCCTTTTTACCCTTGAAACTACATGTCAAATGGAAAACAATGCAAAAAGAATCAATGTCTCAACCTTCACCAAAAGGCAGAAATGAATTTTTAAACACATGATCAAAATAATGCATAAAATATGATTTAATTCAATGAAAAATTCCTAAAATGCATCAAGATTGAAAAAGAAATTTGGTTTGAAGGTTGGACAATGTTTCTAAATGTCTTAGAACACTTCATGAATTTTTTTGTAATTTTTAAATACCTAAAAGTATTTTTAATTAATTAATTCTCATTAATCAATTAAAAATAATCTTTTAAATATTTAAAAATACTTTTTAACGATAAAAATAAAATAAAAAATATTTTTATGTCATAAAAATTAATAAAACCTTAAAGAAAAAGTTTCATAATTTTTATGATTTTTTAACTATTTTAAAATAATTATACAAATTAAATGCAAGAAAAATGAATTAAAATTAAATTAAAGTGAAAGTATGCAGAATGGACGCATGAGATTGGCTCTGAGTTCAAAAGTGTTGACTGCGCGCGTTAGTGGAGGGCCAGGATTCGTTCTGAGCTAATTACACTTAATTAGAATTAACCACGTGGATTAGGGTTAAGTGGATGATCTGAGCCATCAAAAAGGGTGGGAAGTCAACCAGTCAACGCGCATCAATGGCTCAAATTCAAACCAGCATTAATTGCTGTAATTAGGGCAAACTAATCTCAGGTGGCCGGAGAAGACTTCCGGTCGTCTTCTCCGGCCAGAAGGTCACCTGAAAAATCTCAAAACCTCTCAAAACGTAATATAAATGAAACCTAAGACATGGGAAATGATCTCCATCACCTCACGAGCTAAACCCCTCTCCCAAAACACATTTATCTTTCCTAAATCATCTGAATCGAAGAAACTAAGTTCTAGGGTTCGCAAGCTTCAAACAGAAATTAAATCCTTAAAACGCAACCATTTCAAAAACTAAAGGTACCAGAATGATCAGGCAAGCATGAAGAACAAGTTTGTAACATAAAAAGAGATTTCTGGAAAAAATTATTTTCGAGCTACCTGAGGTTTGAAGCTCTCGATTTTGGAACTTTCAGGCCTCCTCTCCTTGCTCAATCTACTCCTTAGGACCTTCTGATGATGTTGGAATACCTTGGAACAATTTAAGTAAGCTGGATGGTGAGATTCGAATGCTCCTGCTCCAAGCTCAGTCAACAATGGCAAATGAGATTCTGGCTGATTCAGGCCATGGTGATGAGTTGTTTGAGGTCTATGTAATGTATAGAGAAGATTGGTGGTGTTGGTTTGTGTGTTTGTGGGCTAGGATGAGAGATTCGATAGAATCTGCAGAATGAAGGTGAGCAATGGCAGTGAGATGTCCAGGCTATTTTGGGCTTTGGTTCTTGATGCTTTGTGCTCTATGGATCCAGGTGAGATGAATGGAAGAAAAGGTTTTAGTGTTTGCTTGCTGTATGAACAGATTCGAAGCAAGTTGCAGTTGGGGGTTTTTTTGTGAATGTGATCCAATGCTATGTTTCAGCCTTGCTTAAGGTTATGTTTAGCTTGCAAATGGATACAATAAACAATTCTGATTGGTTGTTTGATGTGACTTGGCCTGCCATGATGGGTGAGTTTGCTTTTGCATAAAGGTCAACTTTGTGTAAGATAGGGCATGGCTCAACTCTAGCCAAGTACAAAGTTGGTTCTGGTGCAGCATGGGTGAGGGAGAGGCCTAGCTTGGCTCAGCACTCAATGCAGCAAGTTGGCACAATGTTATGAGTGATTTTGCAAGTTGGTTGGCTTATGGTTCACATGTGACTTCTTAGCCTATCCAAACATGAAACCATGACATTCTTGGTCCAAAACTGATTTTTGTAACTTAGAGAAAGTTCACATGCTGGTTTGACATGAATTTGAGGCTGCATAATGCATTGGTTCAAGACTTAGCAAAATTTCCATTTAGTGCATAACTTGAAAAACAATGATTTTTGGCAACTTTGCATGGCCATAACTTTTGATCCAAGAAGAATTTGGTCATGTTCTTGTACTTTTTGAAAAGGGAAAGATGAGATCTACAACTTTCATGACCAAAGTTTTTCCATTTGAAGCCTTTTTGGATCATGAATCAAGGCTTGAAAATTGACCTAAAATGATGCATTCTTGAAAAGTCAACTATGCCCAAAAAGTCAACATTTGCAAAAACCCTAAATTCTTGATTTTTATGAACTTCAAACTTCTTCCATGATCAAATAAAGATCATATACACTCAAAATGATGAAGATCAACCATTGGTTGGGTCATTGGGGGCCTCAGATGCCCTGATTTTGCACTGACTTGTCTGAAAAGTCAACTCTTGATCAGATGACTTCCCCATGGAATTTCTTCATGAAAATTGATATGCATACTCCCTATACCATATAGAGACCAATGGAAACAAGAATGACCAAAAAATTTGGAGTTATGGCCTCTGAAACCAAAACCCTAATTTTCAGTCAACTGTGCAGTTCATCCTGGCTCTGCATCCACTCAAACCCTAGTTCTTGTGATCCCTCTGCAATTTTGACTTTGTGAGGATGTAACATGATATAAGAACACACATGGACCCCTTTGAGTTGATTAGTGGCCTTTGGAATGGCTCAAGATGCCCTGAGGTTGCTCAGATCACAAACCCTAGGTGCAGATGCCTTAGAAACTATCCAGTGAAACCAAATGAGACATGAGATGATGTGATTGTGTTTATGCATATGAGATGATCACAAGTCATGTGTGAATGGGTGAGGGCAAATTTGGGGTGTTTACACCATGCTTTGATTTTAACCGCTTAAGAATAGTAATTGTTACGATACTAAGAGGTTTTAATATTTGGTTTTGCTATGATGGTAATATTATTTGAATATAATGTACACATGCAGTGACCTGTCATAAAAACATTTTTAATGGATCAATTCTTGAACACCTATGAAAATTGATGTCATTATAGAGATCATAAGAATGTTGTTTAACTTGTCATTTAAAGAATTAGGAAATGTAAGAATTAAGAGATCACCATTGTCACTTGTAAACAAGGTGATGCAGAAGCTGAAAAGCAAAGGGAAGCAAGAGTTTCTATGAAACTCTTAGTTCAACTAAGAAGAAGAAAAGTTATTGAGAATATGAGAAATAATGAGTTTCCTACATTCAATGGTATATCAGTATAATATTTATACAATCAGCATACAAGCTGAGTTGGCATAAGCTAGTTGGTTAGAGTTTGTTTCATAACTAACTAACCATAAAGATCAAACTAATATATATATATATCTAATACCCCCCCCCCCTCAAGCTGAAGCTTGTGAAGAAGATTGAACAACCTTTAGTTTGTCTCGCAATATTTGAAAAACAGCAGTACCTAGAGATTTTGTGAGAGTATCAACAAGTTAAAGTGAAGCAAGAACATGTTGTATTTGTAGTTTACCAGCTACTACTTTTTCCCTAACAAAGTGAATGTCCAACTCTATATGTTTAGTTCTTGCATGAAGAATGGGATAATAAGAAAGCAGAACAACACTAACATTATCACATAGTAACATAGGTGGATGAAAGGAAATGTGCAACTCTGATAATAAAGACTCCAACCATAACAGCTCAGCAGTAGTATGAGCTAAAGCTTTATACTCAGTATTAGATCTTATCGGGGGGTTCACTATCAATGCAATATCAATTTAATAACAATTTTATTTTAATATCATTAATTTTCATATTTTACTTGCAATTAAATAATTCATTTCATCTAACTATATTTTATATTGTATAAAAAATTTTACACGTGTGTGAGCACGAGTATCTTACTAGTTATCATTTAAAAAACACATTTAATTTCAATTTGAAAACACTAGATGCAGGCATTGATACGCTTAATATCACAACTTGAACAGTAACAAGATGTGGTGCCTGAAGAAGGTATATTGTTTACAATTTCACTCATGTAATATATTTCTAGCAATGTAATATTTTCATTATGGAAATGGTATAATGAATATTACATGCTATAAAATTAGTGTGATTTGTAAAAGCTAATGAGGTAGATAACATAAAAAAATCTTTAAAGAAAGCAAATATAGTATCAATATAAATTGTTAATGTTTTAGGTTGTACCTTTAGTTATAATATTGGGTGGTCAAACAAGGTGTAAGATATTGAATTTGTATGTCATTGACTTGTAGAGCTTAAATGAATCAGTTTCACCATGCTTTGATTTTAACCGCTTAAGAATAGTAATTGTTACGATACTAAGAGGTTTTAATATTTGGTTTTGCTATGATGGTAATATTATTTGGATATAATGTACACATGCAGTGACCTGTCATAAAACATTTTTAATGGATCAATTCTCGAAAGCCTATGACAATTGATGTCATTATAGAGATCATAAGAATGTTGTTTAACTTGTCATTTAAAGAATTAGGAAATGTAAGAGTTAAGAGATCACCATTGTCACTTGTGAACAAGGTGATGCAAAATCTGAAAAGCAAAGGGAAGCAAGAGTTTCTCTGAAACTCTTAGTTCAACTACGAAGAAGAAAAGCTATTGAGAATATGAGAAATAATGAGTTTCCTACATTCAATGGTATATCAGTACAATATTTATACAATCAGCATACAAGCTGAGTTGGCATAAGCTAGTTGGTTAGAGTTTGTTTCATAACTAACCATAAAGATCAAACTAATATATATATATATATATATATATATATATATATATATATATATATATATATATATATATATAATACCCCCCCTCAAGCTGAAGCTTGTGAAGAAGATTAAACAACCTTTAGTTTGTCTCGCAACATTTGAAAAGCAGCAGTACCTAGAGGTTTTGTGAGAGTATCAACAATTTGAAGTGAAGCAGGAACATGTTGTATTTGTAGTTTACCAGCTACTACTTTTTCCCTAACAAAGTGAATGTCCAACTCTATATGTTTAATTCTTGCATGAAGAATGGGATTATGAGAAAGTAGAACAACACTAACATCATCACATAGTAACATAGGTGGATGAAAGGGGATGTGCAACTCTGACAATAAAGTTTCCAACCATAATAGCTCAGCAGTAGTATGAGTAGAGCTCTATACTCAGCCTCATTACTAGATCTAGCTACAAGTGAGTGTTTCTTAGACCCCCAAGCAACCAAGTTAGGTACAAAGAAAATACATGAGCCAGAGGTTGACCACCTATCATCTGGATATGTAGCCCAGTCATAATCATTATAAGCCCTGGCAGAAAATTTTGAAGATATTTGTGAAGGAGACAGCAGCAAGCCATTGGTGTGTGTGCCACTGAGGTATCTTAGCAACCTCCTAACTGCAGCCTAGTGAGTGTTCAGAGGATTTTCCATGAACTGACAAGCTTTGTTCACACTGAATGAGATATCTGGTCTTGTATGTGTAACATGCTACAATGCTCCCACTATAGACCTGTATAAGGAGGGATCAGAAAATTGTGTTGATCCATGTTTACTCAGTTTGCAGGTACTCAACATAGGAGTTGGAACTCCATTGTCCAACTCCATATTTTCTCTTTTGAGTAGATCTTTGATATACTTGGACTGTGTCAAACACATAGAACCATTATCACCATACTGAACCTCAATCCCTAAGAAATATTTTGGTCTTCCAAGTCTTTTTAAAGAAAATTCATGATGCAACTTTGTAATGAGTTTTTCAATTAAATCTTGACTGGAACTTGTGATGAGTATGTCATCTACATACACCAAAGCATAAAGTGTTATACCAGATTAAGAATAGGTGAATAAAAAATGATCACACTTTGAAGTGGTAAAACCAAAAAGAATAAATGCTTGATGTAACTTCTGATACCAAGCTCTTGGGGCTTGTTTGAGACCATAGATTGCTTTCTGCAGCTTACACACAAGCATTTTATCAGAACTAACAAAACCAGTAGGTTGTGTCATATAAACTTTTTCTTGAAGTGTGCCATTGAGAAAGGAATTATTGACATCTATTTGTTGTATGTCCCACTTGTGAGTAAGAGCCAGAGTTAGTATAACTCTAATTGTGGTAGGTTTGACAACCGGAGAGAATGTTTCAGTATAATCAAATCCAAGCTCCTGGTGAAAACCTTTTTTCCACAAGTTTGGCCTTATATTTCTGAATGGTTCCATCAGCAAATTTTTTAATATTGAAGACCCATATTCACCCTCTAGCCTTTCTATCGGGAGGAAGATTAGTCAATGTACATGTGTTATTGGATAAGAGAGCATTAAACTCCTCAGTCATTGATTGCTTCCATTTTGGTTTAGCCAAAGCTTGTTTGACACTAGTTGGCTCAGTTTCTGTATGAGCTATGAAGACTTTAGGCTTGGATTTACCAGTCTTGGATCTTGTCTGCATGGGATGTTTATTCTCAATGATGTGTGGAGGCATTTCTGAGCCAATAGAAACAGATTGAGAATAGGGAGACATAGGTATGTAGGATGAAATAGTAAGCTCATTTGGATCAAAAGATAATATGAGAACTGTGTCATTTGATGGAAGAGGCTGACTCTATATGAGAGGTAATGGGTAACCCAGAAGAAGCTGACTCTATATGTTGTGTATTGGTTGATAATAAATTTTTATTATAGGAAGTAATACTTGTCACATGATTAGCAATTGTAGCAGCGTTGAGAGTAATGGCAGATTGTTCTGAATTCTGACTTGCTTCAGAATTTGTAACACTTTGGCCAGACTATGTAGTACTTGGTTGATTTAAACCAGCAGATAAAGGAATGGCTTCATGATCTAATATCCTTTCATTATGTTGATGAGTACAATTTTGAGGTAAATTAGACAAGACCTGAGGTACTATAAGTGTCATAGTATCCTCAGGTATAGATTTGACACTAGTAACTTGTACAATCCCCTGATTTTCTTGAACCCGTGGAGTATTAACCATTCTAGTAGTATGATGAGAAGGGATAGGCACTGCAGATAGAGTAGAGACCTTCTTAGTACTATCAGACACCTCAATACCTTGTCCAGTCGATTTTAACTTGGAATAGGGAAAAGTTTGTTCATTGAAAACAACATCTTTTGAAATGTATACTTTACCATCCTTGTTCATGCAACTAAACCATTTGTGTTGAGGAGAAGGTCCAAGGTAAACACATTCTGGCTCCTAAGATGTAACTTATGCTTGTTAAAAGGTCTTAAGTGTGGAAAACATAAGCATCCTAAGACTTTTAGGGTAGCATAATTAGGTTTTTGCTGATATAAAGAATGATAGGGAGAACTGAAATTCTCTAATGAGACAGATGGTAATCTATTAATTATGTGAGCAGAAGTTGTAAAACTGTAGTCCCAAAATGAAATAGGCAGAGAAGCATGTGCAAGCATTGTCAATCCCATTTCAACAATTTGCCTATGTTTTCTTTCAATTGTCTCATTCTGATGAGAGGTATGAGGGAAAGTAAGTCTATGATTCACACCAAGGTCATTTAGGTATCTAGTGAAAAGCCTGTATTCACCTCCAAAATCATACTGGACAGTTTTGATTTGTGTTTTGAATTGAGTCTTAACAAAAACATTTAAAAGCTTGAAAGCATGTAAAGCATCACTTTTCTGTTTTAAAAGATGCAACCAAGTGTACTTGGAATATGCATATACAAAAGCAATGTAATAACTAAAACTTGTAGTTGACATAATTAGAGAGGGTCCCCACAAATCAATATATATCATCTCAAAAGGCCTTTGATAAACAGTTTTAGACAGAGGAGCAAACAATCTATGAGATTTACCAAGACTACAAGATGTACAAACTGAATTTATACTTTTATTAGAATGATAAATATTACATAACTTTAAGACATTGCTTACATAATTGAAATTAGCATGACCCAACCTATGGTGCCACAATGTGCTATTATTACATTTGACAGAATCAGGAACCTTAGAATCAAAAACAACAAAAGTGTGAATGCTAGCAGAAGGGTTCAAGTTGAGATTATGAATTAGAGAACCTTTGGCCTCTAGAGACTTATGAATAAAACAGTATAAGCCACAAGCATCAAGACCTCCTTCAGTAATGATTTTCCTAAAAGCTTGTGATTTTATGAAACATATGTTAGGAAGAAACTCAAAGAATGCATTATTATCAAGAGATAATTTTGACACAAATAACAAGTTTCTTGTTATGGAAGATACATGTATAATATTATTGAGATTAAGAGTACACATAGGATTGAATGAAGATAGAAGCTGAATATTACCAATAGATTCAATAGTAGGGGTTTGACCATTGCCAACATAAACCTTATTATGACTTGTGTAAGACTTTCTATTTTGTAAAATTTCAGCATAAGGAGTAAGGTGATGAGAAGCACCTGAATCCGCAAACCATGATTGAGAATATAGTTCAGAAGGTAGATTATACTCTTGTGTATAAGATGGAGGCTTGCTTGTAGTAGCCATCATAGCAATGCTTTGTGTGGCATCTGGTGTAGACTCAATCTTGCCCTTGGAATTGGAATTAGAACCTTCCGCAGTATGATCTGAATTGGATGGCATGAAGTTCTCATCAAATCTATGCCAACAAGTAGTGACTTCATGACCATACTTTCTACAGAGTTGGCATGTTGGCCGATTTCCAGTGGTGTAGAGACCTCTTCCTCTACTTCTACCACGAGCAAACCTTCCCTTGCCACGATTTCCAGTGTATCCTCCTTTTGAGGCACCATCAGTTAGAGTTGTGTGAGCAATATTAGTTACTATAGTGGTATTCGAAAGTTCTTCACGAAATTTATCGAGTTGTGCTTCTTGCACATACAACAATGCTTCCACATCACATAGTGATGGAGGTATGGGATAGCCATACATCTGTATAACAAACGGGTTGTATTCCTCACGAAGCTCTTGAAGAATGGAATCAACTTGATCTTGTTCCATAATCGTGTCACCAACAGCCAATAACAAATTCGCAATAGATTTAATTATTAACACATACTCAGTAATCGATTTAGTACCTTTCTTGGTGGATTTAAGCTCAACACGTAATTGACGAACTTGTGCCTTCATCTGCGCATTGAAAAATTGGTGAATCTTGTCCCAAACTTTAAACGCATGTTTGCACGCAAGCACCCTTGGCAATACTGATTATGAAATAGTGGAGAGAAACCATATGAACAATGCCTGATCTCGCACGATCCAAGATTCGTACTCTTCAGAGATCACATCAGCAAGACGGTCTTGATCAGATTTATACTTCAAAGGGATCTTTGGATTCACAACCAGCCGGTGCATTTTCTGAAAAAGAATCACACCTTCAACTTGTTGATTCCACAGGAGATAATTGTTTTCTTGAAGTTTTACGGAAAGCTTCAAACCAAAAGCACTTATTGATTTTTCAAAACCAAAACCATTGGAGACCTCTTGAGATGTCATAGATCCGCGAACAATCGACTCATTGTTATCAGAAGACGCCATGAACACAGCAGCACAAGAACTCAGTAGGAACGATTAAAGGCAAATGAAAACGAATAGGAAAGAATCGAATCAAGATCTCAAAATACCAAGAGGTAGGGAAGTGTGAACGATAGAGTGGCGAATGATACCATGTAAGAGTTAAGATATCACCATTGTCACTTGTGAACAAGGTGATGCAGAAGCTGAAAAGCAAAGGGAAGCAAGAGTTTCTCTGAAACTTTTGGTTCAACTAAGAAGAAGAAGAAAAGTTATTGAGAAGATGATAAATAATGAGTTTCCTACATTCAATGGTATATCAGTACAATATTTATACAGTCAGCATACAAGCTGAGTTGGCATAAGCTAGTTGGTTAGAGTTTGTTTCATAACTAACTAACCGTAAAGATCAAACTAATATATATCTCTAAAAGGAAATGACAACTTTTTGTCAATAATGGTATCGACAACTCTATGAGCAAGGCTTTTGCACATAACTAGCTTCAAGTATGTTGTGATCAAAATCTAGAATAATTAAACTTAAGAAATATTTATATGCAAAGAGAAAAGAACCATATCTATATACTATTTTTCTTCATTCTTAATGATTAAGGTTACTAAAACTGAACATTTGGATTTCTCCAGGTTTATAGATATTTCAGGTCGGTGTGGTATACCCCAATTTTATCCACATGCGGACCCGCATCTTTCTGCTAGTGCTAAAGTTGGTATTGGGTTAGGTGCTTGTTAGTATGTTGTTACTGTGTTGATCTTATTCTAGTTGTATAGGCATTGTAGTTGTACTTTCACTTAAGTTAATTATGTATGTCAATGGATATGAATATACTTTTTAAACATATTCTAATGAATAATGTCTTTAAATGTATTAAATTTCTCAAAACCCTACCATATTTATGCTTAGGAACTTTAGAATGAAGTAGTAATCATCAGATGATGTTGATGAACTATGATGCTACAAAATTGCACAGGTGTAGTTGTTGGTTAGTAATCATCAATGTCTATGATGCCAATAATGGTTCCTCTTTCAGATTGAGCTTTAGAAAGAACAATTAACAAATTAACATAATATGAGAATTGGATTTTAATTCAATTTACTACCAATTAGCTACAATTTTCGGGGTTAAAATTATAAAATGGACAAAAAATACCACGAGGCATGCCATGCCAACATATTTCCATGGTGGCATTGCCACGTGTGTGCCTAGTCATCAAAAAATTCCATATGGTGCGTCACACCAGCTTCCATTAGAGGAAGTTGATGATAGAGACCAAAATTGTGGACAAAAAACTTTAGGATGACTATTATTAAAAAGAATTTTTTAGAGGGACTATAACTGTATTATGAGATATTTATGGAGACCACAAACATATTTAACCCTAATTTATATGTAATAATTTTCTAAAGAACCAAATTGAATTAAAAGCACAAAATGTGCTATTAGGTACAAAGAGTATCAATATAGAAAGCATAAAACCACCAAATACACAAAAAATTCTCCCAAAAATATTGATTCCTAGCACTAAGATTCCTCAAGAGAACAAACACCACTCTAAGAATAAACTCTAGATGACCAAGCCACCTGCAACTAAGACTAAATTTGCAGTATATATAACAAAAATAGCAGAGGAAAACCATGACACAGACTAAATTTGCAGTATATAAATAAGGGTCATCTTTTAGACAATAGGGAAGAATTCGACCAAACCAAAAAGATCTAAAAGTTTCCTAACCCTTTCTCACAATTTTGGTCAACACAACATTCATGTTTACTCAAAATCTCTCTCTCTCTCTCTCTCTCTCTCTCTCTCTCTCTCTCTCTCTCTCTCTCTCTCTCTCTCTCTCTCTCTTACGTGTTATGTTTTTCCAAAAACACACCACAATATCCAGGGCCGGCCTTGTGCAATAGCAACAAGCTCTACCACACATGGTCTCAAATATTAGAGGGTCCCAAATTTTGAATGGTGTAATTTGTTTTTATTAATATTAATAAATAAAAGAAAATATTATAATAAAAACTCAATAAAACAAAAAAAAATGCTATGATAAAAACTCAATACATAAAAAAAAATGAGATTGATCAAATGTCAAAATAATTATAGTTAAATTTATTTTTAATTAATATATAATTATATTTTTATATGTAATTTTCAATTATTTTAATTGCATTTTTTTTCAAAAAAAATGAACCCATTTTTAAAGTTAGAACAAGATCTCCAGATTTATTGGGTCGACCCTGACAATATCAAACACAAACAACATTACCTTCCCTTCTTTAACACAAAACCATCACCCTTTTAATTGATCAACATCGCCATTTTCCTCCCCATCACAACAATAATAACATCACCTCACCCATCATACAATTTAACAATACAAATCACAACAATGCTAACAAGAAAATCAAGCAACAATCATAAACATCAATTGAATCCAAAAAAGTAAAAACAAACAATTAGAAAACCGAAATAGAAAGAATAAGAAGGAATACCTCGCAACCTCCAATCAACCGCGAGCCACACATGAAGTCGTCGATGGCCACCATTCTGCACGACTAACCGAACGCGTTTGCCAGTGAAACGTCTCGACACCGCTGCATTTCTCTCTAAATCACTGCAATCATGCCTCCACTCGTGGACAACGCCACAAATGTGCATATTTTTTATTTCTTTATATTGCATATTTTTTGTCTCCCCCAACTTGCATATTTTCATTATTCTCAGCATGTACATGCTCAACTTGCACATCTAACTCAATCAATATGTATTGATGCAGGTTCAACATACTCCCTTAAATCATAATCATTCAGATCTTCCTCGAATGTTACTAGATCTATATCATTGTTGATAGATATAATTCAAAACTCAATAGATATTTTTAGATGACGATACCACAAGCAATTGGTATTCAAATAACCCAAATTGTTGACTACTTTAATAATCTCAATATAAGACATAAAATCCTTATCCCATTTCCAATCTATTTCATATACTTACCCACCTACATAAAGCTTGATAGGGAGATGCAACAAAGTCCCCTCCATGGTTAATTCAGTCTAACTGAATTTTGTTTGTGTTGGTTATAAGACACAAAATTGGAAAAACAACAACATCATGAACCATCGCATACTCAATGAAAAAATAAGTGGATCACACAACATGTGTAAAAATAAAAATATATTAAGGTATTGACCATACAAAGCATAGACCAGTCCACCCATAACATAGCCCTCGCATTATTTTCTATAAATAGCCTATTATAATGCAAAGTATGGACCATCCAGATCTTGGTCCACACATTATTTAGTCATAAATAACCTATACTAATGCAAGCATGAACCACAGAAATATAACAAAAAAGGGATTTTTTTTTCTACCAAAAAAATTAACAAATGTATAAAATGGCATACCTTGAACAGAATTTAGGATCCTTCTTTGTCCAAGGAAATTGAGGATCATGTGTGTTCGAGATTGAGGAATTAGAATACGACATAGCCATAACGATTGTAAAGAACAAACACAATTTGAAAAGAGTGCCTATACAACACTCGTCATCATTTCTTTTAAAAATATTTTTTATTTTTAAATATAAGTAAGAAAGAATACTAACATATTTTGTATTTCAATTTTAATTTTAAAATTAAGTACTATTTATTTTTATATTTTAAATAAAATTAGGTTAAATGGATATAAGTAAATAATTACATGTAAAATAAATTGATATGGTAGATATTGTGCACATATATCATAATAATTGTATTAACTATTAAAAGAACGACATATCATCAATTTCTGATTCAAAAATGGAAAAAAGGACTAAAATTGATTAAAAATAAAATAGATGAACTAATTTTGTGAATCAACTAAAATAAAGAGATCAAAATTGTAATGTAGTATTCTTCCGATACGTTTTCTCTATTTCTAGAGAGGATTCAAGATCATCAATCCTGGAAACAAGAGAGGAATGAGATCCATGAAATTTTGTCTCCTCTTGAAGAGACTCCCACGACTAGCATTCTCTCAAAGATTCAACACATCATGTTGAAGCTTTGATCTCTTTTGTTCAGTCGCCACAAATTTTCTTTTTCAGGTATCCATTTCCTTGGAATGATTACTCATAGTTAAAACATCGTCCCACTGCCAACATCCATGAAAAATAGAAAAGCATTTTGGTAAGAGTAGAAAATGACCTCCGAGAAAGGCTTCATCTTTTCTGCTATATGAAGGTAAGAAAAATCCTCTTCAGATATCACAATAAATGCCTATTGAGAAATGCAAGGTATTTGGGACGACAAAATGGATGACTACTTGAGGAGAAGAGTGGATGACCCAGAGCGGCACCCCTAGATAACTAGATTCGTTTAGCCATATCTCTCTCTAAGGGAGTACTATGATCCTGGTCCTGGCCCTGTGTGACTGCAACATTCTGTTAGATATGTTTTGTTTGATGTCAAAACTAGGATACTTTAGAATTTATGTACATTGGTTAATATCATCTAAGTATAGATTTGCATTTTAGTATTAGGGAGCATGACAACACGTCGAAAAAGGATTAGAAAAGATTCATGCATCAAGAAATGATTTTATGCATAAAAAATGTGAAAAAATCTGCTATTGGTCGACACATACGATTATAGGTCGACACATATAATAAATCTTCTTCTACATGCCGATACATGCATTCTACGAGTCGACACATGTGCTGTAATTTTAAAGCATGTAGGCTCTGTTAGATGTGTTGCATCTACAAGTCGATACATGAGCAGCATAGGTTGACACATGATTTGCATAGGTCGACCTATGTGTCAAAAATCCTATAAATTTGCATTATTTTCCATTTCTTTTTCTTTCCTTTTGCTATATCCTTGCTCACATATATATGTTTGTTATATGCATCATTTCTTTTCAATGATTTTGGTAAAATCATAAAAGAAACCTGGAACATACTAAGAGTTTTTTCATCTTCAACCTTGATTTTATGCATACATATACACATAATCATTCATTATTTGAGTGTCATCTAGAATCAAGTTGATAATGTCTTATTTAGCTTGTGGTATTGTAATTTGGGTTGAGATCTTATGAGTGTTTCAAATAAGAAAACCAAGGTGAAGTTTTCCTTCAATATCAAAGGGGTGGATTTAAAGGTTTTGGACAAGATTACTTAAGTTTGGATTTGATCGAGTGAATGCTTTGAAGGGTTACGGTTATTGCAAAGGAGTGGTCTGAGACAGTGGATTATCTTGGTAAATCTTGGGTTACAACAATTCATAATTTGGATTTGATCGAGTGAAGGCTTTGAATGGATGTGATTCTTGCAAAGGAGTAACTTGAGACAGTGAATCAAATTTGCATTGTTAGGTGGATTGATCAAGCTCGGATCAAGGGAAGAGAAATTGCTAAGATCAACATCAAACTTAGGGTATGTAGGGTTGCATTGTTATATTTCTCTTGTAAACTACATTTACAAAGTAAAGTTAATTTCATGATCTCAATTCGAATTCAAATTGAGGGCAGACGTACCCATAGCGAGGTCGATTGGGGAACTTCCTAAACATAATAATATATTTTATGAAAGATAAATTTGACACAAATATATACCAATACATGTATTCCCTACTTGATTTACATTCTTTTGGCATGATATCACCTTGTAAGAGAGTGTTGCGACAATTTTGCCATTGATATCGCTCTTGTCTATGATGATCTTTTTAATTTCTAAATTTCTATTGGTTTGATGCTTGACTTGTGTGGTACTCCTCCATGACATTTTGATATATATGATCAAAATGTATGATAGCTTTGATATTAATGTTTAAATATATATATATATATATATATATATATATATATATATATATATATATATATATATATATATATATATATATATATATATATATATATATAAACTAAAAGAAATTACTCCCTCTGATCATTGATATATATAAAAAAAACTAGTCGTCTAACCGTGCGATGCACGGATATGTAATATTAAATTAATATTTATGATAAAATTGACAAAAAATATTTTATTTATAATATAACATAACTTTTCAAAAAAAATTAAACTTAAATTAATTTTAATTCAATGAAGTTCATATTAAATTTGTGTATTGTTGGTTTAAATTTAATATCTTCCAAAATATTTTCAATGAATTAGGTAGAATATCTTCGAGAAACTTTTGTGCGATAAATTCTTTCCTTCACCGTTTTCTCATACTGTAGTTTAAAAAAATTAAAAAAACAAAAAATAATGTATGATTAAAATTAAGGGTGTTTGCGGGTTGAGTTGGGTCTAATTTAATTAAATTCAATATCCGTCTCGTTCAATATTCTTTGGGCTGGATTGACTGTTCAACTCGTACTTTTAAGACTAAACCCGAACCAAACCAACCCGCTCATCAATATGTTTGATTGGGTTGGATTCGTGGGTCACCCACTAATAATAATTTTCAAATTCTAAATAAAATATATTAATTTAATCAACAGATTTATATTACAAAAACATTAAAAAAATCATAAACTTTTAGTATTGAATAAAATTGATTGGTTAATACCTAAAAACTCTTTTATGATTCATATAAAGTTAGAAAAATATATAAATGATGTAAAAATAGTGTGACATATTAATGGGTAGAGTTCACGGGTTCTTGGATTTAAGACTTCAAATCTGTTATCTTGACCAAATACCAATGAGTTTGAATAGATTGGTTCGGGTTGGACCGATTGAGTTGGGTAAAAATAAGGATTGGGTTGAGTTGGTGAGTGGGTTCGCGGGTTGACCCGTACCCACGAACACCCCTAATTAAAATAAATAGTTAAATACTATTGTAAAAAATTAAATTAATTTGTTTTATTCTTTTTTTTCTCTAGTGACCACCTTCAAGAAGAATTTAACATTCAAATTTTAATTGTAATACTTAAAAGTAATGAGAATAAAAGAGAATAAGATTAGAAAAATAGAAAAATAGAATCAAACAATAAATATAATAAATCAATAAAATAGAAAAATTAAACAATATATTAGAATATTTTAATTTTATATACAATTATTTCATTCATTATATATTTTATGCATATCAAAATCAATAAATAAATAATCATAATGAGAAATAATATTGTAAATAGTAAAAATTATAGAAAGAACTACACCCACATTATCTATGTTGAACTTTTTAATTTTAAAATTTCTATTGGTCTGATGCTTGTGTGTGGTACTCCTCCATGATATTTTGGTATATATGATCAAAATGTATGATAGCTTTGATATTAATGTTTAAAAAATTCTTTAAATTTGTGAACTACGTATAATCCAAATTAATTGATTCTTCGATGAATATTAATTTTTTTTATATTACAAAAATTTAAATATGGTAAGTTTGAAGTGTCTAAGGAGTTTTGATTTTATGTTAAAAATAATAAATAATAAATTTTTTAACAAGTGGAGGTGGGGGTTAATAGTTACTCCAAAACGGAAAGGAGAGAAAGAATGAGATCACGAAACAAGTAAGCAAAAAAATAGTGTCTAGATTCATTGAATTCAAACCGTCTCAATCAAATCGACTCCACTATATATGAAACACACAAACTCTTCTTTTTCTGTGCTACCTACGTTTGTGTCTTTCTTTCTAAGATCACTGTCATCAACACAAAACTTTTTTCTTAAAAAAAAATTCCATTATTTATTTTGAATGACCCTTTTGTCCTCATTCACCCACTAGCAAAATCACCTTTTTAGTTTTATAAACCAAAACATTTCCCATTTCCAAAACCACCAAAACCATGGCTTCCATGGCTACCCTTTTCTCCAAAACCTCTTTCCCTTCTCACTCTTTAACCAAATCCTTCGACACCCATTTCGCCCCTTCCACCAGAGTTAATCTAGCTATCAAAAACAAGGCGAAAACCCATCGGAAACTCCGTGTTTCGAATGGGTTAATTGAACCCGACGGTGGAAAGTTGGTGGAGCTTGTGGTGGAGGATGGGAAGCGAGATTTGAAAAAGGGTGAGGCTTTATCGCTTCCAAGGGTGAAACTTTCGAGGATTGATGTTGAATGGGTGCATGTTTTGAGTGAAGGATGGGCCACACCGTTGGGTGGGTTCATGAGAGAAAGTGAGTTCCTCCAAACGCTTCATTTCAATTCACTAAGACTTGATGACGGGTCTGTCGTGAATATGTCTGTTCCGATTGTTTTGGCGATTGATGATGCGCAGAAACATCGGATCGGTGATTCTAAAAAAGTTGCTCTTTTTGATTCAAAGGGTAACCCTATTGCTATTCTCAATGAGTAAGTTTTCCCTTTTCTTCTTCTCTTGTTCATGTTGACTTTAATTACAGTGTTTTTTGCTTTCTTAAAGATTCGTTTGAAGGTTTAGTTGTTTGTTATGATTAAAGTTTCCAATTTTATTTTTTAGCAGACATATTTCCAGGTTTAATTTGCTTCTTCAGCCATATATAGAGTTCAATTGGTCAATTATTGATAGCTGTTTATTTGTTTATTTGTGTGTTTATGTGATGAATTTGTATAATAGCAAATGGGAAGGGTTTGGAGGTCATCATTCACTTTTCAATTATTACCGTTGTGGACGTGTCGGGTCGGAGTCGTGTTTCTGGTGTCCGTACTTCTTTGGATATTCTGAGAGTTAGGTCATTTTCAGGATATGTTGTTTCTTTGTTTAATTACTTTTTATTTTGTGTTGAAATGATATGGTTGGTTGCATAGTCAACAAGTCATGTAATGCCGTAATGATTTTGAGATGGGTTTCTTCTGTTGTCAAACAATACTTCATGATAAGGTCTTTGACCCACAAAAACTTCTTGATAGTACCTTAGGGTCTTGAGTTGACCAAATTAGTACAAATAAAAATTATATTCTGTTTTCAACTTCCTTATATGCATAGTTATATGATATGTATGTATGTATGTGTAGCTTTCATTCTGTTTTTAATTGTTCCATTTGTTTCCTAAGGCTTATATATTTCATTTGGTTATTTCAGTATTGAAATTTACAAGCATCCTAAAGAAGAAAGGATAGCCCGAACATGGGGAACGACTGCCCCTGGACTACCTTATGTTGAAGAAACTATAACTAATGCTGGAGATTGGCTGATTGGTGGTGACCTTGAGGTTATTGAACCTATTAAGTATCATGATGGACTTGATCATTTTCGGCTGTCACCTTCAGAGCTCCGTGATGAGTTCACAAGGCGCAATGCGGATGCTGTGTTTGCCTTCCAGCTCAGGAATCCTGTCCATAATGGCCATGCTTTGCTAATGACTGATACGCGTAAGCGGCTTCTTGATATGGGTTACAAGAATCCTGTCCTCTTGCTTCATCCACTTGGTGGCTATACAAAAGCTGATGATGTTCCACTTGATTGGCGAATGAAGCAACATGAGAAGGTATGTCCCGCATTTCTTCTGTGGCGCTATATGTTATTTATGGTTCAAATTGATTTTCTCATAGAAAGTTTCACTTATATATTATGATCTTTCTTTAGGTACTTGAGGATGGTGTTCTTGATCCAGAGACAACAGTGGTATCCATATTTCCATCTCCCATGCACTATGCTGGACCAACTGAGGTGCAGTGGCATGCAAAGGCTAGAATCAATGCAGGGGCAAACTTCTACATTGTTGGCCGCGACCCCGCAGGCATGGGCCATCCCGTTGAAAAAAGAGATCTATATGATGCTGACCATGGAAAGAAAGTATTGAGCATGGCGCCTGGACTCGAGCGCCTAAACATTCTTCCTTTTAGGGTAAATACACGACAAACTTATTTTCTCTTTAGTATGCTGAGTTTCAATTCGTAGGCCTTTTTGTTGATTATCTCGATTCATTTTGCAGGTTGCTGCGTATGACAAGACACAAGGTAAAATGGCATTCTTTGATCCATCAAGGCCTCAGGATTTCATCTTCATCTCAGGCACAAAGGTATGTTTTTTTTCTCTGATTATGTAACCTAAGGTTTTGTTCTAATAGACTACGAAACACTGACATAGACATCAAACCTAACACTGACACATCAACACTGGTTGCATATATATAGTATTTTAACAAATGTTACTTTCGTTTTGCAGATGCGCACACTTGCTAGGAACAAAGAAAGTCCTCCAGATGGATTTATGTGCCCTGGTGGCTGGAAAGTGCTAGTCGATTATTACGATAGTTTAGTACTTTCGAGCAATGGAAAAGTTCCGGAAGCTGTTCCGGTCTAGTGTTGTACTTTAATGTATACCCGATTGGGAGAAACCTTTAAAGTTATGTATTCTCCTGCTAAGACCACTGGTTTCACAAAGATCTTTGTTGCCTAATCCCTCTTAATAAAATGAAAAGTTTGGGATGGCATTTGCATAGAGACACATTGCCTCTCTGTAAGTATGGCTTTGTAGTGTTGCCTCTTGCAGTTATAGTGCCACCTCTCTGTAATATATTGTGATTGTGCAAAGGATTTGGTTTGGTTTGAGTGTTTAAATTCACTGTGCATTGTACTATTAGTGTTTTCAGTAATCTTAAACTATATGAAGATCAAAGAATATTTGTTTATAAAAGGAACCAAATATAGTATTAGGGACATATAGGAACATTGTTGAAAATTCATTTGGAAAAAAAGCAAATGTTAATTCATAATTGCAGAAACTGGAGTTTACTGCATGTTGAACCTTCCCATGTGTTGAATGAGGGACCAAGATCAGCTATCTATGTTGAGCATCATCTAACACATGTTTGGACCAGCATTATCAAGTTGAGCATCATCAATCACATGTTTGAACCAGCATTATCAAGTTTGTACCTGTTGTGTTCCACGTTGAGTATCATCAAACAAATGTTTAAGTGGTCCAAGCGTGATTTAGAAAGTTACAAAGATGTTTGGATTCTATTTTCAAAATTCGGTTACTAGAATTTTGATTTCTATTCAAGTAGCTTAAGCGGAGTGAACTACATCTTCCCTTTGTTTTTTTCTTCGAGCTTGACAACTCTCCAATTCTCTGGATAGTGCAAGAGAGTATTCAGTTTAATCAGATCGACGAGAAGTATTTCTCACATATCCGAAGGGTTTTGTATCATTGAAATACACAAATGCAAAATGGGGTAGGTAAAAATGGGGGTAGGTAGTCATTCTAGTTTTTGTAAAAAAAATGGATTGCAAAATGGGGTAGGTAAAAATGGGGGTAGGTAGTCATTCTAGTTTTTGTAAAAAAAAATGGATTGCAAAATGGGGTAGGTAAAAATGGGGGTAGGTAGTCATTCTAGTTTTTGTAAAAAAAATGGATTGAGACCTTATTTATAGAAATTGTAGAACAATAAGGACCTTATATATTTGATCATGTATGTAGTGGGGTACTTCGGAGAAACATCTTCAAATTCACTCTGCTAATTTTTTTTTAATTAATAAAAATTATGCGTTTAGAAATGCATCTTTGGATCCACACAAAAATTATGCATAACAAAATCATACCAAATATGTACTAAATATGCAGAGCATAATTTGAAAACAAACAAAAATGTCCAAAAAATAAACTCAATTTTATAAAATTATGCAGTGCGGTATTTACAAAAAAAAAATATTACATTGTTATATTACAAGTAAAACACATCAAAAGTTGTGTCACTATCTAATTCTATTGGTGGTTCAAGCTTCGACATTTCCTTATTTGCTTCTCATTCAATGTTGTTCAATTTGGTGAACTCTTTCATCCTTTCAAGGAAGTGTTCCGGTCATATTTCGGCATCTTGCGTGAAATGTCATCCACTCCGGTGATGTCTTTGGTATAAGACATCTTGGTTTCAAATAAACCTGAAAATATTGTTGTTTTTTTATAGTCAACCAATACACATGATATATTCATATGAATTATAAGGTGGCTTATTCCAAAGTGAAAATAATGTTTTTGAGAAACCATTTTGTGTTAAATTAATTCACACACTATTATAAGCACTAGCATAAGATGTTTCATTTTCGGAAAGCACGATCATTTGTCAAATGAACCGAACCACTAAGACAAGGAACAAGAGCATTGAAAATTGTATCGTAATTTTCGAACACACTTATTCCATACTAAAACACATTTTAAGTAAGACATGCTCCTATTTTTTCAAAAATTAGTATGAAATTGTATATCCGAACTCACTCGTACAATGAATTTGTTTATTTCAGTGGCAGAATTGAAAGTGTAGTTTTTGATTTGTCAAGTAGAAATTTGAAAAAAAATATATGGCATTGCATGTATTTCACAATTCAGTGAATAATTCAGAGGTGTATATATGGATTTTTCGGTGGAAAATTTAATAGAACACCATCTTACATATTTTCTTCACTTATATCATATCACCATTTCTTCTTCAAACCCTACCAAAATTTCTTTCTACGCTTCATTCTACTTCAAAACATTTCTCCATTTTTTCAAATGAACATGAAAAAATAGAATTTAAGATAATGTACATGTATTTTTCCCCATCACTTGTCCGTCAACAATTTATCAAAAAGTTAAAGACACATAAGAAATCAAACACAACACTATATTGGAAAAAGGAACATTTTGATGAAATTCATGCATATTTTATTGTGTTAGAGGTCCGGCACCGGAGAAAAAATGGAGACATTTCCCTGAAATGAATCATTTTATAGCAAATGCATATATTAGGTCTGTGTTGATCTGACCTGACATGACTTCTCAAAAACATTTTTCCCACTTCAGAGTGACTCATCTCAAAATCCAGAACGCATTATGTGTATTGTATGCCTTTCAAAATCACTATATTTTGTTCAAATTTATTTAAAACAGGGATGCCCTAATCACATATATCACCAGAACGGACAACTCATCCCACAAAGAAAGTTGAAACTTAGTCGAATAGCTTTTTAGATAGGATGGAAGAATTTACCAAGTTGAGCGAGATTGAAAGAAGATTAAATAATAAACAGTCAAAGGCAGAATCATCCATGGATAGAGATTTAGGTGATGACATATGTTTTGATACATTTTAGTTTTTATCCATCAATATATTTAGATGATGACTATTTTTTGTATGTAATGTTGGATTGACAATAGCGATATAAATTGGATACATTTTGATACATTTTAATGTATAATTTTATTTTCTATTTTTTTTTAACTTTTTGTTTTTCATAACAGATTAATTCAGAACTACATTTCCATATACCTTGATTTTACTAAACGAAACAGGATGTATTCGGAAGTACATCTCCGAAATATTCTTTAGAACATGATTGAGTTGTTAAGGTCCATATTGATCTAAAACTTGCATAAATATGAGTACCACTCATCTTGTTAGAAAAATAACACACATGATGTCTCAAAATTCATATCTGACTTTTATCTACTTCAATGGCAAGAGCCCATCTTAAATTTATGTTCACAAAGATCATTCATCTTGTCGATCTAAAATTCACAATAGAAAAATTGTTGTGCTACCCAAATAATCGAAGAGTTGTGAAGCTCTATTATCGTTCACACTCGATTGACAACAAAGAGATAATACAATTCAACAAGTTCAAGTTGAAGACAGATGAAGATTCAACTGTTATGTTGAATATATTTCATCGTTACGAAACAAAAGATCCGATCGAGATGGATGTGAAGATAACAAGATCAGAATGTTAAAACATTCTCAACTTTCACTTATCACTTGATGATGAAATCTAATTTTAGATTTACGTTAACTATTAACTATCATAATAATGATTGAGATTAATTTTATGTTCTTCTTTCCATTCTGCACTTGTTTTTGGTTTACTAAAAACAGTATTTTTCAAAAGTACAATTTCAAATTTATTCAGAAATTAGTTAGTTGCAGTTGTTATAGAGAAAATGTGTTTACTTAAGTAAGAGAACACAAATAGAGAGCATTTTTAACTATTGTAATTATGAATACAGTATTATTTATTTTTTAGAAGAAAACCATAGGAGGGGGCAAGGAATATGGATTGGTTCTTTTCTAAAAACCTAAAAAAAAGGAACGGACACACTCATGAACATCTAGACGTGCGCCGTCGTCCGTCGGTTCGGTCTAAATGAATTAATTTTTTGAACTCGAATTTAATAATAATTGATTAATAAATTCGATAGAAATTAAATAATTTTATTTTATTATTTAATAGAAAATTAATTACGAAATGGTGACGTGTCACATTCCAAATTGTTAAGTCTTAACCTAAGTTTTGACTGACTTCAATTACTGACCAATTCACTTGAATTCGCTGCCTATAAATACAAGTTTGCACTTCATTTGTGGTTGCACCGAAATATTGATTTCTATCCTTCTCTCTTTGCTCTCTTCATCTAAATTATTTTTCTTTTTCTTGACTGACTTTTTAACCAGATACTACGACTGGTTTCATAACCATCTAAAAGTGTAATTTCTAGATCGATTTATCAGTCTGCAACTGATAAATCGTATTTCAACAGACTGTTTTATCCTGGAGACGTCGTTGTAAATTCGACTGCATTGCATACTTTTGACAGTACGACGAAACGTCTTAAAAAAAGCAACCTAGTACGCGATTCGTCCCGATAATTTCTCTGTGCCATTTTGAATTTTTCAAAACCGAAAGTAACAATGTGAGTGATATGTTTTGTAATGACATAGTAATTGGACGGCATAAAAGATTGGGTTAAATATTTTCCAATGGATTGTTGTCTCTTCCACTTTAACAATTAGACAATGCATCAAAACATTATTTCATTGATTAGAAATGATTAAACTAAAATGACTACACAATCACGTTGATCCCTAAATGTATGAAGCAGTTTCATTATACTTTTTGAATTTATCGAAAGTATAAAAACATTAAACTAAGCTGACCAATAAATTTCAGAGAAAACAACAGTAATAAAAGTAACTTCTTTACACCAAACTTTCGTTCTGTCGTTATCATCACTTCAATTCCCTGAAGAGAAGGAAGAAAGTATTGAGCATATTGTATAAAGCACTCACTTTCTTTTTCTTTTATCAACTGTAGGATTCCTCATGTCATTTTTTGCTAGACTAGAGCCAGGAGGGACACCATATGGCATTGGAGAAGGAGCTTGAGTAGAAGATGCTGTCACAGCAACGTTCGTAGCAGGTACTGGTGGTAGTGCAGGCACGGGTGGCTGGGGTTGAGTTGAAGCGGGAAGTGCAGCATTAGGTTCTGGAAGTGGTTTTGGTAAAATGTGTTTTAGCCGATTGTTCCGATAGTTCTTCCAGAAATAGAACTGCTGTCTATGCGTCAATTCCTAAAATAGAGACAAGTTACTGTCAATCCAAGAAACACAAGGCAAATCAAATCTTTAACTTATTTACTTTAAGGACGTGATGCAAATAATCTGGCTTGATTCATTTCCGGACATAATTAACCAAGTAAACAGATAATCTATTAGTGACATAAAAGATAGATACACCCATTCCAGCTGAGAATCAAACCAATTCTTATCAATACCTACCACGTCCCAGTTTTGCAAATACAACAATAGACTGCAGATTTCACTACCAAGAGATTGTTCAAGTAAATTGACACAGAATCCATATCTACCTTTGTCTCAATTCATACAATTTAAAGCAAAATATGGTATATAACATTTCTATTAAAAAATGATAGAGAATGGTGTAACATATCAATCACATGAACACTCTAATATAATATGAAATCCAAATCCAGGAGAAATCATGATTTTGTAAAAGAATAGAAAGATATCACTATATTTACCTTATTGCTAGGATGTGCCATTGCATTGCGAAAATTTGCATTTTGAAGAAGCTCGAGAAAATAGAGGCAGTGAGGATACCTAGCATTTGCCAAAAAGGAGCAATTAAATCAGAAAGCAACCCATTTGAACAAAGCATCACTAGAACAGAACATAATCCCTTTTCCCAGCTTCAGTGGATCAATAATAAGATAATGCTTACATGATAAATTTTATATATTCAGGGCGATTCCAATATTGGAGATACTTTAAGTACCCAATGAATGCTTCATCCTCAAAATTTCGGTTCTGAGCCAAATCTGTTTAAGAAGTGTAACAAATATTAGAAAAAAGGACAAACAAAAAGCTATCATACAAAATCATGCACAGCAATGACAAAACATACCATGTTTTTTTTTGTCAAAAATAATAATTTCATTAAGATGTAGATAAATTACAATGTATTTCAAGGAAAAGAATCTACTTCAATATATCTGTTAGGAAACCCTTAAACAGACCATGTGCTTGAAATTAAATAGAAGCCAAACAATCATCTAGTCCTGAATAATCTGTTGTATAACAGCTACATGTGTAGTAGATATTACTTATTGAAGCTGAAACTCTTAACATATTGATAAAGTAAGAAAATCATACAGTGGATGTAGGTAGGATTAGCAAGGCATTGAACGAATTCCAGTTCAAGCAAAAAACGTTGCCTCCCATCATCTGGATCCTTGTATATAGTCTTTGGCCTAAAGAAAAAGCAACCATCAGCCCGTAAGTGCAACTCAACACGACCAACTAATCCCAAAACTGTACTTTTAATGCAAAAATAAGTTGATTAAGACAGAAAGAAATTAATATTTGTACTCTAAGGAAAGCCCTTGAAAAGGGCACAAATTTCATACTGAACAGAACACATAATATTAGTCAATACTAATTTCTGTTGGATGACTTACGCTCATAACTATTCTAGCATAAAATGTCTCTATCTTTTGTTTTTGTACCATAAATTAAATTTTCAAACTAATGCCTGATAGGCCCATTATAACATAAGTCAGTCATTAAAGGGGAGCAAGGAGCAAAGTGATCAAAGAGACTTTCTGCTGTCTCAACCCAGCCCAAAGAGAATAAGGGGCCAAAAAGAGTTGCTCTTGTATGAAGAGGAACAACAAAAATCAGAGACGGATAAAACAGTTAGCGGAGAAATCACAGAAGGGACACATGACAATTGGTGAGTGGAGAAATATAGAATAAAGCTCTGCTGTGCCGCACTTTTAGGCATTCACTTTTGCATTTTTTTTACCATCAATACATCTTTCCTAATTTAGCTATTGCCTGTGATTTTTTGGGTTGACCAGTCTCTATTTTATCAAGTTGGCATCCTGGAAGAGTATGAAATATACAGGAAGCCTTAGAGACCAATGGATGAAACAGGACGGTAATTGACAGGAAAAGGGGCGTGTGATAGATACTCTAATGCTTGAAGTGAGAGCACATGTGACTTGTCATACAAGGGCTGATGATGACAAAGGAGTGGGGAGTAACAGAGGATGGGAAAACATTCTTCACAAAGGCTAATCCTCACCACCAATAACCAATTTTGTCACATGTCAACTTTCTAACCCATACCATGTAACTATATGGAAATGATTTCATATTTCCCTCTATGTTAGAAAGATAGAATGCAAGAAAGTTTGACTTTCAGAATTCATTATATGGGTTGAATGATTACAAAGATACTACTATTGTATTTATAACAGATACAGAGCGTAACAAACTCTAACTAACTTACAGCTTGTAGAACAAGCTACTCACTCTAACTAACTAGAAGGTTCCAACATAAGCTATTAACAATAGAGAAAGTCAGCTGTCATAAGACAGCTGTAACAACTAACTAGGCTAACAGAGGCTGGGCCCAAGGTACAGTCCATACACTATCTCTAACATGTTACACTCTCCCATTGCCATTCCATTTTATTATTCTTCCTCTAACTGTTTTCTCCCACAACAACTTCTGTTGTTCCCCTTGATACGTCTTTCTTCCTTCTTGTATAAACTTGGAGGCATGCTCTATTTGGCCCCTTACTCTCCTCGGGTTGGGCTGAGATAGCAAGCCCGCCCCCTTGCCCACTTTGCCCCTTTGCTCCCTTTCTACGATATACTATCGTTTTGTTGGGCCTATCAATACCAAACACAGCCTTAAAAATATGTGGCCATGATAATGTGATATTCAAGACAGTGAAATTATAATAAGAAAACAAGATGAAAATTATGCTTACGGTGATGGTGGGGTATTTGTTTGACTATCGCTTTCCATTTTAGAGGCCATGGAATCAGAATCCTCAACTACAAGAACAAAAACGCACATAATTAGTAAAACATAACTTGGAACTTCTACATGACCCAGATCGCCTTTGATTATTGATTTAGAGAGGTAAACCAACCCAAATTAGAACACCAATTCTATGAATTAAGATGGAATTGAGATGTATGAATGTTTCAAGAAATTACAAGCAATGTTGTCAGAGACATGTCACCAACGCAATCAAGACAAACCACTGAGTCATTGGTTAAACGAATATATATTTTAAAAAATCAATAGATATACCCTCTATTTATGATGCCATTTCAGCGCTAAACCAATTTATAATACCCAGAGTGCAAAACTTAAGTTGCATAACCAGGAATATTAACTCTGTAGAAGTATTTTGGCTTACAAATCCATTGTATCAGGCTGCATTTTCTAGACTGCATTGTTGCCAAAGAATGAAAGGAAGAGAAATTCTTAGGTAGACACAGACATAAGAAATATATATACACACACAACCAATCATAATTTTTTAATTAATTAAAAAATAAATAAATAAAAATTCTCTCCTCCATAATCACAACCACCCCATGAAACAATTATGTAATGCCCTGCTACTTGTAAAACTAATAACAGTAAAATATGTTATCATTTGTCAAGGCATGGAATTAGATATTAAAAGGTTTCCCATGGCATAAAATACGAGACAAAAAATGAGCAACTCAAATACGGGTACAATCAGTTGTCCAATAATAATAATTAGCCAGTAAAGTCTAAGCCAGAACCCAAAAAATGTTATAGTGGATAGCCACTATTGTGAAGACAAAAACAATGCACATAGATAACATAATACTCAACAATAGAAAAACACACAAAACTAAAGAGAAAAACGTACTTAATAAATATAAATCAACTTTGTCATGACCCATCAAGTGTTAATAATAGTGGATCACGGAAAATAGCGGATTTCCAGAAATTCTATGTGAGAAATGGCAGATATGAGAGATAGCAGGTACATAGCAGAAAACACATAAGAAATAGCGGATAGTATATCAGGTAAATAACAAAAGCCACCAAGCGGTTAAAATATAAATAATTGTATATAAAAAAGCATGTTACACACAAATAAAAGATGCGTGAACACAAATTAAATAGCAACCGACATAAAAACGGTTACTTGACGATGGAGGCAGAGGCGGTGAGTTGTTTCTTTACCTGAGTTCTGATAGTGAGGTTTTACTGTTTTAGGTGTTGTATACAATACCCACTAACCGGCTCACCACTTTCGGTTTTGTACTTTGTTTTAATGTTTTAAAAAAGGAAAATAGTGTTTGTTACGAAAGCCAAACAAACGAACCGCAAGAATTACACTAACCCTATCACATATTCCCGTCAAAAGCTGCATTTATGTTTTTTTCTAAATAGCCCACTTCAAGTTTCGTAGTAAATAGCATGCCTCTTTAAAAAAACTTGACCACCACTTCAAGTTTGTTAATTTTTTTGTAATAAAAAGTTCGGACAAGGCTAAAACACCAAACTCTGATATTCAATACGTAACGACATAACCCATATATCAAAACACACCAATATACTGCAAATATCAGAGTTGACACGTAATCTTGGCTACCCCGAATACTGATACATAATAGCGGTATATCAGTGCTATATGTTTTTTTTAACAATACCGTTCCCATCAAAATCAAGTTCTAACTTCTAAAAGTATTCAAAATGACAAAATCAAGTTCTAGCAGGAAACAGAAACAAGCCATTCATATGAAGAGAAGCAGAAACCCTAAACCTAAACAAAGCTAGAATACATTATCAAAATCAAAGGGGAAGCAAGAAAAGGAGAACAAAAACCTTTACAGACAAACAGAACAAGGAGAACATGGCAGAACACGAAATTGAGAAGAATAACAAAGAAGATAGAACCGAGTTACAATATTAGGTCATTGTAAGGGTGAGAAAGTATCAATATTAGGATCACTTCCCTCAGAAAAACATCCCCAAGATAATCACTTAAAATTAATTGAATTTGCACAAAAGCACTTCCACATCAAGCTTAATATTTATGAATAAAAAAGTTGAGTTGAACCCAAAGTTTAAATGAAGATCTAGTATTGAAACAATAAAGAAATTGAAATTTACATCAATCTAATATGGTGAGATAATTATTGATCATAGAGTATCAAAGTATCAAAGTAGAAGCACTTTTATACATCGCAAATCGCTTCCGAGAAAAAATAATTAGAAAAAAAAAAAAGTAACCTGGAAGAGTTTTTGGCTGTTTCTGGCGCCGTCGACAAACTCTGCCTCCTTTTTCCGGACAAGTGAGTTAAGTGCTTCAACTCCAACTTGCTTCTGAAACTACAAGCTTCTGAGTTTTGATGTTTTAGTGTTTTTTTTTTTAAATTATTAATTTTTTTAAGCATGTGATGGGCCTTTTCAAAGCAAATTGCATACACCCATATGTTTTTTCAACTATTTTTTGACAATTTGTTCATCTTAAATACAATCAAGTTGTAGAAATCTTTTATATATAGGTATAGAATAACAATATGGAAATCTTTAAAGTAATTTGTATCTCTTTTTGACATATAATATTTATCGAAAGAATTTTTGTCCCTGATCTTTGTTTTGTCGGATTTTTACAATTTAATTCAAAATGCGAAAGAGATGTGATGTTACAAATTCGAACTAGGACGATAATGGTAAGAGTGTGGATGAGAGAAATTTTAGATGATAAGGTTGTAAGTGTATAAAGCACCTAAGAGGGAGGTGAATTATGTATTTTGATCGATTTTTGGTTTTAATGAAATGTTACTTTTAACTTTCTGGTTTGATAGTGTTTAAAAAGCGGTAAATATAGAAAAGTAAAGAATATTAGCGATATATCCTGATTTCCCTCACAATCCGAGAGTACTTCAGTCCTCTTACACGGTAAAAGATTTCAATAAGTTTTAGAACCATGTACAAGCCTATCCAAACCATTATACACAAGTTACTATCTTAGTCAATAAGGAACGCTTCCATATGATTTTACAAAATAGAAAAAGAGAACAATCCTCTCTTTTTTCACTCTCTTGTTTCCAACAGTCCTGGACAATAAAATATACACAAATCTGAGATATATACAAGAATTTAAAGTTGAGTGATATATATATATATATATATATATATATATATATATATATATATATATATATATATATATATATATATATATATATATATCAATTTCTTGAATTGATCTCCCCTTTCCATGTATATAATTTACAAATATATTATACAAGTGCTCAGAACAAAAATAATGAAACTTTTTAAATGAAGCAATGAAAATGAATGTAGAAAATGAAAATGAAACTTTTTGAAGATGAGAAAATTGAGTTTGAATTATAATGAAAGAGATGTGTTTTCAAAATCTGAAACCTTAGGTATTTATACATCCATCATACTTGTAGGGATGAGTATGATACCATGAATTAATGCCTTAATTGATAGATGAAAGATATTATTCGTTAGAATCAGATTTTCTACCAAAAAGTGTCATTATTTCAGTGGTAGTCGGTTAACACATAATCGTAATCGGTTACAACTAAAGCGTTTTTTGAAAATTTGATTTTTTTTAATGTGTAATCAGTTAATAGTTTTGGTTAACCGGTTAACGAAAACTGGTTAACCTATTACACAAATTCAATTTTGAAAAAAAAATAGTTAAGCTTTTGTTTGTGTAACCGGTTAACAACATAGTGTAACTGTGAGCCGGTTTTGTATGTCGTTTGAAGCGTTGGAAAGACATTGCAACGACCTAAATTCTAGTAAAATAATATGAAGCATATGATGTGGTTATCCAGTGATTATATTGTGATTTAAATGACGAGATTATATGTCGAATTAATTTTGTGTGTGTTTTATTATATAAATGGTTATGATGATGTTCTGAAGTGAATCGTTGGTGTTTGCTATGATGAATGATGATGTGATTACTATGATGTATGTGTATGAGATATATGAAGAGAATATGATGATTTTGATGAATGATGATGCGTCTTGACTAGTCGTGGTCGTAATTTATGTGTTGTACGCATCATGCATTCATAGTATTTGTTAGGACGAAATGTCCAATGATGTTTTGCAGGATGAAAATCCAATGACGATTTATAGGACGTTCAGGTCCAATGATGGCCTTAATATGTGCGGATTAAGTACAAACTATGATGTGCTCTGGTTCCAAGCGGGAATCGATCTTATTGGTGGGGATTTTTGAAGATAACGATGACTAAGTCATTAGTGATGTTTCGGTACCGCATGCATTGAGTCTGATGAAGTTGTATTTCATTATTTGTGGAATTATATAATGTTTGTGTTAAGTGAAGTATTTGTGATGTTTTGGAACTGTGACGTTTTGACATGAAGTCTTTGAAGTTGTTGTTGTTATTTATATTGAAGTGTATGCTGGTATATGGTAGTTGTTTAATTGTATATTATACCATGTCTATTACTTATGTCGTTTATAATAATTATGATTACTCACCATTTCTGCTTGGAAATGTTGCCTCGAATATGGGTAACTTACAGGTAAATCAAGATTAGATAAGGAATTCTAGAAGTTGTTCTGAAGTGTGCTTATTCATTCCATAGGAATGAAGGGAGTCTTGCTCTGATACGCAACACCAGAGATTGGGATTGTTTGAATTATGCATACCTTTATGTTTTGATGTTTTGGAGATTTCTTAATCTTTTCTAAATTGTTTTTATAATTTGGTTGCAACTCGTGTGACGGAGTAAGACTATTGTGGTAAGATGCTTAAGAAGATGTGACACATATGTTTCTGATTGATGTCTGCGCTTTTTATTTAAAACGTATTGTGAAATATTCGCGGAGTTTAGTTGGGTGTTACACTTATTGCACTTGTATTATCACATTTCAATGGAATGCATCCAAGGTTCATGTCGTAGTCGCAAAGTTGTTGTTTTAACCAAAAGATTTGTCCACAACAACTTCCTATTGTAATATATTTTGCTTTAGTTATACTGAGAGCCACACATGCTTGCTTTTTGCAGGACCAAGACACGAGAGTGTTTCCTAGGATATGACACATATCGCTTGTGCCTTTTCGGTCTGTTTTATAACCTACACAATTTGAGTTAGAATAATCACTTAAATCACATACACTACCTTTAGGATACCATAAGCCGACATTTGTTGTTCCTTTAATGTGCTTCATGATTCTCTTCACGAAGGCAAGATGTGATTCCTTTAGATTTGCTTAAAACTATGACAAAGACAAAACTAAACATAATGTCAGGACGACTTTGTGTCAAATATAATAATGAACTAATCATACCTCGATATTTAGTGATATCAATCGAAACATCAAATTCATCTTGATCTACATATGTTCCAGGGCACATTGGAGTAGTCATTATTTTGCAATTGTCCATGTCAAATCTTTTTAACAACTCATTGTAATACTTGGATTGGTTGATGAAGATGTCATTCTTTAGTTGCTTAATTTGAAATCCAAGAAAATAGTTTAACTTATCCATCATAGACATCTTAAATCCTTTTTGCATCATCAATGAATAATTTTCGCATAGATATTTGTTTGTTGAACTAAATATGATGTCATCAATTGAACCAATAAAGTATGATTTTTAATTTTCTTAATAAATAGAGTATTATCAACTTTACCTTTTGCAAATCCTCTTTCATATAGAAAGTTGTTAAGTCTATCATATCATGTTGTTTGTGCTTGCTTTAAGCCATAAATAAACTTTTTTTAAAATCCATAGGCAAGTGTTATATTATAGAGGTGTATGCAACGCTCGTGGCTGAGAATCACAAGATGGCTTTGGATTTGGAGTTGATTCGAAGAATAAAGAGTTTGATTAATCAAGATTGGGAGGTTCCTTTATCTCATATTTATCGAGAAGCAAATAAATGTGTGAATGCGCTGATGAGTTTATTAGTAAGGTATAGAGTATAAGCCTTCTTCTATGACATGTGCCGTCAAGATCTAAACTTCATTTATTTAGTAGATCTTGTTAGAATGTTATTGTTAAATTGTAGTTTTCTCTTTTTGTTTTGGGCTTAGTTGTATAAAAAAAATGAAATTATTGATATTTTCATGTACAAATATGTGATATTGTAAGTTACTGAAATTATTTTCAGCTAAATCAAATTTAGACATAAACGTTTTTTTTTTATAGTTAAGCAAATTTGAAGTTTAATTTTTACTCAAAGAAGGTTTTTATGGGATGGTGCAAAAAAACATAATAAAATTTGTTGGATTAGTTGGAAAATAAAGTATTTAAGTCTAAGGCAGAAGGCGATCTTAGCGTAAAAAATCTTGACCTAATTATTAGAATTATTAGAAAGAGTAATGACATAAATATCACATTGATATAACATTCTATCTGCTTATCTAAAGATCTGAAAATCCACTAAAATTGATTCTCGAAAGAAAACCAATTTTGTAACAAGAAATAGTTACAAAGGAAAGAGATATTTTTATTGTTAATTTTCTTCAAATTTTTAGTATTTTTGGTCTTACAGTTTTGGATAATATTGCACTGATACGACAATACTGAATTCATGATCTTGAAGTGGAGCAGGTATGCCTAATCTTTATGAAAACAAAATGGCACAGTTCAAAAAAAGTTGGCACTAAACCACTACTATTCTACAGCTACAACTACTATAAAAAGAACTTACTCAAACACATTCAGATAAATCAAAAACATGGATGAAAAACAAAGGAAGAAACATGTTAGAGAACCACCTTCAGTTCCTTTCATTTGGGAAACAAAACCAGGCTTTCCTATAAAAGATTGGAAACCAATGGTCTCATCAGTTTCTCTGTTACCAAAATCTCCACTCAAACAAATTGCATCAGTTCCTTTTCTTTGGGAGGAAAAGCCAGGAACACCACTCCCTAGTTTCTCACATGTTGATGCTCAACACGAAACTGTAACTAGCTTCGACTTTGAAGCGTTTAGTTTTGATGCAGATGAATGTTTTAAACTCTCTACGGATATTATTCCGATGCAGCAAAGTTCGTTTTCAAAGAATGCTTGTGACTTGATCTATACTCCATCTTCTCCTGTCTGTTCAGCTTCATCGGAGACAGATAGTTTAAGTAGTTATGCAACTGGTGTGTCGAGTTTAACTGGTTCGGCTTTTTTGGAATGTCTTTTTCCTTTGTTTCCACCAAAGTCTGGTTTTCTTGAGAAGAATGTTGGTTATACAGAAAAGGGAAGTTCAAGTTTAGTGAGACTAAAAGGTATAGATTTTGAGGATGAAGATTATATGTGTGATGTGCCGAGCAAGCAACCGACACTTGGAGAGCTTATTATGATGAGCAGGAGAAGAAGTTGTGGAAGAAAAGCTACTCAAATGAACAAATGGGATCCACCAAAGGTAACCTTTTAGTTTATATTTTGATTCGTGTAATTTGAATAGTCAAATTAAGATGAGACGATTATGTTCTGACTAAGTAAATTAGATTCAAAATTCAAAGTCAGAACAAGAATCGTTTCCTCTTTATATGACAATTCAAATTCACATACGCATATGATATTTACACATAAGAGATTATAGAAACATATTTTGCTATTTTATGTCAACAAAACATGCAGAAAATCACAAGAAAACAAGTTTTTGGGTGCTTCTCTATTGTAACCAGCAACAGTATGATTGAAGGCTTGTTCAAGAGAAAGTACTACCCTAGGCTGAAACTAGTCTAAACAGCAAATTCACAAGATCAAGAAACAAGACTGCTGTAGAATTTAAACATGTTTTGAGATTGCAGAATGTTGATTGTACTAGAAATTATTGAGTTGTAGTAAAATGTGTGCATTTATCATTTTTTTTAAGATGGCTCATATTCTGAAATTCCACAAAATCACACGAGTGGAAATGAACTTTTCATATAAATAATTTATAACTTAAGACATGAGTTTCCTACTAGTACTTAGTTACACCATGCAACCATATAAATGGTCACAATATCAGTCTATCCAAAAAAGTTAAAGTGGAATAAACCATTTGTGAATATAATACCTAGGAAAAAGTGCTTCTACAATAAGTCATTCTTTCTATTTGCTAAGGAAATATCGAAACACAAAAAAGTCTTTTTACTTTCACCCTGCTTCATCAACTTGTTGTCTATAACATGAATCACAGTAGGAAGACACCAGGAGTCAGAGGGAACTCTTGGATATAGCATCTCCAAAACGAACAAACCATTGAGCATTAGAAGAATTGTTATCATGCTGAGATTGAAGTCCATCCAATTTTCGGTGGTGCTGTCCCTTATCAACCACGAAAGGAGCATAGTCGAAACTCTTTCCCGTAGCTGCAATGACTTTACTTGGAGGTGCGGGAAGAAGTGAAATAAGCACCCTGGTTACTTCATGCATTGTAGGCCTCTCAGAAGGGTTCTTTTTCGTGCATAGCAACGCGAGTTGAAAGGTCTTCTTGACATGAGCCAAATCAACGCAGGTTACGGATACTTCAGGATCCACGGCTTCCATTACAGTGTTATTATCAGCCTTGGACAATATCTGAATTCACATTCAACACAAAAATAAACAATAAAGATTTCATAAAACCAACAACTCAAATCAATAATCTGTTGATATATTTCACATAACAGTTTGATGCACTTACCAACTGATGCAAATTGGAGTCATTATCCACGGCCTTCTTCCCAGTAAGTAGCTCTAGCAGAACAATGCCAAAGCTATATACATCTGATTTCTCATTCAGCCGAGAAGTTCGTGCATATTCAGGATCAATATAGCCTATAGTTCCAAGGACATAAGTTGAGGCATGAGTTTTTGTGGATGGGATGCATTTTGCAGTGCCAAAATCAGAAAGGTGAGCCTCGAAGTTTTCATCCAGCAAAATATTTGAAGACTTAATGTCCCTGTGAACAATTCGAGGGTTGCAGTCATGGTGAAGATAAGCTAGTCCTTCAGCAGCTCCAACAGCAATCCTCATCCTTGTTTCCCAGTCAAGTTTTACCTTCAGCGGACCTGTGTCACACACTACACAATTTAAGCCCCAAATAGCAGCAGCATTGCAATATAGAAGCAATATATATAAACAAATTTAAACTCCCAAAAGAATAAAAGTTTGGTTGCAAGAACACCAAAATTACCATGTAGAAGATCCCACAGAGAGCCGTTCGCCATGTACTCGTAAAAAAGGAGATTTGCACAAGGAGTAAGGGCGTAACCATGCAAGACAACAAGGTTTCTATGTCTAATGCTGCCTATTGTTAAAAGTTCCGTTTCGAATTCCCTCAAATTGTGTGGATGCTGATTGTACAATCGCTTGACTGCAATCGGTCGAGAATTTTTCAACACACACTTGTATACAGTACTAGAAGCACCATATCCTATGATAAATTTCTCACTGAGATTTTCAGTGCTTCTCATTATATCATCCAAAGTGTGTATCGCCAAATCCATATGAAGAACCACAAGCTTGGGAGGCACTGAAGAGACATACCAAAACAAAATATTACGTAAAGAAAAGAGGCTAGTTTGAAAAATTACAATCCTAGTAGATTTTATCGGTCATCAAACCTTGGTCGGACATGCTAGATGCTTTCAACAACTGCTTCGATTGGATGGATCTATAGATAGCCATAATTACCATAGCCAGTAACACGATGATACCGATAGTGAGACATGCAACTGCAACTCTAGAAAATATCTCTGAAAAGAAAAGTAACAAAATATGATTCATTTACTTAATAATTCATTCGCAATTAAAACGAACGCCTCAAATGGGATTCACTTCACATACCTCTTGATTTTGGGAGATAAGGACGGCATATGGATCCAACCCAATTTCCACATAATAAAGGATTACCAAAGAAGCTGCAAAACATCACATTAAAATTAAAAGTCGTCAACATATAAAAGTTCTTAACCATGAAATTACAAGATTTCTCTGAACTACCTATCAGCTGGGAACCGCGTGAAGTTCTTAGAAGATGGAACTACTCCAGTAAAGTTGTTATAAGAAAAGTTCCTAAAAAATAAAGACAAAAAAAACATTAGGAGGGATCTACTAGAAGAAGCTCGAAACATTATAAAAAGAATACTCACATGGAAGAAAGACTAAAACAATTGGTGAGCTGTTCCGGAATCTTCCCGTGCAGGTCATTGTTGTTCAAAATTCTACCATATAGTTAAAGTATTCGCATATCAACAACAAGCAAGAGATAAACAAAAAACATCAAACTCATAATACTATATAACTAAACATACAGAGAGGCAAGGTTCTGCAGCTGTCCAATCTCTGGAGGAATGCTACCCGACAGATTGTTGAAGGACATATCACTATAGAGGAAGAATCAATCATTATGAACCAATTAAAACATCTCGGATAGAAAACTTAACAAAACGTTGAATTTCAATCCGTAAGAGCAGAAATTGTCTACAAAACTTACATAATCTGTATGCTTCTGAGATTCCCAAATTCAGCAGACAAGGGACCATCAAGATGGTTCCGACTCAAGTTCCTGTATACATAACATTTAATATCGATCAAATTCAGTAACAAGAAATAATGAAGAAAAAAAAAACGAAACGGGTTATTAGAACTTTGATCTTACAGGGTCAAAAGATGCTCTAGAGAACCAACAGACGCTGGGACATGACCGGAAAAATTATTGCTAGATAGGTCCCTGGTACATAATATAAAGTTGCATTTTGAATTAATATTCAGATTACATTAAAAGTCATAAATTTAGACCCGTGTTTTCATGAACTTACAATGTATCAAGGTTTATGATACGGCCTAACTCAACTGGTATAATCCCTTTAAAGTTGTTTGCAGAGAGATTTCTGGAGATCAAACAAATTTACTCAAGTCACTAAACAAGTAAGAAATTTGACGTCAAGCATAATGAAACAAAATTAATTGAGTTTGTCGTACAAGTAAGTCAAACTCTCAAGGTTGCGAAAGCTCAATGGAATAGAACCGCTTAACTGATTACCATGCACATTACTGCAGAAGATAACCATATGAATTAATAATTTATAAACCAAGGTAGTTAAAAACAAAAGTTACAACACATTCTACTATATTAAGAATCTTACAACTGATTTAAGGCCGTGCAAGAGCTTATGTTATGCGGAATAGATCCATTTAGACGATTATTGGCAAGATTCCTGAACAGTGTAACAGTAGCAATTTAGCACCAGAAACTTACACTTTATACTTGTTGTGGAGAGTGTAACCAAGAGTTAAAAATAACTTACAATTCAAACAGATGTTCAAGCTTCCCAAACTCGTTAGGAATTTCACCCACCAGTTGATTATCATTCAATTGCCTAGAAAATTCAAGCTTAGAAATTTCACGGTCAAAACTAAGATAACAAGGACATAAATGAAAATCAACTCACAGGTAGCTCAGTTTAGACATATTTCCTAGCTCAGGAGGTATCAATCCAGTTAGCATGTTTCCATGAAGATATCTGCAAAACTAAAGAGCTTAGGAAAGAAACAATTACTATATACGTAAAGTACTAATAACAGTGAAGTGACACTCACAGTTTGCCAGTGAAAGATAAATTTCCTAATATTGGAGGAATTGGTCCCACTAACAGATTCTCACTCAAATCCCTACCAACAAACAATGCATTATTAAAATGAAATGAAATATCTAGTCAAAAATGAGCAAAAACAATATTTACAAAGATGAAATGATCGGTTAAACTTACAAAATTGCAAGAGCTTGCATCAAACCAATCACTTCTGGTATCTTCCCGGTTAACCTATTTCCTTGAAGCGACCTAGGCATAATCACAATTTAACTAACCGTTTACTTCTCCATACAATATATACAATCAATAAAGTAGGACTCATGAGTTGTTAGCATTCACCAAGAAAAGAACTCTCTGATAGACAAAGCTAATGGCACATAATTACATTGATTAACATTAGCATAACAATTCGTCATTGTACTTACAAAGTAGCCACTTGAAGAAATCCAATGTTATACGGAATCTCCCCTGTAATCTGATTATAAGATATGTCACTGCAATTCAATGAGAAGATAGACTAAGAACCGAGACATAAAATCATCTAAAGAAAAATATAATTGATCAAAATTATAATGAGAAGATAGACTAAGCAAGGCTATAGAATCATCTGAATAAAAATACGATTGAACATAGAGAATAAAGAATACTCGACATACAAGATTTCAAAACTTGTACAGTTGCCAATGCTCTCTGGTATAGTACCAGTAAGATTATTGCCTCTGACATCACTGAAAATTCATGATTAAACATATCAGTATAACTGATAATAACGTGATTAGGGAAACAAACAGCATCGAATAGATGAGAGATCTCAATATGGTTGGGTATGATTACTCACAAGTACCATAGACCAGTTAATTGACAAATGTCGGGAGACAAAATTCCAGTCAACATGTTGCCTCGCAACCCACTGCATCATCGGAAAAAAAATCACATACAAAACAAGTCTTTAAAAGAACAATGGAAATAACAAGTAACATTTGTGTCAAAACTTAATTTATATTGAGTGGCATAAATAAACCTACAGATATTGCAATACTTCGTTCCAATAGAGTAGCCTCGGTATCTCTCCAATGAACTTATTTCTAGCAAGATCACTGAAAACATAACAAAAGAGTGCTTAAATGTAATAATTTCTTAACATTATATGAATGTAGCTGAGTATTCATATAATGAAAAAATATGAACTCACATAGTCTTGAGATTTGGAATTTGTGATAAAGTCGAAGGAATAGGACCAGTCAACTGATTGTTCTTCAAATTCCTACATTTACACACCACGGCATAACTCAAATTTGCTCGAATTCAAATAACTAAATAAAACAGTGCAACAAAGTGGCCTTATATTATGAAATCAGCCTTACAAAAACTCAAGTAGCTTCAGCTTCGATATGGAGAAAGGTATATCACCATAAAGCTGATTATCAGATAAATCCCTACAAATTAACGAAGAAAACTAATTTAATTACCAATTGTGTCACATTTATCAATAATAATTAGTAATAACTAATGACAGAAGAAACAGTCCTACAGATGAACAAGTTCGCCACAGTTCCCAATTTCATCGGGGATTTGACCAGTTAGTTTATTCCCTTGCAAGTCTCTAGCATTACCAAAAAACACTTGGTTATTAATCAAAACACAAATCGGCATTAAGAAAAATATACATATCCGAAAAATAAAACCTACGACACATCGACAAAAGGCAACATACATGGATTGCAAGTTTCTTAAATCGCCAATTGCTGGCGATATTTCACCACCAAGATTCAAGCTAGACAAATTCCTACACAAACAAGACAAAAACATTATAATTCAACACTGTTGAGAGAAAAAGACAAATATTGGAAATAGTCTGAAGGACAAAAGACTCACAGAGAAACCACAGTTAAAGTAAGAGTGACATTATCACAAAAAACTCCACGCCAAGAACAAAAGTCGTCATTATGCGCATCATCCCAGTCAAGAAGAACGTCAGCAATGTTGTTGAACGAAGACTTCAATGCCATTAATGCTTGTCCTAATGCATTTACCAAATATTCATAATTTAAACACTGCATAACCTTAGAGTCACATCTTATTAATTTATCTAAATCTTAAACCATAGGAACATGTATAATATGTGAGTAAAATAAGGTATGAGGAATATTAATGCATTATTATATTTTTATAAATCACTGATATGATACTGACACCACAGTCAAAATTAATTTTTTGGGAAAAGTTGGAAATTTTATATGAGAAGTATATTTTATACATTTGTCCAAAAAAAGTAGTACTATTGTTTGGCAGCATGTGAAAAAGAACAAAGACATTGATTAAAAATAATTTTAAAATGAAATAAAATACTCTAGAACATTCTGAATTCATTTTCATTTGTTTTAAAAAAAGGCTAGTTTTTTCTTTAAAAAAATGGAGGATGTAATGTTAGTGAAGATTATTAAGTAAAATATCCATAAAAAATAAGCTTAGTAATTAATAGTGTAATTATTGCAAGAACATAGGAACACTGCACTGCTCAACCTCAAAGAACACACCCATTGGAGCCACTACATTCGTATTAATACTAGCATGTTTTGAAAATTGTTCAACTACTCGAAAGTGGCAATCATAATCAATATTTTAATATGATTAATAAATCCAGTTCTCTCCTCCATGAAAGTAAGAAAAAACCTTTAAAAATAAATAAATAAATAAAAAAGAGAAAAGTCCAACATTAATGGATTTTTAAATTCTAAAGCACATAACCTCTTTCTATAGTTATTTCTACTCACGGGAAAAAACACGTTTTATTCCATCACACGATTAAGAAAATATGCAAACATGTTTCACCAAATTCAAACAACAAATTTATCTACTCAGCCTCCGAAAAAATACCAAAGAAATAGAATCAATTCAGGAGAAAAATATACTACTAACATTTTTTTGCCTAATATTGAACTTTATTTATGCATGATAAAAACCAAAAAATATATATTTAAAACAAAAAAAAAAATCATCACTGTTTCAATGCTTTTGAAGGAAAGTGAACAAAAAGGATAATAGTTTAGTTAACACTGTTTCAATCATCTGAAAAAATAGAAAGAAAGAAAAAACAGTATAACGTTAGTATATAAGAAAGAACACTAAAACACAAACCTTCTTCAGAGAGTGAAAATGCAAATGGAGAAAGAACCAACATCATGAGAAACAACAATGTCGTATGAAACATCGTAAACCTCAACTTATGTTGGGAAGCACCATAGAGCAAAAGGACGAACCCTTTTTCTTCTACCATTGTTACGAACAAGACAAAACCTCAGGACAAGTATGAGAACTTAATGAGAGAAGAAAAATGCAGCTGTTGCAAAGGTTGTTAGAGAGAGAGAGAGAGAGAGAGAGAGAGCAGGCGTTTGGCGTGAAGTGTAAGGTAAATACAGAGGAGAGAGTTTTATGAAGAGAGAGAGAGAGAGAAAGAGAAAATAGAAACGGCGGTGAAGCGACGTTAGATGAGTGTCACTGTTTATACTGGATGTAGCCGCCGTCATTTGTATCGCCGTTTCCCAGTGTTATTTGACAGCTATCGTTTCGATGGGTTCTCTCACGCTCTATTCCTCGCGTGAACTAAATATCCTTTTTCCCTATAGCTATAGTGTAGAGCCAACGACTCTGATTCGTTTCATGCTTTTATATACAAGTAGCATAGCACAGTTTCTGATTACGCGCTCTCCGAGAGTAGGGTGTGTTTAGTCGTTGTTGTACAATCTCGGGGCTAGGAGCGCGTGTGGGGGACGCGCGTTGGATAAGGATTAGGGAGTGGATTGTAGGAGAGAGACTATGGAAATGATAATAAATGTTCATTTAGGAGGAGTATTTAAGGAATCTAAATACTGTAAATACTTTTTGCATGAAAATATATTTTAGTGAACAAAAATTTTTCTTTCCTCCTCTGAGTTATTTTAGTAATTTTTAATTTTGACAAAAAAAATGTTATTTGAATTTTAAATTTTAGAAGGTTTTTGATGTTACTGGATTCTAAAATTCATGTTCAGAGAGTATGTTTTATCTAAAATTCATGTTCAAGCATATATTTGATGCATTAGGAATGTACTATTCAAAAACTTTGCAAATGCAGTTTTGAATCCTAGATTCTAAATCAAGTATTTTTTTAATAATGTTTTAAATCTCCCCCATATGTGAAAGTTTACATTATATTTTAACTTGTTAATGAGGAAGTTATTGATGTAAAAGTTGACATTATATTTTTTTGGTTTTAAGAGCATATAATTTTAATTTTATATATTTGTTTGCCGGGTAGGGTAAGTTATTGGTCCAGGATTCGATTCTTGACAATAATATCTTCTTTATAAATAATTTGTTGATGGTTTATAAATCAATAATTTTAATTTTAATTTTAATATATATATATATATATAATAAATAAATAAAAGTAGTTTTCAAAATGTGCATCAGAAAATAATATTAATTAATTCTAAATGCACTAATATTTATAAATCAAGGTGTTTTTTTATAGCAAAGTAGTAATAGCAGAATATGACAGATCTTTTTATTTTAATCAATCATGTATTGAAGTGGAGTATATTGTGGGATTAGTGAGATATAATTTCGAGTTTATGAGAGGAATGAATATTTAAAAAAATTGGTTGAGAGGTTAAATAATCGGGAAATATAAAATAATATATATATTATTGAGTGGGGTTCATTTATACTACCAAATTGAGTAGCATGAAGGGACTTGGCAAGAGGATCCCTTACCCCTATCGTTTTACTTAATTAAAGAGGATTTTAGTAGAGTATTATCAAATTGGTGGAGGAAGGCTCCCTCGAGTTAATCAAAAGTAGTAGGGACGGTTATATTCATTCTCATATTCTTGTTGAATTAGTAAAGAGACATAGTACAAATTAAGTGGAAGAATTTCTGGTTTTATCGTATCAACAGGGATCGGTGCGAAGGATCAAATGTCGTTCAACCATCTCTATGTTCCTAAGTTTTGTTTAAATGGTTTAAAAGAGTAAAAAGTGGAAAGTAAAACATATGAAAAATAATGCATTCTTTAGAGATGAGAGAACTCATCGGGATTGGATTTCATGTACCCATCAAATACTTAAATCTATTGATCATTTGTACGCTATTGACTTTGTATTTCTAGGATTGACATAAATTTGGTAAAACAAATATAGCAGCAATATATTAGATAGGATATATTATTTTGCTAAAGAAAAACAGGTTAAGCAAGAAGTCATATTGTGCGCCTGAACATGTTAAGTTGAATTGTTTCAACATCTGGAACAACATGTCAAAGAAGATGTCTTATGCAGTCCATTCGATATCATGGACTGCTATTTTTTGGAAGTTGTGAATCTTGTTGCATTATCTTATTAGTGGCGAGAATTTAAGTTGCAGGCCTATGATCAATGTTGAATTGTTGGTGTGTTTCTACGTGATTATTATTGTTGTTATTTTGGCATTCATATTGAGTCGCATACATAGCATTTCAAGTTAGAGTTGTTGCTCGGTAAGTTGGCCTGGATTGGCAATATTTAAGTTGAAGGCTTATGCCTTGTTGCTGATGCCTCTATTAATTGACAAATTATTAAATTGGGAGTTCTGCTCTGATGGTACCACATGCATGTGCATATTCTAAGTCGCATTTCAAAGTTGCATAATTATGTTATCGTGTTGTATCCTCTGTTGATTGAAGTTGTTTGTGACTTGTGAAATAGTGATTGTATATAGTCTGATCTAATATATTATTTATCATATAGTCGATTATATTGTTCGATATCTCACTCATTTTGTTTGAATGTTGTCCTCTGTTGGTAACGTGCAGGTAATCCAGAGTAGAGTTATTTACATACGTTAGTTCGAGTCGGTGTTGTCGCTCTGATACGTAGCACTCGGGGGGATAACACATAATTTCTTTAGTGTTGACTTTTATTATGTTGCTGAATTTTAAGTTGTTTTTCACTAAAAAATTGTTGTTTTAAGTTATACATATGGTTATTTTATTTAAAGTTGAATTATGTGAATCTGCTGCATAGTAATGAAAATTGTTTTATTTTTTAAGACTAATAGATGATTGAATGTTGTTGTTTAAGTAGAAAGCGTAGCATTCCATTTATTTGTTGGAAATTTTGAACTATGATTTTGTTATTAATTGTCGGGTAGAAATTGGGTGTTACATTATGTACTTTAAAAACATCTGCTATATGAACAGAATAGTCTTGTCTAATGCTTGAACACGTCGCAATAGCATATGAGCAAGGGACATGGAAAGTTTGAAATTTATCACATTCACATGTTTGATTTTGAAGATCGACGTTGAAGTGGGTAGTTGGTCTACCATCATAATTCATTGTTTCTTGTACCAAAACTGAAACATATGTCGATCAAATTGCCTAACAATGTGGCTATTTGATTTGAATACCTCTTCCTCGATACCCTTCATGCAATTAACAATGAAGACATGTCCAAATGTCAACTTTCTAGTCCATTCATGTCCTTTTTTTCCAAAAAGTGTGCCCAACCTATAGTATGTTGACTTTACCAAAGTTGTAATCGGTAGATTTTGAGTGGCCTTCAAAACTGAGTTCATTGATTCAACGAGGTTGATAGTCATATGCCCCTATCGTTTCCCTCCATCAAATTCCCTTGTCCATTTATTTTTTGGAATATTGTCCACCCACTGTAATGCTCGTATGTTAGTTTTATGTATTTCTCCTATGTGGTATTCACATGTGGATTTAGTTAACGCATAACCTAAGTGGCAAAAAAGAAATACATATTAACATATAAAAGATAACTTAATATGTATAAAGAATAATAGGTTAAGGACAATACTAATGTTAACAACTTTTTTGCGCGGCTCGTTGTCTTTTATTTCCCTCGTGAAATTTTGTGTTATGTGTCTTTGATTTCCCTCATGAAATAAATTAGATATGTCTTTTTTTTCATCTTTTTGATAGGCTTTTGTTCTTGTCCCTTTTTTTGTAAGTCCATTATTTTCAATATATGAGGCTTTTATTAAAAAAAACATAGACTATGTCTCATAATAACATTAGCTTTGAAGAAAGTAATAGTAATTTTTACTCAATAAAATCTTAAATGTTTGATGGGATAAGATTTCACTATTATAAAGACATATCTTTTAGTTATTTCATATCTCAAGATGCAAATTTATCGAATATGGTAGAACAGGATTACAATGCACTTGTAGATGGTGTTAGTGTTCATGTAACTAGAAAGAAATGGATGTTGAGAAAAAAATTAAGATGCATCACAAGAAAATCTAAATTATGCAATTTTAATTTAAGAAAACTCTTATTGATTAATCCTTGTTTACAACTGAGCTTACAAAAACTGCCAACTTGATCACAACCTTTATCATTATTTTCAACCTTTAAAGAATCAATATTCACAACAATCTTCACTTAATCCTACTTGTAAGACTTGAAATGATTCTTCAATTGATTGACGCATGCAAGAAACTCCACTTCAATGGATAAAATCACTTTTTTTTCAATGGAACTCCAATTCTCATTTTCGATAAACATGTTCAAATGCTAGAAAACAACCCACTCAAAAACAACAACGTCAATAAACAACAACAATATCAATAACAGCAACATCAATAAATAAAAACAAAAACAACAAGAAAACAATAACAACAACAACAACATCAACAACAACAATATCAAGAACAACAATGACAATAAACAACAACAATATCAATAACAACAACGTCAATAAACAACCTCATTAACAATAAGAAAAACTCTAGGGTTTTGGATCTCAATAATACCACAACAACAATGACAATAACAACAACAATAAGAACAATATTAGTAGTGATGTTTGATGTAACATATCTCTAAAGAAGAAGTAAAATAAAATAATTTAGATCTCTAAATAATAAATGAGAGCACTAAACATATAATTGTTGGGGCGATTTGGGGGGGGGGGGGCTCAACGATAGGGCATTTCTACTTTGGACACACCTCTGTGGGAGACACGTCACATATCCACCTAAAACCTTAAGGTGATAGGTGTGTGGGTTCTCTAACTTATATAATATTCAATCTTCCACTTTCTAATAAATTTGAGGATTCTTCCTCACACTTGATTCTCAACATCCCCCTCAAGTATGAGTCTATACATAATGTTCCCCCTTAAATGGAAGCTCTCTCGTCCACATACACTTGTTTTGATACAAGTAAGTTGGTCCCTTCACTCGAAACCAAAGGCTCTGATACCACTGTTGGGGCGATTTGGGGGGGGGGGGGGGGTCAACGAGAGATATTTTCTACTTGTGACACACATTTGCGAGAGACATACCACATATCTACCTAAAACCTTAAAGTGATAGGTGTGTTGGTTCTCTAACTTATATATTGTTCAATCTTCCCTTTTCTAATCAATGTGAGACTTCTTCCTTACACTAGATTCTCAATAATAACATCTTTGTATTGAAAATTGTATGTGTATATTGATCTTGACCTGATCAGGAGGGACCTTCCAATGATGAGCAGCTTTGGTGGAGAACTGATGAGGGTGTACCTGCAAGGCACTTCGATGTCAAAGTAAGAAAGTGAAAGTACATAAAGGTAGATAAGAGAATAAAATTCAAAATACCTGACCCTCTGGTGAAAGAGGGTATTTATAACATGCCCCCAGCGATGTGCCAAGGTTCTCCCATGGGTTGGATTAGCTATGCCCAAGGAAGAATTGTCAAAGACTGTGTAGGAAAAGATAAGACCTAGCATATGGTCTTGCCCTTGGTCCAACTGCCCCTACATATCATGAGATAAGAGTGGGAAGTTAGGTGACGTGGATCACGTGGGGGAGACGTTTTCCACATGTCTCATTGTGTTAGACCATGGGTTGTGCCCGACGACTGGGTCTCTGCTTGACACAGACTGTGTTGGCCTGGTCCAGAATAGGAGCCCCCCAAGTTGCAACTCCAGAGCAAAGTGGTGACTTAAGAGGAAGCATTTTGGGTATAAGGTTCATGGCAGTGAGGTCAATCAATGTCAAGGACATTTTTCAGTGTTCGTGGAGTCGTGCTCAATGCTTCTTTTATGCTCTATCTTGTCGATGATATGCGTTTCAGCGTTTTTGCAGCGTCGAGGACATGAATGCCCAGTTTTTGTTGAGGCTTCATTGGAACTCTGCTATATCAGGGAGAATAACCTGCTCATGCGGATCACCAGTTCCTTTGAGATGTCGAGGACGCGTATGCGTTTTTTAAGGTGTCGAGATAAGTGTGTCTGGTATCCCTTGAGATTACCAAGAGTGACGTGTCTTGTCTCCTTATTAATGGCATTTAATGCGTGTCGCTTCATTTTTTTGTGTGACGGTGCATTAGAGGCCTGAATGCCTAGGGGAATTTAGGCAGCCTAGGTAATGATTGCCTAGGCACGCCCTCCCACGTGGAGTCTATAAAAGGGGTTTGAGGGGCCTCTTCCTCAATTTTCATTTTCCAAACCTACTCTTACGTTCGTCGGACACTCTTTTTCTCTCACCGAAATGCACCAGTGTCATCGTTGTTGTACCTTCATTTTACCAGAAAATATGTCAGGTAAGGTTTTTCCCCTTTTTCTGATAGATTAGATTGAACTTGTTATTCACACGGTGATTTTCCCACCGGAGTAGCCGAAGAGGCCCTTCCTCGGGCCCATTTTGGGAGGATTCTGATGAATGTCTCGGGCACCTCTTGGGATTGCCATGAATATCTTGGGCATCATTTGAATATCCCGGGCACCTTCTCAGGTTTTCCATAAATGTTGATGCGTGTTTGTTGCAAGTGTACGAACACGTCAGAGTAATATAAAAGATTGTCGAATCCACAGAGACCAAGTGTCAATCTATCGTACCTGTTGTTATGGTGTGTATCTAAGGCAATTGAATATAATGGTTTTAAAGAGTGCGTAATGGTAAATAGAATAATAAATTTAAACAATTAATAAAGACAGGTTTGAATGTAATTCACATAATCAATTGATAATCCGGTACTTGTTAATAGAACTACTTATGAGCAATATTTTCCACTTTGAAAAGAACTAATTTAACAGGAATTGTCGCTTTCGCGTATTCAGAACCGAGTTGTACTCTCTAATCAACCCCTCCTATTGTCATGGATAAAATGGTGTGTACTGCGTTAGAGTAGTAAACCTATTTTTAAGAAATATAGTATCTTAACTAAGTTGAAAAGTATTTTAACCTGGATTTCTTAGCAAAAAGAGGTTCTGACGGACCAGACTCTAAACTTCTTAACGCGTCCGAAAATGGTTTTAAAATCTCTTTTCTTTTTAATCTAGAAATCCTAATGAACTAGACAAAGCACTTTTGGCTGTTTTTGAAATAGTTAAAAACAATTAAACTTAAATTGAAAGTTAAAATAACCCTTAAGTGTTTATACGAACAATTGTACGGATTACTGGTTCAATTACGATCCTTACATTCTAATCTTTATGGATTTAGTTAGACATGGAAAAGTAAAAGTTCTTTTTAATATTTTTCATAAAAGTAATTAGTGCGAGTGCGGATAAATAAATAAAAGTAGTGTGAGTGCGGGTAATAAAGAAAGTAAAGCGAGTGCCTGAAATAAAAGTATTTAAAGCGAGTGCGAGAAATAAAAGTATTTAAAGCGAGTGCGGAAATAAAATAAAGTAAGGCAATGCGAAAAGTAAATAAAATAAAGCGAGTGCGGAAAAATAAAATACGAACTGAAATTAAAATGGCGGCATAATTAACTTCCTCCCAGAGTGCTCCAAAACTCGATCACACAGACGTATACAGACTCGATCACTCGATTGTAGTAACACCCTGATGTGAAGTGATTACTACTTTAAAACTGATATATGCCTAAGAGATACTAAGTTTGGATAATTGAAAACGAAAATCTAAGGCCCTATTTATAGGAAAACAAATAGTAAGAAAAGATCAGGATGCCCCCTCCACTAAAAAATGGAGGGAAAAACTTTTGCCTTGTGGCGCCCGACACAAGCCTATGACGCCCGCCATAGGTGTATTTTGGTGGAGAAAGTGGGGATCGTGGGCTCTTGGCAGTTGTGGAAAGGTCTTGAGACGTGGCCACGTCATGGCTGACCCCATGGCGCCAGCCATGGTGGATGCCGTAAGTGTAAAAAACTGACAAACTTGATTTTTGTCTGTTTCAGCTCCTTTTTCGGTCCTTTTCTCGATTTAGGCCCTGATTACATAAAAAACCTAAAAATAAAGAAAAATAAAGTTATAACATAACAAAATAGCAATAAAAACTAAGAACGCATGCGAAATCGGAGTCAAAAATACGGTGAAATTTAGTGTTATCAAATCCTCCCACACTTAGACATTTGCTTGTCCTCAAGCAAACATTTAAAGCTCAAAATGAAGAAAACTGGTGTCAACACGTGATTTGGGCTAAAAGGGCTTCTAAGTTCAAGTCAGGATGCAGTGACAGGTACTAGCTAAGTGAACCAAGGGTATCATAATAACACGAACATAAACTTCAATCTTATATTAACCAACCCATGTCATCCCACAATACATAGGCCTATCTTCTCATCTCTTTTTGGGTCATTTTCATTCAGGCGCAATCACATTAAGCTCGTTATCCGTACATGTTTCATAGTAGAGTGACCGGTTAGTGATTCTGATCCAAAACATAGGGTTTCTGGCACATAAGCATGTGTAAACCCTTTTTATTTGACCTAAATGTAGCCGCGGGGGATCGGATCGTAATCCGCCTTACCAAGTTCAGTCCCAGATACCTCTGAACCAACTAACAATAGGTGACTGCAATTTTTTTCTTTTTGTGGCAAAAAAAATTTCTTCTCTTTTTTTTGGTTTAAATGACTTTGTGAGGGTCACCTATCCCAGAGTTTGCCTTTTTCTCTTTTTTATTAGCACTGGATCATTCACTTATGTTCATCGGCCCCCTACGTAGAGCATGCTTTGGCCGGAGCTGACTGCTAGAATAAACTACTTAGGACAATTTTTTGAATGATAATAAAGGTCATGGTGTGCGGTGTTTAGGAGTGATTCCTATATTCAAGAGGTCTATGGTGCTAAAATGATACTGATGTTTCAAAAAGTTTACCCAAGTCACCACATCCTAATCTAAACCTGTCTCAAAGCCCAAAAAACATGTGAAACAACATTATTTTCTTTTGAATTTTTTTTCGTAAGGCTAAGGAAATGGGAAAAAGGAGGGTGTACTAAAGATACACTATACTGGTGACTCGTCAGACTCATGCATTATCTAAAAAAACTTAAACTAAATAGCTAACTGGAAAGGAAAATAACAGAAAGCAAATAAATAACTAAGAAGGGAAATAACAGAAAGCAATAAAATCCCCTCCCAGACTTAAATCGAACATTGTCCCCAATGTTTTGAAATAAGATAAGGAGAGTAACCTGGAAAACTACTGCGGAGGAGCACTGGTGCCCTCGCCGTCCTGCTGTGATGGTCTGGAACGACGAGATCTACTGCGCTTCTGGTCCCTCTGGTCAAGTCGTGCTGATAAGGCAGTCTGGGCACTTCGGACCTCTCGAAGGATACCTAGAATGGAACCCTGAGTGGCCTCCATAAGCTAGTGGTGTCGGCGGTTGACTTCTCATTGACGGGCTTGCACTGATGTGATGTCGGTCAAGGTGCGGCAAACGTTCATGTAGGCACGGTCCGATATCGATCGCGATTGTTCCATGTAGCTCATGTTGTCCGTCAGTTGTTGTGAAATGGTAGAGAGTAGGATGTTTCGCCTTTCCTCTCTAGCCTTCATATCACGCCACATCTCCTCAGTGATATAGAATCCAGTAGTAGCACCTGCAACGGGGTTAGAGGAAGATGGTGCGGTGTGTGACTATGAAGGATGATGAGGGGACACGTGAGGTACGGGAGAATGTTCTCTCTGTTCATATTCTTCATCAGTGTCATGTGCCTCCCCATCAGGAATATTAGGAGGAAATGGACCCAAAACAGGTGGAGCATTCAGATCATAGGTCCAATTCCTTTCATTACGTACATCGGTACGTCTACTGCAAGGTAAAGCAACAGATGGGATAGCTACCCCATGAACCATCAACTCATAACCACCTGCTTTCCTTGTTCGCCACAATTTCATGTCTTTTAGAAATTTTCAATTAATTGTGCGAGGAGGTAGGGGTTCAAGTGTAGCTATCTCATTGTTCAGGTTAAGAGCCCGAGCAATAGACGTAACAAGTCCTCCAATAACAATCGGTCCTGTTTTATTAACAGTTAAAGCCATGTGTGCAAGCCTAAACGGGACCGGATTGATACGAGTATTAGTGAGGCTTCCTTGCAAAAATAGAAGCTATATAGCGTTTACCTTATTTGGACTCTCCCGGCCAAAAATTGTACATGCCAAAAGATATCTGAAAACACTTATGGTCGGGTTATGGATGGTCGACGCAAGTATTCCTTCAAAAGAATTTATTGAAGTACTTGACAACCTCTTGTCGCTCCCCGGATTTCCATCCTGGTACAAACGCGAAAGTGGCGCGGAAAAGGTAGAGTCGCCAGCCAGGCATTTTTATCCCGAAGGAACGGGAAAGGTAATGCTGCACAAACCTGAGAAAAGAGGAAAGGATAAGGTCCTGCGAACCAAAGATCTGGGTTTGGGAGTCGGTTACGACCTGGGAAGGTATTAGCACCCCAGATCGTCCGTCGTACCCGACGGGATCCACGCTTGCAAAGAAATCTGCTTCAAAGGGTGAAGAAATGAAAGCTGCTGCAAAACTGAAACTGAAACTGGATAAAAAGAAAATAAAAAGGAACTGAAAAAGAAATGAAAAGGAAAAATGTAGGGAAAATAAAGATTGTGCTCAAACGGGGCCTACCCCACTGCCTACGTACCTCATCAGGACAATGAGGATCAGAGACGCCGTAGTTCCCTTAACTAAGGGTGGAAACGATTGTTTGTGAATTAAGGCTTGAATTGCCTATGTCAATGCTCAGGTGTTGCAGGCTCGGACGATGAGTGCGTAACCGTCTTGCAAAATGATAAGAAGAAGCAAGTTCGCGGACGGAGCGAAGGAGATGAGAAAAGAATTCCCGAAGGAAAGACGCTTATTGTTTGTTTGTGTTTTTTAGAGCTTTTTATTGGTGTGGCACAAGAGAATGAACTCAAGCTTTTTTCTATGGAATGAGTACTTGTCACTACATTCCAAGATGGAATAATAGAACAAGCACACCAAGCAAGGAGAACATATCCAAGACTTGTTTCCAAAGGCAAGGGCCTAAATTCATTGACTTGTTGAATTTATTAGTTGTCTTAGTGATTAAAAATGAAGAAGTGTTTTATAGGGTTTTTCTTGATGAAGATGACTTCATGATCCGACTTGTGCATCATGCTAGACAAATGAACTATTCCAAGATAGAATGAATACATATGCCCCATGGAATAAGACTATTACACAAGAAGTCACTTCTTTTTATTAATGTTTTTTTTAGATTTTTGTTTTGAGATGAGAAGAGGAAGAAACCAAAGGAGCAAAAGGTAAAAGTCTAAAATGGGGGAAAGACTAATCCTAATGTTGGCATGCAAAAGTGGTCATAAGGTTAGTGAGGTTTCAACTATCCTAAGAAGAAGAAAGAAGAAACAAAAAGGAGCAAGAAGGATAGGAAGCAAGATCTAGGAAGCAACTTACTCCTCTAAAGGAGATAAGTTGCTCCTAAAAGGGGAAAAAGAAAGTTGAATTACATGATGGCATAAGGCACATCAAAACACAAAGAGAAAGCACTTAAAAAGAGAGAAGGATGAAGAGTTGAAACGTGGATGGACATCCACACTTCTCTTACCATTAGCCCCTGCAAGTTAGCAAAATCTAGCACATGTTCATCAATAAAATCATGGGATTGACATGCTCAAAGTTCATACCAACCAAGATTAAACAATCATACCAAAAATAACACAAGCAAGCATTTACATGTCGAGAACACGGAAGCATGCATCAATCAGCAAGAAAATACCCAAACAATCATGTTCAATGATCATACAATGATCCATGGCATTTAAAACAAGTAAGGGGATCAAACATGCTTGAAATAAGGCAAAAATGGCTCACTGCTTCAGTGTTAACCGGTTAACCAAAGCGTTAACCGGTTAACCATGCCAAAACCTTCATAAAACAGCACAATTCAGGTGCGTTAACCGGTTAACCAATCCGTTAACCGGTTAACGCTGTTAAAACAACAGCAAAAACCTACAAAAATCAGCTCACAAACAGCTTATTCCAAACAATCTCATACCAGTCCAGCAAGCATTTGAACATGAAAATAATGCATCAATTCACATTAAATGGCATCATGAAGCTTATGAACATTAGCATATGTATCCAGTCACAAATCAATCAATCAATTCAATCAACACAAGCAAATACGCAAACACATGGCGGATCTAAAGCGCAAGCATGCAAATAAGCCAAAACAGAGCTAGATCTGAAATTAACCAACCTACAAAGTTGAGGTATGTTTTGGTAATTGTTGATCGGGCTGAAAACGATAGATCTCACGCAAAACTTTAAAGATCCGGTGTTATGCTTCACTCTCCGTGCAAAATAAATGCAAGAACAAGCTCTTGATACAGAATTTTGGATCCAAAAGCACTTCTAGATCCCAAACCAGATCTGAATCACCACTAAAACCAGCAAAAATATGCAATGAAGTTATGAATGGAGGTATAGTTCCAAGATCTACACACCTCGAGGCAAGGTTGTGTGATCTTCAAAGAGGAACTTTGAGTGATTTAGAAAATTGGGAGAGAAAATTGAGAGAATTGTGAGTGAGAAGAATGAAAATTCAGAAATGAGAGTGAAAAATGAGGGAGAGCTCCTTTGGTTTGGAGAGAAATGATTAAATATGGTTTAGTTTTGGGGCCCAAAAATTAGGCTTGGGATCCAAAATTATGGTTTGGGTAGTGTGATTAAGACTTTGCAATGGGATTAGGCTTGAACAAGTGCTATAGATCCTTCTTCTTAATTTCCAATTAATTCAAAATGAATAAAAATCAGAAAAAAGGAAATTTGAGCAAAAATCACACATGCTGAATTGCTGCTGGAAATTCAAAATTCGTGGCCGTTAACCAATCCGTTAACTGGTTAACGCCAGTGAATTTTGAATTTCCCTCCTTTTGGTGGGAACCTTCAAGAATAAGCCGGTGCCACCCGTTTTGATCTGATTTTGATCTTCAATCCTTTCTTTAGGCTTTGACCCTGACATCAACCTTGTGACCTGCCTTGTGAGCTTTGAATTTCCCTGATAATTGATCATATGCCTTATGCGGGAACATGCAAGTGCTATGCCTCATCTTTCTATGCAAAATGGTAAGGATATGATGATTATGGTATGATGATGATGCTAAACATGAGAGGGGAAATTTAGGGTGTTACAACTGCCCCTATTCAAGCAACTGTTAATCTGAAAAGGACGGTAGCACGACTATCGACCGTTCAAGATAAATTGTGGTTGAATACCAAGAAGACTTGAAATTTGCACTCTGCTGGAGAATGCAAGCAATGGGAAATAAATCCAACCAAATGACGCTTTGGCGACTGAAGCGTGGAGAAAGCAGACGAGCTCCTTCCAAGTTGTATTGTTACTTCGGATAGAAAAACCTAGACAGACGAGTCTTCTTCGAACAAGCCTGTTACGCCAGGTGCTAGACATATGAGCCCTCTTCAAATGAATCTGTTACGCCAAGTGCTGGACATACGAGCCCTCTTCAAATGAATCTATTACGCCAGGTGCTGGACATACGAGCCCTCATACATCTTGCAATATATGACCTGAGACATACGAACCTCCTTCAGATAAACTTGTTACGCCAAGACCGGTAACCATTTTGACGTTTAATCCCAACGTCAGGACTTCAAACCTTTTCGACACAGACGAGCATCAAACGATCATCAAAAGAAACACAGACGAGTTCCATAAACCAGTGATACAAACGAATATCAGACGATGATCCAAGAAACACAAACGAGCGCTTCAGGCGATGATACAGACGAATACCAGCCACTGATACAGACGAATACCAGAAATCCAACACAAACGAGCATTTGGAGAAGCGGTACAGACGAGTACCCGAGCAACTATCAAATCGACATTTGTATGGATATAAGCTAACAGAGACGAGTGTAAAGGATGATACAGACGAGCATCCAACGGATAACAAACACAGACGAGTGGTGGGGATTACAGACGAGCAACAACAGATTTCAAACACAGACGAGTGCTGGGAAGCATCAAACAATGGTTACACTCAAACGAGTGTTGAGGAATGCAAACGAGAAAAAAGCAAATATCACACACGGACGAATGCTGAAGAATGAAAACGAGCATTAGCATTTACCCATCATAGGTGACCGCTGGGGAAAGCAAACGGGAAAATGGTATCCCAGTAATAAATACGACTCTGCCGGGGATAATACTTCACAAACGAGTGAGTGCTGAGGAGAGCATACGAGCAACGAGTAGAATGCGAACATAGACGAGTGTTGAGGCAATGCGGACGGGCAATAAACAGATGTCAAGTACAGACGAGTGCCGGAGAATGCAGACGAGCAGTCAAATGCCTAACAAGAAACACGACCCTGCCGGGGATAAAATTACACAGACGAGCGAGTGTCGGGAATGCAGACGAGCAACAATATTTATCAAAACACAAACAAGCGCTGAAGGATGAGGACGAGCAACAGTATTTATCAAAACACAAACGAGTGCTGAAGAATGTGGACGAGCACAAAACGGATACCTAACACAGACGAATGTCGGGAGATGCAAACGAGCACAAAACAGATACCCAACACAGACAAGTGTCGGGAGATGCAGACGAGCACAAAACAGATACCCAACACAAACGAGTGCCAGAAGCTGCAGACGAGCACAAAACAGATACCCAACATAGACGAGTGTCGGGAGCTACAGACGAGCACAAAACAAATACCCAACACAAACGAGTGTCGGGAGCTGCAGACGAGCACAAAACAAATACCCAACACAGACGAGTGTCGGGAGATGCAGACGAGCACACTTCGAAATGCCCTGATTGACAGCAAATAATCCTGACTCTGTAGGGGAAAACTTGTTAAAGACTTTGACGATGCCTAAATCTGACTGGGGAAATGAGGGACGACTTGGTATCATCACATGGCCAACATAATTTGACAACTTCTATAAGGAATACTCCAATGACGGGAGTAAATCTCGATTATGACTCTGCGGGGAAATGACGACCTTCAGACCCGACTGGGGATGATGCTTGGTTAGACCCTAGCTGGGGACTTTACTGGGAAAACAAGAGTTCAACTACTCACTGGGGAAGCTGCTTGGTTAAATAACCCTTGCTGGGGAGAGAATTATGACAATTCTAACTCTGTGAGGAAGTAAGGCCTACAGCTTCCTACTGGGAATTCACTGTGGAAAATAACTCGCCTGGGGAGGAGAACTGTTTTATTAACCTTGAAGCTCCACTGGGGAAATAATCAAGATCTTTTGGCAACACTTGGTTGAGGAATGAAATGTGAACAAAAGCCTGCATTTCCTTGTCACACCGGCCAAAAATAAATCGGCGGACTTGCTGGGAATATTTCAATGACGATTGCATACCAATCATGAACTTTGAGGAAAAGACGATCTCCCGTCCCGGCTGGGGAATATCTGGTCAAATCGTCTTCTGACCGCCAAAGCTCCCTTCAGTTGGGTTTGAAACTCCACGGAGGATCTCACTTGCTCTAGCTCAGCTGGGGATGATTCCATCTGAACACTACTGGGGATAACCGCGTCTTTCTTGCGAAGAACACCACTTGGGGATGACACCATCTCTAATTAGATTTGAAAATATGCTAGGGATTTCACTTTCCATGGCTCACTTGGGGAGCATTCTCTACTTGGGGAAACACAACATCGCCCTGCAAAACCTGCAACAACAGTATACACCCATGTGCCCCGGGGATTTGCATGGTATGATCTTTTCATCCATTGTCCCCCGACACTCAAAGATTTTTAATTTTTTCCCTGCCATGTCAATTTTGTTTCAGAAAAACCAACATGTTTCATATGCAATGTTCTTTTGCCAAAAACTCATGACATTTTTGCAAATAAAGTAAACACCACACAACACAACTTTATGACTGAATATTCATTTATCGAATGACCTCTAAATAGGCAAAGTTTTACATCAGGAAGTAACTACCTGGAAAGAGGTAGCTACCGTAAAAATTGAAAAAAAGAAACTATCCTGATGGCAATGTACACGACATTCCAATGAGTTTCCTTCTTGCTATGACCAACATGTCTTCAAAACTTTCTTTTCTTGCCTTTGCTTTCCGAAGAAGATGAGGGGACTGATTCCTATCCTTCTGATACTGCCAGACTGCATGAAACAGTGATTTGGTTCAGATTACCCGGACCGCAGTTGTTCGCTTATTCCCTTGTTTTGCGTGGATCGCCCTTTCGGGTTTTTAATCCATTGGGATACCCTTTTTTGCCTGAGCTGTCCGATGTGGATTTTCAATTCAACGGGTGTACATTTTTCATTTATTTTCCCTAACTTTTGCCCAAGCTTTTTATTCTGTTTTTAACTCGCCGGCATGCCCTTTTCTTGCCTGGACTTTAATTTTGTTTTTGTGTCCAGCGGGTCTTTTTATGCGACGTATTTTTTAACTGCGCCTGAGTTAACCAGAAACTGGAAATCTTCTCCATCCATAGTGGTGAGCATCAGCGCCCCACCTGAGAAAACTTTCTTTACTATGAATGGGCCTTCGTAGTTTGGGGTCCTCTTGCCCCTGTGATCTGAACTTGGAGGAACGATCCTCTTGAGCACAAGCTCGCCTACTTGATACTCCCAAGTACGTACTCATTGGTCGAATGCATGCTTCATTCTCCTATGATAAAGCTGACCATGACAGATAGCTGCTAATCTATTTTCCTCAATTAGGCACAACTGATTGTATCGTGCACATACCCATTCAGCCTCATCAAGCTTCACTTCCATCATCACACGCAATGAAGGAATTTCTACCTCAATAGGCAAAAATGCCTCCATACCATACACCAATGAGAAAGGCGTTGCCCCAGTTGACGTCATGACCGATGTTCGGTACCCATGTAGTGCGAATGGTAACATCTCATGCCAATCTTTGTAAGTGACAACCATCTTCTGCACAATCTTCTTAATATTCTTGTTAGCCGCCTCTACCGCACCATTCATCTTTGGTTGGTAAGGAGAAGAATTATGATGTTGGATCTTGAAGTCCCGACACAGCTCTGCCATCATCTTGTTGTTTAAGTTGGAACCATTATCAGTAATGATTCGCTCGAGCACTCCGTATCTGCAAATGATGTCTCTTTTCAAAAACCTGGCTACCACTTGACGAGTGACATTGGCATAAGATGTTGTTTCGACCCATTTGGTGAAGTAATCAATCGCGACCAAGATGAAACAATGACCGTTTGAAGCAGTAGGCTCTATCTTCCCGATCATGTCAATGCCCCACATAGAAAAGGGCCAAGGAGATGACATGACGTTGAGCGGGCTAGGAGGGACATGCACTTTGTCTGCGTAAATCTGGAACTTGTGGCACTTACGGGCGTACGAACAACAGTCCACATCCAGTGTTAGCCAATAGTACCCTGATCTCAACAACTTCTTAGCCATTGCATGTCCTCCTGCATGAGTATCGAAAGATCCCTCATGGACTTCCTCTATTAACAGGCCTGCTTTGTGTCTATCCACGCATCTGAGCAAGACCATGTCAAAACTCCTCTTATACAAAACCCCATTTGTATTCAAGAAGAAGCTAGCAGTCAGTCGTCTCAAAGTCTTCTTGTCATTGGATGATGCCCCAGCTGGGTATTCTTGTTTTTATAGGAAAAGCTTGACATCAAAATACCAAGGTTTCTCATCAGACACTGTGTCTACAGAGAAAGCATAAGTTGTTGTGTCAAGCCTGGAAATGTCAATCCTGGGCACATAGTTCCAACACAAGACTTTGATGGACGAAGAAAGAGTAGCCAATGCATCGGCAAATTGATTCTCATCTCGTGGTATGTACTGAAGCTTAACTATTGTGAAGAATGTCAACAGTCTTCTGGCATAATCCCTATAAGGAATTAAGTGTTCTTTATGTGTATACCACTTGCCGGTAATCTGGTTGATAATGAGGGCTGAATCTCCGAATATATCGAGGGTCTTAATCCGAAGATTAATAGCCTCCTCTATTCCCATTATGCACGCCTCGTATTCCGCTTTATTTTTGGTGCAGCCAAAAGTGATTCTGGCAGCGAAGGGAAAATGAACACCTTCGGGAGTGATAAGAATGACACCAACTCCACGTCCGTTGATATTGACTGCCCCATCAAACATCAGCTTCCATTTGGATTCAGGGTCTGGCCCCTCCTCCGGAAGAGGTTCCTCGCAATCTCTTGCATTGAGGTACACAATGTCCTCATCAGGGAAATCAAACTTCATTGACTGATAGTCGTCTTCAAGCGGTTGCTGTGTAAGATAATCTGACAATACACTTCCTTTGATGGCTTTCTGGGAGGTATATTGTATGTCATACTTTGTTAAGATCATTTGCCACCTTGCAACCCTTCCGGTTAACGCTGGTTTCTCGAAAATGTACTTGATGGGGTCCATTTTTGAGATTAGCAATGTGGTATGGGTCAACATGTACTGCCTCAGTCGGCGAGCAACCCATACCAAAGCGTAACAAGTTTTCTCGAGCAGCGAATAACGGTATTCACAGTCAGTAAACTTTTTGCTAAGGTAGTAAATAGCATACTCTTTTCGACCAGACTCGTCATGTTGGCCTATAAAACACCCCATCGACCCATCTAACACAGTCAGGTACATGATAAGTGGTCGTCCTGGAACTGGAGGCATCAGAATCGGAGGCTCCTGCAAATATTCTTTTATCTTTTCAAAGGCTCTTTGACAATCCTCATTCCACCTCACCGTTTGCTCTTTTCTTAACAACTTGAATATTGGCTCGCATGTGGCAGTTAGATGAGATATAAACCGAGAAATGTAGTTTAATCTCCCTAAAAACCCACGCACTTCTTTTTCTGTCTTCGGTGCAGGCATATCTTGTATTGCTTTTACTTTTGAAGGATCCACCTCAATTCCTCTCTGGCTAACAATGAAACCCAACAATTTACCGGAACGCACTCCGAACGTGCACTTGTTTGGATTCAGCCTTAATCTGTACTTTATCAACCTTTCGAACAACTTTTTAAGATTGACCAGATGCTCTTCTTCGTCCCGGGACTTGGCAATCATGTCGTCCACATAGCATTCAATTTCCTTATGTATCATATCGTGGAACAGAGTTACCATAGCCCGTTGATACGTTGCCCCGACGTTCTTCAATCCAAAGGGCATAACCTTATAGCAGAATGTACCCCACGGGGTAATGAACATCGTTTTCTCTATGTCTTCCGGCGCCATCTTGATCTGATTATACCCGGAGAAGCCATCCATGAAAGAAAATACCGAGAACTGGGCGATGTTATCTACCAACACATCAATGTGAGGTAATGGAAAGTCATCTTTCAGACTTGCGCTGTTTAGATCCCGATAATCGATGCACATCAGGACCTTGCCATCTTTCTTCGGTACCGGCACAATGTTAGCTACCCAAGGTGGGTAACTAGTCACAGCAAGGAACCCGACATCCCACTGCTTCTGAACTTCCTCCTTGATCTTCATAGCCATATCAGGGCTAGTTCTTCTCAGCTTTTGTTTCACAGGAGGAAAGTCTTCCCTCAATGGCAGCTTGTGCACAACAATGTCAGTATCCAACCCTGGCATATCCTGATACGACCAGGCGAAGATATCCACATATTCATGTAGCATACCAATCAACTCCTTCTTCACCCCGACCTGCAGACCGGCCCCAATCTTTATCTCCCTCCTTACATCTTCAGTCCCGATATTGATGATCTCTATTTCTTTCTGATGAGGCTGAATGACCCTTTCCTCTTGTTTCAACAGCCTGACCAATTCTTCAGGGAGTTCACAGTCTTTCTCAACCCCTTCATCAGCTTGGTAGATAGGATTGTCGAAGTCATGCATAATCATAGCAGGAACCTTGTCACAGGAATCCGAATTATCAACACTGCACAAGACGTGCTTGTTTCAAAATCTGAAGGAGACGCAAACGCACAAAAGCACAAGAAAGAAAAACATTGCCATTTTATTTGCTTTGGTGAAAAATCTTAAAACGAAAGAAAGAGAACACAATTTGCTCGAAAAATGCCCTTTATTTCATGGGAAAAGCATAATGAATTAAAACATGGTGGCCCTATATATGGATCCGTGCACCTTGGGCAGAGTGCTGGATTTGACATGCAGTATGATAAAAAATGGAAACAAAGAAAATTACTTTGACTGCCAGGTAACTTGAACAAAATCTTCGGCAGACCAGTTTCGGAGCTCCTCCCCAGGTACGCATGGGTGAATCCAGTCATCCAAGTTGCAGTCACTATCCCCGTTGGCATCTGTTGCACAAACATGATTGTAGTCGAGCATTCCAGCGCTAGTGAACGCTATGGGCTTTCCGCCATAAGACCAGTTGGACTGACCAGGTTGATATCCGATACCAAACTTGTCGTCTTTCTTTTCTACATCTAACAGCTTGCCCCAACCCTGGGCATTTCCGGATTGAACTACCTCCCTAGCTTGCTTGTAGGAGTAGATAGGAGTCCCTTCCTTCTCATTGCTTTGAACTACTGGAGACAAAGTACTGACATTGATTGTTTCAAAAGCTTGACAAAGTGTCTCATGGATCTCCCCGTCCATTTCTACATACTTGAAGGTTGACAAATGGCTTACAAAAATGTCTTCTTCTCCGCACACAGTGATAACCTGGCCGTCTACCACATACTTCAACTTCTGATGCAACGTGGATGTCACTGCGCTAGCAGCGTGAATCCAGGGACGTCCCAGCAAACAACTATAAGCGGGTTGAATATCCATAACATAGAATGTGCTTTTAAACACCTGAGACCCAATCTTCATTGGTAACTCCAACTCACCAAACACAGATCTTCGGGACCCATCAAAAGGTTTCACAATCAAATCACTGGGTCGCGGGACAATGCCATCAATGTTCAGCTTCATTAAGGCCTTCTTAGGGAGTAAATTGAGAGAAGAGCCTGTATCTACCAGGACATGTGATAAGACAACACCCTTGCACTCCATGGTGATATGCAAGGCTTTGTTGCGATTGCGTCTTTCAGGAGGGAGATCTCTATATGTGAATCCCAATCCATGACTGGCGTTTACGCTGCCTACCACAGCTTCCAACTGGTTGACAGTTATCTCTTGTGGTACATACGCCATTTGCAAAACTTTCAGCAAAGCCTCTCGATGAGCTTGGGAACACATCAACAATGACAGAATGGATATCTTGGACGGGGTCTGATTCAGCTGTTCAACCACCTTATAGTCGCTTTTCTTTTATTATCCTCATGAATTCCTCGACTTCCTTTTCGAAAGTGCCCTGACCGACAGCAGGAGTCATCGCCTCTTCGGTTGCTATTTGTTTGCCTTTAGCCTTTGCAGCAGCTTCGGATTCAGGATCACTTCTAAGAGCTTGAGGAGCAAAAAGACGCCCACTCCTTGTAAATCCCCCAACTCCTCCGACATTCACCACAGTCGGATCACTTGTCACCGCTTGATTCTCCACTTTCTGGCCTTCTACGTACACGTTCGAGCCATAGTGCCACGGGATGGCCTTGTCATCAGCATAAGGAACCGGTCCCGGAACAGTAATGGCCACTGGACTCACTTCGGGGACATAAATGGTCATTGGCTCTCTCCGGACAGGAACTTCGGCAGGATCAAAGTAGATCGTCACTGTAGACACACAACCAATTCTGTTAGCAGCTTTGTCAAACTGTAGAGACCCTTCGTCAATCAAACATTGCAGCCCAACCTTCAAATCCCCACAACCATTAACTGAACTCAAACAACCCTTGCAGTTGTAATCACAACCTGGAAAAACCTCCCCTTTCAGCAATCTGTCCTTCACGACTAACAACGAAGTCTTCACTTCATCCACATTCAAGATTAAATTCAAACTCTCGCCACTGTCAACGACATTTATCCTGGCCCCTCCATGATTTGGAATGGGGTTTGATGTAACATTTGGAGGCGGTGCAAAGTTGATCGCCTTCGAGTCAATCAGGTCTTGGACCTTATGCTGCAATGCCCTGCACTTCTCCGTTGAGTGCCCGGGAGCTCCTGAATGGAATGCACATCTTGCATTAACATCATACCCCACTGGAAGCTCTCCAGGTGGAGGTGGTGCTAACGTCCTCAACTGAACCAAATTCAACTCTAACAATCTCTGAAGTAGCGTCGTGTACGTCATTGGGATGGCTTCGAGCACCCTGTTAGCTGGACGAGCTTGCCTTTTCTGATAAGGCCTTTGTTAATAGTTATTACGATGCGGCTGTTGTTGTTGTTGTTGTTGTTGTTGTTGTACAGGACCTGTGGGGATGGTGACAGCTGCCACCTGCTCACAAGATCTTTTGTATTTGCGGCCCCGACCTCGACCGAACACATCATTAGTTTCACCCTCCCTTCTCCTTGGAGGTCCACTGAAAGTCTTTCTCACACCGCTTGAGCTACTTGCACTAGTGTCTTGAATCTACCCCATTTTCAGAAGAGTCCCAACCCTCTCTCCAGCTATCACGATGTCGTTGAACTTCATTGCCGAACAAGACGTCAGTCTCTTAATAAACACCCCTTGCAACGTTCCCATGAACATATATGCCATTTCATTCTCTAGCAAGGGAGGTTGCACTCGACCAGCAAGCTGACGCCACCTCTAGGCGTACTGTTTGAACCCTTCCTTAGCATTCTGAGACATTGTCTGCAACTGGGTACGATTTGGAGCCATATCCAAATTATACTTATACTGCTTCACGAATGCCTCAGCTAAATCCTTCCTGCTTCGGATATTGACTCTGCTCAGCTTCATGTACCATTCCAAGGAAGCTCCTACAAGACTATCCTGGAAGTAATACATCCACGACTTTTCGTCATTTGTATGCGCAACAATCCTTCCCACAAACGACTGCAACTGAGTTTTCGGGCATGCCGTGCCGTTGTACTTATCAAAAGTGGGGACCTTGAACTTATAGGGAATTCTCACCCCTGGCACCAAGCCCAAATCAGTGATGTCAAACCCCAGAGAACTCTGAGACTGAATAGCACGAATCTGCTCTGCCATCTCTTCGAATATTCTATTCATGTCGACCTGTTGCACCCCAAAATTTGCCCTCCACAAGACAAGACATTGTGTACTAAGAGGTTCACAAAGTTCACAATGTTCACAAGACATCACATGAGGTTCACAAGGATCACAACATTCACAATTAGTCAGAAAGTTTGACAATTCCCTCAGAACAATGCATCCTCCTAAGCAATGCATCTTAAACTAGGGTTTTGACTTTAATCAGGCTAAATGGACTTCCAAGACTTCAAGTGAGCTTCATAGCATCCTATATGTGTTCAAGAATCCCCATGTCAAGTTTCAAGACTTTCCCAAAAGATTTGCTTAGTCAGATGATCAGATAGGTTAAAATTAGTCAAAGTAGTTAAAAAGTCAAACTGAGGTCAACTGTGGTCAAACCAAAGTCAAACTTCATTATTTTTTGCCAACATCAAGTATATGAAGTAAAATTCATCATTTGATCAAGGGTTGATCATGATTCATCAAGGAGATTCCAGATCATCAAGAATCAGGAGTTTCTAAATTAGGGTTTTCACAGGAAAAGTCAACTGAACTTTGACCAGCCATAACTTTCACATGCTTCATCAAAAAATTTCCATCCAAAGCTCATTTTGAAGGAATTTGAATTCTCTACAACTTTGTAACTCACAAGCCAAGCCCAAAAATGCTTCATTTGGAAGGTATGAGCTAAGACATTATAGGTCCTTTTAAAAGTCAACAAAAAGTCAACAACTTCAAAAGAGCATAACTTGAGAATGGTAAAAGATATGGACATGAGACCAAAGAGGTTGGTTAGAGGACTCTTTAAGATTTTCAAAATGTCCAAGAACACCTTTATAGCATTAAAATTGAAGGATTTGTGCCCTTGCAAAGTTGGGAATTTTTTTAGAGGTTTATGAAGAAAATGGGATCTTAAAACCAAAATTCACCAAATGGGCTTGCTTTTTTATGATCCAAATACTTCCATGACATCATGCACGAAATTAAGTTTATTTATTCATAATTTTATTCACTTTATTTTTATTTATTATGATTTTTTATGTTAAAAATCATTTTTTAAATTCAAATAAAATATAAAATGATGGATATTTAATTTGATTTGGTTTTTAGAAAGTCTTAAAATATATTTAGACTTGATTGATACAAAAATAATGAAGATCATCCTAAAATAGCAAGGCTAGATCAAGATATTTCAAAATTTAAGAACAAATCTTTTTCAATCTCTATGGATCAAAACATTCAAAGGATGGACCAAGTTTCTGACCTAAATTCATTCACTCATATATAAACAACATTTAGCAACCTTAAACTCACGAATTCACAGCCTCCAACACCTTGTTCAAATTTCACAAAATCATTCAAAAAACTCCAATTCGGATTTCAAGGTAGAGGGGATTTCAAAGAGTTTTAAGCATTGTAATGTGTTCTATGATGTTGATATAACATGTTTGGATCATAAAAAGCACATGAGACACCCTCATTCACATGAACCGAACCCGTGTTCATTCAACATTTGAATTTTTTCGATTTTCATTATACTGTCATTATTCCTTGAATTTGATCTCATATTTGTGTTTGTGATGATGCTTTGAGTCTTTCTGGATGAATCGATTTGATTTTAGGTACACGGATGAAGGTGTGCCATTGTTAGGGTTTTGACCTCCCATTTGGGGTCTCCCTCATTGGACCATTTAAAAACTTTTTAAGACCATGGCTGGATATGGGCATAATGTGGGGTTTGAAAAGACATAATCAATTTGGATGAATCGTACTGGGTTTGTATGTTGTTTGTTTCGCAGGTTTACCCGCGAAAGCAAAATCGCAGCAAAACTCCCAACAAAATTCGCAGGAAATTTTGTAGGGCTGGAGGAAGAAGAAGAAGATTGGCGCCATCTAGAATTTGAATTTTTAGAGTTAATATTTTTAGAATTTACGTTTATTTTATTTCAACTAATGTGGTCTGACTCAGTTGGTCAGTGTGCGTGTTTGAGATGTAGATGGTCTTGGGTTCAAACCTTCCCCAGGCCATTTTGTTTTGTTTATTTTCAGTAGTTTTCGCAGGTTAAAAATAAAAGGAGCACTACCCAATTACTATCACCAGCACGCAGCTGGCCTGGTGGAAGCTTTATGCGTCCAAGGGTGGTGAAGCCTAGGGTGTGGGTTCAATCCCTGCCCCAGGTAAGTTTTGAATTCTATTTTTTTTAATTATTCTGTTTTACTATTTATGTTTTATAATTAATTTTAATTATATGTTTAAATCATTATATGTAAATATATATGTATAACTTCATATTGTTCTAAGAAAATTTCTAATTTATTCTCTAAATAAATTAATCCTAATTTTTATTTTAAAAATATGTATATATTTATTTAATAATCAAGTTAATAATGTAAATTAAATTAGAAACCCTAGTTTTATTATGTAACCCTAATTCTATTTTTTATTTCTAAAAACCCTAATTTTCTTTTAAAAAAAAACTTTAATTTCTTATTTTAATTATTTGTTTAAATATTAAACTTGATAAATTTTTCTAATATATATAATTAAATCATTAATCATGTTTTATTTTGTAAATAAATTAGTATATCCTTATTATTTTATTTTCATCTTAAAAATTCTTTAAAAGTTGTTTGTTTAAATCTAAAAAATATTTAATTGAGTTATATATATATATTTTGTATATTATTACTAACCTTTTCTTCTTATAATTATCACTAACCTTTTATTTAATTGTTTATTTTATTATATAATTATTATTTAATTTGCTTTTATTATAATGTAACTGTGAAAGTCGTGTAATAGTCGTAGGTCTTATTTTTATTTTTATTTTTATTACTTGTAAATATATATTATTGCTTTGGTTAGTAAAATAGGGAGTGATAACATGTTTGTATTTTAAAATTAATTTAGATCACTAATTATAAGATAAATATATGAACTTATACACGCACACACGTAAGTCGATATTTGATCGCCATCTCACTTCTTAAGGATATCCCTCATGTTGCCTAAATAAAAAGGTCAAGTAAGGTGTCTAAAAGCAAAGTCCCTTCTCCTAAAATATCATCAAGTCCCTTTACGATTATAAGATCAAGTCCCTTCGATGTTGCCTTCGTGAATGATCTTGTCCCTTTCGAATAAAAGATGATAAGTCCCTTCGAATTGCTAAGACACCTTACAGTTGCCTAATCACAGATGACCCTTCACATGTCCCATACAATATCCAAGGTAATGACTACCTATTCCTTAATAATAGGGATAGTCTTACCATTGAAAGAACATTTAAGAACAGTAAAGATTTAATCATAGGGTAGGTTCCTCTTAAGTACTTGCTCAATTATTCAAAAACATTTCATAACACTTCACATTTTTAAAACAATTTTCAAAACAAAGTCTTTATATATATTCGTACAAGGATCATTATAAAATACTTAAGAAAATTTCTAATCACACACTACACTTCTCAAAACAGTTTAAAGTGAGCTAAGTAACTAAGAGCCCATGGATAACCATGGATGTAAAGGGTGCTAACGCCTTCCCTTTACATAACCTACCCCCCGAACCCAAAAATCTTTTAAGGTCTTTCCTGTTCTTTTATGCCCTTTCCTTTGGATAAAATAAAAGTCGGTGGCGACTCTTGCTATCCGCAACATTTAACTAAAGTCAGTTCTCCGACCGTGTTACAGAATTGGCGACTCTGCTGGGGACTTAATAAAAGAGGGGTACCCTTAGGAATTAGATCACTTTAAAATTGTTTGCCTTGTTTGCTTTATACTTATCTGTTGGGTGATCTTATGTGTGAAAGATCCTAACCCGGATCTAGTATACCTTAGGTAAATGGCAATAGACCAAGGAAACTGTACGGCGTATACCGATATGGTTGATCTGGTGGCCATAGTTAGTGTGACTTCTTGGTTGGTGCTTATGTTCCTTAAGTCAAGTTGAGGATAATATGAGGCTGCCATATGTTATCAATACACTAACTAACTTTTAGAACCCTAGTTATCCCATCTTGGCCTTTGGAAAGTAGTGAGATAACCGGCTTTGGTGAAGACTGAAGTTGGTTGATACTCGATGCTACGCTCATTGAGATCCTAAACTTGGAGGGTTTTGGTTGGCAAGTAAGTTGCCTACTGAACAACCACCCTTGTGAAGGATCAATGATATTGAGATCCCTTAGAATCCGGTTACTTTTATAGGACATGATGAACCAACTAAACTTCAGGGGAGGGTACTTACCTTTAAACTTCATGCAAGCCTCCAAACCTAGGGCTATTGTGTGACTTGTTTATGTGTGCCACATGTTTGTGATTGAGCATAACATCATAGCATCATCATGCATCACAAGCATAGCATTTTCACTAACCATTTCAAGGACCAAAGGATTTATCGTTATTCTTTGTTGTAGGTCATGGCTTCTGCTCGTAGGAATACCATCCGGATCAACTTTGTAGGAATACCTCCTAAGCTTAAGGAATTGGTCTCTCAAGTTTCTGAAAGATCCCAGTTCATCAAGAAGCATGGTCACCTACTTGACTTGGTTACCTCAGGATTTGATGAAGACATGATGAGTGTCCTGTTTCAGTTCTTTGATCCTAAACATCACTGTATCACGTTCCCCGACTATCAGCTGGTTCCTACTGTCGCTCCCAAAAGATGAGACTGGCTCAAACATGGTACAGACGCGAACGGTCAGCGAAAAGAACAATGAGAACACACAGCAGTGAACTCACTGGAAAAGAAAAGAGTCGCCAGCTAGGCATTTTTATCCCGAAGGAAAGGCAATGCTGCATAGACCTAGAAAGATATGGATAAGGCGGTTGCGAACCAGAGAGACTGAGAAAGGGGGTTGGTTACAACCTGGGAAGGTATTAGCACCCAGATTATCCGCCGTACTCGACGGGATCCACGCTTAAAAGATTTGTGTTTTAAAAGGGGTAGTGTCAGTGCAGTATGTGTATAAAGGGCTGGAAAAGGATATACAGGTGTCAGTGTAAAAGAAAGTGATGTGTGATATGTACAGTGTTAGTGTAAGAACAAAGAATGAGATGCTCAAGATCATGAGGCTCAAAAGAGTGAAACTGAAAGGAGGGGGAGTATACAGAGACTTTTGTTCGATAACTGTTAAGTTATGCCTACGTATCCTCTCGTGCAATGAGGAAGTCAGAACACCGTAGTTCGACTCAAAGAGACTGAAGGATGAATTGACCTGTGAACTGCTTACTTATCTATGCTCAAGTGTATGACCTGTCTGGCTCAGGTGCAAACTGTCTTGCATTAGACGGAAGAAGCAAGTTCTCGTGTGTGAATGAGTGAGATGAGAAAAAGAATCCCGGAGGAGACGATTATTGTTTGTTTTTGAGTTTTCAGTCTTTTATTGCTTTTGAGAATTTGTCATAAGTTAATGAGCTTAAACCTAAACCAATGGGTTTAGTAAACTCATCACATCTTCCCTCTGATTAGGGGTAATGAGAATACCTTAAGTGTGAAGTCATATTTTCACACTTAATCACCTTTGATGTGGGATTAAGATCATTAGCCTATTTGTGATTATTTAGATGTTTTTGGTGTTTTTGTTTAGTGTTAAGTAATGAGATTAAGCCATAATCAGGGATTAAACAGACTCATTACACCATCCTAATAGAAGGATAATAGATGAGAATGTTTAAGCTGAGGAAAGCTCCTCAACTTAATCCATGATTAGGGATTAAACTCATGACAAAACAAGCCTTTTGTTAAATGGATTTTATTTAATGATAAGATGGTGAAGTGATTATTAGGGTTTGTAAGACAACTTGAGGGGGGACTTGTCCATTAACACTAGGGTTAGTCCTTCTTAACCAATTAAGGAAGAATTAGAACCCTAATGCAAGGCCCAAGTTACAAGCTTGATGCCTTGATGATTATTAAGTGAATTGATTAAAGGATTTAAACACATTAAGGGATTAACACTTAGGATTAAAGTTATACTCTCCATCCTAATAGAAGGATGCAGGCATAAGCTTAATCACAAAGCCTTAAAGCCTTTAGGGTTTAGTCCCTGATTATGAGGTGAGAAGAGAAGACTCAATGAGACACAAAGGTAAAACTAAGTGGGGGGACTAATCAAAACCCTAATCATTGTCATGCTTGGTTGTTCCTAAGGTTTGTGAGGTTTAAGAAAGGAATCTTCAAAGGGAACCACCAGGAAGCAGATGAAAGGAGCAAAGAGAAAGTAAAGTAACTTGCTTCATTCAAGAAGTCAAGTCACTTGAGGAAAGAAAGTAAGAAGGAGAAGAAAGAGCAAGCTCAACCTCAAACACATAACAAAATACAGCATGGATGCACAGAAGAGATGAAAAAGGTTGTGAGAAGTGAAGGCAAATTCACTTCTCAAAGTTGCTTACCACCTGGAAAGTTAGTAAAAGAAATGCTATGCAATGCAAGGTGAGATGGAATGACATGAGGTAAACCAAAACCAGAAGCATATATGAGATGATAATGATGCTATGAGATGCTGCAAACATGCAACAAGGCATGGGGATGATCACATGAACAAATGGATGCAAATGAAGCAAGCTAAGACACATGAACATACATGAAAAGTTATGCAATGCAAATGGCATACAACATGGCAAATGCAAGATGCAATGATCAAACATGCTTTCAACATGTCTTAAGATGTCAAATGAATCAAATGGATGTGTAAAATGTCATGGCAAGTCAAGGTATGAATGCAAATGCAAGATGGATGCATATGGAAGCCCAAATTAGGGTTTATGATCAAAGCAATCAAACACAAACCAAAATCAGAAGCAAACATTAAGATAAAAAATTGAAAATGCATTCAAAGGATACCTAATCGTATACTAATTCACTGCCCAAAGGAGAAGCTTCAACTCTTAACCAAATTCAAGTTATGATTTTCCTAAGTTTTCTAGGGTTTTAAGGTACCTTGTCAAGAAAATTACCAAACAAATGGAAAATGAAAGATCAAATCATGAACATTTAATCCTACAAACTACATGATATGCTAAACATAATGCAAAAAGAATCAAAGTCCAACTCTTTAGGGTTAGGCAGAAATGATTTTTGGAAGCTTGGATCAAAATAATGCCTAAAAATGATTTTAATTCCATGAAAAAAATCTCAAAATGCATCAAGATCAAAAAAGAAATTTGGTTTGAGGGTTGGACAATGTTTCTAAATGTTTTTAAAGGTTTCATGAATTTTTTGGTGATTTTTAAATACCTAAAAGTATTTTTAATTAATTAATTCTCATTAATTAATTAAAAATAAACTTTTAAATATTTAAAAATACTTTTTAAATGCAAAAAATGAAAATAAAAATATTTTTGTGTTCTGAAATTAAATAATAATCTGTATAAAAAATTTCAGAATTTTTGAAAAGGTTTTACTATTTTTAAATAAATGTACAAAACAATGTAATTAAATGGAAATAAAAATGAATTTAAACTGAAATAGAGAAAAGTCAACAGATCCAAGGGCCCTCATTTAAACTCACACGCGCGCGCATTGACTTGGCTCCATATCCAAGGGCCAGCATTCAAACTCACTAACCCTAATTAATTAGCCCTAATCAACCCTTAATGACTTTCAGGTGACCGGAACAGTGTTCCGGTCATCTTCTCCGATCATCCAAAACCACAAACTCCCTCTACACGCATCTAAAACAAATTCTAATTAAACAGAAATGATCCCCACCCAAAAACGAATCAAAACCCCCATTCAAACAACATTTATCTTTCCTAAACAAAGAGAATCGAATCAATCTAGTTCTAGGGCAAAACGTTTCAGAGACTGCATACATATTCATCTCTTCACCATTTTCAAAACCAACAACATATTCATGATCAGGGAAGCATGTAGAAGCTATTAAGAACTTAAAAATTCGTTTCTGGAAAAAAAGTTCTTGAACTACCTGAGTTTTGAAGCTTTCAGTTTGCAGTTTTTTGGCTTCTCTCCTTTGTGCAATCCACTCCCATGACCTCCCTTATGAACTCTGGATGTTTAGAGAAGGTTTGTGCTGGTTGGTTTGAGAGTTTGAACAGGTTCTGTTCAAGCTCAGGTGAGAATCGTGTTCTTGATTCTTTGAGTTTCAGGTTGATTCTGGGGGTGCTTTGTGATCAGGGTGATGTGTTGAGAAGGTCTATGAAGTTTGTTTGAGTGTTTGTGGCTTGTATGAAGAATTTCGAAAGCTTTTGCTCTAAGGGTGGAAAATGAGGATGCTGTGTTCTTGTGTGTTTCAGGCTTGAGTGTTGTGATGTTTAGCTTGCATTTTGTTTGTATAAACAAAGCTCATTGGTCAGAAGATGTGACATGCCCTTTTGTGATAGGTATGGTAGCTTTTGCAATTTTGTCAACTTTGTGTAAGAGAAAGCATGGGTCTTGTTCTAGCCAAGTACAAGGGTTGTGGGCTGCGCAGCATGGTGAGGGGAAAGGCTAGGGTGGTTCAGCAACCAAGGCAGCAAGTGGATGAGAAGTGATCATGAGCTTTTGCAACTTGACTTTGCTTTTGGTTTTCATGAAGGAAACTTGATCCAAAGGCCTCAAAAGTGAATGATCTCTTGGCCCATTCTGATTTTTGAATGTTGTGTGACCATGTGATGAAGTTTTGAAGTCATTTTGAAGTCAATAGAGTGCTTGGTATATGAATTTGCAAGTTTTCCATTTGGTGCATAACTTGAAATTTAATGATTTTTGCCAACTTTGAAGCACCATAACTTTTGATCCAAAATGAATTAGGTCATGTTCTTATACTTTTTGAAAAGGGAAAGATCTATTCTACAACTTTCATGACCAAAGTTTTTCCATTTGAAGCATTTTTGGATCAAAAAGTAAGGATTGAAAAGTTGCCTAAAATGACAAATTCCTTAAAAGTCAAACTTGCCCCAAAAAGTCAACTTTGCAAGAACTTGTAATTCTTGAATTTTGTGAACTTCCAACTTCTTCCATGATCAAATAAAGATCATATACACTCAAAATGATGAAGATCACCCCTTGGTTGGGTCATTGGGGGCCTCAGATGCCCTGGTTTTGCACTGACTTGTCCAGAAAGTCAACTCTTGATCAGATGACTTCCCCATGGAATTTCTTCATGAAAATTGATATGCATACTCCTTATACCATATAGAGACCAATAGAAACAAGAATGACCAAAAAATTTGAAGTTATGGCCTCTGAAACCAAAACCCTAATTTCAGGTCATCTGTGCAATCAAGCCTGGCTCTGCTTCCACACCATTTCCAGTTCTTGTGATTCTTTGACATTCTTGACTTTGAGAGGATATAATATGATACTTTAACACATATGGATCCCTTTGAAGTGATTGATGACCTTTGGAGTGGCTCAAGAAGCTCTTGGATTGCTCAGATCACAAACCCTAGATGCAGATGACTTTGAACCAATGCAATGAATCAAGAATGTGGTATGAGATGTTATGATTGTGTTTATATATATGAAATGATCACAAGCCATGGTGTGAATAGGTGTGGGCAAATTTGGGGTGTTTACAGCTGCCCCTATTCAAACATGAGTTAGCTGTGCAGGATGTAAGCGACGGCTTAACAAGCAAACAAGATAACTTGTGGTTGAATACCAAAGACAGTCCAAAATTTGCACTCACAGAATGAAGAAGAAAAGGGGTATAGATTGTAAAAGAAAGTAAAGTATATTGTAAAGTGGGGGCGACGGAGGACGACCGTCGAGCAGAGGACGACTGCTGGGTAAAGAGCAATGACGGGGACGACCGACATGCTGGAAAAGTGCGGAAAATAAAGCAATGACGGGGACGGCCGACATGCTGGGGATAAAAGATTATGATGGGGACGGCCATCAAGCAAAGCTATAAGATTCTCTGGGGATTAATGAAAAAATAATGGGGACGGCCATCAAGTTCATAAAGTAAAGTAACCAACGATGGGGACGGCCATCGGGCTAAACTGAAAGAAAAAGGGAACCACGACGGGGACGGCCATCGGGTTAAAGAATAAATGAAATAAACAGATGATGAGGTACGATCATCAAAGGTGAAGGACGATCACCTAGCAGGGGACGGCTGCTCTATAAGGGTTAAGATGAGGGACGATCATCTAAGGTGGAGGACGACCACCTGACAGGGTACGGCTGCCAAAAGTATCGCGACATAGGACGAATGTCGGATAAAAGGTCAACGATGGGGACGGCCATCGAATGAGCATGATGGAGGACGACCATCAAGAGGTGGAGGACGACCACCTAGCAGGGTACGGCTGCTCTCAAGGCTTATCATGACATAGGACGAATGTCGGATAGAAAAGTCAACGATGGGGACGACCATCGGATGAGCATGATGGAGGACGACCATCAAGAGGTGGAGGACGACCACCTAGCAGGGTACGGCTGCTCTCAGGGTTTATCATGACATAGGACGAATGTCAGATAAAAAGAAATAGTGTTGGGGAATAGTAAACACGAACGAGTGTTTACAATCCAAAAATAAAAGGTATAAGTGTTTGGTATTGCGTATAGATTAAAGATGCGGACGAGCACCCTTAAGACTATGATACGGACGCGTATCAGGTAGAAACAAATACTGACACATGTTCAGAGATGATGATACGGACGAGTATCAACTGGTTAACAAGGAACATGGACGAGCGTTGAATCTGAAAGAACTCTTCTGGGGAATAGCAGACACAGACGAGTATCTATATTCAAGAAGACACAATGTATGGATTAAAGATGCGGACGAGCATCCTTAAGATTATGATACAGACGAGTATCATGTAGAAACAAACGCTTGACGCATGTTCTGAGATGATGGTACAGACGAGTACCAACTGGTTAACAAAGAACACGGACTAGTGTCGAATCTGCGGGGATATAAATGATGTATACAAGATACGGACGAGTATCTGTATAAGTATGAGTAGAAAGTATGAATGATATATAGATGAGTGTTCAATCTGCTGGGGAGAGTGTGACACGGACGAGTGTCAAAAGAAGAAGAGTATAATATAAACGAGTATCTGGTATACAAAGCGTTTACATTACTGTGCTGGGGAAAATGACATGGACGGATGTCAAGGAATTATATACAAGTATCTGTGAGTGCAAAGGGATACTTTGGCTTTCTGCTGGGGATATGACATGGACGGGTGCCACAAGGTGTGTGTATTTATATTGGTAAATGTGGGGCAACTGCTTTTGCTGGGGAACCAGGGAGGTATCCTGTATAGTGTTGATGGGTTGATAACATTCACAAGTGTTTGATCCAGACCATGGCTTATGATTATGCAATATGTTTGATTTTTGCCGTAATGCTCCATATTAAAACGGGATGCTACGCTTTGTTTGGGTGAATATGATGCGGATGCTATGACTATGCAAAGGAAAACAAATCCGGGATTCGGATCCCGTTGCCATGAAGATCTCTGGTTGATCTGTTGGTGTGAACATCCCAGCTGGGGATGTGATTGTTGGTAGATCTGACAAGATGTATCTGCCTGGGGATATAGGTCACTGATAGACCCATCATAGCAATAAGGGACCCAGCTGGGGTTTGTAGGAGCTTTCGTCACTCTGTTGCGACTCCTTTGTGCGTTGCTCTTCTGAGGATTCTGTGGGGAAATGGTTCCCTGACTTTTATACTTGACTGAGGAAGAATGGTTAGCAACTCGGCTGGGAGAAGCAACAAGTGGCAACTCAGCTGGGGAGAAAGCACTTTGGGTGCTAAAAGTGAGTGAGTGTTGATTTGCCAGCTTGCTGGGATGAAGCTCTCATGCCCCATGTTGTGCTTTGAATGCCTGCAACCCTGAAAAGACAGAGAAACGCACAAGTAGTCCCGAGGCATCCCTTACCGGATTCCGTCATAGGGGTTAGATACTCCCGAGAGTAAGTATATTTTCTGCAAGCACGTAGTTTTTTATTTTTGAAGGTAAACATCTGTATTCATGCAATCAGTTTTCTTTAAGACATCAGACATTTTTGCAAATAAAATGAAGTGTATGAGGTGAAACTTGACTGAAAATCTGTTTTCATTAATTCATATGCCCTGAATTGGCAAGATACAGTCAAAGAAACATATCTCCTGAAATGAGGAGATTGTTACAAATTGAGAAACAAAAATGCTGGCAATGTTGACGACGCTTCAAGGGGCTTCCCTCTTGCTATGACTCGTATGACTTTTGACGTTCTTCTCGTCTTGCTTTCTGAAGAAGGCTGATTCTGACAGGAGCTTGATCCTTTTGAAGCTTACCAAGTTGTAAGTGATACAGACGAATTCAGAATGCAGTTGTTCGCTTATTCCCTTATTTTGCATGGATCGCCCTTTCGGGTTTTCAATCCATCGGGATACCCATTTTTGCCTGAGCTGTCCAATGCGGCTTTTCAACTCAGCGGGTGTACACATTTTTTTTTGTTTATTTCCCCTTATTTTTGCCCGAGTCTTTTATTCTGTTTTTGACTCGCCGGGATGCCCTATTTTTGCCTGGACTTACATTCTGTTTTTGTGTCCAGCGGGTCATTTTTATGCGAAGTATTTTTTAACCGCATCTAAATTCACAGGGGACGGGAAATCTTCACCATCCATGGTGCTGAGCATCAGTGCTCCACCAGAGAAAACTTTCTTTACAACAAATGGTCCTTCATAATTTGGAGTCCATTTGCCCCTGTGGTCTGTATGAGGAGGGAGGATTCTTTTCAACACAAGATCTCCCACTTGGTATTCTCGGTGCCTGACTTTCTGATCGAAAGCTTTCTTCATTCTTCTCTGATACAACTGCCCATGACAGATTGCAGCCAATCTTTTCTCTTCAATCAGACTCAGTTGCTCGTATCGGGACCGGACCCATTCTGCTTCGTTCATCTTAACATCCATCAGTACCCGTAAGGAGGGTAATTCAACTTCAACAGGTAGGACTGCCTCCATACCATACACAAGCTGATACAGTGTTGCCCCAGTGGATGTTCTGATTGACGTGCGGTACCCATGCAAGGCAAATGGTAGCATCTCATGCCAGTCTTTGTAGGTGACTACCATCTTCTGCACAATCTTCTTGATATTCTTATTAGCTGCCTCAACAGCGCCATTCATCTTTGGCCTGTAAGGAGAAGAATTGTGGTGTTGGATCTTGAAGTCCCGGCATAGCTCTGCCATCATTTTATTGTTCAAGTTGAAACCATTATCAGTAATGATTCGCTCGGGAACTCCGTATCGACAGATGATGTCTCTCTTCAGAAATCGGACTACCACTTGCCTTGTAACGTTTGCATAAGAAGCTGCTTCAACCCACTTGGTAAAATAGTCAATGGCTACCAAGATGAATCTGTAGCCATTTGAAGCAGTAGGTTCAATCTTGCCGATCATGTCTATGCCCCACATAGCAAAGGGCCAGGGTGAAGACATCACATTCAGAGGATTGGGAGGCACATGCACTTTATCCGCATAAATCTGGCATTTATGGCATTTTCTGGCGTAGGCACAACAGTCTGCATCCATTGTGATCCAGTAATAGCCTGATCTTAGCAACTTCTTGGCCATGGCATGCCCTCCAGCATGGGTACCAAAGGATCCTTCGTGCACCTCGTGCATCAACAAGTCTGCTTCTGTTCTATCAACGCATCTGAGGAGTATCATATCAAAGTTTCTCTTGTATAGGGAACCATCAGTATTCAAAAAGAAACTACCAGCAAGCCTTCTCAAAGTCTTCTTATCATTGGAAGATGCCCCAGATGGGTACGTTTGATCCTCCAAGAAGCACTTAATGTCATGGAACCAAGGCTTATCATCTTTGACAACATCTGCTGTGAACACATACGCTGGTCTGTCAAGTCTGGACACTGAGATTTGAGGCACAAAATTGGCAGCTTGAACCTTGATCATGGATGAAATGGTAGCCAGAGCGTCTGCGAACTGATTCACGTCCCTTGGGATATACTCAAGCTTGACCGTTGTGAAGAAAGTCAATAACCTCCTTGTATAATCCCTGTAAGGTACCAGATGATCTTGGTGTGTGTACCATTTGTCGTTGGTTTGATTAACTACCAGAGCTGAATCTCCGAATACAGTCAATGTCTTGATCCTGAGGTCAATGGCTTCCTCAAGACCCATAATGCAAACTTCGTATTCAGCTTCGTTGTTAGTGCAGTTGAAAGTGAGTTTTGCCGAGAAAGGCATGTGAACTCCTTTGGGTGTAATGAGTACTGCACCAACACCACGACCATTCATATTAACAGCCCCGTCAAACATCATAGTCCATTCTTCTTCTGGGTCAGGCCCTTCAGTGTGAACAGGCTCTTCATGATCTTTCGCTTTTATGAACATGATGTCTTCATCAGGGAAGTCAAATCTCATAGGCTGATAGTCATCAATAGGTTGCTCAGCAAGATATTCAGATAGTACACTGCCCTTGATGGCTTTCTGAGAGGTGTACTGGATGTCATATTTTGTGAGAATCATCTGCCATCTTGCAACCCGTCCGGTATGAGCTGGCTTCTCGAAAATGTACTTAACTGGGTCCATTTTTGATATCAACAGAGTGGTGTGGGTCAACATATACTGTCTCAGCCGGCGAGCAGCCCACGCTAAAGCACAGCAAGTTTTCTCGAGCAGTGAATAACGTTGTTCACAGTCGGTAAACGTTTTGCTCAGGTAGTATATTGCATACTCTTTTCGACCAGACTCGTCATGCTGACCCAGCACACACCCCATTGACTCTTCTAATACTGTCAAGTACATTATCAGGGGTCTTCCTTCCACTGGAGGCATAAGGATTGGAGGTTCTTGCAAGTATTCCTTGATCTTGTCGAAAGCCCTCTGGCAGTCTTCATTCCACCTGACCGTTTGTTCTTTTCTTAACAGTTTGAACAAAGGTTCACAGGTTGCCGTAAGGTGAGATATGAACCGTGAAATGTAGTTCAACCTACCTAGAAACCCCCGAACTTCTTTCTCAGTTTTCGGTGCCGGCATTTCTTGAATGGCTTTGACTTTATCAGGGTCAACCTCAATCCCTTTCTCGCTTACAATAAAGCCCAACAGCTTACCGGATCGCACCCCGAATATGCATTTGTTAGGGTTCAACTTCAGTTGGTACTTCCTCAGACGCTTGAATAGTTTCAGTAGATTCACCAGGTGGTCTTCTTCTGTAAGGGACTTGGCAATCATGTCATCCACATAGCACTCAATTTCCTTATGGATCATATCGTGGAATAATGTTACCATAGCCCGTTGATATGTTGCACCAGCATTCTTCAATCCGAATGGCATCACCTTGTAGCAGAACGTGCCCCAGGGGGTGATGAAGGTTGTCTTCTCCATGTCTTCAGGTGACATTTTGATCTGATTGTATCCTGAAAATCCATCCATGAAGGAGAATACCGAGAACTGAGTCGTGTTATCAACCAATACGTCAATGTGAGGTAATGGAAAGTCATCTTTCGGGCTGGCTCTGTTCAGGTCCCGGTAGTCAACACACATCCTTACCTTGCCATCTTTCTTTGGAACAGGCACAATATTAGCAACCCACGGTGGATAGCTAGTTACAGCAAGGAACCCGGCGTCCCACTGCTTTTGCACCTCTTCTTTGATCTTCATTGCCATGTCTGGACGAGTACGGCGCAGTTTCTGTTTAACCGGTGGGCATTCTTCTCTTAAAGGCAGCTTGTGCGTAACAATATCGGTGTCCAACCCTGGCATGTCTTGGTAAGACCAAGCAAACACATCCACATACTCCTGAAGCAGGTCAATCAGCTGTTTCTTCACCGAGTCTTGTAAGCAGGCCCCGATTTTGACTTCTTTCACCTCTTCATCTGTACCAAGATTAATCGTTTCGACCTCCTCCTGATGAGGAGTGATAACCTTCTCCTCTTGTCTCAACAACCTGGCTAGCTCTTCAGGAAGCTCGTAGTCTTCTTCAACCCCTTCATCCGCTTGATTGATCGGATTGTCAGAGTCATACGAAGTCGTAGCCGTGCTGTTGTCGGTGCTGTCCGGAAGGCACTCTCTGCAAGGGTTCAGTTTGTTCATTTTAGTGATTGATTTTAATCTTGTTTAGAAAAGTGAAATAAAGTTGTCATTTTGAAAACATTGCCATTTATTTTTTGTACAAAAAGAAAAATGGAAAAACAGTGAGTGGAAAAGAAAAAGACTTGTTTGCAAAAGATGTCTGATATTTCATTGATTGATCTTGTTTGCACAAAAACTACAGATGGCCCGATTACAAAATGAGTCTTGTCATCTTGGGCAAGATGCAAGACTTGATGCATGCTTAAAATATACAGGAAATAATAATTACTCTGCAGGAGTAACTCTTATAATTTCCTGGGAAGACCAGTTTGAGATACTGCTCCCCGGGATCTTTGGACGAATCCAGCTTTCCAGGTTGCGTTCATCTTCCGACTCATCTTCCAAGTTATTGACAGCATCGGGGGTAAGCATCCCCCCAATAACAAAGTTGGGCTTCTTAGCAGCCTCTGCTTGATCTTCTTGAGTTGGTTTGTAACCCAACCCAAATCTATCTTCTTTCTTCTCCACAGGCAACAATTTGCCCCAGCCTTGAGCGTTTCCTTCTTCCACCACCTTCCGGGCCTGCTGGTAGGATGTCATGGAAGTCCCAAGTACAACAGAGGTTTCATTAATATTCAGGGCCTCAAACCCTTGACTCATTGTCTCGTGGATCTCCCCATCCATCTCAATATATTTGTATGTAGCCAGATGGCTAACAAAAATATCCTCCTCTCCACAAATAGTAACGACTTGGCCCTCCCACTCGAATTTTAACTTCTGGTGAAGGGTAGACGTAACTGCGCCAGCGGCATGAATCCATGGTCTACCCAACAAACAACTGTAGGCAGGCTGAATGTCCATCATGTAGAAGGTCGTTTTGAAAGTTTGTGGGCCAATCGTTACAGGCAACTCAATTTCTCCCAGAACTGATCTCTTAGAGCCGTCAAAGGCTCTCACCACTAAGTTGCTGGGACGTAATGCCAATCCTTCATATTCCAGCTTCACAAGGGCTTTTTTAGGTAAGACATTGAGGGATGACCCTGTGTCTACCATCACATGGGAAAGAACTGCACCTTTACATTCCATGGTAATGTGCAAAGCCTTGTTATGATTGCGGCCTTCCGTAGTCAAATCAGTGTTGGTGAATCCTAGTCCATTACTAGCATTAACATTTCCAACCACAGCTTCCAACTGATTGACGGTGATCTCTTCTGGCACATAAGCTGCGTGCAAGACTTTGAGTAGTGCGTTCCGATGAGCCTCGGAGCACATAAGCAATGATAGAATGGAGATCTTGGAAGGTGTCTGGTGAAGCTGGTCTACTATCTTGTAATCACTTTTCTTGATGATTCTCATGAATTCATCAACTTCTTGATCAAAAGGTGTTTTCAAAGTTTCTCTAACAACCTGCTCTTCTTGCACCATGCTCTTCCCTTTTGCCTTAGCAGCAGCTTCTGCTTCAGCAGTGGGTCTTTGAATTTGCGGGGCAAAGAGACGTCCGCTTCGAGTGAAGCCTCCGCCTCCCCCCACATTGTCTATTTGTGGTGAAGAAGTTGATGATTCGAAAGTGATCTTCTGTCCTTCGCAGTATAAATCAGAGCCGTAATGCCAAGGAATGGCATTACTGCTTTCATAAGGTACTGGCCCAGGCACTGTGACAGTGACTGGACTGATGGCAGCTGCGGAAGGAACCATGATAGTCTGTAGATCATAATATATTGTGACTGGTGCTCTGGTAGGAGTGGAATTTTGTGAGTCGTAGGCAGAATCATTTGCAGGATCATAATAAATTGTCACTGTTGAGACACTTGCATTGCTTGTTGCTGATGTTGTAGGAGACATTGTTGGAAGGATGGGCATTGTTGTTGTAGGAGACTCTGAATGAAGGGGTGCTGAAGTTGTAGAAGGGATGTTTGCCGATATTTGGTCCGTTGAAGTAACAGATGAAGCATTTGTTGATGAGACCGAAAAGTTGTTTGGAACAATGGTTGTTGCAGTTGTAGGAGATTCTGGAACCATTGTTAAGGAGATTGCTGGATTGGTAGGTATTGATGTTGTGATTTGAAGCAGGCCACTCTGGATGAGACCATCTATGCCATCCCTCAAGTTATCACAACCATACACTGAAATGTTGCAATAATCACACCCTAGCTCGCATCCCGGGAACATTTGACATTCAAGGAGTTGAGCTTTAATCTCCACCAAGGGTGTCCGAATCTGACCCACACTGGTTATCAAGTAAGACGACTTGTCTTCTTCAATAGCATTGATTCGGGGACCACCATGGTGTGGCATAGGGTTTTTGTTGACATTTGGTGGTGGTGCAAAGTTTAGAGCCTTGGAGTCTACCAAGTCTTGTACCTTCATGTGCAAGGCTCTGCACTTCTCTGTGCTGTGGCCAGGTGCATTTGAGTGAAAAGCACATCTGGCGCTGGCGTCATAATTTCTGGGTAGACTGACAGGATCTGGAGGTGCCAATGTCCTTAGCTCAACCAGGTTGAGTTTCAGGAGTTGTGGCAGTAATGTGGCATAGGGCATAGGGATCGGATCGATCACCCTATTGGCCTGAGAGGGCCTCTGTTGGAATGGTCTCTGCTGATTGTTGTTGTTGGTGTTGTTGTTGTTATAATTTCTCTGAGGAGGAAACTGAGTTTGTTGCTGATAATTTTGTTGTTGAGGTTGATAAGCTGGTTGAGGATGAATTGGAGCGGGAATGGTGACTGCTGCCACGGACCTATGAACATATTGGGGTCTGCCCCTGCTGGTATGGATAGCATTGGTTTCACCAGTTCTTCTTGGGCCTACAAAAGGCTTTCTCGGGTTGTTGGATGAGCTAGCACCGTTGTCAGAAATTTTACCCATCTTTAATAGGCTTTCAATCCTTTCCCCGGCTATGACTACATCGGCAAAGCTAGTGGAAGAAAAGGCAGCCAACCTGTCGATGTATGTTCCTTGGAGGGTGTTCATAAACATATCAGCCATCTCCCTCTCTGACATGGGTGGCTGGACAGCAGCAGCAAGCTGTCTCCACCTTTGAGCGTACTCTCGGAAACTTTCCCTGGATGATTGTGACATCCCCATCAGGAGGGTCCTGTTGGGAGCCATATCTAAGTTGTACTGATATTGTCTGATAAAGGCCTCTGCCAGGTCCTTCCAGCATCTAATGGTTGCTCTGGTCAGATGAGAGTACCATTCCCTCGAAGCTCCAGTTAAGCTATCCTCAAAATAAAACATCCATAGCTTTTCGTCCATGGTATATGCCTTCAGCCTCCCCAGAAAGGATTGTAAATGGGTCCGGGGACAGGAAGTCCCGTTATACTTCTCAAAGCATGATGGTTTAAATTTGTGGGGAATCCTGACCCCGTCCACTAGGCCCATGTCCATAACATCAAAGCCCAAAGAATTCTGGGACTCTAGGGACCTCAGTTTCTCAACAATCTCTTCTAGCCTTCTGTCATAGGCTTCCTCCCCAGCTCCCATCACTGTGAACTGATCTTCCTGGGGGTCTTCTTGCAGCACTCTACCTGCTGTGGCAGTCCCCTGCACATTGGCAGGGATGTTGATCTCTGGATGCTGGTGGGGTCCAAAGACTGGGGGATTGACATGAGGCTGGACTCTTTCATTGTTGCTTGTCCCAGCAGTCCCTGGATGATGGTCTTCCTGGTTCCTCCCTTCTACCAGTGCTCTCAACCTCTCCTGGCTTTGAGCCATATTGTTCATTACCTCCATAAACTGTGTCATCTGATTCCTCATTTCCAACCTCTCATTGGTCATTTGATTCCTGACCTCTGTAAGGTCCTGCTGCATTTGGTCCATCTGTATGCCCGGAAGATTGTTGCGGGTGGGGTATCTGTGTGGACGGTTGAGTGGAAACCCTCGACGTCGAGCAATAGTTCCTGGTATCACAACAGAGTTAGTAACAATAAAACAAAAACCTACAAAACAAACAGAAGGTTAGTATGCAATGCAGTATGCTTATTTGTATCCAAGGTATCCGGCTTGACACTTGGTTTTGACCTTTCCAGACCCCTGAGGAAGATGCTTGTGATGTTGCTTGAAAAAAACTCAGATAAAACAAACCAACACATATATTACAAATAGTAAATGATACATAGATTGTTTTTCCTTACAATACATGCCCTCCGAGGGGCCAAAAATACAACATAAAGAAAAAGTACATGAAATGAAAGCAACAACAAGCAAAAGTCAAACACCAAGGCCAAATTCATCCTCCTGAACTTCCTTGAGAAGTGCTTCAGTCACAGGATCAGCTGGACACTCTGTAAGATTCCTGATGAGGAGATTCCTTGTATTAACAGTTGCAGTTAGTCTCTTGTGTTGACTCTGGTCTTTTGTCCTCTTTACACCAGCTCTAATCTTCAGCTCTGAGATCTCCCTCTGGGCTGCTGCCAGGGCTTCCTGTTGCTCTTTTGCACTAGCCTCCATCTGCTCAATCTTATCCTGAGTCCTTTTGTCCTCCTGAGTACGGGCTTCGGTGATCCTGACCCACCTAGCCTGACTCTCCTTCAGATACAAATCAGTCCTAGCTCTCTGGAATTGGGCCTCTTTGCATGCATTCTTCAAGATCTGTTCTCCAGCCCTAGACTTCTTAATGTAATCCTCTGACTTCTCAATTTTGGCCAGATGCTCCACCCTTAGCTTTTCTAGCCTTTCAATGTCCAAGCGACCATCACTCCTTTCCCAGAGGGTCTTCTGTAGAGCCTGAGTCAGCTTCTCATTTCTCTCTTTCAATTTTTCAAACTCCTCTAAGCTGACAGTTGGTGGAGGTGGTGCTGTGGAGGGTCCAGGCATATCTTCAATAGTGAAAGGCATTCCAGAAATTTGAACCCTGGCATGAGACCACTCATAGTACTGGGCTGAGGCTACATTGTTGCATCTCCCAAGAATGGTTACCCCCTTAGTCTGCACATTGTCCCAGGCCCAGGATGCTTGCCTGACAATAGCCAGATTAGGCTTGTTCTCACAATAAAGGGTCTCAGCTATGTCTTGTGCTCTAGGAGGGTGGACCAATGCATAGCCCAGTTGTATTTTGAATAGCAGAGGGTTGTAGTTGATGCAACCCTTCACTCCTACCAGAGGCACATTGGGAAATTGCCCACAACTTGTAATGATGTCTCTGCCCTTAGTGCTCTGAGTGCACCACCTGATATCATCTGAGGTTAAAGCAACAAGCCTCCTAGCCCAGTTCTTCTGTTGGTGAGGGTTCAAGAATGCATCAGTCTTTGGCAAATGTTTGAGCAACCAAGTATGGAACAAAGGAGCACAGCATCTTACTAATCTTCCCCTTTGTTTTTCATTCCTTTGATGAACAGAGTAGTAGAGATCTCCCAGTAAGGTGGGCACTGGGTTTCTCAGGATAAGATGGATTGCACTCTTGCTAACAAACTTAGGCTCATCTGCAAAAAGTAAGATCCCATATATGCTAAGGGCCAACAGAGCACAGACTGCCTTCCACTCCCCCAGGGAGGCCTTCAGAGTAGCCTGAGAGATCAAGAAATCCAGATGAAAACCAAAGACTCCAGCTTTAGCTGTTAAATTCTGCCCGATCAGAACTGGTTCTAGATGTAAGGCTTTTGCTATCTCCTCATTACTTGGGAAAGCCATCTCAGGGTTGAAGGGGATTCCACCCCTGATAGGTACGCCAACCAATGATGAATACTCCTCCAGCAAGGGTCCCAACTGAAAATTCTGAAATGTGAAGCACCTCAGAGGGGGATCATAGAACTGCAGGCAGGTATGTATCAAGCTCCTCTGTGAAGGGTCCAAATCCATAACCACATCAAGGATTCCTCCATAATGTTCTCTATAAAGTGGTATATGGTCTGGAGTAATCAGGGTCTGAATCTTCCTGATGCTAACCAACTCAGGCTCAAAGAAATGATAGGAGATGTTACTCTTCTTAGGTGCCATGTTGCTGAAAGAAAACTGAGACAGGTGCTGAGAACAACACTGAAGATATGCCTCTGACAGGCTGAGACTGGTGGTGCAGGTGACTGAAGCAGATAGCTGATAGCTGAAGTAAGCACTTGATGAAGACAGGTCTAAGCTGAAGAAGGGGTCAAAACCAAGCCAAAATGATGAGATGGATACCCTGAAAAACAAATAAACATATGTTAAAATGATGCAATGAGGATGTATGCAAATGATATGCAAAGGGTTTGTGACTGAGCTGGATCTGATTAAATGCTCTGATATAGGTCCATGTATGTTCAAGAAATCCAGATGGAGGTTCATAAGTCCAGTAACCAAGGTGGGGGACTCAAATAAAGAGTCACATGTCCCGGGTTAAAAATCACAAGAACTGTTCCAAGATGGAGTACCCTTAATCAAAACAAAGTAACAGGGTATGCTGAGGTCAAGGGTACCTGCAAACCTGTAAACAGCCCAACCCCCTCACAGGTGATGTTCTAAAACAAAGATCCTCAGACTTGGATCAGTTATGAGAAGTGTAAACACTTCTAACCCGGAGGTACAGTGTTTACAATAACCATAAAAGATCCTCCTCTAATTCTCCTCAGTTTCTGAAGGTCAATACTAAAGGTCATCCAGACTTAGCAGGCTTCCCAGATAGCCCTAGCACTATAGGAAATCTGTAGCACAGAGTTCTCAAGAAGAAACCCATATCTGAACTGTGTTTCATATTCCCGCACCAGACCGAAATGGAATGGGAAAGAACATGAACCACTCTAGCCTAGGTGTCACTCAGGTCCTAGGTATAGGACCTCAACTCTCAATAGAACACCCACCCACCAAAGCAACAAAACAGATCCAGCCAGCACAATATGACAGCATGATATATGTGCACAAAGCTATAAAGAAAGCAATAAACAAAACTGTACATAAAGCAGTAAGTAAAACAAATATACAAACACAGCTAGCACATAACACCCCAGTAAACACCAATCAAACAAGCGCTAGGAAGAACCCACAAAAAGAACCAGAAGCCCTGGTTACAGTATATAATTCCCCAGCAGAGTCGCCAAGCTGTCGCTCCCAAAAGATGAGACTGGCTCAAACATGGTACAGACGCGAACGGTCGGCGAAAAGAACAATGAGAACACACAGCAGTGAACTCACTGGAAAAGAAAAGAGTCGCCAGCTAGGCATTTTTATCCCGGAGGAAAGGCAATGCTGCATAGACCTAGAAAGATATGGATAAGGCGGTTGCGAACCAGAGAGACTGAGAAAGGGGGTTGGTTACAACCTGGGAAGGTATTAGCACCCAGATTGTCCGCCGTACTCGACGGGATCCACGCTTAAAAGATTTGTGTTTTAAAAGGGGTAGTGTCAGTGCAGTCTGTGTATAAAGGGCTAGAAAAGGATATACAGGTGTCAGTGTAAAAGAAAGTGATGTGTGATATGTACAGTGTCAGTGTAAGAACAAAGAATGAGATGCTCAAGATCATGAGGCTCAAAAGAGTGAAACTGAAAGGAGGGGGAGTATACAGAGACTTTTGTTCGATAACTGTTAAGTTATGCCTACGTATCCTCTCGTGCAATGAGGAAGTCAGAACACCGTAGTTCGACTCAAAGAGACTGAAGGATGAATTGACCTGTGAACTGCTTACTTATCTATGCTCAAGTGTATGACCTGTCTGGCTCAGGTGCAAACTGTCTTGCATTAGACAGAAGAAGCAAGTTCTCGTGTGTGAATGAGTGAGATGAGAAAAAGAATCCCGGAGGAGACGATTATTGTTTGTTTTTGAGTTTTCAGTCTTTTATTGCTTTTGAGAATTTGTCATAAGTTAATGAGCTTAAACCTAAACCAATGGGTTTAGTAAACTCATCACATCTTCCCTCTGATTAGGGGTAATGAGAATACCTTAAGTGTGAAGTCAGATTTTCACACTTAATCACCTTTGATGTGGGATTAAGATCATTAGCCTATTTGTGATTATTTAGATATTTTTTGTGTTTTTGTTTAGTGTTAAGTAATGAGATTAAGCCATAATCAGGGATTAAACAGACTCATTACACCATCCTAATAGAAGGATAATAGATGAGAATGTTTAAGCTGAGGAAAGCTCCTCAACTTAATCCATGATTAGGGATTAAACTCATGACAAAACAAGCCTTTTGTTAAATGGATTTTATTTAATGATAAGATGGTGAAGTGATTATTAGGGTTTGTAAGACAACTTGAGGGGGGACTTGTCCATTAACACTAGGGTTAGTCCTTCTTAACCAATTAAGGAAGAATTAGAACCCTAATGCAAGGCCCAAGTTACAAGCTTGATGCCTTGATGATTATTAAGTGAATTGATTAAAGGATTTAAACACATTAAGGGATTAACACTTAGGATTAAAGTTATACTCTCCATCCTAATAGAAGGATGCAGGCATAAGCTTAATCACAAAGCCTTAAAGCCTTTAGGGTTTAGTCCCTGATTATGAGGTGAGAAGAGAAGACTCAATGAGACACAAAGGTAAAACTAAGTGGGGGGACTAATCAAAACCCTAATCATTGTCATGCTTGGTTGTTCCTAAGGTTTGTGAGGTTTAAGAAAGGAATCTTCAAAGGGAACCACCAGGAAGCAGATGAAAGGAGCAAAGAGAAAGTAAAGTAACTTGCTTCATTCAAGAAGTCAAGTCACTTGAGGAAAGAAAGTAAGAAGGAGAAGAAAGAGCAAGCTCAACCTCAAACACATAACAAAATACAGCATGGATGCACAGAAGAGATGAAAAAGGTTGTGAGAAGTGAAGGCAAATTCACTTCTCAAAGTTGCTTACCACCTGGAAAGTTAGTAAAAGAAATGCTATGCAATGCAAGGTGAGATGGAATGACATGAGGTAAACCAAAACCAGAAGCATATATGAGATGATAATGATGCTATGAGATGCTGCAAACATGCAACAAGGCATGGGGATGATCACATGAACAAATGGATGCAAATGAAGCAAGCTAAGACACATGAACATACATGAAAAGTTATGCAATGCAAATGGCATACAACATGGCAAATGCAAGATGCAATGATCAAACATGCTTTCAACATGTCTTAAGATGTCAAATGAATCAAATGGATGTGTAAAATGTCATGGCAAGTCAAGGTATGAATGCAAATGCAAGATGGATGCATATGGAAGCCCAAATTAGGGTTTATGATCAAAGCAATCAAACACAAACCAAAATCAGAAGCAAACATTAAGATAAAAAATTGAAAATGCATTCAAAGGATCCCTAATCCTATACTAACTCACTGCCCAAAGGAGAAGCTTCAACTCTTAACCAAATTCAAGTTATGATTTTCCTAAGTTTTCTAGGGTTTTAAGGTACCTTGTCAAGAAAATTACCAAACAAATGGAAAATGAAAGATCAAATCATGACCATTTAATCCTACAAACTACATGATATGCTAAACATAATGCAAAAAGAACCAAAGTCCAACTCTTTAGGGTTAGGCAGAAATGATTTTTGGAAGCTTGGATCAAAATAATGCCTAAAAATGATTTTAATTCCATGAAAAAAATCTCAAAATGCATCAAGATCAAAAAAGAAATTTGGTTTGAGGGATGGACAATGTTTCTAAATGTTTTTAAAGGTTTCATGAATTTTTTGGTGATTTTTAAATACCTAAAAGTATTTTTAATTAATTAATTCTCATTAATTAATTAAAAATAAACTTTTAAATATTTAAAAATACTTTTTAAATGCAAAAAATGAAAATAAAAATATTTTTGTGTTCTGAAATTAAATAATAATCTGTATAAAAAATTTCAGAATTTTTGAAAAGGTTTTACTATTTTTAAATAAATGTACAAAACAATGTAATTAAATGGAAATAAAAATGAATTTAAACTGAAATAGAGAAAAGTCAACAGATCCAAGGGCCCTCATTTAAACTCACACGCGCGCGCATTGACTTGGCGCCATATCCAAGGGCCAGCATTCAAACTCACTAACCCTAATTAATTAGCCCTAATCATCCCTTAATGACTTTCAGGTGACCGGAACAGTGTTCCGGTCATCTTCTCCGATCATCCAAAACCACAAACTCCCTCTACACGCATCTAAAACAAATTCTAATTAAACATAAATGATCCCCACCCAAAAACGAATCAAAACCCCCATTTAAACAACATTTATCTTTCCTAAACAAAGAGAATCGAATCAATCTAGTTCTAGGGCAAAACGTTTCAGAGACTGCATACATATTCATCTCTTCACCATTTTCAAAACCAACAACATATTCATGATCAGGGAAGCATGTAGAAGCTATTAAGAACTTAAAAATTCGTTTCTGGAAAAAAAGTTCTTGAACTACCTGAGTTTTGAAGCTTTCAGTTTGCAGTTTTTTGGCTTCTCTCCTTTGTGCAATCCACTCCCATGACCTCCCTTATGAACTCTGGATGTTTAGAGAAGGTTTGTGCTGGCTGGTTTGAGAGTTTGAACAGGTTCTGTTCAAGCTCAGGTGAGAATCGTGTTCTTGATTCTTTGAGTTTCAGGTTGATTCTGGGGGTGCTTTGTGATCAGGGTGATGTGTTGAGAAGGTCTATGAAGTTTGTTTGAGTGTTTGTGGCTTGTATGAAGAATTTCGAAAGCTTTTGCTCTAAGGGTGGAAAATGAGGATGCTGTGTTCTTGTGTGTTTCAGGCTTGAGTGTTGTGATGTTTAGCTTGCATTTTGTTTGTATAAACAAAGCTCATTGGTCAGAAGATGTGACACGCCCTTTTGTGATAGGTATGGTAGCTTTTGCAATTTTGTCAACTTTGTGTAAGAGAAAGCATGGGTCTTGTTCTAGCCAAGTACAAGGGTTGTGGGCTGCGCAGCATGGTGAGGGGAAAGGCTAGGGTGGTTCAGCAACCAAGGCAGCAAGTGGATGAGAAGTGATCATGAGCTTTTGCAACTTGACTTTGCTTTTGGTTTTCATGAAGGAAACTTGATCCAAAGGCCTCAAAAGTGAATGATCTCTTGGCCCATTCTGATTTTTGAATGTTGTGTGACCATGTGATGAAGTTTTGAAGTCATTTTGAAGTCAATAGAGTGCTTGGTATATGAATTTGCAAGTTTTCCATTTGGTGCATAACTTGAAATTTAATGATTTTTGCCAACTTTGAAGCACCATAACTTTTGATCCAAAATGAATTAGGTCATGTTCTTATACTTTTTGAAAAGGGAAAGATCTATTCTACAACTTTCATGACCAAAGTTTTTCCATTTGAAGCATTTTTGGATCAAAAAGTAAGGATTGAAAAGTTGCCTAAAATGACAAATTCCTTAAAAGTCAAACTTGCCCCAAAAAGTCAACTTTGCAAGAACTTGTAATTCTTGAATTTTGTGAACTTCCAACTTCTTCCATGATCAAATAAAGATCATATACACTCAAAATGATGAAGATCACCCCTTGGTTGGGTCATTGGGGGCCTCAGATGCCCTGGTTTTGCACTGACTTGTCCAGAAAGTCAACTCTTGATCAGATGACTTCCCCATGGAATTTCTTCATGAAAATTGATATGCATACTCCTTATACCATATAGAGACCAATAGAAACAAGAATGACCAAAAAATTTGAAGTTATGGCCTCTGAAACCAAAACCCTAATTTCAGGTCATCTGTGCAGTCAAGCCTGGCTCTGCTTCCACACCATTTCCAGTTCTTGTGATTCTTTGACATTCTTGACTTTGAGAGGATATAATATGATACTTGAACACATATGGATCCCTTTGAAGTGATTGATGACCTTTGGAGTGGCTCAAGAAGCTCTTGGATTGCTCAGATCACAAACCCTAGATGCAGATGACTTTGAACCAATGCAATGAATCAAGAATGTGGTATGGGATGTTATGATTGTGTTTATATATATGAAATGATCACAAGACATGGTGTGAATAGGTGTGGGCAAATTTGGGGTGTTTACACCTACAATGGAAGAGTTCTCCAAGCTTCTGGGTATACCTATTCTTGATCAGAAACCCTTCACAGGCTTGGAAAGAGAGCATAAACCTGAAGTCATTGCTGCAGCCCTACATTTGAAGAAATCAGACATTGTCCTAGAAACAAGGAGTGAAGTTAAGGGTATTCTTGCTAAGGTATTGATGGAGAAAGCTCAAGTGTTCCTGAAGGCTATGAGCTATGATGCATTTGAGGAGATCTTAGCCTTGTTGATTTATGGCTTAGTGTTGTTCCCCAATCCATATCAGTTCGTAGACGTACACGCCATCAACATATTTCTGAATCATAATCCAGTGCCTGCATTACTTGGAGACATTCTGCATTCTCTTCATACTCGTACTACGAAGGCACGAGGAACTCTGATGTGTTGTATACCTTTACTATCTAGGTGGTTTATTTCTCACCTTCCTCGATCAGTGATGAAGAATGAACAAGGGTTTAGGTGGTCTAAAAGGATTATGTCACTTTCTCATTCAGATATTCATTGGTGCTCTAGATCTATGGAGAATGTTACTATCATTAATCGTTGTGGAGAGTTTCCTAATGTGCCACTCCTTGGCATAAGAGGGGGCATTACCTACAACCCTTCCTTAGCTTTACATCAGTTTGGTTACGCTCGGAGTGATGGTCCTCATGACATGTTGATTCAGGGTATTGTGTTTGACTACGACAACGATCTGCAAGGTTACCGTCAAAGGTTTATACGAGCATGGGGGAAAGTGAACAAGGTTGACAGCAAGACTCTGGAGCCCAAGTACACTATTCCTATGGAAGCTTATCCCAGATGGGTACGATCTCGTGATCAGACTCTTATGATGCCATATCCTACCATCCTGCTAGTTACTATGGAGCCTGTTGCTGAAGGAGATACTTCTTATACCATCCTTCTCCCAGACATGCCCACTGACATGGAAGACTTACAGAGGTCCGGGATCCAGTTGAAGGAGCAAAGGGATACTTTTGAGACTCATTACAAAGCAAGTCAAGAAAGAATCCTGGAGCTAACAAAGCAACTTCACGAGGAGCGGAATCTCAACTCATACCTCAACACAAAGAGGAAACGTCCATGGGAGACTTAAAACCCCCATCTTTTGTATTTATCTCATTTTTATTGTAAGCCCAAAGGGCAAACAAATTTATTACTAATAAAAGTTTACTTTTGGTTGTTTAAACAAATTTAAATCCTACGGTCCTTGAAAACATTGTATATGCATTTATACACCATATCATTGCATCACAGGTTTCTTATGTACATGCATCTTATCTTCTCGATGTTTATTTCAGCAGAAATGGCTCTTGAACAAACAATCAAAGATCTCCAGGCACAGAATGCACAATTTCAAAAGCTAATCCTGAACTTGTCCAAGGGACAGGATGAATTAAAGACACTGCTGGCTAAGAAGACTAAGAAGGCTAGAAGGTCAGGAGGCCTTATCAATATGGGAAGAAGGTTCAGAGGTCCTGTCAAGACCAAGGAACAGGTTGAAGATTATGAGTCTGAAGAGTCTGAGAAAGAGGGAGGCAGTCTCCATAATACAATGGGGGATTCTGATTCTGAAGCAAATTACTATCATGATCCTAATGAAGATAAGTTCAAGATGCTGGTTGATAGAATGAATGCTATGGAGTTACAAAAGTCTTCTGGGCTGGATTTTGAAGATCTGAGTTTGATATCTGGAGTGGTTATACCCATTGGTTTCAAGGTCCCTGCTTTTGTAGTATATGATGGTGTCTCGTGTCCCAAGCTGCATCTAAGGTCCTATGTCCAAAGGATTCAACCTCATACTGCTGATAAAAAGCTATGGATTCATTTCTTCCAAGAAAGCTTGTCTGGAGCTCAATTGGAATGGTACTATCAATTGGAGAGTGCCAATATTCGTGATTGGAATGATCTTGCTGAGGCCTTCTATATGCAATACCAATACAATGCTGATCTAGCACCTACTCGCATGCAACTCCAAAGCATGTCAATGGGTGCTAAAGAGAATTTCAAGGAGTATGCCCAGAAGTGGAGAGACTTGGCTGGCAGAGTACAACCTCCTCTGACTGACAAGGAGCTAGTGGATATGTTCATGAGTACGTTGAATGGTCCTTTCTATAGTCATCTCATTGGAAGCTCATCATCTGGCTTCACTGAGCTGATAATGACTGGAGAGCGTGTGGAAAGTGGTATAAGGAGTGGCAAGATACAAGTGGGTGCCTTTTCATCAAATACTGCAAAGAAGCCCCCTAGTGGGAAGAAGGAATCAAATGTTGTTTATGGTCAACCTGGTCGTAATAGGAGTCACCAATCTGTGAATGCAATTCAGATTTCTAATCCTACTCCTGCAGCACCAGAACCACCACAAGGCAATCAGCAAAAGCCTAGAAGACAGTTCACCAAGATCAACATGTCACTGGCCCAAGCCTTGCAACACTTGTTAAAAGGGGAACTCATTACTTTGAAGGACCCTCCTCAGAATCCTAATGTTACCTCCCCTCGGTACAATCCTAATGCACGATGTGCATATCATTCTAATTGTCAGGGACATGACACCAACAATTGCTGGATATTGAAGAACAAGATTCAAGATATGATTGATGTTGGAGAGATTGAGTTTGACCCTCCTAGTACTCCAAATGTGATTACTGCTCCCATGCCAAATCATGAAAAGACTGTTAATGCCATTGATGAAGTTTCACATATTTCCTCAGTTGCGGATGTGACTACTCCATTATCTGTTATCAAGAAGAAGTTGGTACAAGCTGGATTCTTTCCAGGTTGTAATGAAGATTGTTTTTATTGTGCTTATAAACCTGATAGCTGCTGGAAGTTGAAGGATGGTATTCAACGCCTCATGGACAATTACACCATATTGTTTGAGAGGACACCTTCTGTGGAGAGTATGGTTGAACATATAACTCAAGGTGCGAAGGTTGAAGAGGTGGATATGGTTGATAAAGTGCCAGTGAGGATTACTTCAAAGGGCCCTGTCAAGATCACTCATAAGGGTCCAATCAAGATTACTGCTGAAGGCCCTGTGAGGACTGTTGCTGAAGCTAGAGTGGCTCCTATGATTATTACCACTCCTGGTCCTATTCCGTATACTTCTGATAAAGCTATACCCTGGAACTACAGTTCTGATGTTTATATTCATGGTGTTAAGCAGGAGCCTTTAACTGATGTTGCTGATGAAAACCTTGATGTTGATAATATTGCTGGATCTAGTAAGATCACAAGAAATGGAAGAATTTTCTCTCCCCCGGCTACCTCCAAGAATACAATTACTCCAACTACTACCTCCACTGCTGCGACAAATACTGATGCCCGGGGCAAAGGTCCTGTTATAGAACCTGTGCCAACTGAGACACCAACTGCTGATGATCTTTCTAAGCAGATGGAAGAAGTACTGAAGATCATTCGCAAGAGTGATTATGATATTGTTGATCAACTGGGGCATACTCCCTCCAAGATTTCCATGTTGTCTTTGTTGCTGTGTTCTGAGGCTCATGCTAAAGCCTTGATTAAGTTCTTGAAGACTGCTCATGTACCAAATGAGATTTCTGTGGATCAGTTTGAAAATTGTGTTGCACATCTGACCTATGATAATGGGTTAGGCTTTTCCGATGCTGATTTGACTCTGCCAAAAGAAATCATAATAGAGCTTTACATATCTCTATTGAGTGTAGGGGCACTACTTTGTCTCATGTGCTGATAGACAATGGTTCTTCACTGAATGTACTTCCCAAAGAGGTTCTGAAAAATCTTAGTCCTAGAGATGCTGTGTTGAGACCAAGTAATATAGTGGTAAAGGCCTTTGATGGTTCGAGAAGAGTGGTGCATGGAGAAATAGATCTCCCAATCAAAGTAGGTTCTCAGATTTTCAATTCAACATTCTATGTAATGGATATTCGTCCTTCGTACTCTTGTTTGCTTAGGCGCCCCTGGATCCATGGGGCAGGTGCTGTGACCTCCACTTTACATCAGAAGTTGAGATATCCAGTGAAGGGAAAGGTTGTTACTGTTTACGGAAAGGAAGAATATATAGTCAGTCATGTGAATACTTTCAAGTATGTTGAAGTGGAAGGTGAATATGTTGAGACTCCTTGCCAGACATTTGAAGTAGTTCCTTGGGTTGTTCCTGCTGCTGAAGCTCCTCCAGTTGTTAAAAGAGTTCTTGTGGTTACCAGAGTACCTCCTACAATGGCCTCCCTCAAAGATGAGAGTTGTGGTTGAAGAAGAGTCTCAGAAGGCTGTTCGTCGTGCTCGTGCTGTTCGTATCACCAATCAAGGGGTCATTAAAGATCAGATCAATGTTGTGGGTGATTATAATGAAGACTACAACCTGGATGACTGGATTTTCCCTACTGTGGGTGATGGGCTCAATAATTGGAAGGCTGAAGATGTTATTCCTATCTCCTTTAGTCAGGAGTAAATACTATTATTGTGTTGTTACTTTTAAGTTTGTAATTTTTGAACAATTAAACTTTTAAGCCTTGTGCCTTACCCGGGGCACAATGATATGCTTGTTTCGGGATGTCATTTCATTTGCATACTTCATTCAATAAAAATCAGTGGACGTTTCGTTTTCGTAAATATTGTGTTCCTTGTCTTTCTTTTATTTTATTCTTCTTTTATCAGCTATGTGTTCTTACACACACCCACATCACTAAAATGCAGATCCTCATCCACTATGGATCCTGTTGATAACAGTTCTACTATTGCCAATTATAATTTCGAGAATCCAATCTATCAGGCTGAAGATGGAAAGGAGGACGATTGTGAAGTACCTGTATAGCTTGCCAGGTTATTACAACAAGAAGAGAAAGCTATACAACCACATGAAGAGTCGATCGAAGTTGTGAATCTGGGAACTGAAGAAAACAGGAAAGAGGTCAAGATAGGGGCTGAATTAGAGGATGGTGTCAAGAGCAGATTAATTCAGATGTTACATGATTATGTGGAGATATTTTCTTGGTCCTATGAAGATATTCCAGGGTTGGATACAGACATTGTGGTTCACCGATTACCAGTAAAAGAAGATTGTCGTCCAAAAAAGCAGAAGGTTCGTCGCATGCGTCCTGAAATGTCAGAGAAGATTAAGGCAGAGGTGATGAAACAGTTTGATGCAGGGTTCTTAGCTGTGACTTCTTATCCTCAATGGGTTGCAAATGTGGTACCGGTACCAAAGAAAGATGGTAAAGTACGTATGTATGTAGACTACAGGGATTTGAACAAAGTCAGCCCTAAAGATGACTTTCCACTTCCATATATTGATGTTTTGGTAGACAACACTGCTCAGCATAAGGTATTCTCTTTCATGGATGGTTTCTCTGGTTACAATCAAATCAAGATGGCACCTGAAGATATGGAGAAGACAACATTTGTTACACAGTGGGGCACCTTTTGCTATAAAGTGATGCCATTTGGTTTGAAGAATGCTGGGGCAACATATCAGCGTGCTATGGTGGCTTTGTTTCATGATATGATTCATGATGAGATAGAGGTATATGTGGATGATATGATAGCCAGGTCCCAGAATGAAGAGCAACATCTTGATCATTTGCATAAGCTGTTTGAAAGGTTGAAGAAATACAAGTTGAGACTGAACCCAAACAAATGTACTTTTGGAGTTAGATCTAGTAAACTCCTGGGTTTCATTGTCAGTGGAAAAGGTATTGAAGTGGACCCTGCAAAAGTAAAAGCTATACAAGAAATGCCAGCTCCCCGTACTGAGAAGGAGGTTAGAGGTTTCTTGGGACGACTGAATTACATTGCAAGATTTATTTCCCAATTAACTGCTACCTGTGAGCCAATCTTCAAGTTGCTGAAGAAAGATCAGGTAATGGAGTGGAATGATGAGTGCCAGACTGCCTTTGATGAAATCAAAAAATATCTTCTAGAACCTCCCATTTTGATGCCACCAGTTGATGGAAGGCCCTTAATTATGTACTTAACAGTGCTAAACAACTCAATGGGGTGTGTTTTGGGGCAACATGACGAGTCTGGTCGAAAAGAGCAGGCAATATACTACCTTAGCAAAAAGTTTACCGACTGTGAAACAAGATACTCACTGCTCGAGAAAACTTGTTACGCTTTGGCATGGGCTGCTCGCCGACTAAGACAGTATATGTTGACTCATACTACCTTATTGATTTCAAAGATGGATCCAATCAAGTACATATTCGAGAAACCTGCTCTCTCCGGACGAATAGCAAGATGGCAAATGATCTTGACAGAATATGATATACAATACACTACTCAGAAGGCCATCAAGGGTAGTGTAGTAGCTGATCATTTGGCTCATCAAGCAGTGGATGATTATCAGTCAATGAGTTTTGAGTTCCCCGATGAAGACATTATGATTATTACCAAAGAACCTGGACAATATGACGGACCTGAACAAGGATCCCGATGGACCATGGTTTTTGATGGAGCTTCTAATGCACTTGGTAATGGTGTTGGTGTTGTGATTAGTTCCCCTGAAGGTTGTCATACCCCGATTACTGCAAGACTTTGTTTTTATTGTACCAATAACATGGTTGAGTATGAGGCATGTATCCTGGGTATCAAAGCTGCCATTGATATGAAGATTCAGTTCCTGGACGTGTATGGAGATTCAGCCCTGGTAGTAAGTCAGATCAAAGGAGATTGGGATACCAAGCATGATAATCTCATTCCTTACAGAGAACATGTGTTGTCTTTGATCCCATATTTTGAAGAGATTACCTTTGGACATATTCCACGAAGAGAGAATCAGTTGGCAGATGCATTAGCCACCATGGCATCTATGTTTGAGATTAGCTGGGATGATGAAGCTCCCAAGATTACTATTGATAGATTTGAGAAGCCTGCATACTGCAATGAGATTGACACTGAAGAAGCTGAGGAGAAGCCTTGGTTCTATGAAGTGAAAAGATATCTTGAAGCTCAGGAGTTCCCTGAAGGGGCATCTGTCAAAGATAATAAGTTTCTGAGGAGGTTTTCTGCTAAGTTCTTCTTGAGTAATGGAATTTTGTACAAGCGCAATCACGATTCAACTTTGCTTCGTTGTATGGATAAGAAGGAAGCAACTGAGATTATGGAAGACATGCATGATGGGATCTTTGGCACTCATTTTAGTGGTCATATTATGGCAAAGAAGATATTGATAGCAGGTTACTATTGGTCTACCATGGAAGCTGATTGCTATCAACATTCCAGAACATGTCACAAATGTCAAATTTATGCTGATAAAGTGCATATACCTCCATCACCATTGAATGTGTTGACTGCTCCTTGGCCTTTTTCCATGTGGGGCATTGATATGATTGGTGAGATCAAGCCTACTGCTTCTAATGGGCATCGTTTCATCCTGGTTGTTATTGATTACTTTACAAAGTGGGTGGAGGCAGCTTCATTTGCATCTGTTACTAAGAATGTGGTAGCCCGATTCATTAAGAATAATCTCATCTGCAGGTATGGCATCCCTGAAAGGATTATTACTGACAATGGCTCTAATCTAAACAACACTATGATTACTGATCTCTGCACGCAGTTCAAGATTAAGCATCACAACTCTTCTCCGTATCGTCCAAAGATGAATGGGGCAGTAGAAGTTGCTAATAAGAACATCAAGAAGATTCTACAGAAGATGACTGTCACTTATAAGGATTGGCATGAGATGTTACCATTTGCTCTTCATGGTTATCGTACTACAATACGTACTTCAACAGGGGCAACCCCATTCTCCTTAGTCTATGGTATGGAAGCAGTTCTGCCCATTGAAGTTCAGATCCCTTCCTTCAGAATCATGAAGGATGCAGGCTTGGATGAAGATGAGTGGATTCAGACTCGACTTGACCAAATAAATTTGATTGATGAGAAAAGGTTGGCAGCTGTTTTTCATGGCCAGATGTACCAGAAATGGATGGTCAAAGCTTTTAATAAAAAGGTTAAGCCAAAGGTATATCAGGTTGGTGACTTGGTAATCAAGCGTATCATATTACCACAGGGTGATCCTAGGGGCAAGTGGACTCCTACATATGAAGGGCCATTTGTAGTCAAAACAGTATTCTCAGGAGGTGCTATGATGCTTACTACTATGGATGGTGAAGACTTCCCACAGCCTGTAAACGCAGACATAGTTAAAAATACTACGCATAAAAAGAGACCCGCTAGGTTGACTGGCCTAGGCAAAAATAAGGCATCCCGGCGAACCAAAAGGGTTCGGGCAAAAATTAGGGATATATACAAAAAATGTACACCCGACAAGTCGAAAACCTGAAAAGGCGGCTTGGGCAAAAAAGGGTATCCCGGTGGATTGAAAACCTGAAAGGGCAATCCAGGCAAAAGTTAGGGATTAAAGTGTATGAGTATGTCTCGTTTGGATCATCCATGTAACTAAAACCAGTTGTGCTACTTAACCAAGTTCGAACAGATAAAGATCAATCCAATCGTTTTCGTCTCAACAGCAGAAGATGAGATACTTGAAGATAATGGCAATAGTAGAATTGAAACTCAATAGGATTATTTCCCACATAGCTGTTTTCTTTGTTTTGTAAAAAAAAATTACGATGAATTCCTCTTACTAGGATTTCTGTCTCCTTGTACAAACTTGCCTATGTATAGGTCACTTTGTGATATAAATAAAATTTCATCTTTGAATCCAGATTTACTTTTACCCTATTTACATAAGCGAAACATCCATTGGTTGTGTTTGAATGTATGTATGCTTTTGAATATGATTGATGTTTACCAAAAATGCATAAAATGCTTGAATATGATTGATGTTTACCAGAAATGCATAAAAATGCAGTAATAGTATTTACTAAGGACGAACGAGGGAAGGAATTCAACGAAGCTTCGCTAGTTCATCCCCACAAGACAACTACGAACCCCCAGTAGGGCAAATCCATCTTCATAAATACTTCGAGTTACATCTCCCCTTGAATTTATGTCCATATCTTTTATCCTCAGTCGGGATACTCAGGAACTTATTCCTTCAATAAAAGTACGACGAATGAAGACGGGAGGTTATAAATATTATACTATCAAACAAGACGGGAACAAGTTCCTCATATTCTTCAGCAACGAATCGGGATTTATTTTCCCTAGCCAGCAGTTGTTTTACAAAGATATCCAGATGCTTCAGGCTGCATGATTCATACATACATCATTTACATCATACCATAACATATCCATAAATACATAATACATTTACTTAGGTGCATCATACTATGCATGCATACATATTGCATAAACTAACATTCTCCTTGCAGGATAGTTATATGCAAATAAAACAGTATCAACAATTCACAACAGGTCAGAAATGATCCATACATTACTCAAGATGTCCTCGGAGAGTAGGCAAACAGTCTGTACAAAGATCCATTCCCTAATCCAGGATATTTCCAGAAGATTTCATCTATCTGGTCTTGAATAGCAGGCAAATGGTCTGTACAAAGATCCATTCCCTGGTTCAAGATATCTTTAGAAGATTTAATCTATTCCCTTGAATAGCATGCAAATGATCTGTACAAAGATCCATTCCCTGGTTCAAGATATTTTTCAGAAGAACTAATCCTGACGTTCTTTTGACCTTGAATAGCAGGCAAACGATCTGTACAAAGATCCATTCCCTGGTTCAAGATATTTTTCAGAAGAACTAATCCTGACGTTCTTTTGACCTTGAATAGCAGGCAAACGATCTATACAAAGATCCATTCCCTGGTTCAAGATATTTTTCAGAAGAACTAATCCTGACGTTCTTTTGACCTTGAATAGCAGGCAAACGGTCTGTACAAAGATTCATTCCCTAGTTCAAGATATTTTTTAGAAGAACTAATCCTGACGTTCTTTTGACCTTGAATAGCAGGCAAACGGTCTGTACAAAGATTCATTCCCTGGTTCAGGATATTTTTCAGAAGAACTAATCCTGACGTTCTTTTTTTTACCTTGGAGAGTAGGCAAACGGTCTGTACAAAGATCCATTCCCTAATCCAAGATACTTCCAGAAGAGATAATCGTCACAAAGATTTATTTCTACTGGTCTATTCAACAATTCAAACTATGTTGCATAAACGATTCAGAGACGGCCTATATGAAGACCTAGTACTAATATCCAGTATCAACATAAAGCTATCATCACATCCTGATATTTTAGATGGCATCTATAAGCCCATCTCCATATCTTCCAAGTGGCATCTTCAAGCCCACTCCAGCATATACAAATAATCATCAGTGTTACTTTACGCACCGGCGAGTGCAAATTTTTGGGCTTTTGTGTTCAATCCCCTTCAACCTTCCAGGTCACGAATGGCACATATACCAATCTAACCCCTCAGGTTTCAGAAAATTGAACAGGGGCAGCTGTTGCACCCCAAAATTTGCCCTCCACAAGACAAGACATTGTGTACTAAGAGGTTCACAAAGTTCACAATGTTCACAAGACATCTCATGAGGTTCACAAGGTTCACAAGATTCACAATTAGTCAGAAAGTTTGACAATTCCCTCAGACAATGCATCCTCCTAAGCAATGCATCTTAAACTAGGGTTTTGACTTTCATCAGGATAAATGGACTTCCAAGACTTCAAGTGAGCTTCATAGCATCCTATATATGTTCAAGAATCCCCATGTCAAGTTTCAAGACTTTCCCAAAAGATTTGCTCAGTCAGATGATCAGATAGGTTAAAATCAATCAAAGCAGTTAAAAAGTCAAAATGAGGTCAACTGTGGTCAAACCAAAGTCAAAATTCATGATTTTTTGCCAACATAAAGTATATGAAGTAAAATTCATCATTTGATCAAGGTTTGATCATGATTCATCAAGGAGATTTCAGATCATCAAGAATCAGGAGTTTCTAAATTAGGGTTTTCATAGGAAAAGTCAACTGAACTTTGACCAGCCATAATTTTCACATGCTTCATCAAATTTTTTCCATACAAAGCTCATTTTGAAGGAAATTGAATTCTCTACAACTTTGTGTCTCACAAGCCAAGCCCAAAAATGCTTCATTTGGAAGGTATGAGCTAAGACATTATAGGTCCTTTTAAAAGTCAACAACTTCAAAAGAGCATAACTTGAGAATGGTAAAAGATATGGACATGAGACCAAAGAGGTTGGTTAGAGGACTCTTTAAGCTTTCCAAAATGTCCAAGAACACCTTCATAGCATTAAAATTGAAGGATTTGTGCCCTTGCAAAGTTGGGAAATTTTTGAGAGGTTTATGAAGCAAATGGGATCTTAAAACCAAAATTCACCGAATGGGCTTGCTTTTTTATGATCTAAATACTTCCATGACATCATGCACGAAATTAAATTTATTTATTCATAACTTTATCCACTTTATTTTTATTTATTATGATTTTTTATGTTAAAAATCATTTTAAATTCAAATAAAATATAAAATGATGGATATTTAATTTGATTTGGTTTCTAGAAAGTCTTAAAATATATTTAGACTTGATTGATACAAAAATAATGAAGATCATCCCAAAATAGCAAGGCTAGATCAAGATATTTCAAAATTTAAGAACAAATCTTTTTCAATCTCTATGGATCAAAACATTCAAAGGATGGACCAAGTTTCTGACCTAAATTCATTCACTCATATATACACAACATTTAGCAACCTCAAACTCACGAATTCACAGCCTCCAACACCTTATTCAAACTTCACAAAATCATTCAAAAAACTCCAATTCGAATTTCAAGGTAGAGGGGATTTCAAAGAGTTTTAAACATTGTAATGTGTTATATGATGTTGATATAACATGTTTGGATCATAAAAAGCACATGAGACACCCTCATTCACATGAACCGAACCCGTGTTCATTCAACATTTGAATTTTTTCGATTTTCATTATATTGTCATTATTCCTTGAATTTGATCTCATATTTGTGTTTGTGATGATGCTTTGAGTCTTTCTGGATGAATCGATTTGATTTTAGGTACACGGATGAAGGTCTGCCATTGTTAGGGTTTTGACCTCCCATTTGGGGTCTCCCTCATTAGACCATTTAAAAACTTTTTAAGACCATGGCTGGATTGGGCATGATGTGGGGTTTGAAAAGACCTAATCAATTTGGATGAATCGTACTGGGTTTGTATGTTGTTTGTTTCGCAGGTTTACCCGCGAAAGCAAAATCGCAACAAAACTCCCAACAAAATTCGCAGGAAATTTTGTATGGCTGGAGGAAGAAGAAGAAGATTGGCGACATCTGGAATTTAAATTTTTAGAGTTAATATTTTTAGAATTTACGTTTATTTTATTTCAACTAATGTGGTCTAGCTCAGTTGGTCAGTGTGCGTGTTTGAGATGTAGATGGTCCTGGGTTCAAACCCTCCCCAGGCCATTTTGTTTTGTTTATTTTCAGTAGTTTTCGCAGGTTAAAAATAAAACGAGCACTACCCAATTACTATCACCAGCATGCAGCTGGCCTGGTGGAAGCTTTATGCGTCCAAGGGTGGTGAAGCCTAGGGCGTGGGTTCAATCCCTGCCCCAGGTAAGTTTTGAATTCTATTTTTTTTAATTATTCTGTTTTACTATTTATGTTTTATAATTAATTTTAATTATATGTTTAAATCATTATATGTAAATATATATGTATAACTTCATATTGTTCTAAGAAAATTTCTAATTTATTCTCTAAATAAATTAATCCTAATTTTTATTTTAAAAATATGTATATATATATTTAATAATCAAGTTAATAATGTAAATTAAATTAGAAACCCTAGTTTTATTATGTAACCCTAATTATCCTTAACCCTAATTCTATTTTTTATTTCTAAAAACCCTAATTTTCTTTAAAAAAAACTTTAATTTCTTATTTTAATTATTTGTTTAAATATTAAACTTGATAAATTTTTCTAATATATATAATTAAATCATTAATCATGTTTTATTTTGTAAATAAATTAGTATATCCTTATTATTTTATTTTCATCTTAAAAATTCTTTAAAAGTTGTTTGTTTAAATTTAAAAAATATTTAATTGAGTCATATATATATATATATATATATATATATATATATATATATATATATATATATATATATATATATATATATATATATTTTGTATATTATTACTAACCTTTTCTTCTTATAATTATCACTAACCTTTTATTTAATTGTTTATTTTATTATATAATTATTATTTAATTTGCTTTTATTATAATGTAACTGTGAAAGCCGTGTAATAGTCGTAGGTCTTATTTTTGTTTTTATTTTTATTACTTGTAAATATATATTATTGCCTTGGTTAGTAAAATAGGGAGTGATAACATGTTTGTATTTTAAAATTAATTTAGATCACTAATTATAAGATAAATATATGAACTTATACACGCACACACGTAAGTCGATCTTTGATCGCCATCTCACTTCTTAAGGATATCCCTCATGTTGCCTAAATAAAAAGGTCAAGTAAGGTGTCTAAAAGCAAAGTCCCTTCTCCTAAAATATCATCAAGTCCCTTTACGATTATAAGATCAAGTCCCTTCGATGCTGCCTTCGTGAATGATCTTGTCCCTTTCGAATAAAAGATGATAAGTCCCTTCGAATTGCTAAGACACCTTACAGTTGCCTAATCACAGATGACCCTTCACATGTCCCATACAATATCCAAGGTAATGCCTACCTATTCCTTAATAATAGGGATAGTCTTACCATTGAAAGAACATTTAAGAACAATAAAGATTTAATCATAGGGTAGGTTCCTCTTAAGTACTTGCTCACTTATTCAAAAACATTTCTTAACACTTCACATTTTTAAAACAATTTTCAAAACAAAGTCTTTATATATATCCGTACAAGGATCATTATAAAGTACTTAAGAAAATTTCTAATCACACACTACACTTCTCAAAACAGTTTAAAGTGAGCTAAGTAACTAAGAGCCCATGGATAACCATTGATGTAAAGGGTGCTAACACCTTCCCTTTACATAACCTACCCCCCGAACCCAAAAATCTTTTAAGGACTTTCCTGTTCTTTTATGCCCTTTCCTTTGGATAAAATAAAAGTCGGTGGCGACTCTTGCTATCCGCAACATTTAACTAAAGTCAGTTCTCCCACCGTGTTACACGACCCCTTGGTCCTCCGCCTCGTCCAACAAAGTGAACTGCTCATCCTGCCCATCCATCTGCAGGTTATTCACTCCATCATTGGCAATAGTAACCCCTGGTTGCACCACAGGGATTTCAACATGACGGGCGCCAACCCCGTTACGATTACCCCCTTCAGCTGTTCCATTATTCCTGACTTGATTGTTCTCCACCATTTCGCGCAGACGCTCTTGAGTTTGGCCCATCCCAGCCATGAGGGTCATGAAGTTGTCCATTCTCGTCCTCAAGTCAGCCAGATCTGCTTGCATCTGATCCATTGCTCTCTCTCTCTCTATTCACCTTTGTAGGGTATCTGTGTACAATTGACTGCCTCTGACCCTTCTTGGGAGCTATAGTGCCTGAAAGTGACATGAACGTTAGAGCACTGGAGAAACACCTGCAAAACAACAGACACGTTATATGCATGCAATATAACTATTCATGCTTCCATGTCCAGGCATTAACATGCCCCAGTTCTGGTATTTTGACGGAAAATACTCCAGATGACCTTTTGGAAACTAGCTTTTTTCAAACTCTTTTGAGGAGTATTCAGACCCCGATGACTTAGGACAACCAACTTTGCTCATTCAGAAACGGCAATCGGAAAGTATCATTGCACAACATGAACGAACCAACAATCAGAGTTATAGACAAAAACAACATTCCCCAAAGGGTTACAATACAACAAAGATGACAGAAAGATAAAGCAAGACTCCTACCACAAGTCTGTAGGTAGCCTGAATACAAATATCAATAAACTAAAACCCTAAGCTAAAAGGAAAAACCAGGCTTCTCTTTAGCAATCACCACCTCTGCTCGGCTCTTCTTGACACCTACTCTCAGCTTAAGATCTGCAATTTCCTTCCTTGCTTCCTGCAAGGCTAGCTGGTTTTGCTTCAATTGCTAAGTCTTTCCCCTTCGTATCTTGTGGACTTGTTCAACCTCTTCCTTCTGAATGACATTTGCGCCTCAAAGAACTCTTCCTTTTCTTTGTACTTCTTCTGCTTCTGTTCACTTTGGCCCTGTAACCAAGCAATGGACTGACGAGCTTCTTTGAGAGTCTTCACAATCTTCTTGTGCTCCGCTTCTCTCTTCGACTCCGTTAAACCCAATCTCTGAAAATGAGCTTCCCTCCTGGAAAACTCCTTTTCTCTAGCTTCTAAGGTAGCATGCATCGTCTGTAGCTTTTCTTCCGCTTCTTGCTTAGCATGGTTAGCACGGTGATACAGACTAGCCATTTCGGAATTCTCTACCTGAATCTCGTGCAACTGAGCTTCCAACTTCTTGTAATCTTCAAGAGAAATAGGGGTTTGTACCGGTACCTCCTTTGGATATAGTGGAGCCTCAACCTAAAATGGAAGGAAGAAAGTATCAACCCTCCTTTGTATCCAAGCAGCAAAAGAGGGATAAGTCTTAGGGTCTACCTTTCCGAAATCTTTCTTACCCTCTCTAACCTTCGATTCCCAAGCTTGGGATGCTTGAATAACCAACGGTTCATTATCTTCAGCCGGAAAATACAAAGTCTTCGTTATTTCTTCATCTGATGGAGGATCCTTCAACGGATAACCAAATTGCTTTCTGGACAACACAGGGTTATGACTTATCACTCCTTTCCTTCCTAACAGCGACACATAGGGAAACTCACCACACCTTGTAATAAACTCCTTCCCTACCAAGTTTCTGCTACATCCCCAGGCTATGTCGTCTGATGTTAACCCCATCAATCTCCTAGCCCACTTCCAATCTTGCTTAAGATCTTTGAACGGTCCTGACTTTGGAAGCTTCTTAGCAAACCACTCAGCAAACACAGGAGTGCAACAATTCACATACCCTTTTCTCTTCTCATTTATGTGATGGACGCCAAAGTAAAAGTCTCCCAACAAGGTAGGCACCAGGTTTCTTTTAATGAACAGAGTGATAGCATCCAAGCTTACCCATCCTTTCTCTCCTAGGAAAAGACTTATCCCGTAGACCATTAATGCTAACAGAGCACTGAACTCTAACCATCTTCCTCCTAAAGCAAACACATGGGCTTCTGTGATAAGAAAATCCAGGTTGAATCCTTGTCACTCATCAAGTCTACCAGTTTCTGAATACTCTCAATTTCTGGTTGCGGGAAAGTGTGATGAACATTCCTTTTTCTGGGTATCTCTTGGATTTCTGTCATCTGGAGGAACAATGAATACCAGAACTGGGTACGAAGATGAAGGATAACCTATAATGGAAACATAAATAGTTAATGCAAGTATGATGCGATGCAAATGCAATGCAGGCATGTGATCAACCATAAGGACTGTCTGGATACGAAACACGGGACCCAAGTGACCAAGAACCAAAATCCTCTGAATAAAGCCCCGTGAACAAGAATCCAGTTTCAAATAAATCCCAAAAACAAATATCCAAATCCATGTAGCCTTATCAAATCATAGAATTGTACTGGCAATGAGGTATGATGAGGTCAAGGGTTCCTGCAAACCTGTAAACCCCTTCCGATCTCACGGGTGTGCTCTGGGTCAAACATCACGGACTCTCAAAGCCGAATAGCAATAATACGTTCACCATTTCCGAGAAATGAATCATGACCAAATCAGGGAATCGGTTCGGCATTATGTACTACTCAGGGAGGCCTCATCGTGAGTCCGGGAAAAACAAGCATCCTTTATAAGTTCCCAACTTCAAGCGCTGGAATCGAGAAACAATAGTACATTCATCCCAAAGGGTACAATACTATCGTCATACGACCAGATGCTTTGACTGAGTTCCTATAAAAGAACCAGGCCATCCTATGCGAGTTCCAAAGTGGGCCCTCGGGTGCGAATGGGTTTGACACAAAATATGGTCTGCCACTGTCACCACTGGAGAGGGATGTTTCCACAAAGGTCCTCAATGATCTGTTCCCAGATGCACATAACTATTGAGGTTGTGTATTACCCCAGAAAGATTCTGGCATGATACGTTTCCAAGACGGTCGCAAGTCTGGGTGTGAAACTCACTACTACCAACATAGAAAAATGCCATGAAGCCAAAGTGACTGTCCACTCTAAGTCTTATGGTGCACTCGAGCCCCGGTTACGAGCTTATCTCTTAGTAACAATTCCCAGTCCCATAGAAAAAAAGGAAACCAGCACAGCCAGACAGTCCAGTATAATATATGATGCATGAATATAAATACTGAAAGCGGTAAATAAAGTTATAAATAAAACTGTAAATAAACAACAGTAAAATAAACACGCAACAACAAACAGTAAACACACAACGAAACAGAAACACGCAAGCGCTAGGATTGACTCTCAGGGGAATCAGAGATTCTGGGAATCATCCCCAGCAGAGTCGCCAGCTGTCGCTCCCCGGATTTCCATCCTGGTACAAACGCGAAAGTGGCGCGGAAAAGGTAGAGTCGCCAGCCAACCATTTTTATCCCGAAGGAACGGGAAAGGTAATGCTGCACAAACATGAGAAATGAGGAAAGGACAAGGTCATGCGAACCAAAGATCTCGGTTCGGGAGTCGGTTACGAACGGGGAAGGTATTAGCACCCAGATCGTCCTCCGTACCCGACGGGATCCACGCTTGCAAAGAAATTTGTTTCAAAGGGTGAAGAAATGAAAGTTGCTGCAAAACTGAAACTGAAACTGGATAAAAAGAAAATAAAAAGGAACTAAAAAAGAAATGAAAAGGAAAAATGTAGGGAAAATAAAGATTGTGCTCGAACGGGCCCTACCCCGCTGCCTACGTACATCATCAGGACAATGAGGATCAGAGACGTCATAGTTCCCCTAACTAGGGGTGGAAACGGTTGCTTGTGAATTAAGGCTTGAACTGCCCATGTCAATGCTCAGGTGTTGCAGGCTCGGACGACGAGTGCGTAACCATTTTGCAAAATGACAAGAAGAAGCAAGTTCGCGGACGGAGCGAAGGAGATGAGAAAAGAATTCCCGAAGGAAAGACGCTTATTATTTGTTTGTGTTTTTTAGAGCTTTTTATTGGTGTGGCACAAGAGAATGAACTCAAGCTCTTTTCTATGGAATGAGTATTTGTCACTACATTCCAAGATGGAATAATAGAACAAGCACACCAAGCAAGGAGAACGTATCCAAGACTTGTTACCAAAGGCAAGGGCCTAAATTCATTGACTTGTTGAATTTATTAGGTGTCTTAGTGATTAAAAATGAAGAAGTGTTTTTTAGGGTTTTTCTTGATGAAGATGACTTCATGATCCGAATTGTGCATCATGCTAGACAAATGCACTATTCCAAGATGGAATGAATACATATGCCCCATGGAATAAGGCTATTACACAAGAAGTAACTTCTTTTTATTAATGTTTTTTTAGATTTTTGTTTTGAGATGAGAAGAGAAAGAAACCAAAGGAGCAAAAGGTAAAAGTCTAAAATGGGGGAAAGACTAATCCTAATGTTGGCATGCAAAAGTGGTCCTAAGGTTAGTGAGGTTTCAACTATCCTAAGAAGAAGAAAGAAGAAACAAAGAGGAGCAAGAAGGAGAGGAAGCAAGAGGTAGGAAGCAACTTACTCCTCTAAAGGAGATAAGTTGCTCCTAAAAGGGGAAAAAGAAAGTTGAATTACATGATGGCATAAGGCACATCAAAACACAAAGAGAAAGCACTTAAAAAGAGAGAAGGATGAAGAGTTGAAACGTGGATGAACATCCACACTTCTCTTACCATTAGCCCCTACAAGTTAGCAAAATCCAGCACATGTTCATCATTAAAATCACGGGATTGACATGCTCAAATTTCATACCAACCAAGATTAAACAATCATATTAAACATAGCACAAACAAGCATTTACGTGTCGAGAACACGGAAGCATGCATCAATCAGCAAGAAAATCACCCAAACAATCATGTTCAATGATCATACAATGATCCATGGCATTTAAAACAAGTAAGGGGATCAAACATGCTTGAAATAAGGCAAAATGCTCACTGCTTCGGTGTTAACCGGTTAACCAAAGCGTTAACCGGTTAACCATGCCAAAACCTGCATAAAACAACACAATTCAGGTGCGTTAACCGGTTAACCAATCCGTTAACCGGTTAACGCTGTTAAAACAGCAGCAAAAACATGCAAAAATCAGCTCACAAACAGCTTATTCGAAACAATCTCATACCAGTCCAACAAGCATTTGAACATGAAAATAATGCATCAATTCACATTAAATGGCATCATGAAGCTTATGAACATTAACACATGGATCCGGTCACAAATCAATCAATCAATTCAATCAACACAAGCAAATACGCAAACACATGGCAGATCTAAAGCGCAAGCATGCAAATAAGCTAAAACAGAGCTATATCTGAAATTAACCAACCTACAAAGTTGAGGTATGCTTTGGTAATTGTTGATCAAGCTGAAAACGATAGATCTCACGCAAAACTTTAAAGATCCGGTGCTAAGCTTCACTCTCCGTGCAAAATAAATGCAAGAACAAGCTCTTGATGCAGAATTTTGGATCCAAAAGCACTTCTAGATCCCAAACCAGATCTGAATCACCACTAAAACCAGCAAAAAGATGCAATGAAGTTATGGATGGAGATCTAGTTCCAAGATCTACACACCTCGAGGCAAGGTTGTGTGATCTTCAAAGAGGAACTTTGAGTGATTTGGAAAATTGGGAGAGAAAAGTGAGAGAATTGTGAGTGAGAAGAATGAAAATTCAGAAATGAGAGTGAAAAATGAGGGAGAGCTCCTTTGGTTTGGAGAGAAATGATTAAATATGGTTTAGGTTTGGCGCCCAAAAATTAGGCTTGGGATCTAAAATTATGGTTTGGGTAGTGTGATTAAGACTTTGCAATGGGATTAGGCTTTGACAAGTGCTCTAGATCCTTCTTCTTAATTTCCAATTAATTCAAAATGAATAAAAATCAGAAAAAAGGAAATTGGAGCAAAAATCACACATGCTGAATTGCTGCTGGAAATTCAAAATTCGTGGCCGTTAACCAATCCGTTAACTGGTTAACGCCAGTGAATTTTGAATTTCCCTCCTTTTGGTGGGAACCTTCAAGAATAAGCCGGTGCCACCCGTTTTAATCTGATTTTGATCTTCAATCCTTTCTTTAGGCTTTGACCCTGACGTCAACCTTGTAACCTGCCTTGTGAGCTTTGAATTTCCCTGATAATTGATCATATGCCTTATGCGGGAACATGCAAGTGATATGCTTCATCTTTCTATGCAAAATGGTAAGGATATGATTATTATGATATGATGATGATGCTAAATAGGAGATGGCTAATTTGGGGTGTTACACCTGAGCCAGAAGGAAAATACTTCGGCCGACCATTCCGAATCCAAAGGTGCCTCACATATAGCACCTTCCTTATGAGGTATTCCTAACAAGCCTGTTAGTTCGCCAGTACTGTATTCGTATTCAATTCCAAACAGTCTAAAATTAACAGTACCGACTGTGCTAGCAGTGTTTGGACTGACATTGTATATTACCAAACTTAAAAATTCAACTGTCAGCCTCTCATAGTTAGGTTCCTGATTTACAAAAATATTATGCAAGCCTAGAAAATCTAATAAATGAAAAACACTATGATACAGACCCAAAGAGTAAAGATAATTATCATCTACATACCTAGTCGAGAGAATTTCTCGACTCTGAAGCCTTTGAATGATTTTCCTTTGCCTATCTCCCGGTCTTCCATCACGAATAAGATATTCGTTGAACTCCATTGTTGTTGCTCCTTGAGAAGTTGAATATGGTGAAGAGTGGTTTATGTAGGAAATGGTAAAGGTTGGATTTTTATGGTTTGTGGTGGATGAAAATAAAAATGGATTTTGGATGGGTTTTATAGATGGTGAATGTATGAGAATGGTGGGAGCTTTAATGGGGTTCAATGGGGTTTTTGGAAGTTGGAAAAATGGGTTTTGGAAGTTTGAAAGTGTAAAAATGGTGGGGGGAGATGAATCTGCCCCGAAATAAGGTGGAACGGCGTGGCGGGCGCCATAATGCCATTTCCCTTATGGGCCAAAATTTTTTAATTCCCCTTGTGGGCTTCGCATACATTTTGTCTTCGGGGGGTCCGAATAGCGTTTTCTTCTTTCTTCTAAGGCACAAAGCTTGCATAATTTTCATGAAGGCAAACAATAAAAAATATTTTAGTTCTTTTTTCATTATTGAACATAAAATAAAATAAAATAAAATGAAAGAAAAAGAAAAAAATGAGTATTAGTGCACGAAATAATATATAAGATAAAAATCAAAGTACATGGAAAAATGTAATATATGCGATAATATAAAATATGTTTGGAGATGCGAAAAATAAAATAAGGCATGAAATATTAAATACTAGAGTAATAATGTCGGTGTAAAACGATCATGTGGTAGGCTTCTCTGCCTGGTCCGATCCACGAATCTCAGCTATCTCCCTCTGAAGCTCTCCAATCTCCTGATATAGAGTGTCGGCCTCTGAGGCATGGGTGAGATCAGATATCTCGATCTGTAATGCCAAGTCCGCTACTTCCTGCTTGAGCAGGGCAGTCTCCCTACGGAGCTCATAAATCTGGGTTTGTAGATTAGGCAGCTGCAAAGGAATATTGTTAGACATAACAGTGATTCGGGGAGAAAGAGGTGTAGGAGTGTACTCAGCGGCGGGAGGTGATTTTGGCTCTTCGACGGTCTCCATATAACCCTCTAAAGCATAACTCCAATTAGCAGGGTCATGGACACTGGTCATCAGTGGGTCAGGTAATGTAAAGTAATGTATCACTTCGCCATCGATCAGTAATCTAAACGTGTTAGGCTCAAAAGAGGCCCTCCTCATCAATCCTCTGTCAAGACAAAAGTCAACATCCGGGGTGGTGTAACAGCAGAAGGTCCTGAGGTGCAATAATTTGCGAGACAAATCCACTGCAGTAGCAATCTGTGTAACAATCCCACCGACATGTATAATGCCTACAGATGACCTGGCGACACCGACAAGGCTCTTCAACAGAAAGTTGCCACAAGCAACTGGGCGTGACTGAGTCGCACAAAATAGTAGGAAAATCTCCTCCTCACTCAGCAGAGTCTCTTTATCTGGAAACCCGAGGAAAAAGTGTGCTAGAATCATCTGGAAGTACCTTAACGCAGGGTTATGGATTACCTGAGAAAACTGAGTGGAAGGATCTTGGCTCCCTCCTGTTGCACCCCAAAATTTGCCCTCACAATACAAGACTTTGTGTGCTAAGAAGGTTCACAAGGTTCACAAGTTCTTAATGCTTTCAACACCTTTCATGAGGTTCATGAAGTTTACAAGTTACTTTATGAAGGTTCACAAGGTTCACAAGCCTCTCAACATTTACATAACCTTTCATGAGGTTCATGAAGTCCACAAGTTACTTCTTGAAGGTTCACAAGGTTCACAAGTTCCATAATGCTTTCAATGCCTTTCTTGAAGTTCATGAAGTCTACAAGTTACTTTATGAAGGTTCACAAGCTTCTCAACACTTACAAGACCTTTCATGAGGTTCATGAAGTCTACAAGTCACTTCTTGAAGGTTCACAAGGTTCACAGGATTCACAATGATTACAAAGCTTTCCTGAGGTTCATAAGGTCTACAGAGACACATTATGAGGTTCACAAGGTTCACAAGGTTTACAATACCTCCCATGAGTATCACAAGACACTTTATGAAGATTCACAAGGTTCACAAAGTTCACAATTGGTCAAAGAAGTTGACAATTCCCTCAGACAATGCACCTCCTAAGCAGTGCATCCAAAACTAGGGTTTTGACTTTAATCAGGCTAAATGGACTTCCAATACCTCAAGTGAGTTTCATAACATCTTATATGTGTGTAAGAACCCCCATGACAAGTTTCAAGACTTTTCTCAAAAGTTTGCTCAGTCAAATGATCAGATAAGTCAAAATCAGTCAATACAGTTAAAAAGTCAAACTGAGGTCAACTGTGGTCAAACCAAAGTCAAACTTCATGATTTTTTGCCAACATCAAGTATATGAAGTAAAATTCATCATTTGATCAAGGGTTGATCATGATTCATCAAGGAGATTCCAGATCATCAATAATCAGGAGTTTCTAAATTAGGGTTTCCTCAGTAAAAGTCAACTGAACTTTGACCAGCCATAACTTTCACATACTTCATCAACAAGTATCCATCAAAAGCTCATTTTGAAGGAAATTGAATTCTCTACAACTTTTATGTTGAAAGTTAAGCCCAAAAATGCTTCATTTGAAAGATATGAGCTATGACATTATAGGTCATTTCAAAAGTCAACAAAAAGTCAACAACTTCAAAAGGGCATAACTTGAGATTGGTAAATGATATGAACCTGAAACCAATGGGGTTGTTTAGAGGACTCTTCAAGATTTCCAAAAAGTCCAAGAACACCCTCATACCTTTAAAATTGAGGGAGATATGCCCTTGCAAAGTTGGGAAATTTTGTGATGGTTTATGTTGAAAATGGAGGTTTAAAATCACTTCTTTCCAAATGGGCTGCCCAAGTTGTGATCCAATCCATACCATATCACTATGCACGACCCAAACAATTTAAAATCTGATTTTTATTATTTTTATTTCTATTTATTTTGATTTAAATCATTAAAAATCATTTTAAATAAAAATAAAATATGAAAATTAAAGATTTTATTTGGATAATGCTTCTAGAAATTCTTAATTGGTGATTAGAATTAAAGAAGAAGGAAATCATGTGATTAATCCAAGAATAGCAAGTCTTCATGAACAAATATTTGATTTTTACACCATGATCTTTTTCAATCTCAAAATATCAAAATTCTCACATGATCAATCAATGTTTTAACCTAGAATCATTCACCTATATATGCTGATCACAAACCTAATCTTCATTGACGAGTTGGTTGCCCAAAGAGTAAGTTCATCACATCAAAAATTCACAACAAAAAACTCAATTCGGATTCCAATATTCAAGCTCTCTGAAAGACTTTTGAAGGTTCAAACATGTTCATGAAGGATCATAGAATGTTTCTGAATCATAAAAACATTCATTCATGCCATAAATCATACAACCCGATTCTGGCTTTGTTCTTATTTTTTTGAAATTCGATTTCGACTACATGATGATTCTTTGTTTAATTTGATTCCATAACATGGTTTATAATGTTGTTTGGATTGTTTCTGGGCCGTTCAATTGCGTTTTTCTTGCAGGAATCCAGATACGCCATTGTTAGGGTTTAGTTCTTGAAATTAGGGTTTGAGGATTCAATAAGTTTAAATGGATTCTAACAACACAGTATTAATCGTGTGAATGTATGGATTATAATGCTGTGTTTAATTTTGTAAAATTGTACAGCTTTGTTGCTCATTGATGTTTGTAGGTTTTCCTGGGAAATAGAATTCGCAGGTGATTCCCTAGTAGATTTCGCAGCAAATTTTGAAGGATAGGAGGTTGAAGATGAAGGCATCCTGGCGCGAAATTCATATTCAAAATTGTGACTTAAAATATTATTTTGGCATTCTGTTTATTTGTCACACAAGCGCTTGTGTCCCAGTGGTTGTAGGTGTGCGCATACATGGACTTGGTCTGGGGTTCGATTCCCCGTTTATGACATTTTGTTTGTTTATTTTGATTATTTCGTAGGTATAATATATAATCAATTATAGCCATCCAGTTATCAGGTGGGCTCTTCCAGCCGGGTGGTGATGCGTATGCTTGTGAATGTAAAGGTCCTGGGATCAATTCCCACCCCAGGCCTTTTATTTTTCTCATTATTTTCCTGGTTCATTGGTTTAAAGAACAAAAGCAAATGGAATTCATTCCTCTTGCGGCACATGCAGCGTAGCCTAGTGGTTGTTCTTCTCACTATTCAGGTAAAGGACCTGGGTTCAAATCCCAGGTCCTGTTTTTTTTTATTTTTTATTTTCTTTCAATTTTCTTATATTTAGTCATTATCTTATTTTCATAAATAAATTCAAATAAATAAATTTTATTATTTTTCTACATTATAATATATGTATAGTATGTTATCTAGTGTCTAAAAATTTATTTTTGTAAGAATTAAAAAAAATAGTTTTCATTATTATAAATTTCAAATGTAAAATATATGTATGTATGTATGTATTATTTAAATAAATTATAATTGTTAAATTGGACCTTAAATAGTTTTCTAACAAAACCCTAAAAATATTTTCTAAATGAATTTTAATTTTAAAAAAATCTAATTTTATTTTCTAAATAATTTCTATTTCCTAATTCTTAGTATAGATATTATGTATATAATCTATTATTAATAATATGTAAATATATTTTATATACTACTTCTATAATCCAAATTATTTTCTTTTAAACAATTGAATCTATAAAAAGTTAAATCTTATAATTGTAATATATTGGAAAATAATAATTTGTACATAAAATATCATAATTATTTAATTGTCCATATTTTTGTTTATTGTTTTAATTTTATTCTTATAATATTTTTACCAATATCTTAATTATTGTTAATAACTATACTATTATTTATTATTTACTATTATCTTATATTTTTATTATTTCTACTAACCTTATTTTAATTATTATTATCACTAACCCCTATTATTTATTTATTGTTTATTGCTTATTTTATTTATTTATTTTTTGCTATTTATTTATTTGCTTATTATTTATTTTTGCTATTTTCATTTGTTTATTATTATAATGTAAATGCTCCTGGATGTAAATTTTGTAATTATTTAATTATTTTTGCTATGGTTAGTAATTAGGGAGTGCAAATATGTATTTTATTTAAAATAAATTAGATCACTTTAATCATAAAATAATTAAATTAAACACTCACACACGTAAGTCGATTTTAATCGCCGTCTCACTTTCTAAGGTTATCCCTCAAGTTGCCTAAATCATAAGGTCAAGTGGGGTGTATAAAGCAAGTCCCTTAAAAGATAAAAATCATCAAGTCCCTCATGGTTGCCTTTACGAATCGAGTCCCTTCGAATAATGATGATAGTCCCCCCTATATGCTTATTACACCCCACAGTTGCCTCCATACAAACAGATGTCCCTCATATGTCCCTTACATCCAAGGTAAGGACTACCTACTCCTTAATAGTAGGGATAGTCTTACCAATGAAAGGATAAAGAACAAGAAAGACTTAAAACTTTAGGGTAGGTTCCTCTTATGTACTTGCTCACTTCAAACTTTTCAAACACTTAAACAAATTTCAAACCAATTTTCAAAAACAAGTTTTTACGCATCCATACATGGATCATTATCAACTATTCTGAAATTTTTTCTATTCACACACTACACTTTCAAACACAATTCAAAAGTGAGCTAAGTAATTAAGAGCCCATGGATAACCATGGATGTAAAGGGTGCTAACACCTTCCCTTTACATAACCTACCCCCCGGACCCGAAAATATTCTCTTAAGGTCTTTCCTGTTCTTTTATACCCTTTCCTTTTGGATAAAATAAAAGTCGGTGGCGACTCTTGCTATCCGCAACATAACTAAAGTCAGTTCTCCCACCGTGTTACAGAACTGGCGACTTTGCTGGGGATTTAAATTTAAGAGGGGTACCCTTAGGAATTAAGATCACTTTAATATTGTTTGATTTGTTTGCTTTATTATTATATTGTTGGGGTGCTCTTATGTGTGAAAGGTCCTAACCCGGATCTAGTGTACCTTAGGTAAATGGCAATAGACCAAGGAAACTGTACAACGTATATCGATATGGTTGATCTGGTGGCCATAGTTAGTGCGACTTCTTGGTTGGTGCTTATGTTCCTTAAGTCAAGTTGAGGATAATATGAGATTGCCATATGTTGTCAATGCACTAACTAACTTTTAGAACCCTAGTTAACTCATCTTGGCCTTTAGAAGGTAGTGAGGTAACCGGCTTTGGTGCAGACTGAAGTTGGTTGACACTCGATACTACGCTCATTGAGATTCTAAACTTGGAGGGTTTTGGTTGGCAAGTAAGTTGCCTACTGAACAACCACCCTTGTGAAGGATCAATGATATTGAGATCCCTTAGAACCTGGTTACTTTCATAGGACAGGATGAACCAACTAACTTCAGGGGAGGGTACTTACCTTTGAACCTCATGCAAGCCTTTAAACCTAGGGCTATTGTGTGACTTGCTTGTGTGTGCCACATGTTTGTGATTGAGCATAACATCATGACATCATCATGCATCATAAACATAGCATTTTCCCTAACCATTTCAAGGACCAAGGGATTTATCTTTGTTCTTTGTTGCAGGTCATGGCTTCTGCTCGTAGAAACACCATCAGGATCAACTTTGTAGGCATACCTGCTAAGCTTAAAGAGTTGGTTGCTCAAGTGTCTGATCATTCCCAGTTCATCAAGAGACATGGTCACCTATTAGATCTAGTCACTTCAGGGTTCAACGAAGACATGATGAGTGTCCTGTTTCAGTTCTTTGACCCTATGCACCATTGCTTTACATTCCCTGATTATCAGCTGGTTCCAACCATGGAGGAGTTCTCTAAACTTCTGGGTATACCTGTTCTTGATCAAAGACCCTTCACAGGCTTAGAGAAAGAGCTTAAACCAGAGGTTATTGCTGCAGCTCTACATCTGAAGAAGTCTGACATTGTACTAGAAACGAGAAGCGGAGTCAAGGGTATTCTTGCCAAGGTGCTAATGGATAAGGATCAAATGTTCTTGAAGGCCATGAGCTATGATGCTTTTGAGGAGATCTTAGCCTTGCTGATATATGGCTTAGTATTATTCCCCAATCCAGATCAGTTCATAGATGTTCATGCCATCAACATTTTCCTGAGTCACAATCCAGTGCCTACATTGCTTGGAGACATCCTACATTCTCTCCATACCCGTACTACAAGGGCAAGAGGAACTTTGATGTGCTGCATACCTTTACTTTCTAGGTGGTTTATTTCTCACCTTCCTCGCTCAGTAATGAAGAATGAGCGAGGGTTCAGATGGTCCAAGAGGATCATGTCACTTTCTCACTCAGACATCCATTGGTGCTCTAGATCTATGGAGAACATCACTATCATTGACCGTTGTGGGGAGTTTCCTAATGTGCCACTACTAGGCATAAGAGGAGGCATCACCTACAACCCCTCTCTAGCTTTACGACAGTTTGGTTACGCCCGGAGTGATGGTCCACATGACATGTTGATTCAGGGCATTGTATTTGACTACGACAACGATCTTCAGGGTTACCGTCAGAGATTCATACGAGCCTGGGGAAAAGTAAACAGGGTTGACAGCAAGACACTGGAGCCTAAGTATACTATTCCTATGGAGGCTTATCTCAAATGGGTGCGATCTCGTGCTCAGACTCTCATGATGCCATATCCTGCCGTCCTACCAGTTACCATGGAACCTGTTGCTGAGGGAGACACAACTTATACTATCCTTCACCCAGACATGCCTACTGATATGGAAGACTTGCAGAGATCATGGATCCAACTGAAAGAGCAAAGGGATACTTTCGAGGCTCATTACAAAGCAAGCCAAGAAAGAGTCCTGGAATTAACAAAGCAACTTCATGAGGAACGGAACCTCAACTCATACCTCAACACAAAGAGGAAACGTCCATGGGAGACTTAAAACCCCATCTTTTGTACTTATGTCATTTCATTTTTTGTAAGCTTAAAAGGCAAAACAAATTTATTACTAATAAAAGTTTACCTTTTTGGTTACTTAAGCAAATTTAAATCCTGCGGTCCTTGAATACATTGCATATACATTCACATATCATTTCATTGCATCACAGGTTTATAATTGTGCACAGGTTTCTCATCTTCTCGCTGTTTATTTCAGCAATGGCTCTTGAACAAACAGTTAAGGATCTCCAGGCACAGAATGCACAGTTCCAAGAGCTGATCCTGAACTTGACCAAGGGGCAGGATGAATTGAAGACACTGCTGGCTAAGAAGAGGAATCCTGAGGATAAGAAGGATGATCAGCTGAAACAACTACAAGCTGAGATGACAGAAATGAGGACCCAGATGAAGGACCAGGTGACTCTTATCCAAAGTTTAACTCAGGGGCAAGAAGAGCTGAGGACTTTTGTCCACAAACTTCAAAGTGATAGAGTCAGGGATCTAATTGTCAGTCAACCTCCGTTGAAACAAGCCGATTTGGTTGAAAGGAAGATGAGGATAAAAGAAGGTAAGAAACAGGTTGCCACTGATTATTCTTTAGTTGAAGAAAAAAGACCTGATAAGGTTAATCCACCTCAAAACAAGGAATGCAGAAGGCAGTTTATCAAGTTCAGCACTCCAATGTCACAAGTTCTGCAATGCTTGTTGGAGATGAAACTAGTTTCTTTGAAAAGTCCTCCTCAAAATCCTAAAACTGCCTCTCCTCACTATAATTCCAAGGCAAGGTGTGGGTATCACTCCAACAGTCCTGGACATGATACTAATAACTGCTGGATGCTGAAGAATAAGATTCAAGACCTAATTGACGAAGGAATACTCGAGGTTACTCTAGAAGGCCAGGTTGAGTTCTTCTATCGTCCATCAAGCATCAAAGTTTCCAGATAACTGGAGTGACAAGTTTAGAGGAAGAGACTTTGAGAACATTTGAATTTTCATTTGTAATTTCTTTTATTTGTTTGAACACTTGCTATTATGTTAAACTTTTGTTTTCATTAATGCATTGCATATGTTTGTCTTGAATTAATCCATTCGTTCCACTATATTTTGAATTATGCTTCTTATTTCTATCCTGTGATATTTAACTCCTGATAAAGCTATAAACCTGTAGAGGGAGGATGACGAAAACAATACCATAATCTTATGCAGTATGCTTTTGAACAGACTATGCTGACGATGTACAAGCATTGTTTTAATTCCTAAACAGTGGAGATATAAGGAAGTTAATCCCTAGTCAACCCTTTTGAGCCTATGAAGTAGGAGTTTTTATTCTCATGCAAATTAAAACCCTTATTCATAACCTGGGGCAGGGTAGTTACTCGTTTAACTCAACTATGTCAATTGTTTGTGTTGTACACAACTAATGATGGTTCTCTGTAATCATTAAACCTGACAGTCAATATCTAGCAACAAAAAAAAAGCTCACTAAGTCAAAACCTATGAAGGAGACTTAATATAAAAATTAAGACATCCCGCTGACTGTAACCTTGAAATAAACAGTTCAGGCAAAAAGAAGGGATAACAAAGTCAAAAGAAAAAAGAGGTCACTATGAATCCTCAACAAAGAAAGATGACTGAATGTTCAAATAAATTTTTGGTTTCTGAACCATCACAAATATCAGTGTTACAATACCAAAACTCTTTGGAACTTCAATGCATAAGTTAACTGAGCATAGGACTGAAGAACATCATGGAGATTGGGTTGGGGACAAATAAAATTTTAGCCTATATCCTTTGTTTCTTAAACCATGAACCAGGCCACGTTATAACCCGTTAAAAGTCCTAACTGAAGCATGGTTAGTTCGAAAGTGTACTGCTACAAAAAGGTATCCTGACTCCTTTAGGGCTTGTTATAAAACTTGAGTTAATATCACAGTTTTCACAAAAAAAAAAAAAAAAAAAGTTTTTCTAAAACAACTTGTTTCAAAACTTCAAGACAGACATAAGCATTGCATTTTTGAATATATCTGTTTGCATATACCTGAGTGTTTGACAAATGGAGAAGCTTACAGGATGAATGTTCAATGAACCAAAGTCCTTCCGATAAACAAAGTTGTTTCCTGGATCAAAGTCCATATATACAAAGGGGCATAATCATTATCTCCCAATCAAGGGGGCAGACCATGATACTGCCTAATTCATTTGGGGCAATCAGGACAAGATTCAACTATGTTTAAGCAGCCAGAGGTAGATCTCCTCATCTATCTGAAGTGCCAAGGGTAACATTACAGAAGTCATAATGCCAGGGGCATGGTTATACCACCTAACTCATTTGGGGCAATCAGGACAAGATTCAACTATGTTTAAGCAGCCAGAGGCAGATCTCCCCATCTATCTGAAGTGCCAAGGGTAACATTACAAAGTTCATAATGCCAAGGGCATAGTCACTGTTTCCCAGTCAAGAGGCATACCAAGTTACTGTTCAATTCAGTTGGGGCAATTAGGTCCAGACTCAACTGTGCTTAATAGCCAGGGGCATTTTTCCTCATACAGTTGAATTACCAAAGGTGACATTACAGAGTCCACAATGCCAGGGGCATATGCTTATGGGGCATTCTGCTTGTTTCTCTTGAGGTAACTACATTCAGATACTTCCATTATAAGGCAATTCATCCTCAACCAAGGGGCAATGCTTTCTCTTCAAATCTAATACCCGGAGCGCATATGGTCCATCACAATTTGAAGACACATTCCTCTCGTTGTATTACCTTGATATTGGATTCTCAGCTGAAACCATGATGGAAATTAATTGTCTACGCCAGTAGTATCAGATGGTGTCAGTATCATGTCTTCAGATCCAGCTATGAGGATTTCGGGGAAGGTATTCAGGAAAGTTAAAAATTTCAGGAGCTCCAAATCCAATTGGTTATACACTCTCGAAGTTGAAACGTTTCTGTTCTCAAGTTCAGCTTTACTTTTCCCTCTGAATCCAGATTTACTTTTACCCTATTTTTCATAAGCGAAACGTCCATTAGTTGGGCTTGAATGCATGTGTGCTTAATATGATTGATGTTTACCAGAAATGCATGAAAATGCAGTAATAGTATTTACTAAGGACGAACGAGGGAAGGATTTCAACGAAGCTTCGCCGGTTCATCTCTACAAGACAGTTACAAAACTCTCAGTAGGACAAATCCATCTTCATAAAGTCATGTCTCCCTTGGAATTTATATCCATCTCTTTTATCCTCATACGGATATTCGGGAATTTACTTTCCAATAAGAGTACGACGAACGAAGACGGGAGGTTATATCTATCCTACTATCAAACGAAGACGGGAGGTTATATCTACCCTACTATCAAACGAAGACGAAGGTTATATCTATCCTACTATCAAACGAAGACGGGAGGTTATATCTACCCTACTATCAAACGAAGACGAAGGTTATATATACCTTGTTATCCCCAGCATACGGGAGGTTATATATACCTTGTTATCCCCAGCATACAGGAAGTTATATATACCTTGTTATCCCCAGCAAACGGGAAGTTGTCTATACCCTGTTATCCTCAGCAGACAGAGGGTTATATATTCTTCAACAACGAATCGGGATTTATTTTCCCTGGCCAGCAGTTGTTATACGAAGATATCCAGACTCTTCCGGCAGTATCATGTCATACATACATCATTTACATCATACCATAACATGCATATCCATGAGTGCATAGTACATTACCTAAGTGCATCATATTATACATGCATACATAATACATAAACTAACACTATCATACAGAATGCTACCTTGTTTTCAGGTTAATTATCCAACAAATGATCATCAGGATTGCTCTATCCTCCTGAAGACATGCTGTTACATCAGGATTACTCCAGTCTCCTGAAAGCATATCATACTATTACCTCAGGGTTGCTTCATCCTCCTGACAACTTCTCATTGTTTCAAGACTGCTTTAGAGTTATCATTATTGATTGCTCTATCCTCCTGAAATCACCTTATTACTTCAAGACTGCTTTAGAGCTACTGATTGCTCTATCCTCCTGAAATCATATTATTACTTCAAGACTGCTTTAGAGTTATCATTATTGATTGCTCTATCCTCCTGAAATCACCTTATTACTTCAAGACTGCTTTAGAGCTATTGATTGCTCTATCCTCCTGAAATCATCTTCAAGACTGCTTTAGAGTTATCATTATTGATTGCTCTATCCTCCTGAAATCATATTATTACTTCAAGACTGCTTTAGGGCTATTGATTGCTCTATCCTCCTGGAGTCATATTATTACTTCAAGACTGCTTTAGAGTTATCATTATTGATTGCTCTATCCTCCTGAAATCATATTATTACTTCAAGACTGCTTTAGGGTTATCATTATCGATTGCTCTATCCTCCTGAAGACATGTTGTTACATCAGGATTACTCCAGTCTCCTGAAAGCATATCATACTATTACCTCAGGGTTGCTTCATCCTCCTAACAACTTCTCATTGTTTCAAGACTGCTTTAGAGTTATCATTATTGATGGCTCTATCCTCCTGAAATCATATTATTACTTCAAGACTGCTTTAGAGCTATTGATTGCTCTATCCTCCTGAAATCATATTATTATTTCAAGACTGCTTTAGAGTTATCATTATTGATTGCTCTATCCTCCTGAAATCTTATTATTACTTCAAGACTGCTTTAGAGTTATCATTATTGATTGCTCTATCCTCCTGAAATCATATTATTACTTCAAGACTGCTTTAGGGTTATCATCATTGATTGCTCTATCCTCCTGAAGACATGCTGTTACATCAGGATTACTCCAGTCTCCTGAAAGCATATCATCAATCTCTCAAGATTGCTCTATCCTCTTGAAATTATATTGTTACCTCAGGACAGCTCCAGCCTCCTGATAGCTTTTCACCCCCCCCCTGAAGACATGATGTTATATCAGGATTACTCCAGTCTCCTGAAAGCATATCATCAATACCTCAGGACTGCTCCAGACTCCTGACAGTTTTCATTATACCTCCATATTTTGGACTGCTTTATCTTCCAAGAAATATATCTGAGGAACTTTCCCCTAGTGGCATCTTTAAGCCCGCTCAATCATATTCAACTGTATCACTCTAATGCACTGGTGAGTGCAAATTTTTGGGCTTTTGTGTTCAATCCCCTTCAACCTTCCAGGTCACGACTGGCAAATATACCAATCTAACCCCTCAGGTTTCAGAAAATTGAACAGGGGCAGCTGTTGCACCCCAAAATTTGCCCTCACAATACAAGACTTTGTGTGCTAAGAAGGTTCACAAGGTTCACAAGTTCTTAATGCTTTCAACACCTTTCATGAGGTTCATGAAGTTTACAAGTTACTTTATGAAGGTTCACAAGGTTCACAAGCCTCTCAACATTTACATAACCTTTCATGAGGTTCATGAAGTCCACAAGTTACTTCTTGAAGGTTCACAAGGTTCACAAGTTCCATAATGCTTTCAATGCCTTTCTTGAAGTTCATGAAGTCTACAAGTTACTTTATGAAGGTTCACAAGGTTCACAAGCTTCTCAACACTTACAAGACCTTTCATGAGGTTCATGAAGTCTACAAGTCACTTCTTGAAGGTTCACAAGGTTCACAGGATTCACAATGATTACAAAGCTTTCCTGAGGTTCATAAGGTCTACAAAGGCACTTTATGAGGTTCACAAGGTTCACAAGGTTTACAATACCTCCCATGAGTATCACAAGACACTTTATGAAGATTCACAAGGTTCACAAAGTTCACAATTGGTCAAAGAAGTTGACAATTCCCTCAGACAATGCACCTCCTAAGCAGTGCATCCAAAACTAGGGTTTTGACTTTAATCAGGCTAAATGGACTTCCAATACCTCAAGTGAGTTTCATAACATCTTATATGTGTGTAAGAACCCCCATGACAAGTTTCAAGACTTTTCTCAAAAGTTTGCTCAGTCAAATGATCAGATAAGTCAAAATCAGTCAATACAGTTAAAAAGTCAAACTGAGGTCAACTGTGGTCAAACCAAAGTCAAACTTCATGATTTTTTGCCAACATCAAGTATATGAAGTAAAATTCATCATTTGATCAAGGGTTGATCATGATTCATCAAGGAGATTCCAGATCATCAATAATCAGGAGTTTCTAAATTAGGGTTTCCTTAGTAAAAGTCAACTGAACTTTGACCAGCCATAACTTTTACATACTTCATCACCAAGTCTCCATCCAAAGCTCATTTTGAAGGAAATTGAATTCTCTACAACTTTTATGTTGAAAGTTAAGCCCAAAAATGCTTCATTTGAAAGATATGAGCTATGACATTATAGGTCATTTCAAAAGTCAACAAAAAGTCAACAACTTCAAAAGGGCATAACTTGAGATTGGTAAATGATATGAACCTGAAACCAATGGGGTTGTTTATAGGACTCTTCAAGCTTTCCAAAAAGTCCAAGAACACCCTCATACCTTTAAAATTGAGGGAGATATGCCCTTGCAAAGTTGGGAAATTTTGTGATGGTTTATGTTGAAAATGGAGGTTTAAAATCACTTCTTTCCAAATGGGCTGCCCAAGTTGTGATCCAATCCATACCATATCACTATGCACGACCCAAACCATTTAAAATCTGATTTTTATTATTTTTATTTCTATTTATTTTGATTTAAATCATTAAAAATCATTTTAAATAAAAATAAAATATGAAAATTAAAGATTTTATTTGGATAATGCTTCTAGAAATTCTTAATTGGTGATTAGAATTAAAGAAGAAGGAAATCATGTGATTAATCCAAGAATAGCAAGTCTTCATGAACAAATATTTGATTTTTAAACCATGATCTTTTTCAATCTCAAAATATCAAAATTCTCACATGATCAATCAATGTTTTAACCTAGAATCATTCACCTATATATGCTGATCACAAACCTAATCTTCATTGACGAGTTGGTTGCCCAAAGAGTAAGTTCATCACATCAAAAATTCACAACAAAAAACTCAATTCGGATTCCAATATTCAAGCTCTCTGAAAGACTTTTGAAGGTTCAAACATGTTCATGAAGGATCATAGAATGTTTCTGAATCATAAAAACATTCATTCATGCCATAAATCATACAACCCGATTCTGGCTTTGTTCTTATTTTTTTGAAATTCGATTTCGACTACATGATGATTCTTTGTTTAATTTGATTCCATAACATGGTTTATAATGTTGTTTGGATTGTTTCTGGGCCGTTCAATTGCGTTTTTCTTGCAGGAATCCAGATACGCCATTGTTAGGGTTTAGTTCTTGAAATTAGGGTTTGAGGATTCAATAAGTTTAAATGGATTCTAACAACACAGTATTAATCGTGTGAATGTATGGATTATAATGCTGTGTTTAATTTTGTAAAATTGTACAGCTTTGTTGCTCATTGATGTTTGTAGGTTTTCCTGGGAAATAGAATTCGCAGGTGATTCCCTAGTAGATTTCGCAGCAAATTTTGAAGGATAGGAGGTTGAAGATGAAGGCATCCTGGCGCGAAATTCATATTCAAAATTGTGACTTAAAATATTATTTTGGCATTCTGTTTATTTGTCACACAAGCGCTTGTGTCCCAGTGGTTGTAGGTGTGCGCATACATGGACTTGGTCTGGGGTTCGATTCCCCGTTTATGACATTTTGTTTGTTTATTTTGATTATTTCGCAGGTATAATATATAATCAATTATAGCCATCCAGTTATCAGGTGGGCTCTTCCAGCCGGGTGGTGATGCGTATGCTTGTGAATGTAAAGGTCCTGGGATCAATTCCCACCCCAGGCCTTTTATTTTTCTCATTATTTTCCTGGTTCATTGGTTTAAAGAACAAAAGCAAATGGAATTCATTCCTCTTGCGGCACATGCAGCGTAGCCTAGTGGTTGTTCTTCTCACTATTCAGGTAAAGGACCTGGGTTCAAATCCCAGGTCCTGTTTTTTTTTATTTTTTATTTTCTTTCAATTTTCTTATATTTAGTCATTATCTTATTTTCATAAATAAATTCAAATAAATAAATTTTATTATTTTTCTACATTATAATATATGTATAGTATGTTATCTAGTGTCTAAAAATTTATTTTTGTAAGAATTAAAAAAAATAGTTTTCATTATTATAAATTTCAAATGTAAAATATATGTATGTATGTATGTATTATTTAAATAAATTATAATTGTTAAATTGGACCTTAAATAGTTTTCTAACAAAACCCTAAAAATATTTTCTAAATGAATTTTAATTTTAAAAAAATCTAATTTTATTTTCTAAATAATTTCTATTTCCTAATTCTTAGTATAGATATTATGTATATAATCTATTATTAATAATATGTAAATATATTTTATATACTACTTCTATAATCCAAATTATTTTCTTTTAAACAATTGAATCTATAAAAAGTTAAATCTTATAATTGTAATATATTGGAAAATAATAATTTGTACATAAAATATCATAATTATTTAATTGTCCATATTTTTGTTTATTGTTTTAATTTTATTCTTATAATATTTTTACCAATATCTTAATTATTGTTAATAACTATACTATTATTTATTATTTACTATTATCTTATATTTTTATTATTTCTACTAACCTTATTTTAATTATTATTATCACTAACCCCTATTATTTATTTATTGTTTATTGCTTATTTTATTTATTTATTTTTTGCTATTTATTTATTTGCTTATTATTTATTTTTGCTATTTTCATTTGTTTATTATTATAATGTAAATGCTCCTGGATGTAAATTTTGTAATTATTTAATTATTTTTGCTATGGTTAGTAATTAGGGAGTGCAAATATGTATTTTATTTAAAATAAATTAGATCACTTTAATCATAAAATAATTAAATTAAACACTCACACACGTAAGTCGATTTTAATCGCCGTCTCACTTTCTAAGGTTATCCCTCAAGTTGCCTAAATCATAAGGTCAAGTGGGGTGTATAAAGCAAGTCCCTTAAAAGATAAAAATCATCAAGTCCCTCATGGTTGCCTTTACGAATCGAGTCCCTTCGAATAATGATGATAGTCCCCCCTATATGCTTATTACACCCCACAGTTGCCTCCATACAAACAGATGTCCCTCATATGTCCCTTACATCCAAGGTAAGGACTACCTACTCCTTAATAGTAGGGATAGTCTTACCAATGAAAGGATAAAGAACAAGAAAGACTTAAAACTTTAGGGTAGGTTCCTCTTATGTACTTGCTCACTTCAAACTTTTCAAACACTTAAACAAATTTCAAACCAATTTTCAAAAACAAGTTTTTACGCATCCATACATGGATCATTATCAACTATTCTGAAATTTTTTCTATTCACACACTACACTTTCAAACACAATTCAAAAGTGAGCTAAGTAATTAAGAGCCCATGGATAACCATGGATGTAAAGGGTGTTAACACCTTCCCTTTACATAACCTACCCCCCGGACCCGAAAATATTCTCTTAAGGTCTTTCCTGTTCTTTTATACCCTTTCCTTTTGGATAAAATAAAAGTCGGTGGCGACTCTTGCTATCCGCAACATAACTAAAGTCAGTTCTCCCACCGTGTTACACCTCCACCTGAGATGTTACTTCAAAACTTCTCCACTTCTCTGCTCATAAAATACCCCATCGGTGTCTCTAGAATAGCATCAGGAGTAGTATGAAAACCTAGTAAATCACCAAACTCTTTGTGAGAGAAAGAGTAATCAGTCCCGAACAACCTGAAAACAGCATGTCCATCAGGTCCAACCCAAGGATCATAATCAAACGAGCTGAGGAACTCTAGAGTCAAGTTCCTGTAAATGTTGTTCATATCGTCGAACTGGTCCCACTGGAGTTGGTGGCATAAGAATCTGACGCTTGGCTCTATCCCCAAGGCATCCATGCAATCTTGGTCTGGGTACCGTGTAGGTGCCATAGGGCGTCTCATGTGGACATAGTAATACTCTCTCTGTGCGTCGTGTCTGAAGGCCACATGCATGTCGTCGGGGATCTGCATTCTGCACAAGGTTAGCAAACAAGGGTCCTGAAATCACATAAAACATTCAATCAATAGTCCTGACAGAATAATAAAGTAAACAAATTAAAATAAAGTTAAAATAAATAAAAGTAAGATAAGAAAACCATGGGTTACCTCCCATGCAGCGCTTGTTTAACGTCATTAGCTCGACGACCAGATTTTATACATCATTCAAAGGATTTGGAGGATCACTTAGAGTATGGCTGGAGTATGTTGTTGGGATGTCACCTCCTTCGTAGGGCCTCAGTCTCTGTCCATTGATGATGAACAATTTACATGTTTGGTTCTTGATCTTAATAGCCCCAGATCTTAGAATCTTAGATACTTCGAAAGGGCCAGTCCATCTCGAACAAAGCTTCCCTGGAAAAAGTCGTAACCTAGAATCGAACAGGAGAACATGATCGCCTATTTTGAAGTCTTTTATTATGATTATTTTGTCATGCCAAGCTTTTGATCTTTCTTTGTATATGATGGCATTTTCGTAGGCAGATTGACTGAGCTCTTCTAATTTGTGGATATCAAGGATACGTTTTTCACCAGCAGTTAGGTAATCCAAATTCAAAGTTTTGATGGCCCAATAGGCCTTATGCTCCAACTCGAAAGGTAAGTGACATGATTTTCCATAGACTAGTTGATAAGGGGTTGTTCCTATAGGGGTTTTGAAAGCGGTTCTATAGGCCCATAACGCTTCTTGAAGTTTCTGCGACCAATCTTTTCTAGATGTAGAGATAGTCTTCTCAAGAATTTGTTTGATCTCCCTATTAGATGCTTCCACTTGTCCATTAGTCTGTGGGTGGTATGGTGTTGCTACTCTATGCTTAACTCCATATTTGCTTAAAAGTTTATCAAATATTCTCGATATGAAGTGTGATCCTCCATCACTTATGACTAGACGGGGTGTTCCAAACCTGAGAAATATATAGTTTTTAAATAATTTGATGACTACTCTGGTGTCATTCGTGGGTGCGGTGATAGCTTCAATCCATTTAGACACGTAGTCAACAACTACTAAGATATACTGGTTTCCTAAAGATGGTGGGAACGGTCCCATAAAGTTTATACCCCATACGTCGAAGAGTTCTACTTATTGGATATTTCTTAGAGGCATTTCATTACGTCTTGAAATATTTCCTATACGTTGGCATCTGTCACATTTGACAATGAAAGCATGGACATCACGCCACATGGTAGGCCAAAATAGGCCAGCTTGAAGAATCTTGGCGTAGGTCTTAGATGTGCTTGCATGTCCACCATAGGGTGTAGAGTGACAATGCTCAATTATATTATGTACCTCTTCTTCTGGAACGCAACAACGGAAAATGCCATATTTACCTCTCTTGAAAAGAAATGGTTCGTCCCAATAGAAGTTTCTCACATCACTGTAGAACTTCTTCTTCCGGTGGTAATTTAGATCGGGGGGTATGATGTCAGCGGCTAGGTAATTAACAAAATCTGCATACCAAGGTACATTACTTATAGCTAAAGATTTATGAGAATGCTCATGTGGGTCTGGGTTATCATCTTCAATAGTTTCTAGTTGGGCTATCAGTCTATCATAGGCAAAATCGTCATTTATGGGTACTGAGTCAGGTTTCAGGTATTCTAGCCTAGAAATGTGATCAGCTACTACATTATTTGTGCCTTTCTTATCACGAATATCTAAATCAAACTCTTGCAGTAGTAGAATCCATCGAAGTAACCTAGGTTTGGCATCCTTTTTACTTAGTAAGTAACGAATGACAGCATGGTCAGTGTAAACTATAATTTTGGCTCCCACTAGATAAGATCTAAATTTGTCTATGGCGAAAACTACAGCTAGGAGCTCTTTTTCGGTTGTTGCATAGTTGAGCTGTGCAGCGTCTAGGGTACTACTGGCATAATAAATTACGTGTAACTTTATATCTTTTCTCTGACCTAGAACGGCTCCAACAGCATAGTCACTAGCGTCACACATTATCTCAAACGGTTCTGACTAATCAGGGGGTTTCATTATAGGTGCTGAAATCAGAGCTTGCTTCAATAGATTAAATGCTTCAGTACATTTTTCATCGAAGATGAATTCAACATCTTTCATTAAAAGAATAGTTAAGGGCTTTGTTATTTTGGAGAAGTCCTTGATAAAACGTCGGTAAAATCTGGCATGTCCAAGAAAACTTCTTATCTCCCTGATAGTCTTCGGCGGTTTTAAATTCTCTGTGACTTCTCTTTTAGCTTTGTCTACCTCTATACCTTTTTCGGAAACTATATGTCCTAAAATAATCCCTTCGGTGACCATGAAATGACACTTTTCCCAATTTAGCACAAGGTTTACCTCAACACATCTTTCCAGGATTTTCTCAAGGTTGATAAGACAATTTTTGAAATCAGATCCACAAACCGAGAAATTGTCCATAAATACTTCCATGATTCCATCTAAATAGTCTGCAAAGATAGACATGATGCAGCGTTGGAAAGTGGCAGGGGCATTACAGAGTCCAAAAGGCATTCTTCTGTAGGCAAAAGTTCCAACTGGGCATGTAAAGGTAGTTTTTTCTTGATCTTCGGGGTGAATAGGTATTTGGAAGAATCCTGAATATCCATCTAGGTAATAAAAGTAAGAGTGTCTGGCTAGGAGCTCCAACATTTAGTCTATGAATGGTAATGGGAAATGGTCCTTCCTAGTTGCTTTATTTAATTTTCTATAGTCTATGCACATACGCCAACCTCCATTAGTTCTTTTTGCTACAGGTTCACCCTTCTCGTTTTGCACGACTGTGATGCCTCCCTTTTTAGGTACTATATGCACATGACTTACCCATTTACTGTCCGAGATCTGATATATTATACCTGCCTCTAGTAACTTAAGAACTTCAATCTTAACTACTTCACTCATCATAGGATTTATTCTTCGTTGGTGTTCTCTGGAGGGTTTTGAATCTCCTTCAAGCAAAATCCGATGCATGCATACAGATGGGCTTATTCCTTTTAGATCTGAGATCTTATATCCTAAGGCTGAGGGGTACCTTCGTAAAACATCTAACACTTAGTTTGTTTCCTCTTGGTCCAAGGTAGCACTGACTATAACTGGACAGTCTATTTCTTCATCAGGAAATTCATATCTCAGGTTCTTAGGAAGTTCCTTAAGTTTTACGGTTGGTTTTATAGGGCAAGACATATGATCTGGAGTAAGAGATAAACATTTGTGAAGGTTATCATCAATGTAGGTTTTTTTATAACTGTCATCTTCCCAAATAAGGGTTGATGGCAAGTTTATAGATTTAGTTTCTTCTTCTTGTTCTAATTCCCTAATGCATTCATCAATGATATCTAAGGCATAACAAGCATCTCCTATTACAAGTGCCATAAGAAATTTCGAGAGTACAAATTCTATCTTCTCGTCACCTACCTCAAAGGTTAGTTTCCCTTTTTTAACATCTATTATGGCTCCAGCAGTTGATAAGAACGGTCTACCTAAGAGGATTGGTATGTTGTCATATTCTTTAATGTCCATGACAACAAAATCAGTGGGGATGAACAACTGACCTATCCTAACAGGGACGTCTTCATGTATGCCTATAAGGTATTTAATGGATCTATCGGCTAATTGAAGTGACATCTTAGTAGGTTGTAATTCTCCTAAGTTTAACCTTTCACAAACTGCTAAAGGAATTAAGCTCACACTAGCTCCTATGTCTAGAAAAACTTTTTAGATGACATGATTCCCCAAAATACAAGGAATGGAAAAATTTTCGGGATCTTTATCTTTCTTTGCTAACCTATTTTTGGAAATAGAATTACATTCCACGGGTTTCGGATCTTCAAGTCTACGTTTATTTGTAAGTATATCTTTGAGAAACTTTGCGTAAGAAGGTATTTGGGTGATGGCTTCTGTAAAGGGGATTTCTATGTGAAGTTTTTCTATAACCTTAACGAATTTTTGATACTGATTGTCGATCTGGGTTTGCTTTAGTCTTTGAGGGTATGCTATTGGTGGTTTGTATGGCGGTGGTTCAGATTCCTCTGGTTCCTTCTCTTCATTTCTCTCAGAAGTTTCGGGATCACTTAATCTAGGGTTAGAAGGTTCCTTATAAGCGGTTCCACTTTGTAGAGTAATGGCGTTTGCTTTCCCTTTCGGGTTTTGTTGAGGTTGTCCAGGGAACTGTCCTCCAGGTGTAGTCTGAGGGGCTTGGTTTAAAGCTACCTGGGAGATCTGGGTTTCAAGCATCTTATTGTGAGTAATAATCTGGTCAACCTTGGTTCCTAACTGGGTAATTAGTTCGTTAACATAGACATTTTGGCTCATGAACTCTTTGTTTTGTTGTGTTTGAGCGGTGATAAAATTTTCCATAATTTTCTCAAGGCTCGGATTTGGTGGTACAGGTTTCATAGATTGATTTGTTCTCGGGGCTTGGTAACCTTGTTGTCTCGGAGGTGCGGTATTTTGGATAGGGTTATTATTTTTATAGGAGAAGTTTGGGTGATTCCTCCATCCAGGGTTGTATGTGTTTGAAAATGGGTTCCCTTGGGTGTAGTTCACTTGCTCAGGGTTGGTCTCATTTAACAAATTGCATTCGGCAGATTGGTGTCCTTGCGTCCCACATATCTCACAATTCGACGAAACTGCAGCTACAATATTCGGGGTTGTACACATATGTTCGACTCTAAGGGCCAATGCGTCCATTTTAGCTTGCATCATGTCTATAGAGCTTAGCTTATGTATTCCTCCTTGGGCTTCCTTCTTTTCCACTGTTGCTCGTTTTACTCCCCGTGATTGATGGTTTTGGGCCATATCTTCGATAATGGCACTAACTTCAGGGTAAGGTTTGTTCATCAAAGCACCACCACCAGCATCGTCGATGGTCATCTTAGTGTTATAATGAAATCCATTATAAAAGGTTTGAATGATTAGCCAGTTCTTTAAACCATGATGTGGGCATGCTCTTAATAGCTCTTTATATCTCTCCCAGGCTTCGAACAACGATTCTCCTTGGTTTTGGGTAAATCTGGTTATTAGGTTTCGAAGAACAACGGTCTTGCTTGGGGGAAAATATCTAGCAAGGAAAACTTTTCTAAGGTCTTCCCAAGTTGTTATGGAATTGGGTGGAAGGGGAATCTAACCATGATAGAGCCTTATCTCTGAGGGAAAAAGGAAATAATCTTAAGTGTATCGCCTCAGGAGGAGCTCCATTGGTTTTAAAGGTGTCTGCTAACTGGAGAAAGTTTTTTAAATGTTGGTTTGGGTTCTCGGTAGCAAGACCTGCGAATTGTCTCTGTTGCACGAATTGCATCAGGGATGGTTTAAGTTCAAAATTATTGGTTGGGATAACGGGGTTTACTATACTGGAACTAGGTTCCTCGTTTGATGGTTGGGCGAAGTCCTTAAGAGGTCTTCGGTTTTGATCTTCGACCATAGCTCTCCTAATCCTATGGAAAAATAAATGTGCGCGAACGTAACGTTCAGGTTCAGCTAGAGGGTCTACTAAGCTTCCGGTACTGCGAGTCTTTCGCATTGACCGACAGGTAACAACCTTAGTCTAAACGGTATAACTACAGGGTATGAAATTTGACGAAATTGGTCCCCGACAACAGCGCCAAAAACTTGATGCGTGTTTTTTGCAAGTGTACGAACACGTCAGAGTAATATAAAAGATTGTCGAATCCACAGAGACCAAGTGTCAATCTATCGTACCTGTTGTTATGGAGTGTATCTAAGGCAATTGAATATAATGGTTTTAAAGAGTGCACAATGGTAAATTGAATAATAAATTTAAACAATTAATAAAGACAGGTTCAAATGTAATTCACATAATCAATTGATAATCTGGTACTTGTTAATAGAACTACTTATGAGCAATGTTTTCCACTTTGAAAAGAACTAATTTAACAGGAACTGTCACTTTCGCGTATTTAGAACCGAGTTGTACTCTCTAATCAACCCCTCCTATTGTCACGGATAAAAAGGTGCGTACTGCGTTAGAGTAGTAAACCTATTTTTAAGAAATATAGTATCTTAACTAAGTTCAAAAGTATTTTAACTTGAATTTCTTAGCAAAAAGAGGTTATGACGGACCAGACTCTAAACTTCTTAACGCGTCCGAAAATGGTTTTAAAATCTCTTTTATTTTTAATCCAAAAACTCCTAATGAACTAGACAAAGCGCTTTTGGCTTTATTTGAAATAGTTAAAAACAATTAAACTTAAATTGAAAGTTAAAATAGCCCTTAAGTGTTTCTACGAACAATTGTACGGATTACTGGTTCAATTACGATCCTTACATTCTAACCTTTATGGATTTAGTTACACATGGTAAAGTAAAAATTCTTTTTATTATTTTTCATAAAAGTAATTAGTGCGAGTGCGGATAAATAAATAAAAGTAGTGCGAGTGCGGGTAATAAAGAAAGTAAAGTGAGTGCGTGAAATAAAAGTATTTAAAGCGAGTGTGAGAAATAAAAGTATTTAAAGTGAGTGCGGAAATAAAATAAAGTAAGGCAATGCGGAAAGTAATAAAATAAAGCGAGTGCGGAAAAATAAAATACAAACTGAAATTAAAATGGTGGCAGGATTAACTTCCTCCCAGAGTGCTCCAAAACTCGATCACACAGACGTATACAGACTCGATCACTCGATTGTAGTAACACCCCGATGTGAAGTGATTATTACTATAAAACTGATATATGCCTAAGAGATACTAAGTTTGGATGATTGAAAATGAAAATCTAAGGCCCTATTTATAGGAAAACAAATAGTAAGATAAGACAAGGATGCCCCCTCCACTAAAAAGTGGAGGGAAAAACGTTTGCCTTGTGGCGCCCGCCACAGGCCTATGGCGCCCGCCATAGGTGTATTTTGGTGGAGAAAGTGGGGATCGTGGGCTCTTGGCAGTTGTGGAGAGGTCTTGAGACGTGGCCACGTCATGGCTGACCCCATGGCGCCAGCCATGATGGATGTCGTAAGTGTAAAAGCTGAAAAACTTGATTTTTGTCCGTTTCAGCTCCTTTTTCGCTCCTTTTCTCGATTTAGGCCCCGATTACATAAAAACCTGAAAATAAAGAAAAACAAAGTAATAACATAACAAAATAGCAATAAAAACTAAGAATGCATGTGAAATCGGAGTCAGAAATACGATGAAATTTAGTGTTATCAAATGTCTCAGGCATCTTTTGATGAATGTCTCGGGCGTTGTTTGAATGTCTCGAGCATTCTTTGGGTTTAGATGAGTGTGTTAGGCACCTCTCTCCCTAGTTATGATCCTCGACCTTTCACTTGAACTGAGGTGTAAGGGTGAATTTGATTTGACGTCAAATTCATTTATTTCCTCTACTTTTTAGGTAACGTGGAGCAAAAAGTTGAGGATGTCCTTGTGGAGGACGTCGACATAAAAGTGGACGAGGAGGATTGAGATGAACAAGAACATTTTATGGACAGGAATGCGCCCGCCACCTTCGGGGATGTCTATCTATCATGGGTCGGGGATGAGCCGTTGGAGAAGGGCTCGTGGAGGATTTGGCCCCGGGAGAACCTCACAATTGGGAGTGTTATGCCCCTCTCCCTGAGCAACGAATCTGCTCAGACTTTCGAGGAACACGGTTCCCAATGTATGAGTTCGCTTTCAGAGAGGCGGTGATCCGACTTCCTTTCACCAGTTTACAGGCGGGCATTTTTAGGCAGCTCGACCTTTCTCTTTCTCAACTTCACTAAAATGTTATCGCGTTCGTTCGAGCGTTCGAACCGGTATACCAAGGGCCCGAGGATGCATCGACCAATGAAAAATTGGTGGCTTATGTCCAGAGTTTTACTCTCTTGACATGTGTAGACCTGCTAGACAACCCTATTTTGGACGATGATGGGGTGCCCCTTTTTGAGGTTCGACTGATCAACACCAAAGTCGTGCTCGAATGTAAATCAGACGGGGAGTCTCTCCGTCTTTTAGGTAGTTTGTGTTCGCTTTTTTACCTTTGTTGTTTTTATTCAGCTAGCTGACTTTTCTCTTTTTTGCAGCTGCCGTGCCTAGCCTCAAGGATCGCATCTTGAAACTGGCCAACAAAGGCGCGAATAAGGCTCCAAAGAAGGCGGGTAAGAGTCGCGTTCGCCAAGTGGCTGCTGAAGATGTGGGTGGTGGCTCTGGGACCCCTACTCCTCCCCTAAACTCTCCTCAAGTCATGGTGACGCCCGTTCACCCAGTTGTTAAGTGTGACTCTCCTCCTCCTAAACGCCAATGCGGTGAGGATTCGTCGAGCCAGGCTGCTGCTATGAACGAGGGTCTGTTGGAGAGCCAAGGGTCATGGAGACGATCTTGGTTCTATCTGACAATACTTGTCCATTGTCAGAGTTGGAGGTCGTGAATGAGGCGCTTAAGTCGACCAAGATCAAGAGGGAACAACTTTCCCATGGCTTCTTCAACTACATAGAGAAACACAAACTCCAGGAAGGGTTGATGATCGAGTTGGGAGAGGTTAAGCTCGAGCGAGACGGTCTGTTAGACAAAAATAAAAAGCTAAAAGATAAAGAGCCTGAGTTCGACAAAGTTGTCGAGGAGAATAAACGCCTCCGCTTGAGGGCTGCGGAGCTGGAAAACTTAATCGCCCCCATCGAGGAAGAAAGTGAGGCGTACAATGCTATGAAGAGTTGGGGCGACCTGATTGCTCGGATTAGGCGTCTGGAGCGCGACTGGTGGGAAATCTTAAGTTGGGCTTTGACAACGCAGTTGATCAGCTCAAGATCGTCAATCCAAGGCTAGTAACCGCGGGGACCGCCATCAACTACGAAGTGGCCGATGGGGAGATTGTCTGCCCGTTTGTTGGTCCGAATGATAAGGAATAGGAGGGGGCGATGATAATGAATATGTCTGGCCTACGCACCATGGTTTTTGTCGGCCTACGTGCCGTTTGTTTTCTTGGCCTACGTGCCACTTTGTATTTGGACACAACGCCCATATTTTGTACTTTTGTGCCGACCAGTTTTTGGTCGGTTTATGCAATGAAATGATTTATTTTCTAAAGTGTCTTTTAATCTTTAGTGTATGTGAACTTATTGCTCGACTTGATTGGCTCTTCGGTTTAGAGAACCAGCAAGGTTGCCGGTTTTACGTCCACGGATAAACGGGATAAGGGCCACGGTCGAGGTCTGATCCCGTGACTTGGGCTTTCCCATCGCAGTTGGGCGCCTTGCCGACGTGGTTTTGCGACATTAGAGTTCGTTTGAAGTATCCTTTGTCGAGGAGGGTCGTGCCCGTCTCCCAGGGGTGTCGGCCTTCCTTTTGATTTGAAATAGAGAATCATGGTTGTACCTCTCATGCTCTTGTGGTCACGCTGTTGTCTAGATGTAGTATTGCTTAAGCTTTTCAACATTTCAGGGTCGAACAAGTTCTTCTCCTTGTAGGTTTTCGAGGTAATATGCTCTGTTGTTTGTCTTGTCTCGGACTTGATATAGGCCTTACCAGTTCGCGGCTAGTTTGCCTTCTCGTGGGTTTTTCATGATTCTGTCGGAGGATGAGGCTGCCAACTTGGAATTCCCTTTTAATGACTTTTGCGTCATGGCGCAGAGCCACCTTTTGTTTCAGCGATGCTTCCTGAAGGGCTGCCTCAGACCGAATTTCCTCGACAAGGTCGAGTTGCACCCGCAGGGCTTCGTTGTTCAGCTCCTCGTTAAGGGGTGCTTCCTTTCGTCTTGAGTGTTCTCTAATTTCTACTAGGATGAATGCCTCAGTTCTGTAGGTTAGCCAGAATGGGGTCTCCCTGGTCATTGAATGCGGAGTCATGCGATAGGCCCAAAGTACGCTATGTAACTCTTCGACCCAAGCCTTTTTCACTTCACCTAGCCTTCATTTCAGGCCTCATAAGATTACCCTGTTGGCCGCATCTTCTTGGCCGTTAGTATGGGGGTGTTCGATGGACGTGAAGTGTTGCTTTGTGCCCAGATTGACGACAAAATCTTAGAACCTTCTGTATGTGAATTGTGCTCCATTGTCAGTGACGAGGACCTAGGGTATGCCGAAACGAGCGAGGATGTTTCTTTTGAAGAAACAAAGTATATTTTGTGTTGTAATTTTAGCGAGGGCTTCAGCCTCGATCCACTTTGTGAAGTAATCGACGCTGACGATAAGATATTTGTTTTGATAGGATCCGGTCACAAAGGTCCCGAGGATGTCCATCCCCCACCAAGTGAAGGGCCACAGGGAGGACAGGGTCTTAAGCTCATTAGGGCGAGCTAGGTACATGTCCCCGTATTTCTGAAACCTATCGCATTTCTTGAAATACTCTTTTGCGTCGTGTTGTATCGTCATCCCATAGTAACATGCTCAAAGTGCTTTCCGTGCCAGGTATTTTCCTCCGAGATGTTGGGCGTTAATTCCTCATTGGATTTCTCCCAATATATCGGGGACCTTTTCTTTGTCGACGCATTTGAGTAGCGGGATGGAGAATCCTCGTCGGTAGAGTTTGACTTTGATGAGGACGTAGGAGCGTGCTCTTCTCTTGGTCGTTGACGCCTCTTCCGGGTCGGCCGACAATTTGTCTTTTGTGAGGTAATTATAAATGGTAGTCATCCAACAATGGGTGTTGCCGATGGCGTTCACTTCGATAAGTGGGGAAGGTTTCTCGATGCTCGGTCGTGGGGAGGATTTCATGGATTACAGATTTGTTTCCACCCTTCTTCTGTGTGCTCGCCAGTTTACATAAGATGTCTGCTCGTGTGTTGTGCTCGCGCAGAACGTGTTGGACTTCCCATAAGTCAAACTTTTCCAATCTATCTTTGACGAGGGCTAAGTATTCGATGAGATTGACGTTTTTGGCCTGATACTCTCCCCATACATGTGAAGCTACGAGTTGCGAGTCGATGGGGATTTTTACTTCTTTTGCCCCCATGTCTTCGATGCTCGGTCGTGGGGAGGATTTCCTGGATTATGGATTTGTTTCCACCCTTCTTCCATGTGCTCGCCAGTTTACATAAGATGTCTGCTCGTATGTTGTGCTCACGCAGAACGTGTTGGACTTCCCACAAGTCAAACTTTTCCAATCTATCTTTGAAGAGGGCTAAGTATTCGATGAGATTGTCGTTTTTGGCCTGATACTCTCCCCATACCTGTGAAGCTACGAGTTGCAAGTCGGTGGAGATTTTTACTTCTTTTGCCCCCATGTCTTCGGCCAACCGTAGGCCTGGCAAGAATGCTTCGTATTTCGCCTGGTTGTTTGAAGTAGGGAAGGCTAAAGCTAGCGACACCTCAATCAAGATGTTGTATTCGTTCTCAAGGATGATACCTGCACCGTTCCCCGTCGAACTGGAGGAATCGTCCACGAAGATCATCTATTTATGGTAGCTGCTAGTCGGGGGTCGGGTGGTATGTCATCTTGGTGATGAAATCGGCCAGAACCTGTTCCTTTAAGGCCTTCATGCTTTCGTATTGGATGTCGAATTCTGACAGTTCCAAAGACCATTTCAACATCCTCCCGACCATATCTGGTTGTCTGAGCAGCTGTTTTATGGGTTGATTTGTTCTTACTTTTATTATGTGGGTGAGGAAGTAATGTCACAATCTCCTCATTGCGTTTATCAGGGCCAAAGCAACCTTTTAGATCTGTTGGTATTTGAGTTCAGGGCCTTGTATGGTTTTGCTCGTGAAGTAAAAATGTTTATGCCCGTCGGTTGTTTCGCGGATTAGGGTTACACTGTCTGCCTTAGTGGCCACAGACAGGTATATGTATAATGTTTCCTTTTCCTGAGGTCATGACAGTAGTGGCAGTTTAGAGAGTGCTTTCTTGAGGTGGAGCAATGCTTGTTCGCACTCCTCGGTCCATTTGAAGGTGGCCTCTTTCTGTAATAACTTGAAGAAAGGAAGTGTGTATTATGTAGATTTTGCAACGAAATGAGATAGAGAGACGAGCATCCCATTGAGGGTCTGGATGGATTTCTTCAAATTTTGTGTCGGGAATTCCGTAAAGACCCAACATTTGTCGGGGTTGGCTTTGATTCCTCGTTCTGTGAGGTAGAAGCCGAGGAATTTACCTACCTGTACATCGAAGGTGCACTTTTCTGGGTTGAACCTCGTTTTACACCTCCTCGCCTGCTTGAAGACCTTTCGGAGGTGCTGGACATGGTCAAGCTCTTCGTGTGATTTTACGATCATGTCGTCCATGTAGACCTCGAGCATGTCCTTAATCTCTCCTCGGAAGACTTTGTTCATCATGCGATGGTATGTAGCTTCAACATTCTTCAGCCTGAAAGGCATAACATTGTAGAAGTAATTACCCGTCGGGGTCATGAAGGCTGTGTGTCGCTTGTCTTTGTCCGACATGGGGATTTGGTTGTATCTGTTATATGCATCCATAAAGGATAAGAGTTTAAACCTTGCAGAATTATCTACCAATTTATCAATGTTAGGTAAGGGGAAAGTATCTTTGGGACATGCCCTATTGAGATTAGTATAATCAACACACATTCGCCATTTTCTATTATTTTTCTTAACAAGAACTACATTAGAGAGTCAGGCTGTGTATTGGGCTTCACAAATAAAATTTGCCTCTAAGAGGTCTTTTACAGCTTGCTTGGCAGCCTCCACTTTCTCGGGAGATTGCTTGAGCCTATGTTTTGCTATGGCCCTAACGACCAGATCTATGGATAATTGATGGCAGGCGAACTTGGGGTTGATGTCGGGAATCTCGACAGCTCCACACGAATAGGTCTGCATTTTCTTTGAGGCAGGTTGTGAGCTGCTCGCTTGTCACCGACGAGAGTCTAATACCAATCTTCACACTTCTGTCGGGGTTATCACCTAGAGGAACGAGCTCGAATTCGCCGTAGGGGACTGGACGCACTGGGTGAGTTGGAGTCTGCCCATTGGTGGAGGCATGGTCTCTAGTGTCATCTTCGTCGAGACGACTGTCGAGGTCAATGGAATTAACCCGTGGGGAAGGTGGCCGCTCCTCAGCTCGAGGTTTCTTGTTGCCTTTGGAAGTGTTGATCACGATCCATCCTGTAACTGTTGTGTCGTAACATCTCCGGGCTGCCTCGATGTCCCCGTGAATTGTGACTATGCGCCTTAGCTCGGTGTAGTACTTCATCTTTAAGTGGACCGTAGAAGACACTGCAGTCAGCTCGACTAGGGTGGGTCGGCCAAGAATGCAGTTGTACAGTGAAGGTCATTCGATCACCAGGAATTGGACTTTGACTTCCCTGGCCGTCTCATTTTCCCCTAAAATAACAAGGAGCTCTATGTATCCCACAACCTCGTAGTATCCCGTTGAATCCCTAGAGGTCGGATCCGACGTACGGGGATAGGTTCGTCTTGTCCGACTTGAGGGTCTTGAACAGGTGGGCGTACATGATATCCACCGAGCTGCCTTGGTCAACTAGAATGAGACGGACGTTAAATCACGCCATTTTTTCCCTTATCAGTAAGGGGATGTTCGAGTTAGGTGACCCGCCCGGTAGTTCTTCGAGGAAAAAGGATAAGGGATTGGATTTTCCCCGAGACTTGGTCAGTGTCGCCAGTTGGTTAGGCGCGGTCATTAGAAGTTCGTCGAACTTCCGTTTCACAGAAATTGTGGCATTCTCGCTATTCATTCCACCTCCAGAGATTACTAAGGCTGCAAGGGAGTTTTCCCACAGGTTGTATGCAGCTAGATATCCTTCTGTGTGGATGTCGAAGAGGTGGAAATATTCAGGACGTGATGCACAGAGGGCCACTAGGAAAGGGGAACCGTCGGACGGGGTGTCCTTACGGTTTCTCTTTGCGGCTTGGTCCTTATGTCGGGATGCATTGTTCCTCTCAGTGTACTGCTTGAGGTGGCCTTTTTATCAGGATCTCGATTGCATCTTTCAAATGAACACAATCTTGAGTTACGTGCCAGCGGCTTCTGTGAAAGCGACAATACTTTGATTTGTCGGTGTGGGGTTTGGGTGCCGTCAATTTGGGGAACCTCACCCTACCCTGTTTGAATTCTGAATTAATGCATTCGGCAAGGAGGCGATCGCAGGGAACGGTCAGTAGTGTGTACTTGGAGAAGCGCCTGACTGGTCCTCTTCCTTCGCGGGCCTCGCGGGGTTTGTCATCTCTTCGCTTCTCCCCGATACGGCAAGGGGTAGCGTAATCCTCTTGTTTGGAGCTTTTGGTGTCGTCCTGACCGCGATTGCTTCGGACACTATGGGAGACCTGTTTTTCCTCGTACCTGATGTACGCTTGGGCTTTATGCAGAAGTTCGTTGAGGGTGCGAGGAGGCTCGATCCCTATTGCCCAACTGAGCTCGCTGCCGGGGAGGAGTCCCTTCTCAATGAGGTACTTCTTCATGTAGTCGGTCGTATCTACCTCGACAACTTCTTGGTTAAACTGCTCGATGTATGAGCGCAATGTTTAATTTTCCCCTGTACGATGGCTTCAAGGGTAGCTTCTGTTTTTGGCTGGAGTCAAGAGGCTATGAAGTGCCTCGTGAACGTCGATCTCATGCCTCTCCAAGACGTGATGGATTCGGGGGCCAGGCTTTTGTACCATGTCATGGCTCCCTTCCTAAGAGTCGTGGAAAATAACCTACATTTGACGTTTCCCCTGACGTTGTTGCAGTAGTCTAGCATAATATTGATGTTGTCGAAGTGGTCATCATAGTAGGTTATCCCATCGTACGTCGCAAGGTGAAGGGCTTCTCCATGCTCTTTGGGAGTGGGGTCTCCATGATTTCCCGAGAAAGCGGGCAGCGAGGGTCATCCTAGTCGCTCCTTAGGGGTAAGTAATCCTCGTTCTTGGGGCTCTGTTTGGGTCGATGAGATGTCTTTGGCTGATTGTTTGACCGTTATGGACGCTCCCTGGCCTTGTTCTTCTTCGGCTCAGGGGAGCGGCTTCCCCGTCGAGGAGGGGAACGTCCTTGTTTCTTGGTGGCCTCTGGTTGAAGTTTCTTGAACGACCGCGCTGAGGAGAATCGACTCGTCACTCTGTCTCCAGTTCCATGATCCTCTCCTGCTGTTGAAATATCATGAGGTTCATCTGGTTGAGTTCGTTCACCATAGTTATGAGTGTGACATCCCCCTGAATTGGTACCGGGATGGGCTGAAAGGGAGCCGCGAGCTGAGATTAGGGAACGTCGTTGTCCCCGGGTTCAGATGAGGGGGTGGTAGGTTGTCCGTCTCTTGCGTCAGACTCGTGAATGATATGTTGATCTTCGTCCCCACCTGCTGTGTAGTCGACGAGGCCAAGGGCGCGGTTGTCATCGTGTGCGTCGGTCATGCTGGATGGTCGAAGAGATGAGGTGAAGTTTTGGTCTTCTGTTTCAAAAGACGGGGAAACTTTTAAGTCCCCACAGACGACACCATTGATTTGACCTGATCAAGAGGGACCTTCCAATGATGAGCAACTTTGGTGGAGAACTGATGAGGGTGTACCTGCAAGGCACTCTGATGCCAAAGTAAGAAAGTGCAAGTACAAAAAGGTTGAGAAAAGAATAGAATTCATAATAACTGACCCTTTGGTGAAAGATGGTATATATAACGTGTCCCTAACATTGGGCCAAGGCTCTCACATGGGCTGGATTAGCTAGGCCCAAGGAAGAACTGCCAAGGACTGCGTAGGAGCAGATAAGACCTAGCACGTGGTTTTGCCCTTGGTCCAACTGCCCCTACATATCAGGAGATAAGAGTGTGCAGTTGGGTGACGTGGATCACGTGGGGGAGACATTTTCCCTACGTCTCATTATATTGGACCATGGGTTGTGCCCGACAACTGGGTTTCTGCCCGACGCAGATTGCGTTGGCCCAGTCCAGAACATATATGACTCTCGTTGTTTAGGATTCTTCGTTATGATCATGCTTGTGTTGTTTAGACAAATGAAACTAAAGGCGCTACTATATAGTCAAGAAGACGCTGCTATATTGAAAATGGTTTGAATATATTCAAGAATGCGTTACTATATATATTAGAGAAACATTATCACCTCGGTTGGAAAGAAAATTATGGTGATAAATAGCGTATTTTTATATTAAAAATAAAATATTCAAGAATGCGCCACTTTTAATGAGATAAAAACATAAATTTGGGCTGATGGGATTCAAAACATGTACACTGATTAGACTTATCATTCGATTTTCAGAATAACCAACAGAATATGTTGAATATTTTTTTATACAATAAAAAATTGGATGCGTACAAAAATTATACATTAATTTTACGATAATTGAGGTGAAAGTTTCGTCATAAAATATAATATTTGTTGTGTGTTTTTTCAATTGTAACATTTAATTTTTTTTTTCATTTTGTATTTATGATAAATATGAATGTACATGAATTGTTATGTTTTTTTTTAATACATCCATTAATATTAGATAAATTTTTTATTTTTCTTAAAAGGAAGAAAGACTTATTGAACTATAAATGCACTCATTAACATTTAAAAAACAGCAAAAATATTTTTTAAACAATAATTTACATCCCAAAAGTTGCGATTTTTCCATATAAATGTAAACAAATTAAAATCTCTAAATATTTTCTTATAAAAACAAGATCCGAACGAATATATAATAATAGTATTTTAATAAATACACAATTTTATCTTTCAGTTATATATTTTCCATAATATATATGAATTGATAAATTAAAAGAGTTTAAAATTTCAATTTTAATAATTCAAACAAAGAACTGAAACACTGCCAAGAAAAAGAAAAACAGAGAAAAGAAAATCAGTGTAATTGTTTTTGTCGGTAAATTGTGAACATGGGTGAAGTATAATAGTATCTCGAAAACAATTGTAGAAGATTAATGTGGGATTATAAGTATGCAAAAATAGTAGTAACAGCTGCAGAAGCTACAGCTTTCTTCAGTTGGACAAAAAAACAGGTTTGAATTTTGCATTGTATAAAGCTGTTGTGCAATGCTGCGTCCTTTTCCTCTTCTGTTACAACTCTCTCTCTCTCTCTCTCTCTCTCTCTCTCTCTCTCTCTCTCTCTCTCTCTCTCTCTCTCTCTCTCTCTCTCTCTCTCTCTCTCTCTCTCTCTCTCTCTCTCTCTCTCTCTCTCTCTCTCTCTCTCTCTCTCTCTCTCTCTCTCTCTCTCTCCTCTCTCTCTCTCTCTCTCTCTCTCTCTCTCTCTCTCTCTCTCTCTCTCTCTCTCTCTCTCTCTCTCTCTCTCTCTCTCTCTCTCTCTCTCTCTCTCTCTCTCTCTCTCTCTCTCTCTCTCTCTCTCTCTCTCTCTCTCTCTCTCTCTCTCTCTCTCTCTCTCTCTCTCTCTCTCTCTCTCTCTCTCTCTCTCTCTCTCTCTCTCTCTCTCTCTCTCTCTCTCTCTCTCTCTCTCCTCTCTCTCTCTCTCTCTCTCTCTCTCTCTCTCTCTATATATATATATATATATATATATATATATATATATATATATATATATATATATATATATATAATTCACGTGCTAATGGAGACATGTATTTATGATGAAAGTAAAATGACCAAAACTAATTTCATGTTCTATACAAAAACTTTAATAATAATAATAATCAGTTGTCAAAACGGATTTGTAGAATTCTAGTTAGCTTTCCACTTTTTATATGCCACAATTATTATTAACAATAAAACTATTTAACTTTTTCCTACATCTTCCAGCAATTATTATTGTTCTTATTATTAAAGGCCTGGTTGTTGCAAAAGTGATTCTCTAATAAGGGTATTAAAAAAATATAGAACTTTATTTTTAGTGATTTTAAAAATATATTAGTTATTTTGTATATTTGTGTAGCATAGTAAAACTACTTTTGTAAATAATTAATTATCTTAAAATATTTTTTTAATAATTTTTTTTTAAAGTTCAAAATGAGATTTTTAAAATAATCATATTTTTCAAGGTGAAACAAAATGAGATTTTTAAAATAATCATATTTTTCAAAAAAATCTTAAATAATCATTTTAAGAGAAAATCAAACTAATAATTTTTTAGAAAAATCGTCCCAAAAAGGATGTGTTGTAGCTAATAGTTATGGCGTATGCATATGTCATTCTCCCCACTATTTTCCACCCATCTTTCAATTCTTTCCTTCAATTTTTCTTCGAAACGTCGTCTTATATTATCAAGAGAAATATAAATTTGATTTATTCGACAACCTCCGATGAAGATCCGATTTTGTAACACAGAAACTTTCGAGCATCTTCAAAGGAGCTTGATCCGTTGGTTAGATGGAGACATTGGAGACGGTAAAAAGATCAAAAGAATTGAAAGACTTGTTACAATGTACAACAATAATGAAGAAATCGTATATGGGAGTCAGTTAAAACCGACATGATTGTCGTATTATGAGGCATAATTCAGAGGAAATTGTTCTGATGGTTGTAATCACATATATACATTGTTTAGTCGTTTTAATTGTTTGTCATGTTTTGTTGTTTTAATTGTTGTAATTGAATGTTGTAATCTTTATGAAAAGAACAGTGCTTCCAATATCAAATTAAATGGTTACATAAAATTAATTAAATATAAAAATTTGGACTAAAAATGGATTATTTAATTATGTTGTGGAGCTTGCTCCAACATTGGTACTGTTTATACGATTGTGTCCGAGATGACAACATGATTTACATAATCTCATAATTTTGTTCACCATATCCATTTCGGTTCAAATACGCATTCTGTCAGGGCGACCCTTTTTTCTTTCTTCGCATATTTTTGTTGTGCTAAATTATGTCCCTTTAATTATTGTACACATTGCATAGGTTTATGACTTTGTAAACAACAAATAATAGGTTGGAATGGTCCTGTCGAGCATGTGAACACGCCGCTATGACATGAGAGCAAGGCATACGGAAGGCTTGAAACTTTCCGCAATCGCACTAACCTCTATCTAGTTCGACCTGATAGTATCTCATTGGCTTCCTTTCATTATCGTACATTGTCTCATCTACACTAAACCAACCTTTACAACGGTCAAACATTATGACCACATGTGTGTTAGCTTTGACAACCTTCTCCTTAATAAATTTCATAGAAGTTTCACTGAATAACTGCCTCGATTATAACATTGAACTCCATTTTGAACGTCTGATATCAAATAATGACCCTAGCCTAAAATAGGTTGCTTTCACTAAAACTATTATCGATAGGTTTCAGATGTCTTTGTAGACAGAGTTCATTGATTCCATGATATTTATCGTCATGTGGCTCCATCATCGATCATTGTCAAATGCCCTGGTACATTTCTCCACTGAAATATTATCGATCCACCTCACTGCATCTGCATTTGTCAATCTGATCTCTTTGTGGTAATGTAGGAACAAAGGTTTTGTTAATCCATGCCTTGCATTCACAACTTTCTTTCTAAGCATCTTGTCTTTAACCTCTTGCATGAAATTTTGAGTGATATGTCTAATGCAGTAGACATGCGTAAAAGAAGGATCTTGCCAGTCGTTATCAAGGTTTTTGTATGCACTCTCAATAGATGGAAGTTTGCCTGAAATCATACATAAGTTAGGTTGTGGAACAAATGTAATTAGATATTTTTTAGAAAGAAACTTCATCCACCAGCAGTCTCCCCTTCATCCAGAGTGAGGGCGATTGGAAAAATGTTTTTGTTATCATTTTATGCCACTACCATGAGTAATGTTCCTTTATATTTCCTGTACAACCATGTTCCATCAATTCGAATAATATGTTTGTAAAATGTAAAACCTTTGATGCATGGTTCATATGCCTAGAAGAGTCAGTGGAAAAATTCCATTTCCACTAACACAAGTCCTGTCTGGGGTATATGTCGGCAGGGTCTCCGAAATTGCAACAATCCCCAGAGCATAATTCTTAAGTGCCACAAAGTATTATGGAAGTTCTTTGTCCGAATCCTCCCAATTTCTGTATACTTGTTCAACCGCCTTATTCCAAGCTATACACGTCTTCCTGTACGAGGGAGTATAATTGTATCGTGTAATGGTATGCAACATTGTTGTACTTATCTTCATAGACGGATCCTTGCTAATGAGAAACAAAATTTCATCACATATTAACTGAGAGATGAGTTGATGATGATCCTACATCAGATTGGTGATCATGAAAGTGTGACGTGGATCCATAGAACCTATCTCCCAAGAACCACTCCTCTTCTGATAAGATGTTGTCATCCGAAAATTGCAAGCACGTTACGATACAAAATCTTGTACCTCCTCACATTAGTCCGATCGATGGTATAATCAGCCGAGAATTCCATGTGAAACTTTTTTATTAATCTTACACAGTCTTCTTTTGTGTGAAACATGTCTCCCACTTTTAAAGCTCCCTCTGTCTGCATATACAAATATTGTAAAATATATACGAGGATGGTTTGTCTGCACCCAAGTTCAAGTTTGTCATGTGTTAAGGCGAATAATACACATGACTCGAAGGTAACAACTCTTGCTCGTGGTCGACAGTGTTATCATTCCCCATATGATCAACCAATATCTTATCTTATTCTTCTTCCTCGTCAACAACATCGACTTTGACTTGTTCTTCATTGTCAGTTTCACAAAATACTTGTGACAAACCAATGATAGGAGACACCTAATTTTGTAGTAGTAAAATATACAACTCAATATCGTTGAACCCAGAATGTTCATGAGTTTGAAATATATTTTGATCTTCATCATCTCAAACCTTTAGCTGAAAAAATTTGACGTGGTTAAGTTAGTTTTGTGATTAATAATCTGAATTGAATTGAATTTAGAACTCCAAAAATTGAATCATTGTGTATACACTTCTTGTGAATACATAAATTAAATCAATTCATATCAAGCATTACATCATTATAATATTTGATATTTTGCGAAATGACTTGTGTTGCCTTGATCAATATTCATCTGTATAATTTACATTTTCGAATCAAACCTTCTGCTTGCAACTTGTAACACCCCCTTTCTATACCCCAAATAAGCAATGAAATCACTAAGGCACATATTAAAATTTCATCAGAGTATATTTGAAAAACGGTATAAAAGAGCAATGCCACATTATACTTGAAATTGAAAACATACAATACCTGCTCAATAAAGATATGCAACAAACGGGGTAACTTACATACACAAGGATTTCATCCTTACACCCGTATTCATCAATTCATTAAACAGCGGAAACAAAACATAACATTTTCAAACTTATATACTTATCATAAATATATTTGCAAGTTTGAATCACCAAAATACTCCATGTTTACATAAAACATATCACATCAAAATACATATACAAATGTATTCATAAAAAGACATCAAGCCAATCCTAGCTACCCGATGCTACATATCAGAGCCGGCAGACCAAAAAGATGAAGACGAGCTTCAGAAAACTATCATCCAGCAACCTACTCTGCAATGCCTCATAGAGCATCATAAAACAGCAGAAGGGTGAGAAACATTATCATAATAACATTGCATATAATTATATATCTCAACATATAAAATGCACATAAAGCATATTCTCACCACAATTCATACCTCATCACCCATACACATCGCAATGTGTACATACACAAATCAAGCATGTTCATCATGCACCAATTTACTAATTCACATAAACTTACATCATTTATGTCTATTCCTCAATTATATTCATTCCGCATAAATATACGTCTAGCTATGTTTAATCACACATATACATTACAAGTGTATAAATCACATACATATACATATCAAACATGCATATATATCAACAAGTATGTTTCATCACACATATTATCATCTCCATAACACTCCAAATAAACATATGCACATTCATGTTTATTTCTGCATATCATAATTAAAATGATAAAAATGCAACTCATTGAGACCGACACACGACTCTATGCAGATGCAAATGCGGTACCGACTCAACATTTCAGCAAGTTCTCTCAGGAACCAAATGGAATCATCGCTTGTTACTTAAAGTAACTCCCCGTCGGGCACGCGATGTTCCCCATTGCTCACACCCCACATGGGCACACAATGTTTATGGATTGCTCACACCCCACACGGGCACACAATCCGATTGCTCACACCCCACACGGGCACACAATCAACGTGAATAAATCACCCATCGCTCACACCCCACACGGTGTTTCTGGATTGCTCACACCCACATGGGCCCACAATCCGATCGCTCACACACCACATGGGCACACGATCTTGTTGTAGTCATCGCTCACATTCCACATGAGCACACGATGCTACGACAGATTCACAAAGAATCCCACAGCACAAGAATGCATACATTATGCTTACATGCAAAATGACACACAACATTCTTGAAAATGCATACATATTCACAATATAGTTATGCATTCATCTCATACAATTTAGCATACATTCACATTTAATTCAAGCAATGTATCTACTTGCCAAACGGCCACAACACAACAATCAAACCCACAATTCCATAATTAACATAATTACGTTTTATCGGAAAAGTCGGGTAAAGGTTGGCTAAACATTACATATTTTAGCATCAATAGATTCTACATGTTTCTAGCTTCGAATCGATATAAGGATCGCTAAAAACGAATACCCGAAACTCAAGTTACGAAACAAAACGTAAAAACCCAAAAATCCTCCCAGGCGCGCTGAGCGACGAACAGCTCGCTGAGCGAAAATCACCCTGGAACTTTCGCTGAGCGAGGGGTAGCTTGCTGAGCGACCACTGCGATTTCAGCAAAATACCAGCTGCGAACAGTCAACTCTTTCCCTCCAAAACTCATGCAAACATGATCAATAGCACATATCTAACATCATACTTCGATTATAACGATTTCTAACCGATTAATCTACCAATTTCTCACATTTTCTCTCAAACCCTAACTATTCATCTTCTCTAACTCTCATCAAAACCAAAACTCAACCAATCAAACACATACATAATCATACACAATATTAAGATAACAATGCTTATCACCCTTACCCGATTATTTCGATTTCTTGGAGCAATCTTGAAGCTTTTCCAACTTTCCCTCTTTTCCCACATCCCACTCTCCAATTCCCAAGTCATATTGCCTTCCGCAGCTCCTCCCAACGCCACTTTCACAAGCACAATATCCTTGCCTCTTAGCTTCTTGATTTCATGGTCCAAAATCCTAACCGGCAAAGCTTCCACCGTAAGTTTATCTCTTACCTCAACCTCGTCCATAGGAATAACATGTGACGCATCCGGAACATACTTCCGAAGTTGCGAAACATGGAATACATCATGCAAATTCGAAAGATTCGGAGGCAACGCCACACGATAAGCCACAACACCAACTCGTGCAGTAATCTGATACGGCCCAATAAAACGAGAAGTCAACTTCTTCGACTTCAAAGCACGACCCACACCCGTAACCGATGTAACTCTAAAAAACACATGGTCGCCTTCCTGAAACTCAAGATCCTTCCTCCTCTTATCATGATAACTCTTTTGTCTACTTTGAGAAGCTCTCATTTTCTCTCGAATAAACTTCACCTTTTTCGTAGTTTGTTGTACCATCTCCGGTCCAACTACCGTTCTCTCTCCGGTTTCGTGCCAACACAAAGGTGTTCGACATCTCCGACCAAACAAAGCCTCAAATGGTGCCATACCAATACTCAAATGAAAACTGTTATTATAGTTGAACTCAATCAACGCTAAATAACTATCCCAAATACCACCTTGTTCTAGCACACAAGCACGCAACAAATCCTCTAACGATTGAATCATCCTCTCGGTTTGACCGTCCGTTTGCGGATGGTAAGCCGAACTCAGTCTTAGCTTAGAACCCAAAGCCTTTTGCAAACTTTCCCAAAACCTCGATGTAAATCTAGGATCTCTATCCGATACAATACTCTTAGAAACTCCATGTAACTTCACAATCACAGAAACATAAATCTCGGCTAGCTTCTCCAAAGAATAACTAATATCCATCGGAATAAGGTGAGCAGATTTAGTAAGCCTATCCATAATCACCCAAATAGCATTATGACCTCTTTGCGTATTCGGCAAACCCGTAACAAAATATATCGATATACTATCCCATTTCCATTGTGGAATATCCAACGGTTGCATCAAACCACTAGGCTTCTGATGTTCCACCTTAGACTTCTGACAAGTCAAACACGCATACACAAAATGAGCTACATCTCTCTTCAATCCGAACCACCAAAAGATTTTCTTCAAATCTTGATACATCTTATTCGCTCCCGAATGAATACTTAAATTACTCCGGTGTCCCTCTTCCAATATCATCTTTTTCAACTCCTCATCATCGGGAATACAAATACGACCACGGAATCTCAAAACTCCAAAATTATCAACTTTGAAATCCTCATTCTCATTCATCATCAAATCGACAAATTTCAAATCCAACTTTTGCTTTTCACAAACGGTTGCAAGAAAATCATTCGTAACATGAAGCATACCAAGTCTCACACTTCTCGGCATCATCTTGCAAACCAAACTCAAGTCTATAAAATTCTCCAAAAGTTCCCATTCTCTTATCATCAATGCGGACATATGTAACAACTTATGACTCAAAGCATCGGCCACCACATTCGCCTTACCCGGATGGTAATTCAAACCAAAATCATAATCCTTCAAAAGTTCTAACCATCTCCTTTGTCTCATGTTCAATTCCTTTTGATCAAATAAATACTTCAAACTTTTGTGATCACTAAAAACTTCAAATCTTGCACCATAAAGATAATGCCTCCAAATTTTTAGAGCAAAAACCACGGCCGCTAATTCCAAATCATGCGTAGGATAATTCTTTTCATGCACTCTCAATTGTCTTGAAGCATAAGCTACAACTTTTCCATCTTGCATCAAAACACCACCTAACCCAAACAATGAAGCATCACAAACACCATAAATGGTTCCGTCGGATTCGGCAAAATCAAGATCGGAGTCGTTGTTAACCTTTTCTTAAGCTCCATAAAACTCTCTTCGCAATGAATATCCCAAATGAAAGCTTTTCCTTTACAAGTCAACTGCGTTAACGAAAGTGCCAACTTTGAAAATCCTTCAATAAACCTCCGATAATAACCCGCCAAGCCTAAAAAGCTTCGAATCTCCGTAACCGACCTAGGAACTTCCCATTGCATTACCGCATCAATCTTGGATGGATCAACACTAATACCACCATTTGAAATCACATGCCCAAGAAAACTCACCTTCGATAACCAAAACTCGCACTTTGATAACTTATCATACAATTGCTTCTCTTTCAAAATCTGTAACACAATCCTTAAATGCTCTTCATGCTCTTCTTGAGACTTAGAATAAATCAAAATGTCGTCGATGAACACAACCACAAAATGATCCAACTGTTCATGGAAAATACGATTCATGTATTCCATAAACACACTCGGCGCATTAGAAACTCCGAATGGGATCACAGAATACTCGTAATGACCATACCGTGTCCTAAAAGCCGTCTTTTGAATATCATCCTCTTTCACACGAATCTGGTGATATCCTGATCTCAAATCAATCTTACTAAAAACACGCGCATCAACCAATTGATCCATTAAATCATCGATCCTCGGAAGTGGATACTTGTTCTTAATTGTCAACTTATTAAACTGTCGATAATCAATACATAACTGCATGCTTTCGTCCTTCTTCTTTACTAACAATACCGGTGCACCCAAGGAGAAACATCCGGCCTAACAAACCTCTTGTCCAACAAGTTATTCAATTTCTTTTTCAATTCTACCAACTCTGAAGCTGACATACGATACGGTGCCATTGAAATCGGTCTAGTACCCGAAACTAGATCAATCGAAAACTCAACTTCTCTTTCCGGCGGTACATCCATAATAGCGTCCGGAAACACTTCTGGAAAATCACACACCACTGGAAACCTACTTATCTCCACTTCGCTTTCCACTGACCACGATGCAAACAAACCAAACAATTGAGCTTCGTCCACTAAAAGTTTCTTCAACTCTTTCGTGGATAAGAAACTCTCTTCTTCATCATCATCCAAATAAGGAAACCTTACTAACTTATTATAGCAATCTATATGAACTCGATTAAATTGTAACCAGTTCATACCCAAGATCACGTCCAAACCATCCAACGGTAGATAAATTAAATCCATAACAAAGTCTTTACCATACATGGTCAAAGAACAACTTACACACACCAAAGAAGTAGCTACCGACCCTGAAGCAGGAGTCTCGATAACCATCTCACCACCCCAAGAAGACATAAACAAATTCAAACGCTTAGCGCACTCAAGAGAAATGAACGAATGAGTCGCTCCCGTATCAATGATTGTAACTAAAGGCATACTATTAATAAAGCATGTACCTTTAATCAAACGGTCTGCACTAGCAGTATCCTTCCCTGCTAATGCAAACACCTTTCCGCCCACCTGAGCTTGCTTCGGCTTAGTACACTTAGTACTAATGTGACCAACTTCCCCACAATTGAAGCAATTTACAACATTCCTCCTACACTCGGTAGTAGCATGTACAAGACCTCCACAGTTTGAACATTTCACAATATTCTTCCCACACTCAAAGGACTTGTGGCCTAAATCGCCACACTTGTAACACTTAACGGGACCAGAAATTCCTCCACCAGATCTCCTATCAAAGTTTCCCCTATGTTTGCCCTTATCAGCGGGTGTCACATACGGTCTACTTCTTGCTTGTTGCTTCCCTTTCCTCTCATTCACACTCTTGTAATGTGTAGAACGAGCTCTGCTATCTTCCTAAAAAATTCTACAACATTCAGTCAAATCTGAAAACCTTCTAATCCTCTGATATCCCACAACTTGCTTAATCTCAGGACGCAAACCATTCTCATACTTAATTCACTTAGAAAACTCAGCAGTAGCAGCAACAACATAATAAGGATGAAACTGAACCAATTCCACAAATTTAGCAGTATAGTCAACCACTGACATACTACCTTGCTTCAGCTCAAGGAATTCCATCTCCTTTTTTCCCTTCACACTCTCAGGGTAGTACTTCCCTAAGAATTCAGTACGAAAAACTTCCCAAGTTATCTCTTCAACATCCTCCTCAAGAGCTTGACTTCTACGGACCCACCAATCATCAGCTTCTTCCTTCAGCATGTGAGAACCAAGCCTCACCTTACTCTCTTCAGCACAATCCATGACTTTGAAGATTCTCTCAATCTCCTTCAACCAATTATGAGCACCGTCAGGATCAAATCTCCCCTTGAAGACCGGCGGTTGATTCTTCCTGAACTCATCATTCGCATTCACATTCGGCGCTCCCTGCACCGCCTTAGCCATTGCTTCCAAAGCAGCATCCATCGCATTGTCATTTCTACCAGCCATATTCTGATCATTCCCAAAGACAACCACAAGATTAAACAAAAGTTCAATCACAACAACATCAAGACAAACACAACTGACTCGAACACTGGCTCTGATACCACTTAATGTAACACCCCCTTTCTATACCCCAAATAAGCAATTAAATCACTTAGGCACATATTAAAATTTCATCAGAGTATATTTGAAAAACGGTATAAAAGAGTAATGCCACATTATACTTGAAATTGAAAATATACAACACCTGCTCAATAAAGATATGCAACAAACGGGGTAACTTACATACACAAGGATTTCATCCTTACACCCGTATTCATCAATTCATTAAACAGCGGAAACAAAACATAACATTTTCAAACTTATATACTTATCATAAATATATCTGCAAGTTTGAATCACCAAAATACTCCATGTTTACATAAAACATATCACATCAAAATACATATACAAATGTATTCACAAAAAAGCATCAAGCCAATCCTAGCTACCCGATGCTACATATCAGAGCCGACCGACCAAAAAGATGAAGACGAGCTTCACAAAAATATCATCCAGCAACCTACTCTGCAATGCCTCATAGAGCATCATAAAACAACAGAAGGGTGAGAAACATTATCATAATAACATTGTATATAATTATATATCTCAACATATAAAATGCACATAAAGCATATTCTCACCACAATTCATACCTCATCACCCATACACATCGCAACGTGTACATACACAAATCAAGCATGTTCATCATGCACCAATTTACTAATTCACATAAACTTACACCATTTATGTCTATTCCTCAATTCTATTCATTCCGCATAAACATACGTCTAGCTATGTTTAATCACACATATACATTACAAGTATATAAATCACATACATATACATATCAAACATGCATATATATCAGCAAGTATGTTTCATCACACATACTATCATCTCCATAACACTCCAAATAAACATATGCACATTCATGTTTGTTTCTGCATATCATAATTAAAATGATAAAAATGCAACTCATAGAGACTGACACACGACTCTATGCAGATGCAAATGCGGTACCGACTCAACTTTTCAGCAGGTTCTCTCAGGAACCAAATGGAATCATCGCTTGTTACTTAAAGTAACTCCCCGCCGGGCACACGATGTTCCCCATTGCTCACACCCCACTTGGGCACACAATGTTTATGGATTGCTCACACCCACACGGGCACACAATCAACGTGAATAAATCACCCATCGCTCACACCTCACACGGGCACACAATGTTTCTGGATTGCTCACACCCCACATGGGCACACAATCCAATCGCTCACGCCCCACATGGGCACACGATCTTGTTGTAGTCATCGCTCACACTCCACATAAGCACACGATGCTACAATAGATTCACAAAGAATCCCACAACACAAGAATGCATACATTATGCTTACATGCAAAATGACACACAACATTCTTGAAAATGCATACATATTCACAATATAGTTATGCATTCATCTCATACAATTTAGCATACATTCGCATTTAATTCAAGCAATGTATCTACTTGCCAAACGGCCACAACACAACAATCAAACCCACAATTCCAGAATTAACATAATTACGTTTTATCGGAAAAGTCGGTTAAAAGTCGGCTAAACATTACATATTTTAGCATCAATAGATTTTACACGTTTCTAGCTTCGAATCGATATAAGTATCGCTAAAAATGAATACCCGAAACTCAAGTTACGAAACAAAACATAAAAACCCAAAAATCCTCCCAGGCGCGCTGAGCGATGAACAACTCGCTGAGCGAAAATCACCCTGGAACTTTCGCTGAGCGAGGGTTAGCTCGCTGAGCGACCACTGCAATTTCAGCAAAATACCAGCTGCAAACAGTCAACTCTTTCCCTACAAAACTCATGCAAACATGATCAATAGCATATTTCTAACATCATACTTCGATTATAACGATTTCTAACCGATTAACCTACCAATTTCTCATATTTTCTCTCAAACCCTAACTATTCATCTTCTCTAACTCTCATCAAAACCAAAACTCAACCAATCAAACACATACATAATCATACACAATATTAAGATAACAATGCTTATCAGCCTTACCCGATTATTTCGATTTCTTGGAGTAATCTTGAAGCTTTTCCAACTTTCCCTCTTTTCTCTTCTTTTTCTCTTCTCTCCTTTTTCTTTCTTCTCTTTTTCTTTCTATCTTTTCTTTCTCTTCTTACCAACTTATAACTTCTATTCTCTCTATTTCTATTCTTACTTTTTCTTTCTATTTCTTTCCAACCAAATATTATTTTCTCACAAAATACCAATTCTACTAATTTCTAACTTATCATTAATTAATAAATACCTAAAATACCCTCTTATCCAATTTTACCCGGAAATTCATAAAACGGTAAAATCCCACAACATAATATATCATCACATTAATTCATCAACATATCATATCATCATATTAATTTCACAAATAAAATAATAATTACTCAATTAAAATAAAAGACTCCAACAAAATGGGAATTATCGAATCGGGGCATTACACAACTCATTTTATAAAACACTAATTTTGGAAAATGGCAGTTGCATTTTTTAATTTGGGTTTATTCACCCCCTATAGACTGTTTTTCTACTTCCATATTCACACCGAGCATGATATTGCACTTGATCAGAATGCAATCAAGTTTTAAATTATAATCTATCAATTGTTGCTTTAACCATAAAATTTATGCACAATAACTATCAGTGACTATGTATACAGCCTCAGTAGTAAAAAGAGCAACGTTGTGCTTCTTCTTATGGTACCAAGAAACTAAATAATTTTCAAATAAGTGACAGGTACCACTGTCGCTCCCGAAGATTTGCATCCAGGTACAAGCGCGAACGGTCGGCGAAAGGGACAATGAGAACACACAGCCGTGAACTCACTGGAGATGAATAGAGTCGCCAGCTAGGCATTTTTATCCCGGAGGAAAGGCAATGCTGCATAGGCCTAGAAAGAGACGGATAAGACGGTTGCGAACCAGAGAGACTGAGAAAGGGGGTCGGTTACAACCTGGGAAGGTATTAGCACCCAGATTGTCCGTCGTACTCGACGGGATCCACGCTTAAAAGATTTGTGTTTTAAAGGGGTAGTGTCAGTGCAATTTGTGTATACAATAGCTGGAAAAGGATGTACAGGTGTCAGTGTAAAAGAAGTGAAATGTGATATATACAGTGTCAGTGTAGGAATGAGAATGAATTGCTCAAGATTATGAGGCTAAAGAATGATACTGGAAGGAGGGGGAATATACAGAGACTTTTGTTCGATAACTGTCAAGTTATGCCTACGTATCCTCTCGTGCAATGAGGAAGTCAGAACACCGTAGTTCGACCCAAAGAGACTGAAAGGTGAATTGACTTGTGAACTGCTTACTTGCCTATGCTCAAGTGTATGATCTGTCTGGTACAGATGCAAACTGTCTTGCATTAGACGGAAGAAGCAAGTTCTCGTTTCTGAGTGAAGGTGATGAGAAAAGAATCCCGTAGGAGACGATTATTGTTTGTTTTTGTGTTTTCAGTCTTTTATTGCTTTTGAAAGTTTGTCATAAGTTAATGAGCTTAAGCCTAAACCAATGGATTTAGTAAACTCATCACATCTTCCCTCTGATTAGGGGTAATGAGAATACCTTAAGTGTGAAGTCAGCTTCTCACACTTAATCACCTTTGATGTAAGATTAAGATCATTAACCTACTTGTGATTATTTAGATGTTTTTGTTGTTTTTGTTTAGTGTTGAGTAATGAGGTTAAGCCATAATCAGGGATTAAACAGACTCATTACACCATCCTAATAGAAGGATAATAGATGAGAATGTTTAAGCTGAGGAAAGCTCCTCAACTTAATCCATGATTAGGGATTAAGCTCATGACAAAACAAGCCTTTGATTAAGTGGATTTTATTTAATGGTATGATGATGAAGTGATTTTTAGGGTTTGTAAGACAACTTGAGGGGGACTTGTCCATTAACACTAGGGTTAGTCCTTCTTAACCAATTAAGGAAGAATTAGAACCCTAATGCAAGGCCCAAGTTACAAGTGTGATGTCTTGATGATTATTAAGTGAATTGATTAAGAGATTTAAACACATTAAGGGTTTAACACTTAGGATTAAAGTTATACACTCCATCCTAATAGAAGGATGCAGGTATAAGCTTAATCACAAAGCCTTAAAGCCTTTAGGGTTTAGTCCCTGATTACGAGGTGAGAAGAGATGACTCAAAAGAGACACAAAGGTAAAACTAAGAGGGGAAACTAATCAAAACCCTAATTATTATCATGCTTGGTTATTCCTAAGGTTTGTGAGTTTTGCAAGAAAAATCTTCAAAAGGAAACACCAGGAAGCAGATGAAAGGAGCAAAGAGAAGCAAAGCAACTTGCTTCATTCAAGAAGCCAAGTCACTTGAGGAAAGAAAGTGGGAAGAGGAAGGATGAGCAAGCTCAATCTCAAACACAAACAAAAATGCAGCAATGGATGCAAGGGAGATGAGAAGAAAAGTTATGAGAAGTGAAGGCAAATTCACTTCCCTAAGGTCACTTACCACCTGAAAAGGTTAGAAAAGAAATGCAATGCAATGCAGAATGGGATGAAATGACATGATGATAAACAAAATCAGAAGCATGTTGATGATGATAATGATGCTATGAGATGCTACAAACATGAGGCAGCACATGGAAATGATCATACAAGATTATGAATGCAAATGAAGCAGGCTAAGAAGCATGGACATACATGAAAAGTTATGAAGTGCACATGACATACAACAAGGCAAATACATGATGCAATGATCAAACATGATTTCTATATGTCTTGTGATGCCAAATGAGTCAAATGGATGCTTGAAATGTCATGGCAAGTCATGTTATGCAAGAAAATGCAAGGTGGATGCATATGAAAGCTCAAATTTAGGGTTTATGAATCAAACATCAAACCAAAATCAAAAACAGAAGCAAACCCTAAGATAAAAAATTGAAAATGCCACACAAAGGACCTCTAACCCTATGCTAAACCACTGCCCAAAGGAGAAGTCTCAACTCTTAACCTAACTCAAGATATGAATTTTACAAGATTCTAGGGTTTTTAGGGTTCTAAACAAAAGAAATGTCAAACAATTGAAAAATGCAAGATCAAATCATGGCCATTTTATCTCAAAAACTACATGCTAAACACAATGCAATACAAGAAGAATCAATGTCCAACTCTTCATGGATAGGCAAAAAATGATTTTTTGAACTATGGATCAAATTAATGCATAAAAATGGTTTTAATTCAATGAGAAATTCTTAAAATGCATCAAGATCAAAAAAGAAATTTGGTTTGAAGGTTGGACAATGTTTCTAAATGTCTTAGAACATTTCATGAATTTTTTGGTGATTTTTAAATACCTACAAGTATTTTTAATAAATTAATTTCCATTAATCAATTAAAAATAATCTTTTAAATATTTAAAAATACTTCTTTAATGATAAAAATGAAAACAAAAATATTTTTGTGTCATAAAAATTATTAAAACTCTTGAGAAAAAGTTTCATAATTTTTAAGACATTTTTACTATTTTAAATAAATTGTGCAAGTTAAATGAATTAAATATGAAAAAAGAAATAAAAAGGACTGAAGTCAACCAAATGAGGGGCCAGGATTGAGTCTGGGAAAGGCCTTGTTGACTGCGCGCGCAGATCAAGGGCTGAAATTCAAACCTCTTAATTTCAATTAATTAAATAAATTAAACATGATTATGAACTAATGACATGATCCAGACCACACACACGCGCGCGGGAAGCCAGATCCAAGGGTCCACATTTGAAATTTGCCATAACCCTAATTAAATGGCTAATGACTTTCAGGCTGCCGGAGAAGACTTCCGGTCGTCTTCTCCGGCCAGCACCTTCCCTGAGAAATGCCAACTCTCAACCTAGCTCACTAAAATGAAATCTAAAAGCATGGAAATGAACCCCACAACCTACTGAATCAAAACCCCATCATAAACAACATTTATATTTCCCCAAACTCATGAATCGAAACAAAGAAGATTTTAGGGCAAAACTTTCAGAAACCAAATAAACTCTCATCTCTCCACTATTTTCAAAACCAAAGGCATATTCATGATCAGGAAGACATATAGAACAAATTAAGAACTTAAAAAATGATTTCTGGAAAAAATGTTCTTGAGCTACCTGAGATTCGAAGCTTTCAATCCAGCAACTTTCTGACCTCCCCTCTTGGTGAAATCCACTCCTTATGACCTCTTGATGATGCTTGAATGCTTGGGAGAAATTTATGCTGGCTAGATGAAGAGTTTGAACAGCTTCTGCTCAAGCTCAGTTGAAAATGGCAATGGTGATGCAGGCAGTTTCAGGCAATGGTGAAGGGTTGTTTGTGGTCCAGATGATGAGTGGAGAAGGTTTGTGGAGTTTGTTTGGATGTTAGTGAACTGTGGAGTGAGTTTCGAAAGAAACTGCAAGTTGGAGTGAAAATGGTGAAGTAGTGTTATGGCTTGTTTCAGGCCTGGTTCTTTGCTGGTTTCTACTCAATGGGGCAAGGTGAGATGATTAGTGAAGTTTGCTTGAGTGTTTGTGAGCTGGGCAGAGAGTTTCGAAGAGTTTTGCAAAATGGAGTGAGTTTGAGTATGTGATGTTGTGATGTGTTTCAGCTTTGCTTGGTATATGAAATGGCCTGCATTTGGATAGTATATTTTAATCCTATAGGTCAGATGATGTGACCTGGCCTCTATTGATTGGTAAGTTTGCTTTTGCCAAAAGTCCACTCTTTGTGTAAGAGAGGTATTGCTTGGTTCTAGGCTAGTACAAAGCATGGGGCTGCCCAGCAAGGGTGAGGGGAAAGGCTAGCAAAACTAAGCATCCAAGGTTGCAAGTGGTAGGAAGTGTGATGAGTGGTTTTGCAAGTTGCTTCAACTTTGGCTCACATGTGACTTTCTCATTCCATAAGCCATGAACATGAGGAATTCTTGATTCAAATCTGATTTTATGTCACATAGAATGTTTGTGTAATGGTTTGATGCCAACTAGAAGTTACAACTTGCCTTGAGACATGATTTTGCAAATTTTCCATTTAGTGCACATCTTGAAAATCAATGATTTTTGCCAACTTTGTCAAACCATAACTTTTGATCCAAGAAGAATTTGATCATGTTCTTGTACTTTTTGAAAAGGGAAAAATGTATTCTACAACTTTCATGACCAAAGTTTTTCCATTTGAAGCATTTTTGGATCAAGAACCAAGGCTTGAAAAATGACCTAAAATGAAGCATTCTTGAAAAGTCAACTATGCCCAAAAAGTCAACATTTGCAAAAACTACAAATTCTTGATTTTTGTGAACTTCAACCTTCTTCCATGATCAAATAAAGGTCATATACACTCAAAATGATGAAGATCAACCATTGGTTGGGTCATTGGGGGCCTCAGATGCCCTTGATTTTGCACTGACTTGTCTGAAAAGTCAACTCTTGATCAGATGACTTCCCCATGGAATTTCTTCATGAAAATTGATATGCATACTCCCTATACCATATAGAGACCAATGGGAACAAGAATGACCAACAAAATTTGGGGTTATGGCCTCTGAAACCAAAACCCTAATTTTAGGTCAACTGTGCAGTCAAGCTTTGCTCTGCATCCATACCTATCCTAGTTCTTGTGATTCTTTTGCACTTTTGACTTTGAGAGGATGTGATATGATATAAGAACACACATGGACCCCTTTGAAGTGATTGGTGGCCTTTGGAGTGGCTCAAGAGGCTCTTGGATTGCTCAGATCACAAACCCTAGGTGCAGATGACTTAGGAACTATGCAGTGAATCAAAAATGAGATATGAGATGATATGATTGTGTTTATGCATATGAGAATGATCACAAGCCAATGGTGTGAATGGGTGAGGGCAAATTTGGGGTGTTTACAACCACTAGTGTTTTTCCCATCCGACTTACATCCTACAAAAATCAAAATTAGAATAACCTACTAAGTTATATGGACTACCTTTAGGAAACAAAAAACCATGTTGCAAGGTTTCGTTAAGATACCTCAATTTTTTTACGATCTTAAATTAGGATTCCCTATGTGACATATGATATCTGGAACACATACACACAATAAACATAATACCTGAACTACTTGTCGTTAAATAGAGTATGGATCCTATAATGCTTATATATTTGGTGATTTCGATCTCCATTCCATTCTCGTCTTTGTCAACCAATATATAACCTTGTTTAAAAGTTGTCTCTTTGTTACAAAAGTAGTTTAATTGTTATATACTATTTTTAGAGACCCTTTTTAATTCTATTTTTCAATTTATGTTACCTGAATTGAATATTCTCATCTCTTGACTTGAATCATATCATAAGCATTTGACTCTAATCAAATTTTACACTATTTTAATGCCTCGTATCTAGAACATATATAAACTCTCTCTCTCTCTCTCTCTCTCTCTCTCTCTCTCTCTCTCTCTCTCTCTCTCTCTCTCTCTCTCTCTCTCTCTCTCTCTCTCTCTCTCTCTCTCTCTCTCTCTCTCTCTCTCTCTCTCTCTCATTTTCACATAAACTTTGATAAATTTTGTTATTCATCATTCACACATTTAATTATCTCTAAGAATAACCTTGAAGACAAACTTTTTTTAGTATCTTGAATGGGGCATTTTGGTTTATGTGAGATTTTTTGAAACTTCATCTTCTACCTCAAACATTAAACACCATTAACGAGTATGAGTATCTCTTAAATCTAGTAGAGTGTGTGAGTTCTTGTTGTGAGAGATTCATCAGAGGTGCTAATGATTTTGCGAATATTTTTCAAGATAGAAAATCAGTTTTTGAATTTTTTTTTTGCAAGTGAATTTCATTGAAGAAAAATAAGAAGTTTTCTCTAAAGAGGATTTGGAGTTTCTAACATCTATCATTAGTTAAAGACTCTCCGACAAGGATTTAGAGTATTTGTGATATGTGAAAGTCATTTGACTCAAGATCATGGATCTTGGAGATTTTAGAAGCATTGTGAGTGGTATGTCGTTGAAAAGAAATCAATAATCACGACTGTATAGCTTAATGATTAAGTCTAAGTTGAAAAAGAAACAATAATTAAGATTGTATAACTTAGTGATTAAGTTTAAGTATTTCAATTTTTGTCTTTGATTATCATTTATACTAACATGCATTGTAAACTTTGATAGTGAAAGACTACAACTAAATTTTTGACGGTCAGTCTATCATCAGAGACTGAATTAAGTTTCATGTAAATGTAAAGACGAATACATTGAACTAATATAAATTTAGAGTAATATGTCTTCAACTCTTTCTCTTTATTATATGTTTAAATCTTGCCTAGTATATTTATCGTTTTCAATAATATATATTTTAGGTTATTTTCTTGTTCATATAGATTTATTTTATAAGTATGTTTAGATATAGTCTTCTAAAATCATCTTTCGATTAATTATAAGAATTATAATATTAGAATGTTTAATTAATTAATTTAAATATATTCAAAATTATCTATTTTAATCTTAATATATGAACTCTTCCATTATTATTAGTTAATTCACAATAGATTTGTATTTCTTAGAATTTAAATATACATTTATCAAATGATGTAATTTTTAGAAATGCTTTTCAAACTTCTATTTTCACTTTCAACCATGTTTTAAAAAAATATTTTTAAAAGGGAAAAAATTATTCTGACATCTCCTTCTTAACCAATCTTTTTTTTCCAAAAGATAAATGGTATATAAAGGAATACAAATGGGTATTCCAACCCTTACAAAAACATAGAGAGATTGCCTACCAACTTACCAATCTACAAAGGGTTCAAACAAAAATTGTAGAAAGTGGAGTTGGAATAGGGAATATCACTAATGCAACCCCATTTTCAAGCAAAGAATTTTACATTTCAACTAACATTATTCACACTAACACCTTCCTCTCTAAAAATGAAATTATTTCTTTCCCACCAAATAGACCTCATTACTGCTAACTAAATGGCTTTAAAAGTTTTCTTTGCTGCAGGATTACCACTACCCACGCACCAATCTAACCAAAATCTCTCCACACTCCCATTGAAACAAGAAGAATTGCTACACCACAACCCAATATTTCTCCACACTAGCTTGGCCAACCTGCAAGAAAATAATAAATGATGAAGATTCTCCTCTTCCGAATCGCACATAATACACTCTGAACTTTGAACCAACCCCCTTTTTCTTAATAGGACCTTAGTTGGTAACCTATCCCACAAAATACATATTCCATCCCCTTATTCAGTCACTTTACCACATCACCCCTACTTCTGTTCAACCTGGATGCTGTCAAACAAAGTCGCGACGCCAAAAGCACTGCTGCCACCGAAGCACTTCTGTTGCTAGGAAACTCTATCATCCTGTCCTAAACCCACTGTTCATGGCTCCAAAAACCCATCTCACCTACTGCCGCATCCTTCTTCAAAGACTTCTCATAAACTAATGGAAAAGCTTCCTTTAACGGTTTATCAATAATCCACACTGCCGCCTAGAACGAGGTACTCTTCCTGTCTCCCACGTGAAATCGCAACGAACTACCAAAGCTACTATCATTAACACCAAAGGAAGAATGGATAACCATATCTTTCCACCAAGAAGAGGAGGATCTCTTAGAGTTAACCGATCCCTTCAGCACCAACGAGGCTATTTGACCATATCTAGCCTCTAACACTCTCTTCCACAAGCCGTTTGATTCAATAAGGATCTGCCACTTCCACTTGGATAATAAAGAAAAGTTGAACTCTTTAAGCCTTCTAACTCCTAGACCCCCAAATTCCTTATCCATGCATATAATATCCCACTTGATCCAGCAAGTCTTATTCTTACCACCTTCCTTTCCCTATAGAAACCTTCTTCTAATGAGATCGATTTTCTTCCACACCGCCACTGGTGCCTTGAAAAAGGAGAACGGAAAAACCGGAAGGCTAGATAACATTGAATTAATCAAAATAACCCTTCCCGCCATAGACAACCATCTACCTTTCCAACTTGTTAACTTTGCTTGGATTCTATCAACAATAGGCTTCCACGTCGAAATTCTCCTCGGATTGCTTCCAATAGGTATACCAAGAAAACTTAAGCCAACCAAATCCAGCTTACATGATAAAAACCTTGTTGCAACCCTTAAGAAATCAACATTAACATTAATGCCTATCAACCCGCTCTTATGGAAATTAAACCCTAACCCTAAACCCTAAACCTTTAACCAATCTTTGAGCCCATAAGAATTCATCGACTCTATAAATATAACATATTCACCCTTTGATATGATCACTCAATTTAGATCATATTTCTTTTCACATGCTCACACCCTATCTTATTTTGACATCATATTATCTTTGAATGTACATTATCAATTTTGGATATAACATCTCTAGCTTCAGTGATCCAGCCTCCGTGCATATAAAAACAATAATAATACAAATTTTGTTGTTGTTTCTAAAACAATATTTGATAAAAAAAAACAAAGCTAATAATAAGAGAAATAAAAACATATGAAATTAACATAAAATTTATACATTAACAACTTATAATTAGATGGAAAAAAGTGTTGGTGTTGTAATTATTCATGTAAGAAATCATAACTATAATCTTGAATTTATTTTGTTAATAAATAGTAAATTTTTAGTTTGATCTATTAAAATTATTTACAATCATAATTTTTACTTTTGAACATTTTTTATTTATTTTTAAGTCTATGTATATTTAGTATTATATTTAATTTTGGTTTTTTACACAATTCTCTCTATTTAAATTAGCTATATTTTAAGTAATTAACAGCAGCAGTGCAAGAAGAAACACCAGCAGTGCAAGAAGAAGTTAGATACACAAGCAAGAAGAGTGCATGATAGCTTATTATGGAGTGTAGCTCATTCAATAACTAATTCAGTTTTCTGTTATGAAGCTAGTTAGTTAGTTAGGGTTAGTTGCACTCTATATAAGAACCTTGTAACTACTTTTCACAGTATCAATACAATAAGCTTCTTCTTCATTTTCTTCTGAATTTTTCTTCCATTCCTCCATTAATGGAGTATGCAGCTTGCTTAGATGGTATCAGAGCAGGTTGATCCTGCTCTGTTTCCTTTGTGCCATCATCATGATCAAAGCTTTAATGGTGATCAGTTTCAGTATTTGTTTTTGTTCGAATTCTGCTTGAAGTTGCGAAATCTTGCTCGTTCTTTCATTGTTTTCTAGCTTTCTTTCGAAAGAGCTTTTCTCCTTGTTTGTTGAATCGAATCTTCATGATGACAAGGAATAACAACAATAACACTACGGCAAATACTTCAGGTCAGGATCAATTGGATCCTTACTACGTTCATCCATCTGAAAATTCATCCATGGTATGCGTCACACCTCCATTATCAGGTGAACACTACCATGCCTGGTCCATGAAGATGAGAAGAGCATTGGCAATGAAAAATAAGTTTCAATTTGTAGATGGAACTATCGAAGAACCAGAGAAGAATAGTCTTAACTATTTTGCGTGGCAAAGATGCAATAATCTTGTTCATACATGGATCATCAACTCAATTGCACCCTCAATTGCACCCTCAATTGCACAAAGTGTGGTGTTTATTGATAGTGCATATGAAATGTGGAATGATCTCAAAGATAGATTCATGAGAGGAGATCGAATTCGTGTTGCACAGTTGTGTCAAGAAATATCAAATCTGAAGCAAGGTAATAAGAAGATTTCAGATTATTTCACTGAATTGAGGAGTTTATGGGAAGAACTTGAATAATATAGACCAATGCCAAGTTGTACTTGTCGCATAACATGTGCTTGCCTAGCTATGAGGAATAACAGAGGTTTTAGAGCTGAGGATAGAATTATCCAGTTCTTGATTGGTTTGAATGAAGAATTCCATGGAGTTGTATCACAGGTATTGCTCATGGATCCTATCCCTCAAATCAACAAAGTATTTTCTATGGTCATGCAACAAGAAAGGAAAATATGTGGAACTGTGTATTTGAACAACAATGTGATTGAAGAAGCTAGAATGGTTAATGCTGTTGATACAAGATCTCATGCAAATAGAGGCAATAGTTATGCTGGCAGAGGAAGAGGAAACAGCTATGCTGGTAGAGGAAGAGGAAATATGAAAGTGTGCACACACTGTGGTAGAAATGGACACATAGTGGACACCTGTTATAAGAAACATGGCTATCCACCCAATCTTGCTAGAGGAAGCTCATCATATGTAAACCAAGTGGAAGTTGATGGATCAGGTCACAAACAATCTGCTGCTACAACAAGTGACAATGGTAGCATGACATTAACAAAGGAGCAGTATCAAGGTTTAATGGTGCTTCTTGAGAAGAATACAGGATCCATCAATGTTGCAAAAGGAGGTAATGCTTATATTGCTAGTTTTAATACCAAAAGTAGTAAAAGCTGGATATTAGACACAAGAGCTACTCATCACATATGTCACAATATAGATTGGTTTTTAAAACATAATGAGATCAATGCTATAAAGGTGAATCTTCCCAATGGTAATTCTATTACAGCATCAATCAGTGGATAAGTACAACTGTCTAATAATTTTGTTATTAAGAATGTATTGTTTCTGCTAGAATTTGAAGTCAATCTGATTTCAGTTTCAAAATTATGTAGAGAGAAAGACTGCAAAGTAGTGTTTGAAACCGACAAGTGTGTTGTACAGGGAAAGAAGAGCTTAATGAAGATTGGTTCAGCTAGAGAACAAGATGGCTTATATTACTTGGATGCCTATAAAGAAAGTAATATAGCTTTTGTTTCTAGTGTTTTTACCAACAAAAATTCAGCAAATATAGCTCCAGCCATACTATGGAATTTGAGATTAGGGCATTTATCTCATGACAGAATGAATTGTATGAGTCACATGTATAGTTACATTCCAAGTAGTGTTCATAAAGCTTGTGATGTATGTCAACAAGCTAGACAAAAATGTTTGTCATTTCCTATCAGCAATCATAATGCTAGTGAACTGTTTGAGCTTATTCATGTTGACATATGGGGACCCTTTTAACACTATTTCTATTCAGGGCTTTAAATATTTTCTAACTATCCTTGATGATCACAGCAGACATGTTTGGGTTGTCATGTTGAAATCCAAAGCTGAAGTAGGTCATAAGATAGTGGATTTTGTAGCTATGGTAGACACACAATTTAGCAGAAAAGTCAAAACACTTAGAAGTGTCAATGGGACTGAGTTGGTTATGCCTGCATATTATGCTTCAAAGGGAATTCTACATCAAAGAAGTTGTGTTTACACTCCTCAGTAAAATGGTAGAGTTGAGAGGAGGCATCAACACATTCTCAACATTAGTAGAGCTTTCATGTTTCAATCAAAATTGCCAAAAGCATTCTGGTCATATGCAGTCCTTCATGCTGTGTATCTCATGAATAGGATTCCTACCAAAGTTTTGTACAATAAATCATCTTATGAGGTCATGTATGGATGTGTCCCTGATTTAAGTTCTCTAAGGGTGTTTGGATGTTTGAGCTATGCTTCCACTCTGCCAAATAAGAGACACAAGTTTGATGCAAGAGCAAGAAAATGTGCTTTCTTGGGATACAAGTCAGGTATGAAAGGCTTCATCCTGCTAGATACAGTTACTCATGATATCATCATTTCTAGAAATGTGAAATTTTTTGATATGAAATTTCCTTTCTCTGATGATGTTGATAATCCTATTCCCACCAATATCTACTATGATCACCAATCACATATTCCTTCATCTACACATATTGAGTCCATGGAGTCAGTTCCACTTTCTCCCCTTCAGTCACATCATATTCCTGATGCTCATACTCAACATTCTTCTTCTGATTCATCTAATCATGACAGTCTGCATCATTCTGCTTCCAATACTCCTCAGGATGTTGCATTAACAGATGATACCAATGTTCCTTCTCAGGTTCAGGAGGACATTCCTCTTGATGTACCTTTAGAATCTTCATCTGAACCCATCAGAAAATCCACAAGAGTCACACAAGTTCCCATTCATCTTAAAGATTACATATGTACCTCTAAAGTTGCCTCTTCAACTTGTCAATATCCTTTAGAACAATATCTATCATATGCTAATCTCTCCTCCAGTCAACAAGCCTATGCTATGGCACTTTCATCTGAGGTTGAACCAACAAATTACAATGCTGCATCTAAAGATCCCAGATGGGTTCAGGCTATGCACAAAGAGATTGAAGCTCTAAACAACAATCATACCTGGGAATTTGTTGATCTCCCATCTGATGCTTCTCCCATTGGGAACAAATGGGTGTACAAAGTAAAAAGGCTTGCTGATGGATCTATTGAAAGATTCAAAGCCAGACTTATGGCTCAAGGCTTCAACCAAACAGAAGGTCTTGACTATTTTGAAACATTTTCACCTGTGGCAAAGATCTCCACCATTAGAGTGTTACTTGCTTTGGCTGCCATTCATGGTTGGCATTTACATCAACTAGATGTAAACAATGCATTTCTTCATGGAGACATGCATGAGGTAGTATATATGAGAGTACCACAAGGGGTTGTAGCTGATAAACCTGGGCAAGTATGCAAACTTACAAAGTCTCTCTATGGATTAAAGCAAGCTAGTAGACAATGGTTTGAAAAATTGATAACTTTTCTCACAGCTCAAGGATTCAAGCATGCTCATGCTGATCATACTCTTTTCATCAAAGCTAATTCTACTTCATTCACAACTTTTCTAGTTTATGTAGATGACATAATTCTAGTTGGCACATCTCTCACAGTCTTTGCTCAGCTTATGTAAGCTTTGCATAAAGCCTTTCATATCAAGGATCTTGGTACCTTGAAATTCTTTCTTGGGCTTGAAGTTGCTAGATCATCCAAAGGCATCACACTATGTCAAAGAAAGTATTGCCTTGAATTGCTTCAAGAAGTTGGTCTTACTGGTTGCAAACCAGCTTCTACACCTTTGGATGCTTCTCTTAGACTTCATCAAAACAATGGTGCAGTTTTTGCAGATATCACTGCATATAGAAGACTTGTAGGCACACTGCTATACCTCACTACTACCAGACTAGACATTGATTTTGCCACACAACAACTTAGTCAGTATATGAGTGCTCGTACTGAACTACATTATAAAGCTGCCCTATGTGTTTTGAGATACTTAAAGAAATCCCCTGCTCGTGGCATTCTTTTCTCTGCATCCTCGAATTTGCAAATTCTAGGATTCAGTGATGCAGACTGGGGTGGTTGTATTGACACGCGGCGTTCCATCTCTGGTTATTGCTTTTTCATTGGCCAATCATTAGTGTTGTGGAAATCCAAGAAACAAATCATAGTCAACTGCTCTTCAGCTGAAGCAGAATATCGTGCCCTAGCTGCTGCAACTCGTGAGTTACAATGGATGTGTTTTCTCTTACATGATCTCCAACAACATCCTTCACGACTTCCTGTGCTTTACTGTGATAATCAGAGTGCTCTTCATATCTCAGCCAATCCGGTTTTCCACGAGCGAACCAAACATTAGGACATAGATTGTCACTTAGTTCGTGAAAAGGTTCAGGCTGGTGTTATGCGATTGTTACCTTTTCCTTCTAAAGATCAAGCTGCGGATGTGTTCAACAAAGCTCTTGGTCCAAGGCCTTTCATTGATTTCTTATCCAAGCTTGGGTTGATAGATTTGTATCAACCTCAAGCTTTTGAGGGGGTAACAACAGCAATGCAGGAAGAAACAGCAGCAGTGCAAGAAGAAGTTAGATACACAAGCAAGAAGAGTGCATGATAGCTTATTATGGAGTGTAGCTCATTCAATAACTAATTCAGTTTTTTGTTATGAAGTTAGTTAGTTAGTTAGGGTTAGTTGCACTCAATATAAGAACCTTGTAACTACTTTTCACAGTATCAATACAATAAGCTTCTTCTTCATTTTCTTCTGCATTTTTCTTCCATTCCTCCATTAATGGAGTATGCAGCTTGCTTAGAGTAATAAGTAATGTTGAATACACATTGATTGTAAAAATATTGCATATTAAACTCTTACTTCTAAAGAATGATCGACCATGCATTTCATAGGTATTTTAAAATCTTTGTTGAGTGTTTTTTGTAACACTTGAGAACTTCATAGTTGAAGGAAAAACTTTTAGACAACTTTTAGACAAAAACTGAATTCATATCAGAACGAGAGGGATTTTTAGACTATGCTGATATGAGACTGCATGGTTGAAGGAAAATTTATAAGGGTGATTGATATTATCTATATCAATAAGATGCATCTTCTTTTCGATAACCCAACAAATAAGAACTTCATAGTTAAACATGCTGATTTGGAATAGTATTTGGATGAGTGATCTTCTAGAAAGTTTCCCGAAAAGCATGTGAGTGAGGACAAAGCATACTGAGAAAAATTATACATTGATTTATGGAATCAATCGATAAATATGAAAGTAGTCGGGAACGTTACACATTCAACCATGTTCTTACGTATTTTTGTTTGTCATAAATAGGAGATCCTCTCCCGAAACGTTCACACTTAAAAGAAGTAGTTAAATTCAAAAAGATTTTTTTAAGAGAGTTATCATTGTAATTGTATTCATACAACAATTCATGATGATTATAGAACTTTCCTTGAAAATATTCATAATAGAAAAAGTAAAAAAAAACCTTTATCCGTGTGAACAAATTTAGAAAAAAATACTTCGAATATTAGTGAACTCTAATTTTACTGTCCTTCTTTTACCCTTTGCTAATTGCTCATCTTGAATAAAAAAAATTATCATAACAATAAAACACTACAACTCTCATTTGAAGTTTTTCACTCTCTTGATACTAAGATAATTTTTAGTGAATCAGACTTATAAAAGAAGGAGAAGTGAGATATGAGAGTTGGTATTTCAGAAAATCAATGTGTAAAAGTGAGGAAAACACTTTTTTATATAGGAAAATATGTCTCAAAAAGGCAATAATCCATGGTTATGATCGATTCATAATTGATTAGAAATCTAATATAATAGATTATTGAACGTAACAATGATAAGAAACTACAACGGTTGCGGTCGCTGACGTGAATCTCGAAGTCTCTGCTCGGTCGTCCAGGAGAACAGGGGGTGTACCTGCAAGGTACTCCGATGCCAAAGTAAGAATGGGAAAAAGAGTGAGCAAGTACAAGTAAAGTGTTTAGGGAGTGGATATTCGATACCTGACCCTCTTATGTGTGAGAGTTTATATAGAGAGCCCCCAACGCTTGTCTAACGGTCCTAATTTTGGACCTGGATCGTGGATCACCCGAAAATAGATAATTTCCAGAAACTTGCCGTTGGACGAGTGATAAAACTAAATTTCACCGTATTTCTGACTCCAATTTCGCATGCATTCTTAGGTTTTATTGTTATTTTCTTACGTTATTACTTTGTTTTTCTTTATTTTCAGGTTTTCTATGTAATCGGGGCCTAAATCGAGAAAAGGAGTGGAAACGGACGAAAACCAAGAAATTCAGCTTTTTACACTTACGGAATCCACCATGGTTGGCGCCATGGGGTCTTCCATGACGTGGCCACGTCTCAATACCACTCCACAACTTCCAAGACCCACGATCCCCACTTTCTCCATCACTTTTCACTCATGGCGGGCGCCATGGCCCTGTGGCGGGCGCCACAAGGCAAAAGTGCTTCCCTCCACTTTTTAGTGGAGGGGGGCATCCTGGTCCTTTCCCATTTAATATTTGCTTATAAATAGGACTTTAGAATTTCATTTTCTTCATCCAAACTTAGAATCTCTTAGTCATATATCATTTTTAAAGTAGTTATCATTCCACATCGGGGTGTTACTACAATCGAGTGATCGAGTCTGTATACGTCTGTGTGATCGAGTTTTGGAGCACTCTGGGAGGAAGTTAATCCTGCCGCCATTTTAATTCCAGTTCGTATTTTATTTTTCCGCATTGATTTACTTTTATTTACTTTCCGCACTGCTTTACTTTTATTTATTTCCCGCACTCGCACTTTATTTTATTTTATTTCTCGCACTCGCTTTAAATACCTTTATTTCTCGCACTCGCACTACTTTTATTTACTTTCCGCACTCGCACTAATTACTTTTATGAAAAATAATAAAAAGAACTTTTACTTTACCATGTCTAACTAAATCCATAAAGGTTAGAATGTAAGGATCATAATTGAACCAGTAATTCGTGCAATTGTTTGTAGAAACACTTAAGGGCTATTTTAACTTTCAATATAAGTTTAATTGTTTTTAACTATTTCAAAAACAGCTAAAAGCGCTTTGTCTAGTTCATTAGGAGTGTTTAGATTAAAAAGAAAAGGGATTTTAAAACGATTTTCGGAAGCGTTAAGAAGTTTAGAGTCTGGTTCGTGAGAACCTCTTTTTGCTAAGAAATCCAGGTTAAAGTACTTTTCAACTTAGTTAAGATATTATATTTCTTAAAAATAGGTTTACTACTCTAATGCAGTATGTGTTGCACCCCAAAATTTGCCCTCACAATACAAGACTTTGTGTTCTAAGAAGATTCACAAGGTTCACAAGTTTCTCAATGCTTTCAATACCTTTCATGAGGTTCATGAAGTCTACAAGTTACTTCTTGAAGGTTCACAAGGTTCACAAGATTCACAATGATTACAGAGCTTTCCTGAGGTTCATGAGGTCTACAAAGTCACTTTATGAGGTTCACAAGGTTCACAAGGTTCACAATACATCCCATGAGTATCACAAGACATTTTATTAAGATTCACAAGGTTCACAAAGTTCACAATTGGTCAAAGAAGTTGACAATTCCCTCAGACAATGCACCTCCTAAGCAGTGCATCCAAAACTAGGGTTTTGACTTTAATCAGGCTAAATGGACTTCCAATACCTCAAGTGAGTTTCATAACATCTTATATGTGTATAAGAACCCCCATGACAAGTTTCAAGACTTTTCTCAAAAGTTTGCTCAGTCAGATGATCAGATAAGTCAAAATCAGTCAATGCAGTTAAAAAGTCAAACTGAGGTCAACTGTGGTCAAACCAAAGTCAAACTTCATGATTTTTTGCCAACATCAAGTATATGAAGTAAGATTCATCATTTGATCAAGGGTTGATCATGATTCATCAAGGAGATTCCAGATCATCAATAATCAGGAGTTTCTAAATTAGGGTTTCCTCAGTAAAAGTCAACTGAACTTTGACCAGGCATAACTTTCACATACTTCATCACCAAGTCTCCATACAAAGCTCATTTTGAAGGAAATTGAATTATCTACAACTTTGATGTTGAAAGTTAAGCCCAAAAATGCTTCATTTGAAAGATATGATCTAAGACATTATAGGTCATTTCAAAAGTCAACAAAAAGTCAACAACTTCAAAAGGGCATAACTTGAGATTGGTAAATGATATGGACCTGAAACCAATGGGGTTGTTTAGTGGACTCTTCAAGCTTTCCAAAAAGTCCAAGAACACCCTCATACCTTTAAAATTGAGGGAGATGTGCCCTTGCAAAGTTGGGAAATTTTGTGATGGTTTATGTTGAAAATGGAGGCTTAAAAGTAATTCTTTCCAAATGGGCTGCCCAAATTGTGACCCAATTCATTTCATAATGGCTTGCACGAAATTAATTTAATTTATTCATAATTTTATTTATTTTATTTTTATTTATTATGATTTTTATATTAAAAAGTCATTTTAAATTCTAATAAAATATAAAATCATGAAAATAAATTTTAATTTTATTTCTAGAAAGTCTTAAAGGGTGATTAGAGTCAAAAGAGAAGGAAATCATGTGATTTATCCCAAAATAGCAAGCATTCAAGAGCAAATATTTGACTTTTACAACACCATCTTTTTCAATCTTTTTGAATCCAATCTTGCACATGATCCATCAATTTTTTAACCTAGAATGATTCACCTATAAGTACTAATCATAAGGATAACCCTAGCTCACGAAATCCAGCAGCTTCAAGGTAAATTCAAAACTCAAAATTCAAGCAAAAAAGTGCAATTCGGATTCTCTATTCCAAGGCTCTACAAGGTAAAACAAGGACATGGCTAGCTTCCTTGGTCATCATTGAGTCGAAAGCAACCCTCAAATGCATCCCATTCATGCACATATGATGAACCCGAAGCAATGTTCATGCTTGAAATTTCTTTTTCGGTTACACCAATTCATTGCATTTAAATGGATTTTGTTTGGCTAATATTGTTTGTTGTGTGTTGTAGAATGTTTCTGGGCAGGAAAACTCAAGAACCCGTACCTAATTCACAAGACACCATAGTTAGGGTTTGGACCTAGGTTTAGGGCTTTTGGATTTAAGAAACATAAATCAATTCTAAAAACATGGAACTAATCGTGTGAATGTCTGGATCATGATGCTGGTTTTAATTTTGCAAAATCGTACAGTTTTGTTGCTTGTTGATGTTTGTAGGTTTTGCTGGAAATTCAAATTCGCAGGAAAACTTGCATCTAGTTTCGCAGCAAAATTCGTATGTCACGAGGTTGAAGAAGAAGCTGATGGCGCGCAGCTGTAAATTTGAATATTGGTTGAAATATTTTATTGTATAGGTTTAATATTATTCACCAAAATGTGTTTGGTCCAGTGGTGAAAGTGATGCGCGTATGATCTGAGGGCATGAGTTCGAACCTTGTCTCCAGCAAGTTTTTTTTTGATATTTTCCATTCAATATGCTTGTTTAATATATTATTATTAGTGTTCGTTTGGTAAGCAGGAAGGCTCTCCCAGCCAGGCGGTAGCGCATGCATCTTGTAATCATAAGGTCCTGGGTACGAATCCAACCCCAGGCCTTTTTTTTATTTCTTTATTTTCCTGGGTTTTTGAGGCAAAGCACAAAACAAAGTGATTCTCATTTACTATCACCTGCGCCTGGTTGGTTCAGTGGTTGTGGTTGTTGCTGGCAAATATGAGGTCTTGGGATCAAATCCCACCAGGTTCCTTTTCTTTTCCTTTCTTTCCTTTTATTTTCTTGTTTTAATTTAATTGATTTAAATAATTAAAATTTTATTATTATTTTCTATATTATAAAATATACATATATTATATATTCAAACTCTTAAAATTATTTTTCTAAAAAATATAAAACTCATGATTTTTCAATGTAAATTTTATAATATATATTAGTTAAGACAATTTTTAGTTAAAAATAAATTTTGTATATAAATAAATCCTCATAATTAAACCCTAAAAAATATTTTTTAATAAACCCTAATTCATTTTAAACCTAATTCTATTTTTCTTAATAATCTTATTTTTTTTTCTAATTCCTAACATAACTATTATGTATATATGTTTACTATAATTCTTATAAATTTTGTAAATATACTTATACTCCAAATTATTTTTCTTTTAAATGTTTAGAAACAATTTAATTTATAATAATTAGATTTTTGTATATGGTTAAAAATAATTTGTAAATATAATAATTAATAGAATTAAATTTTATATATGATATTTAAAATCTACTTTTTCTTATAATATGTATATATTGTTTAAAAAATAAATGTTAATATATGTTTATAATAATTAAGTTTTGGTAGTCATAATATATTAAAAAATAACTTAATAACTTGTAAAATTAAAATAATTATTCATATTTCTTTCTAAATAATTGTTTATATAAAAAAAAATTGTTGATATATTATTATTATAATTTTGGTTAGTTTTATTTATTCTTGATTATCATTAACCATATTATTTGATTTTTGCTTTATTAATTTCGTTAATCTTTATTATTTATTAACAATATTATTATTTATTATTATATTTCTATTATTATGTTTCTAACCTTATTTCTAAATTATTTTATTGTTACTAACCCTTTATTATTTATTTTTTATTATTTATTGCTTATTATTTAATTTGCTATTTTATTTATTATTATAATTTCTTGTAATTGTTTCCCGGATGTAATTTTGTAATTATTTAATTATTGTTATGGTTAGTAATTAGGGAGTGACAAAACATGTATGCTATATAAAAATTAACTTAGATAATTTTAATCATAAGATAATTAAAATAAACACTCACACACACGTAAGTCGATTTTTAATCGCCGTCTCACTTTCTAAGGTTATCCCTCAGGTTGCCTACGAATAATGGTCAAGTGGGGTGTATAAAGCAAGTCCCTTTCAAAAGAAAATCATCAAAGTCCCTTATGGTTGCCTTTACGGATCGAGTCCCTTCGGAATAAATGATGATAGTCCCTCGTAAATACTTATTACACCCCACAATGGCTTTCAAAATCAGAATGTCCCTCATATGTCCCTTAACATCCAAGGTAATGACTACCTACTCCTTAATAGTAGGGATAGTCTTACCAAGGAAAGGAAAAAGAACAAGAAAGACTTTAAACATTAGGGTAGGTTCCTCTTATGTACTTGCTCACTTCAAAAAATTTTCAAACTTAACAATTTCAAACAAATTTTCAAACAAGTTTTTTACACATCCGTACCTGGATTATTATTAAACTATTCTGAAAATTTTTCTATTCACACACTACATTTTCAAAAACAATTTAAAGTGAGCTTAAGTACCTAAGAGCCCATGGATAACCATGGATGAAAAGGGTGCTAACACCTTCCCTTTTCATAACCTACCCCCCGGACCCAAAACATTCTCTTAAGGTCTTTCCTGTTCTTTTATAACCTTTCCTTTGGATAAAATAAAAGTCGGTGGCGACTCTTGCTATCCGCAACAAAACTTAAAGTCAGTTCTCCCACCGTGTTACAGAACTGGCGACTCTGCTGGGGACTTAAATTTAAGAGGGGTACCCTTAGGAATTAAGATCACTTTAAATTGTTTGCCTTGTTTGCTTTATATTATCTTGTTGGGGTGCTCTTATGTGTGAAAGGTCCTAACCCGGATCTAGTGTACCTTAGGTAAATGGCAATAGACCAAGGAAACTGTACGACGTATATCGATACGGTTGATCTGGTGGCCATAGTTAGTGCGATTTCTTGGTTGGTGCTTATGTTCCTTAAGTCAAGTTGAGGATAATATGAGGCTGCCATATGTTGTCAATGCACTAACTAACTTTTAGAACCCTAGTTAACTTATCTTGGCCTTTAGAAAGTAGTGAGGTAGCCGGCTTTGGTGCAGACTGAAGTTGGTTGACACTCGATGCTACGCTCATTGAGATCTTAAACTTGGAGGGTTTTGGTTGGCAAGTAAGTTGCCTTCTGATCAACCACCCTTGTGAAGGATCAATGATATTGAGATCCCTTAGAACCTGGTTACTTTTGTAGGACAGGATGAACCATCTAACTTCAGGGGAGGGTACTTACCTTTGAACCTCATGCAAGCCTTCAAACCTAGGGCTATTGTGTGACTTGCTTGTGTGTGCCACATGTTTGTGATTGAGCATAACATCATGACATCATCATGCATTATAAGCATAGCATTTTCCCTAACCATTTCAAGGACCAAGGGATTTATCTTTGTTCTTTGTTGCAGGTCATGGCTTCTGCTCGTAGAAACACCATCAGGATCAACTTTGTAGGCATACCTGCTAAGCTTAAAGAGTTGGTTGCTCAAGTGTCTGATCATTCCCAGTTCATCAAGAGACATGGTCACCTATTGGATCTAGTCACTTCAGGGTTCACTGAAGACATGATGAGTGTTCTGTTCCAGTTCTTTGACCCTAAGCACCATTGCTTTACATTCCCTGACTACCAGCTGGTTCCAACCATGGAAGAGTTCTCTAAACTTCTGGGCATACCTGTTCTTGATCAAAGACCCTTCACAGGCTTGGAGAAGGAGCCCAAACCAGAGGTTATTGCTGCAGCCCTACATCTGAAGAAGTCTGACATTGTTCTAGAAACGAGAAGTGGAGTCAAGGGTATTCTTGCTAACGTATTAATGGATAAAGCTCAGATGTTCTTGAAGGCCATGAGCTATGATGCTTTTGAGGAGGTCTTAGCCTTGCTGATATATGGCTTAGTATTGTTCCCCAATCCAGATCAGTTCATAGACGTTCATGCCATCAACATTTTCCTGAGTCACAATCCAGTACCTACATTGCTTGGAGACATCCTACATTCTCTTCATACTCGTACTACAAGGGCAAGAGTAACTTTGATGTGTTGCATACCTTTGCTTTCTAGGTGGTTTATTTCACACCTTCCTCGCTCAGTAATGAAGAATGAGCAAGGGTTCAGATGGTCCAAGAGGATCATGTCACTTTCTCACTCAGACATCCATTGGTGCTCCAGATCTATGGAGAATGTCACCATCATTGACCGTTGTGGGGAATTTCCTAATGTGCCACTTCTAGGCATAAGAGGAGGCATCACCTACAACCCCTCTCTAGCTTTACGCCAGTGTGGTTACGCTCGGAGCGATGGCCCACATGACATGTTGATTCAGGGCATTGTGTTTGATTACGACAATGATCTTCAGGGTTACCGTCAGAGATTCATACGAGCTTGGGGAAAGGTAAACAGGATTGACAGCAAGACACTGGAGCCTAAGTACACTATTCCTATGGAGGCTTATCTCAGATGGGTACGATCTCGTGCTCAGACACTCATGATGCCATATCCTGCCGTCCTACCAGTTACCATGGAACCTGTTGCTGAAGGAGACACAGCTTATACCATCCTTCACCCAGACATGCCTACTGATATGGAAGACTTGCAGAGGTCATGGATCCAACTGAAGGAGCAAAGGGATACTTTCGAGGCTCATTACAAAGCAAGCCAAGCAAGAATCCTAGAGCTAACAAAGCTACTTCACGAGGAACGAAACCTCAACTCATACCTCAACACAAAGAGGAAACGTCCATGGGAGACTTAAAACCCCATCTTTTGTACTTATTTCACTTTCATTTTTTGTAAGCCTAAAAGGCAAAACAAGTTATTACTAATAAAAAGTTACTTTCTTGTTTGTTTAAGCAAATTTAAATCCTGCGGTCTTTGAAAACATTGCATATGCATTCCCATATCATTTCATTGCATCACAGGTTTATAATTGTGCACAGGTTTCTCATCTTCTCGCTGTTTATTTCAGCAATGGCTCTTGAACAATCAGTTAAGGATCTTCAGGCACAGAATGCACAGTTCCGAGAGCTGATCCTGAACCTAACCAAGGGGCAGGATGAATTGAAGACACTGCTGGCTAAGAAGAAGAGTCCTGAGGACAACAAGGATGGTCAGTTGGAACAATTGCAAGCTGAAATAACAGAAATGAGGATCCAGATGAATGGCCAGGTGGCTCTTATCCAAAGTTTAGCTCAGGGGCAAGAAGAGCTGAGAACCTTTGTCCAAAAACTTCAAAGTGATAGAGTCAGGGATCTAATTGTCAGTCAACCTCCGTCAAAACAAGCTGATTTGGTTGAAAGGAAGATGAGGATTAAAGAGGGTAAGAGACAGGTTGCCATTGATTATTCTTCAATTGAAGAAGAAAGACCTGGTAAGGTTAATCCACCTCAACACAAGGGATGTAAAAGACAGTTTATCAAGTTCAGCACTCCAATGTCACAAGTTCTGCAATGCTTGTTGGAGATGAAACTAATTTCCTTGAAAAATTCTCCTCAAAATCCTAAAACCTCTTCTCCTCGCTATAATCCCAAGGCAAGGTGTGAGTATCACTCCAACAGTCCTGGACATGATACTAACAACTGCTGGATGTTGAAGAATAAGATTCAAGACCTAATTGACGAAGGAATACTCGAGGTTACTCCAGAAGGTCAAGTTGAATTTTACTATCGTCCATCAAACACCGAAGCTGCAAGACAAGTAGCCCAAAGTAACAAAAAAGGAAGAATACCTATACCTAAGATATGGGGCACCTTGGGGCATCCAAGTGGTAAATTTGATTTCATGGTGAAGTATATTGCTCCTCAAAGTTCACAGATTGCAATTGAGGACATTCAGCCAACTGGATGGGACAACATTTGAATTTTCATTTGTAATTTCTTTTATTTGTTTTAACACTTACTATTATGTTAAACTTTTGTTTTCATTAATGCACTGCATATGTTTGTCTTGAATTAATCCTTTCGTTCCACTATGTTTTGAATCTTGTGATATTTAACTCCTGATAAAGCTATAAGCCTGTAGAGGGAGGATGACGAAAACAATACCATAATCTTATGCAGTATGCTTTTGAATAGACTATGCTGACGATGTACAGGCATTGTTTCAATTCCTAAACAGTGGAGATATAAGGAAGTTAATCCCTAGTCAGCCCTTTTGAGCCTATGAAGTAGGAGTTTTTATTCTCGCACAAATTAAAACCCTTATTCATAACATGGGGCAGGGTAGTTACTCAGTTAACTCAAATATGCCATTTATATGTGTTGTACACAACTAATGATGGTTCTCTGTAATCATTAAACCTGACAGTCAATATCTAGCAAAAGAAAAGCTCACTAAGTCAAAACCTATGAAGGAGACTTAGTAAAACATCAAGACATCCCGCTGACTGTAACCTTGAAATAAGCAGTTCAGGCAAAAAGAAGGGATAATAAAGTCAAAAGAAAAAAAAAAGAGGTCACTATGAACCCTCAACAAAGAAAGATGGCTGAATGTTCAAATAAATTTTGGGTTTCTGAACCATCACAAATATCGGTGTTACAACTCCAAACTGCTATGGAACTTCAATGCATGAGTTAACTGAGCATAGGACTGAAGAACATCATGGAGATTGGGTTGGGTACAAATAAAATTCGAGCCTTTATCCTTTGTTTCTTAAACCATGAACCAGGCCACGTTACAACCCTTTAAAAGTCCTAACTGAAGCATGGTTAGTTCGAAAGCGTACTGCTGCAAAAAGGTATCCTGACTCCTTTAGGGCTTGTCATAAAATTTGAGTTAATATCACAGTTTTCCCAAAAAAAAAAAAAGTTTTTCTAAAATAACCTGTTTCAAAACTTCAAGACAGACATAAGCATTGCATTTTTGAATATATTTGTTTGCATATACCTGAGTGTTTGACAGATGGAGAAACTTACAAGACGAATGTTCAATGAACCAAAGTCCTTCCGATAAACAAAGTTGCTTCCTGGATCAAAGTCCATGTATACAAAGGGGCATAGTCATGACCTCCCAAATCAAGGGGGCAGGCCATGATATTTCCTAACTCATTTGGGGCAATCAGGACAAGATTCAACTATGTTTAAGCAGCCAGAGGCAGATCTCCTCATCTATCTGAAATGCCAAGGGCATAGTCACTGTTTCCCAGTCAAGAGGCATACCAAGTTACTGTTCAATTCAGTTGGGGCAATTAAGTCCAGACTCAGCTGTGCTTAAAAGCTAGGGGCATTTTTCCTCGTACAGTTGAATTACCAAAGGTGACATTACAGAGTTTACAATGCTTATGGGGCATTCTGTTTGTTTCTCTTGAGGTAGCTCACTGCAGATACTTCCATTATGGGACAATTCATCCTCAACCAAGGGGCAATGCTTTCTCTTCAAATCTAATACCTGGAGCGTATATGGTCCATTACAGTTTGAAGACACATTCCTCTCATTGTATTACTTTGATTCTCAGCTGAAACCATGATGGAAATTAATTGTCTACGCCGGTAGTATCAGATGGTGTCAGTATCATGTCTTCAGATCCAGCCATGAGGATTTCTGGGAAAGTACTCAGGAAAGTTAAAAAATTTCAGGAGTTCCAAATCCAATTGGTTATACACTCTCGAAGTTGAAATAATTTTGTGTTCAAAGTTCAGCTTTACTTTTCCCTCTGAATCCAGATTTACTTTTACCCTATTTACATAAGCGAAACGTCCATTGGTTGTGTTTGAATGCATGTATGCTTTTAATATGATTAATGTTTACCAGAAATGCATGAAAATGCAGTAATAGTATTTACTAAGGACGAATGAGGGAAGGATTTCAACGAAGCTTCGCCGGTTCACCTTTATAAGACAGTTACAAACCCTCAGTAGGACTAATCCATCTTCACAAAGTCTAATCTCCCCTGGAATTTATATCCATCTCTTTTATCCTCATACGGATGTACGGGAAGTTACTTTCCAATAAGGGTACGACGAACGAAGAAGGGATATTATACTTATTCTACTATCAAACGAAGACGAAGGTTATATATACCTTACTATCCCCAACAACGGGAGGTTATATCTATACCTTGCTATCCCCAGCATACGGGAGGTTATCTATACTCTGCTATCCCCAGCAGACAGAGGGTATATATTCTTCAGCAAGTAATCGGGATTTATTTTCCCTGGCCAGCAGTTGTTATACAAGGATATCCAGACGCTTCCGGCAGTATCATACCATACATACATCATTTACATCATACCATAGCATATATATCCATAGACATATAGTACATTACCTAAGTGCATCATATCATACATGCATACATAAAGCATAAACTAATGTTATGCTACCTTGTTTTCAGGTTAATTATCCAACAAACAAACTTATGATCTTTGGGACTGCTTTATTGTAACCTCAGGGTTACTTTATCCTCCTGATGAGCTTCTTATTACTTTGGGACTGCTTTATTGTTACCCCAGGGTTACTTTATCCTCCTGATAAATTCTCATGACTTCAAGACTGCTTTAGAGCTATTGATTGCTCTATCCTCCTGAGGACATACTACTACTTCAAGACTGCTTTAGAGCTATTGATTGCTCTATCCTCCTGAAGACATATCACATTATTACTTCAAGACTGCTTTAGAGTTATCATTATTGATGGCTCTATCCTCCTGAAATCATTACTTCAAGACTGCTTTAGAGCTATTGATTGCTCTATCCTCCTGAGGTCATATTACTACTTCAAGACTGCTTTAGAGCTATTGATTGCTCTATCCTCCTGAGGTCATATTACTACTTCAAGACTGCTTTAGAGCTATTGATTGCTCTATCCTCCTGAAGACATATCACATTATTATTTCAAGACTGCTTTGGAGTTGTCATTATTGATGGCTCTATCCTCCTGAAATTATTACTTCAAGACTGCTTTAGAGTTATCATTATTGATGGCTCTATCCTCCTGAAATCATTACTTCAAGACTGCTTTAGAGCTATTGATTGCTCTATCCTCCTGAAGACATATCACATTATTATTTCAAGACTGCTTTGGAGTTGTCATTATTGATGGCTCTATCCTCCTGAAATTATTACTTCAAGACTGCTTTAGGGTTATCATTATTGATTGCTCTATCCTCCTGAAATCATTACTTCAAGACTGCTTTAGAGCTATTGATTGCTCTATCCTCCTGAGGTCATATTACTACTTCAAGACTGCTTTAGAGCTATTGATTGCTCTATCCTCCTAAGGTCATATTACTGCTTCAAGACTGCTTTAGAGCTATTGATTGCTCTATCCTCCTGAAGACATACCACATTATTATTTCAAGACTGCTTTAGGGTTATCATTATTGATTGCTCTATCCTCCTGAAATCATTACTCCAAGACTGCTTTAGAGTCATCATTATTGATTGCTCTATTCTCCTGAAATCACATTATTATTTCAAGACTGCTTTAGAGCTATGGATTGCTCTATCCTCCTGGAATCATATTATTATTTCAAGACTGCTTTAGAGTTATCATGGCTCTATCCTCCTGAAATCATTACTTCAAGACTGCTTTAGAGTTATCATTATTGATTGCTCTATCCTCCTGAAGACATATCACATTATTACTTCAAGACTGCTTTAGAGTTATCATTATTGATTGCTCTATCCTCCTGAAGACATATCACATTATTATTTCAAGACTGCTTTAGAGTTATCATTATTGATTGCTCTATCCTCCTGAAGACATATCACATTATTATTTCAAGACTGCTTTAGAGTTATCATTATTGATTGCTCTATCCTCCTGAAGACATATCACATTATTAGTTCAAGACTGCTTTAGAGCTATTGATTGCTCTATCCTCCTGAAATCATATTATTTCTTCAAGACTGCTTTAGGGTTGTCATTATTGACTGCTCTATCCTCATGAAGACATGTTGTTACATCAGTATTGCTCCAGACACCTGACAGCTCTCATTATACTGCTGAAGAACTTTCCCCTAGTGGCATCTTTAAGCCCACTCAATCATATTCAACCAACCATCAATATCACTCAATGCACTGGTGAGTGCAAATTTTTGGGCTTTTGTGTTCAATCCCCTTCAACCTTCCAGGTTACGAATGGCAAATATACCAATCTAACCCCTCAGGTTTCAAAAAATTGAACAGGGGCAGCTGTTGCACCCCAAAATTTGCCCTCACAATACAAGACTTTGTGTTCTAAGAAGATTCACAAGGTTCACAAGTTTCTCAATGCTTTCAATACCTTTCATGAGGTTCATGAAGTCTACAAGTTACTTCTTGAAGGTTCACAAGGTTCACAAGATTCACAATGATTACAGAGCTTTCCTGAGGTTCATGAGGTCTACAAAGTCACTTTATGAGGTTCACAAGGTTCAAAAGGTTCACAATACATCCCATGAGTATCACAAGACATTTTATGAAGATTCACAAGGTTCACAAAGTTCACAATTGGTCAAAGAAGTTGACAATTCCCTCAGACAATGCACCTCCTAAGCAGTGCATCCAAAACTAGGGTTTTGACTTTAATCAGGCTAAATGGACTTCCAATACCTCAAGTGAGTTTCATAACATCTTATATGTGTATAAGAACCCCCATGACAAGTTTCAAGACTTTTCTCAAAAGTTTGCTCAGTCAGATGATCAGATAAGTCAAAATCAGTCAATGCAGTTAAAAAGTCAAACTGAGGTCAACTGTGGTCAAACCAAAGTCAAACTTCATGATTTTTTGCCAACATCAAGTATATGAAGTAAGATTCATCATTTGATCAAGGGTTGATCATGATTCATCAAGGAGATTCCAGATCATCAATAATCAGGAGTTTCTAAATTAGGGTTTCCTCAGTAAAAGTCAACTGAACTTTGACCAGGCATAACTTTCACATACTTCATCACCAAGTCTCCATCCAAAGCTCATTTTGAAGGAAATTGAATTATCTACAACTTTGATGTTGAAAGTTAATCCCAAAAATGCTTCATTTGAAAGATATGATCTAAGACATTATAGGTCATTTCAAAAGTCAACAAAAAGTCAACAACTTCAAAAGGGCATAACTTGAGATTGGTAAATGATATGGACCTGAAACCAATGGGGTTGTTTAGAGGACTCTTCAAGCTTTCCAAAAAGTCCAAGAACACCCTCATACCTTTAAAATTGAGGGAGATGTGCCCTTGCAAAGTTGGGAAATTTTGTGATGGTTTATGTTGAAAATGGAGGCTTAAAAGTAATTCTTTCCAAATGGGCTGCCCAAATTGTGACCCAATTCATTTCATAATGGCTTGCACGAAATTAATTTAATTTATTCATAATTTTATTTATTTTATTTTTATTTATTATGATTTTTATATTAAAAAGTCATTTTAAATTCTAATAAAATATAAAATCATGAAAATAAATTTTAATTTTATTTCTAGAAAGTCTTAAAGGGTGATTAGAGTCAAAAGAGAAGGAAATCATGTGATTTATCCCAAAATAGCAAGCATTCAAGAGCAAATATTTGACTTTTACAACACCATCTTTTTCAATCTTTTTGAATCCAATCTTGCACATGATCCATCAATTTTTTAACCTAGAATGATTCACCTATAAGTACTAATCATAAGGATAACCCTAGCTCACGAAATCCAGCAGCTTCAAGGTAAATTCAAAACTCAAAATTCAAGCAAAAAAGTGCAATTCGGATTCTCTATTCCAAGGCTCTACAAGGTAAAACAAGGACATGGCTAGCTTCCTTGGTCATCATTGAGTCGAAAGCAACCCTCAAATGCATCCCATTCATGCACATATGATGAACCCGAAGCAATGTTCATGCTTGAAATTTCTTTTTCGGTTACACCAATTCATTGCATTTAAATGGATTTTGTTTGGCTAATATTGTTTGTTGTGTGTTGTAGAATGTTTCTGGGCAGGAAAACTCAAGAACCCGTACCTAATTCACAAGACACCATAGTTAGGGTTTGGACCTAGGTTTAGGGCTTTTGGATTTAAGAAACATAAATCAATTCTAAAAACATGGAACTAATCGTGTGAATGTCTGGATCATGATGCTGGTTTTAATTTTGCAAAATCGTACAGTTTTGTTGCTTGTTGATGTTTGTAGGTTTTGCTGGAAATTCAAATTCGCAGGAAAACTTGCATCTAGTTTCGCAGCAAAATTCGTATGTCACGAGGTTGAAGAAGAAGCTGATGGCGCGCAGCTGTAAATTTGAATATTGGTTGAAATATTTTATTGTATAGGTTTAATATTATTCACCAAAATGTGTTTGGTCCAGTGGTGAAAGTGATGCGCGTATGATCTGAGGGCATGAGTTCGAACCTTGTCTCCAGCAAGTTTTTTTTTGATATTTTCCATTCAATATGCTTGTTTAATATATTATTATTAGTGTTCGTTTGGTAAGCAGGAAGGCTCTCCCAGCCAGGCGGTAGCGCATGCATCTTGTAATCATAAGGTCCTGGGTACGAATCCAACCCCAGGCCTTTTTTTTATTTCTTTATTTTCCTGGGTTTTTGAGGCAAAGCACAAAACAAAGTGATTCTCATTTACTATCACCTGCGCCTGGTTGGTTCAGTGGTTGTGGTTGTTGCTGGCAAATATGAGGTCTTGGGATCAAATCCCACCAGGTTCCTTTTCTTTTCCTTTCTTTCCTTTTATTTTCTTGTTTTAATTTAATTGATTTAAATAATTAAAATTTTATTATTATTTTCTATATTATAAAATATACATATATTATATATTCAAACTCTTAAAATTATTTTTCTAAAAAATATAAAACTCATGATTTTTCAATGTAAATTTTATAATATATATTAGTTAAGACAATTTTTAGTTAAAAATAAATTTTGTATATAAATAAATCCTCATAATTAAACCCTAAAAAATATTTTTTAATAAACCCTAATTCATTTTAAACCTAATTCTATTTTTCTTAATAATCTTATTTTTTTTTCTAATTCCTAACATAACTATTATGTATATATGTTTACTATAATTCTTATAAATTTTGTAAATATACTTATACTCCAAATTATTTTTCTTTTAAATGTTTAGAAACAATTTAATTTATAATAATTAGATTTTTGTATATGGTTAAAAATAATTTGTAAATATAATAATTAATAGAATTAAATTTTATATATGATATTTAAAATCTACTTTTTCTTATAATATGTATATATTGTTTAAAAAATAAATGTTAATATATGTTTATAATAATTAAGTTTTGGTAGTCATAATATATTAAAAAATAACTTAATAACTTGTAAAATTAAAATAATTATTCATATTTCTTTCTAAATAATTGTTTATATAAAAAAAAATTGTTGATATATTATTATTATAATTTTGGTTAGTTTTATTTATTCTTGATTATCATTAACCATATTATTTGATTTTTGCTTTATTAATTTCGTTAATCTTTATTATTTATTAACAATATTATTATTTATTATTATATTTCTATTATTATGTTTCTAACCTTATTTCTAAATTATTTTATTGTTACTAACCCTTTATTATTTATTTTTTATTATTTATTGCTTATTATTTAATTTGCTATTTTATTTATTATTATAATTTCTTGTAATTGTTTCCCGGATGTAATTTTGTAATTATTTAATTATTGTTATGGTTAGTAATTAGGGAGTGACAAAACATGTATGCTATATAAAAATTAACTTAGATAATTTTAATCATAAGATAATTAAAATAAACACTCACACACACGTAAGTCGATTTTTAATCGCCGTCTCACTTTCTAAGGTTATCCCTCAGGTTGCCTACGAATAATGGTCAAGTGGGGTGTATAAAGCAAGTCCCTTTCAAAAGAAAATCATCAAAGTCCCTTATGGTTGCCTTTACGGATCGAGTCCCTTCGGAATAAATGATGATAGTCCCTCGTAAATACTTATTACACCCCACAATGGCTTTCAAAATCAGAATGTCCCTCATATGTCCCTTAACATCCAAGGTAATGACTACCTACTCCTTAATAGTAGGGATAGTCTTACCAAGGAAAGGAAAAAGAACAAGAAAGACTTTAAACATTAGGGTAGGTTCCTCTTATGTACTTGCTCACTTCAAAAATTTTTCAAACTTAACAATTTCAAACAAATTTTCAAACAAGTTTTTTACACATCCGTACCTGGATTATTATTAAACTATTCTGAAAATTTTTCTATTCACACACTACATTTTCAAAAACAATTTAAAGTGAGCTTAAGTACCTAAGAGCCCATGGATAACCATGGATGAAAAGGGTGCTAACACCTTCCTTTTTCATAACCTACCCCCCGGACCCAAAACATTCTCTTAAGGTCTTTCCTGTTCTTTTATAACCTTTCCTTTGGATAAAATAAAAGTCGGTGGCGACTCTTGCTATCCGCAACAAAACTTAAAGTCAGTTCTCCCACCGTGTTACAGTATGCACCTTTTTATCCTTGACAATAGGAGGGGTTGATTAGAGAGTACAACTCAGTTCTGAATACACGAAAGCGACAGTTCCGGTTAAATTAGTTCTTTTCAAAGTGGAAAACATTGCCCATAAGTAGTTCTATTAACAAGTACCAGATTATCAATTGATTATGTGAATTACATTCAAGCCTGTCTTTATTAATTGTTTTAATTTTTTTTTTTTACCATTGTGCACTTCTTAAAACTATTATATTCAGTTGCCTTAGATACACACCATAACAACAGGTACGATAGAATGACACCTGGTCTTTGTGGATTCGACAATCTTTTATATTACTCTGACGTGTTCGTACACTTGCAAAAAACACGCATCAAGTTTTTGGCGCCGTTGTCAGGGACCAATTTCGTCAAATTTCATACCCTGTAGTTATACCGTTTAGACTAATGTTGTTACTTGCCGGTCAATGCGAAAAACTCGCAGTGCCAAAAGTTTAGTAGACCCTCTAGCTGAACTTGAACGTTACGCTCGCGCACGTTTGTTTTTCCGTAGGAATAGGAGAGCTATGGCCAAAGATCAAAACCGAAGACCTCTTAAGGACTTCGCCCAACCATCAAACAAGGAACCTAGTTCCAGTATAGTAAACCCCGCTATCCCAGCCAATAATTTTGAACTTAAACCATCCCTGCTGCAATTAGTGCAACAGAGACAATTCGCAGGTCTTGCTACTGAGAACCCAAACCAACATTTAAAAAAATTTCTCCAGTTAGCAGACACCTTTAAAACCAATGGAGCTCCTCCTGAGGCGATACGCTTAAGATTATTTCCCTTTTCCCTCAGAGATAAAGCTCTATCATGGTTAGATTCCCTTCCACCCAATTCTATAACAACTTGGGAAGACCTTAGAAAAGTATTCCTTGCTAGATATTTTCCCCTAAGTAAGACTGCTCTTCTTCGAAACCTAATAACCAGATTTACCCAACACTAAGGAGAGTCGTTGTTCGAAGCCTGGGAGAGATATAAAGAGCTATTAAGAGCATGCCCACATCATGGCTTAGAGAATTGGATGATCATTCAAACCTTCTATAATGGACTTCATTATAACACTAAGATGACCACCGACGCGGCCCATGGTGGCGCACTGATGAATAAACCTTACCCTGAAGTTAGTGCCCTTATCGAAGATATGGCCCAAAACCATCAATCATGGGGAGTAGAACGAGCAACAGTGGAAAAGAAGGATGCCCAAGGATGAATACATGAGCTAAGCTCTATGGACATGATGCAAGCTAAAATGGATGCATTGGCCCTTAAAGTCGAACATATGTGTACAAATCCGAATACTGTAGTTGTAGTTTCGCCGAATTGTGAGATATGTGGGACACAAGGACACCAATCCTCCGAATGCAATCTGTTAAATGAGACCAATCCTGAGCAGGTGAACTACACCCAAGGGAACCCATTTTCAAACACATACAACCATGGATGGAGGAATCACCCAAACTTCTCCTATAAAAATAATAACCCTATCCAAAATACCGCACCTCCGAGACAACAAGGTTACCAAGCCCCAAGAACAAATCAACCTATGCAACCTGTACCACCAAGTCCGAGCCTTGAGAAAATTGTGGAAAATTTTATCACCGCTCAAACACAACAAAACAAAGAGTTCATGAACCAAAACGTCCATGTTAACGAACTAATTACCCAGTTAGGAACCAAGGTTGATCAAATTATTACTCACAATAATATGCTTGAAACCCAGATCTCTCAGGTAGCTTTAAACCAAGCCTCTCAGACTACACCTGGAGGACAGTTCCCTGGACAACCTCAACAAAACCCGAAAGGGCAAGCAAATGCCATTACTCTACAAAGTGGAACCGCTTATAAGGAACCTTCAAACCCTAGATTTAGTGATCCCAAAACTTCATAGAGAAATGAGGAGAAGGAACCAGAGGAATCTGAATACCTGGAAAGTCAAGAAAAAGGAGAAGAACCTAAAAACAAAACCTATGTACCACCAGCTCCATACAAACCACTAATACCACACCCTCAAAGACTAAAGAAAACCTAAATCGATAATCAGTATCAAAAATTCGTTAAGGTTATAGAAAAACTTCACGTAGAAATCCCCTTTACAGAAGCCATCACCCAGATACCTTCTTACGCAAAGTTTCTCAAAGACATACTTACAAATAAACGTAGACTTGAAGATCCGAAACCCGTGGAATGTAATTTTATTTCCGAAAATAGGTTAGCAAAGAAAGATAAAGATCCCGGAAAGTTTTCCATTCCTTGTATTTTGGGGAATCATGTCATCGAAAAAGCTTTTCTAGACTTAGGAGCCAATGTGAGCTTAATGCCTTTAGCAGTTTGTGAGAGATTAAACTTAGGAGAATTATAACCTACTAAGATGTCACTTCAATTAGCCGATAGATCCGTTAAATACCCTATAGGCATACTTGAAGACGTCCCTGTTAGGATAGGTCGGCTGTTTATACCTACTGATTTTGTTGTCATGGACATTAAAGAAGATGACGACATACCAATCCTCCAAGGTAGACCGTTCTTATCGACTGTTGGAGCCGTAATAGATGTTAAAAAAGGGAAATTAACCTTTGAGGTAGGTGACGAGAATATAGAATTTGTCCTCTCGAAATTCCTTATGGCACCTGTAATAGGAGATGCTTGTTATGCCTTAGATATCATTGATGAATGCATTAGAGAATTAGAACAAGAGGAAGAAATTGAATCTATAAAATTGCCATCAACCCTTATTTGGGAAGATGACAGTTATAAAAAACCCTACATTGATGATAACCTTCACGAATGTTTATCTCTTACCCCAGATCCTATGCCTTGCCCTTTGAAACCAACCGTAAAACTTAAGGAACTACCTAAAAACCTGAGATATGAATTTCTTGATGAAGAAATGAACCGTTCAGTTATAGTCAGTGCTACCTTAAACCAAGAGGAAACAAACCAATTGTTAGATGTTTTACGAAGGTACCCCTCAGCCTTAGGATATAAGATCTCAGATCTAAAAGGAATAAGCCCATCCGTATGCATGCATCGGATTTTGCTTGAAGAAGATTCAAAACCTTCCAGAGAACACCAACAAAGAATAAATCCTATGATGAGTGAAGTAGTTAAGACTGAAGTTCTTAAGTTACTAGAGGCAGGTATAATATATCAGATCTCGGACAGTAAATGGGTGAGTCCTGTGCATGTAGTACCTAAAAAGGGAGGCATCACAGTCGTGCAAAACGAGAAGGGTGAACCTGTAGCAAAAAGAACTGATGGAGGTTGGCGTTTGTGCATAAACTATAGAAAATTAAATAAAGCAACTAGGAAGGACCATTTCCCATTACCATTCATAGACCAAATGTTGGAGCGCCTAGCCAGACACTCTTACTTTTGTTACCTAGATGGATATTCAGGATTCTTCCAAATACCTATTCACCCCGAAGATCAAGAAAAAACTACCTTTACATGCCCTGTTGGAACTTTTGCCTGCAGAAGAATGCCTTTTGGACTCTGTAATGCCCCTGCCACTTTCCAACGCTGCATGATCTCTATCTTTGCAGACTATTTAGATGGAATCATGGAAGTATTTATGGAAGATTTCTCAGTTTGTGGATCTGATTTCAAAAATTGTCTTATCAACCTTGAGAAAATCCTGGAAAGATGCGTGGAGGTAAACCTTGTGCTAAATTGGGAAAAATGTCATTTCTATGGTCACCAAAGGGATTGTTTTAGGACATATAGTTTCCGAAAAAGGTATAGAGGTAGACAAAGCTAAAATAGAAGTCATAGAGAATCTAAAACCGCCAAAGACTATCAGGGAGATAAGAAGTTTTCTTGGACATGCCGGATTTTACCGACGTTTCATCAAGGACTTCTCCAAAATAACAAAGCCCTTAACTGGTCTTTTAATGAAAGATGCTGAATTCATCTTCGATGAAAAATGTACTGAAGCATTTAATATTCTGAAGTAAGCTCTGATTTCAGCACCTATAATGAAACCCCCTGATTGGTCAGAACTGTTTGAGATAATGTGTGACGCTAGTGACTATGCTGTTGGAGTCGTTCTAGGTCAGAGAAAAGATAAAAAGTTACACGTAATTTATTATGTCAGTAGAACCCTAGACGCTGCACAGCTCAACTAAGCAACAACTGAAAAAGAGCTCCTAGTTGTAGTTTTCGCCATAGACAAATTTAGATCTTATCTAGTAGGAGCCAAAATTATAGTTTACACCGACCATGCTGCCATTCATTACTTACTAACTAAAAGGATGTCAAACCTAGGTTACTTCGATGGATTCTATTACTGCATGAGTTTGATTTAGATATCCGTGATAAGAAAGGCACATATAATGTAGTAGCTGATAACCTTTCTAGGCTAGAATACCTGAAACCTGACTCAGTGCCCATAAATGACGATTTTGCCTATGATAGACTGATAGCCCAACTAGAAACTATTGAAGATGATAACCCAGACCCACATGAGCATTCTCATAAATCTTTAGCTATAAGTAATGTACCTTGGTATGCAGACTTTGTTAATTACCAAGCCGCTGACATCATACCCCCTGATCTAAATTACCACCGGAAGAAGAAGTTCTATAGTGATGTGAGAAACTTCTATTGGGACGAACCATTTCTTTTCAAGAGAGGTAAAGATGGCATTTTCCGTCGTTGTGTTCCAGAAGAAGAGGTACATAATATAATTGAGCATTGTCACTCTGCACCCTATGGTGGACATGCAAGCACATCTAAGACCTACGCCAAGATTCTTCAAGCTGGCCTATTCTGGCCTACTATGTGGCGTAATGTACATGCTTTCATTGTCAAATGTGACAGATGCCAACGTACAGGAAATATTTCAAGACGTAATGAAATGCCTCTAAGAAATATCCAAGAAGTAGAACTCTTCGACGTATGAGGTATAGACTTTATGGGACCATTCCCACCATCTTTAGGAAATCAGTACATCTTAGTAGCTGTTGACTACGTGTCTAAATGGATTGAAGCTATCGTCGCACCCACGAATGACACCAGAGTAGTCATCAAATTATTTAAAAACTATATATTTCCCAGGTTTGGAACCCCCCGTTTAGTCATAAGTGATAGAGGATCACACTTCATATCGAGAATATTTGATAAAAGTTTAAGCAAGTATGGAGTTAAGCATAGAGTAGCAACACCATACCACCTACAGACCAATGGACAAGTGGAAGTATCTAATAGGGAGATCAAACAAATTCTTGAGAAGACTGTCTCTATATCTAGAAAAGATTGGTCGCAGAAACTTCAAGAAGCATTATGGGCCTATAGAACCGCTTTCAAAACCCCTATAGGAACAACCCCTTATCAACTGGTATATGGAAAATTATGTCACTTACCTTTTGAGTTGGAGCATAAGGCCTATTGGGCCATCAAAACTTTGAATTTGGATTACTTAACTGCTGGTGAAAAACGTATCCTTGATATCCACAAATTAGAAGAGCTCAGACAATCCGCCTACGAAAATGCCATCATATACAAAGAAAGAACAAAAGCTTGGCATGACAAAAGAATCATAAGAAAAGACTTCAAAATAGGCGATCATGTTCTCCTGTTCGATTCTAGGTTACGACTTTTTCCAGGGAAGCTTCGTTCGAGATGGACTGGCCCTTTCGAAGTATCTAAGACTCTAATATCTGGTGCTATTGAAATCAAGAACCAAACATGTAAACCGTTCATCGTCAATGGACAGAGGTTGAAGCCCTACACAGGAGGTGACATCCCAACAACATACTCCGGCCATACTCTGAGTGATCCACCATATCCTTCGAATGATGTATAAAATCTGGTCGTCGAGCTAATGACGTTAAACAAGCGCTGCATGGGAGGAAACCCATGGTTTTCTTATCTTACGTACTTTTTATTTATTTTTACTTTATTTTAATTTGTTTACTTTGTTATTCTGTCAGGACTAACGATTAAATGTTTTATGTGATTTCAGGACCCTTGTTTGCTAACCTTGTGCAGAATGCAGAACCCCGATGACACGCACGTGGCCTTTAGAGACGACACACAGAGAGAGCGTTACTATATCCACATGAGACGCCCTATGGCACCTACCAGGTACCCAGACCAAGATTGCATGGATGCCTTGGGGATAGAGCCAAGCGTCAGATTCTTATGCCACCAACTCCAGTGGGACCAGTTCGACGATATGAACAACACTTACAGGAACTTGACTCTAGAGTTCCTCAGCTCGTTTGACTACTATCCTCTGGCTGGACCCGATGGACATGTTGTTTTCAGGTTGTTCGGGACTGACTACTCCTTCTCTCACAAAGAGTTTGGTGATTTACTAGGTTTTCAGACTACTCCTGATGCTATTCCAGAGACATCGATGGGGTATTTTATGAGCAAAGAAGTGGAAAAGTTTTGGTCTAACATCTCAGGTGGAGGGAGCCAAGATCCTTCCACTCAGTTTTCTCAGGTAATCCACAACCCTGCATTAAGGTACTTCCAGATGATTCTAACACACTCTTTCCTCGGTTTTCCAGATACAAAGACTCTGCTGAGTGAACATGAGATTTTCCTACTGTTTTGTGCGACTCAGTCACGCCCAGTTGCTTGTGGCAACTTTCTGTTGAAGGGCCTTGCCAGTGTCGCCAGGTCATCTGTAGGCATTATACACGTCGGTGGGATTGTTACACAGATTGCTAATGCATTGGGTTTGTCTCGCAAATTATTGCACCTCAGGACCTTCTGCTGCTACACCATCCTGGATGTTGACTTTTGTCTTGACAGAGGACTGATGAGGAGGGTCTTTTTGAGCCCAACACGTTTAGATTACTGATCGACGGCGAAGTGATACATTACTTTACATTACCAGACCCGTTGATGACCAGTGTCCACGACCCTGCTAATTGGAGTTATGCTTTAGAGGGTTATGGAGAGACTATCGAAGAGCCAAAATCACCTCCCGCCGCTGAGTACACTCCTACACCTCTTTCTCCCCGAATCACTGTTATGTCTAATAATATGTCTTTGCAGCCGCCTGATCTACAAACCCATATTTATGAGCTCCGTAAGGAGACTGCCCTGCTCAAACAGGAAGTAGCAGACATGGCATTACAGATAGAGGTATCCGATCTCACTCATGCCTCAGAGGCCGATGCTTTATATCAGGAGATTGAAGAGCTTCGGAGGGAGATAGCTGAGATTCGTGGATCAAACCAGGAAGAGAGGCCTACCACATGATTCATTTTACACCGACGTTATTACCCTAGTATTTAATTTCTTTTTCATGCTTTATTTTATTTCTCGCATCTCCAGACATATTTTATATTATTGCATCTATTACATTTTCTTTTTCATGTACTTTTATTTTATCTTATATATTATTTCATGCACTAATCTCATTTTTTCTCTTTTCTTTTGTTTTATTTTATTTTTGTCGAATAAAGAAAAAAATATAAAGACAAAAATATTTTCATTTTTTGTCTTCATAAAAAAATATGCAAGCTTCATGCCTTAGAAGGTGCAAAAGGGCCCAAAAGAAGAATTGAAAAATCCAAGGCCCAAAGGCAAATAGTCTTGTGGCGGGCGCCACAGGCCCATGGAGGGCGCCATGCCGTCTTCCCCTATTTCGGGGCTGAAACTTCATCCCCACCATTTTCACACCTTCAAACCTCAAAAACCCATTTTTTCAACTTCCAAAAACCCCATTGAACCCCATTAAAGCTCCCACATTTCCAAAACATCCACCATCTATAAAACCCATCCAAAATCCATTTTCATTTTCATCCACCACAAACCATAAAAATCCAACCTTTACCATTTCTCTCATAAACCATTTTTCACCACTTTTCACTTCTCAAGGAGCAACAACAATGGAGTTCAATGGATATCTTCTTCGCGATGGAAGATCGGGTGATAGGCAAAAGAAAATTATTCAAAGGCTTCAGAGTCGAGAAATTCTCTCGACTAGGTACGTCGATGATATCTGTCTCTATGCTTTGGGTCTGTATCATAATGTTTTTCATTTATTAGATTTTCTAGGCTTGCATGATATTTTTGTTAATCAGGAACCTACCTATGAGAGGCTGACAATTGAGTTTTTAAGTTCATTGATATACACTATCAGTCCTAACACTGCTAGCACAGTCGGTACTGTTAATTTTAGACTGTTTGGAATTGAATACGAATACAGTACCGACAAACTAACAGGCTTGTTAGGAATCCCTCATAGGGAAGGTGCGATATGTGAGGCACCTTTGGATGCGGAATGGTCGGCCGAAGTATTTTCCTTCTGGCAGAGGCTGTCAAGTACTTCAATAAATTCTTTTGAAGGAATACTTGCATCGACCATCCATAACCCGGCCATAAGAGTTTTCAGATATCTTTTGGCATGTACTATTTTTGGTCGGGAGAGTCCAAATAAGGTTGTAGATGTTTAAGAATTGGCAGAATTTTTGACCAAACAAGAAATGTTAAATTCAGTTCAGAATGTCCTATCAGATGTTGGGACATTAGCAAACAGAGTATGTGAACTTATTTCAGGATGTCTCATCAGATGTTGGGACATTGTGTAAATGACTAAGTTCAGTTTTGTCAGGATGTCCCAACAGATGTTGAGACATCTCAGACCTGCTACCAGAATTAATTATTGATTAACAGATCAGAGATATTTAAGGAGAACTATCTGGGATTAATTAATGCTGGATAAAAACAGAACAAGGCGCATCTGTAGGGAGTTTTAAATTGAAGATTCAGATTAAAACAGAAGACCTAATGCACCTAGAATATAGGAGGTAACAAACCCTAAATTCAAGGTGACAGTTGCTGCACAGTAGGGCTGGATCATTCTACAGAAAGCCCAAAATTCAGATACCTATTTAAACAACAGAAACTCATAGAATTGAGTACGAATTTCAGAAGACCAAATAGGGTGTCTAGTGTTTTAAATAGCAGGTTGTTTTTATGTACCACTTTATGAGCTTTTAAGCAAAAGTGCATTTGTGACTTGATTGAAACTGTTAAGTAAGATCAAGTTGTTTTGTTTGAAGGATGTCTTCAATTTCAGTAAACTTGTAAACTTGATCACTGGGTGATTGAGGGGGAGTGAGTAGGGTACTCTTATCTAAGTGAGTCTTAGGTAGAAATTGCATTGGGTAAGTATTAAGTGATAGATTAAACAGGGTGGTTTAAGTCTAGAATTAATATTACTAATAGTGGATTTCCTCCTGGCTTGGTAGCCTCCAGATGTAGGTGTGGTTATACACTGAACTGGGTTAACAAACTTCTGTGTTGTTTACTTTTCTTGCTGTTTAAGTTTTGGTTAAATTTGTCAAATGTCCTATTAAGTGTTGGGACATCTCTTAGGACATCTCATACCTGATCACAGAATTTCAATTGGCATCAGAGCAGGCACCCTGCCTGTTTATACTGGGTGAGATCTAGGGAAAACAAATTCTGTAACATGGACAGAGATATAGGGTCAGTAAATAGACCACCTATACTGGATGGTTCTAATTATGACTACTGGAAGCCAAGAATGATTGCATTCTTAAAGTCACTTGACAACAGGGCATGGAGAGCAGTAAATGTTGGATGGAAACATCCTGTTCAAGACACCAAAGATGGATCAATAGTTCTGAAACCTGAAGAAGAATGGAGTAAAGAGGAAGAAGATTCAGAACTAGGCAACTCAAAAGCCCTAAATGCTTTATTCAATGGCATTGATAGAAATATTTTCAGACTGGTGCATCATTGTGAGCTGGCCAAAGATGTGTGGGATACCCTCAAGACAACTCATGAAGGAACATCAAAAGTAAAAATGTCAAGACTTCAACTTCTCACCACCAAGTTTGAAAACTTGAGAATGAAGGAAGATGAATCAATTCATGAGTTCTACATGAACATCTTGGATATAGCCAATACTTCTGGAGCCTTGGGAGAAAAGATGACTGATGAAAAGCTTGTAAGGAAGATTCTCAGATCTTTGCCAAAAAGATTTGACATGAAAGTCACAGCAATAGAAGAAGCTCAAGACATATGTTCTATGAAAACTGAAGAACTCATTGGTTCCCTTCAAACTTTTGAGATGGGAATGAATGACACACATGCTAAAAAGAACAAAAGCATAGCCTTGGTTTCAAATACAGATGAAGAAGAAGATGATGAATCAGCAAATGATAAAAGCTTATCAGAAAACCTTGCACTGATTGGAAGACAATTCAAACAGATTCTCAGAGGAATGGAAGGAAAATTCAAACCTAGTGGAAGAAACACAAACTCTGAGAACAGAAGACCTTATGATGCTAACAAAAGAGTAAAGTATGCTGAAAAGACCAGTCAAGATAAAGGAGTCAAATGCCATGAATGTGAAGGATATGGACATATCAAGTTTGAATGTCCTACCTACTTAAAGAGGCAAAAGAAAGGACTCTCTGTGACCTGGTCTGATGAAGACTCAGGAGATTCAGAAGAAGAATCAGCTAAGCACATTACTGCTTTAGCTGGACTGTGTGAATATGATAGTGATTCCAGCTGTGGAGAGCTTACTTATGCAGATCTTGAGCAAGCCTTCAAGGATCTGTACAAGAGTAGTACTGAAGTATGCAGTGAGGTCATAAAGCTAAAGAAGCAGAATGAAGTACTAGAAGAAGAAAAAGCAAGTGATCAAGTAATCATTGATACCTTAAAAAGTGAAGTAACTCTTCTCAATTCTAAGCTGGAACATATGTCCAAATCTGTTAGAATGATGAACAGCAGCTCAAATACACTGGATGCTATTCTCTGCAATAATAAACATTCAGGGGACAAAAGTGGACTGGGATATAACAGAGATGAAGCCAGCTCTAGCAAAACTACTTCAAAAATTACACAGTCAAACAAGATGTCCCAACAGATGCTTCAACATCAGAACACAAAGACAAACATAATGTTCCAACAGATGTCTCAACATTCTGGAAAGAACAAAATGAAGAAGAAGTATCAAAGATGGAGATGCCATCACTGTGGAAGATTTGGGCATATCAAACCTCACTGTTATAAGCTACATGGATATCCAAATCAGATGTGTCAGCAACCTTCCAAGCAGAAAGTAGAAGGTACCAAGAAAGTGCTGCATAGAAATCAGCAATCTCCTAAGCAAAAGACAGAAGTAATCAAGAAAGTTTGGAGACCAAAAGCTGACATTCAGACTGATCAAAGTCACATACCCAAGAACAAGATCAACAATCAAGCTTGGAGATCAGCTGAACAACACTCAGAGCAGAGGCATCAAAAGAAATCTCAACTCATCTGGTCAAAGAAAAGTACTGCATACATAGCACATACATCATTGAAAGTATCAGCTAAAGAAGACTGGTACTTTGACAGTGGATGCTCAAGACACATGACTGGATTGAAGAATTTGCTAGTAAACTTAAAGTCATATTCATCCAGGTATGTTACCTTTGGAGATGGAGCTAAAGGAAAGATCAAGGGAGTTGGAACCTTGGATTGTCAAGATGTTCCAAGATTAGATGATGTGCTGCTTGTTAAAGGTTTAACTGCTAACCTGATCAGTATAAGTCAACTATGTGATCAAGGATACAGTGTAAACTTTACAAAAACTGAATGCATAGTGACTAACCAAGAGCAAGAAGTTGTCATGAAAGGTGCAAGGTCTAAAGACAACTGTTACATGTGGGAGCCACTAGACTTCAGTCCCACTTCAACTTGTTCTCTAGCTAGAGAAGAAGAAGTAAAACTATGGCACCAAAGGCTAGGTCATCTTCATTTCAGAGGCATAAAGAAGATCATATCTATGGATGCTGTAAGAGGTATCCCTAAACTGAAGATTGATGATGGCAAAATCTGTGGTGAATGTCAAATAGGCAAACAAACCAAGATGTCCCATCCAAAGCTCCAACATCTGACAACTTCCAAAGTTTTGGAATTGTTACATATGGATCTCATGGGACCTATGCAAGTTGAAAGCCTTGGTGGTAAGAGGTATGCATATGTGGTGGTTGATGACTTTTCAAGATATACATGGATAAATTTCATTAAAGAAAAGTCAGATGTCTTTGATGTATTCAAGGAATTATGTCAAAGATTACAAAGGGAAAAATCCAGCTGTGTGATCAGAATTAGAAGTGATCATGGAAAGGAATTTGAGAATCAAAAATTCTTAGATTTCTGCTCTTCAGAAGGAATCAATCATGAATACTCTTCTCCTATCACTCCTCAACAGAATGGGATTGTTGAGAGAAAAAATAGAACTATTCAAGAATCTGCAAGAGCTATGATACATGCTAAAAAGCTACCTCTGTATTTCTGGGCTGAAGCCATGAACACTGCCTGCTATATCCATAACAGAGTTACCTTGAGAAAAGGAACTTTGTCCACAATATATGAAGTCTGGAAGGGCAGAAAACCCACTGTTAAGTACTTTCATGTGTTTGGAAGTAACTGCTACATTCTGGCAGACAGGGAGCAAAGGAGAAAAATGGATCCTAAAAGTGATGAAGGGATTTTCCTTGGATACTCTACAAACAGCAGAGCATACAGAGTATTTAATTCTAGAACCAAGGTTATCATGGAGTCCATAAATGTGATAATTGATGATGCTCCTACAGATGTCCCAGAAGATGTTGGAACATCTGTTGATATCAAGATTGAAGCTGAAGAAAAGGATGATCAATATAATTGCACTCAATCTGATACAAGGACAGAAGAATCCAGTAAACCTCCCTCCATCAGAATACAGAAGGATCATCCCAAAGATTTAATAATTGGTGATCCCAACAGAGGTGTGAGCACTAGATCAAGAGAAATGATTTCAGGTTCTTGTTTTGTGTCCAAAATAGAACCTAAAAACATCAAGGAGGCTCTCACTGATGAATACTGGATTTGTGCTATGCAAGAGGAATTAGGTCAATTCACAAGGAATGAAGTGTGGAATCTTGTTCCTAGACCTAATGACATAAATGTGATTGGTACAAAATGGGTGTACAAGAACAAGTCAAATGAACAAGGAATTGTTACAAAGAACAAAGCTAGACTTGTGGCTCAAGGATACACTCAAATTGAAGGGGTAGACTTTGATGAAACCTTTGCACCAGTAGCAAGGCTTGAATCAATAAGACTACTGTTGGGAATTGCTTGTATCTTAAAGTTCAAGCTATTTCAAATGGATGTGAAAAGTGCCTTTCTTAATGGTTATCTTAATGAAGAGGTATATGTAGAACAGCCTAAAGGATTTGTTGATCCAAGTTGTCCAAATCATGTATACAAACTCAAGAAAGCACTTTATGGTCTGAAGCAAGCTCCAAGGGCATGGTATGAAAGACTTACCACATTTCTTATCAAGCAAGGATACAGAAAAGGTGGGATTGATAAAACCCTGTTTGTTAAAGATGAAGAAGGAAATGTCATGATTGCACAAATATATGTTGATGACATTGTGTTTGGTGGGATGTCTGATAAGATGGTCAAACATTTTGTCAAGCAGATGGAAGCTGAATTTGAAATGAGTCTAGTAGGTGAATTAACCTATTTTCTTGGTCTGCAAGTTAAGCAAATGGAAGACTCAATGTTCATCTCACAAAGCAAGTACTCCAAGAACATAGTGAAGAAATTTGGAATGGAAAATGCTTCTCATAAAAGAACTCCTGCTCCTACACATTTAAAGCTGACTAAAGATGAGAAGGGTGAGAATGTAGATCATAGTTTATATAGAAGCATGATTGGAAGCTTGTTATACTTGACTGCTAGCAGACCAGACATTGCATTTGCAGTAGGAGTTTGTGCAAGATATCAAGCTGATCCAAAAGTCAGTCATCTCAATCAAGTCAAGAGAATCCTTAAATATGTTAATGGTACTTGTGACTATGGCATAATGTACTTTCATGGTTGCAAACCTATTCTCACTGGCTTCTGTGATGCTGATTGGGCAGGAAGTGCTGATGACAGAAAAAGCACTTCAGGAGGATGCTTCTTTCTAGGAAACAATCTGATTTCTTGGTTCAGTAAGAAACATAATTGTGTATCTTTATCTACAGCTGAAGCTGAATACATAGCAGCAGGTAGCAGTTGTTCTCAGTTGGTTTGGATGAAGCAGATGCTCACTGAGTACAATGTCCCACAGGATGTCATGACATTGTACTGTGACAACTTAAGTGCAATCAACATATCTAAAAATCCTATTCAACATAGCAGGACAAAGCATATTGATATCAGACATCATTTCATCAGAGATCTTGTAGAAGAGAAGGTGATTTCATTGGAGCATGCTGCTACAGATCTGCAATTAGCTGATATCTTTACCAAAGCATTGGATGCTACACAATTTGAGAACTTAAGGGGCAAACTTGGAATATGTTTATGTGATATTTAGCAGTTAATGAGATGTGCCAACATGTCATATGACATTGCATGGCATAAGTTCCAGATGGCAAAGCTAGTCTGGACAAGATCCTTGGGAATTCCATTCTTAATCATTTGGACTGTAACGGCTACTTATTTAGTAACTACTTATAAGAAGCTATCAAGATTCTCATCATATCATCACAAGCGAATCACATTAACTCTCAAATCTTCAGAAATCATAAACCCTAAAGCTGTTCATCCTTCTTCCTCTACAATGTCTCAAAACCCTAAAACAGCTGAGGAAATTCTCAACAAGGAAGACGTGGTTCATGCCACTCCAATCTCTGTTGTGCCAATGCCATCAACACCATTGGACGAGCTCAGGGGAAGCGCCTCTCACACTAAAAAGGCAAGAACACCAAAGAGATGTAAAGATCAAATCAGAAGCAAAGCTAAAGGCATTCCCTCTCCTGCTAACATGTCTACAAGATACTCCAAATATGTTGATGATTCCATCAAGGAGATTGTTAACCAAGTCTTTTCTGAACAAAGAGTGGTGAAAGGGATCTCTGTTCCTTTGAACACCATTCCTGCACCTCAAGAAGAACCAGCTCAAGCTACAAAGGACACTGCTGCAGAACAAGATGTCCCAACAGATGTTGGAACATCTGAAGATAAGAAAAAGAACTCATCTGATGTTGATCTGGAACAATCTAAGGACAAAGTCTCAAATGAAAATGATGAAGAGGTCTCTGAAGAACAGGCTCAAGGCTCAAATGAAGATCAAATCCCTGCTGATCAACCAGCTGAAGAGGAGGCTGCTCAATCTCCTCCAGTGGTCAATCTGGAGCAGGACTCTAATGCAGAGATCATAGCATCTGTGAAACCCAGCATTGCTAAAAGACTAAGGTCCAGGAAAGGAAAGATGCAAGCTGAACCTGTCATCCCTGAGAAGAAGAAGGCTAGTTCAAAGAAAGGCAAAGCTAAAGCTACCTTTGGTCCAACAAAACCATGGAGCAAAGTTCAAACCCAGAAGAGAAAAGCTGCAACACCATCAGATTCAGATGTTGGATCAGATGTCCCAACATCTCCTCCCAAGAAGAAACCAGCACCAGCTAGAGCTTCAACTGCTGTCCCAGAAGCTCCCTTGGACAACATATCCTTCCATCATGTCTCCAGTGTCAACAGATGGAAATATGTGTATCAAAGAAGGGTTGCATTGGAAAGAGAACTAAGCAGCAATGCACTTGAGTGCACAGAACTGATAGACCTCATCTCTGCTGCAGGACTATTCAAAACAGTCTCAGACCTCTCTCCATGCTATGAACTACTTGTCAAAGAGTTCATTGTGAATCTTCAGGAGGATTGCTCAAATGGTAAGTCTTCTGAGTTTAGAAAAGTTTTTGTTAGAGGTAAATGTGTACAGTTTTCTCCTCAAATCATCAATGAGTATCTAGGAAGAGAAACAGATGGACCCAATGAATTAGGTAAGACAGATAATCAAGTCTGTAAGGTGATAACTGCTGACCAGGTCAAGGCATGGCCTGTGAAGGGAAAGCTATCTGTAAGCATGCTTACCAGAAAGTATGCCATGCTGAACAGGATTGGTACTTCTAATTGGGTGCCTACCAACCACACTTCATCAATCTCAACTGGTCTGGCCAGATTCATCTATGCTGTGGGGACTCAAACCAAGCTGGACTTTGGAGCTTTTATCTTTGATCAAACCATGAAGCATGCCAGCTCCTCTGCAACCAAGCTACCAATAGCCTTTCCATCATTGTTGTGTGGTATTGTACTCAATCAATATCCTGGGATTTTAACTGACAAGGATACTGCATGCAAGAGAGAGAGCCCCCTGGCTTTTCACTACAAGTTATTCCTCAGTCATCATGCTGCAGATGTTGAAGCACCTTCTGGGACATATGCTGGTCCCTCAACTGCTAAGTCTTCTATCTCCAAGGAAGAATTAATTGCTGAGCTAAAGTGCACCTGCAAAGAGCTTGAAGCTAGAAAGAAGAAGCTGGAGGAAATCATTCAAATGTTGGAAAGTGAAGAAGATCAGAATGCTGCATCTGGTGAAGACACTGAAGTGGAGGAAGCTACTGAGAGTGATGAATCTGAGTGATCTTTGTATGTGAGGCATTTGTAATGACAGCAATGATTTGTAATTCTGGATAATATTTCTTTGGCCCCTAATTTTATGCCTACCAAGGGGGAGAACAACAACAAATTTATACTGCTGGTTATTTTGAATGAAATCTGTTTGTTTCTGTCTGAACTGAATCAGTGTGTATTTCTGTTGAAACAAGACTGGACACATATTTGTTTGAGGGGGAGTAATCTCAAATAAAAATCAACAGAAAAGTAATGATATACTCTGATAAAAAGAACTTCTGCTGCACTCTGAAAACCAGGAAAGATGTTAGCCAAAAATTAGCCAAAGGGGGAGTTTGTAGATGTTTAAGAATTGGCAGAATTTTTGACCAAACAAGAAATGTTAAATTCAGTTCAGAATGTCCTATCAGATGTTGGGACATTAGCAAACAGAGTATGTGAACTTATTTCAGGATGTCTCATCAGATGTTGGGACATTGTGTAAATGACTAAGTTCAGTTTTGTCAGGATGTCCCAACAGATGTTGAGACATCTCAGACCTGCTACCAGAATTAATTATTGATTAACAGATCAGAGATATTTAAGGAGAACTATCTGGGATTAATTAATGCTGGATAAAAACAGAACAAGGCGCATCTGTAGGGAGTTTTAAATTGAAGATTCAGATTAAAACAGAAGACCTAATGCACCTAGAATATAGGAGGTAACAAACCCTAAATTCAAGGTGACAGTTGCTGCACAGTAGGGCTGGATCATTCTACAGAAAGCCCAAAATTCAGATACCTATTTAAACAACAGAAACTCATAGAATTGAGTACGAATTTCAGAAGACCAAATAGGGTGTCTAGTGTTTTAAATAGCAGGTTGTTTTTATGTACCACTTTATGAGCTTTTAAGCAAAAGTGCATTTGTGACTTGATTGAAACTGTTAAGTAAGATCAAGCTGTTTTGTTTGAAGGATGTCTTCAATTTCAGTAAACTTGTAAACTTGATCACTGGGTGATTGAGGGGGAGTGAGTAGGGTACTCTTATCTAAGTGAGTCTTAGGTAGAAATTGCATTGGGTAAGTATTAAGTGATAGATTAAACAGGGTGGTTTAAGTCTAGAATTAATATTACTAATAGTGGATTTCCTCCTGGCTTGGTAGCCTCCAGATGTAGGTGTGGTTATACACTGAACTGGGTTAACAAACTTCTGTGTTGTTTACTTTTCTTGCTGTTTAAGTTTTGGTTAAATTTGTCAAATGTCCTATTAAGTGTTGGGACATCTCTTAGGACATCTCATACCTGATCACAGAATTTCAATTGGCATCAGAGCAGGCACCCTGCCTGTTTATACTGGGTGAGATCTAGGGAAAACAAATTCTGTAACATGGACAGAGATATAGGGTCAGTAAATAGACCACCTATACTGGATGGTTCTAATTATGACTACTGGAAGCCAAGAATGATTGCATTCTTAAAGTCACTTGACAACAGGGCATGGAGAGCAGTAAATGTTGGATGGAAACATCCTGTTCAAGACACCAAAGATGGATCAATAGTTCTGAAACCTGAAGAAGAATGGAGTAAAGAGGAAGAAGATTCAGAACTAGGCAACTCAAAAGCCCTAAATGCTTTATTCAATGGCATTGATAGAAATATTTTCAGACTGGTGCATCATTGTGAGCTGGCCATCTGTTGCTTTACCTTGCAGTAGACGTACCGATGTACGTAATGAAAGGAACTGGACCTATGATCTGAATGCTCCACCTGTTTTGGGTCCACTTCCTCCTAATATTCCTGATGGGGAGGCACATGACACTGATGAAGAATATGATCGGAGAGAACAATCTCCCGTACCTCACATGTCCCCCCATCATCCTTCACAGTCACACACCACACCATCTTCCTCTAACCCTGTTGCAGGTGCTGCTCCTGGATTCTATGTCACTGAGGAGATGTGGCGTGATATGACGGCTAGAGAGGAAAGACGAGACGACCTACTCTCTACCATTTCACAACAACTGACGGACAAGATGAGCTTCATTCAACAATAGGGATTGGTTTCGGATCGTGCCTATAGTAACGTTTTTCGTGCCTTGACCGACATCACATCAGAGCAGACCCGTCAGCGAGAAGTCAAACGTCGGCACCACCAGCTTATGAAGGTCACTCAGGGTTCCATCTTAGGTAACCTTCGAGAGGTCCGGGGTGCCCAAATCGCCTTATCAGCACAACTTGACCGGAGGGACCAGCAGCGCAGTAGATCCCGTCCTTCCAGACCATCACATCAGGACGGCGAGGGCACCAGTGCTCCCCCACAGTAGTTTTCCAGGTTACTCTCCTTATCTTATTTCGAAACATTGGGGAAAATGTTTGATTTAAGTGTGGGAGGGGATTTCATTGCTTTCTGTCATTTCCCTTTCTAGTTATTTATTTGCTTTCTGTTATTTCTCTTTTTAGTAAGTTATCTAGTTTAACTTTTCTTAGATAATGCATGAGTCTGACGAGTCACCAGTATAGTGCATCTTTAGTACATCCTCATTTTTTCCCATTTCCTTAGCCTTACCAAAAAAATTTTAAAAAAGAAAACAATTTTGTTTCACATGTTTTTTGGGCTTTGAGACAGGTTTGGATTAGGATGTGGTGACTTAGGTCAACTTTTTGAAACATCAGTACCATTGTAGCACCATAGACCTCTTGAATATAGAAATCACTCCTAAACCCCGCACCATGACCTTTATAATCATTCAAAAAATTGTCCTAAGTAGTTTATTCTAGCAGTCAGCTCCGGCCTAGACATGCTCTACGTAGGGGGCTGATGATCATAAGTGAATGATCCAGTGCTAATAAAAAAGAAAAAGGCAAAACTCTGGGATAGGTGACCCTCACAAAGTCATTTAAATCGAAAAAAAGAGAAAAAAAATTTTTTTGCCACAAAAAGAAAAAAATTGCAGTCACCTATTGTTAGTTGGTTCAGAGGTATATGTCACTGAACTTGGTAGGGCGGATTACGATCCGATCCCCCGCAACTACATTTAGGTCAAATAAAACGGGTTTACACATGCTTATGTGCCAGAAACCTTATGTTATGGATCAGAATCACTAACCGGTCACTCTACTATGAAGCATGTACGGATAACGGGCTTAACGTGATTGCGCCTGAACGAAAAGGACCCAAAAAGAGATGAGAAGATAGGCCTAGGTATTGTGGGATGACATGGGGTGGTTAATATAAGATTTAAGTTTGTGTCTATGTTATTATGGTCCCCTTGGTTCACTTAGTTAGTATCTGTCACTGCATCCTGACTTGAACTTAGAAGCCCTTTAGCCCAAATCACGTGTTGACACCAGTTTTCTTCATTTTTGAGCTTTAATGTTTGCTTGAGGACAAGCAAAGGTCTAAGTGTAGGAGGATTTGATAACACTAAATTTCACCGTATTTCTGACTCCGATTTCGCATGCACTCTTAGGTTTTATTGTTATTTTGTTACGTTAGTACTTTGTTTTTCTTTATTTTCAGGTTTTCTATGTAATCGGGGCCTAAATCGAGAAAAGGAGCAAAAAAGGAGTGGAAACAGACGAAAACCAAGAAATTCAGCTTTTTACACTTACGGCATCCTGTCGTACCCCGAAAAATACGACCTCACGCGATCCGAAAAATACGGAGTCACGCGCCGGACGGACTGAAGAGTCGCCACCTAATTCTATTTATTCCCGAAGAGGGAAATGGGAGATATAGATACAACCCGAGAAGAAAAGGATGAGGACAAAGGTCAACGGAACCATTGCCTGGGTTCGGGAGTCGGTTATGCAATGGGAAGGTATTAGCACCCCCTACATCCATCGTACTCAATGGGAACCATCTAAGTTATCACGCGCGAAAGGATGTCTATGCTTAAATGAATTGCTTGCTAGAGGGAAATGAGTTGAATTATAAGTTAGATTGATCCTAGGTGCTCGACAAGGATTGAGATCCTCGTGCCTACGTACTCCCGTGTGCAATGGGAAAGTCAGAGCCTCATAGTTCGGCCTACTAAGGGTAATGGTTGTTGATTTTATTACCTTTCGTCGATGAAAGGGTTTAGGAGTTGAAATGCACTAAAGACTATGGGTAGTTTATCTCGCCCAACAAGACGAGTGTCCTACGTCGAAATAATCGGAGCGAGTAACGAGAGCTCGTTATCCTCCTTTCTATCGCTTAAGGCTCGTGGCGTACAAATCTTCTCATATTATTAGAGTGCTTTATTATCCTATGACCACGCTTGACGTTGGATCAAGGGTTTGGACCTAATCGAAACATTTTTGGTTTTTTGAGGTTAAAGGGGTAAATGCAAATGGAGTTTGATTTTGTGGTTTGTTTAGCGAGGTACAATGCGCTCGGCTCGCAAAGGTGGAGTGGATCCTAATAAACGAAATAATAACTGGAAAATAAAGTGCAAGTGTGCAAGTGCAATCGCTTGGCGTTGGACCAAGGATTCGGAACTAAATAAAATACGAGAAATAAAATGTGTACAAATTAATGGGAGAGGGGTACAAAATAAATACAGGGGATTGCGCAAAATAAATGGTATCATTGTAGTTTGCCCAAGAGGAAGCGAGTGTGTAGTGTTTTTTTTGAACGGTTCGAAGGCGTTCGACCTGTTTAAATTGGGACACAACTATTCGAAGGCGTTGGACCTTTTAATCGAGCGCAACTATTCGAAGGCGTTGGACCTTTTTTTGGGACGCGGCGAAATTTGGTTCGTTTACTGCCTTAGAGCCGATTTAATGAAATCGTTCTATGAGGAGTCGAATCGTAATTTAAAATGCGAATTAAATGAATAAATTGAATTAAATTGCTAGAATTAAATTAAAATAGAATAATGAATTAAATAATTAAATGAAATAAATAATATTAAGAATAAATCAAATTAATGTTTTTGTTTATCGAAATAATAAAATAATGAAAGATTAATTACAAGGAGGGCCTCATATTGACCAAAAATCACCGATTAAAATCGGGCGAAAAATTGGCCTTTTATGATATCATTGGCCCCGAAGAAATTAATAACACATATTTTCTTAAAACATTTTTTCTAAACTTCAAGATTATTAACAAACAATTAAAAAAAGATTATAAGGATTATAAATAAGAACAAAAGTAAGTTATGAAATAACAATTATTAAATAAATAATAAAAAAAGAACAGAAGAGGGTCTGCGTGTGAAATCAGTGTGTATGTAGAGATTTTCTAGCCATGGGCTTAACAAGCCCATACAACATTAATAAAAAAAAAACAAATCACAAAACAGGGGAGAGTCAAAAAGAGGTGGTGTGTGTATACTTATTACAAATATATGACATAAATACTATAGCAAAACAAATCAGTAGGAATAATAAAATAAATAATAATAATAATAAAAAAGCAGAAAATAAGAACACTCAGAAGGATAGAAACGACCCACCCTTTTCAAACAATCGGCAACCATTAAAAAACATTAAAATAAAATAGTTTTACTTTTATTATATTTTTTCAAACAGCAAAAATAAGAATGTTAAAGACTCTAACTATTATATTTATAAAAAACTCAAAGAAAAACAAAGTAAAAAAAAAGAAGAGGAAATACCCTTTCGAAATTCGATTAGTCTCTCTCTCAACTCAATCTTCGATTTCTTCACGGCCGCTTCAACTCATCTTTCTCGTGGGTCTTCGTCTCTCTCTCCGGTGGTTGGCTTTGGATCGCGCAGCAGAACGGTTTGCGTTTGTGGTTCGTTCGGCTGGTTTCAGAGGTGGATTCACGTCAGCGGTTTCACGGCGGGGTTTCGGTTGATGGTTGAAGAACGAAAGTGGCGATGAGTGCTTCCCGAACTGCATCAAATCTCAGCAGTTTAACGGCGATTCGCAGGTGTCGGCGCGATTGGGTGTGTTTGAGGTTTGTTACGGTTTACGGTTTTGTGTGGCTCTGAGTTTGTGTTTGTGTTGAAGAAAGATTCACGCGGCGGATGGGTTATCTCACGGTTCGGATTGAAGCTGACGGCGGGATGGATGAAGCGGTTTCGCGATTTGGGCTTATTGGAGGTTTTGGCTTCGATTGTGGTTGGTTGTTGGCGGAGGGAGTTGGAGGTTTGGAGGTGAGATTTGCAGACGGGTTTGAGCGGAGGGATGGAGGTGCTGTTAGCGGTAAGGATGTTGCTCGCAGCAGTTGTGCGGCGGTGGAAGGATTGAGAAGGTTGGTTCTGTTTCTTTCTGCTTCAATATTTTTCTTCAGATTCACTGCGTTTTAGATCTTTTTTTTTTGCAGTGTTCTATCGGTGTTTGATTGTGGCTGGGGTTCGTTTTCGGTTGGCCGGCTGTGAGTTGGTTCAGGCTTTGGTAAGGGAAGGTTTGTGGTAAGGTTCTCGGTCCAGGTGGTTATCAGATTCAAGGCTTCTGGTTTCAGATCTCGCGAATGTTGTTGTTCAGTTCTGCTCTCGGTGGTGAGTGTTGTGATTGAAGGTGAGGTTTCAGTTTGAAAAAAGAATGGCAATTAGTTTGTGTTTGGATAAAGCTAAAAAGATGGGTGAAAGGTTGGAAAAAAACGGCTTATCTCAGGTCTCTCATCATCACAAATTTTTTGTTTAGTATTTGAATAGTTTTTGAGAGAACTTGTGTTGCAGAAATGGTTTATTGGAGGAAATAGTCGGTTCCCTTTGTTTTTCTTTTTTTTTTCTTTCAGAATGAAATTGAAAAGCTTATATAGAAAGATTTTATGGAGGGTGATATGGAAAGTTTATACGAGAATGAGAAGTTTATCAGATAAGAATGAGATGGGTTGATGATTGTTGAGAGTTTGTTAGGATAGTGGCGTTTTGTAAAAAGTTGTTGAGGAATCGTACACTTTGTAGTGGGAATCATTGTGTGGAGGTCATGTGCTGAGTTTGTTGCTGTGTTGAAAAGATGCGGGACCCAAGTGCTGACATTGGAATTGGAAATTTGAAAAAGAAAATTGTGGCTGCAACTTGTATTATATAAAAGAAATGTATGTGAGATAGCATGTGACTCTAATAATAAGTATACTAATAACACTAACTATAATAACAATATTAATAATAATAAAAACAATAATAACAGAAATAATGTTAATAATAATAATAATATTAATAACAAAATAATAATAAAAAGATAATAAAAAGCTAATAATAAACTATAATAATAATGATAATAAAGATTAATACTAATACTAACAAATGGTGATAATAATGAAATGATGATGATAATAAAGTTAAATTAAAATTAAAATGGATAGAATTTTTTTATATTTTTTTTTTGGATGATAGGTCTTATATATTTTGTAAAGATAACGGATAGTAAAAAAAGTTTTTAGAACAAAGAGAAAAAATTTAATAAATACTAAATGGTAATAATAAAAAAAATGAAAATTAAAAAGAAACTTTGGATAGTAAGAAAATTTAAAAGATGTATATTTTTCTTAAAGATAAAAAAAAAGATATACACTTCTTGTAGAATTTTTGTAATAGGATGATTAATGAAGAACAAAACGACAAACATTTACACAACACGTAACACCGCACACGCAAACACTGACAAACTCAAACTGACTCGATTTACGCACAAAACACGATTTTTTTAAAAAGAAAAGACGTACTTTGGATTTTTCCGAATAATATCTAAATGAAAATAAAAAGTAAACAGGTAGGACAAATTTGGGGTATGACATTTGCCCCTATCGAATTAGCTTAGACCGAGTAAGATGAACTGGCTCGCGTTCAAACCTTCAAGGTATAAGACAATTAGATATTAACAGACTCCAAATTTGTCCGATAAAAGAAAATGCGCAGAGATAAAAGTTAAATGACCGAAAACTGGAAGAATGGGTAACACAACGAAGAAATAAGTTGGCAAAATAAATCACTTATCACCAATGGATGATAAAGCGAGTAGCTTGAAAAATAAAATCACTTATCACCAAGGGATGATAAGGCGACAGACTGAAAATAAAATCACTTATCAACAGAGGATGATAAGGCAATAAACTGAAAATAAACTCACTTATCAACAGAGGATGATAAGGCAAAAGACTGAAAATAAAATCACTTATCAACAGAGGAAGATAAGGCGAATAACTGAAAATAAAATCACTTATCAACAGAGGAAGATAAGGCGAATAACTGAAAATAAAATCACTTATCAACAGAGGAGGATAAGGCGAATAACTGAAAATAAAATCACTTATCAACAGAGGAAGATAAGGCGAATAACTGAAATTAAAATCACTTATCAACAGAGGATGATAAGGCAACCCCGACATCAAAAAGATGACGAGTAACAGAAAATTAAATAATCTGGAAGAGAAATATCCATCGGGGACGCCCACTGAATAACACGTAGGCGAATCTTTGGAATCTTCGGCCGACCCTGGATTCTGACTTCTGCTGGGGAAAGGCTTGGAATCTTGGATTGATCCTGGATCCTGAGTTATGCGACTATGCTTGACTAATTTTGAAATGGTATCCCATAATGATGGAAATACGATGCAAATGTTTTATGCACTGAGATGTAAGTTGAAAACGTTGGGGAAAGTAAAAGGTCTGATTTATTGAGATATGCAGAGAATGCATATGCTGTAAATGATTGAAGTAAATGATGCGTATGACATTGATGATGCATGATGATGCATATGAGTGATTGGAATGAAAGGTGCCAGCTTGGTGGACTTTTGATTTGGTAGTTGCTAATAATGATTGGACTTTGGGTGGGCGGAGGGCTTGATTCCCCGACACTCGATCTTCGGCGATGTATGATCAAAAGATGGATCTGAAAGTTCCAAGCTTGGTTATCTGCTAATGAGCAGAGCGACTTAATTGACACATGAAGACTGATTTAGTTCGAATGATTACCAACGTCTAGCAAGGACTGCCTGTTTAGCTGGGGAGTAGAGAGAAGAAGATTTGATCCTTGTTTGCTTGCCCCTGTCTGTAGGGTGTTAGAAAGAATTCTTGTGGGGAGCCTTGACAATGGTTATGGCATGATCTCCCCTAGTGTCTGGATTTGGTGGGTGTCTGCCCCTGATTGAGCTACTTGAAGATAACTTGCCCCTGATTGGACTGATTTTGAAGAAGTATTGATTCACATTCCTCTTTTGATTGCCCCTTGTCGGGATTGTACCGATGTCAAGCACTGATTTGCAATTAAACTATTCATACACAAATGGTAGTGTTAATGTAAAGTTCATGGAAGTTTTGAAAAAAAAAGTCAATTTATTTGAATGATTGTGATAGTGTGACGAATGGACCATTAACCCAAACGAGGTGCTGATTTAGAAAGTGCGTAAAGGATGCAGCAAGAATAATGTGCTATTAAGATTGAAGATCAGCAAATATATGGGAGTCAATTTACGCAACCTTGTTGGTAGCATGCTTTCAGAATAAACCGTGCCTCAATTAGGACTTTCGAGGGTTGTAACGTGGTCTGGTTAATGGTTTGAGAAACAAAGGATATAAGGCTCAAAGTTTGATTTGTACCCGTCCCTTCTTCGTGATTGTTCTCCAGTCCTATGTTCAGTTAACTCTACACATGCATTTGCTTTTGATTTTGCAAGAATGGATATGAAGCTTTGAAGTTTGCTTGAAAATGGCAGTCATCTTATTTTGCTGGTGACCCTTTGATTCTTGATTTGGGTGGTCACTGATATTTGTTTTGCTTTTACTGAGGATTCGAGTTCCTCTTTTGATTTCTTTTTTTCGACTAAGTCTCCCTTCGGGTGCTCAACTTAGTGGTTCTTTCTTTTTCTCTTTTTTTATTTGAATGTTGTGACTGCCAAGTCATTTGTTGATGGTCCCCCGATGGGATGTCTCATCTTGCAATTCGAAGGTGTAGTCAGGCTAACTGAACAACTACCCTGCCCCGGGTTAAATGTAAGGGTTGTATCCGAAAGAAAACTCCTACTTCTAGGATCGAAGTGGTTGACTAGGGATTAACTCCTTATATCTCCAGTGTTTGGGGATTTGAACAAATGCCTGCACATCATTGACGAGGTTTTATCCGGAAGCATACCGTGACAGTTATGGGTATTTCGTTTTCGTCATCCTCCCTCAAATATTTGCTAAAGTGAAGTGAGGGAAATATTTTTGTGATTTTTGTGATAAATGATAAATAATGAGCGAATGCGAATAAACTGATTCAAAACATGCATAAACATAACATTAACATAACCAAATACATATAACAATGTTCAGAGCAAATAACACTTAAACAAACATTACAAAACAACAAGAATGCGGAAATAATAAATGGCACTGGCTGCCTTGATTTGAGGAATGAAATTCTCTTGATTGAATGCTTCAAAGTCGAGACTACTCAATTTGGTATTCAACAACACCTTCAAATGTCTTCACTTGTTGGCACCGTGTGACGGCATTGGATCGTTCTGGACATTTGGATTTCTCAGAGTGAGAGTGAGGTCCTTAGAGTTGATCATGTCCTGAATCAAGTGTTTGAAGACATGGCAGTTCTCGATGGTGTGACCTGGAGCGCCTTTGTGATACTCACAGCGAGCATTGGCATCATAGTTCCGGGCATTACCAGTCTGAGGTGACATATCTCTCAAAGTAAGAGGTCCTTTTGCCATCAACTGTTTAAAGATTTCGGTATATGTCATAGGCAGGGGATCAATGTGCCTATCATATCCTCTTGGTTGATATGGTGGACGCTGTTGAGGAGCGCGTTGTTGTTGCTGACCAGGCCGTGATGGATAAGCCGGCTGCTGGTATGGATTAGGCGCATATTGCGCAGCCGCAACCATTGGACGTGATGGATGAGCCATTTGAGGCGGAAATAGAGCTTGAAAGGCCTGCTGATAAGGCATTGGAGGAACTGGCTGATATGGCATAGGAGCATATTGTGCAGCAGCAACATAGGGATACTGGTAATAGGGAACTGGTGCAGGTGCACTCTGTTGAAAATTCCCACTTGCAGCAGAAACGACATTTGTTTCACCCTTTTTGTACCTTTTGAAAGGTTTCTTGGCATTGTTTTGGCTGCTAGAACCTCCTTGAATATTTCCACTTTTCAAACCTTCTTCGATTCTTTCTCCTACCATTACCATGTCTGAAAATCCAGAAGATACGCTGCTGATCAGCTTTTCGTAGTATTGCCCCTGTAGGGTACCCATGAAGATATCGATCAGTTCACGGTCAACCAATGGAGGATGCACTCTGGCAGCTAGCTCTCTCCAGCGTTGGGCATACTCTTTGAAGGATTCGCTCTCCTTTTGAGACATACTCTGAAGTTGAGTACGGTTAGGAGCTAAGTCAGTGTTGTACTTGTACTGCTTTTTGAATGCATCAGATAAATCAAGCCAAGTACGAACATTGTTGCGCTCAAGCTGCATGTACCATTCTAAAGACGCTCCAGACAGGCTGTCTTGGAAGCAATGGATCATGAGTTTATCATCTTTGGCATGAGCGGCCATTTTCCTGCAGTACATCCTCAAATGAAGCTCAGGACAACTGAGGCCTTTGTATTTCTCGAATTCTGGAAGTTTGAATTTGGCAGGGATCACAACATCTGGAACTAAGCACATGTCTGAGGCACTCAGAGAAGTTGAGTTGTGTCCTTCCATGATTCGGAGTATTTCAGCCAACTCGCGACACATCTTCATAGCTTCAGACTCTCGAACAACATGAGGATTGGTGATTGGAACGGCAGTATGCATCTCATACTCAACTTGATGATTCTCTTCAGTTTGAGGAAACTGGACTTGAGTTGGAATAGGTTGAGCTTGAGGAATAGCACCAACAGTAACACCAGAAGCAGGTATTGGTTGGGAAGTGACCTCTTCAATAGCAGGAGTGAACCCTGGAGGTAAATCGTAGACCAAAGGATTTGGAACGGGTACTGAAGGTATTGCTCGTGAGGTAGATCCTTGCACTTGAGCATTGTTCATTGCTGCAGCAGCTTCGCGAAGTTCTTCCATTCTTGCCAAAGCTTGCAAAGTCTCATAAATCTGGTCAATCTTGCCCTTGACCGAGTCAATCTCTTCCCTCATAGCAGCTTGTTCTTCTTGAATCACGTCCATCAGTCTTCTAGTGTTGGCTCTAGTTAGATACGGTCGTCTAGCTCGATACGGGCGTCGGGAAACCAACTTGATTTACTGAAGATGGAGGAACATGAAATAAGTTTTTGGCTTTTGGAATGAAATTCAATATGAATAAATAATGCAAATGAAATGATATGCAATGTCAGAATCCAGAATCACAAGATCAGGGTCTCACGAGTCCAAGGTACAGATGGAGGATACCCTGATCGGGAACTCACTGGGTATACTCTAAAGTTTTAGGGATCCCAAAGTTATCAACTCATATGGCTGTTCATCACACGCGCCATAAGCATGACGGTTGATTGACTCCGCCATATGAATCTATTTTGGGTGAGATCTTTGTATCGACAACCCGCGAGAGAAGATTTTCTCGGGAGTCCATACTACGTGATCATCGACACAAGGTTTAAACAAAGTCCTGGAGTTATGGAACTTTCTCAACTGTTTGATGCACGTGTCAATTTCATACATTCTTGACAGTCAATCAACTCCATTGAGTAAGTCTATTCCAAGTGAGGTTTTCGTATCGAGCCACGCAAGGGCGAACCCTGGTGCCCAATACTACGCAACCATCAACCGATGTTTTAACCAAAAGGTTCTAAAGGTCCTCAAAGTCGGTGACCCTAATGAAAGTAACTGAGCACACACGTCAAGGACTTGACGCTTGTCAGTATTCTCATCAGAATCTACTCCGAGTGAGGTTTTCGTATCGACAACCCACGAGAGTGTTTCTCTCGGGAGCCCATACTACACAACCTCACTAACTTAAGTTTGTACTCGCAAGCCCGGGTATAGAGCTTTTCCCTCAAGTTTCTTTTGCAAAGTATTGATCCAAATTATAGTACCAAGGAGCCACAAGATATATAAAATGGAATGTGATAAAGAAAGCGATAAAAGTAAACAAGCAAGGCATAAATGCAAACATCCAAACAAACGCGGGAACCTAGACTAGGCCTGACTCGCATAGGGGTGAACCAGTCCCCAGCAGAGTCGCCAGCTATCGTACCCCGAAAAATACGACCTCACGCGATCCGAAAATATGGAGTCACGCGCCGGACGGACTGAAGCGTCGCCACCTAATTCTATTTATTCCCGAAGAGGGAAAGGGGAGATTTAGATACAACCCGGGAAGAAAAGGATGAGGACAAAGGTCAACAGAACCATTGCCTGGGTTCGGGAGTCGGTTATGCAGGGGGAAGGTATTAGCACCCCCTACATCCATCGTACTCGATGGAAACCATCTAAGTTATCACGCGCGAAAGGATGTCTATGCTTAAACGAATTGCTTGCTAGAGGGAAATGAGTTGAATTATAAGTTAGATTGATCCTAGGTTCTCGGCAAGGATTGAGATCCTCGTGCCTACGTACTCCCGTGTGCAATGGGAAAGTCAGAGCCTCGTAGTTCGGCCTACTAAGGGTAATGGTTGTTGATTCTATTACCTTTCGTCGATGAAAGGGTTTAGGAGTTGAAATGCACTAAAGACTATGGGTAGTTTATCTCGCCCAACAAGACGAGTGTCCTGCGTCGAAATAATTGGAGCGAGTAACGAGAGCTCGTTATCCTCCTTTCTATCGCTTAAGGCTCGTGGCGTAAAAATCTTCTCATATTATTAGAGTGCTTTATTATCCTATGACCGCTTGACGTTGGATCAAGGGTTTGGACCTAATCGAAACATTTTTGGTTTTTTGAGGTTAAAGGGGTAAATGCAAATGGAGTTTGATTTTGTGGTTTGTTTAGCGAGGCACAATGCGCTCGGCTCGCAAAGGTGGAGTGGATCCTAATAAACGAAATAATAACTGGAAAATAAAGTGCAAGTGTGCAAGTGCAATCGCTTGGCGTTGGACCAAGGATTCGGAACTAAATAAAATACGAGAAATAAAATATGTACAAATTAATGGGAGAGGGGTACAAAATAAATACAAGGGATTGCGCGAAATAAATGGTATCATTGTAGTTTGCCCAAGAGGAAGCGTGTGTGCAGTGTTTTTTTTGAACGGTTCGAAGGCGTTCGGCCTGTTTAAATCGGGACACAACTATTCGAAGGCGTTGGACCTTTTAATCGAGTGCAACTATTCGAAGGCGTCAGACCTTTTTTTGGGACGCGGCGAAATTTGGTTTGTTTACTGCCTTAGAGCTGATTTAATGAAATCGTTCTATGAGGAGTCGAATCGTAATTTAAAATGCGAATTAAATGAATAAATTGAATTAAATTGCTAGAATTAAATTAAAATAGAATAATGAATTAAATAATTAAATGAAATAAATAATATTAAGAATAAATTAAATTAATGTTTTTGTTTATCAAAATAATAAAATAATGAAAGATTAATTACAAGGAGGGCCTCATATTGACCAAAAATCACCGATTAAAATCGGGCGAAAAATTGGCCTTTTATGATATCATTGGCCCCGAAGAAATTAAGAACACATATTTTCTTAAAACATTTTTTCTAAACTTCAAGATTATTAGCAAACAATTAAAAAAAGATTATAAGGATTATAAATAAGAACAAAAGTAAGTTATGAAATAACAATTATTAAATAAATAATAAAAAAAGAACAGAAGGGGGTCTGCGTGTGAAATCAGTGTGTATGTAGAGATTTTCTAGCCATGGGCTTAACAAGCCCATACAACATTAATAAAAAAAAACAAATCACAAAACAGGGGAGAGTCAAAAAGAGGTGGTGTGTGTATACTTATTACAAATATATGACATAAATAATATAGCAAAACAAATCAGTAGGAATAATAAAATAAATAATAATAAATAAAAAAAAGCAGAAAATAAGAACACTCAGAGGGATAGAAACGACCCACCCTTTTCAAACAATCAGCAACCATTAAAAAACATTAAAATAAAATAGTTTTACTTTTATTATATTTTTTCAAACAGCAAAAATAAGAATGTTAAAGACTCTAACTATTATATTTATAAAAAACTCAAAGAAAAACAAAGTCAAAAAAAAGAAGAGGAAATACCCTTTCAAAATTCGATCAGTCTCTCTCTCAACTCAATCTTCGATTTTTTCACGGCCGCTTCAACTCATCTTTCTCGTGGGTCTCCATCTCTCTCTCCGGTGGTTGGCTTTGGATCGCGCGACAGAACGGTTTGCGTTTGTGGTTCGTTCGGCTGGTTTCAGAGGTGGATTCACGTCGGCGGTTTCACGGCGGGGTTTCGGTTGATGGTTTGAAGAACGAAAGTGGCGATGAGTGTTTCCCGAACTGCGTCAAATCTCAGCAATTTAACGGCGATTCGCAGGTGTCGGCGCGATTGGGTGTGTTTGAGGTTTGTTACGGTTTACGGTTTTGTGTGGCTCTGAGTTTGTGTTTGTGTTGAAGAAAGATTCACGCGGCGGATGGGTTATCTCGCGGTTCGGATTGAAGCTGACGGCGGGATGGATGAAGCGGTTTCGCGATTTGGGCTTATTGGAGGTTTTGGCTTCGATTGTGGTTGGTTGTTGGCGGAGGGAGTTGGAGGTTTGGAGGTGAGATTTGCGGACGGGTTTGAGCGGCGGGCTGGAGGTGCTGTTAGCGGTAAGGATGTTGCTCGCAGCAGTTGTGCGGCGGTGGAAGGATTGAGAAGGTTGGTTCTGTTTCTTTCTGCTTCAATATTTTTCTTCAGATTCACTACGTTTTGGATCTATTTTTTTTTTGCAGTGTTCTATCGGTGTTCGGTTGTGGCTGGGGTTCATTTTCGATTGGCCGGCTGTGAGTTGGTTCAGGCTTTGGTAAGGGAAGGTTTGTGGTAAGGTTCTCGGTCCATGTGGTTATCGGATTCAAGGCTTCTGGTTTCAGATCTCGCGAATGTTGTTGTTCAGTTCTGCTCTCGGCGGTGAGTGTTGTGATTGAAGGTGAGGTTTCAGTTTGAAAAAAGAATGGCAATTAGTTTGTGTTTGGATAAAGCTAAAAAGATGGATGAAAGGTTGGAAAAAAGACGGCTTATCTCAGGTCTCTCATCATCACAAATTTTTGGTTTAGTATTTGAATAGTTTTTGAGAAAACTTGTGTTGCAGAAATGGTTTATTGGAGGAAATAGTCGGTTCCCTTTGTTTTTCTTTTTTTTTCTTTCAGAATGAAATTGAAAAGCTTATATAGAAAGATTTTATGGAGGGTGATATGGAAAGTTTATACGAGAATGAGAAGTTTATCAGATAAGAATGAGTTGGGTTGATGATTGTTGAGAGTTTGTTAGGATAGTGGCGTTTTGTAAAAAGTTGTTGAGGAATCGTACACTTTGTAGTGGGAATCATTGTGTGATGGTCATGTGCTGAGTTTGTTGCTGTGTTGAAAAGATGCGGGACCCAAGTGCTGACATTGGAATTGGAAATTTGAAAAAGAAAATTGTGGCTGCAACTTGTATTATATAAAAGAAATGTATGTGAGATAGCATGTGACTCTAATAATAATAATACTAATAACACTAACTATAATAACAATATTAATAATAATAAAAACAATAATAACAGAAATAATGTTAATAATAATAATAATATTAATAACAAAATAATAATAAAAAGATAATAAAAAGCTAATAATAAACTATAATAATAATGATAATAAAGATTAATACTAATACTAACAAATGGTGATAATAATGAAATGATGATGATAATAAAGTTAAATTAAAATTAAAATGGATAGAATTTTTTTATATTTTTTTTTGGATGATAGGTCTTATATATTTTGTAAAGATAACGGATAGTAAAAAAAGTTTTTAGAACAAAGAGAAAAAATTTAATAAATACTAAATGGTAATAATAAAAAAAATGAAAATTAAAAAGAAACTTTGGATAGTAAGAAAATTTAAAAGATGTATATTTTTCTTAAAGATATAAAAAAAAGATATACACTTCTTGTAGAATTTTTGTAATAGGATGATTAATGAAGAACAAAACGACAAACATTTACACAACACGTAACACCGCACACGCAAACACTGACAAACTCAAACTGACTCGATTTACGCACAAAACACGATTTTTTAAAAAAGAAAAGACGTACTTTGGATTTTTCCGAATAATATCTAAATGAAAATAAAAAGTAAACAGGTAGGACAAATTTGGGGTATGACATCCACCATGGCTGGCGCCATGGGGTCTGCCATGGCGTGGCCACGTCTCAAGACCACTCCATAACTGCCAAGACCCACGATCCCCACTTTCTCCATCACTTTGTACTCATGGCGGGCGCCATGGCCCTGTGGCGGGCGCCACAAGGCAAAAGTGCTTCCCTCCACTTTTTAGTGGAGTGGGGCATCCTGGTCCTTTCCCATTTAATATTTGCCTATAAATAGGACTTTAGAATTTTTTTTTCTTCATCCAAACTTAGAATCTCTTAGGCATATATCATTTTTAAAGTAGTTATCATTCCACATCGGGGTGTTACTGCAATCGAGTGATCGAGTCTGTATACGTCTGTGTGATCGAGTTTTGGAGCACTATGGGAGGAAGTTAATCCTGCCGCCATTTTAATTCCAGTTCGTATTTTATTTTTCCTCATTGCTTTACTTTTATTTACTTTCCGCACTGCTTTACTTTTATTTATTTCCCGCACTCGCACTTTATTTTTTTTTATTTCTCGCACTCGCTTTAAATACCTTTGTTTCTCGCACTCACACTACTTTTATTTACTTTCCGCACTCGCACTACTTTTATTTACTTTCCGCACTCGCACTAATTACTTTTATGAAAAATAATAAAAAGAACTTTTACTTTACCATGTCTAACTAAATCCATAAAGGTTAGAATGTAAGGATCGTAATTGAACCAGTAATCCGTGCAATTGTTTGTAGAAACACTTAAGGGCTATTTTAACTTTCAATATAAGTTTAATTGTTTTTAACTATTTCAAAAACAGCCAAAAGCGCTTTGTCTAGTTCATTAGGAGTTTTTAGATTAAAAAGAAAAGGGATTTTAAAACGATTTTCGGACGCGTTAAGAAGTTTAGAGTCTGGTTCGTGAGAACATCTTTTTGCTAAGAAATCCAGGTTAAAGTAATTTTCAACTTAGTTAAGATACTATATTTCTTAAAAATAGGTTTATTACTCTAACGCAGTACGCACCTTTTTATCCGTGACAATAGGAGGGGTTGATTAGAGAGTACAACTTGGTTCTGAATACGCGAAAGCGACAGTTCCTGTTAAATTTGTTCTTTTCAAAGTGGAAAACATTGCCCATAAGTAGTTCTATTAACAAGTACCGGATTATCAATTGATTATGTGAATTACATTCGAGCCTGTCTTTATTAATTGTTAAATTTTTTTTTTACCATTGTGCACTCCTTAAAACTATTATATTCAGTTGCCTTAGATACACACCATAACAACAGGTACGATAGATTGACACTTGGTCTCTGTGGATTCGACAATCTTTTATATTACTCTGACGTGTTCGTACACTTGCGAAAAACACGCATCAACGAGCATACCTGGTCGGACTGGAGATTCATCGAGCGCAAAGATATCTGAGCAGGGACTATCTTTGGCCGAATCTGGGTGACTTCCGCTGCTGCCAAGCAGAGGTCTGGAATGAGTAGAGAGAACCGACCACGGGCGAACGTGGTCGGCAGGTTCTCCTCGACTAGGGAGCATGTAACTAGTGGTTACCTTTGACATTTGGGCCATTGGGACTTCCCATAAGCAGGAATGGGTCGGGCCTTATCTAGTCATTGGGCCAGTCTAGAACAGGAGCCGCCCAAGTCATTGTTTCTAGTCGTAGAAGTGATGACTTAAGCGTGGTCGGCCAGGTGCGGGGTGAAGCTGAGACTTATAATATTTTTTAGTTACCCGGCTCGGTTTAACTGAATCCGCGTACATCTGGTCGCAAAAGTACGATTGTTCGACGAGGATCCCAACAGTTGTGCTGAGAGATTACGTCAGACATGCGTTTGGGGAAGCATGCACATCTAATGCATAATGATGGCTACTCTACGCCCGTCCCTAGGCAATGAATGTTTTGTTTATAGGTTATAGGTCTATCATGTCCGCACACGTGCTAATGGGGCTATAAATAGGGCGATGAGCTTCAGTTTTACACTTTTCACTCTTTGTTTCCCTGCTTAACGAAGTTAAGTTCCCAAACTCCGCCGCTAGCCACCGTCTGCCGCCGTACCTTACGAGGAAGACCAACTGTGCACGCAAGAAATATTCCAAAACTTGTAAGTTTCACAATTTCTCTCATGTTTATGCTTCTAATTTCTGCTGATAACGTAGATACATGCGATTAGGATGAAATTAAGGGTTAATAGGACCCATAGTTTGAACTATTAGGGTTCCGATGTGGCATCTCTGCTTTCATATGGTTGTTATTGTGTTTTACGCCTACACCGTCATCGTCGCAACATTTAGGGTTTATTATTGTCGTCCTTTGCGGTTTCGCACGGCGGATCCGATTGAACTTCAACTGGAGTTATGGGTTTTAGGGTGGTCACACCTTCTAGGTTATGCGAATTGATGTTAGTTTTCTCCCTTCCCCGTACAGATACCTGGTCGTTACGACGACCGTGGCCTGTTTTTGAATAATGGTTTAGATCGAGGACTGCATCCTCGTTCCTTAGCGTGCCCTTTCACTTGATCAGTGGTTGAAGGGTGGATTTGATTTAACTCATCAAATTCACATTTACTTTCACTACTTTTCAGGTGTAACCATGTCAGACGACGTCCCTGTTCAGATGGATGTCGAGGACCTCTCCAGTGACACTGCATCTTCCCCAACTCATTTCGAGGAAACATCGTCGGGGAGAAGTTCCTCATCTTCTAGTGATTCAGAGGAGACTACCTCCGCTAGAGTTGATCCTGTCAATCCCGAAGAGGATGACAAGGAGGAACGGGACACCCCTATTGAAGAATAGGCTTCCCAAGAACCGGTGGGCATCCAATCCATATATTTCAAGCCCTAGAGGGTCCATATCTTGTGGTCGGGGAACCCAAATACTGATTTATGAGGTACCCTGGCATGGATGACCGTATTTGCTGGTCGTACAGACCCAATAGATTCCCTATGTACGACATATTATTCAAGGAGCTCAGGTTTAGACTCCTCTTCTCGAATTTTCAACAATCTATGTTCGTACATTTTGAGCTCTCCCCTTCCCAGCTGCATCCGAACTCTTTTCCCTTCATACGAGGCTTTGAGGTGACCTGTGGGTATTTGATGACTGGGGCGACGCTTCCCCAATTTTTCCACATCTTCCACCTCCAAAGACAGGTTGTACAGGGGAGATATGGATGGGTCTCCCTCAAGAAGAAGAAAAATATTTTCAAGGTGTACTCTGAGTCGATCAGAGATTTCAAGGACCGGTATTACCTAGTCGGGCCAATCTCTGAACGTTCTCAGAACTCTTGTAAGTTCTAGGGAGTGGATACGAACGATGAAGGAAATTTTTTGTTGGACGAAGAGGGGAAAGAGGTTCCCCGTCTTATATTGAGGTTTCATTTCACTTGGTCGCGTGACCACTTTTTGCGTGAGACAAATGAGTTCCTGGCTATTTCGTCTGAGTTGAGCGAGGAGGATTGGACCAGCTGTGACGTCCTTATGAACTACGTTTCACGGATAACGATGACCGCGCACGTGGACGAGCATGGTCATGTGATCCTGGACAAGGATGAGGGTGCTAAAATGACCCCTAGATTTATAGAAGTATCAGAACTTCTTGTTTGTGAGTCGGACGAGGACGTCATTACTTACCTCAGTTGTTTTTATATTTGTCTGTCTGTATTGCTTTTGTGCTTATTTGTCTTTCATGCTCTGACCTTCTTTGTCTTTTATTCTGTCTTTTTCAGATTCAATGGTCAACGTACAAGACAAGTTGATGGCTAATTCTGCCAAAAGACGGGGATCCAAGAAGTTGAAGCAAACTCGCATCGCTGATCGGCTCACGTACATAGGCATGGGCTCAGGCAACTCTTCCCCGGCTCCTCATGGCTAGCTGGGAACTGCTTTTAGGATGGGGAAGAGGTCAAGGCCTGAAGAGGTCATACATCTAACAAGTTCCTCTATGAAGCCATCATTTGAGCTCCCCACCTACTTTATGAGGTCGGGCTTCTTTGAGGAGACCTCTCTCCAAGTTCGCAGGGAGGAGACGCTTAAATTGGAGGAGTTGAGTCTGTAACACCCGATTTCGTAATCTAATTGTATGGCTTGTTGTTGTTGATTAATTGGTGTTAGAAAATTGTTGTTGCATTGATGAGATTATTTGAATTATTTTAGTGAATAATAATATTAAGAATAATTATTTTAGATTATTCAAATTTTTATTATTTAATTAAAATAAGATAAGAAGAGGTCTTGAGGATATGTTGGTAAATTGTGAAGACTAAGTTGATGGCAAAGTTGGAAAAAAGTATTTGGGGTCCTAGGGGAAATTTTGACGAAAAAAGGAATTGAGGTTTGGAATATGATCAGTTGCGATCACTTTTGGGAATAGAGGAGAGAAGGGGTATGAAGAAGGATGAAGAGGAGCAAAGATTTGAAGAGGGTTCAGAGGATTTTTGATGAAAAATGTGGAAAAACATCACTCTGAGGTATGGGGAGTATTGCCTTTCAATATAATTTGACGTAGAGTTTAGGTATTAGGGAGAATTGGAGTTTTTTTTAGAGAAAACCTATGATTTGATGAATATAATTGAGGAATTAATGATGAATTGTGTTGTATATTATGTTGTATATGTTGTATGTGTGTTAGTTTGATGTTATGTTGTTGAATTAGTGATTAAATGATGAAAAAACTGTGTTTTGGGGTGAAATTTTGCAACTGAGTTCCTGTCGTTCGCAGACTGAGATTTGCAAAAATCGTATAGCTCGCTTAGCGATCAAGTGAAACCTTGAAAGTTCTCCAACCCGAGAATTGCTCGCTTAGAGAGACCTGTAACTTTTTGGAAAATGTTTTCTTTTCTTGAATGACTCGAAATGACTCATTTTGTTGCCTTATGTTGCTTTGATGTTGGCGTGAATTCTTGCCATGCTATAACATACTAAATGTGTAAGAATTTATGATGAAATGATGTTTAGTTGATTATGTTGTATCATGAGGATATGTAGTAAAGATGACATGAATAAGTAAAGTCGTGGGTGTATGAATTATGAATTATGATGATTATGTGTTGACTTATATGATGGTATGAATTCTATGAATAATGTTATGACGGAGTACATAAAAGTTGTGAATAATTGATGTTTATAATTGCTAATTTACGAACATGTTGATAAGATGAATTATGATGATTGAGTGTGAAATGGAGTTATGATGTTGCATCACGATGTTTATGATTGATATGTGATGATGCACATATGTTGATAGATTACATGACTGATATATAGATGTCTTATGATGATTGTGATGAATAATTACATGTAGGGGTGTTCGCGGTGCGGTTTGGGCGGTTTTTAAGAAAAAAATCATCCGAACCGCAAGAGAAAAAAACATGCGGTTCGGTTGATAAAAAAAAAGTCCAAACCAAACCAATGCGGTTTTGTTGGTTCGGTTGGTTCGGTTTTTTATTATGTATAAATTCATAACACATAATTACTCACAAACAATTATCTTTCCTATATTCTCACAATTTGACACTACTGTGAGCTTTTTCTTCTTGCACATAATTTGACAATAATTAAAATAATATGCAATCAAATGCAATATTCAAAATAGTTGACATGAAAATAATATTCATTCAATACATAAATTAATCATCAAAGTAGTACTCAATACATAAAAATATTATCCAATACATAAATTAACATTAACCATCAAAAACACTAATAATTTGTTTCTTCTTGCTTCTTGGACTGAGCTGCCATTGACAAATACAAGTATCCTTCAAGCAATAACCTTCAAAACACAAATCAAGTTACAATATAAAAATTCTGCAACTATTAAAAATTCTGCAACTATTAAAAATTCAGCAAAACTATAAAAATTCTGCAACTATTAAAAATTCAGCAACTATTAAAATTCTGCAACTATAAAAATTCTGTAAGTATTAAAAATTTTGCAACTATAAAAATTCAGCATACCATTTTTTTTCAAGCATGTCTCTAATCAGATTCACAATCAGAAAGTCCTTCATTTACTTGTGAGATTGGAGCCATTTCTAAAAATGATCAAATATATTTATCAAACGTTAGACAAAACAAACAATTGAATAAAATAGATTCATGAACAAAGTTTACAATATATATATATATATATATATATATATATATATATATATATATATATATATATATATATATATATATATATATATATATATATATATATATATATATATATATATATATATATAGATAGATAGATAGATAGATATAGATATAGATATAGATATATATATATATATATATATATATATATATATATATATATATATATATATATATATATATATATATATATATATATATATATATATATATAGATAGATAGATAGATAGATATAGATATAGATATAGATATATATATATATATATACCTTGTTCAAGTTTTTCCAAGTCTTCCAAGTGCTCTTCAATATCCACTTTCAAAGGGGAGGATCTTAACCAATTTTTTGAACATATTAAAGCTTCAACGGTGTGGGGTGTAAGAGAGCTCCTATAACAACTAAGAACTCTACCTCCTGTGCTAAAAGCTGACTCCGAAGCAACAGTAGATATTGGCATAGCCAAGATATCTCTAGCTATTAAACCAAGAGTAGGGTATTTGGTGGAATTTACCTTCCACCAATTCAAGATGTCAAAATCTGGACTTTTCTTCTCCCTCGTCTCCATGAGATACAAATCCACTTCATTTTTATTTAAATTTGAATCTTGGTCCATGTCCTTCTCAAATTGATCATCCATATGATCAGAAGATGTAACAACTTCTAAGAGCTATATTTCTTGTGCATGAGCATGACTTTCGGTTTGGTCTTTACTTAAGAAAAGACTATAACTTTCAAACATTTTGTTTAATATTTGCTTCACCTTATCACACAAAAAATCAGCAACTTCCTTCTCATAAAACTTATCCAATCCCCACCTAATAAATTGAAACTTACGTCGAGGATCAAAAATTACAGCAATAAAGACTAGCATATTCATCTTTTTGACTTCTCCCCAATACTTACTATATTTATCATACATAACATTAGCCATATTTGTAAGTAATGGGTCATCTTTATGACATTCCTTCCAAGTTTTTAATGCCCCCAATATCATACAATGTTCCATGAAATAAGTAGAAGATGTTACATAAGTAGAACCTGACACCTTTGTAGTGATATCAAAAAACAACTTCAAGAATTTCACAAAACACTTGGCATTTTCCCAATCCTCATTATTTGGGACACCACCTTCCAACATCGTATACTCAACACATTTCTCACATAATCTCTTAAAGGCCTTTTGAAACTTTAATGCACTTTCAAGCATAAGGTATGTGGAGTTCCACCTAGTGGGACAATCATACTGCTCAGTAGACTTGTCTTGTATCCTAACTTCTTTAATACATGTCTTAAACCTATCCATACGACCAGGTGAATGACGAACATACCGACCCGCACTCCTAATTTTGGAAAGTGAAGAATTCATGTGCTTCAACTTCAACCCATCATTGACAACAAGGTTAAGAATGTGAGCACAACATCTAATATGTAAATGCTCCCCTTTTAATGGATGTGAATTCCAATCCTCCATTCTATTTTTTAGGTAAGCGATAGCAACATCGTTTGAAGTAGCATTATCAACCGTGATGGTGAAAATCTTATCTATCATCCAACTCTCCAAACACTTTTCAATCTTTTTTCCAATTATCTCTCCCTTGTGAGAAGTTATAGGGCAAAAATTGAGAATCCTTTTATGCAACTTCCAGTCTTGATCAATGAAATGCGCAGTAAGAACCATATAATTAATATTTTGCACAGAAGTCCAAGCATCAGTTGTTAGACAAACACTTTGATTTGTTTTTGTAAACATGCTTCTTAACTTATGTTTCTCACTCACATAAAGACTCAAACAGTCCCTAGCAATTGCAATCCTTCCTGGAAGTGGGAACCTAGGTTGTGTAACACTCATAAAATGACGGAATCCTTCGTTCTCAACAAAAGAAAAAGGCAATTCATCCACGATTATCATTCTAGCTAAAGCTTGTCTACACAATTCAACATTGAAATGGATACCAACAAGTGCATTATTATTTCCTTTAGATCCTTCTTGAAGGATAATAGTGGTCTGACTAGGATCAAGAACATTTTTGGGAATTTTTTTACATTGATGCATCAAATGGTTATTTAAATTTGAGGTTCCATTCTTATTTAAATTTGATACATTCCCGCCGACTGGTGCAGACTCAATTGCTTTTGAGTCAATGAGCTCTTGGACCCGATATTTGAACCTCATATAGTATTCCACATTCTAGCCAGGTGCACCAGAATGGAAATCACACCTAGCACTGGCGTCAAAATTCTGGCGGAAGCTTTGTAGGCAGGGTTACCAAAGTGACGAGTTCAACCAGTTTGAGTTCGAACAAGAAAGGAAGCAATTACGCATACAACACTGGGATCAAATCAAACTTAACCTCAGGCTTCTTAGACCTTTGTTTAATTTTTTTTCCTTTAAACTTCCTTTGGGGAATGGGAATCAACTACGTGCCGAGAGGCTTTGGATCCCAAAGTTGTGGAGAAAGTCCATGAAGCATTCCCTGGTCTCGGGAAGATCCTTCAAAATGGGGAGAAGCAACAACTTTGTTAGCAGCAACGGGGACATAGTAACCTTCTTCCTTTAATGCTGCCTATGGAACTTTCATGGTCTGGTTCTCCTGATTCTTCAATTAGTAAACTTTTTTGCTCAGTAGATTATGGTCATGAGACAAGGCATGCATGTCCACCATGAATTGCCCCATTCAGATATTCATTTCAGCCACTTCCAATTGGAGTTTCTCCATGTCCATACCTTGATGATTATGGTTTAAGTTGGCCATTTTGATGAGAAACCAAATCAGGATAAGAATTTTTCCCTGAACACCTGTCATGAATGAAAGGATGTATGCAAATGCCATGTTCGGTTATTTCCAATGAATCAATCTGCATAAATTCAAGTTTTAATACAGAAAAAAATCCAACGGCCTGATTCAGATATGCAATCCTCGGAAATAACTAAACATGTGTGCATAAATGTCATGATGTCATGTATGCAGCAGACATGTGATCAATGGTCGGATGTTGATGTTCAGCAGTGAGCCAATTGTCTGCGGAGAGTCATAATAATATTATCTTTGTGTAGAACCCCAAAATTAAGAACCAAAGAACCACATAGAACCGGATCAAATCATAGGATCACTAATGTAGTAGGTATGTAGAAGGTCAGGGTTCCTGCAAACCTGTAAACAATCCCCCCATATCACAGGTGTGCTACAACGGGTCAACATCACAGACTCTCAGGTCGAGTAGCGATAATACGTTCACCATCTTCGAGAAACAGTTTGGTATTATTCACTAAAAGAGGAGGTCTCAGCTGAGTCCGGAAAAACAAGCATCTCTCATAAGTTCCCAGCTTCAGGCACTGGGATTGAGAAACAATATTACATTCATCCCGAAGGGTAAAATATTATCGTCATACGAAAAGTACTTTAATTGAGTTCCTATAAGAGAACCAGACCATCCTATGCGAGCTCCCAGTGGGCCTTTGAGTACGAATGCGTTCGCCAACAAATGTGGTCTGCCACTGTCACCACTGGAGAGAGATGTTTCCACAAAGGTCCTAAATGATCGGTCCCCGGATGCACATAACTATCAAGGTCGTATCCTGAAGTGGAGGAAACCCCCACACATGATAGTTCCAAGACGGTCGCAATCTAGGTGTGGAACACATCGCCACTCAGCATGATGATATATCATGGAAGTATAATGTCTGTCCATGCTAAAGTCAAAGGTGCACTCGAGCCTTAGTATTAGGCTCATCTCATAGTAACTCCCATCCCACTAAGAAAACCAGACAGTCTAGACAATGTAATAATTATGCATGATAAGTATATACTTAAAGCAATCAATAAAGCTGTAAAGTAAGATTGTAAATAAAATTAGTAAACTAAACACACAACAACAAACAAATGAACACCCAAAGAAACAAAAATAGACAAGCACCATGTTTGACTCGCATAGGGAACCAGATATTCTGGGTTTGTTCCTCAATAGAGTCGCCAGCTGTCGCTCCCGGGATTTTCATCCTAGTACAAACGTGAAAGTGACGCGGAAAAGGTAGAGTCACCAACCATGCATTTTTATCCCGAAGAAAGGGAAAGGTAATTCTGCACAAACCGAAGGAAAGGAAAGAACAAGGTCTTACGAACCAAAGAGACTGGGTTCGAGAGTCAATTACGAACTGAGAAGGTATTAGCACCCCAGATCGCCTGTCGTACCCGAAGAGATCCACGCTTGCTTGAACTGTTTCAAAGGGTGAGAAATAAACTGCTGTTGAACCGAAACTGAAACTGGAACTGGAAAGAAATGAGGAAAGAGAAAAATGTAGGGAAAATAAAGAGTGTGCTCGAATGGGCCCTACCTTACTGCCTACGTATCTCATGGGAAATGAGAATCAGAGTCATCGTAGTTCCCCTAACTAGGGAGGAAATTTTTTTGTTTTATGTTTTTTATGATTGAACTGCTTATGCATATGCTCAGGTGATGCAGGCTGGTCTGAAATGAGTGCGTTTATCGTCTTGCAAAGAGACTAGTCGAAGCAATTTCTTTCATTAAGAGTGAATGAGATGAGAAGATAATTCCCGAAGGAAAGATGTTCATTGTTGGCTTGTAGCTTTTGGAAGCTTTTATTGAATTTGGCATAGGAGAATGTATTCATGTCTTATTCACAAGAGTGTGTAATTCTTACATCACTCCGATATGAGGTGGATAAGAAGTACACCTAGGTGTGGAGGAGATCCACAAACCTAGTTCCAAAGATTAAGGCCTAAACACATTACCCTAATTTTATTTATTAAGTTTTTTTTTGTATTTTTGATGAAGAAGTGTTTTTTAGGTGTTGTTTGTGAAGCATCATCATGCTAAGACTTATTCATCATGCTAGATACCCTACACCCCATCCCCGTATAAAATGTATGCAAGTATCCCAGGGCAAAGTCCCTTGGCACATGAGAATGCTCAACCTTTATTAAGATGTTTTGAGTTGTTTTGATATGAGAGAAAGAGAGAGATAGAGAGAGAGAGAGAGAGAGACAGAAAAGTTAAGTTGAGAAAGGTTAAACACTAAGGGAAACTAAGACTCACCCTACCTTATTATATTCAATGGTGATCCTATGGTTAATGAGGTTTGAAGAACTCTAAACCTAGGAAAAAGTTCTAACTCACTTCAAGGATTGAAGATGAGATTAGAGCTCAAAGGGATGAAGAGAAAGTGAATGTCAAAGAAGCATGAAATGCTTATCGCAATCACACAAGAGAAAACTTAAGAGATGAAGGAATAAGGTAGAATGTAAGTGCACATCGACACTCTTCATTTACCATTAGCCCCTGAAAAGGTTAGTACACTCATGATTTATGCAATACAAATTGATAAAAGAGAAGGCAATTAAGTATCAAACATCACCTAAAATGATTATGATTCAAACTAGACTCAACCCTAAACTTAAAGGTACCTAAAGGCTAAGAAAAACTTAAAGTCAACAGCTACGACATCGCTTTAGCATACAATTAGCTACCAAATGCAAATTATATGCAAACAACCTATTACAACTACCTAACAACATGACAACAGGTGTAAAAAATGCAAACGTAAAGCAAAACAACATACAATTAACAACTATTATTCAAAAATGCAGCAGTGAAATGCATGGCATAATTAAGTCATTTAAATGTAAATGCATGAGTAACAATACATGAATATGCATCACATAACAACATCAAAGAATGAAAGATGATTAATATGAACATGGATATGTGAATGCAAACATCTCAATAATTTTACATCAATGTATTTTCCACAATCTAAAATATGTGCATTTTCCAAAAGATGAACATTTAATGCAAACAAGTAACAAAGTGAACATGCATCACAATACATTCTAACCTAATGCAGATATTTACAATGAAATGAAAACGTATAACAAGTATGTAATCAAGAATGTGCATTTATACATGGATTATGCACTTTCATCAAGCAATATGCAACCTTTTCAATTATGCACGCGAGCATCCGAAACATGTATCGATTATGAAAACAATGCAAAACAGAACTTTAAATCATCATTAACATGCTAGTAATGAAGTTCAAACATGGTAACAACATTCACAATTCGTCATGAGCACAAATTCACCATTATGCAAAAAATCGGGAGTAAACAAACATGCATGTCGAAAGATGTCAAAGCTACATGAATCTGCACAAAAACGACTTCTAAATTCTCTCTAAAATGATAACCTAATGGTCCATGATGATTAAATATGGAATGGTATGCAAACATGCAAGAAAATGCACAAAAAATCCAAAATTGTCCAATGTTAATCGGTTAACGGATGTGTTAACCGGTTAACACTGCTAAATTCTGCAGATTTACCAAAATTGCACTGTGTTAATCGGTTAACAAATGAGTTAATCGATTAACACTGAACCAGAATAAAAAAATAATACAGAAAAAAGCACTTCCAGCAACCAGCTTATTTCAAAGGTTCATAATACAATCCCTATAGAGTGAGCACGAAATTAACACCTAAATGCATTAATACAACACTAATCGGAACCACAAACACATCAAGAAATTGAAACCTAACAATCTGATTAATTAACGCATCACAAATCAACAAAACATGAAGAATGCACATGTCGATAAGATGCAAAATAACTTAAAACAAAAGTGATTTTGAGTTTCACCAACCTACAAAGCGTAGACTTGCTTTGGTAATCGTTGGTATGGAGAATCGACACGCTATAGAAGAGAAAACCGTAGATCCGAAGCTCTTCCACACGAATACGCAAAATAAATGTGATTTGATAAACTTTGATGAACTTCTTCAAAAATCACTTTCAAGAAGAGAAAATCCACACCAAAACAATATCAAATTCTTCAATAATCCATGAAACCAATGCAATGATGGAGGTTTAGCTTCAAATTCTTCAAGTTTCAATGCAAAACTTGAAGAATTTTGGAAGATGAAGCTTTGTGTGAGTTTAGAAAATGGGAGAAAAAGTGAGAAAATTGAGAGTGATGAGAGAAATTGTGAAAAATGAATGGTTTCTCTTTGGTTTGGAGGGAAAAGTATTTATATACATGTTAGTTTTGGAGGGTGGTTTGGGTTAAGAACTAGGCTTGGACACTAGCTTAGGAGTTAGTTAGGGAAAATTCTAGAATATTTCTGGAATATTCCCTTGGAATATGGTAGAACATTCTAGGAAGTTCCTTTAGAAAGTGGTAGAGTGAGGAAAACCCTCCCAAGCTAAATTTGATTTTTTTCCTCCAAAATTCACACGCGTTAACCGGTTAACCAATGTGTTAACCGGTTAACACAAGCCAAATTTGATTTTCCCTCATTTTGGTAGGAAACCCTGAAAAGTACTAGTGTCGTCCGTTCTGATCCTGTTTTGACCTTGAGTCCTGATAATTAATTTCCACTGAAATAAACTCTTGATTACATGCTTTATGCGTTAATCGATGATGCGTGATTTTTTATTTTTTTTTATTTTTTTTTTATTTTTTAAATGCAATGCATGCGATGATGTTGATTTACCATTTTTTTTCTGTAGCCAGTGTTTAGGTCTGAACGACCATCTGGACAAACACATGTTCAAAATTACTAGTGAGACGCTGTCTAAATATATTACACTCAACGAGAGACTCATTAGTTTTCCTTCAAATGTTTTCTAAATCTATAACATTTACTTTTATTTCATCCACGTAGATCTGCTTGTGGAAGATTATTTCCAAATGGCACTAATTTGGATTCAACTTATGGGGTGAGGTTGTAAAACAAGTACACATGTCTCTTTCTAACGAACTTTAAAACTATTTTATTTTCAAGTATTCCTCATTGGCTATTTTTTCACTATCTTGCTTTACAAGAAAAAAATGGATAATTTCTGGATTTCATTATAAGATTGAACACAATAATAATCTCACGTGTTAACATGTTCATTATTTCATGATTTTTATCGCTCATATAGCGTCAAAATGATTCTAATGTAGTATTGATTATTGGGAGAATTCATTTGCTTTTCAATTAGTCAGTGGAAAAAGTTCTCTAAAAATAATTTTATTTGAAAATGACAAACAACCCTTTGAATATAATAAAAAATAATATACAACAAGTTAATTTATCACATTAATACTTCTTGTTTTTTACTAGAAATTTATTCACGTTATTTTTTTATTAAAGTTATCAACCTCTTTTTTTCTATAAATTGGAAAAGTTATCGACCTCCTGTTAAATGACAATATAATTATATTTAAAATTTTAAAAATAAATCTAATAAATCTTTTAATAGCCATTATCTAGTTTAAAATTATTAAAGTACAATTCAGTTTTAGAAAATTGTTAACTTCATTTAATCAAAATATAAAAAACTTCACTTAAAATTGAAATATAAAAACTTCATTTAAAATTGAATTAAAGTTAATTACTAAAAAATTAAATAAAAATCAAATAAATAGTTAGAGTTATCTTTGTCATTGTTACACAATCGATCTATTTTTTTTCTTATACTTTCTCTCCAATTAAATAAGAGAATATTTCTCCTTCCTCGCTTTCCACTTTCTCATATACCCAAACAAACTATAAATCTTTTTACTTTACATTTCTTTCTTTTCTTTCTCCTATTTTTATAATTCAAATAAAACCTCAACGTTCAACACTTGCGTTTTTCTTTTTTCATTTTTCAATTATTTATCCTCTCTGTAAGTTTTTTTTCTCTCTAAATAACCATTTTTTTAATAAATATATTCTAAAATAATCATATTTAAAAAAAAAATCAAACTAACAATGTTTCAAATAAAAAACAATATGCTGAACAAGAGGAGTAGTCAAACTCAATGGCACATGCGCATGCATTCATCCTCCAAGAGATGTGCCAATGGTTGTGGTTATTGTTTATATATATATATATATATATATATATATATATATATATATATATATATATATATATATATATATATATATATATATATATATATATATATATATATATATATATTGCATCCCATTCCAATCCTTTTTCACCAATCTTATAAGTTTTTCCTTCATTTTTTCTTCAAAATATCATCTTATATTCACAAGAAAAATACCAATTTGATTTATTCAGCAGTAAAGCCTCCAATGAATATCCAACTTTGAAACACGAGGACGTCCGAGCATCTGCTTGATCTGTTGGTTAGATGGATACATTACAAAGGTGAAAAGATTAAAAAAACAAAATCAAAGGCTTGTTACGGTGTACAATGAAAATAAAGAAATTCGTTTCAAGGACTTAGTTAAAAGTGACAGAGATTGTCGTATTATGATGCATACACTATGTCAAAAAACGGCCTTAGAGAGTGTTTTTTTTTTACTTTAGAGAGCGCTTTAAAGAGGTGTAAAAGGTTGCGCTGTCGTAGGTAAAGACAACACTTTTTTTAAAGAAAAAATCGCTCTTAAAAGCCTACTTTACAAAGCGCTTTTAAAGGAAAAACGCTTTCTAAAGTAGGCCTTTAAGAGCGTTTTTATCATAAAAAACGCTCTCTAAGGTGGCCCTTTAGACATCACTTTAAAAACGTTGTCTATTGTATACGCATCATTTTTTTATAATTTTTTATACATAACTTTAGAGAGCGCTTTAAGGAGAAAGCGCTTTCTTTAGGGGACTTTAGAGAGCGTTTTTTTTATTAAAAGCGCTATCTAAAGTATACCTATAATTTTAATGATTTAAAAAAAATCTCTTTTTATCCATTTTTGTAAACCTGTATAAACCATAATTCTATGTATACCTATAATTCAAATTTCTATAATCTGTATAAATCATTTCATTTCATTCCAAATCAATAATTCAAACCATATTTTCATTTCATTGTACTTATAACCCATCTCATTTCAAATCATTCCAAACCAATATAAATTATTTCAAAATTCTCGATATTTATCACCGGGAACCACAATATAAACATTTACAACATAACATACCACAAGTCATTTACAAAAAAGGTTACCATTTCATTTACATAATCCTATATATACCTTAAAATAATCTTTTTTCTATAATATATTCTCATAATTCTTCCATAATTTCACCAAGCTTTTTTGGCGTGTAATGAGGACTCGCGAATTCTTCAAAGTACTACATAACAAAACAAATTAATATGCATTAATTAGTTAGTATCCGATAATATGCATAATATACGATAAATATGCATTATGACATATCCGACAAATATTAAAATAAACCCTAAGTTATAAATCCATGCATACCTGATCAGGAATATCTAATCGGTCCAAATGAATGATTTCTCTCATGAACCTCAAAACATAGTACCCACATTCTATGCCATTTTTCTGTTGAGGACACTGCATATAGACAAAGAAATAAGAATTAATATATAGTTGTTTTTGTTATCAAGTAGCATCACTAATAAGCAACATTACTGTGAAAATTAAATTAATCTACCTGCACATGGATCCATGGAATAGTATTTGCTTTAGCCAGTGCTACTCGATAATCTCTTTGTGCTCGGCACACTAGTATAGATCTGTAAAAGAAAAACGTAAATTTAAAACAATCTCACAGAAATAATTAAATATACAAATACACACGAAGTTTTCGAACAATCTCACTTACTTATCAACGACATCCTTCATACTCGGATATGTTGACCAATCATACTCCAATGAATTTATAAAATATACCACTTCTTTTGTAGGATTAATGGCAACCAACAACCAGTGTCCACTGTAAAATAAAACAAAAGTTTAGATGGATAATTTCTACGCAAAAGATACAAAGATTAGAATGAAATGTGAATGAAAATCTTACTTGTGTCCAGTATTATACGGTAAAAAAACAAAGTTTATGTATTGGCCGCCATATATCTATCAACTAAGTATTCTCTTACTATATCTGCATTCAAACCAATTGTCGTTGCATTGGCACGGGTGGAAGCAAAGAAATGAAATTGTTTTGACAATGGTGTCTCGCGCATGAGTTTGCCATACAAGAACCTTAAATAAAAACATACATAATAAAAATTAGACTATTTTCATTAAAATGTTCCAATAAATTATTCAACTAAATAAATAACAGATTGATCGGAGTACCAGATGTAGGCATGCATAACACCGATGCCTAATGTTTGATGCTTGGAAATCTGCTCCATGTCCTCTCTTCCGACTATCTCGAAATGAGGAAAACCAAAAACATCATTTTCCATGTCTATTTGACGAATACAACCTTGCATCACATCTTATACTGGCACAATTGTCTCAAGACACGTCCGAAAGCGATTTGTAGCAGTTCTTCTTGCATGAGTCTTTTTCTTGCTCTCGATCTGTTGTGAAGCTTGAGAAGGAACCTAACAATCATATAAGTTAGTTAGAGTATAAAATCATAAACCTTTTGAATTCGGATCATAGAATAACACTTTAAATGTACCTCTCTTCGTTGTGATGCAACCGACTCTTTTTCCGGCAAAATCCCTTTAGATGTGGGTTTTGTAGGAGTCTAAATTTACCATATTGTAAAACAATGTACGTAAGGTTCAAAATGATTTTCATAATGGTTTAGAAATGACATTTGAATACTAAGAGATTCATAATGGTTTTAACCTTACCTCATCCTCTATGATAATCAGGTTTGATGACCATGTAACAAACGAGGCTATTGCATCTCTCAACAATGTTATCTCTGAAACCGTGTCAGATATATGTAGTACCACATCCATAATTACATCAAACTCAACTAACACTTTCAGACATCCATGAGGGAGCGAATTATTGTGAAGTAACTCTTTCGCTCTGTTATACATTTTCCCTTTCCACCCATGCGATAAGTCGATAACGACAAATACAGCCGACAAGAGGAAATGCCCTGGAAAAATATTTAATGCATAACTTTTAATGTGTATAAAGGTCAATTAAAATAAATATGTGCTAATTACCTCAGGAATTTTATATTCACAATTGATACTAGCTTTGTCACTAGTATCTTTCAACCCGGAACCACGCTTTTCCGCCTCATATCTCTCTTTGTCCTTTTGCAATTCACGGACTTGCGCTTTAAGTTCCTCCAATGATTGCATCACTTCTTGATTGATAGTATTTTTTTTCTTTTTGGTTGCTTATACAAGGAAGATGGAGTCACACCAAATCCTTTACCCCTCACTCGACCTAAATACTCAAGAACATTTAGTACTCGACTAAGAATGCTCCTGCAATCCTGATTCTCACTGGTGGTTAAGGATTTAGATAGACTCTCCTGGAATTCATTGAAAAATCGAAAATTATTAGTAGGGATTAAAAATTAATTATATTTTAAAGACATAATGTTGTACTTACACATTTCCCATAAACCTGTTGAACGTCTTCACTAGCAACTCCATTCTTGCTCACATGAGCAGCCTTCCACAAAACATGTTTCGGAAGAGATTTTTCTTCACTTTTATCCTCTTCCAACTACACATTGAGACAAATAATAAGAACGCCAATTATAAAATATTGAGACAATTAATAAGATCATATCATTTATATAGTTACCATTTCTTGTTGTAAACGTGCATATCCCTTTCGCCCTTTTCTGTATGGATATGCGAGTTTTGATGCTTTTCGGCGATTAATGGCACTCAAATCCTGGATAAACAAATTTAAGTCATATCAAAACAAACTAATGCAAATATAAACAAGTATATAATACAATTAATAGACATGAACATATAAACAAGTTTACATTAAATTTTTCGGTTTTCCGTTTTTTTACAAAAAAGACCCCCATTCTTCTGGTGAGATCAAATCCGCATACAAGTGTGGAAGTTCTGCTTCAACAATTTTTTTTATCATCTCTCAGATATTTGTTTGATAATAAGGCTTGAAACCCCATATGTCTCTTTCTGGGCAATTGGAGACAATACTTTTGTCGGCTTTCATCAATATTAAAGGACCTCTACAAAAAAACATACACATATAAACATAAAATGTCTTAGTATAAGTCAAATAAAGAAATTTAATAACACATCAATCATGTTTGGTAATTAAGTACCTGTATCTCACTCCATATCTTATCTTTACCAGCTTCCAACAATAAATTCCTCCAATCATCACTAGTAATTGAAATGTATTGGCGGACAAGTGAACCAATGTATGAAGCCAACATTGAACCGTTAGGCTCAATTAGTTAGTTCTCATCACTCCAATGTACATCAAATTTCACTCCTTTGTCTCTAGCACGGTGAATTGACCTCATAATTGTTATTCCACATTTTATTTCACTTTCTAAGTTCGAAGATTTTTCCTGAGCTTCATTTGTATCATGTGTCTCGTGTGTCTCGTGTGTGTGTTCCTCATTACTAGCCATTATACCTGTAAAAAAGAAAAAAAGAAAAATTAAATGACAAATTATAAAAATCCATAGTCTATAATCCATTGAATGATATAACATGTCAAATTATAATGACAAATCTAAAATACAAAAATTAAATAACAAATCTAAAATTCATAATCTAAAATTCAAAATCCATAACCTTTTTTAGGCACGTCTCTTTCTTTTCTTGGTTGGAAGATGTTATACATGTCTCTTAACAACACGGACGGTTGGATTGATCCAAATACCCTCATTATGATCATTTCTAGGATATGATGCATTCACTATAATATTTTCATCTTGATCATCTCTAGTAAATGATTCGATATCAACATCAATATCACCTTGATCTCCAATGTTTTCATCAATTACTTTGTTAGATAAAAGCATTATAGACCATTTTGTACTTGTCGGATCAGTGACATAGAACACTTGTTTAGCTTGAGAAGCTAGAATAAAAGGCTCATCTTTGTACCCCACCCTATTAAGATCCACTTGCAAAAACCTCGACTTATCCAATCGTACACCATTATTGTTTTCAACCCACTTGCAATGAAATATAGGAATCTGAAACTTCTCATAATCAAACACCCAAATGCGCTCGATAACCCCAAAATATGACAGATTTGAAAATTTGGGGTATAAGTCTTTCACACTTGAAATGTGCATTGTTTCAGCTACCACAGTGACACCACTATTTTGCATAGTACTTTTATCATCTTGTCTTTGGTATAAAATATGTATTTATTAATTGCGTATGCGCTATAAGAAAACGCAAGCAAACTTGGACCATATGATAAACATCTCAATCTTTCTGTTATTGAAGCGGGATCTGAGTAATACTTTTCAAAAATGTGACTCTTAAACCAAGGTATGAAACTTCGATTGTGCTCTTGTACTATCCAATTCGCATTTTTATCCGACCATCCATTGTCCGCCTTTAAGTTGTACAACTTTAATATCGCAGACAATCTTGTGAATTTTAGTGCAACCATTATACAACGACTTCTCTGCATTGCTTACCAACCTCTCAAACATTTCAGGACAATCATTAAGATCATCTTCAAGTACTTCTACAATCTCTTCGACTCGATCATAATCATATGTAATTGTGTCATTGTCGTTTGAAGCATATGTCGTATTATCCCCCAGTTCAACATTCCTGTTACTTTTCTCACCATGCATATCCCAACATGTATAACTTCGATCAATTCCACGCCTCTTTTAATGTGATTCCAACTGACTTGCGTTAACCTTACCCACAAAACAACAACCCAAACAAGAACATTTCATTCGACTGAGGTCTTCGGCGTGCGCAACAACAAACTTAACAAATTCCGATACCCCATTATCGTACTCTTTCGTTAATCGATTTGAATACATCCATTTATTATCCATAGTTACTCTAATTAAACTAAACAAAAACAAAAATAAAAATAAAAAAGCAAATATACCTGTAGAGATGTAAACAACTTCTAGACCTCACCTCAAAATCTAGATGTAAACAACTTCTAGACCTCACCTCAAAATCTACCTTCAATTTACATAAAAAAAATGAAGATTATTAAAAATTGATACCGTCTCTTAATATGCAAATCAATCATCAAGAACGACAACAACAACAATATCATCAAGAACGATAAGATAGTGGTTCCTAAACTTGTCGTTCTAACATTTTTAAAGAACGATAAATCATAATCAATTTGAGAAACTAGTGAGAGTGATATAATTATGGTTACTTTCCATTCAATCTCTACTACTAAACACTTTCCATGCCATCTCTACTACTAAACACTTTTTTGTTGTAATATATAATTATGGTTACTTTCCATTCAAACTATAAAAGATGAAAAAAAATGTTGTAATATAACATTCCTCTAATATAAAAAACTGTTGTAATATAACATTCCTCTAATATAACATTTCTGTAATATAAATTTCCATTCAAACTAGTGATCATGCCATTTTGCTTAGTATCAACATCAAAATGTTGTAATATAACATTCCTCTAATTATCAAGAACGACAACAACATAACTGGGTTTAGAGAAAACAGATTGGTCAAAAGCGCCATTCATAGTATCAGCAAGAACATCATCAAGAATGACAACAACATAATGGGGTTCATCAATACAACATCATCAAGAACGACGACTACAACAACAACAACAACAACAATGTATAATATCAGCAAGAACAACAACAACAACAATAACAATGTACAACAACAACAAAACGGCGTACCTCAATGAGAAACGAACGAACGAAAAACACGAACGACGAACAATGAGAAATGATCAACTTCAGCAATGAGCAATGGACTTCAGCAATGATCAACAAATAATGAGCCACGAAAGCAATAACGAACGAACAATGAGAATGAACGAAAGCAAGAGAAAGTAGAAAAGGGTTTAGGAACGAGAGCGATTCTGGTTTCTGAATAAGAAAATGATTAGAAAAGTTTTATATTTTAATAAATGATTGACTTTAGAGAGCGCTTTTCATAAAAAGCGCTTTCTAAGGTTTTTTGATAGTTTTACCTTAGAGGACACTTTTTGTTAAAAATGATTTCTAAGGTCTAGAGCGATTTTTCTGGAAAGCGTTTTCTAAAGTAGAAAATGTAAAAAAAAATTAAAATGACTTTGGGGCGAGGGGGATTCAAACCCCGGACCCAAATCATACACATAAACTTCTTTGACCAACGGTTCTACGCCCTCATCCAATAATTATAATCACATTAAAAATATATAACATCAGTTATCATATATATTTAATTAATTTGAAATATATATATATATATATATATATATATATATATATATATATATATATATATTAATATAATTTGTATATATATTTAAATATATTATTTGAAACATATATATTAATATAATTTATATATATATATATATATATATATATATATATATATATATATATATATATATATATATATATATATATATATATATATATATATATATATATATATATATATATAGATATATTTAAATATATTATTTGCAACATATATATTAATATAATTTATATATATATATTTAAATATATTATTTGCAACATATATATATATATATATATATATATATATATATATATATATATATATATATATATATATATATATATATATATATATATATAATTTAATTATATATTAATATAATTTTTATATATTAAGTATAATTTATTATATTATTTGAAACATATATATTAATATAATATGTATATATTAAATATAATTAGTATATATATTTAATTATATTATTTAATTATATATTAATATAATTTGTATGTATTAAATATAATTTAAATAAATTAAAATGTTTGTATTTAAAACATATAAATAAAATAATTTATTTTAATAAATTACTTTAGAGAGCGCTTTCCTTAGAAAACGCTCTCTAAGGTCAAATTAAAAATGTAAAAAAAAAATTAATAAATAACTTTAGAGAGTGCTAAAAAAATTAAAATGAGTCTAAGATAAGGCGGATTTGAACCTCAGACCCAAAGCATACACATAAACCTTCTTGAGCAGCGGTGCTACACCCTCATCCAATAACTCTAATCAAATTAAAAATATATAACATCAGTTATCATATATATTTAATTAATTTAAAATATATATTAATATAATTTGTATATGTATTTAAATATATTATTTGAAACATATATATTTATGTAAAATGTATATATATATATATATATATATATATATATATATATATATATATATATATATATATATATTATTTGCAACATATATATTAATATAATTTATATATAATTAGTATATATATTTAATTATATATTAATATAATTTATAAATATTAAATATTATTTATATATTTTAGATATATTAAATATTATTTATATATAATTAGTATATATATATATATATATATATATATATATTAAATTATATTATTTAATTATATATTAATATAATTTATATATATATATATATACATATATATATATATATATATATATATATATATTAAATATAATTTATATAATTTAGATAAATTAAAATGTTTGTATTTAAAACATATATATTTAAATATATTAATTATATGAATAATTTTAAATATAATTTAAAATAAATTAAAATATAATTAAAATATATTAAATATAATTTGATATATTAATATATTTTCATATATATTTTAAATTAATATTTTTTATATTATATATTAATTTAATTTATATATATTAAATATAATTTATATAAATTAAAGCGTTGTATTTAAAACATATATATTGAAATATATTATTTGAATAATTATAAATATAATTTAAAATAAAATAAATTATAATTTAATATAATTTAAATATATTATATATAATTTGATATATTAATATTATTTCAAATATATTTTAAATTATATATTAATATATTTTATATATATTAAATATACTAAAAAATAAATTAAATATATTTGAAACATATATTTTTAAATATGTTATTTGAATAATTTTAATTATAATTCAAAATAAATTTAAATATAATTTAATATAATTTAAATGTATTAAATATATTTATATATTAATATAATTTAAAATTCATTTCCCTACCTAAAGGGCGTGGGTTCGATCCCCAATTTTTCCATTTTTTATGATTCTTGATATTGTTTAGTATATTTGTGTTAAACAACAATAACAGAGCTTTTATTAAAAAGCGCTGCTATAGGTCTTTGGAAAAATAAATTAAATTAAATTGCTTTCTAAAGCAATACCTAAGAAAACGCTTTATTGAACAACGCTCTCTTAAAGTGTTACCTTAGAAAGCGCTTTCTAAAAGCGTTGTCTAAGGTGACACTTTAGAGAACACTTTTTTTGAGCTAATTTTCCAATGACCAATAGCAGCGTTTTTTATTAAAAGCACTGTCTTTTTAGTGCTGCGAAAAGCCATTTTTGGCGTATTGATAATTGTGAGGTAATTGTCTTGTTTAGTTTTTGCTTAAGTTATTGTTTAGTTGTTTAAATTATTGTAACTGAATGTTGTGATATTTATGAAATGAACGTTGTTTCACTACTACAAAACTTGTAAATGTTGGCTCGATTTTTGTGGTTTCAAATCACTATCACTCTGGTACTACAATTTGATTCATTTTTCACATCCATCTGTGAATCTCTTTTTCTTCAAAGGATATATCTGTTGTTCATGATATATGTGAGGGTTTCTTGAATTTGGGTCTGGGAATGAAATGAGTGTTGGTAAGATAGGATGAAGTTGTTTTTTTGTTTGGTGTGCTCGCAAATATCTTATGACATATTGCCTACGTACCCCAAAAGAGAATTGAGGGATCATAGCATCGTAATTCCTCCTAAAAGGCTAGAGCAAGGAGAAAAGGTTGCTTAGTATCCTGATTAAAACACAAGATGTTGATACTTAAAGTTTGTATTTGTGTCTTGATCAAAGCCCAAAATTGAAGCTAAATTTTTTTATTTTTGTCCTGATTAAAGCCCGGGATTGAAGTTGAAATAGTTTGTTGTAATTGATAGGTTGCTTGAATTGCGTAGCTCAAGGAATAAGTTGAATGGTATTGATTTGCATAGATCAAGAAAGGTTGAATGGTTGACCTGAATTGCATAGCTTAGGAAAGTTGAACGGATTATCTTGATTTGCATAACTCAAGAAAGGCTGAATGTTTAACTTTGTTAGAGTCCAAGACCAAGACTGTTGGGAATTAGCTTAGTTAAAGTCCAAGACTATGACAATATTGACTTAGCTTAGTTAAAGTCCAAGACCATGACTATTTTGTTTTTGTTAGCTTAGTTAAAGTCTAAGACTATGACTATATTGTTTGACTACAAGGTGTTTTATTGTTTGTGTCTTGATTGAAGCCTAAGGTTGAAGCTAAACAAAGAAAACTGACTCTATATGGAAAGTTTTATCTGTGTCCTGATTTGGAAGCCCATGTGTGAAGCTTATTTGTGAGAGACTGGCTCTTGATCGTTTGTATCTTATATGAAGCCTAAGTTGAGAGGCTGGAAATTTGATGGGAGACTGACTATGTATGAAGAGTGTCTTGTATGTTGTTTAAAAAAAGTTTAAGGTCATCAGACATTCCTTTTTCTGGGGAGGTTCAATTGAACAAAGCCCAAGAGGAGGCTAGCTTGGTCATTCACTGGGGAGAGAGAGTCTATTGTATATGTTTGTTTCTAAGGATATGTTCCTATGCTTTTAGGAAGCCTTTGAGGGTCCTTGTGTTTAAGCCCAATAGGAGACTAGGTTACCTATAAGAGGCCCATGGGTCCTTGAACAAAGCCCAAGAGGAGGCTGGGGAAGGCTGAGTAACTTCTAATCCTGAGAGAAGGCACCTTTAAGAGGTCTAAGGGTCCTTGAATTAAGCCCAATAAGAGGCTATGTTTTGACCTAGTAGGGTTCTAAGTTATTCAAAAGGTTTGGTATGGTGACAGTAACCCGGGTGCTTAGAGATTCAAGCAGTGATGAAAATATTTACAATAAAGATGCATGCAGACAAATAAATGTGTCAGTGAATGTGTTTGAACATTTTTAGTATGTCACTGTTATGGTTTGATTATTCTTAAATGATTTGTTAAGAATGATGTTGGGGGTTATACTGGGAAGCATAGGCCCAAAATCCCAAGGGAGAGAGATTACAAATATGTTTTAATATTGTATTCTCTTTGTCATTAAGAAGTATTTTATTATCTTTGCTTTAGTATGAAGTAAAGGAAGATAATTTTAGCAAACAACCCTAATCTAACAAGCAACAAAAATTTAAGAAAACAACAAGAAGTTAGAGAGAGAAAAGATGGCTCAGAAGCTAGTAATAGGGCTTAAACATAAGGATGCCTATGGAATTTGTTTTATTGATTAATTATCTTGTGACTTCATACACATGGTAGGACTTTTAAGGAAAAGTTTATCTACCGCCTAGAAAGTAACTCCACCTGGTTGTGAAGCTCAGTCTACTGCAGGTGCATTAGATCTTTAATTTGAAAGAGACGAGACTTGTAAACAAGGGGGCTCTTAATATTTGTTTAGGAGATTGAAAATTGTTTAAGAAAACAGTTGGAGGATTCAAGACTTATACGGAATCCTGGCGGGGTTTTAAAATATACCGGAGAAAGTTTAAAACAGTAAGAATGGGTCCTAAACACAAAGGATTCCCCATGACACATTTTCACAATTCATTTTGATTAAAATAATAATATGTGTAAATAAATTCACAAAAAGAGATTCACAGATGAAAACTCAATGCAGTGAAAAAGACGATCGCGCCGAGTTTTTGAAAATGGATAAGATGAACCCTAATGGTTCATTTTTCAAAAAAGGATAGGTCTTACACTCTAATGGGTGCCCATAAGTGTGATAAAAATCAATTTGAGGGTGATTAAATCAAAACCCTAATTTTTGACATTTTAAATATTAAAAAATATTTAAAACTTTGATAAATTTCAAACATAAATGAAAAACAAGTTGAAACCTTGGACCAATGTTTGAAAATGTAGATTTTATCCATGAGATTACTTGAATATCATTTGTGTTTGAAGAATCAAGTGAAAGAAATGATTTTTTAAAAGTTAAGAAACAAATAAAATTAATTCTTTATAAAAAATATAAAATATATTTAAAAATATATATTTTTTGGTGATTTTTTCATGGAATAAAATAATTAAATATTTTTTAGAATTAATGAAAAAAGAATCATTAAAAAACTCAAAAGAATCAAGAAGTTATTAATTTTGGAATGAATTAAATAAAATGATAAAATTCAAATATTTGAAAATTCAAAAAAGGGCGCCAAGAACATATGAAGAACACGCGCATGTTCTTCATCTTGCCCAGAAATGCAGATTTTGCAAAATCTACCATATCTCAGTGATTACTTATTGAAATGAAATGAAATAAACATCAAACTTTCTCGATTTTAATTCACGAATAACATGGTAATAAATAATTTCATTTATTTTTAGTGTAAAGTGTAAAATTAGTGATCAACACTGAAGAACCTTAATTTGGCTTGAGCCTCATGAAATTCTACATGATGATGATTTTGTGAAATTGATTGAGGGGAATTACTTAGGATATGATTACGCACATATGACAAAAAGATAGTGCGAGAAAATATGCATAGATTGAGAGATGACCAAGTTTGAGGCTTACCTGAACTTGGAGCTGCAACAACTTAGGTGATTTTGAGTAGGAGGTGTTACATATGATTGGTGATGATCTGTACAGCTTCCCTGGATGATATGGAGTGTGTTTGAACCCTTAGATTTGATTGCAAGTGGCTGGATCAAGGTTTAGCCATCAAGTTGGATAAACAAAGTGTTTTTGAGGTTTTTAAGGGTGATTTTAGGTTGGATGTGTTTCTGGGTTGGTTCAAGTGTTTGAAAACCTTAGATACATCAAATGTGATGTGTTTGAGTAATTGGTTTGAGCTTGTTGTGTCTCAAACTCAAAAATTGATGGTGATTGCTCAAAATATCAAGTTTTGAGTTTTTTGGAGTGAAGGAGAGAAAGCTTAGAGATCAGAGGCTTTGGTGTAAGTTTTATGATCAAATGAGGTCTTTATTTATAGGAAAACATGTTGAGATTACTTAACCCTTAAGTCTTGAAGGGATAAGATCAACATTATGAGTCATAGTTTGCCATAAAATCCCTTAATTGGTGAAATAATGAGATTCCCAATTGGCTCAGATATGCAACAGGATAAATAACATTTCTCGGATGTTTTATGCTTGGATTGTGTACACCTATGGCTTGTTGATCAAGAGATCCAAGAATATGCCATTTTAGAGCATGTTGACCCTTGGATCAAAATGCATATGTGTTGAAATTCATAAATGCCATTTATGGGAATTCCTTGGAGCAATCATGAATTTGCAGGTTTGATCAGGTTTATAATGATTTTTAAGATTCTTAAGACCACTTGATCTTATCCTTTGACTCACAAAATCAGAATTCCAAGTTTTGGGAAAATCTATTTTTTTTAACAGGTTTGTATGGTCACTTTGATCCATGATTTCTTCATGTACAAGCAAGATCTTTTCATGTCAATTGGTTCTTTGAATTGTTGGAAACATTTGCAATAACATTGGTGTTTTCACAAGGACCTGAATCAACTTAGAACTAGGTGAAAAATCCTTCCAAGTTTTGATGTTTTGCTGATTTTGTACTTTGGCAGATTTTGTCTAAGTGTTGAAAATTCAGTTTTTTTCTTGATTTTGATCAATCTTCAACTTAAAATCCATAATGAATTGGAGTTTTGTATAGTTGAATTATTTGTATTTTGTGATAAGATATTTCATTTGAGCTTTGGTTCACAAAAATCTGATGCTTGGATCACAAGTTATGATGCTTGGAAGTAGGGTCTTAAACATTTTTCCATAACTTAGAATTTTTTTCTAAGTTTCAAAGATTTCCCCTTTTACAAGTTACCTTCAAATATTTTATTTTTTTACGATCAAACGCATTCATGTACCATATATTCTTTTAATATAGGTCATGAGGATCATTTTGGGTTAAAAAGTCAAACTTTGATTTTTTGGTCCAGATGGAAATTACACTGGATACCCCTGGTTTTCTGATTTTTTATACTGGACATCCTCTAAGGTATTTTGACCTTTTGAATGGACTTACATGATGTATATGACATATTTAAACCATTCCCTGTGGTATTGGCTCTTTTCCAGATGAAAATTTTGACCTTGGGTTCCCCGATCAGTCAGAAAACCTAATTGGGCACTATGAAACCCAAATCTTGAAGTCCTTATTCTCTGCACCTCTTGTACTTGTAGATGGATTTTTAAAGTCATGTCAATGTTTCTTTATGACATATGGAGGCCTTCTCTCCTTTTTCCATGAAAAGTTCCATCTGGAGGGCTCAGTTGACTGAAACCTGAATTGGTGATACTGATGACTCGGGGCCCAGATCACTGAAATTTCTGTACAATCTTTGAATGATTCTTCATCATTTGAGACTCCTTGATCCTTTGATGGGGATTTAAATTTTGAAAATCTTATGTATTAATTATTGGTCCTTGGGAATTTAAAGGATGAAAATTTTATGTATTAATGATTGGTCCTTTGACCGAATCCTTTGAGTGACTCAGGAATCCTGATTCATTATGGGGATATTGTCCAGACCAGTCTGACATAGTCCTTTGGTCAGTGGATTTCCTCTGATGATATATATATATATATATATATATATATATATATATATATATATATATATATATATATATATATATATATCTTAGGGTCAAAATTTCGGGTATGACGGTAAACAACGATGTCATGGTCATCACGGTTCATCCCTACACTGTTGTGACATCTCTAAACTAAGGCATTATTATTTTATATTTGTTTTCTGATTAAAAATAATTTATATATAACAATGGTTGATAAGCCAATTTTGGTGATACCAACAAGCTTTTATGGGTTCGAACCTCAACGCCATCATATATATTATTCCTTTTATGTTAATGCACGTCTTTTTTTCTTACTTTTAAATAAAAAACTTAAAAGTTATGACTACGGTTGTTTTTTCCACCGTTGTGATATATTGTGTTTTTTATTTTAATTTTAATTCTAAATTTAACTCTGGCACTTCATTATGAAATTCCATTATGTAAATAATATATCATAACAGTTGTTGGTATAGATTGTCGTAGTAGCTTTACAATATTTTATGTATCATAACAGTTGATGGTATAGACTGTCGTAGTAGATTTACAATATTATATACTCCTAGTTTGTTTGTCTTTTAAGTATCCTTTTTTCCATTAAAAATATAAAAAAGACGAAATGATACACGATTTCAACCCTAAACCCTAACGTTCAATACTGTGAAACAATACACGATTTCAACCAAAATACCATCGTTCACCCTAGCTTGCATCATCAATATCCATTTTTCACCGTGTATTTGTCATTTTTGTCATCATCATCACGATCGTTACGGAAGGAAGAGTATACCAACAAATTTGTCACCGTCGAGAAGGAACATAACAACAACAATGTCGTTGTCATAAGGAAGGAAGACAACACCAACACCAACATCGTTTACTTAGTCATCACGTTTAGGGTACATAAAATATTTTTCCCATGCATCTACAGTAAACTCATCTGCCATTGTTGTGGTTGTTGTTTATGTTTTTGTTGTTCATGTTGTTGTTGTTTATGTTCTTGTTGTTCATGTTGTTGTTTATGTTCTTGTTGTTGTTGTTTATGTTCATATTATTGTTGTTTATGTTCTTGTTGTTCATGTTGTTGTTTATGTTGTTGTTGTTGTTGTTTTTGTTTATGTTCATGTTGTTTTTGTTATTGTTGTTTATGTTCTTGTTGTTCATGTCATTGTTGTTGTTTTTGAACACAGATGTCGACATTGTCGAGTTTTACATCAGGAAGCAACGAAGATACTCAAACGATTGAGTGTTCTATAAATACAACTCAAACGATTGATACTCAATCGAAAATATCACAAAGAGGTGTCACAATAATGCCCCGCAACTCATCAGGTGTAAAAATTTGATCGAGTTTGATTCGTTCTACAGAGTAGTGGATTGTCCACATTACTATACTTTTAAGAGTTATGTTGTGCTCCTTGCACGTAGAAAAGTGAGTATATTGATAGATGATTGGAAAGAAGTGGATGATAATGTCAAAGACAACATATAGACAGATGTTACGGTATTACATACTATAATTTTCATATATTTGATATCATTATCTATAGTTTCTAATTCATACTTATATATTGATTTAAATGTAGTTGAATTTTGAGTTTACCGATAACTCAAAAGTGAAAAAAAAATGGATATCTTATGTCGATATTCATTGGAGGGGATTTAAGTCACAGCTAACGGATGACTACATTACGAGGCCTAAGAGCGGTCTTGATCGTCCATGGATTTGGTATAGTTTTATATTGAAGAAGGTGTGGCACAAGTTTGTAAAGAAACATCGTTATGCAGAATTCAAGGTTAGTACTAGTCTTATGTAACCGATAATATTATGCTAATGAGTTATAAATACTAATCATATACATTTTTCACTATGTTAATAACAGACTAAATGGGAAGTAGGAATTCAAAACAAGGCCAAAAAAATGTACTTCCATAGAGTGTCTCGTGGGGGTTACACGAAACTTGAGAAGAAAATCATGCTTGAAAAACAACAAGAAATAGGAGATGGTGACATCCTATCTCCACCGTCAATACATAAGAAATGGAATAATGCTCAATTAAGACCTAATAGATAGTACACCTCTGAGGCTTCAAGAGTAGTTGCTAAGAAAATTGTAAGTATATGTTTTGTTTTGCTTATGTTATTTAAATGCGTTTGTTTCTGTAAGTTGCTCATGTTGTGTAGGATAATTTGGTTGAGGCGGCCCATGAAGGCACATTTGTTTCGGAAGCACAACATAAAATATTAGTAGAAGCTATTGGAACAGCTGAGCATGGAGGTCGTGTATGTGGTATAGGAGAAGGTGTTGACTTGAGGTCATACTTTGGGTCTCAAAGAAAAATAATTGAAACCCTTGAATTGAATGCTCAACGAAAAGAGATTGAGTATGTTGAGAAGTAACTGGAAGAAAAAAGGAGGATGTTTGAAGAGGAGAGGGAAAAAGGGAGAAATAAATGGAAAAGTTACAAGAGTTATATTTGGTATGTGCTTTACTTGAGATGTTAGTGTTTTATCGAAAATGTATGATATATATTGTGCTTATTTTTGTTTTATGTTCTAATTGAATGTTATGATATAGATATTAAGTGAAACCTCGAGCAACGATCAAATGAAGATCAACCTTACGTTAATGGTGATGATCAAACTCCAAGTATAAGTGTTATAAATTGTGCTTCTACAAAAGGAAGTAATTGTACAACCCCCTGTAGATAACCACAATAGAATATTGGACCTTAGTCCAAATGAAATAACCATGTTATACTTGTCCATTGCAAAAATAAATGAATCACAAGCTCTCCCGCTAGAAGATTGCCCAAACTTGGATATAGTGTATTACACTCCTGAAGATGTATGGGATTTTCTCACAGGATTTAAGTGGCTTGACATATGGATTTTGCAGGTTTGGTGCACCTAAGTATATAGTCAAATATATATGTCATTATAGAACATTATCATTTTTTGTATTTTCTCCCTTAATTTATTCATTTTTTTTACCATTTAGGTTCATTCACTGTATTTGTATAAAGTTAAATAAATCAAATACTTATGGAATCTTGGATCTGCGTTATATTCAATGGGCGTATAATGAACCAAAAATCATTGAAGAGTACTTGAAAGAACGACTAAATAAGGGAGGAAAAGAATGTTACCTTGCATCATTCCTCCGTTGCTAAGTATTATTGTAATTTATTTATATATTGTATATTTAGTTTTGTCTTAGTAAATTATATATATATATATATATATATATATATATATATATATATATATATATATATATATATATATATATATATATTCTCATGTTCATTGGTAATTGATCATAATATCATTAAGGACAAATACGGTGACTGTACTGTGTTCCTTGCATAACCCACTCCACAAGAAAATAAACGAGATTATTCAAACATAAGTCTATATTTAATTAATTTTCTTTGACATTGTAATTAGATTATCATATAATATGTTTAATTCATTTTCAATGTACAATATTGTGAAGCAAGGTAATATGATGAGGAATGTTAGAATAAAGCCCACATGGATTACTCCTAATATAAGTGGCCCGATCACCTGTTTTTTTCATTTACACTCATGTGTGGTTATATTCAAGTAATTATTGATTAAATTTGTAGACGTGGAAACAACACGGGACTTACAAGTGTTGTTGTTTTGTCATGAAACACATGCTAAACATTGTCCTTGCTGGCATTGTTGAATCATGTGATAAGTTATATATGTCATAAAATCTTTACATATATTAATATATAAGTTGACTATTGAATTATTATCATGCATGATATTCAATTTTTTTGCTCTTTCTTATGTAGATGTTTAACAATGAAACCCCATTTCCCATTGAGGACTTTGTAGAAATTCGTAAACGTTGGGCATATATCCACAATGCGCTTAAGGGTCCTCCTTTTATTTGATTTATCAAAAACATTCCTCATCATATTTTTTGTTTTTTTCGTATGTATTGATGTTTGATGTAAATAACATCTACATATTGTGTTTGATGTAAATAACAATTTTGAAAATCAGAGAATTTTTATGTTGTAAATTCTCTGGTTCAGTTATAATATTTACAGGATAAAATATAGGAAGAATAAAAAAAATTATATTTAAAACATATGTTGTTTTGACAACGGTTATAAAACCTAATTGTGGTTGTATGTTGAACACTGACCAAAATAATATAAATAACAAAATGTTATAGCTGAGAATCGAACCATAATACATTTAGTTCTATCACAAGGGTTGTGTAAACAAACCGTTGTGAAATGGTGCATGCTTTCTAGAATAAAACAACGGTCTCAGGACCATGATTGTAAGTACCGCATATACAACAACACTCTACAGAATAACGTATGCGCAAGCTTCATTATATATCTTTTCCAATCTTTGTTAAATGTATTTCTGTAGTAGTGTTTATGAAATTTTCATGACTCATTTTATGATCTTGTAAATGGCGGATAGTAAGTTGGAAGGGTCCTGCCGAGTCTTAGGACATGTCGTTATGACATGGGAGCAAGGTGTAACACCACACTATTCCCAGTTTAAAAAAATAATGAGTAAATACGAAAATCAGAGTATAAAACAAGTGGAATGTCACATCAACAACATTAACCAACAAAAACTCCTTTATTAAAAAAACAGCGGAAAATCTGATTTATTTCAACTTATAGTAAAAAGTCAATATCAACAATAATTCCTCAAATATCTCTTGTTATAAAGGTCCCAACAACATAATAAGATACATAACAATAACTAAAACAAATAAAATATCAAAATCCCCATTCTCGTGTTTCGTATCAGAGCAGTCCTATGACTCGAACAAGCAACACGAAGTCCATACACACTCAAGTGCATGGATTATATGTACTTCCAAGGAAGCACATATAAAACAACAACAAAGGGGTGAGAAATATATTCAAATATTAACGATGCATATAACAAATCAAAGGTAGTTTCTCACGCAACAACATGTACAACAACATCACAACAATAATTATGCAACAACGACACATGATTCATAACAACAATATTTATGCAATGTGACCCAATAATGACACAGTGCATGTGGTACCAGCTCAACTTAGTTCATTCAATCGAACTCGGATAAATCACATACGCCCATCTGGAAATGATTTATCCCCACCATTATCCACAATGGAGTACGGATGAATTACATACGCCCATCCGACAATGAATCATCCCACCAATAATATCTCAATGTGTGCATGACCATGAATATGTATACAACATGTATAAACATCATATTATACATCTACATGATCCATCTGATCACATATGCAACAATAATTCCACACAATCACCAAAATATTCCTCACGCGACTTAAGTGATTATTCGTCTAGTTAATTCACCTAAGTTCTATTATTAATTAAAATCTCATCACCAATTCTCGATTAATTATGCCCTAAGGTCTACATTATTGTCTCAGATCAAGAGAATCGACATCGGATGCGAAATCGGGAAAAAAATCATAAAACACCAAAATTTTCCCTACAAGACTGGTCATACGTGTATTGCCTAAGGCCATACATGTATGAACCAACTCCTACGCCCCCAATACGCGTATCACTCTGTAAACCTACAATTTCGACAAGGTGAAATTTAAAAGTGTGAGGTTGTTTTTGTCGAATAATGATGAAGGAAAGAGGTTCAAGGAACTGCTGACAAGGTTTAAAATCCATTGCTTCGACAGAAAGGCAAAATGGTATTCTGGCAAAATAAGTTGGGAAGTTATTTGTGACTAAGTGTTTGACAGAAGAAAGTTCTCTTTCAACGATTTCGACAGAAGAGGACATTTGGTAAAGGAAAGTAGTTGGCAGATGTTGAAAGATGTGTTTCTTCTTTAAAGGCTTCGACAGATTGAAGGGGCACAAGGTTTCGTCACCAAAGAAGGAAATTCAAATTCAAATAGTTGTAACCTTTGGCAGTTGGACTTGGAAGTTTCAGAGAAGAGAATCCCATGCAGGCTGACACTTGTCGTTTAGTTATAGTTTTTCCGTTCTAAGCAGTTATTTTGTTTATGTATAAATAGGATAGTTTGTGGTTAGAATGTGTGTGTGAAAATTGATACAAAATTCCTGTTAAAAAACTCTAAGTACCCAGTGTGAGAGAAAATGAGTCTAAGATTTGGAACAATGTACGTTTGAACACCAGTTATATTTCAAAGTCATTTAAATTACTTGTTCACTTATCAAGTTTAATGTCATTTTCAAGCTTTATTTATTTTTCTGCAAGTTTACAGCTTTCGACATGTCTTTTTGTTCTTGTTTAAACTTTTAACTTTATTTCATCTTTAAGTTCAAACTTTACTTCACTTGCAAAAATCAAAGTTCTTAATACTTTGACAATACTGATAAAACAAACCACAAATCAGTCACCAAATTCTAAGAAGATTTCGACAGAAACAATGCACATGTATCCCAGGACTTGTATGGTTGGTCCTGCAAGTAACCCAGTTTTCTAAAGAAATTGGTTAACCAGAGGTTGTTCGCCAGAAACCACTGCGAACAAATTGGCACACCCGGTGGGACGAGTGCATTTGATAAAATCTAATAGAAATTCTTAGACAAATTGTTCCTTGCTACGTTGTATGATTCTTAGAAGCGGTAAATTAGCCGTAACCGACGTAGAGAAACCAAAGAGAACAAGAAGAAGAAACATGGCTAACTTGCCAAATACTTCAAACATTCCTGACGAAACAATACCAGTTTCCAACCCTATCCCTTCGTCAGGAGCAATACCAATGTCTGGCCCTGTTTTAGAACAAATTAGGCCTCCTTTGGGAGATTCCATACCAACGGGTTCAGGATCCCAAAATATGCCTAGTTCTTCCACCATGGGACAAGCCAGACCCCTTGGAACCCCTCCCCCTGGAGGAAATACATTCAGGCCATATCTGAATTATTCTCAGCCTTTGACTGGGAGGGAACAACCGTATGGAATTCCAACTTCAATGATGGCAAGCCTACATAATTCGTCACCATTATTCTCTGATGCTATGGTTCAAGTGTCATCACCATTGCAGGGATCAGGATATGGTGGAAATGGAAATAGAATGAATCAAATTCCACCAGGTTTCCATATGCCCGCTTTGACAAACCATTCTGCACAAGTAATTCGTCAACAGATGGATGAAAGCAATCATGATATGGTGCAGGCTCTGACACAACAAATGGGAGACGTGTTCAATCCCTTAATACAAAACACTACCCAAACAAACCAAATATTGGCAGAACAGATGGCACGCATTGCTGACTTTTTCGGAGTCCCGCAAGCACAACAAAGAATGCAATTAAACCAGAATCCTGCCAATAGGGCTGTCGAAGAGGAACTCACTATAAACCAAAGGCCCTTAGGGAACCCTCATGAAAATCCCAGGGGGCAAGAGGTGATAGTCGAACAGCCTAATGTAGAAGAGCCTATTCGACAGGAACCAAGAAGGATAATAGTCCAGAGAAACCAAAATGCTGACGAAGTATTACAGCAGAGAATGCGTTACAATAACATGCCTGTCGAAAACAATATTGCCACCATGGTTGAGAGAATAATGGCACAAAATGGAGTAAACGTAGGATTACAAAGGCCTAGTTATACTTCCCCTTTGTCTGAATTCGTCTTACAACAAGAGTTACCACCAAGGTGGAAAGTCCCCAAATTCACAAAATTCTCAGGGGATACTAGTGAATCCACCATAGAACATGTGGCGCGTTATTTGATAGAGGCAGGAGAGATTGCTAATAATGAGAACTTAAGAATGAAGTATTTCCCAAGTTCTTTGACGAAAAATGCTTTCACTTGGTTTACATCACTTCCTGCAACTTCAATCTTTACTTGGACCCAATTAGAGAGATTGTTCCATGAACAATTTTATATGGGACAAACCAAGATAAGTTTGAAAGAGTTGGCAAGTGTCAAAAGAAAATTTTCTGAACCTATAGATGACTATTTGAATAGGTTTAGATTATTAAAAGCCAGATGCTTTACGCAAGTGCCGGAACAAGAACTAGTCGAAATGGCTGCAGGGGGTCTAGATTATTCCATAAGGAAAAAACTGGATACCCAGTACTTGAGAGACATGGCACAACTGGCAGATAGAGTGAGGCAAATAGAAAGACTAAAAAATGAAAAATTTAGATCAAATAAAAACAAAAAAGAAAGGGTGGCCTACGTAGGAGTAATTCAAGAAGATGATTATGACGAAAACGAACCAGTCATTTTCGACCAGCAAGAAATTGATCTTGCAGAATTAAAACAAGGCCCTCCATATTCTTGTAAAGTTTTAGCCCCGTCGAATGGAAAAAATCCAGTCGAAGTGGAAAAGAATGACAGGTTCCCTAAAAGAACCTATACATTCGACATCACTAAGTGTGATGAAATATTTGATTTATTAGTCAAAGATGGTCAGTTAATAAAACCAGCAGGCACTAAGGAGCCTCCTATAGACCAACAGAAAAAGAGAGGTTTTTGTAAATACCATAATTTTTTAGGTCATAAAACTTCTCAATGTTACCTTTTCAGGGATCTTGTCCAGAATGCAATCCAAAATGGAAGGCTGAAGTTTGGAGACAAAGGCAAGCAGCAGATGAAGATTGACTCCAATCCCATGCAGATTGTGGAGGCCAATTATGCTGAACCAGAAATGGTAAACGTGGTCGAAATGGAGATCATGGCAGAAGAAAATTTTGAAATGGTAGAAGTTACTGAAAGCTTCGACACCAACTTCACCATGATAGAAGCTGCTGAAGGTTTCGACACCCATATCAATGTGGTGGAAGAAGGTGATAATTCTGCTGACCAGGCTGAGGCAAAAGAAGTCAAAGTTTCTGAAGACTTCGACAGTGAGAATGCCATTGAAACCACTGAAGGTTTCGACGAAAGAAATACAGTCAAAGTGGGAAGAAGCTTCGACAAGAAAAACTATGAAAGAGATGCTGAGCAAGGGGTGATCTGGGACACTCTAGGAGAGTCGACTGGGAAGTTCGACTTCATGGTGAAATATTCAGCACCACCAAGCTCCAAAACAGATATCAACAAAATCAAACCCACAGGATGGGGAGATTCTTTCAAAAATGATGACAAAGAGGAGGATAACAAAACCCTCACTGTCCAAAAGGAGGCCACTGAGGGCCTTGATCAAGATGAGGTCAAGACAACAGGGACTGATGACAATTCCCTTACTGTCGAACCAGAAAACAGTGGTACCATCAGAACTGAAGACAATTCCCTTACTGTCGAACCAATAAACAGTGGTACCATCAGAACTGAAGAACATCCTGTCGAAAGTGTTGCACACTGCTGCAAATACATCTATAAGGGTTTACACCCAAAAGGCATTGTGAACCAGTCAAAGGAGAATATCCCAGAGGAAATCATGCTAGTCGAAAAAATGAACAAATTAAAAATTACAACTGAACAGAGTGTTGGGATTCATATGGTGGAAATCACTCAAAAGGGAGGACCAGACACCAACAAGGGAAAGAAACATCAAGAAAAGCATCAGAAGTTGGTTTACCCAGAAGAGAACGAGAGTCTTGTCGAATTCATCCAGAGGTGTCAAAGGAAAAATGCAGAAGTCATGCTTTGCCCAAGATGTAGTGCTGTGTTCGACAAGAAAGCAGCTGATGACTTAGAAGCAGCAGAAAAGACCCAGAGAAAGAGAAATTGGGGAACAGTCCCACCAACCAGAAATGAAAGATCCGACCCAAGAAGAGGGAAGCATCACAGTCAAGGGGTGGGAGAAAGACGTTTCAACACTTACAAACCATCCAACAGGCCAAATGATGACAAATGGGTTCAGCCTATAAGGGATGCCCAAGGTCAGAAGAGATGGAAGAGTTTTGAAGTAAACAGGGGTCCCTCAATGGAAGTCAAAAAGGAGGCAAAGCCGAAATACGTCTCTGAAAACTACAAAGGGAAGAATCCTATGTCCAGATCCCAATGGAGAAGATTCCAAAGGCAGAAGAAAATTGAAAAGGGAAGTGTGGAACACAAAAAGGTTGGGCAGAAGGAAGCTGAATCAAGCAAATGTGTGCAGATCACGAACAAGGGGATGCCCCTGGCAGAAAAAGAAACCTTTCAGGAGAATAGATCTGGTGACACCATAGAGGTGCAAAAAACAAATAACAGAATGCCAGTGGATGAAGAAGTCACAGATGAATTTGGTTCAGAATCAGATGCCTCTTTCGACGTAACTTGCAATGTGGTTTCTGTGCTGCCCAGAGATTTTGACAGGATAATGGAAGTCGAAGACGAAGAGGATGACATGGTAGATGATAGCATAGGCTTGAAGCCTGTATGCTACTACATAATGAATAATGGCTGTGTCGAAGAACAAAATGCTTTCTTCGAAAAGCCAGATGATGCAATGAAGGCTCACTTAAAGCCTCTCTTCATAAAAGGAAAGGTAGAAAATGTGGGTGTCAATAAAATTCTGATAGATGGTGGAGCGGCTGTAAATTTAATTCCTCACTACATGATAAAGAGGATTGGAAAAGATGACTCCGACACTAAGCCCCACAACATGGTGCTGTCCAATTATGAAGGTAAAGTAGGGACAACACTGGGAGTAATACAATTGAACTTGACTGTAGGATCCATCACTAGGCCCACAATGTTTGTGGTGATAGCATCAAAAGCAAATTACAACTTGCTGTTGGGAAGAGAATGGATCCATGGGATTGGGGCTGTACCATCCTCCATGCATCAAAGGATAGCAATCTGGAGGCCAGATGGGATTGTCGAAAACATTGAAGCAGATCAGAGTTACTTCACAGCTGATGTGAACAATGTCACTAGTCGTAACTTCGACAAGAACCTAGCCCATATAGCACCATGCAATCCTGCTGCTTTCGACCTGACAGCTTCCGACAACGCTTACTGTTCCATGTACCTCCATCCTACACATGGTTTCCAGTGGGATAAAGAAATAATTGGGGAAACAAATTACACTTGGGGAACTGCCCATGTCAACCCAACTGGATGGGGGAGTGAATTCAGTGAAAATGACTGAAGTCTCAGCAATGGAAAGGATTTCGGCTTATATAGCCGAAAAACAACTCAGAACGGCCCTTGAGGCTGAAGTTAGAAATATGGCTGTCGAAGCCAGCACTCAGGTTGTCGAAGGACAATATCCTCAAGAAAATATTGAGGAGCAACATACAAATCAGAGTTTTGAAGACTCAAATGGTGAATGGCAGAGTCAAAGACTTGATGCCATTTATGATGACGAACCTTTGGGGTTCGAAAAGGATCCAACCTCAACCAATATGAAAATGGTGGCACAGGACCCTTTAGAGGAGATTAATCTGGGACTGGGGGCAGAAAAAAGGCCCACTTACATCAGTGCCAAGTTGGATCCTCAACTCAGAGTCGAAATAATCCAGCTGCTGAATGAGTTTAAAGACTGCTTCGCCTGGGATTATGACGAAATGCCTGGTTTAGACAGAAGTTTGGTAGAATTGAAGTTGCCAATACTGGAAGGGAAGAAGCCAATAAAGCAGACCCCCAGACGTTTTGCACCTGAGATTCTGTCGAAAATCAAAGAGGAAGTCGAAAGGCTTCTAAAATGCAAATTCATCCGTACAACAAGGTATGTCGAATGGATTGCTAATATTGTTCCTGTGATTAAGAAAAATGGCACATTAAGGGTGTGTATTGATTTTAGAGATCTGAACTCAGCCACCCCTAAGGATGAGTATCCTATGCCAGTAGCAGAAATGCTAGTAGATTCTGCAGCAGGCCATGAGTATTTAAGTATGCTTGATGGCTATTCTGGTTACAACCAGATTTTCATTGCTGAAGAAGACGTTTCAAAAACAGCTTTTCGTTGTCCAGGAGCAATAGGAACATATGAGTGGGTAGTCATGCCCTTTGGTTTGAAAAATGCTGGAGCTACTTACCAAAGGGCTATGAATTCTATTTTTCATGATTTCATCGAAACGTTTATGCAAATTTATATAGATGACATTGTGATTAAATCTGCTTCAGGCTTGGACCATATTAACCATCTTCGACAGTCCTTTGAAAGGATGAGGAAGTTTGGTTTGAAAATGAATCCTCTTAAATGTGCTTTTGGTGTGCAGGCAGGGGACTTCTTAGGCTTTGTGGTCCACAAGAAAGGGATTGAAATTAATGAAAACAAAGCTAAAGCAATAATGGAAGCAAAAGCGCCATCGACAAAGAAGGAATTGCAGTCTTTACTAGGGAAAATCAACTTTCTCAGAAGGTTCATCTCCAACCTTAGTGGAAAGACTCAGGCCTTCTCACCTCTGCTTCGACTGAAGAAGGAAGGTTTCACTTGGGGGCAAGAGCAGCAAGATGCCTTCGACAAGATCAAGGGTTATCTGGCAAACCCTCCAGTTTTAATATCTCCTTGTCGAAAAAGAAGCATGAGGCTCTATATATCAGCATCTGACAGAACATTAGGAAGTATGCTTTGTCAAGAAGATGAACATGGCGTCGAAAGAGCCATTTATTATCTCAGCAGAGTCTTGAATGATGCTGAAACTAGATATAGTGTAATAGAGAAATTATGTTTATGTGTATATTTCTCTTGTATAAAATTGAAGCATTATATAAAACCCGTTGATGTACATATATCTTCTCATTTCGACGTAATAAAACATATGTTGTCCAAATCTATTTTACATAGTCGAATTGGAAAATGGGCTTTAGCCTTGACTGAGTATTCCTTAAAATATATGCCTCTAAAAGCTGTTAAAGGGCAAGTAGTTGCTGATTTTATAGCTGACCACTCTATACTTGGAAATGAAACAAACTATGTCGAAAAAGAGCCTTGGAGGTTATATTTCGACGGTTCCAGTCACAAAAATGGAACAGGAGTTGGGGTGTTAATTATTTCTCCCCATAAAGTTCCAACAAAGTTCAAGTACAAAATAGAAGGATTCTGTTCAAATAATGAGGCAGAATATGAAGCCTTAATAGCTGGACTTGAAATCTTGTTGGAACTGGGGGCAACAGAGGTCGAAATAATGGGTGATTCTGAGTTGGTGATTAAACAGTTGACGAAAGAGTACAAATGTGTCAAAGAAAATTTGATCATGTACTTTGTGATAGCCAACAGACTCCTCAAGAGATTCGACAGTGTGGTCTTTAGACACATTCCCAGATTAGAAAATCAGGAAGCAAATGACCTGGCTCAGCTGGCTTCAGGGTATAAAGTGTCGAAGGAAAATCTGATGAAGGTTGTCGAAGTAAGAGGCAAAGTTTTATCCACTAGGCTATCCCCATCTGATTTGGAGACAATAAGGTTGGGATATGGTGATGAAGAAAACTTTGAGATTTTTAATATAGGTGATCTAGAAGTTGGAGATTGGAGAAAACCCATCAAAGATTATTTACAAAATCCAAATCAGACAGTCGAAAGGAAGATAAAGTACAGAGCCATAAGTTATGTGCTTTTTGGAAATGAACTGTTTAAAAAGACTGCAGAAGGAGTTCTACTAAAATGCCTTGGAGAGACTGAAGCTTATATAGCTTTGTCGAATGTACACAGTGGTGCATGTGGTGCCCACCAAGCAGGACATAAAATGAAATGGTTGTTATTTCGACAAGGGATGTATTGGCCAACTATGTTGAAAGACTGTGTCAAATTTTCAAAAGGTTGTCAGGAATGTCAAATCCATGCAGGCGTACCTCATGTGCCAGCAAGTGAGTTACATTCTATTGTAAAGCCTTGGCCATTCAGAGGTTGGGCTTTGGATTTGATTGGTGAAATTCGACCAGCTTCTTCAAAAGGGCAGAAGTACATTTTAGTAGGAGTAGACTATTTCACTAAATGGATTGAAGCCATACCTTTGACAAATGTAGATCAGGAAGCAGTCATAGATTTCATCCAGAAACACATAATGTATAGATTTGGAATACCAGAGACTATAACCACTGATCAAGGATCTGTGTTTACTGGTAGAAATATGCAAGCATTTGCAAGAGAGACAGGTTTTAAGTTGTTGACTTCGACACCCTATTATGCCCAAGCAAATGGCCAGGTCGAAGCAGCCAACAAAGTAGTAATAAATTTGATAAAGAAGCATGTGGGTAAAAAACCCAGAAATTGGCATAAGACCCTGGATCAAATCCTTTGGGCTTGTCGAACATCTCCTAAGGAAGCAACTAATTCTACCCCATTTAAATTAACTTATGGACATGATGCAGTATTGCCTGTCGAAATTTGTTTACAGTCAATACGAATTCAAAGACATCATGAGATTCCATCTGAAATTTATTGGAGTATGATGATGGATGAATTGGTTGATTTAGACGAAGAAAGGTTGCGTGCTTTAGAACTAATAAGAAGGCAGAAAGAAAGAGTTGAAAAGTTTTATAACAAAAAAGTAAAATTCAAAGCCTTTTTAGTAAATGATTTAGTTTGGAAAGTGATCTTGCCCATGGAGAAGAAAGACAGAGTGATGGGAAAATGGTCCCCTAAGTGGGAAGGACCTTTTAAAATTCTAAGAGTTTTTTCCAATGGTGCATACGAAGTCGAAGAAATAGAAAAAGATAGAAGAGTGATGAAAATAAATGGGAAGTACTTAAAAAAGTATAAACCAACACTGCACGAAATAAAAATAAGAACAAATTAAAATTGTAAATGAAACTTGTCTTCGCCAAACAAATGGTGTAAAATAGCATTACATATAAAAAGTGCTAAAAGAAAATATCCCAAAACAAGTAAAATTCCTAAGTCCTATTACAAAATCACTGTCGAAGGAATGTGGTTTTGAGCTCGTCGAATTTTTTCTTTTGGAGTTGAATTCGACGCTCGCAAAGGCTTTTGCTGACAGTCATTTCGTCAAGCTCCCTGTGAAGTTGCTGGGCTGTTTCTGCATGTTGTAGCCCCTTCTGGAGTTCACTGTCTATTGCTTCCTGATTTGGTTTTTAAAGAGAGACCTGGCGTTCTTTTTCTTGAAGGATTTTTCTTTGGAGATCAGCAATCTGGGCTTGGTAGGTTTGAATATTGCTTTCACACTCAGCAGCAGCTTTAGTGTATTCGTCAGAAAGCTTATTCAGCTCTGAAATCCTTTCTGTCGAAGAAGCCACTGTGTTCCATGCTGAAACTTGCTCCTCAGACTTGGCTTTGATCTTTTGGGAGAATTCTTTCTGTCGAACCAGATCAGCGCTAGCAGAATCAATCAAAGATATCAAATCCATCACCAAATGGCTTTCTTCAGTCGAAGCCTCCAGCAAGTTGGCACTCTTCAGGAGTTTCTTTAGATCATGTTGAGCAGAAGTATTCTCAGCCAAGACTTCAAACAGGTCAACTCCAAGGATCCTTGTCTTGATCTCATCCATAATGACACTGATTGGTTGAAGGTCAGAAGTAGCCCCTGAAGCTGTCGAACCACTGGGAGAGGAGTCTTGAAAGTTATACCTGGTGTCGAGCAAAGCTTTCAAGTATTCAAAGGGTTTTCTGACCTTCAAACTCTCAATCTCTTCATGTGATAAACTTGTCGAATCAGTACCCAAAGAGGTTTCGACAGGAGCCTTTGATGAAGAAGGAATGTTTTGAGAAGTTCCTCCAACGCTCAGGTTGACTCCTGGTTGATTCGACAGAGTGACTTCCTCTTCGACATTTTCTTTGTCAGTTGGGTCTGGAGTTGGTACATCCTGAGCAGAGACATCTTCATTAACTTCTGGTATAGCAGCTGGTGGTGGAAGTGGTGCATCTTGATCTGGAATTATTTGTTCTGCAGTGGGGTCTGGTCGAAAGGGGGAGTTGTTGTCAGAAGACTCAGAATCACTGAGGTCGAATTCATCCAAAGTTTGAGGTCCATGGACACCTGCATCTGGAGTGGCATCATCTTGGAGTCTTTCAGCCAAAGTCCTCTCAGAATTAGAAGGAGCATGCTCTTCTTGAAGTGTAGAAGTCTCTTCGACATCAATGACAACCTGCAGAAAACATGAAAGAAAGTTATGAGATGAATACATAAAGTCAAGGTTGAGAAGATTGTTTGTCGAAGTATTTACCTGAGGAATTTCAGTGTGTGCACTTGAGTCTCCACTTCTTTCACTCCTTGTAGGAATTTGGTTGACTGGGCTGGCAGGTGGAGTTCGTCTTTGGACTATTGATCTTTGAGATGCTACTGTTTTTATCCTTAGACCTTTGTTCCTTTTCAAGGGTTGGGGTTCAGGGGATTCGTCCTCAGACTCTTCGACGCTTGCCTCCTTTTCTTCTGGTTTCCTTTTCTTTGCTGGGGTACGGGTGACCTACAAAAAAAAAAGAAGAGAAAACAAGTGTTCAGTATAAAGAGATGTTAAGTGCACAAATAAGGAGGGATATTCTATTGTGTTGAAACCTTCTTGGCAGTTGCAGGAGACTTTTCGACTGTCTTAGAAGAAGTTCCTTCACCAGCAGTCTTCCTGACAATTCTAACAGCTGAAAAAGAAAAGTTGCATGAACATTGATATAATAATAAAAAGAGTTAGAAGAAAAAAGAAGAATGTAATTTCTTCGACACCTTCAAGAATGGGTTCGTCCACAGTAACATGTTCAATCCCAATATGAAGGTGCCCAGTGAAGTTGTGCAGATGATACTTCGTCGCAACCACGCGTTCGGCAGGTTTTTTGTTTCTTTCACGGAGCAGTTTTAAGTCTGATCCACATACAAACCAATCTGGAAATGGAGGACACAAGGCCACTCCAAATTCTGCAGAAGGGAGTGGAGGGAATTTTGGAGGAAAAGTTGTGAAAGCAAAATCATAGTGTGCATGTGGTGGAAGAGATGAGGGAAACCACAACTTATTTAATTTCTCTGTGAATTTGAATTTTAAAGATACTGCTGCTTCAGCTATGGTTCGACGAAGATCATCAGGCCTGTAAATAGTTTCAAAATACTTTTGAAACTTGTGAACTTCTTTGATATGCTGATCTGTACCTTTTTTCTTCCTGTCCTGCACAAAAGTAAAAGCATTCGTCAGAAGAGTAGTGAAGGTTGCTACGTCGAAAAATCTGTTGATATAGTATTCTTTCCACCAGACGTCGAACTCTTCAGTACAGAGGAAGTTTGGAATAAAGATGGTGGGATAAACTTCCAGAGTTGGGTCGAAAAACTTGTTGTACAGCTCTAAACTTTTGTCGAAATGGTGAAATGAGTTGTAGAAAATGATAGCACCTTTCTTGTGGTAGATAGGCTTCGTCTTCGTCTGGATTAATCCAAACTGCCTAGCTACCAGATTGGGTTGGTAGACAATGAGAGATACCTTTGTGTTGTTGAGGCTATGATGAGAAAAGAAGTGTCTAGGCATAAGAAAAGCTTCCCAAATGGAGATGTAGGAGTCTTCATCTTTCTGATTCTCTACTGGGAGTCTTCTGGTAAACCATCTTGGACCTACTTGTCTTTTGGCGAATGGGGCCATTGAAGGGGAAAATTTGTAGCGTTTGGCAAACATCATGATGTAGCCAGTAAATGCTTGTTGAAGACTTGTGGTATCATCTGTAGGGGTCAGTTGAACTAGCCTAGGCCATTCGACACGCCTTTCCTTTACTGCTTCTTCGACAACTGGCATTTTGATGGGGATGAAGTGTTCGAAAGTGGCATTCAGCCATAGTTGTAGGAGCCAAAAGGGGCCTGTAAGGCTAATGTTACCTTTATCTTTAAGGGTTTTGAGGTTGCTTACACTCTCACTTAAGGATTCGTAAAGGTTTGCTAGAAGTAGCTCACTCAGGCAGAATGCAACTCCATTATGAAGTTGATTAGCCATAATGATGAAACTTCTGGCTACCTGAAGGGACCTTGTGCAGAAGACAAATTTGGACAACCACAGGCTGAGGAAGGCAATGTGCTCTCTATCAGAGACTTCTTCATTGCTTTCACCTTGGTGATGGGCTATGAAAACAGAATACCCAGCATGTTTTGTGTCGAAGCCTATGGGATCCTTGTTCAAGTGTTCAGGGTTAAATATCTCCCCTAAAGGACTAAGGCCAGTTATGGCTGCTATGTCGAATAGGGTGGGAGTCATCATTCCACAGGGTAAGTGGAAGGTATTGTAAGTACTATCCCAAAAGTACAAGGAGGCTAACAGCATATTTTGGCAATAACGGGGACCCTCCTTCGACAATTGGATTAAGTCATAAATGCCAGTTTTCTTCCAAAATTTTTCTTTGGCTTTTTCGACCCTAGTTAGCCATGTTTGGTACTCAGAGGGATCTTTCGTCAAAGGGGGACTCCTAAAAATCCTGTTTTGATTTAGATAAGACAGATCTATCTCTGTCGAAGCCATAAGGACTTCAGGTTCTTTTGAGGAGGTTTCGACAGGTTTAGGATTTTTGTTAGCAGCTATGGGTTTTAAAGCAGAATAGCAGGGGTAAAATTCTTTTAAACGTTTAGAATCAGCAGTGGGATCAAAAATAGGGCCTAATATAGCATGATGAATTCCAGAAACAGAAATGGGAATCATTACCTGTGACCTGTAAATGCTTGCCTTTTCCCTTTCATTTGGGGGTTCTGGGAAGTACTGTTGGTGCTGTGTTTGAGTAGGCCCAGATAACACGTGAGCAGGAGGAAGATCCATGGTTTTCTTTGTCTTCTTTGCACTTTGTCCAGTGGTAGTCTTTGGAGGAGCCATTGATTTGATGAAGATGGTGAAGAAACAGGAGCTTTGAAAGACTTGGAAATGGAGTTTTCACGCTTGGGTAAGAGAAGAGTAGAGAGAATGGAAAGTGTGAAATGTTGCTGAAAGTGATATTTATAGAGGATGAAATAAATGACAGATAATTAATAGAGGGAAAATGAAAAGTTTTCTTTTAATTGGGAAGTGGAAACGTGTGTTTTTTGATCCCTTAGTGGAAGTTAGAAAGTGGCAGTTGGTGGGAGGCCATGATTTACCTACAATCTAGGGTTATGGGAGATTGTGTAAAAACGTGGGCTAGACATGACGTTTTGGTAAAGTGGAGATCATGATGTTTTCTTGGGACTCAACAAAATCACTTTACAATAAATGCAACTGACAGGAAGTCAAAGGTCACTTCGACAGCAAAAGACATTTCTCCAATGATAGTCGAAAATATCTTTGCTGGGGGGCAATTTGTAAACCTACAATTTCGACAAGGTGAAATTTAAAAGTGTGAGGTTGTTTTTGTCGAATAATGATGAAGGAAAGAGGTTCAAGGAACTACTGACAAGGTTTAAAATCCATTGCTTCGACAGAAAGGCAAAATGGTATTCTGGCAAAATAAGTTGGGAAGTTATTTGTGACTAAGTGTTTGACAAAAGAAAGTTCTCTTTCAACGATTTCGACAGAAGAGGACATTTGGTAAAGGAAAGTAGTTGGCAGATGTTGAAAGATGTGTTTCTTCTTTAAAGGCTTCGACAGATTGAAGGGGCACAAGGTTTCGTCACCAAAGAAGGAAATTCAAATTCAAATAGTTGTAACCTTTGGCAGTTGGACTTGGAAGTTTCAGAGAAGAGAATCCCATGCAGGCTGACACTTGTCGTTTAGTTATAGTTTTTCCGTTCTAAGCAGTTATTTTGTTTATGTATAAATAGGATAGTTTGTGGTTAGAATGTGTGTGTGAAAATTGATACAAAATTCCTGTTAAAAAACTCTAAGTACCCAGTGTGAGAGAAAATGAGTCTAAGATTTGGAACAATGTACGTTTGAACACCAGTTATATTTCAAAGTCATTTAAATTACTTGTTCATTTATCAAGTTTAATGTCATTTTCAAGCTTTATTTATTTTTCTGCAAGTTTACAGCTTTCGACATGTCTTTTTGTTCTTGTTTAAACTTTTAACTTTATTTCATCTTTAAGTTCAAACTTTACTTCACTTGCAAAAATCAAAGTTCTTAATACTTTGACAATACTGATAAAACAAACCACAAATCAGTCACCAAATTCTAAGAAGATTTCGACAGAAACAATGCACATGTATCCCAGGACTTGTATGGTTGGTCCTGCAAGTAACCCAGTTTTCTAAAGAAATTGGTTAACCAGAGGTTGTTCGCCAGAAACCACTGCGAACACACTCCCCCTCTCAAGCCAATATGTGTATTTCCTTGCTTTCCTACGCGTATCCTACTAGAATGGGCAGATGGTTGTGCAAAATCAACATGCATACGTGTAACAAGGCCCCATGACGCGTAATGCATTGGTTTCACGCTACTTCATACGCGTAAGGCACATGTATTACGCGTAATGACAGAGGCCTCACCAATTTTCATATTTTCTCCTTCATTCTGCATCTGTTTCCTATGATTCTCGTTTTCACTCTTCATACCAGTTATAAGAAGATTTCTACACAGATCTTACACTCTCAATCATGTTATTCTTTCATCTATTCTTACTAATATTCAGTTCTATCACTGCTTGATCTAAATTTGTAAATCTCCTTCTGCAATAATACAAAATATGTACATGCAATGTAACATACAGAACAACAACAAGAATATTCCACACCAAAAATCAATAAGATCATATCGAATCCACAACAATAGTCATACAAACAATAGATTCATCATATAACATTATACACAGCAAAATCCTACAAGGGAAAGGACCCCTCACTACCCCATCATGTTAATACCCCCTAATAAGAATCCACTTCTCCCCCCTTACCTTAAATCTTGATGAAAATTCCTGCGAATTTGGCCTATGGAGACTGCCCTAGTTGTTCTTCCTCTTTCTAACTCTCCCTTGGTTTCTCCAAAATTATTATGCCTAATTCTCACTAATTTTCTGATTAAGTTATTATTTTCATAATACTCTCACCATAATACTTTTACTAATTCAACCCCATTATTTTATATTTTCTGAAATAATAATAATTATTAATCCTAATTACTAATATTATTTACATAATAATAATAATAATAATAATAATAATAATAATAAAATAATGTATTATTAGGCTTATTATTACTACCACACTCCCCAATATTATTAATCACATCATAAATCTACCCGTCCCACTAGTACAATACACCAAAACATCAAGACACACGTCTTAAACAAGGCCAACAATGCACCAAAAACATACGACGAATAAATTATTAAAAATTGGGTGTTACACAAGGCATACAAAAGGCTTAGAATTTTCCGCAATCGCAACAACATCTATCTAGTTCAACTTAATAATATCAAGTTGTCCTCCCCTCATTGTGTTCCTTTGTCTCATCTACACTGAACATAATAGATTTCGCTATCGTGTACATGAATATGTACCACACGAAGAATTGATAGAACCTTATTTACAAGCAGACGATTTTGTTCATTTACTCAACATTGTCTCATACTCTGTTAATTATAAATTTATCCTTGCTTTAATAGAAAGATGGAGACCCAAGACACACACATTGTCTCAAACATGCTATAATAGTCTATCGCAATCTTATAGAGCATCTTGGACACACAACTAAACAACTCATTAGAATCTAAGTTTAGTTTTAATATTACCAATTTACAAATCTTCTAATCATGTATTTTTCTTATACAGTTTATTTGTAGGTCGTATCTGAGTCTCGACCATGAGGTTAACCTTGTGGTTGCTGCAGTTTGGACAACAAAAAAACCAATAACCAGGTTCAACATTATGAAGATGCACTAGAGTGACTGTGTCAAGCTGACGTTCGACATGCAACAACAAATCTCAAACCCTCCGACATGTTTGGGACAATGACATCAAATAAGAGTCGATGCCCAATAAAGTTATTCTGATTGGAGAGAGAGTTCAAAAGGGATATGTGTCGTCAATGGAAGTGTCAACATCAACACATCTTAAATGAACCTATCATACATAGTGCTATACCAAATCAAAATTATATTAATTGGTATATGTCGGTAACCACGATATAATTTGTGTCTAACCCGAGATATTTGATCGACCTACGCCAACGAGCTTCGTCATAATACGCCCAACAACAAACCCCTGCCCAACAACCAACCCCACACAATTACCAAACTAAAAAACAATGTCAACCCACTCAATCACAACATCACCATACCATAAACATCCAACCACCAACCAAACATGATTACTAATCCACAGACAACCAACCCCGCAACCAATTCATGCCACACATCCAAACACAAAATCAACAGCATGACCCTTACCACCAACAATCATATGTCGCCACCACATCTTACTATTGACCCGATGATTAACATGATTTCACCTCATCCCACCATATTACCCAACCAATGCACACCAAACAATACACCATCAAAGCACTCAAACATCATATTGCCAAACCACCTAATAAACACATTCTTTTCAAACACCACAAGAACCATTTATTCGTTTTCAAAACGATTCAATGTCCCAATTCAACCTACTGATTCACCCACATGTAACCTAACAAACACGACCTAACTACGATAACATAGACACTGAACTCGATTACGGCAACGTCGACTACCAGGGAGAAATGATTGAAAATTTGTTAGATATACCAAGACCCTAGCACCAACCACCTTTGACTCAGAAAAATACTAGGAGACCCCAAACACCTCAAAGAAATTGTGGGAGATCTCAAAGGCAAACAAATATACCGCATTGTGGAAACAGGGGGTCGTTATGATCGAATGGATCATTGATTTTCTATTCAATCATTGTGTAATTTAATTTTATGAAATAATATTATAAATTATTTTTAATTTTTAATTTATTTAAAATTATTTTATTGTTACAATAATTTAAAAAAATAAACAACGCCGTAATCACTATTTGTGGCGCATATTCCTTGAATATGCATGCGTCACATGTAGTGACATGCACTATAAGCGTGTGTCATGTGGATTGGTATCTGTGTACAAAATATTATGCATACGTCATTGAGTCTATTACTCCTTTTATAACCAATTTTTATTTATTTATTTAAGACATGACTAGTTTATTTTATTTATTTTCTTAATATTAGGATTATTTTAGAAAATAAATTGAAAAACATAGTTATTTTTATAAAAAAAGTTATCTCTTTAACTTCAAAATGACCTCTCCATAAATTCTTCGCATTTCATATGATATATCGATACATTTCATGTAAAGTTAATAAAAAAGAAACATGTTGATTTAAACAATGTACTCCTATAAATTAAAATTCGTATACGTGTGTATTGAAAAAAAGAGAGAAAATAAAAAACAGTATCTATACAGTTTTAATTTAACGCATAGAAATATTTCGGTTCTCGAAAAGTGTAACATAATTACATAAGCTATAGTAACTTGTTTTGTGGACAGAATTTGTCAATCAATAATTATAACTGAGCATATCATAAATATTGGCTGAGATATCAAGGAAAACACATAGTCCACGTGGCAAGATCACAACGGGATTGAAGAAAAGCAACACTAGACAGACAAAAATTGAATACAAAGATACACGTGGCACGATCATAACGGTTGCATCAGGTCTACGATGATCTGTGAGTAGGTTAGTATCAGAGCAGTAGAGTCAGCAATGAGAACAGAGGCAGAGGTTCAGAAAGGATTCTACCGGCACCATATCCGCCGGTAATTCGCCGTCAGAAGCGTACGGTTAGCCGGCGTGGCTCCGTGATGGGCCCCTACAAACAATCTAGACAAATTCACATAAGAATACAAAGAAATAAAGTAGGATGTTTTTTTTGGTTAATTTTCAACATATTTAGCTTCTTAATCATTGGTTAAATATTTTTAAGAAAATAAAACTTACCTTGGTTAAATGTAGTTAATGATTTAGTGAGATTTATTTTAGCCCCCAATTTTTTTCAACACGAGGGTGTAACAGTTTCTAAAGAGAAAATGTTAGTCAGTCCTATACTCTTATTATGTGTCTCTGGTTCCAATTTTTGTTGTTACATCTTTGGTTCTATTTTTAGAAGAAACCAAACTAAACAAATGATATTACATTTAGAGCATTTATAATTAATTTTAAACAAGTAGTATTAGTTGTAATATATCCGAACACTTTAGCTAAGTTTTAATTCAAATTAATTAATTTATAATAAATTTTATCCTTAAATTCAATTTTAGTCTCAATATTTAATTTTAAAAGTAAATTAGCATCGAAATTTAATTATTTAAAAATTTTCAATCTCTTTTTTAAAAACTCGACTTTTTAATCCTACATTAAATTTATTGTGAAAATGATGTTCAGAAAATAGAGTATAATCAGTTTCTTAATTAACAAGAAAACTATAAAGTCAAAGAAAAGATAGAAGAGAAAGATAATTCAAAGCGGTTAAAAACTGAATTTTTTATTGAACTTCACATTAAGGAACATTGTTTACAATTGAATCTCAACTACACAATTTTCTTCATCAGATTATGATTATCAGGAACTGATAGAGAAGTGGTGACTAGTATGTTATTTATAGGAAAAATAAACTCTAGCTTTCAACTAACATACTAAACAATTGGCCCAATAGACTGACCCAACTCAATATGTTAACTTAAATAACAAGCCAACCTATACAAATGCATGCAAGAACAGACTTCGACTACGACATGCACATCTTTGACAGTTGTCGAACCATGAAGTCAACCTTGTCGAAACTAAAGTTCGATCCAAATACCACAAATCTCCACCTTGGAACAAACTAAACACTAACAAGGAACAAAGTAGCTTTCATCATGCAGCTTTATCAACTGCATGCAGTGGAAGAACTTGCTACTTGACAATGTCTCGGCGATCATATAAACAACATTGTCATCAATCGAAACCTTCAGCACTCAGACTTCTCCATGCTCGATTATCTCTCTAACGAAATGCAACCTCATATCGATGTGCTTGGCTCGCTCTTGATAGGTTGCATTCTTCAACATGTGTATTGCATTTTGACTATCACATTTAACACTGATGGCCCAGCCTTGAAGTTTTAGCTCCTTGGGAAAATCTTCAAACTACAATGCTTCTTTCACAATTTCAATGAAGGCAATATACTTCGCTTCAGTGGTTGATAAGGTAACAACCTCCTGGAGTGTTTCTTTCCAACGTATTGATGTGCCAAACAAAGTGAACACATATCAAAAAATAGATTTTCTAAAATCCATACAACCTGCATAATTAGAGTCGACAAATCCTTCAATTTCAACTTTGATATCATCACCACATGTTTTGCATAAATTAGGACTCTACTTAGAGACTCATTTATTTATCTTAGAATCCACTTCAATGCTTGCAAGTGTACCTTTGTAGGATTGGTCATGTGCCTGCTCATAAGGCACTGCATATGTTATGTCTGGCTTCGTACAAACCATAACATACATCAAAAAACCTATGTTACTATCATATGGAATGTTATTCTTATAGCCTTTTCGATTTTAGTATTAGGACTTTGAGTCGTACTCAGCTTAAATTGAGAATTAGTCAGTGTTACCGTAGACTTTGAATTTGATATACCAAACTTCTCTAGAATCTTCGGTAGGTATGTCTCTTGAGATAAACATAATCTTGACTACTTTCTTTCTCTTCGGATGTCAATCTTAATATATTTATCATTTTTAGTAAATTTTATTATTTATTCAATAATTCATTTTATGAACAAAGTAATATTACATATTTATTAATTGTTTATTTTTAATCTTAAGAAATTAATAATTTTACAATTGAATTATTTAAGTATTCAATTTTTTATTTTATATATATATATATATATATATATATATATATATATATATATATATATATATATATATATATATATATATATATATATATATATATATATATATATATATATATTGACTTTAAATTATATTAAGTTAAATTAGATATTATATTGATTTAATTATTTAAAGTTATTAATTTAATCTTATAAAATGTGTGTTGTCGTTACCTTTTAGATCATGTTTAATAATTATATTAATCACTATAAGGTACAAACATAGGTTGTTGTGGTTATTTTATAAATAAATGTTAATAATAATAATAATAATAATAATAATAATAATAATAATAATGGTTGAGGAAGAAAATGGGTGGGTGTAACGTTGAATACGTTAATGAGAGAGTGATCAAGGAGGAGTTGGTTTTAAAATTGAAGAGGTATAGTTCTTGGTTTTAAAATTGAAGAGGTATAGTTCTTGTTCCACAATTTTCTCCTTTTAACTTTCACACTTTTTTAAATTCTTATAAAATATAAAAAGTTAACTTCACGTAGAAAGAAAAGAAAAGTCATAATTCTCTTTCACCCAAAATCATAATTCTCTTCTAAAATAACACAAAAATAAATAGAATCTCGCACCATTAACGGATCACTAGTAGCGTCCTCCCATCCGTTCGAAATTCAATTCTTGAAGCCTGTGTTTGTGAAATTGGTTCGCAGATTTCTAAGAGTATTGGAATTATATAGAAAAACATGTCCAAGGTAAGAGCATTTTCCCATAATTATCATAACAAAATTAATAGTTAGGTATTATAGAATAAATTGTGACGTGTGTGGATCTTTATTTTGTTTGTGATTGTTATTATTATGTGTGTTTGTGATGTGAATCGACTGTGATTGGAAATTGATGATCATGTGAAATAATTTTAAGATGATATACTTGATGATGAGATGTTATATGGTTGTATGATTGTCTAAGTGGCGGTAGTTGTCTAAGTGACAGAATTTACATTTGTATCACTATTTCATGGCATATCCTTAGTGGGGGTTGCCTTTGTGGCAGACTATTTTCCTCATTAATATGGGATAAATTATGTGTGGTGCCTTAGCGGCAGACTGATTATATCCGGATCATTTAGATTTAAGAGCATGCATATTCACACATTAAGATAATTGTAAAATGAGGATTTTTTTGTGAATTTGATTTCGCTTAGGCGGTTATGTTTTGTGTGATTATTTTATAATATTGTACTATATGTTTTGTTTAATTTGATATGGACGATGGAAGATTGACCCCTTACAAACATATTAGGTACTAATGAGTTCAATATTTGAAGCTACAAGGGTAAAATATGATGTGCGATCTCGGGGTTCAATAAAGGGTTTTGAACTTATAATTTTCTTTGTAAGAAGATTTATTTTACTATCAAATTTAAAAATGAATAATTGTGATGTCTCAAATAGTTTATTCTAATAATTTATATTTAATAATGGTTTTTAGAATTTTTCATTGATGATTACGTTCTTTAACAAAACAAATAGTCAATTTTTTTAAGTAAATGAGAAGTTTAAAGTAATATCTTGGATGAAAATTCGGGGCGTTATAGATATCATCACCACTGGATCTGCATAAATCGGGACTTTACTTAGAGGTCCATTTATTTACCTTAGAACCCACTTCAATGTTTGCTAGTGTACCTTTGTAGGATTGGTCATGTGCCTGCTTATAAGGCTCGCTGCATATGTTATGTCTGGCTTCATACAAACCATAACATACATCAAAGAACCTATGTTACTATCATATGGAATGATATTCTTATAGATTATTCGATTTTAGTACTAGGACTTTGAGTCGTACTCAGCTTAAATTGAGGATTAGTCGGTGTTACCATAGACTTTGAATTTGACATACCAAACTTCTCGAGAATCTTCAGTAGGCATGTCTCTTGAGATAAGCATAATTTGACTACTTTCTATCTCTTCGGATGTCAATCCTTATAATCCTATAGACATCTCCCAAATCCTTCATGTCAAACTCCTTATTGAGTTCATCCTTCACCTCCATAACATCTTTGACATGGTTGCTTGCTATAAGGATGTCATCCACATAAAACAACAAAATAAAAAGTGAATTTCTAGGTTGAAATCTGAGGTAAACACAATGTCATGAACTTGTCAAATATCTTATTCCATTGTCGAGGAGATTGTTTCAGACCATATAGCGACCTATTAGCTTGAACACATAATATTCCTTTCATTTTTCTACATATCCTTTAGGTTGCGTCATCAGGATTGTCCATCTAGATCACCATATAGGAGGACAGTCTTCACATCCATCTGTTCCAGCTCTAGGTTGAACTTCTCCACTAGAGCAAGCAAAGTTTGAATGAATATAAGATTTACAACATGTGAGAACACATCATTGAATTCAACACTTTCGTTTGAGTGAACCCTTTAAAAATCAACCTTGCCTTAAATTTTTTCGACATCACTCATTTGATTCCTTCCTTAACATTGAAGATCCATTTACAACTAACTAATCTGGTCCTTGCAGGTTTCTCGATCAACTCCCAAATGTTATTATCATGAAGAGATTACATTTCATTATCCATGACTTTCAGCAATTCAGTCTTGTTTCGATACAATTTCCTTGTAATTTCCAGGTTCTTCATCAAGGACCTCACTTGCAGAAATTAAGGCGAAAGTTATGAGATATGCATAACGAAGTCTCTAAGGTGACTTGGTGACTCTTCTCGACCGTCTCTTTCTAGCCGGTAGTCATTTTTAGTCTTGTCATCTTCATCAACAACTTGTACATCTTCTTCAAATTCATCTGAGTTATGCAATTCAACATCACTATGCTCGACCTCAATAGGAATCTCTTCCTGTTCCATATCCTCTTAAAAAATCTATGCATTTCAACTAACTGTAAGAACAAGGGTTGTCTCTGCATTCCATCTCTATGTTTTGATGATAACAACGGAGTATTTATGAAAGAACCATTTTATGTTTTGATGTTTGTTAAAGTGCAGATCATGAATATTATTTATACTAAGATAAAACAAACATTATCAATGAGTATGCAAATGCTAATATGCGAAGTTACTATGTGTAACATTAGTCGCAAACATACTGAAGAAGCAAATGTGCTTCTGAATCTGAACACAATCAGAAAGATTCAAGGATGCAGATGTTGTGTTGGCAATGCTCTTGTGGATGCTATTATGAACGTGGTTCTGATCAGATAGCGAAAAGAAGCTTCTGAAATTAATCTTCCGAAGAACTAAGTTCTGAAGAATCTGATAACTTGAAGCTCTGAAGACTTAACATCTGAAGACCAAGTGCTTGAAATATTCTGATACTTAAGAGTTCTGAAGAACCAAGTGCTGAAGACTCTGAAGACCATGTTCTATGTGAACAAAGTTCTCAAGACTCTAAGAATTGAAGTTCTAAAGATCATGGGTTTCAAGCCAAGTGATGAAGTCCTGAAGAACATAGTTCTATGTTAACAAGTTCTGAAGAGTAAATAATTAGGTTCTCTGAAAACCCAAGTATCATCGTCTCTAGCTCATGCTTCATTCATTGATTTATAATTAGAAGCCTCTGAAGTTCAGATGACAATGTTACCATTGGCAAGGATAATACACAATATAATAATGCTTTATCCCATTGCCTCCCCACTTTCTTTGAATTGTGGAAAAGGACAATACATGGTTGTACTATTTTATTCTTGACTTATGCTTTACATTATTTTATGCTTCCGCAACGCATTCATAACATATCTTGACGCGACTCATCAAAGTGAAAAAAGTAGTCAAAAGTGAAAACCTCAATTCAATCCCCTATTTCTTGTGTTTTTCTCACAACAATGTCAGATAAAGATCCAATGTTGTATGTTGAAAACACCTGAGGTGAAAGTTAATCCACTTACAAATTCAGTCTCAAATCAGTTGATGTTATTGAGAGGATACTGAATTGTAGTAAAATGGATTACATTTGATCAAGTCAGTGATTTTGTGGAATCAAATGACAAGAATGGATATAAAGTCTAATATGCCATTGTTTTATCTCCTAGAGTGAGAATAAATAACAAGAATGAACATAAAGTCTGATATTCCATTGTTATTTTAAAATACGAGTTACTTTCTTTTAAGGGTTAATAGTCATTTACCCCTTGCAATATATACATGTTTTGATTTACTCCCATTTAAAAATTATTTTGTATTACCTTCCTGAAATTTGAAAATTCTAAGTCTTTTGCCCCCTAGGTGGAAAAATTACCACCTTTTAAAATGTTTTTTTATTTATCCCCCTGGTTTTTACACGTTTAGGGGGTACCAAAACATTTCATGAGGGTAATCCAAAACTTTTTTTAAAGGGGGGTAAATCAAAACTAGTCTATATTGTACGAGGGTAAATGACTATCAACCTTAATTTTAATCATAAAAAAAACAAGTCGCATATTGTTTAAAAAAAATTTTGTATTGAGAATTTCTTAACACAACCCATGAGTTTCTTAGACACCTTGCATGATGACAAAAATACCCCTTTGTTCCGGATGTGCAAATCAGGACACACCTTTTTTTTTTGAATTTTTTAGTTTTTTCCGGATATGCACATCCGGTAGAAATTCGCATTAGCAAATACGAAAGAAAACAAGATTCAGAAAACAAAATATCCAACATTGTTTCTCACATTTATAACATAAAATCAAGATTACATCCAATTCGACATTACATCGACCGAAATTTGAATAGTACAATGATCAATAGCTCGGTGGACACTTGCACATCTCTAAGATGTCATTGACCGTTCTTCGGACTCAGACGGTCGCCTCGAACTCGAGCAAGAACCATTCTTTGTAACCAAATTTTTTCCCACATCGCTCTAACATTATCTGGATTCTTGAGCTCAACAATGTTGTAAGCGAGGTTCCCTTCGTTGTCAACCGAAGGTGAATGATACTCAAGCTTCGCAACCTTCCGTTTGTCTCGGTAAGGTAGGAGGTGTTTGATCTCTTCAATGATCTTGTTGATGAATTGACGCGCCATTAGCTTTAACGTACGACGAGTGTTTTGTTGTCGGTGTAGGAGACACTTGTGTCACTCCAACGGATCTTGATTTCATACAATTGAGACATTTTGTGTTTGCGTGAAAGATATAAAATAAACCCCTAATTTATAGAAAACCTATGGTAAAGTAAATTCTACCTAACTTCTTTCCAGATTTACAGACATAGAAAAACCCTATAAATATATGTTCCGGATGTGCACATCCGAAACTTTTCTGTATTTGCAAATCCAGATATTTTACTGATACATATTTCAAACAAAATTATCTATGTTATGCAATGATTTCATTGAAATAAAAGACATTAGTGCATTAAAAAACATATGAATAGATGTTTAGAATTGGCAGAATTTTTGACCAACAAGAAGTGTTGAACTTAGATCAGGATGTCACACCAGATGTTGTGACATTGTAAAACAGAGTATAAGTTAATGAACTTAGTTCAGGATGTCACACCAGATGTTGTGACATTGTATAAGTTAATGAATTAAGTTCAGACATCAGGATGTCACACCAGATGTTGTGACATCTCAAACCTGCTACCAGACTTAAATGATGCATAACAGAACTGAGTAAATTCAGGGAATTTATCTTGAATTAATTGTGAATGGATAAACAATACAAGGCGCATCTGTAGGGAGCTTAGTTATCTGGTTTCAGTATAACAGAATAACTACCTCACCTAGAACCAAGGAAGTAACAAACCCTAATTCAAGGTGATGACAGCATGACTTATCAGGACTGGATAATCTATAGAAAGCCCAAAATCCAAGCATCTATTTAAGGAACAGAAACTCTCAGAATATAGCACGAAATTAAGAAGACTGAAAAGAGTGTTTGTGTTTAATAGCAATTTTTAGTTGTGTATCACTTTATGAGCTTTTAAGCAAAAAGTGTATTGTGTCTTGATTGAAACTGTTAAGTAAAATCAAGCTGTTGTGTTTGAAGTGTGACTTCAATTTTATTAAACATTGTAACATATCACTGTGTGATTGAGGGGGAGTGAGTTGGTACTCATATCTAAGTTGTGTCTTAGGTAGAAATTGCCTTGGGTAGATATTAAGTGAAGAATTAAACTGAGTGGTTTAAGTCCAGAATTAATATTACTTATATTGGATTTCCTTCCTGGCTTGGTAGCCCCCAGATGTAAGTGTGGAGATACACTGAACTGGGTTAACAATTTCCTGTGTTATTTAATTTACCTGCACTTTAAGTTTTGTTTAAGTCTTCAAGTGTTTAAACATCTCATTCGACATCACGTACCTGATCCCAGAATTTCAATTGGCATCAGAGCAGGCACCCTGCCTGTTTAACCGGGTGAGATCTAGGGACTACAAATTTTGGGAACATGGACAGAGATGTAGGATCCTGTGAATAGACCACCTATATTGGATGGATCCAACTATGACTACTGGAAGCCAAGAATGGTAGCATTCTTAAAATCACTTGATAGCAGGGCTTGGAAAGCAGTCAACAAAGGATGGGAGCACCCTGTCCAAGACAATAAGGATGGGGCAAAAGTGTTGAAGCCTGAAGAAGAGTGGAGCAAGGAGGAAGAAGATTCAGCACTTGGAAACTCCAAAGCCTTAAATGCCTTATTCAATGGAATTGATAGGAACATATTTAGAATTGTGCATCATTGTGAGCTGGCCAAGGATGTTTGGGACACTCTCAAAACCACTCATGAAGGAACATCAAAGGTGAAGATGTCAAGACTTCAACTTCTCACCACCAAGTTTGAAAACTTGAGAATGAAGGAAGATGAGACCATTCATGAGTTTTACATGAACATCTTAGAAATAGCTAATACTTCTGGTGCTTTGGGAGAGAAGATGAGTGATGAAAAGTTGGTAAGAAAGATTCTCAGATCTTTACCAAAAAGATTTGACATGAAGGTTACTGCAATAGAAGAAGCTCAGGATATATGCACAATGAAGGTTGAAGAGCTCATTGGTTCCCTTCAAACATTTGAGATTGGAATGAATGATACAATTGTAAAGAAAAACAAAAGCATAGCCTTGGTCTCAAATACTGATAAAGATGAAGAAAGTCATGAAGCAGACCATGAAGAAAATTTATCAGAAACAATTGCTATGCTTGGAAGACAATTCAACAAAATTCTCAAAAGAATGGATAACAGGTCCAGATCAAGTGGAAGAAACTCAAACTCTTCTGAGAATAAAAGACCTTATGATTCTAATAGAAGGTCAAGTTATGATGAGAAGACCAACCAAGGAAAAGGGATTCAATGTCATGGATGTGAAGGATATGGACACATCAGAAGTGAATGCCCAACCTATCTAAAGAAGCAGAAGAAAGGTCTCTCTGTGACCTGGTCAGATGAAGACTCAGGATGTGAGTCAGAAGAAGAATCTGCAAAGCACATCACTGCTCTAGCTGGAGTATGTGAATCTGAAGGGGGATCCAGTGATGAGGAGGTGACTTTTGAAGAGCTTGAAGAATCATACAAGATGCTGTGTAAAAGGAGCACTGAAGTATGCATGGAGAATATAAAGCAGAAGAAGCAGATTGAGGAATTAAAGGCTGAAAAGACAAGTAATCTAGAGATCATTGACACTTTGAAAAGTGAAGTAAGCCTACTCAACTCCAAATTGGAGCATATGTCCAAATCTATCAGAATGTTGAACAGTAGCTCAAACACACTGGATGTCATTCTCAACAACAACAAGCACTCAGGGGATAGGACTGGGCTGGGATTTAATAAAGCTCAAAAGTTTGAGGCTAGCACCAGCAAAACAACTTCAAATCCCATAAAGTCAAACAAGATGTCCCAACATCATGAAAAGAACATGATGAAAAAGAAGTATCAAAGATGGAGATGCCATCATTGTGGAAGGTTTGGTCACATCAAACCTTTTTGCTACAAGCTGCATGGTGTTGCACCCCAAAATTTGCCCTCACAATACAAGACTTTGTGTTCTATGAAGGTTCACAAGTTCTCCAACACTTGCATAACCTTTCATGAGGTTCATAAAGTCCACAAGTTACTTTATGAAGGTTCACAAGGTTCACAAGTCCCACAATGCTTTCAAGACCTTTCATGAGGTTCATGAAGTCTACAAGTTACTTTATGAAGGTTCACAAGGTTCACAAGTTTCTCAACATCTTCAAGACCTTTCATGAGGTTCATGAAGTCTACAAGTTACTTTATGAAGATTCACAAGGTTCACAAAGTTCACAATTGGTCAGAAGGGTTGACAATTCCCTCAGACAATGCACCTCCTAAGCAGTGCATCCAAAACTAGGGTTTTGACTTTAATCAGGCTAAATGGACTTCCAATACTTCAAGTGAGTTTCATAACATCTTATATGTGTGTAAGAACTCCCATGTCAAGTTTCAAGACTTTTCTCAAAAGTTTGCTCAGTCAGATGATCAGATAAGTCAAAATCAGTCAATGTAGTTAAAAAGTCAAACTGAGGTCAACTGTGGTCAAACCAAAGTCAAACTTCATGATTTTTGCCAACATCAAGTATATGAAGTAAAATTCATCATTTGATCAAGGGTTGATCATGATTCATCAAGGAGATTCCAGATCATCAATAATCAGGAGTTTCTAAATTAGGGTTTCCTCAGTAAAAGTCAACTGAACTTTGACCAGCCATAACTTTCACATACTTCATCACCAAGTCTCCATCCAAAGCTCATTTTGAAGGAAATTGAATTCTCTACAACTTTGATGTTGAAAGTTAAGCCCAAAAATGCTTCATTTGAAAGATATGATCTAAGACATTATAGGTCATTTCAAAAGTCAACAAAAAGTCAACAACTTCAAAAGGGCATAACTTGAGATTGGTAAATGATATGGACCTGAAACCAAGGGGGTTGTTTATAGGACTCTTCAAGCTTTCCAAAAAGTCCAAGAACACCCTCATACCTTTAAAATTGAGGGAGATGTGCCCTTGCAAAGTTGGGCAATTTTGTGATGGTTTATGTTGAAAATTGAGGTTTAAAATCATTTCTTTCCAAATGGGCTGCCCAAGTTATGATCCAATCCATACAACAACATCATGCACGACCCAATGGTGAGAAATTCTGATTTTTATATTTTTATTTGATATTTATTTGAATTTTATTCATTTTAAATCAAATTAAATCAAAATAAAATATAAAAAATCAAAGTTGGAACATGATTCTTCTTCTAGAAATTAATCAATGCTGTTTAATATGATTTGATCTTGTACAAATTCGTGCTAGACCAAATTAGAAGGCAAATATTTGATTTTTTCACACTTTAAGATCATGACATTCCTTCACCATGAAGTCTTCCCAAAAGCCCATAAATCCATCATCTTTTGACCTAAATTTGATCTCATATAAGTATACAATAGAAACCAATCACAAGGGGACGAAATCCAGCAGCCAAAAGTGTAAGTTCATTGTTCAAAAATTCATCAAAAAAGTGTAATTCGGATTCTCTATTCCAAGGCACTAGAAGGTAAAATAAGAACGTGGTTGGCTTCCTTGGACATCATGGATCATGAATCACCATTCATAAGCATTCAAACCATGCCCTAATGATAAACCCGAAGCATTGTTCATGCTTGAAATATTTTTTTCGGTTACATCAATTCATTGCATTTAAACGGATTTTGTTTGGCTAATATTGTTTGTTGTGTGTTGTAGAATGTTTCTGGGCAGGAAAACTCAAGAACCCGTACCTAATTCACAAGATGCCATTATTAGGGTTTGGACTTAGGTTTAGGGACTTTTGATTTAGTGAATATAAATTGATTCTAAAGACATAGAATGAATCGTGTGGATGTCAGGAACATGCTGCTGTGCTTAATTTTTAAAAATTGTATGGTTTTGTTGCTTGTTGATATTCGTAGGTTTTGCTGGAAGTTGGTTTTCGCAGGAAAAATTGCAACAATATTCGCAGGTGATTTCGAAGGTCTCAAGGAAGAAGAAGACCAGTTCCCGCGCGCTGGAAAATTCAAATATTGGTGAAAATATGTTTTGAATTATTGTTGTTTGTTTATCACAGGTGTGCTTGTGGCCCAGTGGAAGGAGGCGTATGCATGCTGGCCGTATGACTTGTGTTCGAATCCTGGCCATGACAAAATTTTGGTTATTTTCCTTATTTACATATTGATTATTACATATTATGAATTGGTGTTGGTTTATAAGCAGATGGGCTCTTCCAGCCAGGTGGTAACGCGCGCATACTTGTATACATAAGGTCCTGGGTTCAATCCTCCCCCAGGCCTTTTGTTTTTCACTTATTTTGCTGATTATTGGATTGAAAGAACAAAACCATTTGGAGGCAATTCTTCTTGCACCAACCAGTGCCTGGCCCAGTGGTAGAGCATATGATCTTGTGAGCTAAGCCTCCTGGGTTCAAAACCCAGCCAGGTATGTTTTGCTATTTTCTTTATTTATCTGTTTTTCTCACTTTTGTTAATTGATTTATATTTTAAATATACATGTAATTAAAATTATTTCATAAGTATATATTCAAATAGGTTCAAATATTCAAAAATCATAAAAAAAATTATTATTTCTTTTATATGATTAAAAAAAATATATGTATATTATTAGAATAATTTTGTATATTATAATTTAAACCCTTAAAAAAATATTTCTCTAAACAAACCCTAATTTATTTTTTTAAACCTAATTCTATTCTAAATAAATTTATTTTCCAATTCTTAATGTAATTATTATATATATATATATATTTATTATAATTCTTATAAATTTTGTAAACATGTTTATAATCCAAATTATTTTTTCTTTTAAATGTTTAGAAACAATTTAATCTATAATAATTATATTTTTGTATATGGTTTAAAATAATTTGTAAATATAATAATTAATAGAATTAAATTTTATAAACATGATTAATATTATAAATATGATATTTAGAACCTATTTTCTTCTTATAATATGTATATATTGTTTAATAAATAAATGTTAATATATGTTTATAATAATTAAATTTTGTGATCACAATATATTTAAAAAATAACTTAATAATTGTTTGTTCATATTTGTTTCTAAATATAATTGTTCATATTAAAAATTGTTAATTTCTTATTCTTATAATATTTTAATTAATTTTGTTTGTTATTACTACTAACCATATTATTTATTTTGCTTTGTTAATTTTACATTGTGATTATTTCATTAATTTTTATTATTCACTAACCTCTTTTATTTTATTATTACTAATCCTATTTTCTTAATTTTTATTATTACTAACCCTTTAATTATTCATTTATTGCCTATTATATTGTTGCTTATTATTTATATTTATGTTTTTTGCCATTTATTTTAATTTGCTTATTATTATAATTTCTTGTAATTGTTTCCCAGATGTAATTTTGTAATTTTGTAATTATTATTGTTATGGTTAGTAATTAGGGAGTGCAAATATGTATTTTATTTAAAAATTAACTTAGATCACTTTAATAATAAGATAAATTTAAATTAAACACTCACACACGTAAGTCGATTTTAATCGCCGTCTCACTTTCTAAGGTTATCCCTCAAGTTGCCTAAATAATAAGGTCAAGTGGGGTGTATAAAGCAAGTCCCTTTTAAAAGAAAATCATCAAGTCCCTCATGGTTGCCTTTACGAATCGAGTCCCTTTCGAATAATGATGATAGTTCCTCCTATATGCTTATTACACCCCACAGTTGCCTTCATAAAAAACAGATGTCCCTCTCATGTCCCTTAACACATCCAAGGTAATGACTACCTACTCCTTAATAGTAGGGATAGTCTTACCAAGGAAAGGATAAAGAACAAGAAAGACTTAAAACTTTAGGGTAGGTACCTCTTAGTTACTTGCTCACTTCAAAAACTTTCCAAACTCTTCACAATTTCAAACAAATTTTCAAAAACAAGTTTTTACACATCCGTACATGGATTATTATCAACTATTCTGAAAATTTTTCTATTCACACACTACACTTTCAAAAACAATTTAAAGTGAGCTAAGTAACTAAGAGCCCATGGATAACCATGGATGTAAAGGGTGCTAATACCTTCCCTTTACATAACCTACCCCCCGGACCCAAAATATTCTCTTAAGGTCTTTCCTGTTCTTTTATACCCTTTCCTTTTGGATAAAATAAAAGTCGGTGGCGACTCTTGCTATCCGCAACATAACTTAAAGTCAGTTCTCCCACCGTGTTACACATGGACATCCAAATCAGAGGTATCAGCAACCCCCTAAGCAGAAGACAGAGGTCACCAAGAAAGTGCTGCATGGACATCAAAATCAAAGATATCAGCAACCCCCTAAGCAGAAGACAGAGGTCATCAAGAAAGTATGGGTACCTAAAGCTAGTCTTCATGCTGATCAAAGCTACAAATACATGCCCAAGAACAAGTTCAACAAACAACCTTGGAGCTCTAAAGATGGACACTACACAGGGCAGAGGCATCAAAGGAAACCTCACAACAGGCAAAAATGGTCAAAGAAGGTTGTTGCCTATATAGCTCATACATCTCTCAGAGTATCAACTAAGGAAGACTGGTACTTTGACAGTGGATGCTCAAGGCACATGACTGGATTGAAGAATCTGCTGGTAGACTTAAAGTCACACTCATCCAGATATGTAACCTTTGGAGATGGAGCAAAAGGAGAAATCAAGGGAGTTGGGACTTTGGACTGCCCAGATGTACCAAGACTAGATGATGTGCTGCTGGTAAAAGGATTGACTGCTAACATGATCAGCATAAGTCAATTATGTGATCAAGGTTACAGTGTAACCTTTACCAAAACTGAATGCATAGTGTCTAATAAAGAACAGAAGGTTGTCATGAGAGGAGCCAGATCTAAAGACAACTGCTATATGTGGGAACCTCAAGATTTCAGTCTCACTTCAACTTGCTCCTTAGCCAAAGAAGAAGAAGTGAAGCTATGGCACCAAAGACTGGGTCATCTTCATCTCAGAGGAATAAAGAAGATCATATCTATGGAGGCTGTAAGAGGTATTCCAAGACTGAAGATTGATGAAGGCAAAGTATGTGGTGAATGTCAAATAGGCAAGCAAACCAAGATATCACATCCAAAGCTCCAACATCTGACAACTTCCAAAGTTTTGGAATTATTGCATATGGATCTTATGGGACCAATGCAGGTTGAGAGTCTTGGTGGAAAAAGGTATGCCTATGTGGTTGTTGATGACTTTTCAAGATATACATGGATAAGTTTCATCAAAGAAAAGTCTGATGTGTTTGATGTATTCAAAGATCTGTGCCAAAGAATACAAAGAGAAAAAGCAAGTTGTGTGGTCAGAATAAGAAGTGACCATGGAAAGGAGTTTGAGAGTCAAAAATTCTAAGATTTCTGTTCTTCAGAAGGAATCAATCATGAGTATTCCTCTCCTATCACCCCTCAATAAAATGGGATTGTTGAGAGGAAAAACAGAACTATACAAGAGTCAGCAAGAACTATGATTCATGCTAGAAAGTTACCACTGTACTTCTGGGCTGAAGCTATGAACATAGCTTGTTACATTCACAATAGAGTCACTCTAAGAAAGGGAACCTTGTCCACCATCTATGAAGTCTGGAAGGGCAGAAAACCTACAGTCAAGTACTTTCATGTGTTTGGAAGTAAATGTTACATTCTGGCTGATAGGGATCAAAGAAGGAAGATGGACCCTAAAAGTGATGAAGGAATTTTCCTTGGATACTCCATAAATAGCAGAGCTTATAAAGTATTTAACTGCAGAACCAAGGTTATAATGGAGTCAATAAATGTGATTATTGATGATGCCCCTACAGATGTTGCAGATGATGTTGGAACATCTGCTGACAATCAGACTGAAGTTGAAATAAAGAGTGATAATCCTGACTTCACTCTAACTGAGGCAAGGACAGAACAATCCAACAAACCTCCCTCCATCAGAATCCAGAAGGATCATCCTAAAGATCTGATAATTGGTGATCCCAACAGTGGTGTAATCACTAGATCAAGAGAGATGATTTCAGGTTCTTGTTTTGTTTCAAAGATAGAACCTAAAAACATCAAGAAAGCTCTGAATGATGAGTACTGGATTTCTGCTATGCAAGAAGAATTAGGCCAGTTTACAAGGAATGAAGTGTGGGATCTTGTTCCTAGGCCTGATGACATAAATGTGATTGGCACTAAATGGGTGTACAAGAACAAGTCAAATGAGCAAGGAGTTGTTACAAAGAACAAGGTTAGACTTGTAGCTCAAGGATACACACAAATTGAGGGAGTGGACTTTGATGAAACCTTTGCACCAGTAGAAAGGCTTGAATCAATCAGAATACTTTTAGGAATTGCTTGTATCCTGAAGTTCAAGCTATTTCAAATGGATGTTAAAAGTGCCTTTCTAAATGGGTATCTTAATGAGGAGGTATATGTGGAGCAGCCTAAGGGATTTGTTGATCCAAGCTGTCCAGGGCATGTATACAAACTAAGGAAGGCTCTTTATGGTCTGAAGCAAGCTCCAAGAGCATGGTATGACAGACTGACCACTTTTCTCATAAAACAAGGGTACATGAAAGGTGGAATAGACAAAACCTTGTTTGTGAAGGATGAAGAAGGAAATGTCATGATTGCTCAAATATATGTAGATGACATAGTCTTTGGTGGAATGTCAGACAGAATGGTTAAACATTTTGTTACTCAAATGGAATCTGAGTTTGAGATGAGCCTAGTAGGAGAACTAACCTACTTTCTTGGACTGCAAATCAAGCAGATGGAGGACTCCATGTTCATATCCCAAAGCAAGTATGCAAAGAACATTGTCAAGAAGTTTGGGATGGACAATGCAAGTCACAAAAGAACACCTGCCCCCACTCATTTAAAGCTGACAAAGGATGATAAGGGTGAGAATGTGGACCAAAGCTTATACATAAGCATGATTGGAAGCCTATTATATCTGACTGCTAGCAGACCAGATATAGCTTTTGCAGTAGGTGTATGTGCAAGATATCAAGCTGAGCCAAAAGTAAGCCATCTAAACCAGGTTAAGAGGATTTTGAAATATGTCAATGGTACTTGTGACTATGGCATAATGTACTCTCATGGATGTGAACCAATTCTTACTGGCTTTTGTGATGCTGACTGGGCTGGAAGTGCTGATGATAGAAAGAGCACATCAGGAGGATACTTTTTTCTAGGAAACAATTTGATTTCTTGGTTCAGTAAGAAACAAAATTGTGTATCCTTATCCACTGCTGAAGCTGAATATATTGCAGCTGGTAGCAGTTGTTCACAGTTGGTATGGATGAAGCACATGCTCACAGAATACAATGTCCCACAAGATGTCATGACATTGTACTGTGACAATTTAAGTGCTATTAACATATCAAAGAATCCTATCCAACACAGCAGGACCAAGCATATTGATATCAGGCATCATTTCATCAGAGATCTTGTGGAAGAGAAGGTGATCTCATTAGAACATGTAGCCACAGATCTGCAATTGGCTGATATATTTACTAAAGCTTTGGATGCTACCCAATTTGAAAACCTAAGGGGTAAATTGGGAATATGCTTATGTGAAATATAGCAGTTATGGAGAAGTGCCAACATGTCCTATGACATCGTGTGGCATGATCACCAGATGGCAGCACCAGTCTGGTCAGTAACTCTGTGTATTCCACTTTTTAGAATTCCACCAGTAACGGAATTTATAAAAGCTCAAACTTGCTCTCAACTTTTCATCTCCTCACTATCTCCTCAAAACCATTTGCATGCTAAAGCTGATTTTCTGAGCTCATCAAAATCAATCAAACCTAAACTCTTCTTCCACCACATTCGAAAATGTCTCAACATCAAAACCCTAACTTCACTGATGAAAATCTCAACCAAGAAGATGTAGTGCATGCAACCCCAATCTCTATTGTACCAATAGATACTACTCCCATAGACGAAATCAGAGGAAGTGTCCCTCTTGCTCAAAAACCTAGAACTCCAAATGTGAGAAGAGCAAAGGAACCTGTGTTCAGCAAAAGCAAGGGGATTCCTTCATCAACAAACACCACCCCCAAAGCTTCTGACTATGTGGATACATCCATCAAGCATCTTGTGAACAAGATTCTATCTGAACAAAGAGTGGTGCGTGGGGTATCTGTTCCCCTGAACAGCATGCCTGCTCCACAAGAAGAACAAAGCAATCAGGCTGAAGAGGACACTCCTGCTCAACAGGATGTCCCAATAAATGTTGAAACATCTGAGGACCAGAACAAGGCCTCAACTGATGATGATGATGAAGCCACTGATGACCAAGCTTCTGTTGATCCACCTGCTGAAAAGGAGGCTTCTCAACCTCCTCCTGTTGAAACCATAGATGATGACTCTGACACAGAGATCATTGCATCTGTTGACCCTAGCATAGCCAAAATGCTTAGTGCTAGGAAGGAGAACAAGCCTGTTGCACATGCAACACCTGAAAAGAAACAATCAACTCCAAAGAAAGACAAGGTCAAAGTTTCATTTGGACCTACTAAGCAATGGAGCAAAGTGAGTTCCCAGAAGAGGAAAGCTGCTACTCCACCTGATTCAGATGTTGAAGAGGATGTCCCAACATCCCAACCAAGGAAGAAACCAGCACCTCCCAGGTCTACCTCTGCTGTTCCAGAAGCTCCTCTGGACAACGTGTCCTTTCATCATGTGTCAAGTGTGAGCAAATGGAAGTATGTCTACCAAAGAAGGGTGGCACTGGAAAGAGAGCTGGGCAGCAATGCATTGGAGTGCACTGAGGTCATTGACTTAATATCCTCTGCTGGCTTATTCAAGATTGTTTCAAATTTTTCACCCTGCTATGAGCTGCTGGTCAAGGAGTTCATTGTTAATCTGCAAGACGACTGTGCTGATGGAAAGTCAGAAGAATTCAGAAAGGTTTATGTAAGAGGGAGATATGTTGAATTCTCTCCTAGGGTTATAAATCATTACCTAGGGAGAGAATCTGATGGGCCTAATGAGCTAGGGAAAACTGACAACCAAGTTTGCAAGATCATCACTGCCAACTAGGTCAAAACTTGGCCAGTCAAAGGCAAACTTTCTGTTAGCTTGCTTACAAGGAAGTATGCTATGCTGCATAGAATTGGTACTGTCAACTGGGTCCCTACAAACCATACCTCTTCAATAGCTACTGGATTGGGAAGATTCATTTATGCAGTAGGCACCCAAACAAAGTTGGACTTTGGGGCTTACATCTTTGATCAAACCCTAAAGCATGCAGGAACATCAGCAACAAAGCTTCTCATTGCTTTTCCCTCTTTGCTCTGTGGAATCATCCTCAACCAGTATCCAGGCATCCTCATTGAGAAGGATTCGGTCTGCAAAAGAGAAAGTCCACTGGCCTTCCACTACAAACTGTTCTTGAGCCATCATGCTGCTGATGTTGAAGCTCCCAGTGGGACATCTGCTGGACCATCAAATGCAAAGACTCATATATCCAAAGCAGCCTTGATTGCAAAACTGAAGAACACTTGCAAAGAGCTGGATGCCAGGAAGAAAAAGCTTGAGGAAGTAATTCAAAGGCTGGAGCTGGAAGAGGTTGTTCAGAATGCTGATGAATCTGATGATGAATCTGAAGATGAAGAAGATACTGAATATGATGATTCTGAGTGAAAACGTGTGAGGAAAGTGTACTGCCTGTATCAGCATTGTAATTTTGAATTTGTATTTTTGAATGTTTTCTCTCTGCTTGTGTAAAATTTGGCCCCAATTTATGTCTAACAAGGGGGAGAAGAGAAGTGTATTGAACAACAACAATGTCTACTGCAGTTTGCCTGATTAATGAACAATGTTGTTTGTCTGTTTAATGTCTGCTTCTGAACTAAGTTTTTTTTCTGTTGAACAAGTCAGTATACATACAGGTTTGAGGGGGAGCAAATTATTATAAACTCTCACATGATTCAACAGAAAAGAACTACTGCACTCTGATAAATAAAACTCGGTTGCACTCTGATAAAACCAAAAGATTGTGTTAGCAAAAAATTAGCCAAATGGGGAGTTTGTAGATGTTTAGAATTGGCAGAATTTTTGACCAACAATAAGTGTTGAACTTAGATCAGGATGTCACACCAGATGTTGTGACATTGTCAAACAGAGTATAAGTTAATGAACTTAGTTTAGGATGTCACACCAGATGTTGTGACATTGTATAAGTTAATGAATTAAGTTCAGACATCAGGATGTCACACCAAATGTTGTGACATCTCAAACCTGCTACCAGACTTAAATGATGCATAACAGAACTGAGTAAATTCAGGGAATTTATCTGGAATTAATTGTGAATGGATAAACAATACAAGGCGCATCTGTAGGGAGCTTAGTTATCTGATTTCAGTATAACAGAATAACTACCTCACCTAGAATCAAGGAAGTAACAAACCCTAATTCAAGGTGATGACAGCATGACTTATCAGGACTGGATAATCTACAGAAAGCCCAAAATCCAAGCATCTATTTAAGGAACAGAAACTCTCAAAATATAGCACGAAATTAAGAAGACTGAAAAGAGTTTTTGTGTTTAATAGCAGTTTTTAGTTGTGTATCACTTTATGAGCTTTTAAGCAAAAAGTGTATTGTGTCTTGATTGAAACTGTTAAGTAAAATTAAGTTGTTGTGTTTGAAGTGTGACTTCAATTTTATTAAACATTGTAACATATCACTGTGTGATTGAGGGGGAGTGAGTTGGTACTCATATCTAAGTTGTGTCTTAGGTAGAAATTGCCTTGGGTAGATATTAAGTGAAGAATTAAACTGAGTGGTTTAAGTCCAAAATTAATATTACTTATATTGGATTTCCTTCCTGGCTTGGTAGCCCCCAGATGTAAGTGTGGAGATACACTGAATTGGGTTAACAATTTCCTGTGTTATTTAATTTACCTGCACTTTAAGTTTTGTTTAAGTCTTCAAGTGTTTAAACATCTCATTCGACATCACGTACCTGATCCCAGAATTTCGTTACTTATTTCAAGTAGCTTATATTCTTTTCCACATCATTTAGCATATCCTTTCATACATTGCATTGCCTTCAAGTCATAAATCATAATAAAATAATAATAAAAATAAAGCATACATCAGCGATTGATACATAGGGCATGTGATTAGGTGTTTTCCAATGGCAATATCAATTATCAGGACTCAAGGTCAAGACAGGGTCAAAACGGATGACACAAGTGTATTTCCATGGTTTCCCACCAAAAGGAGAGAAAATTTAAATTTTGCTTGTGTTAACCGGTTAACACATTGGTTAACCGGTTAACGCGTGTATTTTTGGCCAAAAATTTCAGTTTTCCACATGAAAGGATTTTTCTCACTTTTTCACTTCAATTTTGCACTTCATTCTAGCTTTTCCAAAGGAATATTCTAGAACAATCCACAACTTTCCAAGGGAAGGTTCTAGAAGTTTTCTTAAACAAATCCTAACCATATTTTCAAACCTCACTCCTAAGTTAATGTCCAAACCTCACTCCTAACCCAAATTACATTCCAAGCCTAAAAGGTATATAAGAACTTTTTGCTCCAAACCTCAATCAACATTTCATTTTTCACATTTTTCTCTCATCACTCTCGTTTTTCTCTCACTTTTCTCTCATTTTCCAAAACCTCACACAAAGCTTCATCTTCTAAAATTCTTCAAGTTTTGCATTGAAATTTGAAGAATTTGAAGCTAAACATCCATCACTGCAGTGATTTCATGGAGTATTGAAGGTTTGCTACTGTTTTGGTGTTGAATTCACATCTTGGAAGTGATTCTTGTAAGAGTTCATCAAGGTTTTCATCAAATCGCATTTATTTTGCGTATTCTTATGGAAGAGCTTCGAATCTACAGATTTCTCGTCAATAGCGTGTTGATCTCTCTTTGCAACAATTATCAAAGCAAGCCTCAACTTTGTAGGTTGGTGAAACTCATAGTCACTTATGTTTTAAGTTATTTCGCATTTTGTCGACATGTGTGTTCATCGCGTTTTGTTGATTTTTTATGCTTCAATTAATTTGATCATTAGGTTTTAGGATCTTGATGTGTTTGTGGTTCCAATTGATGATGCAGTGGTATATTTAGGTGTAAAATTTGTGCTCACTTGATAGGGTTTGTATTGGGAACTTTTGGAAATAAGTTGTGGCTGGAAGTGCTTTTTCTGCATTTTTTTTGCTACTAGTTCAGTGTTAATCGGTTAACAGATTGGTTAACCGGTTAACACAGTGAAATTTTGTGTTTTCTGCATATTTGGATGTGTTAACTAGTTAACACTTTGTTTAACCAGTTAACACTTAGTCAGTTTGTGTTTTTTGAGCTTTTTATTGCATGTTTGCATGCCATTCCATACCTAATCACCATGGGCCATGAGGATATCATTTTAGGGAATTTTTAGGAGTTGTTTTGGTGCAGGTTCATGTATCTTCGACATCTTTCGACACACATGTTGCTTACTTCCGATTATTGGCATAATTGTGTACTTGTGCTCATTGTGTGTTGTGAATGTTGTTCCCATGTTTGAATATCATTGTTAGCATGATAATAATTGATTGAAGTTATGCTTTGTGTTGCGTTCATGTTTAATGCGCGTTTTGGACACACATGTGCATAATAAAAAATGTTGCATATTGCTTGATAAATGTGCATAATCCATGTATGCATGCACACATTTGTAAACACCCCAAATTTGCCCTCACCCATTCACACCATGGCTTGTGATATCTTCATATGCATAAGTTCAATCATAGTATCTCATACCACATTTTTGATTCACTGTATTGATCCTAAGTCATCTGCATCTAGGGTTTGTGATCTGAGCCACCCAAGAGCTACTTGAGCCACTCCAAAGGTCATCAATCACTTCAAAGGGGTCCATGTATGTTCAAGCATCATATTATATCCCCACAAGGTCAAGGAAGTCAAAGAATCACAAGAACTGAGAATGGCATGGAAGCAGAGCCAGGTTTAACTGCACAGATGACCTAGAATTAGGGTTTTGGTTTCAGAGGCCATAACTCCAAATTTTTTGGTCATTCTTGTTTCTATTGGTCTCTATATGTTATAAGGACCATTCATATCAAGTTTCATGAAGAAATTCCATGGGGAAGGCATCTGATCAAGGGATGACTTCTTGAACAAGTCAGTGCAAAATCAGGGCATCTGAGGCCCCCAATGACCCAACCAAGGGGTGTTCTTCATCATTTTGAATGTGTATGATCTTTATTTGATCATATAAGATGTTGGAAGTTCACAAAATTGAAGAATTTCAAGCCATTTGCAAAGTTGCCTTTTTGGGAAAATGACTTGTAATGGAAACTTGCCATTTTGGGAAACTTTTTCAACCCTTTCTTTTTGATTCAAAAATGCTTCAAATGAGAAAACTTTGGTCATGAAAGTTGTAGAATGGATCATTCCCTTTTCAAAAAGTAGAAGAACTCATTCTAATTCATTTTGGATCAAAAGTTATGGCTTTGCAAAGTTGGATAAAATCATTGAAATTTCACTTTTGCACAAAATGGAAAACTTGCAAATTCTCATGACAAGCCTTTATGTGATTTCAATATGACCTCTAATCATCATACAAACACAAGGCATGACATAAAAATCAGTTTGGCCCAAGAGATTTCCCATTTCTATGCCTTGATTTTCAAGTAACCATAAGCCATTTTTCATGAAAGTGCAAAGAGGGATTTCTTGCAAATTGATTCTCAAAGGGGTTGTTTGACCTCTAGCTGGTTTCAAGACTTTGCCATGACCTAATGAAGCATACCACACCAAAAATTCAGCAAGATTTATCACATGTACATAGCCAAAAATCATGAGATGTAACAAGTTGTCAAGTTGCAAAAACCCTTCCAACTTATGATCCAAATGCTGCAGTCCTTCATGAACCATCCAAGGGCCATCCTTGACTCAAGATGAGGCAGGACAAGCCTCTAGATTGCCTCTGACCCAAGCCATGCCTAGGGTACACAATATCTTGACTTTCTTGCATTTTGCCCATACCAATCCCACAGTGACACACCAACTCTCTGCTCAACCAGAGCATGATATGTGGACATCAAGCAATCCAAAAAACATACCATACACAAGCTGAATCCTCCCACATTGCAGCATCCAACAAAATCTGTCAAAACCTTTCCCTCTTCGAAACACTCAACACAGCCATCAAACTTCAATAATTCCTTCACCAATCAACCACAAATCATCCATAGAACAGATCCCACCCCTCACAATGATCTGAAACACAACACACAAGAACCTCATTTCCTGCTATATCAGAACTGAACCACAAAAACTAGCCACTTTCAACCCCATTCAAGTATTCCATTAGCCTCAGGAGGTTCAAAGGAGATCATTTGCACAAGAGGGAGGCTCTGAAAGCTCACTTTCGAAGGTCTCCAGCTCAGGTATAACCTAAGAACTTTTTTCTCAGAACTTCATTTTCTTGTTACAAAATGAATCTACATGTTGCACTGATCATCTAGATGTGTTTAGAATTGAAAATAAGCAAGAGATGACCATTTTATGTTGTTCTGAAAGTTTGCCCGTGTTTCATGTTTTCCTTCGATTTAGGCTTGTGAGTGAAAATAAATGGATTTGAGATGAGGGGTTAGGTTTAGATTGATGAGAGGTTTGTTTTGGTGGAAGAGATTTCATGTTTAGTGACCTGTAGAAGATTTTAGGGTTTGTGCTCGCCGGGGAAGATGACCAGAACCACTGTTCCGGTCACCTGAAGTTCATTAGCCCTAATTGTGTCATTAATGAAACTTTGAATGTGGACCGTAGATGCGTTTGACTAGGTTTGACTCCCGCGTGAACGAATGGTTTGGATGCTTCATTAAAGCCCTAATCTCCAATTAATTATTTAAATCATGTTTAATTAATTTATAAAACCAAATTAACCAGATTTGAATCTGGGCCTTTGGATCTGGCGCGCAGTCAACCAGTCCAAGCCCAGATCAAATCCTGGCCCTCCCCTTTGCATACTTTCCATTTAATTTCTTTTTTATTTCATTTTTATTCATTTATCTTTCACATTTATTTTAAAATAGTTAGAAAAATCCTAAAAATATTTCCCTTTGCATTTTTGTTCCAAATATTTTTCTTAATCAGAAAATAATTTTTATTTTTATTTTTGCATTAAAAATTATTTTTAAATTATTTAAATGTTTATTTTTAATTGATTAATGGAAATTAATTAATTAAAAATACATTTAGGTATTTAAAAATCACAAAAAAATTCATATAGAATTTAGAAACATTTAGAAACATTGTTCAACTCTCAAACCAAATTTCTTTTTTGTTCTTGATGCCTTTTGATCATTTTCATTGGATTTAATTTCATTTTGAGGCAATATTTTGGTTCAATCTTCAAAAATTTCTTTCTGCCTAACCTTTGAGAGTTGAATGATGATTCTTCTTGAATTGCACTCTTAATAGCATGTAGATTATAGGATAAAATTGGTTTGAATTGATCTTGCATTTTCAATTTGTTTAGCATTTTTCTTGTTGAAGTACCTTAAAACCCTAGCAATCTTAGGAAATTCATAACTTTCATTAGGTTAAGGGTTGGATCCTCTCCTTTGGGCAGTGAGTTTGTATAGGTTTAGGGTATCTTTGATTGCATTTTCCAATTTTTATCATGTCATTTGCTTCTGGTTTTGGATTTTTGCTTTGCATGATGCATGTAACCCTAATTTGTGCCTTCCTTTGCATCCATCTTTCATTTGCTTGCATCCATTGACTTGCCATGCCATTTTGTGCATCCACATGATTCATAATACATCTTAGGACATATTAGAATTATGTTTGATCATTGCATCTTTCATTTGCCACAATTGTATGTCCATTACATTTCATAACTTTTCATGTACATTCATGGTTCATTGCATGCCTCATCTGCATCCTTAGGGTTGTTTGATCATTCTCATGCCTTGCCTCATGTTTGTATCATCTCTTAGCATCATTACCATCATGTAAATGCTTATGACTTTGGTTTGCATCATGACATTTCATTTCATTTGCATTGTATTTCATTTCTTTTTGCTAACTTTTCAGGTGGTAAGTTGTTTTGAGAAGTGAATTTGCCTTCACTTCTCACAATCTCTTCTCATCTCTCTTGCACCTTTGCTGCATTTTGTATGTGTATTAGAGTGAGCTTGCTCATTCATGTTCATCTTACCTTCTTTCTTCAAGCAACTTGTCTTCTTAAGTGAAGCAAGTTGTTTTGCTTCTTCCTCCTTCCACCTGCTTCCTTCCTTGTGGTTTCTCTGAAGATCTTTCTCTCTTAAGCCTCATAAACCCTAGGATCTCCAAGCATGATAACAATTAGGGTTTGATTAGTCCCCCACTTAGTTTTACCTTTGTGTCATCTTTGAGTCTTCTCTTCTCATCTCATAATCAGGGACTAAACCCTAAAGGCTTTAAGGCTTTGTGATTAAGCTTATGCCTGCATCCTTCTATTAGGATGGAGTGTATAACTTTAATCCTAAGTGTTAAACCCTTAATGTGTTTAAATCCTTTAATCAATTCACTTAATAATCATCAAGACATCAAGCTTGTAACTTGGGCCTTGCATTAGGGTTCTAATTCTTCCTTAATTGGTTAAGAAGGACTAACCCTAGTGTTAATGGACAAGCCCCTCTCAAGTTGTCTTACAAACCATAAAACTCACTTCTTAATTTTATCATTGACTAAAATACACTTTAATAAAGGCTTTGTTTTGTCATGAGGTTAATCCCTAATCATGGATTAAGTTGAGGAGCCTTCCTCAGATTAAATGTTCTCATCTATTATCCTTCTATTAGGATGGTGTAATGAGTCCATTTAATCCCTGATTATGACTTAAACTCATTACTTAACACTAAACAAAAACAACAAAAACATCTAGATAATTGCAAGTAGGTTAATGATCTTAATCCTACATCATGGTGATTAAGTGTGAGGTGTTTACTTCACACTTAAGGTATTCTCATTACCCCTAATCAAAGGGAGGATGTGATGAGTTTACTTCCCCTTTGGTTTAGGCTTAAGCTCATTTTCTTATGACAAACTTCAAAAAGCAATAAAAGACTGAAAACTCATAAAACAAACAATAATCGTCTCCTCCGGGATTCTTTTCTCATCTCATTCACTCATAAACGATAATTCGCTTCTTCCGTCTAATGCAAGACAGTTTGCACCTGAGCCAGACATGTCATACACTTGAGCATAGACAAGTAAGCAATTCACAAGTCAATTCATCTTTCAGTCTCTTTGAGTCGAACTACGGTGTTCTGACTTCCTCATTGCACGAGAGGATACGTAGGCATAACTTAACAGTTATCGAACAAAAGTCTCTGTATATTCCCCCTCCTTCCTGTATCACTCTTCAAGCCTCATAGTCCTGAGCACTTCACTTCTGTTCTTACACTGACACTTCACTTATATACACTACACTTCTTTTACACTGACACTTGCATTCTTTCCAGCTCTGATACACAAATTGCACTGACACTACCCCTTTAAAACACAAATCTTTTAAGCGTGGATCCCGTCGAGTACGGCGGACAATCTGGGTGCTAATACCTTCCCAGGTTGTAACCAACCCCCTTTCTCAGTCTCTCTGGTTCGCAACCGTCTTATCTATATATTTTCCCAGGTCTATGCAGCATTACCTTTCCTCCGGGATAAAAATGCCTAGCTGGCAACTCTTTTCTTTCTGAGTTCACCCTTGTGTGTTCTCTCCTCCTTTCGCCGACCGTTCGCATCTGTACCCCTTCTGACCAGGTGTCATTTTGGTGGGAGCGGCAGCTTGGCGACTCTGCTGGGGACCCTTATACTGTAACCAGGGCTTCTGGTTCTTTTCGTGGGTTCCTCCTAGCGCTTGTTTGATTTGTGTTTACTGGGGTGTTATGTGCTAATTGTGTTTATATATTTGCTTTATTTACTGCTTTATGTACAGTTATTTATTGCTTTCTTTACAGCTTTATACATCATATTGTCATACTGTCATCTGGCTGGATCTGGTTTTTGTTTTGGTGGGTAGGGTTCTACTGAGAGTTTGAGGTCCTATACCTGGGACCTGAGTGACACCTAGGCTAGAGTGGTTCATGTTCTTTCCCATTCCATTTCGGTCTGGTGCGGGAATATGAAACACGGTTCAGATATGGGTTTCTTCTTGAGAACTTTGTGCTACAGATTTCCTGTAGTGCTAGGGCTATCTGGGAAGCCTGCTAAGTCTGGATGACCTTTATTATGACCTTCAGAAGCTGAGGTGAATTAGAGGAGGATCCTTTATGGTTATTGTAAACACTGTACCTCCGGGTTAGAAGTGTTTACACTTCTCATAACTGATCCAAGTCTGAGGATCCTTGTTTTAGAACACCACCTGTGAGGGGGTTGGGCTGTTTGCAGGTCTGCAGGTACCCTTGGCCACATCATACCTTGTTATTATTTGATTAAGAGTACCTCATTTTGGACAGTTCTTGTGATTTAACCATGGACATGTGACTCTTTATTTGAGTCCCCCACCCTGGTTACTAGATTTCTGAACCTCCATCTGGACCTCTTGAACATACATGGACTTATATCAAGGCAGTAATCAGATCCAGCTTGATCACAAACCCTTGCATATCATTTGCATACTCATCATTTGCATCATTTAACATTTGTTTATTTGTTTTTCAGGGTATCCATATTGTATCTGGCTTGGTTTTGACCCTTTCATCTATATAGACCCCTGTTCATCAGTTATCTGCTTCAGCTATCTTCATCAGTTGCCTGCTTCAGCTACTTTTATCACCAGCCTCAGCCTATCAGTGGCTCATCTCCAGTATCAGTCTTCATCATCAGCATTTGTTTTCAGCTCTTCATCAGCAGTCATGGCACCCAAGAAGAGCAACATTTCATATCATTTCTTTGAGCCTGTGCTGACTAGCATCAGGCAGGTCCAAGCACTTATCACTCTAGACCACATCCCATTATTCAGAGAGCATTATGGAGGCATCCTTGATATGTTTATGGACCTAGACCCTTCTCAGAGGAGTTTGATCCACACCTGCCTACAGTTTTATGACCCTCCTTTGAGATGCTTCACTTTCCAGAACTTTCAGTTAGGACCTCTGCTGGAGGAGTTATCATCTTTGATTGGAGTACCTGTCAGGGGTGGTGTCCCCTTCAACCCAGAGATGACTTCTCCCAGCAATGGAGAAGTGGCAAAGGCACTGTGCCTAGAGCCTATTTTGATTGAACATAACATGACCACAAAGGCTGGAATCCCTGGTTTGCACTTAGACTTTCTGACTTCTCAGGCCATCCTGAAGGCCTCCTTGGGGGAATGGAGGGCAGTCTGTGCATTGTTAGCCCTCAGTATATATGGGGTTATACTATTTGCAAATGAGCCCAAGTTTATCAGCAAGAATGTCATTCATCTCTTCCTTTTGAGGAACCTAGTACCCACATTGCTGGGGGATTTCTATTATTCTGTTCACCAAAGAAATTAGAAGCAAAGAGGAAAGTTGGTGAGATGCTGTGCTCCTCTATTTCACACTTGAGTGCTCAAACACTTACCTAGGACTGATGCCTTCCTGAATCCTCACCAACAGAAGAATTGGGCTAAGAGACTTATTGCTTTGACTTCAGATGACATCAGGTGGTGCACCCAGAGCACCAAGGGCAGAGACATAATCATTAGCTGTGGGCAGTACCCCAATGTACCTCTAGTAGGAGTAAAGGGTTGCATCAACTACAATCCTTTGTTGTTTAAGAGACAACTGGGCTATGCTTTGGTTCACCCTCCTAGAATACAAGATTTAGCTGAGACCCTGTATTGTGAGATAAAGCCTAATCTAGTTGTTGTCAGGCAAGCATCCTTGGCTTGGGACAACATCCAGACCAAAGGGATGGCCATTCTTGGGAGGTGCAATAATGTGGCTTCAGCTCAGTACTATGAATGGTCCCATGCTAGAGCTCATATTTCTAGGATGCCTTTCACCATTGAGGATGCACCTGGACCATCCACAGTACCACCTCCAGCCACTGTCAGCCTGGAAGAGTTTGAGAAGCTGAAGGAAAGGAATGAGAATCTGTCTCAGGCTCTGAAGAAGACCCTCTGGGAGAGGAGTGATGGTTGTCTAGACATTGAGAGGTTGGAGAAGCTTAAAGTGGAGCATCTAGCCAAGATTGAGAAAGCAGAGGACTACATCAAGAAATCAAGAGCTGGGGAGCAAATATTGAAGAATGCCTGTAAAGAGGCCCAGTTTCAAAAGGCTAGGACTGATCTCTATCTGCAAGAAAGTCAAGCTAGGTGGGTCAGGATCACTGAAGCTCGCACTCAAGAAGATAAGAGAACTCAAGCTAGGATTGAGCAGTTGGAGGCCAATGAAAAGAAGCAACGGGAAGCTCTGCTGGCAGCCCAGAAGGAGATTTCAGAATTAAAGCTTAGGGCTGGCTTGAAGAGGTCAAAGGACCAGGACATGCACAAGAAGCTGACCACTGCTATTGCCACTAGAAACCTTCTTATCAGAAACATTACAGAGCATCCGTCTGGTCCTGTAACTGAAGCACTTTTGAAGGAGGTTAAGGAGGATGAGTTTGGATTAGATGTTTGACTTCTTTGCTTGTTGTTATTTCCATTTCATGTACTTTTCTTTTTATGTTGTATTTTGACCCTTCAGGGGCATATGTTGTAAAAACAAACTATGTATGATCCACCATTTGTAATGTATTTGTCAGTTTGTTTCATTGAGTTTCTTTTCTCAAGCAACATCAAAGCATCTTCCTCAGGGTCTGGAAAGGTCAAAACCAAGAGCCAAGCCGGATACCTTGGAAAGCAAATAAGCATACTGCATTGCATACTGACTTTTGTTTTGTTTTGTAGGTTTTGTCATTACTTTATTTTTCTAACTCTGTTGTGGCTCAGGAATTATTGCTCGCCGTCGGGTGTTCCCTCTCAACCGTCCGCACAGGTATCCTACTCGCAACAATCTTCCTGGTATCCAAATGGATCAAGTACAGCAAGATCTGACAGAGGTCAGAACTCAGATGGCTAATGAAAGGCTGGAGATGAGAAACCAAATGACCCAATTCATGGAAGTAATGAATGGCTTGGCCCAAAGTCAAGAAAGGTTGAGGGCATTGGTAGAAAGACAAACCCCGGAAGAACCCCATCTGGGAACTGGAGGAACAAGTAACAATGAAAGGGGTCAGCCTCATGTTAATCCACCAGTATATGGGCCTCATCTACATCCGGAAGTCAACATCCCGGGTAATGTGCAAGGAAATACTACTGGGGGAAGGATCTTACAGGAAGACCCCCAAGAAGAGAAGTTTACTGTGATGGGAGCTGGAGATGAAGTTTATGATAGGAGGTTTGATGAAATTGCTGAGAAGTTGAGATCTCTGGAGTCTCAAAATTCCTTAGGCTTCGATGTTATGGATATGGGGTTAGTGGATGGGGTAAGGATTCCCCACAAGTTTAAGCCCCCGTGCTTCGAGAAGTACAATGGAACTTCCTGTCCACGAACTCACTTACAGTCTTTTCTGGGAAGACTTAAAGCATACACCATGGATGAAAAACTGTGGATGTTTTACTTTGAAGATAGTTTGACTGGGACTTCAAGGGAATGGTACTCTCACTTGACCAGAGCTACTACCAGGTGCTGGAAGGACCTAGCTGAAGCTTTCATTAGACAGTACCAATACAATCTAGACATGGCTCCTAACAGAACCCTTCTGATGGGAATGTCTCAATCCTCCAGGGAAAGCTTTAGGGAATATGCCCAAAGGTGGAGACAGCTTGCTGCTGCTGTCCAACCACCCATGTCGGAAAGAGAAATGGCCGACATGTTCATGAATACTCTGCAAGGAACATATATTGATAGGCTAGCTGCCTTTTCTTCCACCAGCTTCGCTGACGTAGTTATAGCTGGGGAAAGAATTGAAAGCCTTCTGAAGATGGGTAAGATTTCTGATAATGGTGCAAGTGCGTCAAGTAATCCCAGGAAGCCTTTTGTGGGACCTCGAAGGACAGGTGAGACAAATGCCATTCATGCCAACAGGGGAAGACCTCAGTTTGTTCACAGATTAGTGGCAGCTGTCACTATTCCAGCTCCGATCCCTCAACAACCAACATATCAACCACAGCAACAACCACACTATCAACAGCAAGTTCAGTATCCGCCACAGAGGACCTACAACAACAATAACAACAATCAACAGCAAAGACCCTTTCAGCAAAGACCATCACAGGCAAATAGGGTGATTGACCCTATCCCTATGCCTTATGCTGCCTTATTGCCACAACTCCTGAAACTCGACTTGGTTGAATTAAGGACATTGGCACCACCAGATCCCTCCAATCTTCCAAGAAATTATGATGTCAACGCCAGATGTGCTTTCCACTCCAATGCACCTGGCCACAATACGGAAAAATGCAGGGCTTTACAAATGAAAGTACAAGACCTGGTGGATTCTAAAGCCCTCAACTTTGCACCCCCTCCAGGTGTCACCAAGAATCCCATGCCCAATCATGGAGGGCCAAGAATTAATGCCATTGAGGAAGACAAGCCATCTTTCTTAATCACCAGTGTTGGACAGATTCGAACACCTCTGGTCGAAATTAAAGCTCAGCTTCTAGAATGCCAGATGTTCCTCGGGTGTGAGCTCGGTTGTGGTTATTGCAACATTTCGGTCAACGGGTGTGATAATTTGAGAAGCGGCATAGATGGTCTTATCAAAAGTGGTATACTTCAGATCACAACAACGACGCCTACAAATCCAGCAATTCCTTTGACAACCATTCCTGATTCTTCTACAACAGCAGCAACAATCATTCCAACTGATTCATCAATATCATCAACAATGGCTTCATCTATCACCTCAACAAATCAGATGTCAACAACCATTTCTTCTACAACATCAGCATCCATTTATTCAACAGAATCTTCTACAACACCAGCAAGGCTCGATGAAGATATCTCAGCAGTCACAATTTACTATGATCCATCAAATGTTCCTCCAAACAACAACTTTCAACAACAAACAGTGGCACCTCCTGCCAGATCACCGGTCACCATTTACTACGACCCGCACACCATTTCAGTACCTTCCTTTGCAGCAGTCAGTCCAGTTACCATCACGGTGCCTGGACCAGTTCCATATGAAAGCAGTAATGCCATACCTTGGCATTATGGCTCTGACCTCTACTGCAACGGGGAGAAAATCACCTTGGACTCTTCAACTTCTTCTCCACAGATTGATAATGTTGGGGGAGGCGGGGGCTTCACCAGAAGTGGACGCCTTTTTGCCTCACAATTGCAAAGACCTAATGCCGAAGCAGAAGCTGCTGCAAAAGCAAAGGGGAAGAGTGTGATACCTGAAGAACCAATCATCAAAGAAACTCAGAAGACATCTTTTGAGCAAGATGTAGACGAGTTTATGAGAATTATAAAGAGAAGTGATTACAAGGTGGTGGATCAGCTTCACCAAACTCCCTCAAAGATCTCCATATTATCCCTGTTAATGTGTTCTGAAGCTCACAGGAATGCATTACTGAAGGTCTTGCACGCAGCATACGGGCCAGAGGAGATCACTGTTAATCAGCTAGAAACTGTGGTGGCAAATGTCAACACCAGTCATGGACTGGGCTTTACCAATGCTGACTTAACAACTGAGGGGCGTAACCACAACAAGGCTTTACACATCACTCTAGAATGCAAGGGTGCTGTTCTATCTCATGTACTGGTGGATACTGGGTCATCGCTCAATGTCCTACCAAAGAAAGCCTTAGTGAAGCTGGAGTATGATGGCTTAGCATTGTGTCCGAGTAATTTGGTGGTAAGAGCATTTGATGGCTCTAAAAGATCAGTGCTTGGGGAGATTAATCTGCTTGTGATGATTGGCCCGCAGACTTTTAAGATTACCTTCTATGTGATGGACATTCAGCCGGCCTACAGCTGTTTATTGGGTAGACCTTGGATCCATGCCGCTGGCGCTGTTACGTCAACCCTTCACCAGAAGCTGAAATTCGAATGGGAAGGCCAGATCATCACCATCTGTGGGGAAGAAGACATCTTTGTTAGCCATCTGGCTACGTACAAGTATATTGAGATGGATGGAGAGATCCATGAAACCATGAGCCAGGGGTTTGAGGCCCTAAACATTAATGAAGCATCTGCTGTACTGGGAACCTCCATGACATCTTATCAGCAAGCCAGGAAGGTTGTTGAAGAGGGTACTGCCCAAGGCTGGGGCAAGCTGCTGCCCGTGGAAAAGAAGGAGGACAGGTTTGGGTTGGGTTACAGACCAACTCAACAAGATCAATCAGAGGTGGCCAAGAAGCCCAGTTTTGTCAGCGGGGGAATGCTCACCCCTGATGCAGTGAACAACTTGGAAGACGAGGAGGAAAGCGACCGCAACCTGGAGAGTTGGATACGTCCAAAGATCCCGGGGAGCCAAGTCTTTAACTGGTCTTCCCAGGAAATTATAAGGGTTACTCCTGCAGAGTAATTATTATTTCCTGTATTTTTTAAAGCATGCATCAAGTCTTGCATCTTGCCCAAGATGACAAGACTCATTTTGTAATCGGGCCATCTTGTAATTTTGTGCAAACAGATTAATCAATGAATATCGGACATCTTTTGCAAATGAGTCTTTTTCTTTCCCGCTCACTGTTTTTCATTTTTCTTTTTGTACAAAAATAAAATGGCAATGTTTTCCAAAATGGCAACTTCATTTCACTTTTTTCTAAACAAGATTAAAATCGATCACTAAAATGAACAATCTAAACCCTTGCAGAGAGTGCCTTTCAGACTACACCGACAACAACACTGCTATGACTCCGTATGACTTTGACAATCCAATCAATCAAGATGACGAAGGGGTTGAAGAAGATTATGAGCTTCCTGAAGAGCTAGCCAGGTTGTTAAGGCAAGAGGAGAAGGTTATCACTCCTCATCAGGAGGAGATTGAAACGGTTAATCTTGGTACGGAAGAAGACGTGAAAGAGGTTAAGATCGGGGCCTGCCTACAAGATTCAGTAAAAGAGCAACTGATTGACATGCTTCGGGAGTATGTGGATGTCTTTGCTTGGTCTTATCAGGATATGCCAGGGTTGGACACCGATATTGTCATGCACAAGCTGCCTTTGAAAGAAGACTGCCCGCCAGTAAAACAGAAGCTGCGCCGTACTCGCCCAGATATGGCAATGAAGATAAAAGAAGAGGTACAAAATCAGTGGGACACCGGGTTCCTTGCTGTGACTAGCTATCCGCCGTGGGTTGCTAATATTGTACATGTGCCTAAGAAGGATGGCAAGGTGAGGATGTGTGTAGATTACCGGGATCTGAACAGAGCCAGCCCTAAAGATGATTTCCGTTTGCCTCACATTGATGTATTGGTTGATAATACGGCTCAGTTCTCGGTGTTCTCCTTCATGCACGGATTTTCAGGATACAATCAGATCAAGATGTCACCTGAAGACACGGAGAAGACAACTTTTATCACACCCTGGGGCACGTTCTGTTACAAGGAGATGCCATTCGGACTAAAGAATGCTGGTGCTACTTACCAACGGGCTATGGTGACATTATTCCACGACATGATCCATAAAGAAATTGAATGTTATGTGGATGACATGATTGCCAAGTCCCTCACAGAAAAAGACCACCTGGTAAACCTGCTGAAGTTATTCGAGCGTCTGAGGAAATACCAACTGAAGTTAAACCCCAACAAGTGCACATTCGGGGTGCGATCTGGTAAGCTGCTGGGATTTATTGTAAGTGAAAGAGGGATTGAAGTTGACCCTGATAAAGTCAAAGCTATTCAAGAAATGCCTGCACCGAAGACAGAAAAAGAAGTTCGAGGGTTTCTAGGTAGATTGAACTATATTTCAAGGTTCATATCTCACCTTACAGCAACTTGTGAACCCTTGTTCAAGCTATTGAGAAAAGAACAAACGGTCAGGTGGAGCGAAGACTGCCAGAGGGCTTTTGACAAAATCAAGGAATATTTACAAGAGCCCCCAATCCTTATGCCTCCAGTTGAAGGAAGACCTCTAATAATGTACTTGATGGTATTAGAAGAGTCAATGGGGTGTGTGTTGGGCCAGCATGACGATTCTGGTCGAAAAGAGTATGCAATTTACTACCTAAGCAAAAAGTTTACCGACTGTGAACAGCGTTATTCACTGCTCGAGAAAACTTGTGTTGCTTTAGCGTGGGCTGCTCGCCGACTAAGGCAGTATATGTTGACCCACACTACTTTGTTGATATCAAAGATGGACCCAGTTAAGTACATTTTTGAGAAGCCAACACTTATCGGACGGGTTGCAAGATGGCAAATGATCCTCACAGAATATGACATTCAGTACACATCTCAAAAAGCCATCAAGGGCAGTGTATTATCTGATTATCTTGCTGAGCAACCCATTGATGATTACCAGCCTATGAGATTTGACTTCCCTGATGAAGACATCATGTTCATAAAAGCAAAAGATCATGAAGAGCCTGTTCACACCGAAGGGCCTGACCCAGAAGAAGAATGGACTATGATGTTTGATGGGGCTGTTAACATGAACGGTCGTGGTGTTGGTGCAGTACTCATTACACCTAAGGGAGTTCACATGCCTTTCTCGGCAAAGCTCACTTTCAATTGCACTAACAACGAAGCTGAATACGAAGCTTGTATTATGGGTCTTGAGGAAGCCATTGACCTCAGGATCAAGACTTTGACTGTATTCGAAGATTCATCTCTGGTAATCAATCAAACCAACGGCAAATGGTACACACACCAAGATCATCTGATACCTTATCGGGATTATACAAGGAGGTTATTGACCTTCTTTACAACAGTCAAGCTTGAGTATATCCCTCGGGACGAAAATCAGTTTGCAGATGCTCTGGCTACCATTTCATCAATGATCAAAGTTCAAGCTGCCAACTTTGTGCCTCGGATCTCAGTATCCAGACTCGACAGACCAGCGTATGTATTTGCAGCAGATGTTGCCAAAGAGGATAAGCCTTGGTTCCATGACATTAAGTGCTTCTTGGAGGATCAAACATACCCACCCGGGGCATCTTCCAACGATAAGAAGACATTAAGAAGGCTAGCTGGTAGTTTCTTCCTGAATACTGATGGCTCTCTGTACAAGAGAAACTTTGATATGGTACTCCTCAGATACGTTGATAGAACAGAAGCAGACTTGTTGATGCATGAGGTGCACGAAGGGCCCTTTGGTACCCATGCAGGAGGGCATGCCATGGCTAAAAAGTTGCTAAGATCAGGCTATTACTGGATCACAATGGATGCAGACTGTTGTGCCTATGCCAGAAAGTGTCATAAATGCCAGATCTATGCGGATAAGGTGCATGTGCCTCCAAATCCTCTGAATGTGATGTCTTCACCCTGGCCCTTCGCCATGTGGGGCATTGATATGATTGGCAAGATTGAACCGACCGCTTCAAATGGCCACAGATTCATCCTGGTGGCCATTGACTATTTTACCAAGTGGGTTGAAGCAGCTTCTTATGCAAATGTTACAAGGCAGGTGGTAGCCCGATTTCTTAAGAGGGACATCATTTGTAGATATGGAGTGCCCGAGCGAATCATTACTGATAATGGTTCCAACTTAAGCAACAAAATGATGGTAGAGCTATGCCGGGACTTCAAAATCCTACACCACAATTCTTCTCCTTACAAGCCAAAGATGAATGGCGTTGTTGAGGCAGCTAATAAGAATATCAAGAAGATTGTGCAGAAGATGGTAGTCACTTATAAGGACTGACATGAAATGCTACCGTTTGCCTTGCATGGGTACCGTACGTCAATCAAAACATCCACTGGGGCAACACCGTATCAACTTGTGTATGGTATGGAGGCAGTCCTACCTGTTGAAGTTGAATTACCTGTAACACGGTGGGAGAACTGACTTTTAGTTATGTTGCGGATAGCAAGAGTCGCCACCGACTTTTATTTTATCCAAAAGGAAAGGGTATAAAAGAACAGGAAAGACCTTAAGAGATATTTTTGGGTCCGGGGGGTAAGTTATGTAAAGGGAAGGTGTTAGCACCCTTTACATCCATGGTTATCCATGGGCTCTTAGTTACTTAGCTCACTTTTGAATTGTTTTTGAAAGTGTAGTGTGTGAATAGAAAATTTTCATAAGAGTTAATAATGATCCATGTACGGATGCGTAAAAACTTGTGTTTGAAAATTTATTTGAAATTTGTTAAGTGTTTGAAAAATGGAGTGAGCAAGCAACTAGGAGGTACCTACCCTAAAATTTTAAGTCTTTCTTGTTCTTTATCCTTTAATTGGTAAGACTATCCCTACTATTAAGGAGTAGGTAGTCATTACCTTGGATGTAGCCAATCCGTGTCTTGATGATGGCATTAGGTTTAGTACTTATAGGAGATGGAATTTAGGTTATAACATTGATTGATCATGTGGAAATTTTGATTTGAAAAGATTGAAATTGATCATATCTTAAAATTCAAATATTTGTTCATGAAGGCTTGCTATTTTTGGATTAATCTCATGATTTCCTTCCCTTTCAACTTCAATCAATATTGAAGACTTTCTAGAAACCAAATCTCCATTAAATAATATATTTTCATATTTTATTTTCATTTAAAATGATTTTTTATGAATTAAATCAAAATAAATAAAAATAAAATAATAAAAATTCTGATTTTTAATCATTTGGGTCGTGCATGATGATGGTGTATGGATTGGATCACAATTTGGCAAGCCCATTTGAAAGAAATTGGTTTTAAACCTCCATTTTCATCATAAACCGTCACAAAATTTCCCAACTTTGCAAGGGCACATCTCCATCAATTTTAATGATATGAGGGTGTTCTTGGACATTTTGGAAAGCTTGAAGAGTCCTCTAAACAACCCCATTGGTTTCATGTCCATATCATTTACCAATCTCAAGTTATGCCCTTTTGAAGTTGTTGACTTTTTGTTGACTTTTGAAATGACCTATAATGTCTTAGCTCATACCTTCCAAATGAAGCATTTTTGGGCTTGGCTTGTGAGACACAAAGTTGTAGAGAATTCAATTTCCTTCAAAATGAGCTTTGAGTGGAGACTTGGTGATGAAGCATGTGAAAGTTATGGCTGGTCAAAGTTCAGTTGACTTTTACTGAGGAAACCCTAATTTAGAAACTCCTGATTCTTGATGATCTGAAATCTCCTTGATGAATCATGATCAACCCTTGATCAAATGATGAATTTTACTTCATATACTTGATGTTGGCAAAAAATCATGAAGTTTGACTTTGGTTTGACCACAGTTGACCTCAGTTTGACTTTTTAACTGCTTTGACTGATTTTGACTTATCTGATCATCTGACTGAGCAAACTTTTGAGAAAAGTCTTGAAACTTGTCATGGGGGTTCTTAAACACATACAAGATGTTATGAAGCTCACTTGAAGTCTTGGAAGTTCATTCAACCTGATTAAAGTCAAAACCCTAGTTTTGGATGCACTGCTTAGGAGGTGCATTGTCTGAGGGAATTGTCAACTCTTATGGCCAATTGTGAACCTTGTGAACCTTGTGAACCATCATAAAATGTCTTGTGATACTTATGGTAGGTATTGTGAAGCTTGTGAACCTTGTGAACCTCATGAAGTGACTTTGTAGACCTCATGATCCTCATGAAAGGTTATGTAAACATTGTGAATCTTGTGAACCTTGTGAACTTTCAAGAAGTAACTTGTAGACTTCATGAACCTCATGAAAGGTCTTGTAAATGTTTAGAAGCTTGTGAACCTTGTGAACCTTCAAGAAGTGACTTGTAGACTTCATGAACCTCATAAAAGGTTTTGAAAGCATTGTGGAACTTGTGAACCTTGTGAACCTTCATAAAGTAACTTGTAGACTTCATGAACCTCATGAAAGGTCTTGTAAGTGTTGGGAAACTTGTGAACCTTGTGAATCTTCATAGAACACAAAGCCTTGTATTGTGAGGGCAAATTTTGGGGTGCAAAAGCTGCCCCTGTTCAATTTTCTGAAACCTGAGGGGTTAGATTGGTATGTTTGCCAGTCATGACCTGGAAGGTTGAAGGGGATTGAACACAAAAGCCCAAAAATTTGCACTCGCCGGTGCGTGAAGTAACACTGATGCTTAGTTGTACATGCTTGAGTGGGCTTAAAGATGCCACTTGGAAGAACTGGAGATGGGCTTAGAGATGCCATTAGGATGAACTGGAGATGGGCTTAAAGATGCCATCTAAAATATCAGGATATGATGATGTTCTGATGTTGATACTGGATATCAGTACTAGGTCTTTGTATAAGCCGTCTCTGAATCATTTATGCAACATGATTTGAGTTGTTGGATGGACCAGTAGAAATAAATCTTGTGATGATTATCTCTTCTGGGAATATTTTGGATTAGGGAATGGATCTTTGTACAGACCATTTGCCTATTCTCCAAGGGCCGAAAGAACGTCAGGATTTGTTCTTAAGGATCAAAAGAACGTCAGGATTTGTTCTTCTGAGTGAAATGTCTTGAACCAGGGGTCAAAAGAGCGTCAGGATTTGCTCTTAAGGGTCAAAAGAACGTCAGGATTAGTTCCTCTGAGAAAGTCTTGAATAAAGGGCCAAAAGAGCGTCAGGATTTGCTCTTAAGGAAGATGTATCTTGAACAAGATGCTAAAAGAGCGTCAGGATTTGCTCTTAAGGATCAAAAGAACGTCAGGATTTGTTCTTCTGAAAGATGTCTTGAATCAGTAGCCAAAAGAGCGTCAGGATTTGCTCTTGAGGATCAAAAGAACGTCAGGATTTGTTCTTCTGAAAAATGTCTTGAACCAGGGAATGGATCTTTTTACAGACCGTTTGCCTGCTATTCGAGGACATCTTGAGTAGTGTATGGATCATTTCTGACCTGTTGTAAATTGTTGATGCTGTTTTATCTGTATGTAACTATCCTGCAAGGAGAATGTTAGTTTATGTTATATGTATGCATGCATAGTATGATGCACTTAAGTAAATGTATTATGCACTTATGTATGTTATGGTATGATGTAAATGATGTATGTATGATATGATACTGCCGGAAGCATCTGGATATCTTCATATAACAACTGCTGGCCAGGGAAAATAAATCCCGATTCGTTGTTGAAGAATATATTATACATAACCTTCCGTATGCTGGGGATAGTAAGGTATATATAACCTCCCGTCTGCTGGGGATAGTAAGGTATATATAACCTCCCGTCTGCTGGGGATAGTAAGGTATATATAACCTCCCGTCCTCGTTCGTCGTACCCTTATTAGAAAGTAATTTCCCGTATATCCGTATGAGGATAAAAGAGATGGATATAAATCCCAAGGGAGATGAGACTTTATGAAGATAGATTCGTCCTACTGAGGGATTGTAACTGTCTTGTAAAGATGAACTGGCGAAGCTTCATTGAAATCCTTCCCTCGTTCGTCCTTAGTAAATACTATTACTGCATTTTCATGCATTTCTGGTAAACATTAATCATGCATTTTTGGTAAACATCAATCATATTCAAAAGTATACATACATTCAAACACAACCAATGGACGTTTCGCTTATGTAAATAGGGTAAAAATAAATCTGGATTCAAAAGATGGAATTTATTTATATCAAAAGTGACCCATACACGAGTAAGTTTGTACAAGGAGACATAAACCCTAGTAAGAGGATTTTGTCATAAATTTTTTTTACAAAACAAGGAAAATCAGCTATGTGGGAAATAATCCTATTGAGTTTCAGCTCTACTATTGCCATTATCTTCAAGTATCTCATCTTCTGCTGTTGAGACGGAAATGATTGGATTGAACTTTATCTGTTCGAGCTTGAGTAAGTAGTACAACTGGTTGCAGTTTCATGGGTGATCCAAACGAGACATAGTCATACGCTTTAATCCCTAACTTTTGCCTGGATTGCCCTTTCAGGTTTTCAATCCACCGGGATACCCTTTTTTGCCCAAGCCGCCTTTTCAGGTTTTCGACTTGCCGGGTGTACATCTTTTTTATATATATCCCTAATTTTTGCCCAAACCCTTTTGGTTTGCCGGGATGCCCTTATTTTTGCCTAGGCCAGTCAACCTAGCGGGTCTCTTTTTATGCGTAGTATTTTTTAACTATGTCTGCGTTTACAGGCTGTGGGAAGTCTTCACCATCCATTGTAGTCAGTATCATGGCACCTCCTGAGAACACTGTCTTGACTACAAATGGTCCTTCATATGTTGGAGTCCACTTGCCCCTAGGATCATCCTGTGGTAATATGATACGCTTGATTACCAAGTCACCAGCCTGATATACCTTTGGCTTAACCTTCTTGTTAAAAGCTTTGATCATTCATTTTTGGTACATCTGGCCATGACAAACTGCTGCCAATCTTTTCTCATCAATCAAATTTATCTGGTCCAGTCGAGTCTGAATCCATTCATCTTCATCCAAGCCTGCATCCTTCATAATTCTCAAGGAGGGAATCTGAACTTCAATGGGCAGAACTGCTTCCATACCATAGACTAAGGAGAATGGGGTTGCCCCTGTTGAAGTACGTATTGTAGTACGATAACCATGAAGAGCAAATGGTAACATCTCATGCCAATCCTTATAAGTAACAGTCATCTTCTGTACAATCTTCTTGATGTTCTTATTAGCAGCTTCAACTGCCCCATTCATCTTTGGACGATACGGAGAAGAGTTGTGATGCTTAATCTTGAACTGCGTACAGAGATCAGTAATCATAGTGTTGTTCAGATTAGAACCATTGTCAGTGATAATCCTCTCAGGGATGCCATACCTACATATGAGATTATTCTTAATGAACCGAGCCACAACATTCTTGGTAACAGATGCAAATGAAGCTGCCTCTACCCACTTCGTGAAGTAATCAATAGCAACCAGGATGAAACGATGCCCATTAGAAGCAGTAGGCTTGATCTCACCAATCATATCAATGCCCCACATGGCAAAGGGCCAAGGAGCAGTCAACACATTCAATGGTGATGGAGGTACATGTACTTTATCAGCATAGATTTGACATTTGTGACAAGTTCTGGAGTGTTGGTAGCAGTCAGCTTCCATGGTAGACCAATAGTAACCTGCTCTCAAAATCTTCTTTGCCATAGTATGACCACTAGAATGAGTGCCAAAGATCCCATCATGCATATCTTCCATAATCTCAGTTGCTTCCTTCTTATCCACACAACGAAGCATAGTTGAATCATGATTGCGCTTGTACAGAATCCCATTACTCAAAAAGAACTTGGCAGAAAACCTCCTCAGAAACTTCCTATCTTTGATAGATGCCCCTTCAGGAAACTCCTGAGCTTCAAGATATATTTTCACTTTGTCGCTCCCGAAGATTTGCATCCTGGTACAAGCGCGAACGGTCGGCGAAGGGAACAATGAGAACACACAGCCGTGAACTCACTGGAGATGAATAGAGTCGCCAGCTAGGCATTTTTATCCCGGAGGAAAGGCAATGCTGCATAGGCCTAGAAAGATACGGATAAGACGGTTTGCGAACCAGAGAGACTGAGAAAGGGGGTTGGTTACAACCTGGGAAGGTATTAGCACCCAGATTGTCCGTCGTACTCGACGGGATCCACGCTTAGAAGATTTGTGTTTTAAAGGGGTAGTGTCAGTGCAATCTGTGTGTAAAACAACTGGAAAAGAATGTACAGGTGTCAGTGTAAAAGAAGGGTGAAGTGTATAAATGAAGTGTCAGTGTAAGAACAAGAATAAGATGCTCATGATCATGAGGCTCAAAGAATAATGCTGGAAGGAGGGGGAATATACAGAGACTTTTGTTCGATAACTGTTAAGTTATGCCTACGTATCCTCTCGTGCAATGAGGAAGTCAGAACACCGTAGTTCGACCCAAAGAGACTGAAAGGTGAATTGACTTGTGAACTGCTTACTTGCCTATGCTCAAGTGTGTGACCTGTCTGGCTCAGGTGCTAACTGTCTTGCATTAGACGGAAGAAGCAAGTTCTCGTTTGTGAGTGAAGATGATGAGAAAAGAATCCCGAAGGAGACGATTATTGTTTGTTTTTTTTTGAGTTTTCAGTCTTTTATTGTTTTTGGAGTTTGTCATAAGATAATGAGCTTAAGCCTAAACCAATGGGTTAGTAAACTCATCACATCTTCCCTCTGATCAGGGGTAATGAGATTACCTTAAGTGTGAAGTCAAATTCTCACACTTAATCACCTTTGGTGTAGGATTAAGATCATTAACCTACTTGTGATTATTTAGATGTTTTTGTTGTTTTTGTTTAGTGTTAAGTAATGAGGTTAAGCCATAATCATGGATTAAACAGACCCATTACACCATCCTAAAAGAAGGATAATAGATGAGAATGTTTAAGCTGAGGAAAACTCCTCAACTTAATCCATGATTCGGGATTAAACCCATGACAAAACAAGCCTTTGATTAAGTGGATTTTAGTTAATGGTATGATGATGAAGTGAATTTTATGGTTTGTAAGACAACTTGAGGGGGACTTGTCCATTAACACTAGGGTTAGTCCTTCTTAACCACTTAAGGAAGAATTAGAACCCTAATGCAAGGCCCAAGTTACAAGTGTGATGTCTTGATATTTATTAGATGAATTGATTAAGAGATTTAAACACCTTAAGGGTTCAAGACTTAGGATTAAAGTTATACACTCCATCCTAAGAGAAGGATGCAGGCATAAGCTTAATCACAAAGCCTTAAAGCCTTCAGGGTTTAGTCCCTGATTATGAGATGAGAAGAGAAGACTCAAAGAAAGACACAAAGGTAAAAACTATGGGGGGAAACTAGTCAAAACCCTAATCATTGTCATGCTTGGTTGTTCCTAAGGTTTGTGAGGTTTGCAAGAACAATCTTCAATGGAACCACCAGGAAGCAGATGAAAGGATCAAGAGAAGCAAAGTGACTTGCTTCATTCAAGAAGTCAAGTCACTTGAAGAAAGAAAGTGGGAAGGAGAAGAATGAGCAATCTCAAACTCAAACACATATAAAAATGCAGCAATGGATGCAAGAGAGATGAAAAGAAAAGGTATGAGAAGTGAAGGCAAATCCACTTCTCAAGCTTACTTACCACCTGAAATGTTAGAAAGAAATGCAATGTAATGCAAGATGAGATGAAATGATATGATGCAAAGCAAGACCAGAAGCATGTTGATGATGATTATGATGTCATGAGGTGCTGCAAACATGAGGCAAAGCAATGGGGATGTTCATACAAGCATATGAATGCAAATGATGCAAGCTAAGGAGCATGAACAAGCATGAAAAGTTATGAATCATACAAGACAAATGACATGGCAAATATGAGATGCAATGATCAAAGATGCTTCCTATATGTCTTAAGATGTCAAATGAATCATAAACATGCACAAAATGCAAAGACAAGTCATGTCATGCAAGGAAATGCAAGAAGGATGCAAATGAAAGCCCAAATTAGGGTTTATGGATCAAACATCAAACACAAACCAAAAACAGAAGCAAACCTCATGATAAAAAATGGAAAATGGCATCCAAAGAAACCCTAGACCTATAATGAACCACTGCCCAAAGGGGAGCTCTCAACTCTCAACCAAACTCAAGATATGAATTTTCTAAGTTATTAGGGTTTTTTAGGGTTCTCAACAAAACAAATGCCAAACAATTTGAAAATGCAAGAACAATTCATGGCCTTTTTACCCTAGAAACTACATGCAAAACAAGAGACAATGCAAGAAGAATCAATGTCTCAACCTTCTCCAAAAGGCAGAAATGAATTTTTGAACTTATGATCAAAATAATGCACAAAATGGGATTTAATTCAATGAAAAAAATTCTCAAAATGCATCAAGATCAAAAAAGAAATTTGGTTTGAAGGTTGGACAATGTTTCTAAATGTCTTAGAACATTTCATGAATTTTTTTGTAATTTTTAAATACCTAAAAGTATTTTTAATAAATTAATTTTCATTAATCAATTAAAAATAATCTTTTAAATATTTAAAAATACTTTTTTAATGATAAAAATAAAATAAAAATATTTTTGGGTTTTAAAAATTAGTGAAACTCTTTGACAAAAAGTTTCATAATTTTTAAAACATTTTTGCTATTTTAAATAAATTGTACAAAACAAATGAGAAAAAATGAAATAAAAATTAATGAAAATGAGAAGTAATCACAATCCATGGCTGAGATTCAAACTTGGGGGGTCAACAGTTGACCACGCGCGCTATTGGAAGGTCAGGATCTCTTCTGGCTTAATTAACCTAAATATAATTTATTAAATTAATAAAACAGATTAGGGCTTTAATGATGTAATCCGAGCCACACAAACGCGCGGGAGTCAACTCCAGTCAACTGCATCTACGGTCCAGATTCAAATCCTCATTAATGACTTAATTAAACCCTAATGATTTTCAGGTGGCCGGAGAAGACCTCCGGTCGTCTTCTCCGGTGGGAAGTCCACCTGAAAATCTCCAAAACCTCTCAAAATGCATCAAAAATAAAAACCAAGCACATAGAAATGAACCCCATGATCTCCTGAATCAAAACCCTAAGTCTAAACAAATTTCTTCTTCCTCAAAACCATGAATCGAACAGAACAAGTTTTAGGGCAAACCAGTTTCAGAGACAAATTAAATGCTTATTTCATCACCATTTCAAAAACTAAGAACATCAGGATGATCAGGACAACACAATGAACAAGTTTGTAACAAGAAAAATGATTTCTGGAAAAATAAATTTCGAGCTACCTGAGATTTGAAGCTTTCAGTTTGAAGACTTTCTGGCCACTTCCTTAAATGCAAACTACTCCACTTGGTCCCCAGAAGATGTTTGAATACTCAAAAGGAGTTTAAGTTGGCTGGTTGATGAGTTTCGAAAGCTTCTGTTCAAGCTTGATCAGAAATGGCAATGGTGAAATAGGCACTTTCAGGTCATGGTGAGGGGTTGTTTATGATCCTGAGGGTGAATGGAGAAGGTCTATGGTGTTTGTTTGACTGTTTGTGGGCTAGGGAGGGAGATTCGAATGAATCTGCAGAATGGAGTGAGAGATGGCAATGAGGTGTTCTGGATGTTTTAGGCTTGTGCTTTGGGTGGTTTCTACTCAGTGATACATGGTGAGTTGAATGGAGGAAAAGGTTTGAGTGTTTTGTGGCTGTATAGAGAAATTCGAAGCAAGTTGCAAGATGGTGAGTTTTTGTGTATGTGGTGAATGTGATGGTTTCAGCCTTGCCTTATGCTATGCTTTGCTTGCAAATTGTCCATATGACTCTCTCTCATTGGTCAGTTGATTTGACATGTGCTTTATGGATAGGTGAGGCAACTTTTGCAATTTGTCAACTCTTGTGTAAGAGAAAGTATGGTGCATGATCTAGGCAAGTACATGGCATGGGCTGCGCAGCAAAGGGTGAGGTGAGAGGCTATCCAAAGTCAGCATCCAATGTCATAGTTTGTAGGAAGTGAAATGAGTGGTTTTGCAACTTGTTGCTTTATGGTTCCCATGGAAGAAAATCTTGTTACATGAACCAAAACATGAAGGAAACTTGGTCCAATTCTGATTTTTTTAGGCTCATGGAATGTTTGTGTAATGGTTTGAGAGGAATTAGAGGCTGCAATGTGCATTGGTCCAAGATTTTGCAAAGTTCTCACTTAGGGCATGCCTTGAAAATTAATGATTTTAGCCAACTTTGCATTGCCATAACTTTTGATCCAAGAAGAGTTTGATCATGTTCTTGTACTTTTTGAAAAGGGAAAGATGAGATCTACAACTTTCATGACCAAGGTTTTTCCATTTGAAGCCTTTTTGGACCAAGAATCAAAGCTTGAAAAATGACCTAAAATGATGCATTCTTGAAAAGTCAACTATGCCCAAAAAGTCAACATTTGCAAAAACCCTAAATTCTTGATTTCTATGAACTTCAAAACTTCTTCCATGATCAAATAAAGACCATATACACTCAAAAATGATGAAGATCACCCATTGGTTGGGTCATTGGGGGCCTCAGATGCCCTGATTTTGCACTGACTTGTCTGAAAAGTCAACTCTTGATCAGATGACTTCCCCATGGAATTTCTTCATGAAAATTGATATGCATACTCCCTATACCATATAGAGACCAATGGAAACAAGAATGACCAAAAATTTTGGAGTTATGGCCTCTGAAACCAAAACCCTAATTTTCAGTCAACTGTGCAGTTCAAACTGGCTCTGCATCCACTCAAACCCTAGTTCTTGTGATTCCTCTGCAATTTTGACTTTGAGGAGATGAAATATGATATAAGAACACACATGGACCCCTTTGAGTTGATTGGTGGCCTTTGGAATGGCTCAAGAAGCTTTGAGGTTGCTCAGATCACAAACCCTAGGTGCAGATGCCTTGAAAGCTATGCAGTGGATCAAAAAATGAGATGTGAGATGATATGTTTATGTTTATGCATATGAGGATGATCACAAGCCATGGTGTGAATGGGTGAGGGCAAATTTGGGGTGTTTACAGCTGCCCCTATTCAAACATGAGTTAGCTGTGCAGGTTGTAAGCGACGGCTTAACAGGCGAACAAGATAACTTGTGGTTGAATACCAAAGACAGTCCAAAATTTGCACTCACAGAATGAAGAAGAAAAGGGATATAGATTGTAAAGGAAAAATAAAGTATATTGTAAGGTGTGGGCGACGGAGGACGACCGTCGAGCAGAGGAAGACTGCTGGGTAAAGTGGTATGTGAAGCAAAGCGATGACGGGGACGGCCGACATGCTGGTAAAGTGCAGGAAATAAAGCGATGACGGGGACGGCCGACATGCTGGGGATAAAAAGTAAAGCTAAGACGGGGACGGCCGACTAGCTGGGGAAAGTGTATGAAAATAAAGCAATGACGGGGACGACCGACATGCTGGGGAAAATAGGATATTATGATGGGGACGGCCATCAAGATAAAGCTTCAAAGTTCTCTGGGGATTAATGAAACATGACGGGGACGGCCATCAAGTTCATAAAGTAGGTAAAATAACCAACGATGGGGACGGCCATCGGGCTAAAAAGGAAAAGGGACCACGACGGGGACGGCCATCGGGTTAAAGAATAAATGAAATAAACAGATGATGGGGTACGGCCATCGGGCTAAAAAGGAAAAGGGACCACGACGGGGACGGCCATCGGGTTAAAGAATAAATGAAATAAACAGATGATGGGGTACGGCCATCAAAGGTGAAGGACGATCACCTAGCAGGGGACGGCTGCTCTGTTGGGAATAAAAGAAATATGATGGGGACGGCCATCAAAGGTGGAGGACGACCACCTGGCAGGGTACGGCTGCCGAAAATATCAACGATGGGGACGGCCATCGGATAGATAAGGTCAACGATGGGGACGGCCATCGGACGAGCAAGATGGAGGACGACCATCAAGAAGTGGAGGACGACCACTCAGCAGGGTACGGCTGCTCTCAAGGTTTATCATGACATAGGACGAATGTCAGATAACCGAAATCAACAATGGGGACGGCCATTGGATAAAGTGATGAAGGACGATCATCAAAAGGTGGAGGACGACCACCTAGCAGGGGACGGCTGCTAAAATCAACGATGGGGACGGCCATCGGATGAGCATGATGGAGGACGACCATCAAGAAGTGGAGGACGACCACTCAGCAGGGTACGGCTGCTCTCAAAGGTATCATAACACAGGACGAGTGTTAGATAAAAAGAAAATTGTTGGTGATCTACTGGGGATAATGTAAACACGGACGAGCGTTTACACCCAAGAAACAAAAGGTATAAGTGTTTGGTATTGTGTATAGATTAAAGATGCGGACGAGCATCCTTAAGACTATGATACGGACGAGTATCATGTAGAAACAAACTGACACATGTTCAGAGATGATGATACGGACGAGTATCAACTGGTTAACAAGGAACACGGACAAGTGTTGAATCTGAAAGGACTCTTCTGGGGAATAATAGACACAGACGAGTGTCTATACTCAAGAAGACATAAGTGTTTGACACGGTGTATGGATTAAAGATGCGGACGAGCATCCTTAAGACTATGATACGGACGAGTATCATGTAGAAACAAACACTAGACGCAATGTTCTGAGATGATGGTACGGACGAGTACCAACTGGTTAACAAAGAACAAGGACTACTGTCGAATCTGCGGGGATATGAGTGGTGGTGTATACAAGATACGGACGGGTATCTGTATAAGTGTACCATGAGTAGTGAGTATTGTATTGATGAGTGTTTTAACTGCTGGGGAGAGTGACACGGACGAGTGTCAAGAGAGAAAAGTATAATATTAACAAGTGTGCTATACAAAGCCTAGGCGACTGCGCTGGGGGTATGACACGGACGGGTGTCAAAAAGGGTGTATATAAGTATATGTGAGTGCAAAGAGGACCTCTTTGGCTTTCTGCTGGGATATGACACGGACGGGTGTCAGGGCGTATCTGTAATGAGGGTGATTTTGTTTGTAAAGGGTGTTCAGGCGACTTTACTGGGGAAAGATGACACGGACGGGTGCCAAAAGGTGTATATACTGGTGTTTGTGATTTGAGAGGCAGCTGCTTTTGCTGGGACTCTGGTGGGGATTTTTGTATATCATGATGACGAACGGTTTATTATTCACAAGTGTTTGATTCACAACATGACTTATGATTATGCTATGCATTTGATTTTTGCCGTAATGCTCCGTATTAGACGGAATGCTACGCTCTGGGGGTGAATATGATGTAAATGCTATGATTATGCAAAGAGGCGCAGATCCGGGATTCGGATCCCAATGCTGCGAAGATCTCTGGATGATCTGCTTGAAATGGACCTCCCAGCTGGGGATGAGATCATTGGTAGATCTAATGATGTATCTGCTCGGGGATATATGTCACTGGTTGACATAACCTTGATAATACGGGACCCAGCTGGGGTTTGTAGAAGCTTTCTGCACTCTGTTGTGATCTCTTCATGCGTTGCTCTTCTGGATAGAGGCTAAAGATTCTGTGGGGAGATGATTCCCTGATTTCTGCATTCTGCTGAGGATGAAATGGCAACTCGGCTGGGGAGAATGCTTGTTGGCAACTCAGCTGGGGAGAGCAATGAGAGGCAACTCAGCTGGGGAAATGGGCACCTCCCGGTGCCATGTGAGTTGATAATGATTCGCCAGTTTGCTGAGACGTAACTTGCATGCCCCGGGTTGCGTTCTGGATACCTGCAATCCTGCAAAGGTAAGGAAACGTACAAAAGGTCCCGAGGTATCCCTTACTGGATTCCGTCATAGGAGTTAAGTACTTTCGAGAATAATCACATTCCCTGTAAGCATGTGTTTTTTTTTTTTTTTTTTTTTTTTTTTTTTTTTTTTTAGAGAAAGGCATCTGTACTTATGCAATTGTATTTTAGAGATATCAGACAACTCTTTGCAAAACATAAATGTAAAAGACGAAACATGACTGAAAATCTGATTTTATTAATTCATGTGCCCTGAATTGGCGAGATACAGTCAAAGAAACATATCTCCTAAAATGAGGAGATTGTTACAGATTGAGAAATAAAGTGCTGGCGGTGTTGACGATGCTTTGAGGAGCTTCCTCTCCTGCTATGACTCGTATGACAATGACGTTCTTCTCGTCTTGCTTTCTGGAGAGAGTTGATTCTGGTTGAAGTCTGATCCTTCGTAGCTTACCAAATTGTAGGTGATACAGACGAATTCAGAGTGCAGTTGTTCGCTTATTCCCTTATTTTGCATGGATCGCCCTTTCGGGTTTTCAATCCATCGGGATACCCATTTTTGCCTGAGCTGTCCAATGCGGCTTTTCAACTCAGCGGGTGTACATTTTTATTCATTTTCCCTTACTTTTGCCCGAGTCTTTTATTCTGTTTTTTGACTCGCCGGGATGCCCTATTTTTGCCTGGACTTACATTCTGTTTTTATGTCCAGCGGGTCATTTTATGCGAAGTATTTTTTAACTGCATCTGAATTCACAGGGGACGGGAAATCTTCACCATCCATGGTGCTGAGCATCAGTGCTCCACCAGAGAAAACTTTCTTTACAACGAATGGTCCTTCATAATTTGGAGTCCATTTGCCCCTATGGTCTGTATGAGGAGGGAGGATTCTTTTCAGCACAAGATCTCCTACTTGGTACTCTCGGTGCCTGACTTTCTGATCGAAGGCTTTCTTCATTCTCTTCTGATATAACTGCCCATGGCAGATTGCAGCCAATCTTTTCTCTTCGATCAGACTCAGTTGTTCGTATCGGGACCGAACCCATTCTGCTTCACTCAGTTTAACATCCATCAATACCCGTAGAGAGGGTAGTTCAACTTCAACAGGTAGGACTGCTTCCATACCATACACAAGTTGATACAGTGTTGCCCCAGTGGATGTTCTGATTGATGTGCAGTACCCATGCAAGGCAAACGGTAGCATTTCATGCCAGTCTCTGTATGTGACTACCATCTTCTGCACAATCTTCTTGATATTCTTGTTAGCTGCCTCAACAGCGCCGTTCATCTTTGGCCTGTAAGGAGAAGAATTGTGATGTTGGATCTTGAAGTCCCGGCATAGTTCTGCCATCATTTTGTTGTTTAAATTGGAACCATTATCAGTAATGATTCGCTCGGGCACTCCATACCGACAGATGATATCTCTCTTCAGAAATCTGGCTACCACTTGTCTTGTAACATTTGCATATGAGGCTGCTTCAACCCACTTGGTGAAATAGTCAATGGCGACCAGGATGAATCTGTGACCATTCGAAGCAGTTGGCTCAATCTTGCCAATCATATCAATGCCCCACATAGCAAAGGGCCATGGTGAAGACATGATATTCAAAGGATTGGGAGGCACATGCACCTTATCTGCATAGATCTGGCATTTATGGCATTTTCTGGCGTAAGCACAACAGTCTGCATCCATTGTGATCCAGTAATAGCCTGATCTTAACAACTTCTTAGCCATGGCATGTCCTCCTGCATGGGTACCAAAAAATCCTTCGTGCACTTCATGCATCAACAAATCTGCTTCCGTCTTGTCAACACATCTGAGGAGTACCATGTCAAAGTTCCTCTTGTATAAAGACCCATCAGCGTTCAGAAAGAAACTACCAGCAAGCCTTCTCAAAGTCTTCTTATCATTGGAAGATGCCCCAGGTGGGTATGTCTGATCCTCCAAGAAGCACTTAATGTCCTGGAACCAAGGCTTATCATCTTTTACAACATCTGCTGCAAATACATATGCTGGTCTATCAAGTCTAGACACTGAAATCTGGGGTACAAAGTTAGCCGTTTGAACTTTGATCATGGATGAAATGGTAGCAAGAGCATCTGCAAACTGATTCTCGTCCCGAGGGATATACTCAAGCTTGACTGTTGTAAAGAAGGTCAGTAACCTCCTTGTATAATCCCTGTAAGGTATCAGATGATCTTGGTGGGTGTACCATTTCCCGTTGGTTTGATTGACTACCAAAGCTGAATCTCCGAATACGGTCAATGTTTTGATCCTGAGGTTAATGGCTTCCTCAAGACCCATAATGCAAGCTTCGTACTCGGCTTCGTTGTTAGTGCAGTTGAAAGTGAGTTTTGCCGAGAAAGGCATGTGAACTCCTTTGGGTGTAATGAGTACTGCACCAACACCGCGGCCATTCATATTAACAGCCCCATCAAACATCATAGTCCATTCTTCTTCCGGGTCGGGCCCTTCAGTGTGAACAGGCTCTTCATGATCTTTTGCTTTAATGAACATGATGTCTTCATCAGGGAAGTCGAACCTCATAGGCTGGTAGTCATCAATAGGTTGCTCAGCAAGATATTCAGATAGTACACTGCCCTTGATGGCTTTCTGAGATGTGTACTGTATGTCGTATTCTGTGAGGATCATCTGCCATCTTGCAACCCGTCCGGTAAGAGCTGGCTTCTCAAATATGTACTTAACTGGGTCCATTTTTGATATTAATAAGGTAGTGTGGGTCAACATATACTGTCTCAGTCGGCGAGCAGCCCACGCTAAAGCACAACAAGTTTTCTCGAGCAGTGAATAACGTTGTTCACAGTCGGTAAACTTTTTGCTTAGGTAGTATATTGCATACTCTTTTCGACCAGACTCGTCATGCTGGCCCAGCACACACCCCATCGACTCTTCTAATACTGTCAAGTACATAATCAGAGGTCTTCCTTCAACTGGCGGCATGAGGATTGGAGGTTCTTGTAAGTATTCTTTGATCTTGTCAAAAGCCTTCTGGCAGTCTTCGTTCCACCTGACCGTTTGTTCCTTCCTTAACAGCTTGAACAAGGGTTCGCAGGTTGCTGTGAGGTGAGATATGAACCTCGAAATGTAGTTCAATCGACCTAAGAACCCTCGAACTTCCTTCTCAGTTTTTGGTGCAGGCATCTCTTGGATGGCTTTGACTTTATCAGGGTCAACTTCAATCCCTTTCTCACTTACAATAAAGCCCAGCAGCTTACCAGACCGCACCCCGAATGTGCATTTGTTGGGGTTCAGCTTCAATTGATATTTCCTCAGACGCTTGAACAACTTCAGCAGATTCACCAGGTGATCTTCCTCTGTAAGGGACTTGGCGATCATATCATCCACATAACATTCTATTTCCTTGTGGATCATATCGTGGAACAATGTCACCATAGCCCGTTGATATGTGGCACCAGCATTCTTCAGTCCGAATGGCATCACTTTGTAACAGAACGGGCCCCAAGGTGTAATGAATGTTGTCTTCTCCATGTCTTCAGGTGACATCTTGATCTGATTATATCCTGAAAATCCATCCATGAAGGAGAATACCGAGAACTGAGCCGTGTTATCCACCAATACGTCAATGTGAGGTAATGGGAAGTCATCTTTCGGGCTGGCTCTGTTCAGATCCCGGTAGTCAACACACATTCTTACTTTGCCATCCTTCTTAGGCACAGGTACTATGTTAGCAACCCACGGCGGATAGCTAGTTACAGCAAGGAACCCGGCGTCCCATTGCTTTTGTACCTCTTCCTTGATTTTCATAGCCATGTCTGGGCGAGTTCGGCGTAGCTTCTGTTTGACTGGAGGGCATTCTTCTCTCAAAGGCAGCTTGTGCACAACAATGTCGGTATCCAACCCTGGCATATCTTGATACGACCAAGAAAACACATCAACATACTCTTGAAGCAGATCTATCAGTTGTCTCTTCACTGAGTCTTGCAGGCAGGCCCCGATTTTAACTTCTTTCACGTCTTCGTCAGTACCAAGATTAATCACTTCAATCTCCTCCTGGTGAGGAGTAATGACCTTTTCCTCTTGTCTCAACAACCTGGCTAACTCTTCAGGAAGCTCATATTCTTCATCAACCCCTTCATCCGCTTGATTGATCGGATTGTCAAAGTCATACGATGTCATAGCCGTGCTGTTGTCGGTGCTGTCAGGAAGGCACTCTCTGCAAGGGTTAAGTTGGTTCATTTTAGTGATTGATTTTAATCTTGCTTTAGAAAAAGGTGAAATGAAGTTATCATTTTGAAAACACCGCCATTTATTTTTGTACAAAAAGAAAAATGGAAAAACAGTGAGCAGAAAAGAAAAAGACTCGTTTGCAAAAAAAGACGTCTGATATTTCATTAATTTAATCTTGTTTGCACAAAAGTACAGATGGCCCTGGTTACAAAATGAGTCTTGTCATCTTGGGCAAGATGCAAGACTTGGATGCATGCTATATAAAAATACAGGAAATAATAATTACTCTGCATGAGTAACTCTTATAATTTCCTGGGAAGACCAGTTCGAGACACTGCTCCCCAGGATCTTTGGACGAATCCAATTCTCCAGATTGCGCTCCTCTTCCAGCTCGTCTTCCAGACAGTTGATAGCATCGGGGGTAAGCATCCCCCCACTGACAAAACCAGGCTCTGCAGCAGCCTTTGCTTGATGTTGAGTTGGTTTGTAACCCAACCCAAATTTGTCCTTCTTTTCCTCCACAGCTAAAACCTTGCCCCAGCCTAGGGCAGTTCCTTCTTCAACAACCTTCCGGGCTTGTTGGTAAGATGACATGGAGATTCCAGATACAGCAGATGCTTCATTGACATTCAAGGCTTCAAAACCTTGGCTCATTGTCTCATGGATCTCCCCATCCATCTCAATGTATTTGTAAGTAGCCAGATGGCTAACAAATATATCCTCTTCCCCACAGATTGTGACAACTTGACCTTCCCACTCAAATTTTAACTTTTGGTGAAGGGTAGACGTTATTGCGCCGGCGGCGTGAATCCAGGGCCTACCCAACAAACAGCTGTAGGCGGGCTGAATGTCCATCACATAAAAGATAGTTTTAAAGGTCTGTGGGCCAATTGTCACAGGCAGCTCAATCTCTCCCAGAACCGATCTCTTCGAACCATCAAAGGCTCTTACCACCAGGTTGCTGGGTCTCAATGCCAATCCATCATATTCAAGCTTCACCAGAGCCTTCTTCGGTAAGACATTCAGGGAAGAACCTGTGTCCACCAGCACATGAGAAAGGACAGCTCCTTTGCATTCCATGGTAACGTGCAAGGCTTTGTTGTGATTACGGCCATCCGCTGTCAAGTCAGAATTGGTAAACCCTAGCCCATTGCTAGCAGTAACGTTTCCAACCACGGTTTCCAATTGGTTGACAGTAATCTCCTCAGGCACGTAAGCTGCGTGCAGGACTTTAAGTAGTGCATTCCGATGGGCTTCGGAGCACATAAGCAGTGAGAGGATGGAGATTTTGGATGGCGTCTGGTGAAGCTGATCCACAATTTTGTAGTCACTCTTTTTGATGATTCTCATAAACTCATCAACTTCCTAATCGAATGGAGTTTTCAGGGCTTCTTTGGCAGCTGGATCTTCCTGCACCGGGCCTTTACCCTTTGCCTTGGCAGCAGCTTCTGCTTCGGCTGTAGGTCTTTGAATTGGTGGAGCGAAGAGACGTCCGCTTCGAGTGAAGCCTCCGCCTCCCCCCACATTATCTACTTGTGGTGCAGGTGCTGATGTTTCCAGAGTGATTCTTTTTCCTTCGCAGTACACGTCAGAGCCATAGTGCCAAGGGATGGCCTTATTGCTTTCATATGGTATTGGTCCAGGCACCGTGACAGTGACTGGACTGACTGCTGCTGCTGAGGGGACTGTAATTGTTTGTGGATCATAAAAGATTGTAACTGGTGCTCTGGTGGGAGCAGCACCTTCTGAATGGTAGGCGGAATTATTTTCAGGATCGTAGAATATGGTAACAGTGGAGACATCTTCATGATTGATTGCTGGTGTTGTAGGAGGTTCCGTTGGAAGGACTGTTGTTGTTGTTGATGGAGAGTCGAAATGGAATGAAGCTGAAGTTGTAGCAGGAGAAACTGTTGAAAACTGATCATTTGGGAGAACTGATGAAGTACTTGTTGATGCTGCTGATGAATTGTCGGGAACAATAGTTGTTGCATTTGTAGGAGGATCTGAAACCGTTGCTGATGAAGTTGCCGGATTTGTCGGGAATGATGTAGTGATCTGTAGTAGGCCACTCTGAATAAGGCTGTCAATGCCATTCCTCAAGTCCTCACACCCATTCCATGAGATATTGCAGTAGGGGCATCCTAGTTCACACCCCGGAAATATCTGGTTTTCACGGAGTTGAGCTTTGATTTCCACCAATGGTGTCCTGATCTGATCCACACTTGTTATTAAATATGACGGTTGGTCTTCTTCAATAGCGTTAATTCGGGGACCACCATGGTTTGGCATAGGGTTTTTATTGACATTGGGCGGAGGTGCAAAATTCAGAGCCTTGGAGTCTACCAAGTCTTGTACCTTCATATGCAGAGCCCTGCATTTCTCTGTACTGTGGCCAGGTGCGTTGGAATGAAAAGCACACCTAGCATTAGAGTCATAGTTTCTTGGTAGACTGTTGGGATCCGGAGGTGCCAACGTTCTTAGCTCAACTAGGTTGAGTTTCAGAAGTTGTGGCAGCAAGGCAGCATATGGCATTGGGATCGGATCGATCACTCTGTTAGCTTAGGATGGCCTTTGTTGGAATGGCCTCTGTTGATTGTTGTTGTTGGAGTTGTTGTTGAAGTTCCTTGGAGGATACTGATTCTGCTGATACTGAGGTTGTTGTTGGAAGTTTTGTTGAGGAGGTTGATAGACTGGCTGAGGATGAGCTGGAGCAGGGATAGTGACTGCTGCTATTGACCTTTGAGCATATTGGGGCCTACCCCTGTTGGTGTGAATGGCATTGGTCTCGCCAGTTCTTCTCGGGCCTGCAAAAGGCTTTCTTGTATTACTGGACGAGCTTGCACCGTTGTCTGAGATCTTCCCCATTTTTAACAGGCTTTCAATTCTCTCCCCAGCTATGACAACATCTGCGAAGCTAGTGGAAGAGAAAGCAGCCAACCTGTCAATATACGTTCCCTGAAGAGTGTTCATAAACATGTCTGCCATTTCTCTCTCAGACATTGGTGGTTGAACAGCAGCAGCAAGCTGTCTCCATCTTTGAGCATATTCTCTGAAGCTCTCCCTCGAAGACTGTGACATTCCCATTAGGAGGGTCCTGTTGGGTGCCATATCTAGATTATACTGATACTGTCTGATGAAGGCCTCTGCCAGGTCCTTCCAGCATCTTACAGTTGCTCTTGTCAGATGGGAATACCATTCCCTAGACGCTCCAGTCAAACTATCTTCGAAGTAGAACATCCACAATTTCTCGTCCATGGTATAAGCTTTTAATCTCCCGAGAAAAGATTGTAGATGGGTTCGAGGGCAAGAAGTCCCATTATACTTTTCAAAACATGGAGGCTTGAACTTGTGGGGGATCCTGACCCCGTCTACCAAACCCATGTCCATGACGTCGAAACCCAAAGAATTTTGAGATTCTAAGGACCTCAACTTCTCAGCTATTTCTTCCAATCGTCTATCATATGTTTCCTCTCCAGCACCAATTACTGTATACTGGTCCTCCTGAGGATCTTCTTGAAGTACTCTGGCTGCTGTGGCTGTCCCTTGAATGTTGACTGGGATGTTGGCCTCTGGATGGAGATGGGGTCCAAAAACTGGGGGACTGACATGAGGTTGGACCCTCTCGTTGTTACTTGTGCCAGCAGTTCCCACATGGGGCTCCTCTTGATTCCTTCCTTCTACCAAAACTCTGAGCCTCTCCTGGCTTTGAGCTAAATTGTTCATCACTTCCATGAATTGTGTTATCTGAGTTCTCATCTCCAACCTTTCGTTGGCCATCTGGTTTCTGACCTCCGTAAGGTCCTGCTGCATCTGATCCATCTGAATTCCCGGAAGGTTGTTTCTAGTTGGGTACCTGTGATGCCTGTTGAGAGGAAATACCCGGCGGCGAGCAATAATTCCTGAACATCACAACAGAGGTTAGCAACAACAAAACAAAACCCTACAAAACAAATAAAAGGTTAGCATGCAATGCAGTTATGCTTATTTGCTCTCAAGGTATCCGGTTTGGTCTTCAGTTTTGACCCTTCCAGACCCTTGAAGATGCTGCTGTTGAAGTTGCTTTTGAAGTGAACCAACAAATATATTACAAAGGTAAAATAATACAAATTGTTCATTTTACAACACAAACCCTCAAAGGGGCCAAAATACATCACAAAAAAGCAAAAGTACATGGAAAAGGAACAACAACAAGCAAACGATCAAACTCCAAGGCCAAACTCATCCTCCCGAACTTCCTTGAGAAGTGCTTCGGTCACAGGATCAGCCGGATGCTCCGTGAGACTTCTGATGAGAAGGTTCCTTGTCGCAACAGCTGCAGTCAACTTCTTGTTTTGACTTTGGTCTTTAGACCTCTTCACTCCTGCTTTGATTTTCAGCTCTGATATCTCCTCCTGGGCTGCTGCCAGGGCTTTTTCCATCTGCTCCATCTTGTCCTGAACTCTCTTGTCTTCTAGAGTACGGGCCTCAGTGATCCGGACCCACCTGGCCTGACTTTCTTTCAAATACAAGTCTGTTCTTGCTCTTTGGAACTGGGCTTCTTTACAAGCATTCTTCAGAATCTGTTCACCAACTTTAGACTTGTTGATATAATCTCCAGACTTCTCAATCTTAGTCAAGTGTTCCACTCTCAACTTCTCCAATCTCTCAATCTCCCTCACACCTTCACTCCTCTCCCGGAGGGTCTTCTGCAAGGCTTGAGTTAACTTTTCATTTCTTTCCTTCAAGCTCTCAAACTCCTCCAAACTGATAGTGGCAGGGGGTGGTGCTGAAGATGACTCAGGCATGTCTTCTATGGTAAAGGGCATTCCAGAGAATTGGGCCCTAGCATGGGACCACTCATAATATTGGACTGATGCCACATTATTGCACTTCCCCAGAATGGTGATTCCCTTGGTTTGAACATGATCCCAGGCCCAGGAGGCCTGCCTAACAACAGTCAAACTAATCTTGTTCTCACAGTAGAGGGTCTCCACCAAATCTTGTTCCCTAGGAGTATGAACCAGTGCATAGCCTAATTGCCTCCTGAACAGTAGATGGTTGTAATTGATACTTCCCTTAACTCCTATTAAGGGCACATTGGGAAAGTGCCCACAGCTGGTGATCATATCTCTGCCCTTGGTGCTCTGAGTACACCATCTGATATCTGCTGAAGTTAGGACAGTGAGTCTCTTAGCCCAGTTGCTTTGCTGATGAGGATTTAGAAATGCATCTGTCCTGGGTAGATGCCTGAGAAGCCAAGCATGGAATAATGGAGCACAAATCCTCACTAGTCTTCCCCTCTGCTTCTCATTTCTCTGATGTACTGAGTAATAGAGATCACCCAGTAAAGTTGGCACAGGGTTCTTCAGGATGAACAAATGGATTGCATTTTTGCTAATGAAACGGGGCTCATCTGCAAACAACACAATTCCATATACACTTAAGGCCAATAGAGCACAAAAAGCTTTCCACTCCCCCAAGGAGGCCTTCAAACTAGCTTGAGAAATCAGGAAGTCCAGATGAAATCCAGGGATCCCAGCTTTAGAGGTCAAGTGTTGTTCAATCAATACAGGTTCCAGGTGCAAAGCTTTTGCTATCTCTCCATTGCTGGGAAAGACCATTTCAGGGTTGAAAGGGATTTCTCTTTTGATGGGCAGGCCAGTCAATGATGAGTATTCTTCTAATAGGGGCCCCAACTGAAAGTCTTGAAAGGTGAAACATCTCAATGGGGGGTCATAAAACTGAATACAGGTGTGGATGAGGCTCCTTTGTGAAGGGTCCAGATCCATGACCATGTCCAGTATATCTCCATAACTCTCCCTGAACAAGGGTACGTGATCTGGAGTGATCAGGGTTTGGATCCTCCTGATGTCTGACAAGTCTGGTTGGAAGAAATGATAAGTGATGTTGCTTTTCTTTGGAGCCATGATGTTGAAGATTAAGTAGAGTGCTGATGAAGATGCTGAGGAGTGGGCCACTGGCTGACTAGTGCAAGTAACTGGAGTATATGGCTGACAGGCTGAAGCAAGTGCTGATGGAGATAGGTCAAAACTGCAGATGGGGTCAAAACCAAAACCAAAGATGAGAGTGGATACCCTGAAACACAAATAAGCAAATGTTAATATGATGCAATGGGTATGTATGCAAATGAAATGCAAGGGTTTGTGACTGAGCTGGATCTGATTAACTGCCTTGGTATAGATCCATGTGTGTTCAAGAATTCCAGATGGAGGTCTATAAATCCAGTAACCAGGGTGGGGGACTCAAATAAAGAGCCACATGTCCAGGGTTTAGAATCACAAGAAACTATCCAACATGGAGCATTCTTAACAAAGTCAAAGTAACAGGGTATTCTGAGGTCAAGGTACCTGCAAACCTGTAAACAGCCCAACCCCCTCACAGGTGATGATCTAGAACAAGGATCCTCAGACTTGGATCAGTTATGAGAAGTGTAAACACTTCTAACCCGGAGGTACAGTGTTTACAATAACCATAAAAGTTCCTCCTCTAATTCACCTCAGTTTCTGAAGGTCAGTACTAAAAGGTCATCCAGACTTAGCAGGCTTCCCAGATAGCCCTAGCATTGCAGGAAATCTGCAACACAGAGTTCTCAAGAAGAAACCCATATCTGAACCGTGTTTCATATTCCCGCACCAGACCGAAATGGAATGGGAAAGAATATGATTCACTCTAGCCTAGGTGTCACTCAGGTCCCAGGTATAGGACCTTAACTCTCAATAAAATACCCACCCACCAAAGAAAAACCAGATCCAGCCAGCAACAATGACAGTATGATATATAAATGCAGTAAAGAAAGCAGTAAAGTAACTGTACATAAATCAAAATAAATACAAATAAATACAAGCACAAACAAGCACATAACACCCCAGTAAACACAAATCAAACAAGCGCTAGGAGGAACCCACAAAAAGAACCGGAAGCCCTGGTTGCAGTATAGGATTCCCCAGCAGAGTCGCCAAGCTGTCGCTCCCGAAGATTTGCATCCTGGTACAAGCGCGAACGGTCGGCGAAGGGAACAATGAGAACACACAGCCGTGAACTCACTGGAGATGAATAGAGTCGCCAGCTAGGCATTTTTATCCCGGAGGAAAGGCAATGCTGCATAGGCCTAGAAAGATACGGATAAGACGGTTTGCGAACCAGAGAGACTGAGAAAGGGGGTTGGTTACAACCTGGGAAGGTATTAGCACCCAGATTGTCCGTCGTACTCGACGGGATCCACGCTTAGAAGATTTGTGTTTTAAAGGGGTAGTGTCAGTGCAATCTGTGTGTAAAACAACTGGAAAAGAATGTACAGGTGTCAGTGTAAAAGAAGGGTGAAGTGTATAAATGAAGTGTCAGTGTAAGAACAAGAATAAGATGCTCATGATCATGAGGCTCAAAGAATAATGCTGGAAGGAGGGGGAATATACAGAGACTTTTGTTCGATAACTGTTAAGTTATGCCTACGTATCCTCTCGTGCAATGAGGAAGTCAGAACACCGTAGTTCGACCCAAAGAGACTGAAAGGTGAATTGACTTGTGAACTGCTTACTTGCCTATGCTCAAGTGTGTGACCTGTCTGGCTCAGGTGCTAACTGTCTTGCATTAGACGGAAGAAGCGAGTTCTCGTTTGTGAGTGAAGATGATGAGAAAAGAATCCCGAAGGAGACGATTATTGTTTTTTTTTTTGAGTTTTCAGTCTTTTATTGTTTTTGGAGTTTGTCATAAGATAATGAGCTTAAGCCTAAACCAATGGGTTAGTAAACTCATCACATCTTCCCTCTGATCAGGGGTAATGAGATTACCTTAAGTGTGAAGTCAGATTCTCACACTTAATCACCTTTGGTGTAGGATTAAGATCATTAACCTACTTGTGATTATTTAGATGTTTTTGTTGTTTTTGTTTAGTGTTAAGTAATGAGGTTAAGCCATAATCATGGATTAAACAGACCCATTACACCATCCTAAAAGAAGGATAATAGATGAGAATGTTTAAGCTGAGGAAAACTCCTCAACTTAATCCATGATTAGGGATTAAACCCATGACAAAACAAGCCTTTGATTAAGTGGATTTTAGTTAATGGTATGATGATGAAGTGAATTTTATGGTTTGTAAGACAACTTGAGGGGGACTTGTCCATTAACACTAGGGTTAGTCCTTCTTAACCACTTAAGGAAGAATTAGAACCCTAATGCAAGGCCCAAGTTACAAGTGTGATGTCTTGATATTTATTAGATGAATTGATTAAGAGATTTAAACACCTTAAGGGTTCAAGACTTAGGATTAAAGTTATACACTCCATCCTAAGAGAAGGATGCAGGCATAAGCTTAATCACAAAGCCTTAAAGCCTTCAGGGTTTAGTCCCTGATTATGAGATGAGAAGAGAAGACTCAAAGAAAGACACAAAGGTAAAAACTATGGGGGGAAACTAGTCAAAACCCTAATCATTGTCATGCTTGGTTGTTCCTAAGGTTTGTGAGGTTTGCAAGAACAATCTTCAATGGAACCACCAGGAAGCAGATGAAAGGATCAAGAGAAGCAAAGTGACTTGCTTCATTCAAGAAGTCAAGTCACTTGAAGAAAGAAAGTGGGAAGGAGAAGAATGAGCAAGCTCAAACTCAAACACATATAAAAATGCAGCAATGGATGCAAGAGAGATGAAAAGAAAAGGTATGAGAAGTGAAGGCAAATCCACTTCTCAAGCTTACTTACCACCTGAAATGTTAGAAAGAAATGCAATGTAATGCAAGATGAGATGAAATGATATGATGCAAAGCAAGACCAGAAGCATGTTGATGATGATTATGATGTCATGAGGTGCTGCAAACATGAGGCAAAGCAATGGGGATGTTCATACAAGCTTATGAATGCAAATGATGCAAGCTAAGGAGCATGAACAAGCATGAAAAGTTATGAATCATACAAGACAAATGACATGGCAAATATGAGATGCAATGATCAAAGATGCTTCCTATATGTCTTAAGATGTCAAATGAATCATAAACATGCACAAAATGCAAAGACAAGTCATGTCATGCAAGGAAATGCAAGAAGGATGCAAATGAAAGCCCAAATTAGGGTTTATGGATCAAACATCAAACACAAACCAAAAACAGAAGCAAACCTCATGATAAAAAATGGAAAATGGCATCCAAAGAAACCCTAGACCTATAATGAACCACTGCCCAAAGGGGAGCTCTCAACTCTCAACCAAACTCAAGATATGAATTTTCTAAGTTATTAGGGTTTTTTAGGGTTCTCAACAAAACAAATGCCAAACAATTTGAAAATGCAAGAACAATTCATGGCCTTTTTACCCTAGAAACTACATGCAAAATAAGAGACAATGCAAGAAGAATCAATGTCTCAACCTTCTCCAAAAGGCAGAAATGAATTTTTGAACTTATGATCAAAATAATGCACAAAATGGGATTTAATTCAATGAAAAAAATTCTCAAAATGCATCAAGATCAAAAAAGAAATTTGGTTTGAAGGTTGGACAATGTTTCTAAATGTCTTAGAACATTTCATGAATTTTTTTGTAATTTTTAAATACCTAAAAGTATTTTTAATAAATTAATTTTCATTAATCAATTAAAAATAATCTTTTAAATATTTAAAAATACTTTTTTAATGATAAAAATAAAATAAAAATATTTTTGGGTTTTAAAAATTAGTGAAACTCTTTGACAAAAAGTTTCATAATTTTTAAAACATTTTTGCTATTTTAAATAAATTGTACAAAACAAATGAGAAAAAATGAAATAAAAATTAATGAAAATGAGAAGTAATCACAATCCATGGCTGAGATTCAAACTTGGGGGGTCAACAGTTGACCACGCGCGCTATTGGAAGGTCAGGATCTCTTCTGGCTTAATTAACCTAAATATAATTTATTAAATTAATAAAACAGATTAGGGCTTTAATGATGTAATCCGAGCCACACAAACGCGCGAGAGTCAACTCCAGTCAACTGCATCTACGGTCCAGATTCAAATCCTCATTAATGACTTAATTAAACCCTAATGATTTTCAGGTGGCCGGAGAAGACCTCCGGTCGTCTTCTCCGGTGGGAAGTCCACCTGAAAATCTCCAAAACCTCTCAAAACGCATCAAAAATAAAAACCAAGCACATAGAAATGAACCCCATGATCTCCTGAATCAAAACCCTAAGTCTAAACAAATTTCTTCTTCCTCAAAACCATGAATCGAACAGAACAAGTTTTAGGGCAAACCAGTTTCAGAGACAAATTAAATGCTTATTTCATCACCATTTCAAAAACTAAGAACATCAGGATGATCAGGACAACACAATGAACAAGTTTGTAACAAGAAAAATGATTTCTGGAAAAATAAATTTCGAGCTACCTGAGATTTGAAGCTTTCAGTTTGAAGACTTTCTGGCCACTTCCTTCAATGCAAACTACTCCACTTGGTCCCCAGAAGATGTTTGAATACTCAAAAGGAGTTTAAGTTGGCTGGTTGATGAGTTTCGAAAGCTTCTGTTCAAGCTTGATCAGAAATGGCAATGGTGAAATAGGCACTTTCAGGTCATGGTGAGGGGTTGTTTATGATCCTGAGGGTGAATGGAGAAGGTCTATGGTGTTTGTTTGACTGTTTGTGGGCTAGGGAGGGAGATTCGAATGAATCTGCAGAATGGAGTGAGAGATGGCAATGAGGTGTTCTGGATGTTTTAGGCTTGTGCTTTGGGTGGTTTCTACTCAGTGATACATGGTGAGTTGAATGGAGGAAAAGGTTTGAGTGTTTTGTGGCTGTATAGAGAAATTCGAAGCAAGTTACAAGATGGTGAGTTTTTGTGTATGTGGTGAATGTGATGGTTTCAGCCTTGCCTTATGCTATGCTTTGCTTGCAAATTGTCCATATGACTCTCTCTCATTGGTCAGTTGATTTGACATGTGCTTTATGGATAGGTGAGGCAACTTTTGCAATTTGTCAACTCTTGTGTAAGAGAAAGTATGGTGCATGATCTAGGCAAGTACATGGCATGGGCTGCGCAGCAAAGGGTGAGGTGAGAGGCTAGCCAAAGTCAGCATCCAATGTCATAGTTTGTAGGAAGTGAAATGAGTGGTTTTGCAACTTGTTGCTTTATGGTTCCCATGGAAGAAAATCTTGTTACATGAACCAAAACATGAAGGAAACTTGGTCCAATTCTGATTTTTTTAGGCTCATGGAATGTTTGTGTAATGGTTTGAGAGGAATTAGAGGCTGCAATGTGCATTGGTCCAAGATTTTGCAAAGTTCTCACTTAGGGCATGCCTTGAAAATTAATGATTTTAGCCAGCTTTGCATTGCCATAACTTTTGATCCAAGAAGAGTTTGATCATGTTCTTGTACTTTTTGAAAAGGGAAAGATGAGATCTACAACTTTCATGACCAAGGTTTTTCCATTTGAAGCCTTTTTGGACCAAGAATCAAAGCTTGAAAAATGACCTAAAATGATGCATTCTTGAAAAGTCAACTATGCCCAAAAAGTCAACATTTGCAAAAACCCTAAATTCTTGATTTCTATGAACTTCAAAACTTCTTCCATGATCAAATAAAGACCATATACACTCAAAAATGATGAAGATCACCCATTGGTTGGGTCATTGGGGGCCTCAGATGCCCTGATTTTGCACTGACTTGTCTGAAAAGTCAACTCTTGATCAGATGACTTCCCCATGGAATTTCTTCATGAAAATTGATATGCATACTCCCTATACCATATAGAGACCAATGGAAACAAGAATGACCAAAAATTTTGGAGTTATGGCCTCTGAAACCAAAACCCTAATTTTCAGTCAACTGTGCAGTTCAAACTGGCTCTGCATCCACTCAAACCCTAGTTCTTGTGATTCCTCTGCAATTTTGACTTTGAGGAGATGAAATATGATATAAGAACACACATGGACCCCTTTGAGTTGATTGGTGGCCTTTGGAATGGCTCAAGAAGCTTTGAGGTTGCTCAGATCACAAACCCTAGGTGCAGATGCCTTGAAAGCTATGCAGTGGATCAAAAAATGAGATGTGAGATGATATGTTTATGTTTATGCATATGAGGATGATCACAAGCCATGGTGTGAATGGGTGAGGGCAAATTTGGGGTGTTTACACACTTCATAGAACCAAGGCTTCTCCTCTGCCCCTTCAGTGTCAATCTCATTGCAGTATGCAGGCTTTTCAAATCTATCAATAGTAATCTTGGGAGCTTCATCATCCCAACTGATCTCAAACATGGATGCCATGGTGGCCAAGGCATCTGCCAGCTGATTCTCTCTTCGTGGAATATGCTCAAAGGTAATCTCTTTGAAATGTGGGATTAAAGACAACACATGCTCTCTGTAAGGAATGAGGTTATCATGCTTGGTATCCCAATCTCCTTTAATCTGACTAACTACCAGGGCTGAATCTCCATACACATCAAGAAACTGAATCTTCATATCAATAGCAGCTTTAATACCCAGGATACATGCCTCATACTCAGCCATGTTATTAGTACAATAGAAACAAAGTCTGGCAGTAATCGGGGTATGGCAACCTTCAGGGGAACTAATCACAACACCAACACCATTACCAAGTGCATTAGAGGCACCATCAAAAACCATAGTCCATCGGGATCCTTGTTCAGGTCCGTCATATTGTCCAGGTTCTTTGGTAATAATCATAATGTCTTCATCAGGGAACTCAAAGCTCATTGACTGGTAATCATCCACTGCTTGATGAGCCAAATGATCAGCAACAACACTTCCCTTAATGGCCTTCTGAGTAGTATACTGTATGTCATATTCTGTCAAGATCATTTGCCATCTTGCAATTCTTCCGGAGAGAGCAGGTTTCTCAAATATATACTTGATTGGATCCATCTTTGAAATCAACAAGGTAGTATGGGTCAACATATACTGTCTTAGTCGGCGAGCAGCCCATGCCAAAGTGCAGCAAGTTTTCTCGAGCAGTGAGTATCTTGTTTCACAGTCGGTAAACTTTTTGCTAAGGTAGTATATTGCCTGCTCTTTTCGACCAGACTCGTCATGTTTCCCCAACACACACCCCATTGAGTTGTCTAACACTGTTAAGTACATAATCAAGGGTTTTCCATCAACTGGTGGCATCAAAATTGGAGGTTCTAGCAGATATCTCTTGATTTCATCAAAGGCAGTCTGGCACTCATCATTCCATTCCATCACCTGATCTTTCTTCAACAACTTGAAGATTGGCTCACAGATGGTAGTTAATTGGGAAATAAATCTTGCAATGTAGTTCAATCGTCCCAAGAAACCTCTAACCTCCTTCTCAGTACGGGGAGCTGGCATCTCTCGTATAGCTTTTACTTTTGCAGGATCCACTTCAATACCTTTTCCACTAACAATGAAACCCAGGAGCTTTCCAGATCTAACTCCAAAAGTACACTTGTTTGGGTTCAATCTCAACTTGTATTTCTTCAACCTCTCAAACAACTTGTGCAGATGATCAAGATGTTGCTCTTCATTCTGAGATCTGGCTATCATATCGTCCACATATACCTCTATCTCATGATGAATCATATCATGAAACAAAGCCACCATAGCACGCTGATATGTTGCCCCTGCATTCTTCAAACCAAATGGCATCACTTTATAGCAAAAAGTGCCCCACTGTGTCACAAATGTTGTCTTCTCCATATCTTCAGGTGCCATCTTGATTTGATTGTAACCAGAGAAACCATCCATAAAAGAGAATACCTTATGCTGAGCAGTGTTGTCTACTAGAATATCAATATGAGGAAGTGGAAAGTCATCTTTGGGGCTAGCCTTGTTCAAATCTTTGTAGTCTACACACATACGTACCTTACCATCTTTCTTAGGAACTGGTACCACATTTGCAACCCACTGAGGATAAGAAGTTACTGCTAAGAACCATGCATTGAACTGTTTCATTACCTCTGCCTTGATCTTTTCTGACATTTCAGGACGCATACGTCGAAACTTCTGCTTCTTTGGACGACAATCTTCTTTTACTGGCAAACGGTGAACCACAATGTCTGTATCCAACCCTGGCATATCTTCATAAGACCAAGCAAAGATCTCCACATAGTCACGTAACATCTGAATCAATCTGCTCTTGACACTGTCCTCTAAATCAGCCCCTATCTTGACCTCTTTTCTGTTTTCTTCAGTTCCCAGATTCACAACTTCGACTGGCTCTTCATGTGGCTGTATAGCTTTCTCTTCTTGTTGTAACAACCTAGCAAGCTCTACAGGTATTTCACAATCGTCCTCATTTCCGTCTTCAGTTTGATAGATCGGATTCTCGAAATCATAATTGGCAATAGTAGAACTGTTATCAACAGGATCCAAAGTGGATGAGGATCTGCATTTTAGTGATGTGGGTGTGTGTAAGAACACATAGCTGATAAAACAAAAATAAAAGAAAAAGAAAGACAAGGAACACAATATTTATGAAAGCAAAACGTCCACTGATTTTATTGAATGAAGTATGCAAATGAAATGACAGCCCGTAACAAGTACACCATTGTGCCCCGGGTAAGGCACAAGGCTTAAAAGTTCAATTGTTTAAGAAATTACAAACTTAAAAAAAGCAACAACACAGTAATAGTATTTACTCCTGACTAAAGGAGATAGGAATAACATCTTCAGCTTTCCAATTATTGAGTCCAGCACCCACAGTAGGAAAAATCCAAGCATCCAGATTGTAGTCTTCTTCGTAGTCTCCCACAGCGTTGATCTGATCCTTCGTAACCCCTTGATTGGTGATATGAACAGCACGAGCACGACGAACAGCCTTCTGGGACTCTGCAGTGAAACCCAAACCAAACTTGTCAGACTTGTATGGAATATCATGAAGCTGACCCCAAATAGTACAACCACCTTCATCCACCACAGCTCTAGCATCATTGAGGGAAGCCATTGCCATTGTTGGAGGTTTTCTGGTGACCACAGGAACTTTCTTCACAACAGGAGGAGCTACATAATCATTAACAACCCAGGGAACCACTTCAAATGTCTGACACGGAGTTTCAATGTATTCACCTTCCATTTCCAGATACTTGAAAGTGTTTACATGGCTGACAAAGTATTCTTCTTCTCCATAGACAGTAACAACCTTTCCATCCACCAGATATCTCAACTTTTGGTGTAATGTAGAGGTTACAGCACCTGCCCCATGGATCCATGGACGACCAAGCAGACAAGAGTATGAAGGACGGATATCCATCACATAAAATGTAGCAGTAAAAACCTGGGAGCCAACTTTGATTGGAAGATCAATTTCCCCATGCACTACTCTTCTAGAACCATCAAAAGCCTTTACCACAATATTACTGGGCTTCAGCACAGCATCTTCAGGACTCAGCTTATTCAGGACTTCCTTGGGCAACACATTTAGAGAGGAACCATTATCTATCAGTACATGTGACAGGGTAGTGCCCCTGCATTCAATTGAAATATGCAAGGCCCTGTTATGATCCCTCTTGGCAGGGGTCAAATCAGCATCAGAAAATCCTAACCCATTATCATAGGTCAGGTGGGCAACACAGTTCTCAAATTGGTCAATAGAAATGGCATTGGGTACATGAGCAGTTTTCAGAAACTTGATCAAGGACTTGGCATGAGCCTCAGAACACAGCAACAAGGATAACATAGAAATCTTTGAGGGAGTATGCCCCAATTGATCAACAATGTCATAATCACTCTTGCGAATGATTTTCAATACTTCTTCCATCTGCTTAGAGAGATCATCAGCAGCTGGCACATCAGTAGATACAGGCTCAATAACAGGACCTTTGCCCCGAGCATCAGTGGTGGAAGTAGCAGCAGGAGTAACTGCATTCTTGGAAGTAACTGGAGGAGAGAAGACTCTTCCACTACACGTAATCTTACTAGATCCAGCAATATTATCAATGTCAGCAGGCACATCAGGTAAAGGCTCCTGCTTAACACCATGGATGTAAACATCAGACCCATAGTGCCAAGGCACAGCTTTGTCAGACGTATACGGAATAGGACCAGGAGTGGTAATGATCAGAGGAGCCACTCTGGCTTCAGCAACAACTTTCACAGGACCTTCAGCAGTAATTTTGATTGGACCCTGATGAGTGATTTTAATAGGTCTCTTTGAAGTGATTCTTACCGGTACTTTGTCAACCATATCAACCTCTTCAATCTTCCTACCTTGAGTCAGATGATCCACCATACTTTCTACAGACGACGGAGTCCTCTCAAACACTATAGTATACTTATCCATGAGACGTTGAATTCCATCTCTCAATATGAAGCAACTATCCGGCTTATAGGTACAATACAAACAATCTTCACGACAACCTGGAAAGATCCCAGCTTGTACTAACCTCTTTTTGATAACAGACAATGGTGTGTTCAACTCCATTACTGAATAGACATGTAGATCTTCATCAATGGCATTGACAGTCTTCTCGTGATTTGGCATTGGTGCTGTAATCACATTTGGAGTACCTGGAGGATCAAACTCAATTTCTCCAGCATCAATCATATCTTGAATTTTGTTCTTCAAGATCCAGCAGTTATTAGTATCATGTCCCTGACAGTTTGAATGATATGCACATCGTGCATTGGGATTGTACCTGGGAGAGGTAACATTGGGATTCTGAGGAGCCTATTTCAAAGTAATAAGTTCAGCCTTCAACAAGTGTTGCAATGCCTGAGCCATTGACATGTTGATCTTCGTGAACTGCCTTCTAGCCCTCTGTTGGTTGCCCTGTGGCTGTTCTGTTGTTGCAGGAGTTGGATTTGAAATATGCACTGCACTAACAGACTGATGCCTTCTGTTACGATCAGGTTGACCATAAACAGCATTGGATTCTTTCTTCCCAGTGGGAGGCTTCTTTGCAGCACCTGATGAAGAAGTGCCCACATGGATCTTACCATTCTTTATACCATTCTCTACTCGCTCTCCTGTCATTATCAACTCAGTGAAGCCAGATGATGAGCTTCCAATGAGATGACTGTAAAACGGACCATTCAGCGTACACATGAACATATCAACCAGTTCCCTGTCGGTTAAAGGGGGTTGAACTCTTCCAGCTAAGTCTCTCCACTTCTGGGCATACTCTTTAAAACTCTCTTTGGCACCCATAGACATGCTCTGAAGCTGCATGCGAGTGGGGGCTAAGTCAGCATTGTATTGATACTGCTTATAGAAAGCTTCAGCAAGATCATTCCAGTCTCTGATGTTGGCACTCTCCAACTGATAATACCACTCCAACTGAGCTCCAGATAAGCTCTCTTGAAAGAAATGGATCCACAACTTCTTATTAGCAGTGTGGGGTTGAATTCTTCTAACATAAGACCTCAGATGCAGCTTGGGACAAGAGACCTCATCATAAACGACAAAGGTAGGAACCTTGAAACCAATGGGTATAACAACCCCAGATATCAGACTCAAATCTTCAAAATCCAGCCCAGATGATTTCTGCAATTCCATGGCATCCATCCTATCCACCAACATCTTGAATTTGTCTTCATTAGGCTCATGGTAGTAATTAGCCTCAGAATCAGAGTCCCCCATAGTGTTGTGGAGACTGCCTCCCTCTTTTTCAGATTCCTCAGATTCATAGTCTTCAGCTGGTTCTTTGGTCTTGGCAAGACCTTTGAACCTTCTTCCCATGTTGATCAACCCAGCAGACCTTCTAGTCTTCTTAGTCTTCTTGGCCAGCAGTGTCTTCAATTCATCCTGCCCCTTGGATAGGTTCAGGATCAGCTCTTGGAACTGTGCATTTTGTGCCTGGAGATCCTTAACTGTTTGTTCAAGAGCCATTGCTGAAATAAACAGCGAGAAGATAAGATACCTGTACACAATATAAACGTGTGATGCAATGAGATGATATGTGAATGCATATGCAATGTTTTCAAGGACCGCAGAATTTAAATTTGCTTAAACAAACACGAAAGTAAACTTTTTATTAGTAATAAATTTGTTTTGCCTTTTAGGCTTACAAAAAATGAAATGAAATAAGTACAAAAGATGGGGTTTTAAGTCTCCCATGGACGTTTCCTCTTTGTATTGAGGTATGAGTTGAGGTTTCGTTCCTCGTGAAGTTGCTTTGTTAGCTCTAGGACTCTTTCTTGGCTTGCTTTGTAATGAGCCTCGAAAGTATCCCTTTGCTCCTTCAGCTGGATCCATGATCTCTGCAAGTCTTCCATATCAGTAGGCATGTCTGGGTGAAGGATGGTATAAGCAGTGTCTCCTTCAGCAACAGGTTCCATGGTAACTGGTAGGACGGCAGGATATGGCATCATGAGAGTCTGAGCACGAGATCGTACCCATCTGAGATAAGCCTCCATAGGAATAGTGTACTTAGGCTCCAGTGTCTTGCTGTCAACCCTGTTTACTTTTCCCCAGGCTCGTATGAATCTCTGACGGTAACCCTGAAGATCGTTGTCGTAATCAAACACAATGCCCTGAATCAACATGTCATGTGGGCCATCGCTCCGAGCATAACCAAACTGTCGTAAAGCTAGAGAGGGGTTGTAGGTGATGCCTCCTCTTATGCCTAGTAGTGGCACATTAGGAAACTCCCCACAACGGTCAATGATGGTGACATTCTCCATAGATCTGGAGCACCAATGGATATCTGAGTGAGAAAGTGACATGATCCTCTTGGACCATCTGAACCATTGCTCATTCTTCATTACTGAGCGAGGAAGGTGAGAAATAAACCACCTAGAAAGCAAAGGTATGCAGCACATCAAAGTTCCTCTTGCCCGTGTAGTACGGGTGTGAAGAGAATGTAGAATGTCTCCAAGCAATGTAGGCACTGGATTGTGACTCAGGAATATATTGATGGCATGAACGTCTATGAACTGATCTGGATTGGGGAACAATACTAAGCCATATATTAGCAAGGCTAAGATCTCCTCAAAAGCATCATAGCTCATGGCCTTCAAGAACACTTGAGCTTTCTCTATCAACACCTTAGCAAGAATACCCTTGACTCCACTTCTCGTTTCTAGAATAATGTCAGACTTTTTCAGATGTAGAGCTGCAGCAATAACCTCTGGTTTAAGTTCCTTCTCCAAGCCTGTGAAGGGTCTTTGATCAAGAACAGGTATACCCAGAAGTTTAGAGAACTCTTCCATGGTTGGAACCAGCTGATAGTCGGGGAATGTAAAGCAGTGGTGCTTAGGGTCAAAGAACTGAAACAGAACACTCATCATGTCTTCATTGAATCCTGAAGTGACTAGATCCAATAGGTGACCATGTCTCTTGATGAACTGGGAGTGATCAGACACTCGAGAAACCAACTCTTTAAGCTTGGGAGGTATCCCTACAAAGTTGATTCTGATGGTGTTTCTACGAGCAGTAGCCATGACCTACAACAAAGAACAAAGATAAATCTCTTGGTCCTTGAAATGGTTAGGGAAAATGATATGCTCATGATGCATGATGATGTCATGATGTTATGTTCAATCACAAACATGTGGCACACACAAACAAGTCACACCATAGCCCTAGGTTTAAAGGCTTGCATGAGGTTCAAAGGTAAGTACCCTCCCCTGAAGTTGGTTGGTTCATCCTGTCCTACAAAAGTAACCATGTTCTAAGGGATCTCAATATCATTGATCCTTCACAAGGGTGGTTGATCAGAAGGCAACTTACTTGCCAACCAAAACCCTCCAAGTTTAAGATCTCAATGAGTGTAGTATCGAGTGTCAACCAACTTCAGTCTGCACCAAAGCCGGTTACCTCACTACTTTCTAAAGGCCAAGATGAGTTAACTAGGGTTCTAAAAGTTAGTTAGTGCATTGACAACATATGGCAGCCTCATATTATCCTCAACTTGACTTAAGGAACATAAGCACCAACCAAGAAGTCACACTAACTATGGCCACCAGATTAACCATATCGATATACGTCGTACAGTTTCCTTGTTCTATTGCCATTTACCTAAGGTACACTAGATCCGGGTTAGGATCTTTCACACATAAGAGCACCCCAACAAGATAATATAAAGCAAACAAGGCAAACAATTTAAAGTGATCTAATTCCTAAGGGTACCCCTCTTAAATTTAAATCCCCAGCAGAGTCGCCAGTTCTGTAACACGGTGGGAGAACTGACTTTTAGTTATTTTGCGGATAGCAAGAGTCGCCACCGACTTTTATTTTATCCAAAAGGAAAGGGTATAAAAGAACAGGAAAGACCTTAAGAGATATTTTTGGGTCCGGGGGGTAAGTTATGTAAAGGGAAGGTGTTAGCACCCTTTACATCCATGGTTATCCATGGGCTCTTAGTTACTTAGCTCACTTTTGAATTGTTTTTGAAAGTGTAGTGTGTGAATAGAAAATTTTCATAAGAGTTAATAATGATCCATGTACGGATGCGTAAAAACTTGTGTTTGAAAATTTATTTGAAATTTGTTAAGTGTTTGAAAAATGGAGTGAGCAAGCAACTAGGAGGTACCTACCCTAAAATTTTAAGTCTTTCTTGTTCTTTATCCTTTAATTGGTAAGACTATCCCTACTATTAAGGAGTAGGTAGTCATTACCTTGGATGTAGCCAATCCGTGTCTTGATGATGGCATTAGGTTTAGTACTTATAGGAGATGGAATTTAGGTCATAACATTGATTGATCATGTGGAAATTTTGATTTGAAAAGATTGAAATTGATCATATCTTAAAATTCAAATATTTGTTCATGAAGGCTTGCTATTTTTGGATTAATCTCATGATTTCCTTCCCTTTCAACTTCAATCAATATTGAAGACTTTCTAGAAACCAAATCTCCATTAAATAATATATTTTCATATTTTATTTTCATTTAAAATGATTTTTTATGAATTAAATCAAAATAAATAAAAATAAAATAATAAAAATTCTGATTTTTAATCATTTGGGTCGTGCATGATGATGGTGTATGGATTGGATCACAATTTGGCAAGCCCATTTGAAAGAAATTGGTTTTAAACCTCCATTTTCATCATAAACCGTCACAAAATTTCCCAACTTTGCAAGGGCACATCTCCCTCAATTTTAATGCTATGAGGGTGTTCTTGGACATTTTGGAAAGCTTGAAGAGTCCTCTAAACAACACCATTGGTTTCATGTCCATATCATTTACCAATCTCAAGTTATGCCCTTTTGAAGTTGTTGACTTTTTGTTGACTTTTGAAATGACCTATAATGTCTTAGCTCATACCTTCCAAATGAAGCATTTTTGGGCTTGGCTTGTGAGACACAAAGTTGTAGAGAATTCAATTTCCTTCAAAATGAGCTTTGAGTGGAGACTTGGTGATGAAGCATGTGAAAGTTATGGCTGGTCAAAGTCCAGTTGACTTTTACTGAGGAAACCCTAATTTAGAAACTCCTGATTCTTGATGATCTGAAATCTCCTTGATGAATCATGATCAACCCTTGATCAAATGATGAATTTTACTTCATATACTTGATGTTGGCAAAAAATCATGAAGTTTGACTTTGGTTTGACCACAGTTGACCTCAGTTTGACTTTTTAACTGCTTTGACTGATTTTGACTTATCTGATCATCTGACTGAGCAAACTTTTGAGAAAAGTCTTGAAACTTGTCATGGGGGTTCTTAAACACATACAAGATGTTATGAAGCTCACTTGAAGTCTTGGAAGTTCATTCAACCTGATTAAAGTCAAAACCCTAGTTTTGGATGCACTACTTAGGAGGTGCATTGTCTGAGGGAATTGTCAACTCTTATGGCCAATTGTGAACCTTGTGAACCTTGTGAACCATCATAAAATGTCTTGTGATACTTATGGGAGGTATTGTGAAGCTTGTGAACCTTGTGAACCTCATGAAGTGACTTTGTAGACCTCATGATCCTCATGAAAGGTTATGTAAACATTGTGAATCTTGTGAACCTTGTGAACTTTCAAGAAGTAACTTGTAGACTTCATGAACCTCATGAAAGGTCTTGTAAATGTTTAGAAGCTTGTGAACCTTGTGAACCTTCAAGAAGTGACTTGTAGACTTCATGAACCTCATAAAAGGTTTTGAAAGCATTGTGGAACTTGTGAACCTTCATAAAGTAACTTGTAGACTTCATGAACCTCATGAAAGGTCTTGTAAGTGTTGGGAAAATTGTGAACCTTGTGAATCTTCATAGAACACAAAGCCTTGTATTGTGAGGACAAATTTTGGGGTGCAACATTACCCTCCTTGCGGGTACTGATGGACGTTAAGCTGAATGAAGCAGAGTGGGTCCGATCCCGATACGAACAGCTGAACTTGATTGAAGAGAAGAGATTGGCTGCAATCTGTCATGGGCAGCTGTATCAGAAAAGAATGAAGAAAGCCTTCGATCAGAAAGTCAGGCTCCGAGAGTATCAAGTAGGAGACCTTGTGCTGAAAAGACTCCTCCCTCCTCATACAGACCACAGGGGAAAGTGGACTCCGAACTATGAAGGGTCATTCGTAGTAAAGAAAGTTTTCTCTGGTGGAGCACTGATGCTCAGCACTATGGATGGTGAAGCCTTCCCGTCCCCTGTGAATTCAGATGCAGTTAAAAAATTCTTCGCATAAAAAAGACCCGCTGGACATAAAAACAGAATGTAAGTCCAGGCAAAAATAGGGCATCCCGGCGAGTCAAAAAACAGAATAAAAGACTCAGGCAAAAATAAGGGAAAATAAACAAAAAATGTACACCCGCTGAGTTGAAAAGCCGCATTGGACAACTCAGGAAAAAAAGGGTATCCCGATGGATTGAAAACCTGAAAGGGCGATCCATGCAAAATAAGGGAATAAGCGAACAACTGTACTCTGAATTCATCTGTATCACTTACAACTTGGTAAGCTTCGAAAGGATCAAGCTTCTTTCAGAATCAGCCTTCTTCAGAAAGCAAGACGAGAAGAACGTCAAATGTCATACGAGTCATAACAAAGGGAAGCTCCCTGAAGCGTCATCAACAATGCCAACATCTCTTTTGTTTCTCAATTTATAACAATCTCCTCATTTCAGGGGATCTGTTTCTGTGACTGTATCTTGCCAATTCAGGGCACATGAATTAATAAAATCAGATTTTCAGTCATGTTTCGTCTCGTACATTTTATTTTCGTTTGCAAAAATGTCTGATGTCTTTAAGATATTGATTGCATAAATACAGATGTTCCCTTTCTAAAGAATACATGCTTACAGGAAATATATTTGCTCCTAGGATTGCCTAAACTCCTATGACGGAATCCAATGAGGAATATCTCGGGATGCCTGTACGTTTCTTTGTCTTTACAGGATTGCAGGTGTTCAGAGCACAACATGGGGCATGAAAGCTTTACCCTAACAAACTGGCAAATCATTATCTACTCAGTCTATCTCACAGTCAGCACCGGAGGTGCTTTCTCCCCAGCCAAGTTGCCATTTATTTTTCCTCCTTAGCCAAGTACGAAAGCCAGGGAACCATCTCCCCACGGAGTGTCAACCTCTACCCAGAAAAGCAACGCACGAAGAAATCACAATGGAGTGAAGGAAGCTTCTACAAACCCCCAGTTGGGTCCCTCATCACCAAGACAGGTCTATCAGTGACCTATTTCCCCAAGCAGAGTCATACGGCTACCAAGGATATCACCCCCAGCTGGGGATGTCTACTTCGAACAGATCAGCCGGAGATCTTCACAGCAATGGGATCCGAATCCCGGGGCGTTATCTTTGCATAATCATAGCATTCGCATCATATTTTCCCCGCAGAGCGTAGCATTCCGTTTAATACGGAGCATTATGGCAAAAATCAAACATATTTCATAATCATAAGCCATGTTCTGAATCAAACACTTGTGAATACTGGCAATCCGTCAGCGATATACAGAAAACTCCCCGGATTCCCCGGCAGAGAGCCAAGGCACTTTCCCTAAAGATACAGATACTTTCGGACACCCGTCCGTGTCATATCCCTAGTAGAAAGCCAAAGCGCCCTTTTTGCACTCACAGATACATATAGATATACAACTCCTTTGACACTCGTCCGTGTCACCCCCAACATGATTACCCAAACACTTGGTAAACCATATACTTGTTTATATTACACTTTTCTCCTTTGACAATCGTCTGTGTCACTCTCCCCAGCAAGTTAAACACTCATCTGTACACCACCCATACTTATTACTCCTGTTTCACTCATACAGATACTCGTCCGTATCTTGTGTACACCACTTATACCCCCTCAGATTCGACACTCGTCCGTGTTCTTTGTTAACCAGTTGGTACTCGTCCGTATCATCATCTCTGAACATGCGTCAGCGTTTGTTTCTACTGATACTCGTCCGTATCATGGTCTTAAGGATGCTCGTTCGCATCTCTAATCCATACACAATTTCAAACACTTATGTCTTCTTGAATTTAGGCACTCGTCTGTGTCTATCATTCCCCAAAGGAGTCCCCGCAGAATCGATACTCATCCGTGTTCTTTGTTAACCAGTTGATACTCGTCCGTATCATCATCTTCGAACTTGTGTCAGCATTTGTTTCTACCTGATACTCGTCCGTATCATAGTCTTAAGGATGCTCGTCCGCATCTTTAGTCTATACACTGTGTCAAACACTCATACCTCTCATTTCTTGGATGTAGACACTCGTCCGTGTTTACTTTTCCCCAGCGAAGTCCCCAACAAAACTTGTTAAATTATTTCCTTTCTATCTGACATTCGTCCTATGTCATGATACCTTTTCGGCAGCCGTCCCCTGCTAGGTGATCGTCCTTCACCTCTTGATGATCGTCCTTCATCATTTTATCCGATGGTCGTCCCCATCGTTGATTCGGTTATCTGACATTCATCCTATGTCATGATAAATCCTGAGAGCAGTCGTACCCTGCTAGGTGATCGTCCTTCACCTCTTGATGATCGTCCTTCATCATGCTTATCCGATGGCCGACCCATCGTCGACCTTTTCATCCGACATTTGTCCTATGTCATGATACTTTCGGTAGCCGTACCCTGCCAGGTGATCGTCCTTCACCAACAGATGACCGTCCCTCATCTTATCCCCAACAGAGCAGCCTTCCCCTGCTAGGTGATTGTCCTTCACCTTTGATGACTGTACCTCATCGTTTATTTCATTTATGCTTTGAACTTGATGGTCGTCCCCATCATTCACTATTACCTTTAATCCCCAGAGAATATTTGTTACTTTATTTTGATGGTCGTCCCCATCATAATCTCTTATATCACAGCTTGTCAGCCGTCCCCGTCATTGCTTTATTTCCCGCACTTTCCCCAGCATGTCGGTCGTCCCCGTCATTGCTTTATCCCCAGCAGTCGTCCTCTGCTCGACGGTCGTCCTCCGTCACCCACACTTTATAAACATACCTTATTTTCTTTTACAATCTATATCCCTTTTCTTCTTCATTCAGTGAGTGCAAATTTTGGACTGTCTTTGGTATTCAACCACAAGTTATCTCGTTTGCCTGTTAAGCCGTTGCTTACATCCTGCACAGCTAACTCATGTTTGAATAGGGGCAGCTGTAAACATCCCAAATTTTCCCTCACCCATTCACACCATGGCTTGTGATATCTTCATATGCATAAGTTCAATCATAGTATCTCATACCACATTTTTGATTCACTGCATTGATCCTAAGTCATCTGCATCTAGGGTTTGTGATCTGAGCCACCCAAGAGCTACTTGAGCCACTCCAAAGGTCATCAATCACTTCAAAGGGGTCCATATATGTTCAAGCATCATATTATATCCCCACAAGGTCAAGGAAGTCAAATAATCACAAGAACTGAGAATGGCATGGAAGTAGAGCCAGGTTTAACTACACAGATGACCTAGAATTAGGGTTTTGGTTTCAGAGGCCATAACTCCAATTTTTTTGGTCATTCTTGTTACTATTGGTCTCTATATTTCATAAGGATCATGCATATCAAGTTTCATGAAGAAATTCCATGGGGAAGGCATCTTATCAAGGGATGACTTCTTGAACAAGTCAGTGCAAAATCAGGGCATCTGAGGCCCCCAATGACCCAACCAAGGGGTGTTCTTCATCATTTTGAATGTGTATGATCTTTATTTGATCATAGAAGATGTTGGAAGTTCACAAAATTGAAGAATTTCAAGCCATTTGCAAAGTTGCCTTTTTGGGAAAATGACTTGTAATGGAAACTTTCCATTTTGGGAAACTTTTTCAACCCTTTCTTTTTGATTCAAAAATGCTTCAAATGAGAAAACTTTGGTCATGAAAGTTGTAGAATGGATCATTCCCTTTTCAAAAAGTACAAGAACTCATTCTAATTCATTTTGGATCAAAAGTTATGGCTTTGCAAAGTTGGATAAAATCATTGAAATTTCACTTTTGCACAAAATGGAAAACTTGCAAATTCTCATGACAAGCCTTTATGTGATTTCAATATGACCTCTAATCATCATACAAACACAAGGCATGACATAAAAATAAGTTTGGCCCAAGAGATTTCCCATTTCTATGCCTTGATTTTCAAGTAACCATAAGCCATTTTTCATGAAAGTGCAAAGAGGGATTTCTTGCAAATTGATTCTCAAAGGGGTTGTTTGACCTCTAGCTGGTTTCAAGACTTTGCCATGACCTAATGAAGCATACCACACCAAAAATTTAGCAAGATTTCTCACATGTACATAGCCAAAAATCATGAGATGTAACAAGTTGTCAAGTTGCAAAAACCCTTCCAACTTATGATCCAAATGCTGCAGTCCTTCATGAACCATCCAAGGGCCATCCTTGACTCAAGCTGAGGCAGGACAAGCCTCTAGATTGCCTCTGACCCGAGCCATGCCTAGGGTACACAATATCTTGACTTTCTTGCATTTTTCCCATACCAATCCCACAGTGACACACCAACTCTCTGCCCAACCAGAGCATGATATGTGGACATCAAGCAATCCAAAAAACATACCATACACAAGCTGAATCCTCCCACATTGCAGCATCCAACAAAATCTGTCAAAACCTTTCCCTCTTCGAAACACTCAACACAACCATCAAACTTCAATAATTCCTTCACCAATCAACCACAAATCATCCATAGAACAGATCCCACCCCTCACAATGATCTGAAACACAACACACAAGAACCTCATTTCCTGCTATATCAGAACTGAACCACAAAAACTAGCCACTTTCAACCCCATTCAAGTATTCCATTAGCCTCAGGAGGTTCAAAGGAGATCATTTGCACAAGAGGGAGGCTCTGAAAGCTCACTTTCGAAGGTCTCCAGCTCAGGTATAACCTAAGAACCTTTTTCTCAGAACTTCATTTTCTTGTTACAAAATGAATCTACATGTTGCACTGATCATCTAGATGTGTTTAGAATTGAAAATAAGCAAGAGATGACCATTTTATGTTGTTCTGAAAGTTTGCCCGTGTTTCATGTTTTCCTTCGATTCAGGCTTGTGAGTGAAAATAAATGGATTTGAGATGAGGGGTTAGGTTTAGATTGATGAGAGGTTTGTTTTGGTGGAAGAAATTTCATGTTTAGTGACCTGTAGAAGATTTTAGGGTTTGTGCTCGCCGGGGAAGATGACCGGAACCACTGTTCCGGTCACCTGAAGTTCATTAGCCCTAATTGTGTCATTAATGAAACTTTGAATGTGGACCGTAGATGCGTTTGACTAAGTATGACTCCCGCGTGAACGAATGGTCTGGATGCTTCATTAAAGCCCTAATCTCCAATTAATTATTTAAATCATGTTTAATTAATTTATAAAACCAAATTAACCAGATTTGAATCTGGGCCTTTGGATCTGGCGCGCAGTCAACCAGTCCAAGCCCAGATCAAATCCTGGCCCTCCCCTTTGCATACTTTCCATTTAATTTCTTTTTTATTTCATTTTTATTCATTTATCTTTCACATTTATTTTAAAATAGTTAGAAAAATCCTAAAAATATTTCCCTTTGCATTTTTGTTTCAAATATTTTTCTTAATCAGAAAATAATTTTTATTTTTTTTTTGCATTAAAAATTATTTTTAAATTATTTAAATTTTTATTTTTAATTGATTAATGGAAATTAATTAATTAAAAATACATTTAGGTATTTAAAAATCACAAAACAATTCATATAGCATTTAGAAACATTTAGAAACATTGTTCAACTCTCAAACCAAATTTCTTTTTTGTTCTTGATGCCTTTTGATCATTTTCATTGGATTTAATTTCATTTTGAGGCAATATTTTGGTTCAATCTTCAAAAATTTCTTTCTGCCTAACCTTTGAGAGTTGAATGATGATTCTTCTTGCATTGTACTCTTCATAGCATGTAGATTATAGGATAAAATTGGTTTGAATTGATCTTGCATTTTCAATTTGTTTAGCCTTTTTCTTGTTGAAGTACCTTAAAACCCTAGCAATCTTAGGAAATTCATATCTTTCATTAGGTTAAGGGTTGGATCCTCTCCTTTGGGCAGTGAGTTTGTATAGGTTTAGGGTATATTTGATTGCATTTTCCAATTTTTATCATGTCATTTGCTTTTGGTTTTGGATTTTTGCTTTGCATGATGCATGTAACCCTAATTTGTGCCTTCCTTTGCATCCATCTTTCATTTGCTTGCATCCATTGACTTGCCATGCCATTTTGTGCATCCATATGATTCATAATACATCTTAGGACATATTAGAATTATGTTTGATCATTTCATCTTTCATTTGCCACGATTGTATGTCCATTACATTTCATAACTTTTCATGTACATTCATGGTTCAATGCATGCCTCATCTGCATCCTTAGGGTTGTTTGATCATTTTCATGCCTTGCCTCATGTTTGTATCATCTCTTAGCATCATTACCATCATGTAAATGCTTCTGACTTTGGTTTGCATCATGACATTTCATTTCATTTGCATTGTATTTCATTTCTTTTTGCTAACTTTTCAGGTGGTAAGTTGTTTTGAGAAGTGAATTTGCCTTCACTTCTCACAATCTCTTCTCATCTCTCTTGCACCTTTGCTGAATTTTGTATGTGTATTAGAGTGAGCTTGCTCATTCATGTTCATCTTACCTTCTTTCTTCAATCAACTTGTCTTCTTAAGTGAAGCAAGTTGTTTTGCTTCTTCCTCCTTCCATCTGCTTCCTTCCTGGTGGTTTCTCTGAAGATCTTTATCTATTAAGCCTCATAAACCCTAGGATCTCCAAACATGATAACAATTAGGGTTTGATTAGTCCCCCACTTAGTTTTACCTTTGTGTCATCTTTGAGTCTTCTCTTCTCATCTCATAATCAGGGACTAAACCCTAAAGGCTTTAAGGCTTTGTGATTAAGCTTATGCCTGCATCCTTCTATTAGGATGGAGTGTATAACTTTAATCCTAAGTGTTAAACCCTTAATGTGTTTAAATACTTTAATCAATTCACTTAATAATCATCAAGACATCAAGCTTGTAACTTGGGCCTTGCATTAGGGTTCTAATTCTTCCTTAATTGGTTAAGAAGGACTAACCCTAGTGTTAATGGACAAGTCCCTCTCAAGTTGTCTTACAAACCATAAAACTCACTTCTTAATTTTATCATTGACTAAAATCCACTTTAATAAAGGCTTTGTTTTGTCATGAGGTTAATCCCTAATCATGGATTAAGTTGAGGAGCCTTCCTCAGCTTAAATGTTCTCATCTATTATCCTTCTATTAGGATGGTGTAATGAGTCCATTTAATCCCTGATTATGGCTTAAACTCATTACTTAACACTAAAAAAAACAACAAAAACATCTAGATAATTGCAAGTAAGTTAATGATCTTAATCCTACATCATGGTGATTAAGTGTGAGGTGTTTACTTCACACTTAAGGTATTCTCATTACCCCTAATCAAAGGGAGGATGTGATGAGTTTACTTCCCCTTTGGTTTAGGCTTAAGCTCATTTTCTTATGACAAACTTCAAAAAGCAATAAAAGACTGAAAACTCATAAAACAAACAATAATCGTCTCCTTCGGGATTCTTTTCTCATCTCATTCACTCATAAACGAGAATTCGCTTCTTCCGTCTAATGCAAGACAGTTTGCACCTGAGCCAGACAGGTCATACACTTGAGCATAGACAAGTAAGCAATTCACAAGTCAATTCATCTTTCAGTCTCTTTGAGTCGAACTACGGTGTTCTGACTTCCTCATTGCACGAGAGGATACGTAGGCATAACTTAACAGTTATCGAACAAAAGTCTCTGTATATTCCCCCTCCTTCCTATATCACTCTTCAAGCCTCATAGTCCTGAGCACTTCACTTCTGTTCTTACACTGACACTTCACTTATATACACTACACTTCTTTTACACTGACACTTGCATTCTTTCCAGCTCTGATACACAAATTGCACTGACACTACCCCTTTAAAACACAAATCTTTTAAGCGTGGATCCCGTCGAGTACGGCGGACAATATGGGTGCTAATACCTTCCCAGGTTGTAACCAACCCCATTTCTCAGTCTCTCTGGTTCTTAACCGTCTTATCTATATATTTTCCCAGGTCTATGCAGCATTACCTTTCCTCCGGGATAAAAATGCCTAGCTGGAGACTCTTTTCTTTCTGAGTTCACCCTTGTGTGTTCTCTCCTCCTTTCGCCGACCGTTCGCGTCTGTACCCCTTTTTGACCAGGTGTCATTTTGGTGGGAGCGACAACATTCTTTCTTGCTTGATTGCTCTATATTTGCATTCTGGTGTTAATGTTTGCATTATTTAAAATTCATTGTGATGCATGTTCATACTTGAGGTTTCTTGTTCGCTTTAAACGTTCACCTTTTAAAATGCACATTACTTTTTGTGAAAATCCATTGATGCAAAGTGGTTGAAATGTTTGCATTTTCACATGTCCATGTTCATATTAATCATGTTGCATTCTTTGATGTTGTTATTTGGTGCATATCCATGTGTTGTGATACATGCGTTTACATGTTAACATACTTAATTCTGCCATGCATTTCACTGCTACATTTCTGAATAGTAGTTGTTAAATGTATGTTGTCATACTCTGTTTTTGCACTTTTAACACCTATTGCCATGTTGTTAGGTAGCTATAGTAAGCTATTTGTATGCAATTTTCATGTTATAATTGATTGTGTGCTGAAGCGTTGTTGTACTTGTTGCCTTGAGAATTTATTTAACCTTTAGGTACCTTTAGCTTTAGGTTTGAGTCTAGTTTGAAACCTAGCATGATGAACAAGTATTAGAATGAAATTGTATCACAAATAACATAAAAAACACTTCTTCATTCTAAAACAACAAAAACACTTAATAAGCAAAAATAGGCTAGTGTGCTTGAGCCTCAACCCTTGGAACTAAGCTTGGGGATCTTCTCCATCCTTAGGTGTGTTTCTTCTTCATTCCATCTTGGAGTGATGTAAGAAGTACACACTCCATTAAATGAGACTTGAATACACTCTCTTACACAAAGAACTCAAATAAAAAAAGCTTTTAACAAGCTCCAAACCAACAATAAGCGTCTTTCCTTCATAAATTCTCTTCTCATCTCCTTCACTCTAAACGAAAGAACTTGCTCCTACTTGACTTTTGCAATACGGTAAATGCACTTGTTCCAAACAAGCCTGCACCACCTGAGCATAGATATAAGCAGTTCAAGCATAAAAAACATAAACACACAAATTTCCTCCCTAGTTAGGGGAACTACATTGAATCTGATTCTCATTCCAGATGAGATACGTAGGCAGTGGGGTAGGGCCCATTCGAGCACAATTCTTTCTTTTCCCTACATTGTTCCCATTCTTTCTTCAGTTCCAATTTAGCAACAGATGAAGCATATCACAACACCCTTTGAGTAGTACAAGCAAGCGGGGATCACGTCGAGTATGACAAATGTGAAAGGGTGCTAATACCCTCCCTTTCACGAAACTAACTCCCTTACATATTTTCTATGGTTCACAAGACCTCATTCTTTCATTTCTCCCCGGTTTGTGCAGCATTACCTTTCCCTTTCCTTGGGATAAAAATGCATGGTTGGCGACTCTTTTTCTTTTTCCACGCCATTTTCACGTTTGTACTAGGATGAAAATACCGGGAGTGACAACTGCCAACTCCATTGGGGAAAGTTGACCTCTTACTGGTCCCTCCCCTTTTGTGATTCACTCCTAACGCTTGTGTGTTTACAGTTCATTAGGTACTTTACATTTATGCTTTCAACTACTTTATTTATGTTTCATTTATGTGTTTATTGCATGAACATTTATTTACTAGCATATACTGGTTGTACTAGTTTTATTTGGTGGGATGGGAGTTCTAAGAGATGAGCCCACAACCCAGGCTCGAGTATACACTTAGGATTAATGTGGTTTCATGTTGCTCCACATGCTACTTCAGTATGATAATATGATATGAAACCATAATTCAGAGGAGGCTCTTTCGAGAAAATTATACTTTGTGGGTCCCCCACTTTGGTAGAGCTATCTCACTGAGCTGTAGATTCTGGAGACCGCTTATTGAGGACCTTAGTGGAAACACCTTTCTCCAGTGGTGACAGTGGCAAACCATATTTGTTGGCAAACCCACTCGCACCCGAGGGACCACTGGGAACTTGCATAGGTTGACCTTGTTATTTCATGAGACCCAGTTAAAGCACTCCTCGTATGGAGATAGTATTGTACCCTTCAGGATGAATGTATTATTTCCTCTCAACCGTCAGTGCTTGAAGCTGGGAACTTATGCAAGATTATGTTCGTGGGATCAATGTATAACTTCTCGTTTAGTAATAATGCCAAACCGGAAACGGTGACCGTATTATTGCTCCTCGACTTGAGAGTTAGAGAAGCTGACCCTTAACACTACCTGTGAGATAGAGGGGATTGCTTACATGTTTGCAGGAACCTTGACCTTCTACATACTCGCTTGATCTGATTCTTCAATAAGTATTGATCTGGTTCTATATCAATTTTGGTATTCTTGGTTTGGGTTCTATACAGAGTTGTTCTTATTGATGTGGTCCTACTCAAATACTTGGCTCACAGTCCTACACTGACATGATAAATTTAAGGAAAGTGTGACCATCAACCTACATGGTTTTCTGATTTTCTTATTGGATCTTTGATCCTGCATACTTAACCGATTATTGTTCAGCCAGATCTATTCAACACAATATTATTCAAGATATTTATGGAAACTTTGATCACATGTCTGTACATATGTAACATCATAGCATTTCAACACACATGTTCTGTTATTTTCATGGATCTTATATCTGAATCTTGCTATTGAGCATTTTCCTCCTCATTCTAGTGGATTATTTTGTACAAAACTTAAATCAAAGTAGATATATTCCTTGGAAATAACTGAACATGGCATTTACATACACTTATGCATTCATGCATTCATAACAGGTACCCGAATATGAAGATGTTTATCTCTGACTGGATATTCTCTATTGGACTACTGACTTGACTCTTCCAAATATTCAACTTGTGACAATCAGGGGATAACTATGGAACGACTTCATGTAGATGTGGCTGAAATGAAAATCCAATTGGGATATTTTATGGCGGAGGTGCAAGCTTTGTCTTATGATCAGAAAATGCTCAAAGAGGAAGTCAACCAGATGAAGACATAGATGATCCTGTTTTGGAAATCCTGAATGCGGTGTTAAGAAAACTAAGCAATATTCATCCCTAGTGAGGGAAACTACGTCGCTCTGATTCTCCATTAGTCAATAGAGATACGTAGGCAGGAGATCGCGTGAGATCTTTACGATCAACTTTATTTATCAACCTCTTTCCGCCAGGCATATTTTGATAGCATTCAACTCAAGCTCCCCAAGAGAGTCCTAAGGGCAGAGCATATGATCAAAGGCCAGAACAATTTGAGAAGAAGTTTGATCCTATTCCAATGTCGTACGCGCAACGGGTTTCTGCATTTTCTCAAATTCAAACCGGTTGAGCTAGTCACATCAGGATCATCTCCGACAAACTTCCTTTGGGGGTTTCAATGCCAAATTCCAGGAAAAGGTGGGAATATGGCACCAAACCAGTAATAAAATGAACATCCCGATTGATGACTGCTGAAGGTTGTCGAAAGCGATAAGTCCAGATGGAGTCAAGCCTCCTCAATAATGGCAACCACAATGTGAATTCTAGATGCAGGTACCACTCAAGGGAATTTAGGCATACAATTGAGAATTGTAATATGTTCAATCACAAGGTGCAGAATTTGATCGACTCAAAGGTCATCATACCAGACGGTGTGCCCATACATTGGAATCTACTTATCAGATTGAGCACCCAGTTTGCAAAGACATCTTCAGAAGTAATAAGTCCATCTGAAGTCATGTCTCCTCAATGATGGCAATGTTCATCTTCTTTAATGCATTCTTATTTGTAGCTTTTATTGTTTATCTAAGAATTTGTTTGCATGCATGAAACTTGTTTGTTTTTGAATGGTAATCATAGTAAAACACACATGTTTTTCTTGAAGTAATCCATTCGTATTCACTCATAATTTTGTGTATGTGCATTGCAATACCCAACTGTCGTGCTTAAACTCTTGAAGGAGGGTGATGAAGTAAAAACGTCAAAATCTCTGATTGTGTGATCTTGAATAAGACTTTGTTGAAGATGTATAAGCATTGTTTCAAATCCCAAACACTGGGGATATAAAGTAGATAAAACCTCGCTAACCCATTTGAGTCTTGAAGTAGGAGTTTCTTTTCGCATGAAAAAACCCTTACATTAAACCCAAGGAGAGGGTAGGCGTCAGTAATTTTGACCGAACATTCAAATTTCAAAAGGATGCACATCTGAGGATCCATTACTTTTCATTGTAGCACATCAGGAGGTCAAAAGACCGTAAACCACAGTGGTTATCCTTTATCAACCAAGAAATGAGATAGTCATAACCCGTTCAAAGAAGTCAAGACAACCAGTGTCACATGATTTATTAAAAAAATCAAAAGAAAAGAAAAGAAAAAGCTTGTTAAGTCGAAACTTGAAAACAAGCGACTTAGGAAAAAGGTAGGGCGTCCTGTTGGACTCCACAATCAAAAGATTCAAAAAAGTCGGTCCAAGAAAAATTTAAGGATAATCAAAAGAATGAAAAAAATAAAAGCAAAGAGGATTACACAAGAAAGATCTTCAAGCGAAAGAACAAAGCCATGTGATGCAACCCAAAAGACAAAAGGGGTGACTGTTACTCCAACAACCTGATTGGTGCTTAAACCGTTAGTGTCATTGGTTCCTCAACTATCATAAAACCCTTTTGAGAGGAGAGTGCTTGTTCCAAATTAGATGAACATAGTACCGAAGAACATCACGAAGAGTGGGTGGGTACAAATAAACTTTGAGCCATAAATCCTTTTTTTCTAAAAAAACTGCGAACCGGGCCACGATACAACCCTTAAAAGTCTTAATTGAAACAGGGTTATTTCGAGAGCGTACTACCAAGAGACAACGTTCCTGAATCCTATGTATTGTGCTAAAAGATCTTTGTTGGTGTTGCATGTGCATGTTTTCTTTTATTCAAAACTCCATGCCGTATCCTAACCCCTGATTCACTCACAAAAGGGGTTTGCGACATCTTTTCAATAAGAACATCAAGATTAATATGTATGTTGCATTAGAATTTTCGTTCTCAAAATAAAACATTTTCTGCTTGCATACATTTGTTTGACATTAAAGGAGTTTACATATGGAACCTTGGTCTAGAAGCTTAATCTTGACGAGTTGAGAACCTGAAAATCCCGAAGAACAATCATATGAAGGTGTACTTTTCCAAGAGGCTTTGAGGGGCAGGGATTATCCTAACAAGTTGTATTAAGGTATAGACAATCTGGGGAAGTCACGTCGAGCAATCTCTTCAAAGTTCAGCCAAACTAGGGCAGTCATTTCGAGATTTAAGTATATTTAAAAACACTTCAAGAATCGTACTGGGGCATCCCACCCCAATAGCACAAGAAATCACTCTCTCCCGAAGACGGTCAATCAGAAACACCTATCCAGGGTTCAGAATACTGGGGCAGAATATCTCACAGTGATATGAGGTTTTTCATGAACCCTCGCGAAGCAAATTATTTCATAGATCGTGCAGTTTGGGGTAGTTATTTTGAGATTCGACAAATCCCTCCAAGAGTTTGAAGACACTGAGGCATATTGGATGCCAGGTTTTTTGTAAAATCCTCTTGAGATAATTTCTTATGATAGACCCCTTAGTTTGAGGCGAGTTGAAAATTGCAAGGAACCATTCTTCACTCATGATCAGTACGCAATTGATCAACCTAGAGGCTGGAAATACAAGCCATCGCCAACATAAGGCGTTAGGAAGCTTTTTCTTCAGCAGGCTTCATTGATCATGATCCCCTGGCAAATCTTAGTGGATTACCTTTCTCCACCAAGAGCAACAAAAGATTGATATCCCCAAGCAGAGGGTCCTCTTCCAACTGAGAGGTATTCTCCACAAGATTATTCTTATCCCCAGCAGTACGTGAGGAATCCTTATTCCCTACCAGTGGCGAAGATAATGAGAAGTCGGATGGTTTTCCTTCTTGCATAGTGTTGTCCATATTATTCCCCATCCAGAGTGCGATCTTCATTGGCATCTCTCCCCAACAGGGGACTTTGTGACTGAGTGATTCCTCAATATATTTTTTTCCTCAGCAAAGTATCAACAAATCATTTCCTCAGCCAGGTCAGAAGCTTGTCAATTCCCCAATGGAATTCTACGGGTGGTGTTCTTCCTCAAATAAGTTCCTATCAGGGAATAATCTCCCCAGGAAGTTCGTCACTCTTCGACCTCTCAAAGTTCAATTTATTTTTTGCAATGGTGGAAGTTTAGAGCCAATGTATCATTAGCATCCTAACTAGCACAAATTTTATTCCCCACAGGGATTCGTAAGAATCAGATCAGTGATTATTCCTCCCTAGTAAAGTCGCCAGGAATATTTGTTACCTCCTTATCATGAGCTCACCCTTGCATTTGCATGTAGTGATCATTACACCGCATCCTAAAAAAACGTGTAGAATTTACATTGATATGGAGCATTATGCCATGGAAAAATTCAAGTATACACTTGCGAAGCATAAGCTAGTTTTGGTACCTTGCACGAAATCCTGAAACTATATTTCTTTGATAATACTGAAGTATATGCAAAGAGAATGCCTAGCTCATTCCCCTAGCAACAATTTCAAACGACCCGAGGATTGCATATTTGTGGCTTTTATCCCTTGTTGTTCTATTATCCCCTGAAGAGTCATTCCCTTTGTTTGTCTCCTTATTCGAGTTGTAAATCGGTTGATATTACTCCTCCTTCTATTTGAGTCATAAATCAGATAATATTATGTTCTCATTTCATTGGTCATGGATCAGTTGATACCATTTCCTTTCACCCTTTGTTCGGGTGTCATATCGGTTGATCTTATTCGAGTTGTAAATCGATTGATATTACTCATCTTTTATTTGAGTCGTAAATCAGATGATATTATGTTCTCATTTCCTTGTTCATGGGTCGGTAGATACCATTTCCTTTCACCCTTTACTCGGGTGTCAGATCGCTTGATCTTATTCGAGTTGTAAATTAATTGATATTACTCTTCCTTCTCTTTGAGTTGTAAATCGAATGATATTACGTTCTCATTTTCTTTGTCATGGGTCGGTTGGTACCATTTCCTTTCACCCTTTGTTTGGGTGTCAAATCAGTTGATCTTATTCGAGTTGTAAATCAGTTGATATTACTCATCTTTTATTTGAGTCATAAATCAGATGATATTACATTCTCATTTCCTTGGTCATGGGTCGACTGATACCATTTCCTTTCACCCTTTGTTCGGGTGTCATATCGGTTGATCTTATTCGAGTTGTAAATCAGTTGATATTACTCCTCATTCTCTTTGAGTCATAAATCAGATGATATTACGTTCTCATTTCCTTGGTCATGGGTCGGTTTATATCATTTCCTTTCATTCATTGTTCGGGTATCAGATCACTTGATCTTATTCTAGTTGTAAATCGATTGATATTACTCCTCTTTTATTTGAGTCGTAAATCAGATGATATTACGTTCTGATTTCCTTGGTCATTGGTCGATTGATAGCATTTCCTTTCACCCTTTGATCGGGTGTCAGATTGATTGATCTTGTTCGAGGTGTAAATCAGTTGATATTATTCCTCTTTTATTTGAGTCGTAAATCAAATAATATTACGTTCTCATTTCCTTTTTCATGGGTCGGTTAATATCATTTCCTTTCACCTTATGTTCGGATGTCAGATCCGTTGATCTTATTCGAGTTGTAAATCAGTTGATATTACTCCTCCTTCTCTTTGAGTCATAATTCAGATGATATTATGTTCTCATTTCCTTGGTCATGGGTCGGTTGACCGTTTCCTTCCCCCCTATGTTAGGGTGTCACATTGGTTGATCTTATTCAAGTTGTAAATCGATTGATATTACTCCTCTTTTATTTGAGTCGTAAATCAGATGATAATACGTTCTCATTTCCTTGGTCATGGGTGGTTGATACCATTTCCATTCACCCTTTGTTCGGGTGTCAGATTGGTTGATCTTATTCGAGTTGTAAATCAGTTGATATTACTCCTCATTCTCTTTGAGTCATAAATAAGATGATATTATGTTCTTATTTCCTTGGTCATGGGTCGGTTGATATCATTTCCTTTCACCCTTTGTTTGGGTGTCAGATCAGTTGATCTTATTCGAGCTGTAAATCGATTGATATTACTCCTCTTTTATTTGAGTCTTAAATCATATGATATTACGTTCTTATTTCCTTGGTCATGGGTTGATTGATACCATACTCTTTCACCCTTTATTAGGGTGTCAGATCGATTGATCTTATTCGAGTTGTAAATCGATTGATATTACTCCTCTTTTATTTGAGTCGTAAATAAATTGATATTACGTTCTCATTTCCTTATTCATAAGTCGGTTGATATCATTTCCTTTCACCCTTTGTTCGAGTGTCAGGTCGGTTGATCTTATTTGAGTTGTAAATAAATTGATATTACTCCTCCTTCTCTTTGAGTCACAAATCAGATGATATTATGTTCTCATTTCCTTGGTCATGGGTCGGTTGACCATTTCCTTTCACCCTTTGTTCATGTGTCACATTGGTTGATCTTATTCGAGTTATAAATCAATTGAAATTACTCCTCTTTTATTTGAGTCGTAAATTAGATGATAATACGTTCTCATTTCCTTGGTTATGGGTCATTTGATACCATTTCCTTTCATCCTTTGTTCGGGTGTCAGATCGATTGATTTTATTCGAGTTGTAAATCGGTTGATATTACTCCTCATTCTCTTTGAGTTATAAATCAGATGATATTACATTCTCATTTCCTTGGTCATGGGTCGGTTGATACCATTTCCTTTCACCCTTTGTTCGGGTGTCAGGTCTGTTGATATTATTCGAGTTGTAAATTGATTGATATTACTCCTCATTCTCTTTGAGTCATATATCAGATGATATTACGTTCTCATTTCCTTGGTCATGGGTCGGTTGATACCATTTCCTTTCACCCTTTGTTCGGGTGTCAGATCGGTTGATCTTGTTCGAGTTGTAATCTGTTGATATTACTCCTCTTTTATTTGAGTCGTAAATTAGATGATATTACATTCTCATTTCCTTGGTCATGGGTCGGTTGATACAATTTCCTTTTACCTTTTGTTCGGGTGTTAGACCGGTTGATCTTATTTGAGTTGTAAATCGGTTTATATTAATCCTCCTTCTCTTTGAGTCGCAAATTGGATGATATTACTTTCTCATTTCCTTGGTCATGGGTCGGTTGAGACCATTTCCTTTCACACTTTTTTCGGGTCTTAAATCGATTGATCTTATTCAAGTTGTAAATCGGTTAATATTCCTCCTCTTTTATTTGAGTCGTAAATTGGATGATATTACGTTCTCATTTCCTTGGTTATGGGTCGATTGGCACCAGTTCCTTTCATCCTTTATTTGGGTATTAGATCGGTTGATCTTATTTAAGTTATTAATCAATTGATGTTACTCCTCTTCTTTTCGAGTCATAAATCAAATGATGTTACATTCTCTCCTTTTGGTTATGGGTCGGTTGATACCATTTCCTTTCATCCTTGAATGGGTGTTAGATCGGTTGATCTTATTTATAGTTGTAAATTGGTTGATGTTACCCCTTTTCTTTTCGAGTCGTAAATCAGATGATGTTACGTTCTCTCTATTTGGTTATGGGTCAGTTGATACCATTTCCTTTCATCCTTTAAATGGGTATTAGATCGGTTGATCTTATTTCTTTTGTAAATCGGTTGATGTGACTCCTTTTCTTTTTGAGTCGTAAATCATACGAGGTTACGTTCTCTCCTTTTAGTTATGGGTTGGTTGATACCATTTCCTTTCATCCATTGAATGGGTGTTAGATCGGTTTATCTTATTCGAGTTGTACATCGGTTGATGTTACTCCTCTTCTTTTCGAATCGTAAATCAGATGATATTACTTTCTCTTCTTTTTGGTTATGGGTCGGTTGATACCATTTCCTTCCATCCTTTGAATGGGTGTTAGATCGGTTGATCTTATTTGAGTTGTAAATCGGTTGATACTCCTGTTTCTCTTTTAGTCGTAAATCGAATGATATTGCGTTGTCTTCTTCTTGGTTATGGGTCAATTGATACCATTTCTTTCCATGCTTAGTCTACCTTCGGCGTAGTCTCATTCTTTGTAAGTCCACCTTCAGTTTGGTCTTAATTTTCGAGTTCACCTTCGGTTTGACCTCGAACCTTATTGTAAGTCTACCTTCGGCATAGTCTTACTCTTCGAGTCCACCTTTTTCTTGGTCTCGTATCCTTGTTGAGTCTACCTTTGGCTTAGTCTCATTCTTTGTAAGTCCACCTTCGACTTAGTCTTACCTTTTCGAGTTCCCCTTCGGTTTGACCTCGAACCTTATTGTAATTCTACCTTCAGCTTGGTATTACGTTCTCGAGTCCACCTCCGGCTTGGTCTCGTATCCTCGTTTGAGTCTACCTTCGGGCTTAGTCTCATTCTTTGTAAGTCCACCTTCGGCTTGGTCTTACCTTTTCGAGTTCACCTTCGGCTTGACCTCAAACCTTATCCTAAGTCTATCTTCGGCATGGTCTTACTTTCTCGAGTCCACCTTTGGCTTGGTCTCGTATCCTTCTTTGAGTTTACCTTCGGCTTAGTCTCATTCTTTGTAAGTCCATCTTCGGCATAGTCTTATTTTTTGAGTCCACCTTCGGATTGGTCTCGTATCCTTGTCTGAGTCTACCTTTGACTTTGTCTCATTCTTTGTAAGTCCACCTTCGGCCTGATCTTACTTTTTCGAGTCCACCTTCGGCTTGGTCTCATATCATTGCTCCTTTTGAAAGTCGGGTTATGTTATTTCCTGTAGAGTGAAAATTTTCCGGTTTATTCGGGTATTCAATCCCTTCATACCTTGAACGTCTGAAAGCCATTGTTATCATCCATTCAGGTCTACGTTGATTGAATAAGGGAAACTGTAACACTCCCAAATTTTTCCTCTTATTTATTACCCGTTTCATGTAGCTTATGCTTTCTTTCCACATCATTTAACATATCCTTTCATACTTTACATTGCCTTCAAGTCATAAATCATAATAAAAATAATAATACAAATAAAACATACATCATTGGTTGACGCATAGGGCATGTGATTAGGTGTTTTCCAGTGGCAATATCAATCATCAGGACTCAAGGTCAAGACAGGGTCAGAACGGATGACACAAGTGTATTTCCATGGTTTCCCATCAAAAAGAGGAAAAATTAAAATTTTGCTTGTGTTAACCGATTAACACATTGGTTAACCGGTTAACGCGTGTGTTTTTGGCCAAAAATTTCATTTTTCCACATGAAAATATTTTTCTCACTTTTTCAATTCAATTTTGCGCTTCATTCTAGCTTTTCCAAAGGAATATTCTAGAATAATCCACCACTTTCCAATGGAAGGTTCTATAAGTTTTCTTAAACAACTCCTAACCAACTCCTAACCATATTTCCAAACTTCACTCCTAACTCAAAGCACATTTCAAGCCTAAGAGGTATATAAGCACTTTTTGCTCCAAAACCTCACATCAACACTTCATTTTTCACATTTTTCTCTCATCACTCTCATTTTTCTCTCACTTTTCTCTTATTTTCCAAAACCTCACACAAAGCTTCATCTTCCAAAAAATTTCAAGTTTTGCATTGAAACTTGAAGAATTTGAAATTAAACCTCCATCATTGCAGTAATTTCATGGAGTATTGAAGGATTTGCAACTGTTTTGGTTTTGAATTCACATCTTGGAAGATATTCTTGTAAGAGTTTATCAAGGTTTTCGTCAAATCGCATTAATTTTGCGTATTCTTGCGGAAGAGCTTCGAATCTACGAATTTCTCTTCAATAGCGTGTTGATCTCTCTTTGCATCAATTACCAATGGAAGCATAAGCTTTGTAGGTTGGTGAAACTCATAATCACTTTTTTTTAAAAGTTATTTCGCATTTTCTTGACATGTGTGTTCATTGCATTTTTTTATTGTTGATGTGTTAATTAATTGGATCATTAGGTTTTAGGATCTTGATGTGTTTGTGGTTCCAATTGATGATGTAGTGATATATTTAGGTGTAAAATTAGTGCTCACTTGATAGGGTTTATATTAGGAACTTTTGGAAATAAGATGTGGCTGGAAGTGCTTTTTTCTACATGTTTTTTTGCTACTGGTTCAGTGTTAACCGATTAACATATTGGTTAACCGGTTAACACAGTGCAATATTGTGTTTTCTGTAGATTTTGGGTGTGTTAACCGGTTAACGCTTTGGTTAATCGGTTAACACTTAGTCAGTTTGTGTTTTTTGAGCTTTTTCTTGCATGTTTGCATGCCATTCCATACCTAATCACCATGGACCATTAGGATATCATTTTAGGGAATTTTTAGGAGATGTTTTGGTGCAGGTTCATGTATCTTCGACATCTTTCGACACGCATATTGCTTACTTCTGATTATTGGCATAATTGTGTACTTGTGCTCATAGTGTGTTGTGAATGTTGTTCCCGTGTTTGAATATCATTGTTAGCATGATAATAATTGATTGAAGTTATGTTTTGTATTGCGTTCATGTTCAATGCGCGTTTTGGACACTCATGTGCATAATAAAAAATGTTGCATATTGCTTGATAAAGGTGAATAATCTATGTATGCATGCACACATTTTTGCTTGCATGATTGCTCTATGTTTGCATTTTGGTGTTAATGTTTGCATTAGTTAGAATGCATTGTGATGCATGTTCACACTTGAGGTTTCTTGTTCGCATTAAACATCCACCTTTTGAAAATGCACATTACTTTTTGTGAAAATCCATTGATGTAAAGTGGTCGAAATGTTTGCATTTTCACTTGTCCATGTTCATATTAATCATGTTGCATTCTTTGATGTTGTTAATTGGTGCATATCCATGTGTTGTGATACATGAATTTACATGTTAAAAGGCTTAATTTTTCCATGCATTTCACTACTGTATTTCTGAACAATAGTTGTTAAATATATGCTGCCATATCCTGTTTTTGCACTTTTAACACCCACTGTCATGCTGTTAGGTAGTTGTAGTAAGTTGTTTGTATGCAATTTGTGTGTGATAATTGATTTTGTGCTGAAGTGTTGTTGTAGTTGTTGCCTTGGGAATTTATTTAACCCTAATCACTTTAGGAGATGTTTGATGCTTAATTGTTTTCTTTTTTTTTGTCATTTTAATTTCATAAATCATTGATTTTACTAACCTTTTCAGGGGCTAATGGTAAGTATGAAGAATGTGTATGTGCATCCACATTCCAACTTCTTCCCTCATTTTTTAAGCTTTCAATTTGTGTGATTGCGACAAGCATTTTATGCTTCTTTGACATTGCATTTCTCTTCATCCCTTTGAGTTCTTATCTCATCTTCAATCCTTGAAGTGAGTTAGAACTTGCTTTTCTTTTTTCTTTTAGGATTATAATACTACACTTAACCCTTAGGATATCCAAACATGATAACATAGGGTTGGTCTTAGTTTCCCATTTAGTTTTACCTTTGTTTCCTTGAGTCTTCTCTCTCTCCCTCTCTCTCTCTCTCTCCCCCTCTCTCTCTCTCATCTCAAAACAATTCAAAAACACATAACAAAGGTTGAACTTCTTCATGTACCAAGAGACTTTGCCATGGGGTGCTTGCATTCATCCCATCTCGGGGTGATTTGTAAGTCATCTAGAATGATGAACAAGTCTTAGCATGAAATTGTATCACAAATAAAACAAAAAAAAAAACACTTCATCATTCTAAAACAACAAAAACACTTAATAAACAAAAGTAGGCTAGTGTGCTTGAGCCTTAATCCTTGGAACTAAGCTTGGGAATCTTCTCCATCCTTAGGTGTGCTTCTTCTTCATTCCATCTTGGAGTGATGTAAGAAGTACACACTTCATTGAATGAGACTTGAATACACTCTCTTACACAAAGCACTCAAATAAAAAAGCTAATAAAAAGCTCCAAACCAATAATAAGTGTATTTCCTTCAGTAAATATCTTCTCATCTCATTCACTCTAAACAAAAGAACTTGCTCCTACTTGTCTTTTGCAAGACAATAAATGCACTCGTTCTAGAAGAGAATGTAGCACCTGAGCATAAGCATAAACAGTTCAAGCATAAAAAACACAAACAAACAAATTTCCTCCTTAGTTAGGGGAACTACGTCGAATCTGATTCTCATTCCTGATGAGATACGTAGGCAGTGGGGTAGGGCCCATTCGAGCATAATTCTTTCTTTTTCCTACATTGTTCCCGTTCTTTCTTCAGTTCCAGTTTAGCAGTAGATGAAGTAGATCACAACACCCTTTGAGCAGTACAAGCAAGCATGGATCCCGTCGAGTACGATAGACGTGAAAGGGTGTTAATACCTTTCTTTCACGTAACCGACTCACTTACCAATTCTCTCTGGTTCACAAGACCTCTTTCTTTTCTTTCTCCCCGATTTGTGCAGCATTACCTTTCCATTTCCTTGGGATAAAAATGTCTGACTGCCGACTCTTCTTCTTTTTCCGTGTCACTTTCGCGTTTGTACTAGGATGAAAATCCCGGGGAGCAACAATTATACAAAAGAGTTAAAACAAAAGTCTCAGTCTAAATCTATCGGAGCTTGACCTTTGGAATTTTCCGTATTTGATGTCTTTTCAATTTCGTTCAATATATCGAATTCAATCATCCTTTCAACAAAACTATTCGGCCACGACTTGGCAATTGCGGTTGCATGCATTATGCATTGCGGTGATTTAGGTGGTATGGGGCATCCGAGTTTCAAGATAACTTGTACTAAATGCCTTGTTTTCGTAAGCCATCCGATACACATAATGCAATCATTTGGATTGGATGGTGGTTTTGTGCGCTGTGTAAGTCGATACTTGTTCGTCTTGTAGGTACAATCGAGAATGAACACTGTCGAGAACGTGTTGGACAACTTTACGGAATCTGAATGAGTGGATGAAGTGAGGAATGTAGTGGATGAAGTTGAATATTTACCTGAAAGTCAATCTTCTTTTGTTCCTTTTGATTTGTTGCACTAAAAAGTTGGAGTTTTTGAGTGATAAATGGTATTGATGAAGTAAGATTTTTTTTAGGTCAGTGAGGGTGAATGTGGAAGAAGAAATGTTGAGAATAAAAAGAATGATGGAGTGATCATGCAGATTCAAATATATCACTAATTCTTCTGGATCTGCATATATGGAAGCCTTCCGCATATGCACATCCGTAACAAATATTTTTTTTAAACGTCATGGTACGTCCTGATTTGTACATTCGTAATCAAGGGCATAATTAGAATTTTGCGCGGTGACTAAGAAATTTATGTGGTGTATTAAGAAATCCTCATTTATTTTATTAATAAATAATATATTTTTCTCAAAGAATATAAATAATAAATTAACCAAAACAAATTTATTCAAAGATGAATTAAAATATATTATTAATTTGACTAAATATAAATTATGAGTTGATTTTAACTCAAGGATATTTTAGTCTTTTTAAAAACTAGTATAATCTTTTTTTCTTCTATTTTTCTCTTTATTCTCTCATACTAAATAATACACTAAATTTATTCTATTTTCATCTCTTTCTATCGCCTCTTACCCTTTCTCTCTACTCAACTTCTTCTCACCACCAAACATACTCACAAAGATAAAAGTGATATGTCACACTAATCAAAATATGATGGTTATGTTAGGTAAAATTATTTTTATCATTGCACCGTGTAATTATGCACCAATACTACTTTATTACTATAACTTTATTTATGAACAAAAAACATTTATTATTCAATAAAAGTTTTAAATAAAAGAGAGTCTAATATCTAGTTAGCCTTAACCTATAAAAAGAACACCACCTTATTTATATATTTAGGCCCATTAGAATTGATATCCACCCACCATAAAGATAGTGAAAAGTAAAAGTAAAGAACTAATGAGTCATGAATATATAGTAGCTAGGTAACAAGTCAACCAAAAAGGAGGTGAAGGCAAGACGAGAGTACTTAGTGATAGGGTGTTAAAAGAAGGTATTGTAGAGTTTGATAGTAAATAGTCTTGAAGAGGACCACTTCAAATTTAGGAAGCAAACGAAATTTCATCATCAATCTCCCCCAAACAATTGTGCTACTTCAACATTTAGGATAGCTCTATTCTTATGAATATTTCTTTTGTTTTTGTAAAAATATTGTAAAATATATAACTTTTTCATACAAAGAGATTATTGAATTGAGTTGTGTAGTAGGTCATTTTCTTTAAAGTGGTTTATGCTATTGACCAAAATAAGATTATATCAAACACATATTCTTCAAAATAAAACACCTCGGTTACATTGTACGATATATTACAATGTAGGAATCCTACTAAAATTACACATTCAAATATCATATGAATACCACCTATAATAGTTTCTCCAGATATTAGAAATTTCTTGAAACCAACTATTCTCCAAAATCGATTTTTTTTTCTTATAGAAAACTCTTTCAAATGCAACTTTTTTAATATAAAATATTTTTAAGACCAAAAACTACTAAAAAAAACTACTCAACAATTTGCATGTGGATCTAATATTAATGGTTAGAAATAGAGTTCAATATTTTTAAAAAGTTTGTGCTATAATGCATTGACACGTCTATCACAATTTAGTCACTAACAAGTATAAAATGAGCTCGATTTGTTAGGTTTGGTTGTTTTGTCCACATTACAGATTAAAATTTTAGGTCTACGTCTTTTGACACTTCAAAATTACACAAGATTACAATCAAGATTACACAAGGTGCAAGATTATGTCGGTGGTTGAAGAGCTTCATACCAACAAAGAAGTTGTACCATAATGTTTCAACCTGGTTTTCTACATGTGAAATTTCTTGACGTGGTTTAGCTTCAAGTGAAGTATACTCTTCTTTAGGTGGAGTATGATAGTTTTTATAAAAAAACTATAATTGTTAGCGAAGACAATGTGAAATTCTTGGAGTGATTTAGTTTCAAGTAAAATTTATTCTTCATGATAAAATATATGTTTGTCAATGATGACAATGTGAAATTCTTGAATTGGTTTATCTTCAAGTGAAATTTATTCTTTAAGAGAGAGTATGATAGTTTTTAAAACTAAGATTGTCGGTGAAGACAATGTGAAATTTCTTAGAGTAGTTTTTAAATCTTATGTACTCCTTCAGGTCCTTTTTATAAGAAACATTTCACCTTTCTAGATTCATTGAGTAATTAATGTACCTAGTATGTATTATAGTAAATACATTAATTATTAAATGAATCTAAATAAGTGAAATGTATCTTATAAAAAGGACCAGAGGGAGTATTATTTTAAATCAATGTGAAGATTGTTGGGGTTGGTTTAAAATATACATGTTGATATTCTTTATGGTTGAGTATGATTGTCAGTGAAGACAATGATAGTTTATGTATTATTTTCAATCAAGATGGAGATTGTTAAGGTTGGTTGAAAATATACATGTCGAAGAAGTCTCACATCGCTTAATTTTTGTGAATGAACAGTGAGTCCAAAACTATATATAGGATACACGTTCTTTGAAGTCTCACATCTCTTAGTTTTGTGAAGGAAGGAGTCCAAGACTAAAAAACACTTTAAGTTTGTATTTGACTTTCTTTATTCTCTTATACTATTGTATTAGAGTGTTGTAAGATGTATTTGAAGGGCATGAATGGACTGGGGGCTTGAGGTGGTTGAGGGTATATTATATGTTGTAATAATTTTTACATAATATTATTCTCTAATTGTTTATTTATAACGGTCATAATTTTTCTCCGATTTTGAAACTTTCAAATTATATTCTTGTATCGTGATTGTATTATTTTTTTCTTTATATTTTGTTTGTTTGTTTTAACAACAAAATATTCTACTCCATAAAATATATAAATCTCATTAAGATTTTATATTACTTCAACCTCTTTTTGCTTTAGAAATCACACTTTAATTTTTTCAATAGTAAGTTCATCTCACATCATTATTCTAATGATAATAGTCTCATCCCTTTCATATTAAAATTTTGAGGATTTCTTATCCCATCTCTGGGTATCTTACATACCATGTGCGTTTCCAATTTTGTCCTTCTATTTTTACTGATGTATCTCTGAACGCACATTTTTTTTCAGTTTTAATTTTTTCCGTAGATATATCTACGGAAACAATTTTATTAGTTTTTTGTTAGCATTTTTGAGTTAGACCCCTAAATTATATTTTTTTAGATATATCTATAAAAACAATTTATTTGAAACTTTGAGGGTCTGATTCAAAAACGAATAAAAATACATTTTTTGTGCTTCCGGAAATGTATCTACAGAAAAATCAAATATCTCCAAAAACAGAGAATATTTATAAAAAAAAGTACTAAATACCTAAGAGATCCATACGATAGATTAAGAAACTCTGAAATTTGGGCATGCTGATTCTGTTCACAAAATCATACTCTTTGAAACACGCTGAAAACTAACTCTACTACATAAACACTTAAAAGTATATAAAGTTTCTCTATGTAAAACTCAAGAAAAAATTCAATTTACTACCAAATACATATACTTAACACATGGGTTTTTCATGTTCATGTGTTCCAACACACTGAAATGTGAAGACCTCTATTCTTATTTTTTTTAGGGAAAGGGAGAATTTCATTGTAAATGATCTTAAGTTCTGAACAGTATAGCTGTTTCTGTTTTGTTTATTTATTTTGAAAATAATAAAATAACATTAAATGGTCGCATATATAGTTGAGAAATAAAAGAGCTAGGTATAGAGTGATTGATAATTGATTGTATCCATGATAGGACCCGTGAAACCCATGCCCCTTTCCCCTACATGTAACCGATGCTCTCCATACACAATAACAATATCATAGTTTCAATGATGCCCATATATTATTAAATATTTCATTAAACTATCTTATATTTGAGGCCCCATAACACCAACAACGTTTCATTATTTAAAATATAATATATAATATGATTAGCTTCATGCCTTGTAGGGACAAAAGTCACTTGTTCATAGTACTCATAACAAAAGGTACACCCATTTACTAATTACTATACCAAAAGTCACTTGTTCATAGTACTCGTAAAAAAAGGTACACCCATTTACTAATCACTATACCAACCGTGCACAATGGGTCATGTGCAGTGCAAGGTGCAACACATTGCTCCACTTCACCTTTTTTTTTTTTAACACGCTTTGTGTTTTCACTCTTATACATATAAAACTAAAAATAAAGAGAATTTCTTAATACATCTTATAAATTATTTAGTCACCATAATTTTTTTTGTTTTATTTCTGGATGTGCACATCCGGACGTACCACTTTTTTTTACAAAAATATTGATTCGTTCCGGATATGCATATCAGGAAGACGTCCGGATGTACACATCTAGAAGTATTTCTTATAACAATTCGCGTCAGAACTTCCCCCTTCATTTTTCACATTACAACTCTCTCAAATTCTCTTAAACTCTCAATTTCTCATTTCCTCAAATCTCGACTTTTTTCACTCGAGTTCGGCGTAGAGCAACTTCTACAACGATCAATACACTCCACAACCTCCGTATCTCAGTTTAATCAGTAAGTTTTTGAATTTCAGAGTTTCAGAGTTATGTACGAGTAATCGATTTAGAGTAGAAATTTAGGTGTAGAAATTGTTAGGTAATATGAAAAACATAGTTTATAGACAATGTAGGTGTTGTTTGCTTCTTGAAACGGACGATCAGGGCATTAAAATGTCCTTCTCTATGGTACAACAACCATGACTGCGTTTTTCAATCTGAAAATGCGTACCAGATGTGCGGATCCGGAAGTTTCCAACATTGGTTTCTTCCTGATGTGCACATCCGGAAAAAACACAACGTTATAAATTTTGAGTACTTCCGAAAGTGCACATCCGGAAGCAATTTGTTTTTTTATTTATTTTAATTTTTATAAATTTCTAATTTACTTATCATGCTTTACATATTACATGACTGATAGAGAGGGTTCCGACACAGAGGATGTCCCAGCAGCTCCTATAGCTGGGGGGACATCCTACACCTCCACCTTCCAGATCACATACCACTCACACCATAGCTGAGGGCCATCCTACACCTCCACCTTCCACATCACATGTCACTCCCACTATAGTTGAAGGACTTCCTACACCTCCACCTTCCACATCACAGGCCACTCCCAACATAGCCTTTATTTCTTCATCTCATAGCCGTCGGGTTACTATTGGTTCTCCATTAGGGGCCCTACCCCCACGCAGACGTCGTCAGGAGACTCTTGTTCCTACACCGGCTCATGTTCCTACACCTACTTTTGTTCCTACACACGCTACTGTTCCTACACATGTTACTATTCCATCATCCACACCTCAGGAGGTTGTTCATGATGCACCCACTGAGGCAGTTGTTCCTGGTTCTGAGGGTGATCACCCTGCACATGAGGGTGATGACGACTTTGATGAGCTGAAGGGTTATCCCAGTGGACCGTCGATATGTTCCTACTCCTAGGGTACTCTGAGCATACTACCAGATATGTCATGCTATGATAAGGTAACTATTTTCTTTTTTAGAATTGTTTTCGTTAAAAATATATTCAATTTGTAACATTTTTTATTTGGAAATTTGTAGGAGAAGGATCCCCAAAAGTTATAACCATGGGGGGAGGTCTTATACATGGTTGCAGAGCTGTCAGAGGATGAGTGGTTCCGGACTGTGTAAACCCTTTTACCCCACAACATAATAATGCAAGATTATTCAATAAAATCAGAGTTTTCAACATAAAGGGTATCACATTTCAACAAACATCAATAAAAATCATCATTTAGTCATGTCTCGTAACACGAGTTACAACATGCATTCATAATAAAAAAACATTTATACGTAGCGGATCATCATCATTTGTCAACTTAATTACTCAAATATAAAATTTAAAATGTTAATCTAAAACATCATCAACTCAAGGTTAAAACAAACGAAACCAACAAAAGTCTCAAGTGTTACTGATGTTACATGACACAGAGCAGGACACCCCATAGACTCTATAAATGGCAAAATGACATACACTCCAAGCTACGTCCATACACCAAATTTATTCTTGAGTATCTGCAAGATGGAAAAATAGACCATCACCAAAGGCAGGCAGGGTGAGTAAATTCACAATCAATATAAATAATATAAAGAAGGAATTACAAGTCAACATGTATCAATAGATAAATCACTTCAAGTCTCACCCACATACAACAAAATCAACCACATCATCACATAAAATACAAATGCAAATCATGTTATGCCACCAAGAATGAAATGCAATCCTCATAATATGCACGAGGTACTGAATCATCATCATGGCAAGAATTCACAACAACCTCATAACAACTTAAGACAATAAAACAAGTCATTTCAAATCATTTGGAAGAAGAATTTTTTTTTCAAAAAGTGTCAGGTCTCGCTAAGCGACCTGGTCTCGGGTTGCGGGAATTTTAGAATTCCATTTTCTCGCTAAGCGAGCATCTACTAGCTAAGCGAGATAGGGATTTCACGCAGAAAAACCTGTGATTTCAGTACGACTCTGCTGCGACAAAACTCATGAAAATCATGTTTTAACAACAGAAAAACGCATAATTCATTCCTATAACCATCTACCATCATGTATTCATCAACTACAACATCTAACAACATCTAACAACATCATTTAATCAAACTCTTCTAATAATCCTCCTAACCCTAAGATTTCCCTTAAAAAAACCTTTCTCATAAGACCTACCTCTACATTATGAATATTAAACATAAAATACTCCTTATACCTTAGTCAATCTGGACTCTTCAATCACATCTTGAAGAATTTCCAACCTTAGTCTCCTTGGTTCCTCAGAGCAAATTCCCTCATCTTCAGAATACGAGTTATGAGAATCTATTCCCAAATCTCTTCTTTTAACCTTCCCGAAAGACAAAACTACCCTAAAGACCTTTAACTCCCTTATTTTATTTTAATAATAATATTTAGATAATATCCATAATTATTCTAATATCACAATTAAAATAAAATAATTCATTGACCACAACCCCACAAAATACCACACAATACCACATATTCATAAATAATTAATAAATAATTAAATTACGAATTTTAGGGCGTTACAACTATCCCCCACTTTAAGAATTTCCGTCCTCGAAAATGTACCTGAAACAAACAGAGTCAGATATGAATTCTTCATCTGATCTTCACGTTCCCAAGTCCAACTTTCACCTACTGGTCCACCTACAATACATTTACCAGTGCAATCTCTTTTCCTTGTAACTGCTTCATTTCTCGGTCATCTATCCGCAATGGTAATGCCTCAATAGTCAGATTATCTCTTACTTGCACATCATCCATTTAAATCATATGTGATGGAAAGTACACATACTTCCTCAATTGTGACACATGAAACACATCATGTAAATTCACAAGTGATGGTGGTAACACAATCCGATATATTAACGCTCTGATCCTTTGTGAAATCTAATTCGGACCAACAAAACACGGAGTGAGCTTTCTAGACTTCAAAGATCCTCTGACACCAGTCACTGGTGTAATGCCCTGTTTATTTAATTAATTATTTAATTAAATATAATTGTATTATGTTGTGTTGACTTAAGTCGATTTCCAAAATATCGGAAAATTATGTTGATGTTCCTAAGTTGGTTTGAGTTGAAGGAACAGATTGAGTTGATTTAAGTTATGGAATATGATGTTGAATATTTTACGGCTATTGTGGCATAGGTTGAATGCATTGTTTGGACTGTTATTTGATAATCGGTAATTAGCTGATTTAATCAATTAAGTCGGGAGGAAGTAATTATTTGTAAATTATTCGGTCGATTTGGTGTACAGTGAATTAAGTCGGAAAGTCGTAGAAATAATATTAGAATTGATATTATGGAATTATAAGCGTATTTTATTTAAGTGGGCCTAGTCGTTGCATTGGTGGTAGTAATCGTGGAGGTGTTGATTAGTAGGCCCAAATTGAGATTTTAATTATAATAATAATTATAATAAAATAATAGAAAGGAGGTTTTATATGTATCAGTAGAAGTTGAGAAAAAAAAGGAACAAAGAGAAATTGGAGAAAAGGGAAGAATACGAGAAGTTGTTGTCGGAAGGCCAAATGAGAAAAAATGGTCGGAGATTCAAGCGACTATCAATTAAGGTAAGGGTGGGTTTTATTTTTATAATCAGGTATGATAATTGATACCAGGGCTGGATAATTTTGGGTGTTCCTATGAAATGTTGACATTGTTGTGATGATGTTTTCTTGTGTGATTGTTGAATTAGTCGAAAAAGGAGTTAATCTACGTTGTTTGATCATGATTTTCTGTGTTACTGTTTATTGTGTGGGTCTAAGATAAAAAAGAAGAAGAAGAAAATTGGTGGAAGGGGAACTTATACGAACAGAGTTGGAATGGTATGTTCGTGACAGTTCGCTACACGGAGTTTTGGTCGCTACGCGAACTCACTTCGCTACATGTTCGCTATGCGAACTAGTATGAGATAGATTTTATGAGAAATGATCTTGGAGGACAGTTAGGGGACTAATAGCATAACTTACACAATGGTAGTAATAAAATAGTCCTAATAATATTAATGTAGAGTAGGAATTAGTAGAGCAATAGTTATGCAGTGTAGTTGAGGTATAATTGGTTTGTTCTTTATGTTGTACTTCTTGTGTTAAGTTGTGAAGTCGTGGTTGTGAATTTTATTGTAGTGCCTTATCAGTGACAGAAATACAAGTTGCAGGCCCATGGCCGAATTCGAATTGTTGTTGTGTTGCTATGTAGTTATTATTGTTGTTGTTGTTATGTTAAAGGCCTTTGGTCAATGTTGATTAGTTGTATGTTTCTATGTCGTTAAGTTATATTAGTTGCTGAAGCTGATGTTGCTTTTAATTGTAGTTGTTGTTGTATGCCATTTGCATGAGTCACATACTTACATTTTTAAGTTGGCCTGGATTGGCACCACGTTGAAAGTTGAAGGCTTATGCCTTGATGCCTCGGTAAATTGGCAAAATTGTTAAGTTGAAGGCTTATGCCTTGTAGATACCTCGATAACCTGGTATATTATAAGTTTGGAGTTTTACTCCGATGGTACCACATGCATATGCATAGTTGAGTCGCATTTGTGTTGCATTATTTATGCCAATCAAGTTGTTTATGTTGTTCAAGTTGATAAGTTGTTTATGTTGTTCAAGTTGATAAGTCGTTTATGTTGTTCAAGTTGATAAGTTGTTTATGTTGTTCAAGTTGATAAGTTGTTTATGTTATTCAAGTTGATAAGTTGTTTATGTTGTTCATGTTGATAAGTTGTTTATGTTGTTCAAGTTGATAAATTGTTTATGTTGTTCAAGTTGATTAAAGTTTTTATGTTGTTAAAGTTGATTAAGTGGTTCATGTTAATTAGGTTGGTTAAGTTGTTCGTGTTGGATATATAAGTATGTGGATTATGTAGTAAATGTTGATGAGTGTAATTAGTTAGTAAAGTAAGTTGATAAAATGTGGGTGATTGTTAAGTTGTTGTCGTTGAAGTGAAGTGGTGATAATTGTATAATCCTTGTCTATGTATTATTTATCATATATCATTTATAATTATCAATATTTAACCATTTCTGTTTGAATGTTACCCCTGTGTTGGTAATGTGCATGTAGCTTGAAGGAAGATGGTTATCTTCGTTAGTTCGAGTCGGTGTCGTTGCTCTGATACGTAACACTCGGGGGGATGAACACTTAGTTGTTTTGTTGTTGTTTTTTAGTTAAAATGTGTTATTAAGGAGTTGTTTAAGTTGAATAACATGTTATACCATGTTTAGTTGAACAAATTGAGAAATCCACTGCGTAGTTGTAAAAGTTATTGTAGTTTCAAAATTGAATAAAAGTTGTTGTTATAGTTTCATCCGGATAAAAAGTGTTATGTATCGCTGTATTATTTGATTAAATGAAAATGAATATGTTTGAGAGTTGAAATGTGGCATCCTGTTTTTATAATTAAGTTGAATTTTATTACTCTGACTTTGTCGATATTTCCCGGGTAGAAATAGGGTGTTACAACCGGAGTAACTCTCAAGAACACATGATCTCCCTCTTGGAACTCAAGAGCTTTCCTCCTCTTATCATGATAACTCTTCTGTTGACTCTGAGAAGCCTTCATTCTTTCTTGTATCATCTTAATCTTCTCAGTCATCTCCTATACAATCTCAGGTCCAAGCACTCCACTCTCGCTTGATTTATACCAACACAAGGGAGTCCGACATCATCTACCATAGAACTCTTCATAAGGTTCCATTCCAATACTAGCATGATAACTATTATTGTAGGTAAACTCAATCAACGACAAATGATTATCCCAAGATCCTCCTTGATACATCACATAAGCTCTCAGTAAATCCTCTAAAGATTGAATAGTCTTCTCTGTTTGACTATTTATCTATGAGTGATAAGCAGAGTTCATCCTCAACCTAGTACCCATGTGTAATACCCCAAATTTGTCCTATTTGTATAACATTTTATTTTCGTTTAACCTTTTTTCAGAAAAATCTAAAAATATGTCATTTCTTTTCCAAGTTCAGGGTTTGTGTGAAAAATCGGATCATTTGAGATTGTGTGTGTGTGTGTGTGTGCAATGCTAAAAGTCTGTGTGTTGTGTGGAGGCCTTTCACCTGATTATTACCTTCATTTTTTTTTCATAAACCATTTCTAAACAATTATCATTTTCTTCTTAAGCCCATTTATTATCATCTTCTTCTTTTTATTATTATTTCTATTTTGCTCAAAGAAAAAAATCCATAAAAAAATCAACTTTATTTTCCATTATTATTATTACTTTTATTAATATTATTATTATTATTTATTATTATCATTAGTTTTCATTATTGTCATTAATTATTATTATTATTATTTATTAGTATTAGTTATTATTATTACTATTATTATTTTGATTACAATTTTTCCCCAGCCAATTCCAAATATTTCCACGCCATCCCCACCTCACAAACTGCACCATTCAACAATTCACATCAATACCTGCACAAGTCTCACACCACTCATGTGACCCCACTGCAACATAATTCTATAACATTTTTTCTAAGCAATTCCAACGGTACAAACCACAACGCCCTATACACGTCCTTCACACAAAGACCCCACAATTCACGCAACCATCACGACACGCAACATGCAAGAAATACATTCCTCCATAATTTTCCAGCAAACAATATTCCTTGAATATATTCCAAAAGCACATGGGCAAATCAACACAAATTTCATAACTAAACTTCATTATCCATTTCACTCACCAATTGCACCAACACGTACAATTCCTCCCAAACGCACGCAATAACCCTGACCCCACACAATATCCGTACATTCACACCGCACATGACCCCACCTGAAACGAAAATGCAGCAACGCAACATTACAAATCATTTTCGCACTGCAACCAAAAGCACAACTCACAACATATTTCATTGATTCCTTCAAATCCTTCTCTCCAAGTTTCACAAAAAGCCTCATTTACCCTCAATCCACTCTCCTATATAATCATTCTTCATCTAATTATCTTGATAAGCTTGGAAAACATACAAAAACTCTGTAGAAAATCACTCATAAACCAAGCTTCAAAAACCTAAAAAAAAATTCAGGCCAAACCATTTCACAAACTCACACCATAAAGCTTCATACAATTTAAACACCACCTTCAATCTATACCTTCCATAAAACTTACACAAAAACTCGTATAAACCTAGAATCTTCCATCTTCATGAACCTCATCCTCGCCTTCATAACGTCACAAAAAATCCTCTTCATACCAGACCTCAACAATCTTTTTCTCTTTCTGCAAAAAAATAACACATACCCAACGATTCACATAAACCGAAAACCAAATCGAGAAGCAATACCCCTAATCATGAACCGAGAGGAGAGCTTGAGACGAGAGTGAGAGAGAAAGAAATCGAGTTTCACAAAACCGATTGTGAATCTGAAAAACCTACGAACATAAGCGAGAGACGAAGAGGATGAGATCTCGAAAACTTGCAACCAGAAATCGAGAGTTGACGTGGTGGTTCTTCTCCATTTGCCGATGATCCTCGCAAAGGGTTCATACTTTTTTTAGCTGAACATCGTTAGGTCTGTTTGTTTTAAAGAGATAATATGGTTTGGATTCAGGGGAAATGAACCGGGTCTCTTTTTGTTGTGTTGGATAGTTGTTTATGTTTAAACCAATTTTAAAACCTGATTTATTTCTTTTATTTTATATTTTTATTTGTTTATAATTAAAACCTACTTTTGATGTCCATTTGGGCTTAAATCTTGATTTGGATCCCACCGAATTTCTGTAGATATCATCAGATTACTATTTCCACACACCTAGATCTGATGCATCACCCTCACTCTTTTCTTTGTTTCTTTTATTTTTTCCATTTTTTTAAAATTTTGTTTGTTGATTTTCTTATTTTATTTTTTCTAGTTTTTTATCATGATTTCTTGTATTTTTATTGCAACATTATGTAGAAAATGTCCTAAAAATTATTAGTGAATCATTTAGTATTTCCCCTATATTTTTATGATTTTTGGGGCCGATGATATCATAAAAGGTCAAATATATTTGATTTCATTAAATCGGTCCAGTTTGATCAATATGAGGCCTACTTAGTTTAGTTATTTATTTAACGTTTTATTTTCGATTTATTTTCTATTTTTTTATTTAATTTAATTTATTTTATTTAGTCATTTACTTTCGATTTATGACCGATGAACATCTAGATCTTGAAATTTGTCGCAAGCCGACTTGAAATCTTGATTAAATGATGTGACCATTTTATTTTATTTTATTTATTATATTTGTGCATTTCAATACATAAATTAATGCTCGACTTCTCATAGAATGATTCTAAAATTGAATCGGTTCTAAGATAGTTAAAGAGCCACATTTTGACGCTTTTGATTTAATTTCAAGCTACAACGACTTCGTATAGCTTAGGACTCTTCCCACACGCTTCCTCTTGGGCCAATCCGATGGACCCTTTTATATCGTGCAATCCCGTGAAATTTACTTTGTACCCCTCCCCTATTTCATTTACGTTATTTATTTTCAGCATTTATCGTTTCGATCGCTAGGAGCACCCTTAGGGACTAGTATAAATCTCACTTTCATTCACGAACTCTTGGTCCAACGCCAAGTGGTTGCAATTGTACACTTGCACTTTATATTTCGGTTATGGTTTCGTTTCTCTAGGAGCACCCTTACGGACTAGGAATTGTTTCCACCTAACCTTGCGAGTCGAGCGCATTGTGCCTCGCTAACAAAAAAACAAATAAACCTCCATTTGCATTCACCCATAAGCCGAGTTCTTTGCGCATCGCCATCAAACCTAGAAAACCAAAACGTCTCTTTTAGACCCAAACCTTTGATCCAATGTCAAGCAGTCATAGGTAATAAAACACTCTAATAAATACGAGAAGAATTATACGCCACGAGCCTTAAGTGGTAGAAGAAGGATAAAGAGAATCGGTTACTCCCTCCAATTATTCTATCGCAAGACGCTTGGCTTGTTGGTTCGGAATAATCACCACTACCCATAGTCTTTAGTGCAATTCTACTCCTAAATCCTTTTTTGAAAGGAAGTTAGTAAAAACAACAAACAACCACCCGTAGTAGGCCGAACTACGAAGCTCTGACTTTCCCATTGCATGAGGGAGTACGTAGGCACAAGGATCTCAATCCTTGCCGAGCACCTAGGATTAATCAAACTTATAATTAAACTCATTTCCTTTAGCAAGTAACTCATTAAGCATAGACATCCTTTCGTGTGTGACAACTTAGATAGTTCCCATTGAGTACAATGGATGTGAGGGGTGCTAATACCTTCCTCTTGCATAACCGACTTCCGAGCCCAGGAAATGGTTGCGATGACATTTGTCTTCATCCTATTTTTAGACGGGTTTTATCTATATCTTCACTTTCCCCTTTTGGGAATAAATGAGAATTAGGCGGCGACTCTCATGTCTGCCCAACACGCAGTCTTTTATCGCGAGGTCGTATTTTTTCGAGGTGCGATAGCTGGCGACTCTGCTTGGGACTGGTTCACCCTTATGCAAGTCAAGACTAGTCTAGGTTTCCACGCTTGTTTGGATGTTTGCATTTATGTGTTACTTGCTTTTTTTATTGCTTTCTTTAGTGCTTTCCATATTATATATCATGTGGCTCTTTGATACTATGGTATTGAAACAATACTTTTCAAAAGAAACTTAAGGGAAAGGCTCTATACCCGAGTCTATGAGTATAAACATAAGTTAGGAGAGGTTGCTTAGTATGGGCTCCCAAGAAATTTGCTTTCGTGGGTTGTCGATACGAAAACTTCGCTTGGAGTAGATTCTAATGAGAATGTTGATGAACGTCAGGATTTTGGCGTGTGTGATCAATGTTCTCATTAGGGTAATCGACTCTAAGAACCTTTAAAACCTTGAACTTTCTAGCCGAAACAAAGTTTGATGGCTGCATTGTATGGGATCCTGAGAAAGTTACTCTTGTGGGTTGTCGATACAAAGATCTCACTCAGAATAGATTTTCTAAATGGAGTTGTTTGACTGTCAAAAGCTGACATGTGCATCAATTAGTTGAGCAAATTCCATAACTCTGAGACCATTGTTTTAAACCCCGTGTCGATGGTCGCGTAGTATGGGCTCCCAATAAATTTTCTCTCGTGAGTTGTCGATACAAAGATCTCACTCAAACGAGATTCATATGAGGGAGTCAATCAACCGTCATGATGATGGCGTGTGTGATGAACAACCATATGAGCTGACAACTTTGGGGTTCCTTAAAACTCTAGATTCGACCTGGTGAGATCCTTGTGAGGAGAGCAAGCCTCATCCTTCATCCTTACCTCAAACTCATGATTTCCCATTATTAATGATCCTGGATTAACTCGAGACCCTGATCTTGTGATCCTGGATTCTGACATTGTATATCATTTCATTTGCATCAATTTTGCATTTTGCATTTCATTTCAAACCCGAAAACTCATTTCACATTCCTTCATCTTCAGTAAATCAAGCTAGTTTCCTGACACCCGTATCCGACTCGAGGAAACACTAGAAGAATCATGGATCAGATTCAACAAGAGCAAGTTGTTATGAGAGAAGAGATAGACTCTGTCAAAATCAAGATCGATCAGATTTATGAGACTTTAATGAATCTGGCTAGAATGGAAGAAGCTCGTGAAACCGCTGCCGCAAGGAACAATCCTCTCTGTCGCTCCCGGGATTTTCCTCCTAGTACAAATGCGAAAGTGGCGCGGAAAGGTTAGAGTCGCCAGCCAAACATTTTTATCCCGAATGAATAGGAAAGGTAATGTTGCACAAACCTGAGGAAGAAGGAAAGGACAAGGTCCTGCGAACCAAAGATCTGAGTTCGGGAGTCGATTACGACCTGGGAAGGTATTAGCACCCAGATCGTCCGCCGTACCCGACGGGATCCACGCTTGCAAAAGAAACTGTTTCAAAGGGTGAGGGTATGAAAACTGCAGCAAAAGAAATGAAAATGAAAAGTGTAGATGTTTAAGAATTGGCAGAATTTTTGACCAAACAAGAAATGTTAAATTCAGTTCAGAATGTCCTATCAGATGTTGGGACATTATCAAACAGAGTATGTGAATTTATTTCAGGATGTCTCATCAGATGTTGGGACATTGTGTGAATAAATTAAGTTCAGTTTTTCAGGATGTCCCAACAGATGTTGAGACATCTCAGACCTGCTACCAGAATTAATTATTGATTAACAGATCAGAGATATTTAAGGAGAACTATCTGGAATTAATTAATGCTGGATAAAAACAGAACAAGGCGCATCTGTAGGGAGTTTTAAATTGAAGATTCAGATTAAAACAGAAGACCTAATGCACCTAGAATATAGGAGGTAACAAACCCTAAATTCAAGGTGACAGTTGCTGCACATTAGGGCTGGATCATTCTACAGAAAGCCCAAAATTCAGATACCTATTTAAACAACAGAAACTCATAGAATTGAGCACGAATTTCAGAAGACCAAATAGGGCGTCTAGTGTTTTAATAGCAGGTTGTTTTTATGTACCACTTTATGAGCTTTTAAGCAAAAGTGCATTTGTGACTTGATTGAAACTGTGAAGTAAGATCAAGCTGTTTTGTTTGAAGTGTGACTTCAATTTAATTAAACTTGTAAACAAAATCACTGTGTGATTGAGGGGGAGTGAGTAGGGTACTCTTATCTAAGTGAGTCTTAGGTAGAAATTGCATTGGGTAAGTATTAAGTGATAGATTAAACAGGGTGGTTTAAGTCTAGAATTAATATTACTAATAGTGGATTTCCTCCTGGCTTGGTAGCCTCCAGATGTAGGTGTGGTTATACACTGAACTGGGTTAACAAACTTCTGTGTTGTTTATTTTTCCTGCTGTTTAAGTTTTGTTTAAATGTCCTATTAAGTGTTGGAACATCTCTTAGGACATCTCATTACAGAATTTCAATTGGCATCAGAGCAGGCACCCTGCCTGTTTATACTGGGTGAGATCTAGGGAAAACAAATTCTGTAACATGGACAGAGATATAGGGTCAGTAAATAGACCACCTATTCTGGATGGATCTAATTATGACTACTGGAAGCCAAGAATGATTGCATTCTTAAAATCTCTTGACAACAGGGCATGGAAAGCAGTAAATGTTGGATGGAAACATCCTGTCCAAGACACCAAAGATGGATCAAAAGTTCTGAAACCTGAAGAAGAATGGAGTAAAGAGGAAGAAGATTCAGAACTAGGCAACTCAAAAGCCCTAAATGCTTTATTCAATGGCATTGATAGAAATATTTTCAGACTGGTGCATCATTGTGAGCTGGCCAAAGATGTGTGGGATACCCTCAAGACAACTCATGAAGGAACATCAAAAGTAAAAATGTCAAGACTTCAACTTCTCACCACCAAGTTTGAAAACTTGAGAATGAAGGAAGATGAATCAATTCATGAGTTCTACATGAACATCTTGGATATAGCCAATACTTCTGGAGCCTTGGGAGAAAAGATGACTGATGAAAAGCTTGTAAGGAAGATTCTCAGATCTTTGCCAAAAAGATTTGACATGAAAGTCACAGCAATAGAAGAGGCACAAGACATATGCTCCATGAAAGCTGAAGAACTCATTGGTTCCCTTCAAACTTTTGAGATGGGAATGAATGACACACATGCTAAAAAGAACAAAAGCATTGCCTTGGTTTCAAATACAGATGAAGAAGAAGATGATGAACCAGCAAATGATAAAAGCTTATCAGAAAACCTTGCATTGATTGGAAGACAATTCAAACAGATTCTCAGAGGAATGGAAGGAAAATCCAAACCTAGTGGAAGAAACACAAACTCTGAGAACAGAAGACCTTATGATGCTAACAAAAGAGTAAAGTATGCTGAAAAGACCAGTCAAGATAAAGGAGTCAAATGCCATGAATGTGAAGGATATGGACATATCAAGTTTGAATGTCCTACCTACTTAAAGAGGCAAAAGAAAGGACTCTCTGTGACCTGGTCTGATGAAGACTCAGGAGATTCAGAAGAAGAATCAGCTAAGCACATTGCTGCTTTAGCTGGACTGTGTGAATATGACAGTGATTCCAGCTGTGAAGAGCTTACTTATGCAGATCTTGAGCAAGCCTTCAAGGATCTGTACAAGAGAAGTACTGAAGTATGCAGTGAGGTCATAAAGCTAAAGAAGCAGAATGAAGTACTAGAAGAAGAAAAAGCAAGTGATCAAGTAATCATTGATACCTTAAAAAGTGAAGTAACTCTTCTCAATTCTAAGCTGGAACATATGTCCAAATCTGTTAGAATGATGAACAGCAGCTCAAATACACTGGATGCTATTCTCTGCAATAATAAACATTCAGGGGACAAAAGTGGACTGGGATATAACAGAGATGAAGCAAGCTCTAGCAAAACTACTTCAAAAACTATACAGTCAAACAAGATGTCTCAACAGATGCTCCAACATCAGAACACAAAGACAAACATAATGTTCCAACAGATGTCTCAACATTCTGGAAAGAACAAAATGAAGAAAAAATATCAAAGATGGAGATGTCATCACTGTGGAAGATTTGGGCATATCAAACCTCACTGTTATAAGCTACATGGATATCCAAATCAGATGTGTCAGCAACCTTCCAAGCAGAAAGTAGAAGGTACCAAGAAAGTGCTGCATAGAAATCAGCAACCTCCTAAGCAAAAGACAGAAGTAATCAAGACAGTTTGGAGACCAAAAGCTGACATTCAGACTGATCAAAGCCACATACACAAGAACAAGATCAACAATCAAGCTTGGAGATCAGCTGAACAACACTCAGAGCAGAGGCATCAAAAGAAATCTCAACTCATCTGGTCAAAGAAAAGTACTGCATACATAGCACATACATCATTGAAAGTATCAGCTAAAGAAGACTGGTACTTTGACAGTGGATGCTCAAGACACATGACTGGATTGAAGAATTTTCTAGTAAACTTAAAGCCACATTCATCCAGGTATGTTACCTTTGGAGATGGAGCTAAAGGAGAGATCAAGGGAGTTGGAACCTTGGATTGTCAAGATGTTCCAAGACTAGATGATGTGCTGCTTGTTAAAGGTTTAACTGCTAACCTGATCAGTATAAGTCAGTTATGTGATCAAGGGTACAGTGTAAACTTTACCAAATCTGAATGTATAGTGACTAACAAAGAACAAGAGGTTGTCATGAAAGGAGCCAGATCTAAAGACAACTGTTACATGTGGGAATCCCAAAATCTCAGTCTCACTTCAACCTGTTCTCTAGCTAAAGAAGAAGAAGTGAAACTGTGGCATCAAAGACTAGGTCATCTTCATTTCAGAGGCATAAAGAAGATCATATCTATGGATGCTGTAAGAGGTATTCCTAAACTGAAGATTGATGATGGCAAAATATGTGGTGAATGTCAAATAGGCAAGCAAACCAAGATGTCCCATCCAAAGCTCCAACATCTGACAACTTCCAAAGTTTTGGAATTGTTACATATGGATCTCATGGGACCTATGCAAGTTGAAAGCCTTGGTGGTAAGAGGTATGCATATGTGGTGGTTGATGACTTTTCAAGATATACATGGATAAATTTCATTAAAGAAAAGTCAGATGTCTTTGATGTATTCAAGGAATTATGCCAAAGATTACAAAGGGAAAAATCCAGCTGTGTGATCAGAATTAGAAGTGATCATGGAAAGGAATTTGAGAATCAAAAATTCTTAGATTTCTGCTCTTCAGAAGGAATCAATCATGAATACTCTTCTCCTATCACTCCTCAACAGAATGGGATTGTTGAAAGGAAGAATAGAACCATTCAAGAATCAGCAAGAGCTATGATACATGCTAAAAAGCTACCTCTGTATTTCTGGGCTGAAGCCATGAACACTGCCTGCTATATCCATAACAGAGTTACCTTGAGAAAAGGAACTTTGTCCACAATATATGAAGTCTGGAAGGGCAGAAAACCCACTGTTAAGTATTTTCATGTATTTGGAAGTAAATGCTACATTCTGGCAGACAGGGAGCAAAGGAGAAAAATGGATCCTAAAAGTGATGAAGGGTTTTTCCTTGGATACTCTACAAACAGCAGAGCATACAGAGTATTTAATTCTAGAACCAAGGTTATCATGGAGTCCATAAATGTGATAATTGATGATGCTCCTACAGATGTCCCAGAAGATGTTGTAACATCTGCTGATATCAAGATTGAAGCTGAAGAAAAGGATGATCAATATAACTGCACTCAATCTGATACAAGGACAGAAGAAACCAGTAAACCTCCCTCCATCAGAATACAGAAGGATCATCCCAAAGATTTAATAATTGGTGATCCCAACAGAGGTGTGAGCACTAGATCAAGAGAAGTGATTTCAGGTTCTTGTTTTGTGTCCAAAATAGAACCTAAAAACATCAAGGAGGCTCTCACTGATGAATACTGGATTTGTGCTATGCAAGAGGAATTAGGTCAATTCACAAGGAATGAAGTGTGGAATCTTGTTCCTAGACCAAATGACATAAATGTGATTGGTACAAAATGGGTGTACAAGAACAAGTCAAATGAACAAGGAATTGTTACAAAGAACAAAGCTAGACTTGTGGCTCAAGGATACACTCAAATTGAAGGAGTAGACTTTGATGAAACCTTTGCACCAGTAGCAAGGCTTGAATCAATAAGACTACTGTTGGGAATTGCTTGTATCTTAAAGTTTAAGCTATTTCAAATGGATGTGAAAAGTGCCTTTCTTAATGGTTATCTTAATGAAGAGGTATATGTAGAACAGCCTAAAGGATTTGTTGATCCAAGCTGTCCAAATCATGTATACAAACTCAAGAAAGCACTTTATGGTCTGAAGCAAGCTCCAAGGGCATGGTATGAAAGACTTACCACATTTCTTATCAAGCAAGGATACAGAAAAGGTGGGATTGATAAAACCCTGTTTGTTAAAGATGAAGAAGGAAATGTCATGATTGCACAAATATATGTTGATGACATTGTGTTTGGTGGGATGTCTGATAAGATGGTCAAACATTTTGTCAAGCAGATGGAATCTGAATTTGAAATGAGTCTAGTAGGTGAATTAACCTATTTTCTTGGTCTGCAAGTTAAGCAAATGGAAGACTCAATATTCATCTCACAAAGCAAGTACTCCAAGAACATAGTGAAGAAATTTGGAATGGAAAATGCTTCTCATAAAAGAACTCCTGCTCCTATACATTTAAAGCTGACTAAAGATGAAAAGGGTGAGAATGTAGATCAAAGTTTATATAGAAGCATGATTGGAAGCTTGTTATACTTAACTGCAAGCAGACCAGACATTGCATTTGCAGTAGGAGTTTGTGCAAGATATCAAGCTGATCCAAAAGTCAGTCATCTCAATCAAGTCAAGAGAATTCTTAAATATGTTAATGGTACTTGTGACTATGGCATAATGTACTTTCATGGTTGCAAACCTATTCTCACTGGCTTCTGTGATGCTGATTGGGCAGGAAGTGCTGATGACAGAAAAAGCACTTCAGGAGGATGCTTCTTTCTAGGAAACAATCTGATTTCTTGGTTCAGTAAGAAGCAGAATTGTGTATCTTTATCTACAGCTGAAGCTGAGTACATAGCAGCAGGTAGCAGTTGTTCTCAGTTGGTTTGGATGAAGCAGATGCTCACTGAATACAATGTCCCACAGGATGTCATGACATTGTACTGTGATAACTTAAGTGGAAAACTTGGAATCTGTGTATGTGATATCTAGCAGTTAATGAGATGTGCCAACATGTCATATGACATTGCATGGCATAAGTTCCAGATGGCAAAGCTAGTCTGGACTAGATCCTTGGGAATTTCATTCCTAATCATTTGGACTGTAACGGCTACTTATTTAGTAATTCCTTATAAGCAGCTATCAAGAGTCTCATCACATCATCACAAGCGAATCACATTAACTAGTAATCCTTCAGAAATCTTAAACCCTAAAGCTGCACATTCATCTTCCTCAACAATGTCTCAAAACCCTAAAACAGCTGAAGAAGTTCTCAACCAGGAAGACGTGGTTCATGCCACTCCTATTTCTATGGTGCCAATGCAATCAACACCATTAGACGAGCTCAGGGGAAATGTCTCTCACACTAAGAAGGCAAGAACACCAAAAAGAGGTAAAAATCAAATCAGAAGCAAAGCTAAAGAAATTCCTTCACATGTTAAATACTCCAAATATGTTGATGATTCCATCAAGGAGATTGTCAACCAAGTTTTCTCTGAACAAAGAGTAGTGAAAGGAATCTCTGTTCCCTTGAACACCATTCCTGCACCTCAAGAAGAACCTGCTCAAGATACAAAGAACACTGCTGCAGAACAAGATGTCCCAACGGATGTTGGAACATATGCAGATGAGAAAGCAAACTCATCTGATGCTGATACTGAACAGACTGAGGACAAGAAAGAGGTCTCAAGTGAAAGTGATAAAGAAGTTTCTATGGAACAGGCTAAAGACTCAAATGAAGATCAATCTTCTACTGATCAACAAGCTGATGAGGAGACTGCTCAATCCCCTCCAATAGTCAATCTGGAACAGGATTCTGATGCAGAGATCATATCATCTGTGAAACCCAGCATTGCTAAAAGGCTAAGGTCCAGGAAAGGAAAGATGCAAGATGAACCTGTCATTCCTGAGAAGAAGAAGGCTAGTCCAAAGAAAGGCAAGGCTAAAGCCACTTTTGGTCCAGCAAAACCATGGAGCAAGGTTCAAACTCAGAAGAGAAAAGCTGCAACACCATCAGATTCAGATGTTGGATCAGATGTCCCAACATCTCCTCCCAAGAAGAAACCAGCTCCAGCTAGAGCTTCAACTGTTGTTCCAGAAGCTCCCTTGGACAATATATCCTTCCATCATGTCTCCAGTGTCAACAGATGGAAATATGTGTACCAAAGAAGGGTTGCTTTGGAAAGAGAACTGAGCAGCAATGCACTTGAGTGCACAGAACTCATTGACCTAATCTCTGCTGCAGGACTGTTCAAGACAGTCTCAGAGTTCTCTCCCTGCTATGAGCTTCTTGTCAAAGAGTTCATTGTGAATCTTCAGGAGGATTGCTCAAATGGTAAGTCCTCTGAGTTTAGAAAAGTTTTTGTTAGAGGTAAATGTGTACAGTTTTCTCCTCAAATCATCAATGAGTATCTAGGAAGAGAAACAGATGGACCCAATGAGCTAGGGAAAACAGATAATCAAATCTGTAAGGTGATCACTGCAAACCAGGTCAAAGCTTGGCCTGTGAAGGGAAAGCTCTCTGTGAGCATGCTTACTAGAAAATATGCCATGCTTAACAGGATTGGAACTGCAAACTGGGTGCCTACCAATCACACTTCATCAATCTCAACTGGTCTGGCCAGATTCATCTTTGCTGTGGGGACTCAAACCAAGATGGATTATGGAGCATATATTTTTGATCAGACTATGAAGCATGCCATCTCTACTGCAACAAAGCTGCCAATAGCTTTTCCATCATTGCTGTGTGGTATTGTTCTAAGTCAATACCCTGGAATTTTAACTGAGAAGGACATTGTCTGCAAGAGAGAAAGCCCCCTGGCTTTTCACTACAAATTATTTCTCAGTCACCATGCTGCAGATGTTGAAGCACCTGCTGGGACATCTGCTGGTCCCTCCTCTGCTAAGAATCCAATCTCCAAGAAGGAATTAATTGCTGAGCTAAAGTGCACCTGCAAAGAGCTTGAAGCTAGAAAGAAGAAGCTGGAGGAAATAATTAAGAGGTTGGAAAGTGAAGAAGATCAGACAGCTGCATCTGATGAAGATAGTGAAGCTGCAAGTGAAGCTGATAAAGATGAAGACACTGAAGTGGAGGAAGCTACTGAGAGTGATGAATCTGAGTGATCTGTGTATGTGAGGCAAATGTAATGACAGCAATGTAATGACTGAAATAGTGTCTTTGGCCCCTAATTTTGTGTCTACCAGGGGGGAGAACAACATCAAATGTAATTGCTGTTTAAATGAATGAAAAAATTCTGTTTGTTTGCTTCTGAACTGAATAAGTTTTTCTGTTGGAACAAGACTGGATAAAGACAAAGACTGGATAAAGACAGGACACATGTATGTTTGAGGGGGAGTAAAACTCAAATATGAATCAACAGAAAAGTAATGATATACTCTGATAAAAAGAACTTCTGCTGCACTCTGAAAACCAGGAAAGATGTTAGCCAAAAATTAGCCAAAGGGGGAGTTTGTAGATGTTTAAGAATTGGCAGAATTTTTGACCAAACAAGAAATGTTAAATTCAGTTCAGAATGTCCTATCAGATGTTGGGACATTATCAAACAGAGTATGTGAATTTATTTCAGGATGTCTCATCAGATGTTGGGACATTGTGTGAATAAATTAAGTTCAGTTTTTCAGGATGTCCCAACAGATGTTGAGACATCTCAGACCTGCTACCAGAATTAATTATTGATTAACAGATCAGAGATATTTAAGGAGAACTATCTGGAATTAATTAATGCTGGATAAAAACAGAACAAGGCGCATCTGTAGGGAGTTTTAAATTGAAGATTCAGATTAAAACAGAAGACCTAATGCACCTAGAATATAGGAGGTAACAAACCCTAAATTCAAGGTGACAGTTGCTGCACATTAGGGCTGGATCATTCTACAGAAAGCCCAAAATTCAGATACCTATTTAAACAACAGAAACTCATAGAATTGAGCACGAATTTCAGAAGACCAAATAGGGCGTCTAGTGTTTTAATAGCAGGTTGTTTTTATGTACCACTTTATGAGCTTTTAAGCAAAAGTGCATTTGTGACTTGATTGAAACTGTGAAGTAAGATCAAGCTGTTTTGTTTGAAGTGTGACTTCAATTTAATTAAACTTGTAAACAAAATCACTGTGTGATTGAGGGGGAGTGAGTAGGGTACTCTTATCTAAGTGAGTCTTAGGTAGAAATTGCATTGGGTAAGTATTAAGTGATAGATTAAACAGGGTGGTTTAAGTCTAGAATTAATATTACTAATAGTGGATTTCCTCCTGGCTTGGTAGCCTCCAGATGTAGGTGTGGTTATACACTGAACTGGGTTAACAAACTTCTGTGTTGTTTATTTTTCCTGCTGTTTAAGTTTTGTTTAAATGTCCTATTAAGTGTTGGAACATCTCTTAGGACATCTCATTACAGAATTTCAAAAAGAAACTGGAACTGGAAAATAAATGAAATAAGAAAGCGAAAGGAAAAAAATGTAGGGAAAATAAAGATTGTGCTCGAACGGGCCCTACCCCGCTGCCTACGTACCTCATCAGGATAATGAGGATCAGAGACGCCGTAGTTCCCCTAACTAGGGGTAGAAAAGGAAAAATTGCCTGTGAATTAAGGCTTGAACTGCCTATGCCATTGCTCAGGTGTTGCAGACTCGGACGACGAGTGCGTAACCGTCTTGCAAAGTGACAAATAGGAGCAAGTTCGCGTACGGAGCGAAGGAGATGAGAAAAGAATTCCCGAAGGAAAGACGCTTATTGTTTGTTTGTGTTTTTTAGAAGCTTTTATGAGTGTGTCACAAGGAAGTGAACTCAAGCTCTCATCAATGGAATGTGCACTTGTCACTACATTCCAAGATGGAATAATAGAACAAGCACACTCAAGTAAGGAGAAGATCCCCAAAACTCGAACCCAAAGATTAGGGCTTAGGCTCACTAACTTGTTTACTTTTAGATGTTTTGATTATTTACATGAAGAAGTGTTTTTTATGCTTTTCTTTATGAAGAAAATACCTTGATCAGACTTGTGCATCACAAGGTAAACATGTACTATCCCAAGATGGGAAGACTACAAGCATACCTCATGGAATAAGGCTATGGATCAATGCATCACTTCACATTTATTAAAGTGTTTTTTAAGGGTTATGAGATAAGAAGAGAAGAAGAACCAAAAGGATCATAAAGGTAAACTCTAAAGGGGGACTAAAATAATCCTAAGTATTCACATGCATGGATATCCTAAGGTAGTGAGGTTTCTATCCTAATGAAGAAGGAAGAAGAAGATAGAAGAAGGGATGAGAAAGGCCTAGGCCCAACAAAAGAGAGTTAGTTCACATAAACATAAAAGGAAGAGATGAGCATTAGAGATGTGGAACTCAATTCCCACATCTCACACTTACCATAGCCCCTGCAAGGTTAGTATGCACAAGTGAACAAAAATGAACAAATTAACATAACATCATCCAACAATCAGAAGTGAAATGAAGTAAACAAATGCCTAATGCTAATTCAACTCAAAGAAATAAAGATTAGAAGCTTATGACTTAAAATGAGGCAACATGAATACATATGTAAACAAGTGCGCACTTATGAAAAATGTAATACCAAACACACCAAATACAAGCACAAAGTTCAAAACCAGAATCAAAATAATATGAAGAATGGCCTAAGAGGCCAGCAAGATGAAGAGAGAAGTCACACAATACCAAACAATATCAAAATAGAAGCCATGGAACCAAAAGATGGAATTTAAACACTTAAGGAAACAAATGACTTGAATATGAAGCAAACTCAAAAATTCAGAAGAACCAAGACATATCCTAGGACCATGAAGGTACCCATACCCCAAAGGAACCCCAAATAAGAAGAAGAAGTTGGCACAAGTGCCCTTCTAAGCCTATAAGAGATCTAACAAACCAAAAGAAGCAAAATGGGACAAGGTGAGAACAAAAATCCACAAATAAACAACCAGCCATCTAAAAATTCCACAAATGGAACCAAATGATCTTAAAACACATTATATCAACTTGCCAAAAGGATTTGCAAAAATTCAGAAAGGAACTAGGTCAAATGGAAGCACAAACACAAGTGAGGACAGAAAACTTACATCACAAGATACCAGACCAAAACTCAAGAAATAATTTCCTAAAAATTCAGAGAAAAATCACATGAAAACTACAAGATCTTAGGAGCACAATGAAAAAAGAATGGGATCAAAACTCCAAATATTAAAGTCTATAGAAAATAAACAAGACAGACTGGTCAAGAAATGGATCAAAAGAAGCTAGGTGCAATGGTGAATTATTTCTGGCACGCTAATCAATGGAAAAAATAAAATAAAAATGCGACAAAATACTAGAGACACAAAGGAACATCTATGATTTATATTGGAATTTTTTAGATGACTAAAACTATTTTTAATGGATTAAAATGAAAACTGAAATACAAGAAATTGAATGGAAAGAAAGAAATTGAAATGACTTGAAAGGGGGTGAGATTAGAATGGGCTGTGAACTGAATTCGGATTGGGCTTGGGGGAGAGGGTGCGAAAATCATTCTGGCATGGGCCCAGGTCTGCGCTAGCCCATGTCCACACACACAAACAGTTTCTCAAACTCTTATTCCCTAAACACCATTATTCTAAACTCTATCATACTAATTAAACTCTTTATATTTCCTAAACAATCATTATCCTAATTAAACTTTTTTCTATTTTCTACACAATTATACTAAACAATTCTATTATATTTCTAAACAATTATTCTTATTAATTCTATCATATTTCTAAACAAATATTATACTAATCTATCTTTTATATTTCCTAACAATTATTCATATTCCTAAGCATTTTACATTAACTGAACATTTAACTAAAACTATTATTTTCTAAACTTTTATTAATTAATTAAACTTTTATACTTTCTAAACTTTACTAGAAGAAATCAAACCTATACATTAGAACACTAATACATCTCCTCTTCCTCTCCTTCTATGAACCCTAACCGCCGCCTCCTATCCATCACCTTCTTCACTCAAATTCTTCCTCCGCCGTTCACCTCCGTCCTTCAACCTCACAGCCGGCGGCCATAACCTCCTCCTCTCCAGCAACATCTCCTTATTCTCTCTCGAACACTTCCCCTTTCTTAACCCTAAAATCCGCCGCCTACCTCCATTCTCACCTTCGACCGCCACCTTCTTCGCTTCTCCTTCACACAACAGCCACCATTCCCTTTTCTCCAACAACACACGAACGAAGGGATGAATGCCACTCTCTCGGCCTCTTCCCATCCGAGCTCAACGGATGAGCTACGAACCTCCTCCCTCAACCTCAAAACGCCGTCACTCACCGTCAACTCCGAACAACCAAACTACAACAAAACTCTATTTCCTCCTCTCGATTCGAAACAAACACTGGCCTAAGACTCCTCCTAGCCGGAAAATTAACCTTAACCGCAAAATCAGTATACAATCCAATCCTATTTCTATCTACGTCACAATTCCAGCTTCGCATGAACAAACATTCAAAAACGCGAACCATAAGCATAATCAGATGCAACAAATTCGTGATGCAACAAACTCACGACACGGCTAGCACTCAAAATCACATTAAGACACGACCAATTCATCACACAGCTAGCAGTTACTTCAAGCCAATGGATCGAAGGACGTACCGGTAATGTGACGATGCGGCGAACAATACAGAAATCAGCCTCGGTGCGGTAATGTTTCTCTTCTTCCGAATTGATTTGCGGATTTGTTACTGTTATGGAGCTTTGCTTCAATTTTGCAGTTGCGTATTATTCGTTCTGAACTGATATAAACTGCTTCGTGCGTGAATCAATCTGCAGATTGGATGACGATACCGCGAATACTCCGTTCAATCGAACCGGCTGAATCAAGTGAAGAAGTTGCCACAGAGTATCGAATCTTAAAGCTTGGATCGAAACTGAAGCCTAATCCGCGGTGGTGAAGAAGCTGCTGTGAAGAAAACTTAATGAAGATTGCGAAGAATCGACGAAGCTAGAATCAGCTATGCGTTCTTGGTGATGAAGATTGAAGAGAATTGGTGGAAATTATGAAGAACTGGATCAAGATTATGGAGAATTTTTTGTGAGAGAAAATGGAGAATTGGTGAGAAAAATGGATTCTGTTATTCTGTTATTTTTTTGATTGAAGATTTTCCCAGAGTGAATATGAATGAATCGGTTTCTGTATGTGATGGAAATCAATGAAAAACTGTTATTGTGAGAGAAAAATTCTGTTATGGTGAAACTCTCTTTTTTGTTCTGTTATTGTATTCTGTTATATGTGTGTAGAGGATTATTATTGCTATTGGTGAAGCTTCTCATTCTGTTATTTTCTCCTCTCAAATTCTGTTATACCCCTCTTTTTTTGTTTCCTGTTAGAACGCTCCTGTATGAGCTTTTCCACCTGCGTTTTTCATTCTTTCTCAGTGCGTTTTGGTGCCGTCTTTTTGTGATTGGCATGTGCTATTCATGAGTGGTATAGGATTGGTAGTAGTGGGTTGAATAGAAAAATTTGTAAATGAAAAATGGATTAAAGATTTTTTGTCAAAAAGAATGGATTAAAGGCATTATAAAAAAATGAAAAATGGATTAATTAAATTGAAATTAAAAAAAATGGATTAAATGAAATATAAAATGAAAATGGATTAATGGAATTGAAATTAACAAAATGGATTAATGAAATATAAAATGAAAATGGATTAATGGAATTGAGAAAGAAAGGAAAAACAAGATTATGGTTTAATTAAAGGTAAGTCTAAAAGAAATGAATATGGTTTAGTATAAAAAAAATGAATAGAATTGGATAGAATTGGATAATTTGACAAAAATGGTTTTAAAAGTAGATGCGGAACTTGGTATTTTGTGGGACGAACCAATTATCACCAATATGCACATGGTCACGAAATCTCAAACAATTAGTTCATTCAACTGAACCAGTTTGCATTGCTTCCACAAAGATCATTTAATCGGCCAGAAAACCACTACCACTGCACAATTCACAAGTAAAACAATGATTGTCTGAATAAATCATTCTCTGAGCATCTGACCAGAATTACTTCGAATTAATTTGAATTATTTCTCAGGAGAATAAATCCACAGACGCACATAGTTGAACTTATAATCATGGTAAGCCTGAATATCCGAATCCACAACCATCACATGAACCACCGCTTGAAAAATCAAGTACTTTCGCCGAATTCGCACTGTTTGAGAAATAACCCCTGAAACATGAAGACTCAACAGCTGAATTAATTTCCTGACAATTTGAACAAGATTAGGTCAAGCGTCCGTTTGCCTCAGATTACCGCACTGAAATCACTGCCAGCCTATGCTATGCTTCCACAATGAATGTTATGCTTCATTTTTCTATGCTAATGATGCTACATAAAAATATGAAAATGATATGATTATGATGAACATGATGCGATATGATGCTTAAAAAGAAGAGGGCAAATTTGGGGTGTTACAGCTGCCCCTATTCAATCAACTGTTAATCTGAAAAGGACGATAGTACGGGCTATCGACCATTCAAGATAAACTGTGATTGAATACCAAGAAGACCTGAAATTTGCACTCTGACGAAGAATGCAACACTGGGAAATAAACCCAACCAGATGGCGCTCTGGGGATAAGAAGGAGAGAAGAATCAGACGAGCTTCGTCCAAGTTGAAACTGATATCTGGAATACTATCATGTTGACAGACGAGTCTTCGAATGACCTGTGACGCCAGGTGCAGAGAGCGGACGAGCCCTTAAGGATCTTCAAAGTAGCCTGAGATAGACGAATCTCCTTCACTAATCCTTACGCAGATAAGTGGAATAAGACGGACGAGTCTTCTTCGGATAACCCTTACGCAGGCTCCGGGAATGCATATAAGTCTGTGGGATAGACATGCAATCAAGGTAGACGAACCTTCTTCATATATTATCCGCGGATATATGGTATTAGACAGACGAGTCTTCTGAGCAAACCTGTTACGCCAGGTGCAGCAACCATAATTGGTGCTTGAGACAGACGAGCCTCCTTCGGATTTACCCGTTACGCCAGGACCGGTAACCATTTCGACATTTAACTCCCACTGTCAGGATTCGAAACCTCTTCAATACAGACGAGTATTGGATGATCATCAAGATAACACAGACGAGTGCCATAAGTCAACGATACAGACGAGTATCAGACGATGATCTGAGAAACACAGACGAGTGCCTCAAGCAATGATATAGACGAGTATCAGCAACTGGTATAGACGAATACCAGAGATTCAAACACAGACGAGCATTTGAAGTAGCCACAGGAATATCAGGGTAAACAACAAATCTTCACATTCAGATGTAAACTAGTACAGCCGAGTACTGAGGATGATACAAACGAGTATCCAAGCAAAGCAAACGAGCTTCAGAACACAAATGACTTCTGAGGAATAAAAGCAGACGAGCTTTAAACAAACACAGATGAGTGCTGGACAGTTGCAGACGAGCAACAATAGAGAATGCATATCAAGGAACCGACGAGTGCAGCGAAGGATCCAATACCAAACACAGACGAGTGCTGGGAGGTTGCAGACGAGCAACAACAAATATCACCTCAGAACACAGACGAGTGTTGAGGAGTTGCAGACGAGCAACTATCATAACCAAACACAGACGAGTGCTGGACAGTTGCAGACGAGCAATAACAAGGTAACCATTTCAAAGCACAGACGAATGCTGGAAATTGCAGACGAGCAACAACAGAGGTATCATAACACAGACGAGTGTTGAGAATCAACAACACCATAATACATCTCAAAGCACAGACGAGTGCTGGAATTTGCAGGCGAGCAAACAACAACCGATACAATCAAACGCAGACGAATGTTTGAAATTGCAGACAAGCTAAATTGAAGTAATCAAGAACCACTGCTGGAGAAAGCAAACGAGCGATACCACTGAGCTAACACAGACGAGTGTTGAAAGCTGCAGACGAGCAGCCATAAAGCAGTGATATGTCCTTGCTGGGGAAAACTTTTGCTTAGGGATAACTCATACGAGTGTTGACGATTGCAGACGAGCGACAAACGAATGCCTGATCGGCAACAAGGGATACAACTCTGCAAGGGAAGACAAGTCAATAGGTACGGATACCCATTCTGACTGAGGTGATGAATACCTGGCTGCATCATCAAATACACCAACAATAGGGCAATTTTGCTAGGAAATATTTCACGGACGGAGGCGAAAATCAAATATGAACTCTGTGGGGACAGATCATCTTTAGACTTGGCTGGGGAAGCTTCCTGGGCGAATACTCTGGCTAGGGAGAGCATCTGATGATTCAAGACTCTGAGGGGGATATCAGGCTTTCAAGTACCTGATAGGCAAAGACTCTTGCTGGGGATAGAATACTGTTAATTCCACCTCTGATGATGTCAGGCTTCCGGATACCTGCTAGGAATACTTCGTTAGGGAAGAATGAACTGCTACTTCACTGTGGAAGAAGAACTTGCTTGGGTTGCTGCCAAGGCTTAGTTGGAGGAAAATCTCTGCCGGAGATGCCAGGCTTCAGATACCTGCTGGAGAAGAAATCTCTACTTGGGGAGATACTCTACTGGGGAAGAGTAAATTGCTTGAGAGAATGTGACGCCATCCTGCAACCTGCAACAACAGAAAGCACACGTATGTCCCGGGGATTTGCATGGAATGATCTGTTCATCCATCATCACCCGACACTCAAAGAGGGTTACAGTTTCCCTACATGTCAGTTTTCTTTTCAAAATATATCACCATGTTTAGATGCAATGCTATTTTTGCCAAAAATTCAGGACATTTTGCAAACAAAAATAAACACACACAGCTTTTTGACTGAATATTATTTTTATTGAATGGCCTCTGAATAGGAAAAGATTTACATCAGGAAGCAACCACCTGGAAAGAGGTAGCCACTATAAAAATTGAGAAAAGAAACTATCATAAATGGCAATGTACACGACATTCCTAGGAGTTCCATTTCTGCTATGACCTGCATGTCTTTAAGACTCTCCATTCTGCTTTGGCTTTCTGAGAGGACGAGAGAACTGTTTCCTATCCTTTTGACATTGTCAAGCTGTCCAAAACGATGACGTAGTTCAGATAACTTGGATCACAGTTGTTCGCTTATTCCCTTATTTTGCGTGGATCGCCCTCTCGGGTTTTCAATCCACCGGGATACCCTTTTTTGCCTGAGCTGTCCAATGCGGCTTTTCAACTCAGCGGGTGTACATTTATTTTTATATTTATTTCCCTAATTTTTGCCCGAGCTTTTTATTCTGTTTTTAGCTCGCCAGGATGCCCTTTTCTTGCCTGGACTTACATTCTGTTTTTGTGTCCAGCGGGTCTCTTTATGCGAAGTATTTTTTAACTGCATCCGAGTTAACAGGGGATGGGAAGTCCTCTCCATCCATAGTGGTGAGCATCAGTGCTCCTCCTGAGAAGACTTTCTTCACTATGAATGGTCCTTCGTAGTTTGGGGTCCATTTGCCCCTGTTATCTGAACCTGGAGGAACGATTCTCTTCAACACAAACTCTCCCACTCGATACTCTCGGGTACGTACTCGTTGATCGAATGCCCGCTTCATTCTCCTCTGATAAAGCTGGCCATGACAGATAGCCGCTAATCTCCTTTCCTCAATTAGACATAGCTGATTGTAATGAGCACGCACCCATTCAGCCTCATCCAGCTTGACATCCATCATCACGCGCAGTGAAGGAATCTCTACTTCAACAGGCAGGACTGCCTCCATGCCATACACTAGAGAGAAGGGAGTTTCCCCTGTTGACGTCCTGACTGACGTTCGATACCCATGCAAAGCAATCGGTAACATCTCATGCCAATCCTTGTAGGTGACAACCATTTTCTGCACAATCTTCTTGATATTCTTGTTAGCTGCCTCTACCGCACCATTCATCTTTGGTCGGTAAGGAGAAGAATTGTGATGCTGTATTTTGAAGTCCCGACATAAGTCTGCCATCATCTTGTTGTTGAGATTAGAACCATTATCAGTAATGATCCTTTCGGGCACTCCATATCTGCATATGATATCTCTTTTCAGAAATCTTGCCACCACTTGACGAGTGACATTGGCATAAGACGCTGCTTCTACCCACTTGGTAAAGTAATCAATCGCGACCAGGATGAAGCGATGACCGTTCGAAGCAGTTGGCTCGATTTTCCCGATCATGTCAATGCCCCACATAGAGAAAGGCCAAGGAGATGACATGACGTTGAGTGGGTTAGGAGGAACATGCACTTTATCTGCATATATTTGGCACTTGTGGCATTTTCGAGCAAATGAACAACAGTCTGCATCCATTGTCATCCAGTAATACCCTGATTTCAGCAACTTCTTTGCCATGGCATTCCCTCCTGCATGGGTACCAAAAGATCCTTCATGGACTTCCTGCATCAACAGACTTGCTTCGTGTCTATCCACGCATCTGAGCAAGACCATGTCGAAGTTCCTCTTGTACAAAACCCCGTCTGTGTTCAGGAAGAAGCTAGCAGCAAGTCGTCTCAAGGTCTTTTTATCTTTGGAAGATGCCCCTGTTGGGTACTCTTGCTTCTCCAGGAATAACTTGATATCAAAATACCAAGGTTTCTCATCAGACACGGCGTCTACAGAGAAAGCATAAGCTGGAGAGTCAAGCCTGGAGATGTCAATTCTGGGCACAAAATTCCAACACAGGACTTTAATCGACGAAGAGAGAGTGGCCAAAGCATCGGCAAATTGATTTTCGTCACGTGGTATGTATTGGAGCTCAACTGTCGTGAAGAATGTCAACAGTTTTCTAGCATAATCCCTGTACGGAACTAGATGCTCCTGATGCGTATACCACTTGCCGGTAATTTGATTAATGACGAGGGCTGAATCTCCGAATATGTCGAGGTTCTTAATCCGAAGATCAATTGCCTCCTCTATTCCCATTATACACGCCTCGTATTCCGCTTCATTGTTGGTGCAGCCAAAAGTAATTCTGGCAGCGAAGGGTAAGTGGACACCTTCAGGAGTAATGAGTACGGCACCAACTCCACGACCATTGATATTGACAGCCCCATCAAACATCAACTTCCATTTGGATTCAGGATCAGGTCCCTCCTCCGGAAGTGGTTCCTCATAATCATTTGTTTTGAGGTACATGATGTCCTCATCAGGGAAATCAAATCTCATCAGCTGATAGTCATCCTCAAGAGGTTGCTGAGCAAGGTATTCTGACAATACACTTCCTTTGATGGCTTTCTGAGAAGTGTACTGGATGTCGTATTCAGTTAAAATCATCCGCCATCTAGCAACCCTTCCAGTCAATGCTGGTTTCTCAAAGATGTACTTGACATGATCCATCTTGGAAATGAGAAGTGTAGTATGGGTCAACATGTACTGCCTTAGTCGGCGAGCAGCCCATACCAAAGCGCAGCAAGTTTTCTCGAGCAGTGAGTATCGGGATTCACAGTCGGTAAACTTTTTGCTAAGGTAATAAATGGCGTACTCTTTTCGACCAGACTCGTCATGTTGGCCGAGCACACACCCCATCGACCCTTCTAGCACAGTCAAGTACATGATTAATGGTCTCCCCTCCACTGGAGGCATCAGAATTGGAGGCTCCTGCAAATATTCCTTTATTTTGTCGAAAGCTCTTTGGCAATCATCGTTCCACCTGACCGTTTTCTCTTTTCTTAGCAACTTGAATATTGGTTCGCACGTGGCAGTTAGGTGAGATATGAACCGAGAAATGTAGTTCAATCTACCTAAGAACCCGCGCACTTCCTTTTCTGTCCTCGGTGCAGGCATATCTTGAATAGCTTTCACTTTAGCAGGATCTACCTCAATTCCTCTTTGACTTACAATGAAACCCAGCAATTTTCCGGAACGCACTCCGAAAGTGCACTTGTTCGGATTCAACCTCAATTTGTACTTAATCAATCTATCAAATAGCTTCTTCAGGTTAACCAAATGCTCCTCTTCGTCTTTGGACTTGACAATCATATCATCCACATAACATTCGATCTCCTTGTGGATCATGTCATGGAACAATGTGACCATCGCCCGTTGATAAGTTGCCCCAGCGTTTTTCAAACCGAAGGGCATGACCTTATAGCAGAAGGTTCCCCACGGGGTAATGAACGTTGTCTTCTCCATATCTTCCGGCGCCATTTTTATCTGATTATAACCGGAAAATCCATTCATGAAGGAGAACACTGAGAATTGAGCAGTATTGTCGACCAACACGTCAATGTGTGGCAACGAAAAATCGTCCTTTGGGCTTGCTCTGTTCAAATCTCGATAGTCAACGCACATCCGGACCTTGCCGTCCTTCTTAGGTACTGGTACGATGTTAGCTACCCAAGGTGGGTAACAAGTCACGGCAAGGAACCCGGCATCCCACTGCTTCTGAACCTCCTCTTTAATCTTCATCGCCATATCCGGGCGAGTTCTTCTCAATTTTTGCTTTACAGGAGGACAGTCTTCTCTCAGGGGTAGCTTATGCATCACGATGTCAGTATCTAAACCTGGCATATCTTGATATGACCAAGCAAAGATATCCACATACTCTCTCAGCATACTGATCAGCTCTTGTTTGACGTCGGCCTGCAGATTGGCCCCTATCTTGATTTCTTTCTTTGCATCTTCACTGCCAATGTTGATGGTCTCAATCTCTTCTTGATGAGGCTGAATAACTCGTTCCTCCTGTTTCAACAATCTGACCAATTCTTCAGGGAGGTCACAGTCTTCCTCAACCCCTTCATCAGCTTGGTAGACTGGATTATCAAAGTCATGCATAGTCATAGCAGGAACGTTATCCGTGGAATCCGGATGATCAACACTGCACAAATGATGTGCTTATTCAGAATCTGCTTATTTTGAAAAAGAGACGCTAACACAAAACAAAAATGAAAAAACACATTGCCGTTTTTATATATTGTTTTGTGAAAAAATTTTAAAACAAAGTCAGGGAACACAGTTTGTCTGAAAATGTCCTTTTATTTCATAGCAAAATAACAATGCGATACAAAACATGGTGGCCCAATACAATGGATCCAAGCATCTTGGGCAGAATGCTGGACTTGACAATGCAGTATGCTAATAAAAGGAAACAAAGCAATTACTTTGAGAGCCAGGTGACTTGAACAATGTCTTCAGCAGACCAATTTCCTAGCTCCTCGCCGGGTGCACACGGGCGGATCCAATTGTTGTCCCAGTCTCTGTCACTATCCCCGTCTTGGCTTGCCGTACAAATTTGATCGCGGTCGGGCAACCCAACACTTGTGAATGTGATGGCTTTACCACTCTGAGTAGACCCACCGGGCTGATACCCTAAGCCGAATTTGTCATCCTTCTTTTCCATCTCCAACAGCTTGCCCCAACCCTGAGCATTGCCTGATTGGACGACCTCCTTTGCTTCCTGGTAGGAATGAATGGACGTGCCCTCGTTGTTTTTCTTCACCGGAGTCAAGATACTGACATCTGCTTCAAAAGCTTGGCACAAAGTCTCGTGAATTTCTCCATCCATTTCCACATATTTAAACGTCGACAGATGGCTGACAAATATATCTTCTTCCCCACAAACTGTGATGACTTGACCGTCTACCACGTATTTAAGCTTCTGATGCAAGGTTGAAGTGACCGCTCTAGCTGCATGTATCCATGGTCTGCCCAACAAGCAACTATACGCAGGCTGGATGTCCATGACATAGAAGACACTCTTGAAGACTTGAGAGCCTATCTTGACAGGCAACTCAACCTCTCCGAAAACTGATCTTCTTGAACCATCGAAAGCTTTAACCACCAGATCACTCGGCGTCAGAACAATCCCATCAATGTTAAGCTTCATCAACGCCTTTTTTGGAAGCACATTCAAAGAAGAGCCTGTGTCTACAAGGACATGAGACAGCACAACGCCCTTGCATTCCATCGTGATGTGCAGTGCTTTATTGTGATTCCTTCCCTCCGAAGTGAGGTCTCGGTCAGTGAAGCCTAAGCCATGGCTAGCATTGACACTTCCAACAACGGCTTCGAGTTGGTTGACAGTGATCTCTTGAGGAACGTAAGCCATTTGAAGTACTTTCAGCAAGGCTTCTCGGTGCGCGGGAGAGCACATCAACAGTGACAAGATAGAAATCTTTGAAGGCGTCTGATTCAGTTGATCAACCACTTTGTAGTCACTCCTTTTGATGATCCTCATGAACTCCTCTACCTCTTTTTCAAACGTCCCCTGCCCAGCCACAGGAGTAGTTGACTCGTCATTCGCAGTCTGCTTTCCTTTGTCTTTGGACGAAGCCTCGGCCTCAGGATCCTTTCTCAGTGCAGGGGGAGCGAACAATCGACCACTTCGGGTAAAGCCCCCAACACCTCCCACATTTTCAATAGTCAGGTCAGCAACAGGTCTACTCTCCATCTTTTGTCCATCTACATAGACATCGGAACCATAATGCCACGGAATGGCCCTATCATCGGTGTACGGCACTGGCCCAGGTACCGTTATAGTCACGGGACTAATCTGAGGAGCGTAAATGGTAACCGGCTCTCGTCTGACGGGCATGTCAGCTTCATCGTAGAAGATAGTAATGGTTGACACATCATCAGCCTCTTCATCACTAGTCTTACTGAACTGCAAGGACCCCTCATCAATCAACCCTTGCAAACCCATCTTCAATTTCTCGCAGCCATTCACAGCACTTATACAGTCTTCGCAATCGAGACAACAACCAGGAAATACTTGACCCTTCAATAGCCTCTCTTTCACCACCCTCAAAGGTGTCTTGACTTCATCGATACTCAGCACCAAACTCAACTTGTCATCACCCTCAACAGCATTGACTCTTGCCCCGCCATGATTAGGTATAGGGTTCGAGTGGACATTCGGTGGTGGCGCAAAATTGATTGCCTTGGAATCTACAAGATCCTGAACTTTGTGATGCAGCGCCCTGCACTTCTCGGTTGAGTGCCCGGGTGCTCCTGAGTGAAAGGCGCATCGCGCGTTGACATCATAACCAGCTGGAAGCTCTCCAGGAGGTGGTGGTGCCAAAGTCCTCAATTGAATAAGGTTCAGATCTAGTAGTCTTGGCAACAAGGCAGCATACGTCATCGGAATAGCTTCAATCACCCTGTTAGCCGGGCGAGCCTGCCTCGGTTGATATGGTCTCTGCTGGTAGTTGGTTCGAGGTTGTTGTTGTTGCTGATGTTGTTGTGGTGGAGGTAGCATCTGTTGTACGGGAGCTGCAGGAATGGTGACAGCAGCCATATGTTCATAGGGTCTTCTGTAACCCCGACCCTGGCTTCGGCCGAATACAGCATTGGTCTCACCTTCTCTCCTTCTCGGAGGTCCGCTAAAAGCTTTCCTCGCTCCATTTGAGCTACTAGCACCGGGGTCTTGTATCTTCCCCATTTTCAACAGCGTTTCAACCCTTTCTCCCGCAATGACAATATCGTTGAACTTTGTAGCAGAACTCGACGCCAGTCTTTCAAGAAATACCCCCTGGAGGGTACCCATAAACATATCAGCCATTTCATTCTCTAACAAGGGTGGTTGCACCCTGGCAGCTAGCTGACGCCACCTCTGGGCATATTCTTTGAAGCCTTCTTTTGCTGTCTGAGTCATATGCTGCAACTGCGTGCGATTCGGAGCCATGTCCATGTTATATTGGTACTGCCTCACAAAGGCTTCAGCAAGATCCTTCCAGCTCTTGACATTGACCCTGCTGAGTTTCATGTACCATTCAAGGGAAGCTCCCACCAAGCTGTCCTGAAAATAATACATCCACAGTTTTTCATCGTCTGTATGCGCGGAAATTCTCCCAACAAATGATTGCAGATGGGTCTTCGGGCAAGCAGTGCCGTTATACTTCTCGAAGGTAGGAACTTTGAACTTATACGGAATCCTGACTCCAGGAACCAAGCCCAAGTCTGTTATATCGAATCCCAAAGAGCTCTGGGACTGAATAGCCTTGATTTGCTCGGCCATCTCTTCAAACCTCTTGTTCATTTCTACTCCTTGACCTTCAGCTTCATCAAGTAGAGTGAACTGATCCTCATGGTTGTCCATCTGAAGGTGATGCAACCCGTCGTTGTTTATTGTCACTCCTGGTTGTGTAACTGGAGTTCCACCCTGACGTGCGCCCGCACCGGTATGATTATCAGCATTAGCAACAGCAGCATTCCGGTTCTGATTTTCAACCATCTCTCGCAGACGCTCTTGATTCTGCCCCATGCCGGTGTAAACACCCCAAATTTTCCCTCACCCACTCACACCATGGCTTATGGTCATCTCATATGCATAAACACAATCATATCATCTCACATCTCATTTTTGATTCACTGGATAGTTTCTAGGTCATCTGCATCTAGGGTTTGTGATCTGAGCAATCCCAAAGCTTCTTGAGGCACTCCAAAGGCCACCAATCAATTCAAAGAGGTCCATGTGTGTTCTTGTATCATGTTACATCCTCACAAAGTCAAAATTGCAGAGGAATCACAAGAACTAGGGTTTGAGTGGATGCAGAGCCAGGATGAACTGCACAGTTGACTGAAAATTAGGGTTTTGGTTTCAGAGGCCATAACTCCAATTTTTTTGGTCATTCTTGTTTCCATTGATCTCTATATGGTATAGGGAGTATGCATATCAATTTTCATGAAGAAATTCCATGGGGAAGTCATCTGATCAAGAGTTGACTTTTCAGATAAGTCAGTGTAAAATCAGGGCATCTGAGGCCCCCAATGACCCAACCAATGGTTGATCTTCATCATTTTGAGTGTATATGATCTTTATTTGATCATGGAAGAGGGTTGAAGTTCATAAAATCAAGAATTTAGGGTTTTTGCAAATGTTGACTTTTTGGGCATAGTTGACTTTTCAAGAATGCCTCATTTTAGGTCAATTTTCAAGCCTTGATTCATGATCCAAAAAGGCTTCAAATGGAAAAACTTTGGTCATGAAAGTTGTAGATCTCATCTTTCCCTTTTCAAAAAGTACAAGGACATGATCAAACTCTTCTTGGATCAAAAGTTATGGCAATGCAAAGTTGGCAAAAATCATTGTTTTTCAAGTTATGCACCAAATGAAAATCTTGCAAAGTCTTGAACCAAAACCAAGTGCAGCCTCTAATCCACTTCAAACCAGCATGTGAACATTCTCTAAGTTACAAAATCAGATTTTGAACTAAGTTTGCCCTTGGTTTCATGTTTGGTTAGGCAAAGGATCACATGTGAAACATAAGCCAACCAACTTGCAAAACACTCATGATCACTTCTTACAACTTGGTGCATTGGCTGCTGAGCTTTGCTAGGCCTCTCCCTCACCTTTGCTGCGCCAGCCATGCCTTGTACTTGCCTAGACCTTGCCCATGCCCTATCTTACACAAAGTTGACCTTTTATGCAAAAGCAAACTTACCTATCACAGCTGCACAAGTCACATCCTCTGGCCACTTGGATTAAAATATGTTATCAATTTGCAAGCAAAAACACTCAAGAGGCAAGGCTGAAACACACACTTTCACCACCTTCACACAAACACTCCTAACTGCAGTTTGCTTCGAATCCTTTAACACAGCCATCAAACACTAAAACTTCCTTCATCAATCATCTCACCACACCCCATAGGCCACCCAGCACCCAAAGCACAAGCCTAAAACAGCCAAGAAATCCCACTGCCATTTCTTACTTCAGTTTGCAAAAACTTTCGAATCTTCCATCCTAGCTCACAAACACACAAACCAATACCACAAATCATCTCTACACATTGCATGGACCTCAAACAACCCATCACCATGACCTGAGAGTGCCTGAAACTCCATTGCCATTGTTGAGCAAGCTTGAGCAGAAGCTGTCGAATCTCCCTATCCAGCCAGCATAAATTGTTTTTGAGCATTCAAACACATTTGGGGGATCAAGTAGAGCAGCTTGCATCAAAGGAAATGGCCAAAAAGTTCCTAAACTGAAAGCTCCAAATCTCAGGTAGCTCGAAATTAATTTTTCCAGAAATGGTTTTTTATGTTACAAACTTGTTCCTCATGATGCACTGATCATTCTGGTACCTTTAGTTTTTGAAATGGTTTTGTTTTGAGCATTTAATTTGTGTTTGAAGCTCACGAACCCTAGAAATTGTTTGCTTCGATTCAGTTGATTTAGGAACTTTAAATTTGTTTTAGGTTAGGGGTTTGATTCGTGAGAGGATAAGGATCATTTACATGTTCTTGGTTTTCATTTTTGGTACGTATTGAGAGGTTTTGAGATTTTCAGGTGAGCTTCTGGCCGGAGAAGACGACCGGAAGTCTTCTCCGGCCACCTGAGAGTGTTTATGCCCTAATTTCGTAATTAAGTCAAGTTTGAATGCTGAGCGTTGATGAGCGTTGACCGGCTGACTTCCCTCTCTTTTGAATGGCCCAGATTAGCTGTTTATGCCCTAATCCACGTGTTAGGTTTAATTAATCCACAATTAATTTAATCTGACCAGAAGCAATCCTGGCCCTCCACTAGCGCGCGCAGTCAACGTGTTTGAATCCAGGAGCAATCCCAGCCATCCAATCTGATTACTTCTCATTTTTATTTATTTTATTTTCATTTCTTTTCATTTAAATTGCACAATTAATTTAAAATAGTTAAAAATTCATAAAAATTATGAAACTTTTTCTTTAAGGTTTTATTAATTTTTATGACACAAAAATATTTTTATTTTATTTTTTATCATTAAAAAAGTATTTTTAAATGTTTAAAAGATTATTTTTAATTGATTAATGGGAATTAATTAATTAAAAATACTTTTAAGTATTTAAAAATTACAAAAAAATTCATGAAATGTTCTAAGACATTTAGAAACATTGTCCAACCTTCAAACCAAATTTCTTTTTGGATCTTGATGCATTTTGAGAATTTTCCATTGAATTAAATCATTTTTTATGCATTATTTTGATCATATGTTTGAAAATTCATTTCTGCCTTTTGGTGAAGGTTGAGACATTGATTCTTTTTGCTTTGTGTTGAGTTTGACATGTATTTTCAAAGATAAAAAGGCCATGATTTGATCTTGCATTTCCTAATTGATTGGCATTTCTTTTGTTAAGAACCCTTAAAAACCCTAATAACTTGCAAAAATCATAACTTGAGTTTGGTTGAGAGTTGAAAGCTCCCCTTTGGGCAGTGGTTCATTATAGGTTTAGGGCTTCTTTGGGTAGCATTTTCCATTTTTTATCATGAGGTTTGCTTCTGTTTTTGGTTTGTGCTTGATGTTTGATCCATAAACCCTAATTTGGGCTTCCTCTTGCATCCTTATTGCATTCATTTGCATAACATGACTTGTCTTTGCATTTTGTGCATGCTTATGATTCATTTGACATCTTAAGACATATAGGATACATGTTTGGTCATTGCATTACATATTTGACATGTCATTTGCCTTGTATGCTTCATAGCATTTCATGCTTGTCCATGCTCCTTAGCTTGCATCATTTGCATTCATAATCTTGTATGAACATCTCCATGTCTTGCCTCATGTTTGCAGCATACCATAACATCATTATCATCATCAACATGCTTCTGGTCTTGTTTTTCATCATATCATTTCATCCCATTTAGCACTGCATTGCATTTCTTTCTAACATTTCAGGTGGTAAGTAACTTGGGAAGTGAATTTGCCTTCACTTCTCATAACTTTTCTTTTCACCTCTCTTGCATACATTGCTGCATTCTTATATGTGCTTGAGTTTGAGCTTGCTCATTCTTCTTCTTCTTACTCTCTTTCTTCAAGTGACTTGACTTCTTGAATGAAGCAAGTCACTTTGCTTCTCTTGATCCTGTTCATCTGCTTCCTGGTGGTTCTTCTGAAGATTGTTCTTGAAAACCTCACAAACCTTAGGACCAACCAAGCATGATAATGAATTAGGGTTTTGATTAGTTCCCCCATAGTTTTACCTTTGTGTCTCTCTTTGAGTCTTCTCTTCTCACCTCATAATCAGGGACTAAACCCTAAAGGCTTTAAGACTTTGTGCTTAGGGTTATGCCTGCATCCTTCTCTTAGGATGGAGTGTATAACTTTAATCCTAAGTATTAAACCCTTAAGGTGTTTAAATCTCCTTAATTAATTCACTTAATAAGTATCAAGACATCACACTTGTAACTTGGGCCTTGCATTAGGGTTCTAATTCTTCCTTAACTGGTTAAGAAGGACTAACCCTAGAGTTAATGGACAAGTCCCCCTCAAGTCGTCTTACAAACCATAAAATTCACTTCATCATCATATCATTAACTAAAATCCACTTAATAAAGGCTTGTTTTGTCATGGGTTTAATCCCTAATCATGGATTAAGTTGAGGAGTCTTCCTCAGCTTAAACATTCTCATCTATTATCCTTCTTTTAGGATGGTGTAATGGGTCTGTTTAATCCTTGATTACGGCTTAACCCCATTACTCAACACTAAACAAAATCACAAAAACATCTAAATAATCACAAGTAGGTTAATGATCTTAATCCTGCACCAAAGGTGATTAAGTGTGAGAATCTGACTTCACACTTAAGGTATTCTCATTACCCCTAATCAGAGGGAAGATGTGATGAGTTTACTAAATCCATTGGTTTAGACTTAAGCTCATTATCTTATGACAAAATCCAAAAACAATAAAAGACTGAAAACTCAAAAACAAACAATAATCGTCTCCTTCGGGATTCTTTTCTCATCATCTTCACTCACAACCGAGAACTCGCTTCTTCCGTCTAATGCAAGACAGTAAGCACCTGAGCCAGACAGGTCATACACTTGAGCATAGACAAGCAAGCAGTTCATCAGTCAATTCATCTTTCAGTCTCTTTGGGTCGAACTACGGTGTTCTGACTTCCTCATTGCACGAGAGGATACGTAGGCATAACTTAACAGTTATCGAACAAAAGTCTCTGTATATTCCCCCTCTTTCCAGCCTCATCTTTTAAGCCTCATGATCTTGAGCATCTCATTTTCATTCTCACACTGACACTTTCATATTACACTTCACACTTCTTTTGCACTGACACCTGTACATTCTTTTCCAGCTATTTTACACACAGATTGCACTGACACTACCCCTTTAAAACACAAATCTTTTAAGCGTGGATCCCGTCGAGTACGACGGACAATCTGGGTGCTAATACCTTCCCAGGTTGTAACCAACCCCCTTTCTCAGTCTCTTTGGTTCGCAAACCGTCTTATCCATCTTTTTCTAGGTCTATGCAGCATTGCCTCTCCTCCGGGATAAAAATGCCTAGCTGGCGACTCTTTTCATCTCCAGTGAGTTCACGGCTGTGTGTTCTCACTGTTCCCTTCGCCGACCGTTCGCGTCTGTACCCTCATATGACCTTTTGTCATTTGTCGGGAGCGACAGCTTGGCGACTCTGCTGGGGACCCTTATACTGCAACCAGGGCTTCTGGTTCTTTTTGTGGGTTCCTCCTAGCGCTTGATTGATTTGTGTTTACTGGGGTGTTATGTGCTTATTTGTGTTTGTATATTTGTATTTTGTTTATTGCTTTATGTACAGTTGATTTATTGCCTTCTTTATAGCTTTATATTTTTCATACTGTCATACTGTGCTGGCTGGATCTGGTTTTTTTCTTTGGTGGGTGGGTGTTCCATTAAGAGTTAAGGTCCTATACCTGGGACCTGAGTGACACCTAGGCTAGAGTGAATCATATTCTTTCCCATTCCATTTCGGTCTGGTGCGGGAATATGAAACACGGTTCAGATATGGGTTTCTTCTTGAGAACTCTGTGTTGCAGATTTCCTGCAATGCTAGGGCTATCTGGGAAGCCTGCTAAGTCTGGATGACCTTTTAGTACTGACCTTCAGAAACTGAGGTGAATTAGAGGAGGAATTGTTATGGTTATTGTAAACACTGTACCTCCGGGTTAGAAGTGTTTACACTTCTCATAACTGATCCAAGTCTGAGGATCCTTGTTCTAGATCACTACCTGTGAGGGGGTTGGGCTGTTTACAGGTTTGCAGGTACCTTGACCTCAGAATACCCTGTTACTTTGACTTTGTTTAGAATACTCCATGTGATTCTAAAACCCTGGACATGTGGCTCTTTATTTGAGTCCCCCACCCTGGTTACTGGATTTATAGACCTCCATCTGGAATTCTTGAACACCCATGGATCTATACCAAAGCAGTTAATCAGATCCAGCTCAGTCACAAACCCTTGCATTTCATTTTGCATACATACTCATTGCATCATATTAACATGTGCTTATTTGTGTTTCAGGGTATCCATTTCTCATCTGGTTTTGGTTTTGACCCCACCTGCAGTTTTGACCTATCTCCACCAGTACTTGCTTCAGCTTGTCAGCCATACTTCAGTTACTTGCACTAGCCAGCCAGTGGCCCACTCCTCAGCATCTTCATCAGCGCTTATCCTACTCAGTCTCAGCATCATGGCTCCAAAGAAAAGCAACATCACTTATCATTTCTTCCAATCAGACTTATCAGACATCAGGAGGATCCAGACCCTGATCACCCCAGATCACATACCTTTGTTCAGGGAGCATTATGGGGATATACTTGACTTGGTTATGGATTTGGACCCATCTCAGAGGAGCCTCATCCACACCTGCATTCAGTTTTATGACCCCCCATTGAGATGTTTCACCTTTCAAGACTTTCAGTTGGGGCCTCTATTAGAAGAATACTCATCTTTGATTGGTTTGCCTATCAAGAGAGAAATCCCTTTCAACCCTGAAATGGTCTTTCCCAGCAATGGAGAGATAGCAAAAGCTTTGCACCTGGAACCTGTATTGATTGAACAACACTTGACCTCTAAAGCTGGGATCCTTGGATTTCATCTGGACTTCCTGATTTCTCAAGCTAGTTTGAAGGCCTCCTTGGGGGAGTGGAAAGCTGTTTGTGCTCTGTTGGCCTTAAGTGTATATGGAATTGTGCTGTTTGCAGATGAGCCTCGATTCATCAGCAAAAATGCAATCCACTTGTTCATCTTGAAGAACCCAGTGCCAACTTTACTGGGTGATCTCTATTACTCAGTACACCAGAGAAATGAGAAGCAAAGGGGAAGATTAGTGAGGATTTGTGCTCCATTATTCCATGCTTGGCTCCTCAGGCATCTACCCAGGACAGATGCATTTCTAAACCCTCATCAGCAAAGCAACTGGGCTAAGAGGCTCACTACTCTCACTTCAGCAGACATCAGATGGTGTACTCAAAGCACCAAGGGCAGAGACATGATCACCAGCTGTGGGCACTTTCCCAATGTGCCTCTAATAGGAGTTAAGGGAAGTATCAATTACAACCCTCTGTTGTTCAGAAGGCAATTGGGCTATGCACTAGTTCATACTCCTAGGGAGCAGGATCTAGTTGAGACCCTCTACTGTGAGAACAAGATCAGTTTGACTGTTGTTAGGCAGGCTGCCTGGGCCTGGGATAATGTTCAAACCAAGGGAATCACCATTCTGGGGAAGTGCAATAATGTGGCATCAATCCAATATTATGAGTGGTCCCATGCTAGGGCCCAATTATCTGGAATGCCCTTCACCATAGAAGACATGCCTGAGTCATCTTCAGCACCACCCCCTGCCACTATCAGTTTGGAGGAGTTTGAGAGTTTGAAGGAAAGAAATGAGAAGTTAACTCAAGCCTTGCAGAAGACCCTCAGGGAGAGGAGTGAAGGTGTGAGGGAGGTTGAAAGATTGGAGAAATTGAGGGTAGAACACTTGATTAAGATTGAGAAGTCTGGAGATTATATCAACAAGTCTAAGGCTGGTGAACAGATTCTGAAGAATGCTTGTAAAGAAGCCCATTTCCAAAGAGCAAGAACAGACTTGTATTTGAAAGAGAGTCAGGCCAGGTGGGTCCGGATCACTGAGGCCCGTACTCTAGAAGACAGGAGAGCTCAAGACAAGATGGAACGGATGGAAAAGGCCCTGGCAGCAGCCCAGGAAGAAATATCAGAGCTGAAAATCAAAGCAGGATTGAAGAGGTCTAAGGACCAAAGTCAGAGCAAGAAATTGACTGCAGCTGTTGCAACAAGAAACCTTCTCATCAGAAGTCTCACGGAGCGTCCGGCTGATCCTGTGACCGAAGCACTTCTCAAGGAAGTTCGTGAGGATGAGTTTGGCCTTGGAGTTTGATCATTTGCTTGTTGTTGTTCCTATTCCATGTACTTTTGCTTTTTATGGTGTATTTTGACCCCTTTGAGGGCTTGTGTTGTAAATTGAACAAATTGTGTTATTTTACCCTTTTGTAATATATTTGTGTTGGCTTCTATCGGAGTCACTTCAAAAGCACCTTCAACAGCATCATCTTCAAGGGTCTGGAAGGGTCAAAACTGAAGGCCAAACCGGATACCTTGATAGCAAATAAGCATAACTGCATTGCATGCTAACCCTTTTGTTTGTTTTGTAGGTTTTTGTTTTGTTGTTGCTAACCTCTGTTGTGAATCTCAGGAATTATTGCTCGCCGCCGGGTATTTCCTCTCAACAGGCCACACAGGTATCCAACTAGAAACAACCTTCCGGGAATTCAGATGGATCAGATGCAACAAGACCTTACGGAGGTCAGAAACCAGATGGCAAACGAAAGATTAGAGATGAGAACGCAGATGACGCAGTTCATGGAAGTTATGAACAACATGGCTCAGAGCCAGGAGAGACTGAGGGCCATGGTGGAGAGGCAAAATCAAGAGGAGCCTCATGTAGGAACTGCAGGCACCAGTAATAATGAAAGGGGGCAACCACATGTTAACCCCCCTGTGTTTGGTCCACATCTACATCCTGAGGCTAACATCCCAGTCAACATCCAAGGGACAGCCACAGCAGCCAGAGTACTTCAGGAAGACCCTCAGGAGGACCAGTATACAGTAATGGGTGCCGGAGAGGAAACTTATGATAGACGATTGGAAGAAATAGCTGAGAAGTTGAGATCACTGGAGTCTCAAAATTCTTTGGGCTTCGACGTCACAGACATGGGGCTGGTAGAAGGGGTCAGGATTCCCCACAAGTTCAAGCCTCCTTGCTTCGAAAAGTATAATGGGACTTCGTGCCCCCGGACTCATCTGCAATCATTTCTGGGAAGGCTGAAGGCCTATACAATGGATGAGAAGCTTTGGATGTTCTACTTCGAAGACAGTTTGACAGGAGCATCAAGAGAATGGTACTCTCACTTGACAAGGGCAACTATCAGATGCTGGAAGGACCTGGCAGAAGCCTTCATCAGACAGTATCAGTACAATCTAGACATGGCACCCAACAGGACTCTCCTGATGGGAATGTCACAGTCTTCGAGGGAGAGCTTCAGAGAATATGCTCAAAGATGGAGGCAGCTGGCTGCTGTTGTTCAACCACCAATGTCTGAGAGAGAAATGGCAGACATGTTTATGAACACTCTTCAGGGAACCTATATCGACAGGTTAGCTGCTTTCTCTTCCACCAGCTTCGCAGATGTTGTCATAGCTGGGGAGAGAATTGAAAGCCTGTTAAAAATGGGTAAGATATCTGATAATGGTGCAAGCTCGTCCAGTGGTACAAGAAAGCCTTTTGCAGGCCCGAGAAGAACTGGCGAGACCAATGCCATTCACACCAACAGGGGCAGGCCCCATTATGTTCCCAGAACAATAGCAGCAGTCACAATCCCTGCTCCAGCTCATCCTCCGTCGGTCTATCAACCTCCTCAACAAAATTTCCAACAACTACCTCAGTATCAGCAAAATCAATATCCTCCAAGAAACTACAACAGCAACAACACTAACAACAACAATCAACAAAGGCCATTCCAACAGAGGCCCTCTCAAGCTAACCGAGTGATCGACCCGATCCCAATGCCGTATGCTGCCTTGCTGCCACAACTTCTGAAACTCAACCTAGTTGAACTAAGAACGTTGGCACCTCCGGATCCCAACAGTCTGCCAAGAAACTATGACTCCAATGCTAGGTGTGCTTTTCACTCAAACGCACCTGGTCACAGTACAGAAAAATGCAGGGCTCTGCATATGAAGGTACAAGACTTAGTAGACTCCAAGGCTTTGAATTTTGCGCCTCCGCCCAATGTCAACAAAAACCCAATGCCACACCATGGTGGTCCCCGTATTAACGCTATTGAAGAAGAACAACCGTCTTATTTAATAACAAGTGTGGATCAGATCAGGACGCCATTGGTGGAAATCAAAGCTCAACTCCGTGAAAACAATATATTTCCGGGGTGTGAACTAGGGTGCCCATACTGCAATATTTCATGGAATGGGTGTGAGGACTTGAGGAATGGCATTAACGACCTTATTCAGAGTGGCTTGCTACAGATCACTACATCATTCCCGACAAATCCGGCAACTTCATCAGCAACGGTTTCAGACACTCCTACAAATACAGCAACTATTGTTCCCGACAATTCATCAGCACCGTCAACAAGTACTTCACCTGTCCTCCCAAATGATCAGTTTTCAACAGTTTCTCCTGCTACCACATCAGCTTCATTCCATTTCGACTCTCCATCAACAACAGCAACAGTCCTTCCAACGGAACCTCCTACAACACCAGCAAACAATCATGAAGATGTCTCCACAGTTACCATATTCTACGATCCAGAAAATAACTCCGCCTACCATTCAGAAGGTGCTGCTCCCACTAGAGCACCAGTCACAATCTTTTATGATCCACAAACAATAACAGTCCCTTCAGCAGCAGCAATCAGTCCAGTTACCGTCACGGTGCCTGGACCTGTACCATATGAAAGCGATAGGGCCATCCCTTGGCACTATGGCTCTGACATATACTGCGAAGGAAAAAGAATCACTCTTGAAACATCCACACCTGCACCACAAGTAGATAATGTGGGGGGAGGCGGAGGCTTCACTCGAAGCGGACGTCTCTTTGCTTCACCAATTCAAAGACCTACTGCCGAAGCAGAAGCTGCTGCCAAGGCAAAGGGAAAAGGCCCGGTGCAGGGAGATCCAGCTGCCAAAGAAGCCCTGAAAACTCCATTCGATCAGGAAGTTGATGAGTTTATGAGAATCATCAAAAAGAGTGACTACAAAATTGTGGATCAACTTCACCAGACGCCATCCAAAATCTCTATCCTCTCACTGCTTATGTGCTCCGAAGCCCATCGGAATGCACTACTGAAAGTACTGCACGCAGCTTACGTGCCCGAGGAGATTACTGTCAACCAATTGGAAACCGTTGTTGGAAATGTTACTGCTAGCAATGGGCTAGGGTTTACCAATTCTGACCTGACAGCGGATGGCCGCAATCACAACAAAGCCCTGCACATAACCCTGGAATGCAAAGGAGCTGTCCTTTCTCATGTGCTGGTGGACACAGGTTCTTCCCTGAATGTCTTACCAAAGAAGGCTCTGGTGAAGTTAGAATATGATGGATTGGCATTGAGACCCAGCAACCTGGTAGTAAGAGCCTTTGATGGTTCTAAGAGATCGGTCCTGGGAGAGATTGAGCTGCCCGTGACAATTGGCCCACAGACCTTTAAAACTATCTTTTATGTGATGGACATTCAGCCCGCCTACAGCTGTTTGTTGGGTAGACCCTGGATTCACGCCGCCGGCGCAATAACGTCTACCCTTCACCAAAAGTTAAAATTTGAGTGGGAAGGTCAAGTTGTCACAATCTGTGGGGAGGAGGACATTTTTGTTAGCCATCTGGCTACTTATAAATACATTGAGATGGATGGAGAGATCCATGAAACAATGAGCCAAGGTTTTGAGGCCTTGAACGTCAATGAAGCATCTGCTGTATCTGGTATCTCCATGTCATCTTACCAACAAGCCCGGAAGGTTGTTGAAGAAGGAACTGCCCTAGGCTGGGGCAAGGTCTTAGCTGTGGAGGAGAAGAAGGACAAGTTTGGGTTGGGTTACAGACCAACTCAACATCAAGCAAAGGCTGCTGCAGAGCCAGGATTTGTCAGTGGGGGGATGCTTACCCCTGATGCTATCAACTGTCTGGAAGACGAGCTGGAAGAGGAGCGCAATCTGGAGAATTGGATTCGTCCAAAGATCCCGGGGAGCAGTGTCTCGAACTGGTCTTCCCAGGAAATTATAAGAGTTACTCATGCAGAGTAATTATTATTTCCTGTATTTTTTATAGCATGCATCAAAGTCTTGCATCTTGCCCAAGATGACAAGACTCATTTTGTAACCAGGGCCATCTGTACTTTTGTGCAAACAAGATTAAATTAATGAAATATCAGACATCTTTTTGCAAACGAGTCTTTTTATTTTATGCTCACTGTTTTTCCATTTTTCTTTTTGTACAAAAATAAATGGCGGTGTTTTCAAAATGATAACTTCATTTCACTTTTTTCTAAAGCAAGATTAAAATCAATCACTAAAACGAGCAAACTTAACCCTTGCAGAGAATGCCTTCCTGACAGCACCGACAACAGCACGGCTATGACATCGTGTGACTTTGACAATCCGATCAATCAAGCTGATGAAGGGGTTGATGAAGAATATGAGCTTCCTGAGGAGCTAGCTAGGTTGTTAAGACAGGAGGAAAAGGTTATTACTCCTCACCGGGAGGAGATTGAAGTGATCAATCTTGGTACGGAAGAAAATGTGAAAGAAGTTAAAATCGGGGCCTACCTGCAAGACTCAGTGAAGAGACAGCTGATAGATCTGCTTCAAGAGTATGTTGATGTGTTTGCTTGGTCGTATCAAGATATGCCAGGGTTGGATACCGACATTGTTGTGCACAAGCTGCCTCTAAGGGAAGAATGCCCACCAGTGAAACAAAAGCTGCGCCGAACTCGCCCAGACATGGCTATGAAAATCAAGGAAGAGGTACAAAAGCAATGGGACGCCGGGTTCCTTGCTGTGACTAGCTACCCGCCGTGGGTTGCTAACATAGTACCTGTGCCTAAGAAGGATGGCAAAGTAAGAATGTGTGTTGATTACCGGGATCTGAACAGAGCCAGCCCAAAAGATGATTTCCCATTACCTCACATTGATGTATTGGTGGATAACACGGCTCAGTTCTCGGTATTTTCCTTCATGGATGGATTTTCAGGATATAATCAGATCAAGATGTCACCTGAAGACATGGAGAAGACAACATTCATCACACCCTGGGGCACGTTCTGCTACAAGGTAATGCCATTCGGACTGAAGAATGCTGGTGCCACATATCAACGGGCTATGGTGACGTTATTCCACGATATGATCCACAAGGAAATAGAGTGTTATGTGGATGACATGATTGCCAAGTCCCTTACAGAGGAGGATCATCTGGTGAATCTGCTCAAGTTATTCAAGCGTCTGAGAAAATACCAACTGAAGTTGAACCCCAACAAATGCACATTCGGGGTGCGATCCGGTAAGCTGCTGGGATTTATTGTAAGCGAGAAAGGGATTGAAGTTGACCCTGATAAAGTCAAAGCCATCCAAGAGATGCCTGCACCGAAAACTGAGAAAGAGGTTCGAGGGTTCTTAGGTCGATTGAACTACATCTCACGGTTCATATCTCACCTCACGGCAACCTGTGAACCCTTGTTCAAGCTGTTAAGAAAGGAACAAACGGTCAGGTGGAACGAAGATTGCCAAAGGGCTTTTGACAAGATCAAAGAATATCTGCAAGAACCTCCAATCCTCATGCCTCCAGTTGAAGGAAGACCTCTGATTATGTACTTGACAGTATTAGAAGAGTCGATGGGGTGTGTGCTGGGCCAGCATGACGAGTCTGGTCGAAAAGAGTATGCAATATACTACCTAAGCAAAAAGTTTACCGACTGTGAACAGCGTTATTCACTGCTCGAGAAAACTTGCTGTGCTTTAGCGTGGGCTGCTCGCCGACTGAGACAGTATATGTTGACCCACACTACCTTATTAATCTCAAAAATGGATCCAGTTAAGTACATTTTCGAGAAGCCAGCTCTTACCGGACGGGTTGCAAAATGGCAGATGATTCTCACAGAATACGACATACAGTACACATCTCAGAAAGCCATCAAGGGCAGTGTACTATCTGAATATCTGGCTGAGCAACCTATAGATGACTACCAGCCTATGAGGTCAGACTTCCCTGATGAAGACATCATGTTCATTAAAGCAAAAGATCATGAAGAGCCAATTCACACTGAAGGGCCTGACCCGGAGGAAGAATGGACTATGATGTTTGATGGGGCTGTTAACATGAATGGCCGTGGTGTTGGTGCAGTACTCATTACACCTAAAGGAGTTCACATGCCTTTCTCGGCAAAACTCACCTTCAACTGCACTAACAACGAAGCTGAATACGAAGCTTGCATTATGGGTCTTGAGGAAGCCATTGACCTCAGGATCAAGACATTGACCGTATTCGGAGATTCAGCTCTGGTAGTCAATCAAACCAACGGGAAATGGTACACCCACCAAGATCATCTGATACCTTACAGGGATTATACAAGGAGGTTACTGACTTTCTTCACAACAGTCAAGCTTGAGTATATCCCTCGCGACGAAAATCAATTTGCAGACGCTCTTGCTACCATTTCATCCATGATCAAAGTTCAAACGGCTAACTTTGTACCCCAGATTTCAGTGTCTAGACTTGATAGACCAGCATATGTATTTGCGGCAGATATTGCCAAAGATGATAAGCCTTGGTTCCACGACATCAAGTGCTTCTTAGAGGATCAGACATACCCACCTGGGGCATCTTCCAATGATAAGAAGACTTTAAGAAGGCTTGCTGGGAGCTTCTTTCTGAATACTGATGGATCTTTATACAAGAGGAACTTTGACATGGTACTCCTCAGATGTGTTGACAAGACGGAGGCAGATCTACTGATGCATGAAGTGCATGAAGGCTCTTTTGGTACCCATGCTGGAGGGCATGCCATGGCTAAGAAGTTGTTAAGATCAGGCTATTATTGGATCACAATGGATGCGGACTGTTGTGCTTACGCCAGAAAGTGTCACAAATGCCAGATCTACGCAGATAAAGTGCATGTGCCTCCGAATCCTTTGAACATCATGTCTTCACCATGGCCCTTTGCCATGTGGGGCATTGATATGATTGGCAAGATTGAGCCGACTGCTTCAAACGGCCACAGATTCATCCTGGTCGCCGTCGATTATTTCACGAAGTGGGTTGAAGCAGCCTCATATGCAAATGTCACAAGGCAAGTGGTAGCCCGATTCCTAAAAAGAGATATCATCTGTCGGTATGGAGTGCCCGAGCGAATCATTACTGATAATGGATCCAACCTAAACAATAAAATGATGGCAGAATTATGCCGGGACTTCAAGATCCAACATCACAATTCTTCTCCTTACAGGCCAAAGATGAATGGCGCTGTAGAGGCAGCAAATAAGAATATCAAGAAGATTGTGCAGAAGATGGTAATCACCTACAAAGACTGGCACGAAATGCTACCATTTGCCTTGCATGGGTATCGCACATCAATCAGGACATCCACTGGGGCAACACCGTATCAACTTGTGTATGGTATGGAGGCAGTCCTACCTGTTGAAGTTGAATTACCCTCTCTACGGGTATTGATGGATGTTAGGCTGAACGAAGCAGAATGGGTCAGGGCCCGATACGAGCAACTGAGTCTGATCGAAGAGAAAAGATTGGCCACAATCTGTCACGGGCAGTTATATCAGAAGAGAATGAAGAAGGCCTTCGATCAGAAAGTCAGGCACCGAGAGTACCAAGTGGGAGATCTTGTGCTGAAAAGAATCCTCCCTCCTCATACAGACCACAGGGGAAAATGGACTCCAAATTATGAAGGACCATTTGTTGTAAAGAAAGTTTTCTCTGGCGGAGCGCTGGTGCTCAGCACCATGGATGGTGAAGATTTCCCGTCCCCTGTGAATTCAGATGCAGTTAAAAAATACTTCGCATAAAATGACCCGCTGGACATAAAAACAGAATGTAAGTCCAGGCAAAAATAGGGCATCCCGGCGAGTCAAAAAACAGAATAAAAGACTCGGGCAAAAGTAAGGGAAAATAAACAAAAAATGTACACCCGCTGAGTTGAAAAGCCGCACTGGACAGCTCAGGCAAAAATGGGTATCCCGATGGATTGAAAACCCGAAAGGGCGATCCATGCAAAATAAGGGAATAAGCGAACAACTGCATTCTGAATTCGTTTGTATCACCTACAACTTGGTAAGCTTCCAAAGGATCAAGCTTCAACCAGAATCAACTCTCTCCAGAAAGCAAGACGAGAAGAACGTCATTGTCATACGAGTCATAGCAGAAGAGGAAGCTCTTTGAAAGCGTCGTCAGCATCGCCAGCACTTTGTTTCTCAATTTGTAACAATCTCCTCATTTCAGGAGACATGTCTCTTTGGCTGTATCTTGCCAATTCAGGGCACACGAATTAATAAAATCAGGTTTTCAGTCATGTTTCGTTTTTACCTTTATGTTTTGCGAAGAGTAGTCTGATATCTCTAAAAATACAATCGCATAAGTACAGATGCCTTTCTCTAAAAAATAAAAACACATGCTTACAGGGAATACGATTACTCTCGAAAGTACTTATCTCCTATGACGGAATCCAGTAAGGGATACCTCGGGACCTTTTGTACGTTTCCTTATTATTGCAGGATTGCGGGCATCCAGAACGCAACTTGGGGCATGTAAGGTACATCCCAGCAAGCTGGCAAATCAACAAAAGATATCAGCATCCGAGATGCTCTATCCCCAGCTGAGTAGCTCCCCATTGCCTTCCCCAGCAAAGTTGTCAAATCAGCATACACTCAATCTCAGCATCCGAAATGCTCTATCCCCAGATGAGTTGCTCCCCATTGCTTCCCCAGCAAAGTTGCCAAGTCAACAAACAAGCTTAACACTCAGAATGCTCTATCCCCAGCGGAGTTGCCTCTTGTTGCTCTCCCCGGCTGAATTGCCTCTCACAATTCCCCAGCCGAGTTGCCATTCTTCCTCCACAGAATGCAGAAATCAGGGAATCATCTCCCCACAGAGCTTCAAGCCTTTATTCAGAAGAGCAACGCACGGAGAAGATCACAACAGAGTGAGGAAAGCTTCTACAAACCCCAGCTGGATTTCTCATTTATAGGGATATGTCAATCGGTGGCATATATCCCCAAGCAGATACATCATTAGATCCACCAGTGATCTCATACCCAGCTGGGATGTCCATTTCAAGCAGATCGACCAGAGATCTTCGCAGCAACGGGATCCGAATCCCGGATCTGTGCCCCTTTGCATAATCATGGCATCCGCATCATATTCACCCCCCCCAGAGCGTAGCATTCCGTCTAATACGGAGCATTACGGCAAAAATCAAATACATAGCATAATCATAAGTCATGTTGTGAATTGAACGCTTGTGATTAGTAACCATTTATCGGGATACAGATTACTTTCCCCAAGAGTCCCCATCAGAGTCCCAGCAAAAGCAGCTGCCTCACAAATCACAAACATCGGTATATACACCTTTTGGCACCCGTCCGTGTCATCTTTCCCCACAAGTCGCCTGAACACCCTTTGCAAACAAATCACCCTCATTGCAGATACGTCCTGACACCCGTCCGTGTCAAAACACCAGCAGAAAGCCAAAGACATCCTCTTTGCACTCACATACCTTATATACACTCCCCTGACACCCGTCCGTGTCATATCCCCAGCGCAGTCGCCTAGACTTTGTACAGCAGACACTTGTTAATATTATGCTTTTCTTTTGACACTCGTCCGTGTCACTCTCCCCAGCAGATAAACACTCATCTATACAATACAATACTCACTACTCACGGTACGCTTATACAGGTACTCGTCCGTATCTTGTATACATCATCACTCATATCCCCACAAATTCGGCAGTAGTCCTCGTTCTTTGTTAACCAGTTGATACTCGTCCGTATCATCATCTCTGAACACGTGTCAGTATTTGTTTCTACATGATACTCGTCCGTATCATAGTCTTAAGGATGCTCGTCCGCATCTTTAATCTATACACGATACCAAACACTTATACCCTTTTGTTTCTTGGATGTAAACGCTCGTCCGTGTTTACTATCTCCCCAGTAGATCGCCAACAAAACAAATTTCCTTTTTATCTAACACTCGCCCTGTGTTATGATAACCCTGAGAGCAGCCGTACCCTGCTAAGTGGTCGTCCTCCACTTCTTGATGGTCGTCCTCCATCATGCTCGTCCGATGGCCGTCCCCATCGTTGTTTTAGCAGCCGTCCCCTGCTAGGTGGTCGTCCTCCACCTTTTGATGATCGTCCTTCATCAACTTTATCCAATGGCCGTCCCCATTGTTGATTTTGGTTATCTGACATTCGTCCTGTGTTATGATAAACCCCGAGAGCAGCCGTCCCCTGCTGAGTGGTCGTCCTCCACTTCTTGATGGTCGTCCTCCATCATGCTCGTCCGATGGCCGTCCCCATCGTGGACCTTTCCTATCCGATGGCCGTCCCCATCGTTGATATTTTTTTCGGCAGCCGTACCCTGCCAGGTGGTCGTCCTCCACCTTTGATGGCCGTCCCCATCATATTTCTTTTATCCCCAACAGAGCAGCCGTCCCCTGCTAGGTGATCGTCCTTCACCTTTGATGGCCGTACCCCATCATCTGTTTATTTCATTCATTCTTTAACCCGATGGTCGTCCCCGTCGTGGTCCCTTTTTCCTTTTTAACCCGATGGCCGTCCCCGTCGTGGTCCCTTTTCCTTTTTAACCCGATGGCCGTCCCCGTCGTGGTCCCTTTTCTCTTAGCCCGATGGCCGTCCCCATCGTTGCTTTACCTTTATGAACTTGATGGCCGTCCCCGTCATGTTTCATTAATCCTCAGAATTTCTTACAGTTTTATCGTGATGGCCGTCCCCATCATGATTTTATTTTCCCCAGCTAGTCGGCCGTCCCCGTCTTAGCTTTACATTTTACCAGCATGTCGGCCGTCCCCGTCATTGCTTTATACATTTTACCAGCATATCGGCCGTCCCCGTCATTGCTCTTTACCCAGCAGTCGTCCTCTGCTCGACGGTCGTCCTCCGTCGCCTGTACTTTACAATATACTTTATTTTGCCTTTACAATCTATATCCCTTTCTTCTTCATTCTGTGAGTGCAAATTTTGGACTGTCTTTGGTATTCAACCACAAGTTATCTTGTTTGGCCTGTTAAGCCGTCGCTTACAACCTGCACAGCTAACTCATGTTTGAATAGGGGCAGCTGTAAACACCCCAAATTTGCCCTCACCCACTCACACCATGGCTTATGGTCATCTCATATGCATAAACACAATCATATCATCTCACATCTCATTTTTGATTCACTGGATAGTTTCTAGGTCATCTGCATCTAGGGTTTGTGATCTGAGCAATCCCAAAGCTTCTTGAGGCACTCCAAAGGCCACCAATCAATTCAAAGAGGTCCATGTGTGTTCTTGTATCATGTTACATCCTCACAAAGTCAAAATTGCAGAGGAATCACAAGAACTAGGGTTTGAGTGGATGCAGAGCCAGGATGAACTGCACAGTTGACTGAAAATTAGGGTTTTGGTTTCAGAGGCCATAACTCCAATTTTTTTTGTCATTCTTGTTTCCATTGATCTCTATATGGTATAGGGAGTATGCATATCAATTTTCATGAAGAAATTCCATGGGGAAGTCATCTGATCAAGAGTTGACTTTTCAGACAAGTCAGTGTAAAATCAGGGCATCTGAGGCCCCCAATGACCCAACCAATGGTTGATCTTCATCATTTTGAGTGTATATGATCTTTATTTGATCATGGAAGAGGGTTGAAGTTCATAAAATCAAGAATTTAGGGTTTTTGCAAATGTTGACTTTTTGGGCATAGTTGACTTTTCAAGAATGCCTCATTTTAGGTCAATTTTCAAGCCTTGATTCATGATCCAAAAAGGCTTCAAATGGAAAAACTTTGGTCATGAAAGTTGTAGATCTCATCTTTCCCTTTTCAAAAAGTACAAGGACATGATCAAACTCTTCTTGGATCAAAAGTTATGGCAATGCAAAGTTGGCAAAAATCATTGTTTTTCAAGTTATGCACCAAATGAAAATCTTGCAAAGTCTTGAACCAAAACCAAGTGCAGCCTCTAATCCACTTCAAACCAGCATGTGAACATTCTCTAAGTTACAAAATCAGATTTTGAACTAAGTTTGCCCTTGGTTTCATGTTTGGTTAGGCAAAGGATCACATGTGAAACATAAGCCAACCAACTTGCAAAACACTCATGATCACTTCTTACAACTTGGTGCATTGGCTGCTGAGCTTTGCTAGGCCTCTCCCTCACCTTTGCTGCGCCAGCCATGCCTTGTACTTGCCTAGACCTTGCCCATGCCCTATCTTACACAAAGTTGACCTTTTATGCAAAAGCAAACTTACCTATCACAGCTGCACAAGTCACATCCTCTGGCCACTTGGATTAAAATATGTTATCAATTTACAAGCAAAAACACTCAAGAGGCAAGGCTGAAACACACACTTTCACCACCTTCACACAAACACTCCTAACTGCAGTTTGCTTCGAATCCTTTAACACAGCCATCAAACACTAAAACTTCCTTCATCAATCATCTCACCACACCCCATAGGCCACCCAACACCCAAAGCACAAGCCTAAAACAGCCAAGAAATCCCACTGCCATTTCTTACTTCAGTTTGCAAAAACTTTCGAATCTTCCATCCTAGCTCACAAACACACAAACCAATACCACAAATCATCTCTACACATTGCATGGACCTCAAACAACCCATCACCATGACCTGAGAGTGCCTGAAACTCCATTGCCATTGTTGAGCAAGCTTGAGCAGAAGCTGTCGAATCTCCCTATCCAGCCAGCATAAATTGTTTTTGAGCATTCAAACACATTTGGGGGATCAAGTAGAGCAGCTTGCATCAAAGGAAATGGCCAAAAAGTTCCTAAACTGAAAGCTCCAAATCTCAGGTAGCTCGAAATTAATTTTTCCAGAAATGGTTTTTTATGTTACAAACTTGTTCCTCATGATGCACTGATCATTCTGGTACCTTTAGTTTTTGAAATGGTTTTGTTTTGAGCATTTAATTTGTGTTTGAAGCTCACGAACCCTAGAAATTGTTTGCTTCGATTCAGTTGATTTAGGAACTTTAAATTTGTTTTAGGTTAGGGGTTTGATTCGTGAGAGGATAAGGATCATTTACATGTTCTTGGTTTTCATTTTTGGTACGTATTGAGAGGTTTTGAGATTTTCAGGTGAGCTTCTGGCCGGAGAAGACGACCGGAAGTCTTCTCCGGCCACCTGAGAGTGTTTATGCCCTAATTTCGTAATTAAGTCAAGTTTGAATGCTGAGCGTTGATGAGCGTTGACCGGCTGACTTCCCTCTCTTTTGAATGGCCCAGATTAGCTGTTTATGCCCTAATCCACGTGTTAGGTTTAATTAATCCACAATTAATTTAATCTGACCAGAAGCAATCCTGGCCCTCCACTAGCGCGCGCAGTCAACGTGTTTGAATCCAGGAGCAATCCCAGCCATCCAATCTGATTACTTCTCATTTTTATTTATTTTATTTTCATTTCTTTTCATTTAAATTGCACAATTAATTTAAAATAGTTAAAAATTCATAAAAATTATGAAACTTTTTCTTTAAGGTTTTATTAATTTTTATGACACAAAAATATTTTTATTTTATTTTTTATCATTAAAAAAGTATTTTTAAATGTTTAAAAGATTATTTTTAATTGATTAATGGGAATTAATTAATTAAAAATACTTTTAAGTATTTAAAAATTACAAAAAAATTCATGAAATGTTCTAAGACATTTAGAAACATTGTCCAACCTTCAAACCAAATTTCTTTTTGGATCTTGATGCATTTTGAGAATTTTCCATTGAATTAAATCATTTTTTATGCATTATTTTGATCATATGTTTGAAAATTCATTTCTGCCTTTTGGTGAAGGTTGAGACATTGATTCTTTTTGCTTTGTGTTGAGTTTGACATGTATTTTCAAAGATAAAAAGGCCATGATTTGATCTTGCATTTCCTAATTGATTGGCATTTCTTTTGTTAAGAACCCTTAAAAACCCTAATAACTTGCAAAAATCATAACTTGAGTTTGGTTGAGAGTTGAAAGCTCCCCTTTGGGCAGTGGTTCATTATAGGTTTAGGGCTTCTTTGGGTAGCATTTTCCATTTTTTATCATGAGGTTTGCTTCTGTTTTTGGTTTGTGCTTGATGTTTGATCCATAAACCCTAATTTGGGCTTCCTCTTGCATCCTTATTGCATTCATTTGCATAACATGACTTGTCTTTGCATTTTGTGCATGCTTATGATTCATTTGACATCTTAAGACATATAGGATACATGTTTGGTCATTGCATTACATATTTGACATGTCATTTGCCTTGTATGCTTCATAGCATTTCATGCTTGTCCATGCTCCTTAGCTTGCATCATTTGCATTCATAATCTTGTATGAACATCTCCATGTCTTGCCTCATGTTTGCAGCATACCATAACATCATTATCATCATCAACATGCTTCTGGTCTTGTTTTTCATCATATCATTTCATCCCATTTAGCACTGCATTGCATTTCTTTCTAACATTTCAGGTGGTAAGTAACTTGGGAAGTGAATTTGCCTTCACTTCTCATAACTTTTCTTTTCACCTCTCTTGCATACATTGCTGCATTCTTATATGTGCTTGAGTTTGAGCTTGCTCATTCTTCTTCTTCTTACTCTCTTTCTTCAAGTGACTTGACTTCTTGAATGAAGCAAGTCACTTTGCTTCTCTTGATCCTGTTCATCTGCTTCCTGGTGGTTCTTCTGAAGATTGTTCTTGAAAACCTCACAAACCTTAGGACCAACCAAGCATGATAATGAATTAGGGTTTTGATTAGTTCCCCCATAGTTTTACCTTTGTGTCTCTCTTTGAGTCTTCTCTTCTCACCTCATAATCAGGGACTAAACCCTAAAGGCTTTAAGACTTTGTGCTTAGGGTTATGCCTGCATCCTTCTCTTAGGATGGAGTGTATAACTTTAATCCTAAGTATTAAACCCTTAAGGTGTTTAAATCTCCTTAATTAATTCACTTAATAAGTATCAAGACATCACACTTGTAACTTGGGCCTTGCATTAGGGTTCTAATTCTTCCTTAACTGGTTAAGAAGGACTAACCCTAGAGTTAATGGACAAGTCCCCCTCAAGTCGTCTTACAAACCATAAAATTCACTTCATCATCATATCATTAACTAAAATCCACTTAATAAAGGCTTGTTTTGTCATGGGTTTAATCCCTAATCATGGATTAAGTTGAGGAGTCTTCCTCAGCTTAAACATTCTCATCTATTATCCTTCTTTTAGGATGGTGTAATGGGTCTGTTTAATCCTTGATTACGGCTTAACCCCATTACTCAACACTAAACAAAATCACAAAAACATCTAAATAATCACAAGTAGGTTAATGATCTTAATCCTGCACCAAAGGTGATTAAGTGTGAGAATCTGACTTCACACTTAAGGTATTCTCATTACCCCTAATCAGAGGGAAGATGTGATGAGTTTACTAAATCCATTGGTTTAGACTTAAGCTCATTATCTTATGACAAAATCCAAAAACAATAAAAGACTGAAAACTCAAAAACAAACAATAATCGTCTCCTTCGGGATTCTTTTCTCATCATCTTCACTCACAACCGAGAACTCGCTTCTTCCGTCTAATGCAAGACAGTAAGCACCTGAGCCAGACAGGTCATACACTTGAGCATAGACAAGCAAGCAGTTCATCAGTCAATTCATCTTTCAGTCTCTTTGGGTCGAACTACGGTGTTCTGACTTCCTCATTGCACGAGAGGATACGTAGGCATAACTTAACAGTTATCGAACAAAAGTCTCTGTATATTCCCCCTCTTTCCAGCCTCATCTTTTAAGCCTCATGATCTTGAGCATCTCATTTTCATTCTCACACTGACACTTTCATATTACACTTCACACTTCTTTTGCACTGACACCTGTACATTCTTTTCCAGCTATTTTACACACAGATTGCACTGACACTACCCCTTTAAAACACAAATCTTTTAAGCGTGGATCCCGTCGAGTACGACGGACAATCTGGGTGCTAATACCTTCTCAGGTTGTAACCAACCCCCTTTCTCAGTCTCTTTGGTTCGCAAACCGTCTTATCCATCTTTTTCTAGGTCTATGCAGCATTGCCTCTCCTCCGGGATAAAAATGCCTAGCTGGCGACTCTTTTCATCTCCAGTGAGTTCACGGCTGTGTGTTCTCACTGTTCCCTTCGCCGACCGTTCGCGTCTGTACCCTCATATGACCTTTTGTCATTTGTCGGGAGCGACAGCCGGCCATTAACGTCATGAAGTTATCCATTCTCTGCCTTAGATCTGCCAAATCTGCCTGCATTTGATCCATGGCTCGCTCTCTGTTAGTCTTGGTTGGGTATCTGTGCACTGCTGGTTGTTCTCGAACTTTACGAGGAGCTATAGTGCCTGTGATCACAAAACACGTTAGTAATTGAGACACCACCTGCAAAACAAACAAACAGGTTATATGCAATGCAATGTAACTGTTCATGTTCCCAATTTTAAGCATTTGGCATGCCCCAGTTCTGGCATCTATCTCGACAATCACTTTCAGTGTTTAGCTTTCAAACTTTCTCTTTGATAAGTGTTCAGACATTAGCAGTATCCAGACAAACGAGTCTTGCACATTCAAAACGATAACTTGCACATTAATACTGAATATGGACAAACCACTATAGGCTAAAAGTCAGAATACATCCAGGAATGTTCCCCGAAGGGTTACAAATCAGTACATGAAGACAAAAGAAATAAAAGCAAGACTCCTACAACAAGCCTGTAGGTAGTCTGAAAAATAAACTAAGCTAAGGACCCCGGCTCTGTCACCTCTGCCCTGCTTTTCTTGACACCCGCTCTCAGCTTGAGCTCTTCGATCTCTTTCCTTGCTTCCTCCAGAGCTAATTGACTTTGGGCTAGCTGTTGGGTCTTCTCCCTCCGGATGGCGTGGGCTTGCTCCACTTCCTCCTTCTTGAAAGCCATTTGAACTTCAAAGAACTCTTCCTTCTCTTTTAATTTCTTTTGCTATTCATCCCTTTGGCCTTTCAGCCAAACAATGGACTGTCGAGCACTCTTGAGAGTCTTTAAAGTCTCCTTGTGCTTAGCTTCTCTTTGAGCTTCCATCATACCCAATCTGTGGAAATGGGCTTCTCTTCCAGCAAAATCCTTCTCTTTGTCTTCTAAAGAGGCTTGGAGCTTCTGCAGCTTGTCTTCAGCTTCCTTCTTGGCTCTATTGGCCTGGTGGTATAGGCTTACCATCTCAATATTCTCTACTCTGACCTCATGCAGCTGAGCTTCTAGCTTCTTGTACTCCTCCAAGGAAACCGTATTGTTCGGACTTGGTACCTCTCGGGGATAAAGTGGAGCCTCGACTGAAAAAGGCATGAGAACTGACTCAATATGTCTTTGCAACCATCCAGCATATGGTGGATATGTCTTGGGATCAACTCGGCCAAAGTCTTTCTTCCCTTTTCTTATCCTGTGAGCCCAGGATTGGACTGCTTGTTGGACTAGCTCTCTATTTCCGTCAGCAGGAAAATACAAAGATTCAGCAAACATTTCCATCTGAGGAGGATCCTTCAAAGGGTAGCCAAACTGCCTTTTGGATAATGTCGGGTAATAACTGATGACACCTTTCCTTCCCAGCAAAGGTACTCCAGCAAACCTTCCGCAACTAACCATCAACTCTTTTCCTAGCAAATCCCTGTCATAACCCCAAGCAATGTCTTCTTCAGTCAATCCCATCAATCTTCTGGACCATCTCCATTCGTCTCGTATATCCTTGAAGGCACCTGATTTAGGCAACTGTCTAGCAAACCATTCAGCAAACAAAGGAGCACAGCAGACCACTGGACCACCTCTACCTTTCTCGTTTCTGTAATGGACACTAAAATAAAAGTCACCCAATAGAGTAGGCACTGGATTGCCTTTTGCAAAGATTGAGATCACTTCTAAGCTGACAAACTCTTTCTCTCCGGGAAACAAGCTAGACCCATATACCATCAATGCAAGCAAAGCTCCAAAGTCGTTCCACTTAGCCTCTGTAGCATACTTCTCAGCCTCTGGGATAAGCACACTCCAGGGTAGACCTCTGCCTTTACTCTCTTGCAAAGCTTTTCTGACTGAAACAACTGGCAACCTACAAACCTTGGCTATGTCTTCATCTCTGAGCACAACCTCTGACCCGTAGAACGACAATGTCTCTCTGATCGGAACACTCAGCATGCTGGAGATCTCTTCCAATGTCGGAGCTAAGATGTAACCTGGAAGAATAAAGCAACGCAGCAGGGGATCATAAAATTGCAACAAGGTATGCAAGTTGTCCTTTTGGTCTGCAGTAGGCTTGTCCACAAACTTCAGTATCTGGCCATATCTTTTCTTGAAATTACCTAAGACTTGATCGTTCATCAAACCTGCTAACCTCTGAACACTTTTAACTTCCGGCTGAAGAAAGGTATAATGCACATTCTTTTTTCTCGGATCTCTTTTGATTTCTGCCATGGAGATAAGAATACCAGAACTGGGAACAGATGTGAGCAATGACCTGAAAAATGGGAAACATAAACAGTTAATGCAAGGAATGATGCAAATGTAATGCAATGCAAGCATATGACCAACTGGGACCATCTGAACTGGAACACTGACAAGGGCCCCTCTGAATAACCGGCAAACCCAAAAGTTTACTGAGTCACACCCTCTGATAATCACAACTCTCTGATAGGAGATCTCAGAATCACAGTATCAAGAAATCCAGAATTCCAGAACCATAACTTCGGAACCACAGAATCATAGAACCATGGATCATAATCAAAAGACCAAAGATCATAACAAGAACCACTGAACAGATGAGTGTATGTTGAGGTCATGGGTTCCTGCGCACCTGTAAACACCCCCCAATATCACGGGTAAAAGGCTCCGGGTCAGACATCACGGACTCTCAAAGCCACATAGCAATAATACTGTCACCATCTCCGAGAAATGGCTCATGACCAAATCAGGGAATCGGTTTGGCATTATATACTACGCAGGGAGGCCTCAGCTGAGTCCGGGAAAAACAAGCATCCCTTATAAGTCCCCAGCTTCAAGCGCTGAAATCGAGAAACAATAGTACATTCAGCTCGTAGGATACAGTACTAATGTCATACGACCAGATGCTTTGACTGAGTTCTTATAAGAGAACCAGGCCATCCTATGCGAGTCCCCAGTGGACCCTCGGGTGCGAATGGGTTTGCCACAAAATGTGGTCTGCCACTATCACCACTGGAGAGGGTTGTTTCCACAAAGGTTCTCAATGATCGGTCTCCAGCTGCACATAACTGTCAGGGTTATGTAATGAGAGAGGAAGATCCCCAAATCAAGACATTTCCAAGACAATCGCAACCTGGGTGTGGAACTCACTACTACCCCCATGACAAGATCTCATGAGGCCAAAGTGGAACCACTCTAAGTCCTATGGTGCACTCGAGCCGGGTACTTGGCTCATATCTCTCAAGAACTAGTAACACCCATCCCACCAAAGAAAACCAGTCCAGACAGTCCAGTATGATATATATGATGCGGAAAATAAATACTGAAAACTGTAAATAAAGCTGTAAACAAACAACGATACAATACAATAAGCCACATCAAACAAACATCACCCAATGAAACAGAAACAAACAAGCGCTAGGAGAGACTCACAGGGGAACCAGAGATCTCTGGTGTGTATTCCCCAGCAGAGTCGCCAGCTGTCGCTCCCGGGATTTTCATCCTAGTACAAATGCGAAAGTGGCGCAGAAAGGTTAGAGTCGCCAGCCAGACATTTTTATCCCAAATGAATGGGAAAGGTAATGTTGCACAAACCTGAGGAAGAAGGAAAGGACAAGGTCCTGCGAACCAAAGATCTGAGTTCGGGAGTCGATTACGACCTGGGAAGGTATTAGCACCCAGATCGTCCGCCGTACCCGACGGGATCCACGCTTGCAAAAGAAACTGTTTCAAAGGGTGAGGGTATGAAAACTGCAGCAAAAGAAATGAAAATGAAAAGAAACTGGAACTGGAAAAGAAATGAAATAAGAAAGCGAAAGGAAAAAAATGTAGGGAAAATAAAGATTGTGCTCGAACGGGCCCTACCCCGCTGCCTACGTACCTCATCAGGATAATGAGGATCAGAGACGCCGTAGTTCCCCTAACTAGGGGTAGAAAAGGAAAAATTGCCTGTGAATTAAGGCTTGAACTGCCTATGCCATTGCTCAGGTGTTGCAGACTCGGACGACGAGTGCGTAACCGTCTTGCAAAGTGACAAATAGGAGCAAGTTCGCGTACGGAGCGAAGGAGATGAGAAAAGAATTCCCGAAGGAAAGACGCTTATTGTTTGTTTGTGTTTTTTAGAAGCTTTTATGAGTGTGTCACAAGGAAGTGAACTCAAGCTCTCATCAATGGAATGTGCACTTGTCACTACATTCCAAGATGGAATAATAGAACAAGCACACTCAAGTAAGGAGAAGATCCCCAAAACTCGAACCCAAAGATTAGGGCTTAGGCTCACTAACTTGTTTACTTTTAGATGTTTTGATTATTTACATGAAGAAGTGTTTTTTATGCTTTTCTTTATGAAGAAAATACCTTGATCAGACTTGTGCATCACAAGGTAAACATGTACTATCCCAAGATGGGAAGACTACAAGCATACCTCATGGAATAAGGCTATGGATCAATGCATCACTTCACATTTATTAAAGTGTTTTTTAAGGGTTATGAGATAAGAAGAGAAGAAGAACCAAAAGGATCATAAAGGTAAACTCTAAAGGGGACTAAAATAATCCTAAGTATTCACATGCATGGATATCCTAAGGTAGTGAGGTTTCTATCCTAATGAAGAAGGAAGAAGAAGATAGAAGAAGGGATGAGAAAGGCCTAGGCCCAACAAAAGAGAGTTAGTTCACATAAACATAAAAGGAAGAGATGAGCATTAGAGATGTGGAACTCAATTCCCACATCTCACACTTACCATAGCCCCTGCAAGGTTAGTATGCACAAGTGAACAAAAATGAACAAATTAACATAACATCATCCAACAATCAGAAGTGAAATGAAGTAAACAAATGCCTAATGCTAATTCAACTCAAAGAAATAAAGATTAGAAGCTTATGACTTAAAATGAGGCAACATGAATACATATGTAAACAAGTGCGCACTTATGAAAAATGTAATACCAAACACACCAAATACAAGCACAAAGTTCAAAATCAGAATCAAAATAATATGAAGAATGGCCTAAGAGGCCAGCAAGATGAAGAGAGAAGTCACACAATACCAAACAATATCAAAATAGAAGCCATGGAACCAAAAGATGGAATTTAAACACTTAAGGAAACAAATGACTTGAATATGAAGCAAACTCAAAAATTCAGAAGAACCAAGACATATCCTAGGACCATGAAGGTACCCATACCCCAAAGGAACCCCAAATAAGAAGAAGAAGTTGGCACAAGTGCCCTTCTAAGCCTATAAGAGATCTAACAAACCAAAAGAAGCAAAATGGGACAAGGTGAGAACAAAAATCCACAAATAAACAACCAGCCATCTAAAAATTCCACAAATGGAACCAAATGATCTTAAAACACATTATATCAACTTGCCAAAAGGATTTGCAAAAATTCAGAAAGGAACTAGGTCAAATGGAAGCACAAACACAAGTGAGGACAGAAAACTTACATCACAAGATACCAGACCAAAACTCAAGAAATAATTTCCTAAAAATTCAGAGAAAAATCACATGAAAACTACAAGATCTTAGGAGCACAATGAAAAAAGAATGGGATCAAAACTCCAAATATTAAAGTCTATAGAAAATAAACAAGACAGACTGGTCAAGAAATGGATCAAAAGAAGCTAGGTGCAATGGTGAATTATTTCTGGCACGCTAATCAATGGAAAAAATAAAATAAAAATGCGACAAAATACTAGAGACACAAAGGAACATCTATGATTTATATTGGAATTTTTTAGATGACTAAAACTATTTTTAATGGATTAAAATGAAAACTGAAATACAAGAAATTGAATGGAAAGAAAGAAATTGAAATGACTTGAAAGGGGGTGAGATTAGAATGGGCTGTGAACTGAATTCGGATTGGGTTTGGGGGAGAGGGTGCGAAAATCATTCTGGCATGGACCCAGGTCTGCGCTAGCCCATGTCCACACACACAAACAGTTTCTCAAACTCTTCTTATTCCCTAAACACCATTATTCTAAACTCTATCATACTAATTAAACTCTTTATATTTCCTAAACAATCATTATCCTAATTAAACTTTTTTCTATTTTCTACACAATTATACTAAACAATTCTATTATATTTCTAAACAATTATTCTTATTAATTCTATCATATTTCTAAACAAATATTATACTAATCTATCTTTTATATTTCCTAACAATTATTCATATTCCTAAGCATTTTACATTAACTGAACATTTAACTAAAACTATTATTTTCTAAACTTTTATTAATTAATTAAACTTTTATACTTTCTAAACTTTACTAGAAGAAATCAAACCTATACATTAGAACACTAATACATCTCCTCTTCCTCTCCTTCTATGAACCCTAACCGCCGCCTCCTATCCATCACCTTCTTCACTCAAATTCTTCCTCCGCCGTTCACCTCCGTCCTTCAACCTCACAGCCGGCGGCCATAACCTCCTCCTCTCCAGCAACATCTCCTTATTCTCTCTCGAACACTTCCCCTTTCTTAACCCTAAAATCCGCCGCCTACCTCCATTCTCACCTTCGACCGCCACCTTCTTCGCTTCTCCTTCACACAACAGCCACCATTCCCTTTTCTCCAACAACACACGAACGAAGGGATGAATGCCACTCTCTCGGCCTCTTCCCATCCGAGCTCAACGGATGAGCTACGAACCTCCTCCCTCAACCTCAAAACGCCGTCACTCACCGTCAACTCCGAACAACCAAACTACAACAAAACTCTATTTCCTCCTCTCGATTCGAAACAAACACTGGCCTAAGACTCCTCCTAGCCGGAAAATTAACCTTAACTGCAAAATCAGTATACAATCCAATCCTATTTCTATCTACGTCACAATTCCAGCTTCGCACGAACAAACATTCAAAAACGCGAACCATAAGCATAATCAGATGCAACAAATTCGTGATGCAACAAACTCACGACACGGCTAGCACTCAAAATCACATTAAGACACGACCAATTCATCACACAGCTAGCAGTTACTTCAAGCCAATGGATCGAAGGACGTACCGGTAATGTGACGATGCGGCGAACAATACAGAAATCAGCCTCGGTGCGGTAATGTTTCTCTTCTTCCGAATTGATTTGCGGATTTGTTACTGTTATGGAGCTTTGCTTCAATTTTGCAGTTGCGTATTATTCGTTCTGAACTGATATAAACTGCTTCGTGCGTGAATCAATCTGCAGATTGGATGACGATACCGCGAATACTCCGTTCAATCGAACCGGCTGAATCAAGTGAAGAAGTTGCCACAGAGTATCGAATCTTAAAGCTTGGATCGAAACTGAAGCCTAATCCGCGGTGGTGAAGAAGCTGTTGTGAAGAAAACTTAATGAAGATTGCGAAGAATCGACGAAGCTAGAATCAGCTATGCGTTCTTGGTGATGAAGATTGAAGAGAATTGGTGGAAATTATGAAGAACTGGATCAAGATTATGGAGAATTTTTTGTGAGAGAAAATGGAGAATTGGTGAGAAAAATGGATTCTGTTATTCTGTTATTTTTTTGATTGAAGATTTTCCCAGAGTGAATATGAATGAATCGGTTTCTGTATGTGATGGAAATCAATGAAAAACTGTTATTGTGAGAGAAAAATTCTGTTATGGTGAAACTCTCTTTTTTGTTCTGTTATTGTATTCTGTTATATGTGTGTAGAGGATTATTATTGCTATTGGTGAAGCTTCTCATTCTGTTATTTTCTCCTCTCAAATTCTGTTATACCCCTCTTTTTTTGTTTCCTGTTAGAACGCTCCTGTATGAGCTTTTCCACCTGCGTTTTTCATTCTTTCTCAGTGCGTTTTGGTGCCGTCTTTTTGTGATTGGCATGTGCTATTCATGAGTGGTATAGGATTGGTAGTAGTGGGTTGAATAGAAAAATTTGTAAATGAAAAATGGATTAAAGATTTTTTGTCAAAAAGAATGGATTAAAGGCATTATAAAAAAAATGAAAAATGGATTAATTAAATTGAAATTAAAAAAAATGGATTAAATGAAATATAAAATGAAAATGGATTAATGGAATTGAAATTAACAAAATGGATTAATGAAATATAAAATGAAAATGGATTAATGGAATTGAGAAAGAAAGGAAAAACAAGATTATGGTTTAATTAAAGGTAAGTCTAAAAGAAATGAATATGGTTTAGTATAAAAAAAATGAATAGAATTGGATAGAATTGGATAATTTGACAAAAATGGTTTTAAAAGTAGATGCGGAACTTGGTATTTTGTGGGACGAACCAATTATCACCAATATGCACATGGTCACGAAATCTCAAACAATTAGTTCATTCAACTGAACCAGTTTGCATTGCTTCCACAAAGATCATTTAATCGGCCAGAAAACCACTACCACTGCACAATTCACAAGTAAAACAATGATTGTCTGAATAAATCATTCTCTGAGCATCTGACCAGAATTACTTCGAATTAATTTGAATTATTTCTCAGGAGAATAAATCCACAGACGCACATAGTTGAACTTATAATCATGGTAAGCTTGAATATCCGAATCCACAACCATCACATGAACCACCGCTTGAAAAATCAAGTACTTTCGCCGAATTCGCACTGTTTGAGAAATAACCCCTGAAACATGAAGACTCAACAGCTGAATTAATTTCCTGACAATTTGAACAAGATTAGGTCAAGCGTCCGTTTGCCTCAGATTACCGCACTAAAATCACTGCCAGCCTATGATATGCTTCCACAATGAATGTTATGCTTCATTTTTCTATGCTAATGATGCTACATAAAAATATGAAAATGATATGAATATGATGAACATGATGCGATATGATGCTTAAAAAGAAGAGGGCAAATTTGGGGTGTTACACTCTCGTGCAAGGATCTGCCTCACATTCAATGCCTTCAATTACCTTTCCAAATCCTTTGATCTATGGTTTTCCTCTAGGCTTCACATCAGTAGTTAAAGAAGTCACTTATCAACCAATACCTACCTCTGGGGTTACCGTTGGTGTTATTCCTCAAGCTCAACAAGTTAATTACGAGATGCACATTGTTGTTCCAATCGCCAATCCTCATTTTGTTCAAGAATCTGAAGCTATAAAGATGTGTCGTGAGTTAGCTGAAAAACTCTGAATCATGGAAGGACACAACTCAACCTCTTTGAGTGCTTCAGAAATGTGTCTAGTTCCAGATGTTGTGATTCCTACTAAGTTCAAGTTGCTAGAATTTGAGAAATATAAGGGCCTCAATTGTCCCCATATCCATTTGAGTATGTACTGCAGAAAAATGGGATCCCATGCTAAATATGACAAGCTCATTATCCATTGCTTCCAAGACAGCCTGCCTGGAGCGTCTCTAGAATAGTACATGCAACTTGAACGCAACAATGTGTGCACTTGGCTTGAATTATCTGATGCATTCAGAAAGCAATACAAGTACAACACTGACTTAGCTCCGAACCATACTCAACCTCAGAGTATGGCTCAAAAGGAGAACGAATCCTTCAAAGAGTACGCACAACGCTGGAGGGAATTAGCTTCCAGAGTGCATCCACCATTGGTTGACCGTGAATTGATCGATATCTTCATGGGTACCTTACAAGGGAAATACTAAGAAAAGCTGATCAATAGTGTGTCTTCAGGATTCTTAGACATGGTTATTGTTGGTGAGAGAATTGAATAAGGTTTGAAAAGTGGGAAAATCCAAGGACGTTCTAGCAGCCAAGCCAGTGTCAAGAAGCCTTTCAACAGGTACAAGAAGGGAGAAACAAATGCCATATCTTCTCAGAGTGAGAAACCTCAACAAAGTATGCCTACTTCAATCCCCTATTACCAATACCCATATGTTGCTGTTGTGCAATATGCTTCTATGCATTATCAACAACCTATTTAAGCTCCATTTCCACCTTAGATGCCTTACCAACAACGTCCATATCCTCAAATTGCTAATGTTGCACATGTTCCATACTAGAAATCGGCTTATCCCCAACAACATCTTGGTCAACAATATCAGAATCAATAACAACACGCTCCTCAACAGCGCCAGCCAAATCAGCAAAGGAGACCCGACATAAACTTGTATCCATTGCCTATGTCATATGGCGAGATCTTTAATGGGTTGCTAGCAAATGGATTTATTACTTTGAGGGATATTCCACCTCCAACTGTTATCCCCCGAGACTATGATGTCAATGCTCATTATGGGTATCACAAAGGTGCTCCAGGTCACATAATTGAGAACTACAAATCTTTCAAGCACAAGGTTCAAGGCTTGATTGACTCTAAGGATCTCACCTTCACTCAAAGGAATTTGAATGTTGCAACCAATCCAATGTCGTCGCACGGGGCCTATAATTGAAAGCTTTTGAAGGGGTTGTCAAAGACCAAGTAGAGTAGTCTCCAACTTTGAAGAAGCCATCAAATCAAGAGAAGTTCATTCCTCAAATCATGACAGTCGTCGCCATTTACCATTTCACGTTCTTTTTATTTTGTATTGTTTGTTTAAATACTATTTTCTCTAAATATTGTTATTCGTATTTGGTTTTGTGAATGTTATCTTTATGCATGTTTTTAATTAGTCTATTCACATTCTCTCATCATTTAACATTTATCACGAAATCACAAAAATATCTCCTCACTTCACTTTAGCAAAGATTTGATGGAGGATGATGAAAACTGAATACCCATAACTGTTGTGGTATGCTTTCGGATAAGACCTTGTCAATGATGTACATACATTTTTTTCAAATCCCCAAACACTGGAGAGATAAGGAGTTAATCCATAGTCAACCACTTTGAGCCTAGAAGTATGAGTTTCTTTCATATACAAACCCTTACGCTTAACCTAAGGCAGGGTAGTGTTCAGTTGACCTAATTACACCTTTAAATCGCAAGATGAGACATCCCGTCGGAGGACCATCAACAAATGACTTGGCAATCACAACATTCAACAAAATACAACAAAAAAGAGGAAAAATAAAAACCGCTAAGTCGAGCACCCAAAGGGAGACTTAGGCGAGAGAAAAAAAAGAAGAAAATCAAAGAAAAAACCACTAAGTTGAGCACCCAAAGGGATACTTAGTAAAAAAAGAATCATAGAAAATCTTGGTGGACCAAGGGCTTCATAAAGCAGTCCAGGCGAATCCAGATCAACAAATCAAGCAAAAAGAGGAGCTCAAATCCTCAACAAAAACAAAACAAATATCATGTGACCACCAAATCAAGAATCAAAGGGTCACCGACAACCAATCAGAACAAAATAAGATGATTGCCACATCAAAGCGAACCTTGAAGCTTCATCTTCGCCTTACAATGTCAAATCCCTTTTGGAAGCCAAATGCTTGTGTAGATTTAACTGAATGTAGGACTGGAGAGAATCACGAAGAAGGGGTGGGTATAAATCAAACTTTGAGCCATATATCTTTTGTTTCTCAAACCATAAACCATACCACGTTACAACCCTCAAAAGACCTAATTGAGGCAGAGTTTATTCTGAAAGCATGCTACCAATAAGGTTTCGTAAACTGACCCCTAGAGATTTGCTAATCCTTAATCTTGATAGCATATTCTTCTTGTTGCATCTTTCACACTTGCTAAATCAGCACCACGTTTGGACTAACGGTCCATTCGTCACACTTTAACCATCATTTAAATAATTGACTTTTTCAAAGCTTGCATGAATGTTGAATTAACATTACCACATGTGCATGAACAATTTAATTACAAACCAGTGCTTGACATCAAAGTAATATCAATAAGGGGAAATAAAAAGAGGAACTCGAATCAAGACTACCTCAAAAATCCTTTCAATTTGAGGCAAGACCCTCAAAAGATCAATCAGAGGTAATACCGTCAAAAGATCAATCAGAGGCAAGACCCTCAACAGCTCAATCAGGGGAAAATCATCTTCAAAATCTCAATCAGGGGCATACGCCTACCAAATCCAGACACATGGGCAGATCATGATAACTCTCAAAGCTTCCCCATCATAATTCTTTCAAATACCCTACAGACAGGGGCAAGCAAATAAGGAGCAACTCTTCCTATCTCTAATCCCAAGCTGAACAAGCGGATATTGCAAGACATTGGCAACCATTCAGAACAAAAGCAATCTTCATGCGTCAATCAAGTCGCTTCGCTCATCAGCAAGTGACTAAACTTGGAGCATCCAGATCCATCTTATGACCACACCTTATCAAAGATCGAGTGTTGGGGAATCAAACCTTTCCACCCACCCAAAGTTCAATTATTATTGGAAACTACCAAAAGTCCACCATGTTGGCACCTTTCATCATATTCCAATCGCTCATATGCATCATTATGCATTATCTACACCATACGTATCATTTGCATACATAAACGAATCAGATTTCCATATCCCCAACATTTACATTTCTACTTACATCTCATTGCATAAGCATTTGCGTTATATTTCCATCATTATGGAATACCATTTCAAAATCAAACATGTATGCATAAGTTAGTATTCAGGATCAATCGAAGACTCTAGGACGATCCGCAGCATGTCCAGTGGGTGTTCCCCATGGAACTGTTCTCTTCAACCTTTTGCTAATCATGTTTTTCTCCTCGGCAAGTTCAATGGGCATTCCCCACAGAATTGATCTCTTCAACCTTTTGTTGATGAAGCTTCAATCAATAATTCTAGAAGCAAAGCTCTTATTAAGTGTTATTCAATGGACGCTCCATATTGGATCATTTTCCTCAACCTATTGTTGATCTCCCCAAGTAGTTATACTCATTATACCAATATTCCTTAACCAGTTTGTCCTTATCATCCTTTTGGTGATAGACATTTATCTAGTTTTGTTCCTACCTGCATCCTTATGGTGTCGGGATCGCCTTATCATCCTTTTGGTGATAGCAATTTATTTAATTTCCAATTTACCTTAATCCTTTTGGTGTAGGGATTGCCTTATCATCCTTTTGGTGGTAGCTATTTATTTAATTTCCAGTTTACCTTCATCCTTTTTGTCGGGGATTGCCTTATCATCCATTTGGTCATAGCGATTTATTTAATTTCCAGTTTACCTTCATCCTTTTAGTGCGAGGATCGCCTTATCATCCTTTTGGTGATAGCGATTTATTTAATTTCCAGTTTACCTTTATCCTTTTGGTTAGGGATCGCCTTATCATCCTTTTGGTGATAGCGATTATTTAATCATGTTTACCTTAATCCTTTTGGTGTTGGGATCTCCTTATCATCCTTTTGGTGGTAGCGATTTATTTAATTTTCAGTTTATCTATATCCTTTTTGCATCAACAATCTTTCCAGTTTTAATCGTCAGCTTTTCTCACCAATCTTTCATCATGTTTCTTTCATTCGAACAAATTCAGACTCTTTTTAGTATCTAATTGACTTATACCTTGAAAGTATGAACGCGGGCTAGTTCACCTTACTCGGTTTAAGTCAATTCGATATGGGCAACTGTCATACCCCAAATTTGTCCTACCTGTAAAATATTTTATTTTCGTTTATCCTTTTTCTTCTTCAGAAAAATCCAAAAATATGTCATTTCTTTTCCAAGTTCAGGGTTTGTGCGAAAAATCGGGTTATTTGAGATTGTCAGTGTGTGTGTGCAGTGCTAAAAGTCAATGTGTTGCGTGGAGGCCTTTCACCCGATTATTACCTTTTTTTTTCATAAACCATTTTTCCTAAACAATTACCATTTTCTTCTTAAGTCCATTTATTATCATATGCATTTTTCTTATTATTATTATTTCTATTTTGCCCAAAGAAAAAAATCCATAAAAAAAACTCACTTTATTTTCCATTATTATTATTTTTATTACCATTATTATAATTCTTACTATTATTATTATTATTATTATTATTATTATTATTATTATTATTATTATTATTATTAGTTATTATTATTATTGGTTTTTATTATTGTCATTAATTGTTGTTATTATTATTAGTTATTAGTATTAGTTATTATTATTACTATTATTATTTTGATTGCAATATTTTTTCCAGCCAATTCTAAATATTTCCACGCCATCCCCACCTCACAAACTGCACCATTCAACAATTCACATCAATACCTACACAAGCTTCACACCACTCATGTGACCCCCTTGCAACATAATTCTATAACATTTTTCCAAGCAATTCCAACGATACAAACCACAACGCATTATACACGTCCTTCACACAAAGACCCCATAATTCATGCAACAAGCACGTCACGCAACACGCAAGAAATACATTCCTCCATGATTTTCCAACAAACAATATTCCTTCAGTATATTCCAAAAGCACATGGGCAAATCAACACAAATTTCATAACAAAACTTCACTATCCATTTCACTCACCAATTGCACTAACACGCATAATTCCTCCCAAACGCACATGATAACGCTGACCCCACACAATATCAGTACATTCACACCGCACATGACCCCACCTAAAACGAAAATGCAGCAACGCAACATTACAAACCGTTTTCGCAATGCAACCAAAAACACAGCTCACAACATATTTCATTAATTCCTTCAAATCCCTCTCTCCAAGTTTCATAAAAAGCCTCATTTACCCTCAATCCACTCTCCTATATAATCACTCTTCATCTCACTATCTTGATAAGCTTGGAAAGCATACAAAGACTCTGTAGAAAATCACTCATAAATCAAGCTTCAAAAACCTAAAAAAATAAAGCCCAAACCATTTCAAAAACCACAAATAATCCTTCACAAGTCTTCATTTTCATAAACTCACACCTTCAAGCTTCATACAATTTAAACACCACCTTCGATCTATACCTTCCATTAAACTTACACAAAAACTCATATAAACCCAGAATCTTCCATCTTCATTAACCTCATCCTCACCTTCATAACGTCACAATAAAATCCTCTTCAGACCAGACCCCACGATTCACATAAATCGAAAATCGAAACGGGAAGCAGAACCCGTAATCATGAACTGAGAGGAGAGCTTGAGACGAGAGTGAGAGAGAGTAAGAAACCGAGTTTCACAAAACCGATTGTGAATCTGAAAAACCTGCGAACATAAGCGAGAGAACGAGTTGAGATAGGTGAGCGAGAGACGAAGAGGATGAGATCTTGAAATCTTAAAACTGGAAATCGAGAGTTGATGCGGTGGTTCTGCTTCTTTTACTGACGATCCTCACGAAGGGTTCATACATTTTTTAGATGAAAATCATTAGGTCTGTTTGTTTTAAAGAGATGATATGGTTTGAATTCAGGGTAAATGAACCGTGTCTCTGTTTGTTGTGTTGGATAGTTGTTTTATGTTTAAACCAATTTTAAAACCTGATTTCTTTATTTTATTTTAGATTTTTATTTGATTATAATTTGAACCTATTTTTAATGTTCCTTTGGGCTTAAATCTTGATTTGAAGCCAACCGGATTTCTGTAGACGTCATCAGATTACTATTTACACACACCCAGATTCGATGAATCACCCTCACTCTTTTCTTTTCTTTTTTTCCATTTTTTTTTATAATTTTGTTTGTTGATTTTCTTATTTTGTTTTTTTTTGTTTTTTATCATGATTTCTTGTCTTTTTATTGCAATATCATGTAGAAAACGTCCTAAAAATTATTAGTGAATCATTTAGTATTTCCCTTATTTGTTTTTTTAGGATTTTTGGGGCCTGCGATATCATAAAAGGTCAAATATGTTCGATTTCTTTAAATCAGTCAAGTTTGTTCAATATGAGGCCTATTTTGTTTAGTTATTTATTTAACATTTTATTTTCGATTTGTTTTCCATTTTGTTATTTAATTTAGTTTATTTTATTTAGTCATTTTATTTTCGATTTATGGCCGATGAACATCTAGATCTTGAGATTTACCGCAAGCCGATTTGAAATCTCGATTAAATGATGAGACCATTTTATTTCCATTTTAGAAATTCAACTTAGTATAGTTTATTTTATTTTATCATTTATTTTATTTTTATGGTCGATGAGCATCTAAATATCTTGAGATTCGTCGCAAGCCGACTTAAAATCTGGATTAAATGATGAGACCATTTTATTTTATTTAGTTTATTTATTTTATTTGTGCATTTCAATACATAAAATAATGCTCAACTTCTCATATAATGATTCTAAAATTGAATCGGTTATAAGATAGTTAAAGAGCCACACTTTTACGCTTTCGATTTAATTTCAGACTCCAGCAACTTCGTATAGCTCAGGACACTTCACACATGCTTCCTCTTGTGCCAATACAATGAACCCTTTTATTTCGTGCAATCCCATATAGTTTACTTTGTACCCCTCACCCATTTCATGTACGTTATTTATTTTCCACATTTATCGTTTTGATCCCTAGGAGCACCCTTAGGGACTAGTATAGATATCGCTTTCGTTCGCGAACTCTTGGTCCAACGCCAAGTGGTTGCACTCGCACACTTGCACTTTATTTTTTTGGTTATGGTTTCATTTCGCTGGGAGTACCCATAGGGACTAGGAATCATTTCCACCTACCTTGCGAGCTGAGCGCATTGTGCCTCGCTAACAAAATAAACAAATAAACCTCCATTTGCATTCACCCGTAAGTCGAGTGCTTCGTGCATCTCCATCAAACCTAAAAAACCAAAACGTCTCTTTTAGACCTAAACCCTTGATCCAACATCAAACGGTCATAGGTAATAAAACACTCTAATAAATACGAGAAGAATTGTACGCCATAAGCCTTAAGTGGTAGAAGGAGGATAATGGGAATCCTGTTATTCGTTCTAATTATTCCGTCGCAAGACGCTTGGCTTGTTGGTTCAGAATAATCACTTCTACCCATAGTTTTAGTACAATTCGACTACTAAATCCTTTTTTGAAAGAAAGGTAATAAAAACAACAACCAACCACCCGTAGTAGGTCGAACTACGAAGCTCTGACTTTCCCATTGCACAAGGGAGTATGTAGGCACAAGGATCTCAATCCTTGCCGAGCACCTAGGATGAATCAAACTTATAATTAATCTCATTTCCCTTAGAAAATAGCTTATTAAGCATAGACATCCTTTCGCGCGTGACAACTTAGATGGTCCTCGTTGAGTACACGGATGTGAAGGGTGCTAATACCTTCCCTTGCATAATTGACTTCCGAACCCAGGTAATGGTTGCGATAACCTTTGTCTTCATCTTATTTTTAGACGAGTTTTATCTATATCTTCCCTTTCCCCTTTTGGGAAAATGAGAATTAGGTGGTGACTCACATTTCTGCCCATCTCGCGATGTTTTATTGTGAGGTCGTATTTTTTCGAGGTGTGACACCAAGGCATCTTGCAAAATCTTCCAAAACCTTGATGTAAACCGTGGATCTCTATCTGATATGATACTCGACGGTATCCCATGCAAATTCACAGTCTCTTCAATATACATATCAGCTAGCTTCTGCATAAAATGATTAATCTTCATCGGCAATAAATGGGCCGACTTAGTCAACCTATCCACAATCACCCAAATCAAATCATTTCCCTAATAAATCTTTGGAAAACCTGTTACAAAATCCATGGAAATGTTATCCCACTTTCATTCTAGAATATTCAACAACTTCATCATACCTAACGGTTTTTGATGTTCAATCTTCGACTTTTGGAAAGTCAAACATGTATACACGAATTCCGCAAAGTCCTTCTTCATACCTGGCCACCAAAACAATTTTTGCAAAATCATGGTACATCTTCATAGCACTAGGATGGATACTCAATCTACTTTGATGTCTTTTTTCTAAAATACTCTTCTTAATTTCGGGGACATATGGAAAACACACTCTATCTCGGAATCTCATCACTCCATTCTCATCAACTCGGAATTCACCTATGTTACTTTGGTTAATAAAAGTCAACTAATCAACCAACTTCACACTCTCGGAAGTAGTCTCACACAACAAAGTCATGTCTCTAAATTATTCAATCATTTAGAGTTCTTTCACAATAAGCATCGACACATGTAATGTCTTCCTACTCAAAGCATTTGTAACCAGATTCGCCTTATCAGGATGATAATTCAAATCAAAATCAAAGTCTTTCAACAATTCCAACCACCTTCTCTGCCTTATATTCAGTTCCTTCTGATCAAACAGATACTTCAAACTCTTATGATCACTGAACACTTCAAATTTCGAACCAAAGAGATAATATCTCCAAATCTTCAACACAAACACTACAACTGCCAACTCTAAATCATGTGTAGGGTAATTCCTTTCATGAACTCTCAATTGCCTAAAAGCATAAGTAACCACTTGACCATTCTATATCAAAACTCTTCAAAGTCCCATCTTCGACGCATCACAATACACTATGAACGACTCATTCGGATTAGGCAAAATCAACACTGGAGTAGTTGTCAATTTCTTCTTCAACTCTACAAAACTTTTTTCACACGCAACATCCCACACATAAGCTTGACCCTTTCGAGTCAACTGAGTCAAGGGTAGCGCCAACTTCGAAAAGCCCTCAATAAACTTTCGGTAATAACCTGCCAAACCCATAAACATTCTAATCTCAATAGAAAATTTATGAGTCTCCCACTGTAACACTGCATCAATCTTCGACGGATCCACAACAATTCCACTACTGGAAATTACATGTCCAAGGAACCTCATTTATTGCAACCAGAACTCACACTTTGACAGCTTCACATATTGCTTCTTTTCTCGCAATACTTGCAGCACAATCCTCAAATGCCATGTATGTTCCTCCTCTGTCCTGGAATAAATCATAATATTATCAATAAAAACTACCACAAATTTATCCAAGTACTCATGGAAGATTCAATTCATGTACTCCATGAACACACCGGGTGCATTGGAAACACTGAACGACATCACTGTGTACTCACAATGACCATATCTTGTCCTGAAAGTTGTCGCAATATCATCAGACTTAACATGAATCTGATGGTAACCAGATCTTAAATCAACCTTGTTGAACACACAAGCTCCCACCAACTGATCCATCAAGTCATCGATCCTCGGAAGTGGATACTTGTTCTTAATAGTAACCTTGTTCAACTGCCGATAATCAACACACAACCACATACTACCATCTTTCTTCTTTACTAACAACACTGGAGCACCCCACGGAGAAACACTAGGTTGTACAAACTTTTTTTATAACAATTCTTCCAGTTGTTTCTTCAACTCACTCAATTCCAAAGCAGGCATTCAATACGAATCCATAGACACATGACTCATACCAGGTAATAAATCCACTGCAAATTCATTTTCATGTTCTGTAGGCAAACCACTTATGTCCTCCGGAAACACATATGGAAATTCTTGAAAAAACGGTTACTCAACACTCGAAGTCTTCCCTTAGACCTGCAACAATGCAAACATTGCAAACATCAGAGCTTCGTCTTCTAACAGTTCATCTACTTGCTAAGTCGTCAAGAACATCAATTCACCATGATCACCAAGTTCAGGAAACTCCACAGTCTTCGCATAATAATTGATATGCACAAAGTTGAACTCTAGCCAGTTCATTCTAAGAATAACATCAATTTGGTGCAAAGGTAAGCACACCAGATCCATCAAGAAGTCCTTCTCAAATATAGTCAAAAGACACTTCAAACAAACATATGTGGTAGTAACATAACCATTAGTTGGCGTTTTTATTATCATTCCACCGTTCATACTAGACAATGTCAAACCCAACTTAGTAGCACATTCAAGAGAAATAAAGGAATGTGTAGCACCAGTATCAATAATTGCAATCAACTCAACACCATTAATAAAACATGTACCTTGAATCAAGTTATCCTTCTTAGGAACTTCAGGACCACTCAAATCGAACACTTTGCCATTGGTCTGAGCAGCATTAGCAGTCTTCTTAGGCTTTTGACATTGGGTGCTGATATGCCCCTGTTCACTACAGTTAAACAAGTTGGACCTTCATTTAGGCAATCACCAACCCGATGACCTCTCTTTCCACCCTATAGCATCTCACCACTGGATTGATGCACACATCAGACTTTTGACTGGATTATCCATATTTGTAGAACTTGGGAGGAATGGAACATGCTCCCCCACTTGGCTTCTTCCCATCTAAAACCTTCTGCTTCCCCTTCTCAGCTGGAGTCACATAAGGCTTTCCTTTAAATTGGCCTTTCTCTTTCTTCTCACTCAATTGCTTATAGTGAGCAGATCGAGCTCGACTGTCTTTATCATAAATCCTGCTTTTATCCACCAACTCAGCATACCTACGTATCTACCGACATCCAATCCCTTGTTAAATCTCTGGTCTCAGCCCATTCTCAAACTTAAGAGACTTAAAAAGTTCAGCATCAACACAATTGTAATGAGGACAATACTTCACTAGCCTCTCGAACTCAGCAACATACTTTTCTACCGTCATCTTTCCTTGTTTCAACTCAAGGAACTCCACCTCCATCTTACCACGAGACTTCCCCAGAAAATCCCTCTTGAACACTGCCCAGGTCACCACAGTACCAGCATCCTCCAAACGTTGACAAGTATTATCCCACCAGTCTTTAGCCTCCTCAGACAACGTGTGGGTACCAAATTGTACCTTCTGCATATTTGTACACACCATCACTCTGAAAATCTTCTCAATTGCCTTGAGCCACTTCTAAGCACTCTGTGGGTCATGATCTCCTTCAAAAGCCAGCAGATTATTATTCTAAAACTTCTCCAAAGCACAAAACTCGTCTTGTTCGTTGTTTCGAGTCGTGGCCTCAACAAGTGCCGCAACATCTTTAATAAGAGCATATGTGTTGTTTCCAGCCATTCTGCACAACACTCATAATATCCGAAAAGAAATAATCGTTAACAAGCAACGACCGACAACAACGACACATGACCGGATAGACCGACCTGCTCTGATACCACTAACGTAACACCCTTTTACCCCACAACATAATGATGCGATATTATTCAATAAAATCAAAGTTTTCAACAGAAAGGGTATCACATTTCAACAAGCATCAATAAAAATCATCATTTAGTCTTGTCTCGTAACACGGGTTACAACATGCATTCATAATTAAAACACAACATTTATATGCAATGGATCATCATCATTTGTAAACTTAATAACTAAAATTTTAAATTTTAAAATGTTAATCTAAAACATCATCAACTCAAGGTTAAAACAAACGAAACTAACAAAAGTCTCAAGCATTCTCGATGTTACATGATACAAAGCAAGATACCAACCTAGACTCTATAAACGACAAAAAGACATACACTCCAAGCTACGTCCATGCACCAAGCTTATTCTTGAGTATCTGCAAGATGGCATAATACACCATCCCTAAAGGCAGGTAGGGTGAGTAAATTCACAATCAATATAAATAATATAAAGAAGGAATTACAAGTCAACATGCATCAATAGATAAATCATTTCAAGTCTCACCCACATACAACAAAATCAACCACATCATCACATAAAATACAAATGCAAATCATGTTATGCCACCAAGAATGAAATGCAATCCTCATAGTATGAATATGGTACCAAATCATCATCATGGTAAGAATTTCACAGCAACCTCATAGCAACTTAAGACAACAAAACAAGTCATTTCAAATCATTTAGAAGAAGAAAACATTTTTCAAAAAGGGCCAGGTCTCGCTAAGCAAGCACCGGGCTCGCTAAGCGACCTGGTCTCGGGTTATGGGAATTTTAGAATTCCACTTTCTCGCTAAGCGGGCATCTGTTCGCTAAGCGAGACGACGATTTCACGCAGAAAAACCTGTGATTTCAGTACGTCTCTGCTGTGACAAAACTCATCAAAGTCATGTTTTAACAACAAAAAAATGCAGAATTCATTCTTATAACCATCTACCATCATGTATTCTTCAACTACAACATCTAACAACATCATTTAATCAAACTCTTTCAGTAATCCTCCTAACCCTAAGATTTGCCTCAAAACCCCCTTTCTCACAAGACTTACCTCTACATTATGAATATTGAACATAAAGTACTCCTTATACCTTAGTCAATTTGGATTCTTCAATCACATCTTATAGAATCTCCAACCTTACCCTCCTTGGTTCCTCAGAGCAAATTCCCACAACTTTAGAATACGAGTTATGAGAATCTATTCCCAAATCTCTTCTCTTAATCTTCCCAAAAGGTAAAACTACCCTTAAGACCTCTAACTCCCTTATTTTATTTTAATAATAATATTTAGATAATATCCATAATTATTATAATGTCACTATCGAAATAAAATAATTCATTCACCACAACACCACAAAATACCACACAATACCACATATGCATAAATAATTAATAAATAATTAAATTACAAATTTCAAGGCGTTACAGACTGCACTTGCTACCTATGGTCTTGGAGGATTTTCTAGGATTGGGTATTCCCAGATCACATACGTTATGTTGATGGCCTTTGTTGAGAGATGGAACCCTAAGACATCCTCATTCCATCGACCGTATGGCGAGCTCACGATCACACTAGATAATATCTCTTGCCATTTACATCTACCGATCACAGACACCTTACTTTGTCATGGTAGCATGACGAAGGTGGATGCTATACAGATGCTCTCTGAGGAGCTCAGGGCTACCCATGATGACGCACTTGCAGAGGTGAACGCGTTGAGAGGTGCACATGTTTGGTTCTCCTTTCTGACAGACAGATTTCATGCGGAACTTGCTGAGGCAGCACAAGCAGATGGTGATGCAGCTAAGGTAGATATCCACATGCAGCGTGCCTTGAGATGGTATTATTTATTTTTGCTCGGGACACAGTTGTTTGTGGACACCATCTCCACTTTCGTTGATATACTTTACCTTAGGAACCTTTTGGATCCCACTGAGTTCCATAAGTACAATTGGGGGGCAGCTACACTGGCATACACCTACTTTGGGCTCTCAGATGGTTGTCATTGAGTAACCATGACTGTGGCAGGAAGTTGCACGCTATATGTGGTAATAATCTTATATTCTAAGTCTTTTTTTTTCATTTCTTTTATTTCTATATTCATTATAATGTTTAACACCAATGTTATGTTTTCCATTTCAAGTATGGATGTTACAACATGTCGCTCCCAAAGATTTGCATCCCGGTACAAGCGCGAACGGTCGGCGAAGGGAACAGTGAGAACACACAGCCGTGAACTCACTGGAGAATGAATAGAGTCGCCAGCTAGGCATTTTTATCCCGGAGGAAAGGTAATGCTGCATAAACCTAGAAAGATACGGATAAGACGGTTTGCGAACCAGAGGGACTGAGAAAGGGGGTTGGTTACAACCTGGGAAGGTATTAGCACCCAGATTGTCCGTCGTACTCGACGGGATCCACGCTTAAAAGATTTGTGTTTTAAAGGGGTAGTGTCAGTGCAATTTGTGTGTCAAAGAGCTGGAAAGAATGTACAGGTGTCAGTGTAAAATAAGTGTGAAGTGTAATATATACAGTGTCAGTGTAGGAATGAGAATGAATGCTCAAGATCATGAGGCTTAAAGAATAATGCTAGAAGGAGGGGGAATATACAGAGACTTTTGTTCGATAACTGTTAAGTTATGCCTACGTATCCTCTCGTGCAATGAGGAAGTCAGAACACCGTAGTTCGACCCAAAGAGACTGATAGATGAATTGACTTGTGAACTGCTTGCTTGTCTATGCTCAAGTGTATGACCTGTCTGGCCCAGGTGCGAACTGTCTTGCATTAGACGGAAGAAGCAAGTTCCCGTTTGTGAGTGAAGATGATGAGAAAAGAATCCCGGAGGAGACGATTATTGTTTGTTTTTGAGTTTTCAGTCTTTTATTGCTTTTGAAAGTTTGTCATAAGTTAATGAGCTTAAGCCTAAACCAATGGATTAGTAAACTCATCACATCCTCCCTCTGATCAGGGGTAATGAGAATACCTTAAGTGTGAAGTCAGATTCTCACACTTAATCACCTTTTGATGTAGGATTAAGATCATTAACCTACTTGTGATTATTTAGATGTTTTTGTGATTTTTGTTTAGTGTTGAGTAATGAGGTTAAGCCATAATCAAGGATTAAACAGACCCATTACACCATCCTAAAAGAAGGATAATAGATGAGAATGTTTAAGTTGAGAAAAACTCCTCAACTTAATCCATGATTAGGGATTAAACCCATGCCAAAACAAGCCTTTATTAAGTGGATTTTAGATTAATGATATGATGATGAAGTGAATTTTATGGTTTGTAAGACAACTTGAGGGGGACTTGTCCATTAACACTAGGGTTAGTCCTTCTTAACCACTTAAGGAAGAATTAGAACCCTAATGCAAGGCCCAAGTTACAAGTGTGATGTCTTGATACTTATTAAATGAATTGATTAAGAGATTTAAACACCTTAAGGGTTTAATACTTAGGATTAAAGTTATACACTCCATCCTAAAAGAAGGATACAGGCATAACCCTAATCACAAAGTCTTAGAGCCTTGAGGGTTTAATCTCTGATTATGAGATGAGAAGAGAGACACAAAGAGACATAAAGGTAAGAACTATGGGGGACTAATCAAAACCCTAATTCATTATCATGCTTGGTTGGTCCTAAGGTTTGTGAGGTTTTCAAGAACAATCTTCAATGGAACCACCAGGAAGCAGATGAACAGGATCCAGAGAAGCAAAGTGACTTGCTTCATTCAAGAAGTCAAGTCACTTGAAGAAAGAAAGTGGGAGAAGCAAGAATGGGCCAGCTCAAACTCAAACACATGTATAAATGCAGCATGCTATGCAAGAGAGATGAGAAGAAAAGTTATGAGAAGTGAAGGCAAATTCACTTCTCAAGTTTACTTACCACCTGAAATGTTAGAAACAAATGCAATGCAATGCTAAATGAAATGAAATGACATGATGCTAGGCCAAACCAGAAGCATGCACATGATGACTATGATGTTATGAAGTGCTGCAAACATGAGACAAGGCATAGGGATGTTCATACAAAGTCATGGGTGCAAATGATGCAAGTTAAGGAACATGAATAAACATGAAATGTCATGAAGCATACAAGACAAATGGCATGGCAAAGATGTAATGCAATGATCAATGATGCTTCATACATGTCTCAAGATGTCAAATGAATCATAAGAATGCACAAAATGCAATGGCAAGTCATGTTATGCAAGGAAATGCAAGAAGGATGCAAGAGAAAGCCCAAATTAGGGTTTGTGGATCAAACATCAAACACAAACCAAAAACAGAAGCAAACCCTAAGATAAAAAATGGAAAATGGCACCCAAAGAAACCCTAGACCTATGATGAATCCCTGCCCAAAGGGGAGCTCTCAACTCTCAACCAAACTCAAGATATGAATTTTGCAAGTTTTTAGGGTTTTCTAGGGTTCTCATCAAAACAAATGCCAAACAATTTGGAAATGCAAGAACAATTCATGGCCTTTTTATCCTTGAAAATACATGTTAAACACAAGACAAAGCAAAAAGAATCAATGTCTCAACCTTCACCAAGAGGCAGAAATGAATTTTCAAACATGTGATCAAAATAATGCATAAAAAATGATTTAATTCAATGAAAAATTCTCAAAATGCATCAAGATCAAAAAAGAAATTTGGTTTGAAGGTTGGACAATGTTTCTAAATGTCTTAGAACATTTCATGAATTTTTTTTGTAATTTTTAAATACCTAAAAGTATTTTTAATTAATTAATTCCCATTAATCAATTAAAAATAATCTTTTAAACATTTAAAAATATTTTTTTAATGATAAAAATAAAATAAAAATATTTTTGGGTCTTAAAAATTAATAAAACTTTAAAGAAAAAGTTTCATAATTTTTAAGAATTTTATGCTATTTTAAATTAATTATGCAATTTAAATGAAATAAAATGAAATAAAAAGTAAATAAAATGGAAAGTATTTCAATCTGATGGTGGAGATTTGAACTGGGGTGGAAACCATTGACCGCGCGCGTTTATGAAGGGTCCAGATTGCTTCTGACTTTAATTAAGTTTTATGAAATAATTAAATGAGTTAATGATGATTAGGGCACAGTGGACCCATCTGCACCACTCATCCACGCGCGAAGTCAAACAAAGTCAGATGATCCTACGCTCAAGATTCAAAGTTGCTTAATTAACCAGGCTTAACCCTAATTACACTCAGGCGACCGGAGATGAGCTCCGGTCGTCTTCTCCGGCCATACCAAAACCCTAGTTTCTCATCCAGGCCACCCCATGTCAAATTAACTGCCCAGAAACATTCCCCACACTCCTTACAACCCAAATCCATGATCAAACATCATTTTACCAACAAGAACAACTTGAATCGAAGCAAAATAAAAATGGGGCCAAACTTTCAGACGCTCACCAAATGCTCATTTTCCCACCATTTTAAATTCTAAACACATCACAGTGATCCCCAGAGCATGTACTTTCAATTTGTAGCAAAAGAAACAAGCTTTAAAAGTTTGAAATTTGAGACTACCTGAGATGAAGAACTGGTGAATGTGAGCTCTTTTGGCCTTGCTTTGATGCAGAACAACTCCCCTGAACCCCTTGAAGCTAATGGAAAGCCTGGAATGAGCTTAGGCAAGCTGCTTTGAGAGATTCACTTCTGGTGTAGCAGGAAATGCACTTTGTGTACAGGCTGTTTCAGTTCAAAGAAAAGGGTGGTTTTGACTCCTTGTGGTATGCTTGACTTGTTGGTGAAGAAAAATGGAGTGTTTGATGGCTGTATAGTGAGATTCGAAGGGAACTGGTTTGAAAGGTGAGAAATGGTAGAGCTCAGGTCAGGCTTGTTTCAGGCTTGAGCTTTGGTGGTTTGAGGCCTATGGAGTGTGTTGAGTTGGTTGATGAAGAAAGTTTTAGTGTTTCTTGGCTGTGGAGGCAGATTCGAAAGTTTTTGCAATGTGTAGTGTTTTTGTGAATGTGTGTAATGTGATAGCTTCAACCTTGTGTGTCTTATGTTTTGGCCAGCATTTGGATAGTATAAACAATTGCAAGTGGCTGGGAGATGTGACATGTCCTTTATTGATTGGGATGTTTACTTTTGCAAAATGTCAACTTGGTTGTAAGAGAGGCATGGGCTCAAAGTCTAGGCAAGTACAAGGTTGGTTCTGGTGCAGCATGGTGAGAGAGGTCTAGCAAAGCTCAGCACTCAAGGCTGCAGGTTGGTGAGAGGTGATCATGAGCTTTTTGCAACTTGTTGCTTTTTGAACTTTCATGAGAAAAGTCAAGTCACATGAACTATAACCAAGGGCATTCTTGGTTCAATTCTGATTTTATGACTTAGAGAAATGTTTGTGTACTGGTTTGAGAGGAATTAGAAGTCACATAAGGCATTTGTTCATGACTTTGCAAAATTTCACACTTGGTGCATACCTTGAAAAACAATGATTTTTGGCAACTTTGCATGGTCATAACTTTTGATCCAAGAAGAGTTTGATCATGTTCTTGTACTTTTTGAAAAGGGAAAGATGAGATCTACAACTTTCATGACCAAAGTTTTTCCATTTGAAGCCTTTTTGGATCATGAATCAAGGCTTGAAAAATGACCTAAAATGAGGCATTCTTGAAAAGTCAACTATGCCCAAAAAGTCAACATTTGCAAAAAACCCTAAATTCCTGATTTTTATGAACTTCAACCTTCTTCCATGATCAAATAAAGATCATATACACTCAAAATGATGAAGATCACCCATTGGTTGGGTCATTGGGGGCCTCAGATGCCCTGATTTTGCACTGACTTGTCTGAAAAGTCAACCCTTGATCAGATGACTTCCCCATGGAATTTCTTCATGAAAATTGATATGCATACTCCCTATACCATATAGAGATCAATGGAAACAAGAATGACCAAAAAATTTGAGATTATGGCCTCTGAAACCAAAACCCTAATTTTAGGTCAACTGTGCAGTTCAACCTGGCTCTGCATCCACTCAAACCCTAGTTCTTGTGATTCCTCTGCAATTTTGACTCTGTGAGGATGAAATATGATATAAGAACACACATGGATCCCTTTGAAGTGATTGGTTGCCTTTGGAATGGCTCAAGATGCTTTGGGATTGCTCAGATCACAAACCCTAGGTGCAGATGCCTTGAAAGCTATGCAGTGAATCAAAAATGAGGTGTGAGATGACATGATTGTGTTTATGCATATGAGAAAGATCACAAGCCATGGTGTGAATGGGTGAGGGCAAATTTGGGGTGTTTACAGCTGCCCCTATTCAAACATGAGTTAGCTGTGCGGGATGTAAGCGACGGCTTAACAGGCCAAACAAGATAACTTGTGGTTGAATACCAAAGACAGTCCAAAATTTGCACTCACAGAATGAAGAAGAAAAGGGATATGGATCGTAAAGGCAAAATAAAGTATATTGTAAAGTATGGGCGACGGAGGACGACCGTCGAGCAGAGGACGACTGCTGGGTAAAGTGGTATGTGAAGCAAAGCGATGACGGGGACGGCCGACATGCTGGTAAAGTGTATGAAATAAAGCGATGACGGGGACGGCCGACATGCTGGTAAAGGTAAAGCTAAGACGGGGACGGCCGACTAGCTGGGGAAAAACAAGTAAAGCTAAGACGGGGACGGCCGACTAGCTGGGGAAAATAAAATCATGATGGGGACGGCCATCACGATAAAACTGTAAAATTTCTGAGGATTAATGAAACATGACGGGGACGGCCATCAAGTTCATAAAGGTAAAGTAACCAACGATGGGGACGGCCATCGGACTAAAAAAGGAAAAGGGACCACGACGGGGACGGCCATCGGGTTAAAGAATGAATGAAATAAACAGATGATGGGGTACGGCCATCAAAGGTGAAGGACGATCACCTAGCAGGGGACGGCTGCTCTGTGGGGAAAGAAAGAAAAATGATGGGGACGGCCATCAAAGGTGGAGGACGACCACCTGGCAGGGTACGGCTGCCGAAAATATCAACGATGGGGACGGCCATCGGATAGAAAAGGTCAACGATGGGGACGGCCATCGGACGAGCAAGATGGAGGATGACCATCAAGAAGTGGAGGACGACCACTCAGCAGGGTACGGCTGCTCTCGAGGTTTATCATGACATAGGACGAATGTCAGATAACCAAAATCAACAATGGGGACGGCCATTGGATAAAGTGATGAAGGACGATCATCAAAAGGTGGGGGACGACCACCTAGCAGGGGACGGCTGCTAAAATCAACGATGGGGACGGCCATCGGATGAGCATGATGGAGGACGACCATCAAGAAGTGGAGGACGACCACTCAGCAGGGTACGGCTGCTCTCAAAGGTATCATAACACAGGACGAGTGCTAGATAAAAAGAAAATTTGTTGGTGATCTACTGGGGAGATAGTAAACACGGACGAGCGTTTACATCCAAGAAACAAAAGGTATAAGTGTTTGGTATTGTGTATAGGTTAAAGATGCGGACGAGCATCCTTAAGACTATGATACGGACGAGTATCATGTAAAAACAAACTGACACATGTTCAGAGATGATGATACGGACGAGTATCAACTGGTTAACAAAGAACACGGACGAGTGTTGCATCTGAAAGAATTCTTCTGGGGAATAACAGACACAGGCGAGTATCTATATTCAGGAAGGCACAAGTGTTTGACACGGTGTATGGATTAAAAGATGCGGACGAGCATCCTTATGACTATGATACGGACGAGTATCATGTAGAAACAAACACTAGACGCAATGTTCTGAGATGATGGTACGGACGAGTACCAACTGGTTAACAAAGAACAAGGACTACTGCCGAATCTGTGGGGTTATGAGTGATGATGTATACAAGATACGGACGAGTATCTGTATAAGCGTACCATGAGTAGTGAGTATTGTATAGATGAGTGTTTATCTGCTGGGGAGAGTGACACGGACGAGTGTCAAGAGAAAAAAGTATAATAATAACAAGTGTCTGCTATACAAAGTCTAGGCGACTGCGCTGGAGATATGACACGGACGGGTGTCAAGAAAGTGTATATATAAGTATATGTGAGTGCAAAGAGGATGTCTTTGGCTTTCTGCTGGTGATATGACACGGACGGGTGTTAGGACGTACCTGTAATGCGGGTGATCTTGTTTGTAGAGTGTATTCAGGCGACCTTACTGGGGAATGATGACACGGACGGGTGCCAAAGGAAATATGCTGGTATTTGTGATTTGAGGCAACTGTTTTTTTTTTTTTTTTTTTTTTTTGGGATTCTGGTGGGGATATTCCTTCTGTATGTTGATGAACGGTTATTATTCACAAGTGTTAATTCAAAACATGACTTATGATTATGCTATGCATTTGATTTTTTTTGCCGTAATGCTCCGTATTAGACGGAATGCTACGCTCTGAGGGATAGCATGATGCGAATGCTATGATTATGCAAAGAGACACCGATCCGGGATTCGGATCCCACTGCTGTGAAAATCTCTGGTCGATCTGCCTGAAATGGACCCCCCAGCTGGGGATGAGATCATTGGTAGATCAAATGATGCATCTGCTTGGGGATATAGGTCACTGATAGACATATCCTTATAAACGAGAAACCCAGCTGGGGTTCGTAGAAGCTTTCTTCACTCTGTTGTGACTTCTTCGTGCGTTGCTCTTCTGAATAGAGGCTGGGGACTCTGTGGGGAGATGATTCCCTGATTTCTGCATTCTGCTGAGGAAGGATGGCAACTCGGCTGGGGAATTGAGAGGCAACTCAGCTGGGGAGAGCAATGGGGAGCAACTCAGCTGGGGATAGAGCATTTCGGATGCTGAGATGGAGTGTATGTTGATTTGGCAGCTCCGCTGGGGGAATGGGCATCTTCTAGTGCCATGTGGAAGATAGACCGAGTTGACAATGATTCGCCCACTTGCTGAGACGTAACCTGCATGCCCCAGGTTGCGTTCTGGATACCTGCAATCCTGCAAAGATAATGGAACGTACAAAAGGTCCCGAGGTGTCCCTCACTGGATTCCGTCATAGGAGTCAAGTACTTTTGAGAATAATTACATTCCCTGTAAGCATGTGTTTTTGTGTTTTTTTTTTTTTTTTTTTTTTTTAGAGAAAGGCATCTGTACTTATGCAATTGTATTTTTAGAGATATCAGACAACTCTTTGCAAAACATAAATGTAAAACGAAACATGACTGAAAATCCGATTTTATTAATTCATGTGCCCTGAATTGGCAAGATACAGTCAAGGAAACATATCTCCTGAAATGAAGAGATTGTTACAAATTGAGAAACGAAATGCTGGCGATGTTGACGACGCTTTCGAGGAGCTTCCTCTTCTGCTACGACTCGTATGACAATGACGTTCTTCTCGTCTTGCTTTCTGGAGAGAGTTGATTCTGATTGAAGCTTGATCCTTTGGAAGCTTACCAAGTTGCAGGTGATACAGACGAACTCAGAATGCAGTTGTTCGCTTATTCCCTTATTTTGCACGGATCGCCCTTTCGGGTTTTCAATCCATCGGGATACCCATTTTTTTGCCTGAGCCGTCCGATGCGGCTTTTCAACTCAGCGGGTGTACATTTTTTTTTATTTATTTCCCTTACTTTTGCCCGAGTCTTTTATTCTGTTTTTGACTCGCCGGGATGCCCTATTTTTGCCTGGACTTACATTCTGTTTTTATGTCCAGCGGGTCATTTTATGCGAAGTATTTTTTAACTGCATCTGAATTCACAGGGGACGGGAAATCTTCACCATCCATGGTGCTGAGCATCAGTGCCCCACCAAAGAAAACTTTCTTTACAACAAAAGGTCCTTCATAATTTGGAGTCCATTTGCCCCTGTGGTCTGTATGAGGAGGGAGGATTCTTTTCAGCACAAGATCTCCCACTTGGTACTCTCGATGCCTGACTTTCTGATCGAAGGCCCTCTTCATTCTCTTCTGATATAACTGCCCATGGCAGATTGCAGCCAATCTCTTCTCTTCGATCAGACTCAGTTGCTCGTATCGGGACCGAACCCATTCTGCTTCACTCAGTTTGACATCCATTAATACCCGCAGCGAGGGTAATTCAACTTCAACTGGTAGGACTGCTTCCATACCATACACAAGCTGATACGGTGTTGCCCCAGTGGATGTCCTGATTGATGTGCGGTACCCATGTAAGGCAAATGGTAGCATTTCGTGCCAGTCTCTGTAGGTGACTACCATCTTTTGCACAATCTTCTTAATATTCTTATTTGCCGCCTCTACAGCGCCATTCATCTTTGGCCTGTAAGGAGAAGAATTGTGATGTTGGATCTTGAAGTCCCGGCACAGCTCTGCCATCATTTTGTTGTTTAAGTTGGAACCATTATCAGTAATGATTCGCTCGGGCACTCCATACCGACAGATGATATCTCTCTTCAGAAATCTGGCTACCACTTGTCTTGTAACATTTGCATATGAGGCTGCTTCAACCCACTTGGTGAAATAGTCAATGGCGACCAGGATGAATCTGTGGCCGTTTGAAGCAGTCGGCTCAATCTTGCCAATCATATCAATGCCCCACATGGCAAAGGGCCATGGTGAAGACATGATGTTCAAAGGATTCGGAGGTACATGCACTTTATCTGCGTAGATCTGGCATTTGTGGCATTTCCTGGCATAGGCACAACAGTCTGCATCCATTGTGATCCAGTAATAGCCTGATCTTAACAATTTCTTAGCCATGGCATGCCCTCCAGCATGGGTACCAAAAGAGCCTTCATGCACTTCATGCATCAGTAGATCTGCTTCCGTCCTGTCAACACATCTGAGGAGTACCATATCAAAGTTCCTTTTGTATAAAGATCCATCAGTGTTCAGAAAGAAACTCCCAGCAAGCCTTCTTAAAGTCTTCTTATCATTGGAAGATGCCCCAGGTGGGTATGTTTGATCCTCCAAGAAGCACTTGATGTCATGGAACCAAGGCTTGTCATCTTTTACAACATCTGCTGCAAATACATATGCTGGTCTATCGAGTCTTGATACTGAAATCTGAGGTACAAAGTTGACCGTTTGAACTTCGATCATGGATGAAATGGTAGCAAGAGCATCTGCAAACTGATTCTCGTCTCGAGGGATATACTCAAGCTTGACTGTTGTGAAGAAAGTCAATAACCTTCTTGTATAATCCCTGTAAGGTATCAGATGATCTTGGTGGGTGTACCATTTTCCGTTGGTTTGATTGACTACCAAAGCTGAATCTCCGAATACGGTCAATGTCTTGATCCTGAGGTCAATGGCTTCCTCAAGACCCATAATGCAGGCTTCGTATTCAGCTTCGTTGTTAGTGCAGTTGAAAGTGAGTTTTGCCGAGAAAGGCATGTGAACTCCTTTGGGTGTAATGAGTACTGCACCAACACCACGGCCATTCATGTTAACAGCCCCATCAAACATCATAGTCCATTCTTCTTTCGGGTCAGGCCCTTCAGTGTGAACAGGCTCTTCGTGATCTTTTGATTTAATGAACATGATGTCTTCATCAGGGAAGTCAAACCTCATTGGCTGGTAATCATCAATGGGTTGCTCAGCGAGATATTCAGATAGTACACTGCCCTTGATGGCTTTCTGAGATGTGTACTGTATGTCGTATTCCGTGAGAATCATCTGCCATCTTGCAACCCGTCCTGTAAGAGCTGGCTTCTCGAAAATGTACTTAACCGGATCCATTTTTGAGATTAATAAGGTAGTGTGGGTCAGCATATACTGTCTCAGTCGGCGAGCAGCCCACGCTAAAGCACAGCAAGTTTTCTCGAGCAGTGAATAACGTTGTTCACAGTCGGTAAACTTTTTGCTTAGGTAGTATATTGCATACTCTTTTCGACCAGACTCGTCATGCTGACCTAGTACACACCCCATTGACTCTTCTAGCACTGTCAAGTACATAATCAGAGGTCTTCCTTCAACTGGCGGCATGAGGATTGGAGGTTCTTGTAAGTACTCTTTGATCTTGTCAAAAGCATTCTGGCAATCTTCGTTCCACCTGACCGTTTGCTCCTTTCTTAACAGCTTGAACAAGGGTTCACAGGTTGCCGTGAGGTGAGATATGAACCGTGAGATGTAGTTCAATCGACCCAAGAACCCTCGAACTTCTTTTTCAGTTTTAGGTGCAGGCATTTCTTGAATAGCCTTGACTTTATCAGGGTCAACCTCAATCCCTTTCTCGCTTACGATAAAGCCCAGCAATTTACCAGATCGCACCCCGAATGTGCATTTGTTGGGGTTCAGCTTCAATTGGTACTTCCTCAGACGCTTGAATAATTTGAGCAGATTCACCAGGTGGTCTTCCTCTGTAAGGGACTTGGCGATCATATCATCCACATAGCATTCTATTTCCTTGTGGATCATATCGTGGAATAATGTCACCATAGCCCGTTGATATGTGGCACCAGCATTCTTCAGTCCGAATGGCATCACTTTGTAACAGAACGTGCCCCAAGGTGTAATGAATGTTGTCTTCTCCATGTCTTCCGGTGACATCTTGATCTGATTATATCCTGAAAATCCATCCATGAAGGAGAATATCGAGAACTGAGCCGTGTTATCCACCAATACGTCAATGTGAGGTAATGGGAAGTCATCTTTCGGGCTGGCTCTGTTCAGATCCCGGTAGTCAACACACATTCTTACTTTGCCATCCTTCTTTGGCACAGGTACTATGTTAGCAACCCACGGCGGGTAACTTGTCACAGCAAGGAAACCGGCGTCCCATTGCTTTTGTACCTCTTCTTTGATTTTCATAGCCATGTCTGGGCGAGTTCGGCGCAGCTTCTGTTTCACTGGTGGGCATTCTTCCCTCAGAGGCAGCTTGTGCACAACAATGTCGGTATCCAACCCTGGCATGTCTTGGTACGACCAAGCAAACACATCAACATACTCTTGAAGCAGATCTGTCAGTTGTCTCTTCACTGAGTCTTGCAGGCAGGCCCCGATTTTAACTTCTTTCACGTCTTCGTCAGTACCAAGATTAATCACTTCAACTTCCTCCTGATGAGGAGTAATAACCTTTTCCTCCTGTCTTAACAACCTGGCTAGCTCTTCAGGAAGCTCATATTCTTCATCAACCCCTTCATCAGCTCGATTGATTGGATTGTCAAAGTCATACGATGTCATAGCCGTGCTGTTGTCGGTGCGGTCAGGAAGGCACTCTCTGCAAGGGTTAAGTTGGTTCATTTTAGTGATTGATTTTAATCTTGCTTTAGAAAAAAGTAAAATGAAGTTATCATTTTGAAAACACCGCCATTTATTTTTGTACAAAAAAGAAAAATGGAAAAGCAGTGAGCGGAAAAGAAAAAGACTTGTTTGCAAAAAGATTGTCTGATATTTCATTAATTTAATCTTGTTTGCACAAAAGTACAGATGGCCCTGATTACAAAATGAGTCTTGTCATCTTGGGCAAGATGCAAGACTTTGATGCATGCTTATAAAAATACAGGAAATAATAATTACTCTGCTCGAGTAACACTTATAATTTCCTGGGAAGACCAGTTCGAGACACTGCTCCCCGGGACCTTCGGACGAATCCAAATCTCCAGGTTGCGCTCCTCTTCCAGCTCGTCTTCCAGACAGTTGATAGCATCGGGGGTAAGCATTCCCCCACTGACAAAACCAGGCTCTCCAGCAGCCTTTGCTTGATGTTGAGTTGGTTTGTAACCCAACCCAAATTTGTCCTTCTTCTCCTCCACAGCTAAAACCTTGCCCCAGCCTAGGGCAGTTCCTTCTTCAACAACCTTCCGGGCTTGTTGGTAAGATGACATGGAGATACCGGATACAGCAGATGCTTCATTGACGTTCAAGGCTTCAAAACCTTGGCTCATTGTTTCATGGATCTCTCCATCCATCTCAATGTATTTGTAGGTTGCCAGGTGGCTAACAAAAATGTCCTCCTCTCCACAGATTGTGACAACTTGGCCTTCCCACTCAAATTTTAACTTTTGGTGAAGGGTAGACGTTATTGCGCCGGCGGCGTGAATCCAGGGTCTACCCAACAAACAGCTGTAGGCGGGCTGAATGTCCATCACATAAAAGATAGTTTTAAAGGTCTGTGGGCCAATTGTCACAGGCAGCTCAATCTCTCCCAGAACCGATCTCTTCGAGCCATCAAAAGCTCTAACCACCAGGTTGCTGGGTCTCAATGCCAGTCCATCATATTCCAGCTTCACCAGAGCCTTCTTTGGTAAGACATTCAGGGATGATCCTGTGTCCACCAGCACATGTGAAAGGACAGCTCCTTTGCATTCCATGGTTATGTGCAAGGCTTTGTTGTGATTGCGGCCATCCACTGTCAGGTCAGAATTGGTAAACCCTAGCCCATTGCTAGCAGTAACATTTCCAACAACGGTTTCCAATTGGTTGACAGTAATCTCCTCGGGCACGTAAGCTGCGTGCAGTACTTTCAGTAGCGCATTCCGATGGGCTTCGGAGCACATAAGCAGTGAGAGGATAGAGATTTTGGATGGCGTCTGGTGAAGTTGATCCACAATTTTGTAGTCACTCTTTTTGATGATCCGCATAAACTCATCAACTTCCTGATCAAATGGAGTCTTCAGGGCTTCTTTGGCAGCGGGATCTTCCTGCACCGGGCTTTTTCCTTTTGCCTTAGCAGCAGCTTCTGCCTCAGCAGTAGGTCTTTGTACTTGTGAAGCAAAGAGACGTCCGCTTCGGGTGAAGCCTCCGCCTCCGCCCACATTATCAATTTGTGGTGCAGGTGCTGTTGTTTCAAGAGCGATTCTTTTTCCTTCGCAGTAAACGTCAGAGCCATAGTGCCAAGGGATGGCCCTATTGCTTTCATATGGTACAGGTCCAGGCACCGTGACGGTAACTGGACTAATTGCTGCTGCTGAAGGGACTGTAATTGTTTGTGGATCATAAAAGATTGTGACTGGTGCTCTAGCGGGAGCAGCACCTTCTGAATGGTAAGCGAAATTATTTTCAGGATCGTAGAATATGGTAACTGTGGAGACATCTTCATGATTGTTTGCTGGAGTTGTAGGAGGTTCCGTTGGAAGGACTGTTGCTGTTGTTGATGGAGAGTCGAAATGGAATGAAGCTGATGTTGTAGCAGGAGAAACTGTTGAAGTCTGATCACTTGGAAGGACAGGTGAAGTATTTGTTGATGGTGCTGATGAATTATCGGGAACAATAGTTGCTGTATTTGTAGGAGGGTCTGAAACTGTTGTTGATGAAGTTGCTTGAGTTGCCGGAAATGATGTAGTGATCTGCAGTAGGCCATTCTGAATAAGGCTGTCAATGCCGTTCCTCAAGTCTTCACACCCATTCCAAGAAATATTGCAGTAGGGGCATCCTAGTTCACACCCCGGAAATATATTGTTTTCACGGAGCTGAGCTTTGATTTCCACCAATGGTGTCCTGATCTGATCCACACTAGTTATCAAATAAGACTGTTGGTCTTCTTCAATAGCATTAATTCGAGGACCACCATGGTGTGGCATTGGATTTTTGTTGACATTGGGCGGAGGTGCAAAATTCAGAGCCTTGGAGTCTACCAAGTCTTGTACTTTCATATGCAGAGCCCTGCATTTTTCTGTACTGTGACCAGGTGCGTTTGAATGAAAAGCACACCTAGCATTGGAGTCATAGTTTCTTGGTAGACCGTTGGGATCCGGCGGTGCCAACGTTCTTAGCTCAACCAGGTTGAGTTTCAGAAGTTGTGGTAGCAAAGCAGCGTACGGCATGGGGATCGGGTCGATCACTCGGTTAGCTTGGGAGGGCCTCTGTTGAAATGGCCTCTGTTGATTGTTGTTGTTGGAGTTGTTGTTGTAGTTACTTCTTGGAGGATATTGATTCTGATGATACTGAGGTTGTTGTTGGAAGTTTTGTTGAGTAGGTTGATAGACTGGCTGAGGATGAGCTGGAGCAGGGATAGTGACTGCTGCTATTGTCCTCTGAGCATATTGGGGCCTACCCCTGTTGGTGTGGATGGCATTGGTCTCGCCAGTTCTTCTCGGGCCTGCAAAAGGCTTTCTTGTACTACTGGACGAGCTTGCACCATTGTCGGAAATTTTGCCCATTTTCAACAGGCTTTCAATTCTCTCCCCAGCTATGACAACATCTGCGAAGCTGGTGGAAGAGAAAGCAGCTAACCTGTCGATATAGGTTCCCTGAAGAGTGTTCATAAACATGTCTGCCATTTCTCTTTCAGACATTGGTGGTTGAACAGCAGCAGCCAGTTGCCTCCACCTTTGGGCATATTCTCGGAAACTTTCCCTTGATGACTGTGACATTCCCATTAGGAGAGTCCTGTTGGGTGCCATGTCTAAATTGTATTGATACTGTCGGATGAAGGCTTCTGCCAGGTCCTTCCAGCATCTCACAGTTGCCCTCGTCAAATGGGAATACCATTCCCTAGAAGCTCCAGTCAAGCTATCTTCGAAGTAGAACATCCACAATTTCTCGTCCATGGTGTAAGCTTTTAATCTTCCGAGAAAAGATTGCAGATGGGTTCGAGGACAAGAAGTCCCATTATACTTTTCAAAACATGGAGGCTTGAACTTGTGGGGAATCCTAACCCCGTCTACTAAGCCCATATCCATCACGTCAAAACCCAAAGAATTTTGAGATTCTAAGGATCTTAACTTCTCAGCTATTTCTTCCAATCTCCTGTCATAAGTTTCCTCTCCAGCACCCATTACAGTAAATTGGTCCTCCTGAGGATCTTCCTGAAGTACTCTGGCTGCTGTGGCTGTCCCTTGGATGTTTGCAGGGATATTAATCTCAGGATGTAGATGTGGACCAAACACAGGGGGATTCACATGTGGTTGCACCCTTTCATTATTACTGGTGCCAGCAGTCCCCACATGAGGCTCATCTTGGTTCTGCCTTTCCACCATAGCTCTCAGTCTCTCCTGGCTCTGAGCCATGTTGTTCATAACCTCCATGAACTGCGTCATCTGTGTTCTCATCTCCAATCTTTCATTGGCTAGCTGATTTCTGACATCAGCAAGATCTTGTTGAACTTGATCCATCTGAATTCCCGGAAGGTTGATTCTAGTTGGATACCTGTGTGGCCTGTTGAGAGGAAATACCCGGCGGCGAGCAATAATTCCTGAACATCACAACAGAGGTTAGCAACAACAAAACAAAAACCTACAAAACAAACAAAGGGGTTAGCATGCAATGCAGTTATGCTTATTTGCTCTCAAGGTATCCGGTTTGGTCTTCAGTTTTGACCCTCCCAGACCCTTGAAGGTGATGCTGTTGAAGTTGCTTTTGATGTGAGCCCAAATAGGAACCAACACAAATATATTACAAAGGGTGAAACAATACAACTTGTTCATTTTTACAACACAAAACCCTCAAAGGGGCCAAAATACATCACAAAAAGCAAAAGTACATGGAAAAGGGACAACAACAAGCAAATGATCAAACCCCAAGGCCAAACTCATCCTCACGAACTTCCTTGAGAAGTGCTTCGGTCACAGGATCAGCCGGACGCTCCGTGAGACTTCTGATGAGAAGGTTTCTTGTTGCAACAGCTGCAGTCAATTTCCTGCTCTGACTTTGGTCCTTAGACCTCTTCAATCCTGCTTTAATTTTCAGCTCTGATATTTCTTCCTGGGCTGCTGCCAGGGCCTTTTCCATCTGCTCCATCTTGTCTTGAGCTCTCTTGTCTTCTAGAGTACGGGCCTCAGTGATCCGGACCCACCTGGCCTGACTCTCTTTCAAATACAAGTCTGTTCTTGCTCTTTGGAACTGGGCTTCTTTACAAGCATTCTTCAGAATCTGCTCACCGGCTTTAGACTTGTTGATATACTCCCCAGACTTCTCAATCTTGGTCAAGTGTTCTACCCTCAATTTCTCCAATCTCTCAATCTCCCTCATACCTTCACTCCTCTCCCGGAGGGTCTTCTGCAAGGCTTGGGATAACTTCTCATTCCTTTCCTTCAGGCTTTCAAACTCCTCCAGACTGATAGTGGCAGGGGGTGGTGCTGAAGACGACTCAGGCGTGTCTTCTATGGTAAAGGGCATTCCAGAGAATTGGGCCCTAGCATGGGACCACTCAAAATATTGGACTGATGCCACATTATTGCACTTCCCCAAAATGGTGATTCCCTTAGTCTGAACATGATCCCAGGCCCAGGCAGCCTGTCTAACTGTTGCCAGACTAATCTTGTTCTCACAATAGAGGGTCTCAACCAGGTCTTGTTCCCTTGGAGTGTGGACCAGTGCATAGCCCAACTGTCTCCTGAACAGCAGAGGGTTGTAGTTGATACTTCCCTTAACTCCTATCAAAGGCACATTGGGAAAGTGCCCACAGCTGGTGATCATATCTCTGCCCTTGGTGCTCTGAGTACACCATCTGATATCTGCTGAAGTTAGGACAGTGAGTCTCTTAGCCCAGTTGCTTCGCTGATGAGGGTTGAGAAATGCATCTGTCCTGGGTAGATGCCTGAGGAGCCAAGTATGGAATAATGGAGCACAAATTCTTACTAATCTCCCCCTCTGCTTCTCATTTCTCTGATGTACTGAGTAATAGAGATCACCCAGTAAAGTTGGCACCGGGTTCTTCAGGATGAACAAATGGATTGCACTTTTGCTGATGAATCGAGGCTCTTCTGCAAACAGCACAATTCCATATACACTTAAGGCCAACAGAGCACAAACAGCTTTCCACTCCCCCAAGGAGGCCTTCAAACTAGCTTGAGAAATCAGGAAGTCCAGATGAAATCCAAGGATCCCAGCTTTAGAGGTCAAGTGTTGTTCAATCAACAGAGGTTCCAGGTGCAAAGCTTTTGCTATCTCTCCATTGCTGGGAAAGACCATTTCAGGGTTGAAAGGGATTTCTCTCTTGATAGGCAAACCAACCAAATATGAGTATTCTTCCAAAAGAGGACCCAACTGAAAGTCTTGAAAGGTGAAACATCTCAATGGAGGATCATAAAACTGAATGCAGGTGTGGATGAGGCTCCTCTGAGAAGGGTCCAGATCCATAACCATGTCCAGTATATCTCCATAACTCTCCCTGAACAAAGGAATGTGATCTGGAGTGATCAGGGTTTGGATCCTCCTGATGTCTGATAAGTCTGGTTGGAAGAAATGATAGGTGATGTTGCTTTTCTTTGGAGCCATGATGCTGAAGACTGAACAGAGTGCTGATGAAGATGCTGAAAGAGTGAACCACTGATTGGCTGGTGCTAGTGACTGAAGTATATGACTGACAAACTGATGCAAGTGCTGGTGGAGATAGGTCAAAACTGCAGATGGGGTCAAAACCAAAACCAGATAAAGGTGGATACCCTGAAACACAAATAAGCACATGTTAATATGATGCAATGAGTATGAATGCAGATGATATGCAAAGGGTTTGTGACTGAGCTGGATCTGATTAACTGCCTTGGTCTAGATCCATGTGTGTTCAAGAATTCCAGATGGAGGTCTATAAATCCAGTAACCAGGGTAGGGGACTCAAATAAAGAGCCACATGTCCAGGGTTTTAGAATCACAAGAACTATCCAACATGGAGCATTCTTAACAAAGTCAAAGTAACAGGGTATTCTGAGGTCAAGGTACCTGCAAACCTGTAAACAGCCCAACCCCCTCACAGGTGGTGATCTAGAACAAGGATCCTCAGACTTGGATCAGTTATGAGAAGTGTAAACACTTCTAACCCGGAGGTACAGTGTTTACAATAACCATAACAATTCCTCCTCTAATTCACCTCAGTTTCTGAAGGTCAAACTAAAAGGTCATCCAGACTTAGCAGGCTTCCCAGATCCCCCTAGCATTGCAGGAAATCCGCAACACAGAGTTCTCAAGAAGAAACCCATATCTGAACCGTGTTTCATATTCCCGCACCAGACCGAAATGGAATGGGAAAGAATATGATTCACTCTAGCCTAGGTGTCACTCAGGTCCCAGGTGTAGGACCTTAACTCTCAATGAAATACCCACCCCCCCCCAAAAAAACAAGGAAACCAGATCCGGCCAGCAATAGTGACAGTATGATATATACAAATGCAATAAAGAAAGCGGTAAATAAAGCTGTACAGAAAGCAATAAATAAAGCAAATATATAAACACAAATAACACATAAACACAAATCAATCAAGCGCTAGGAGGAACCCACAAAAAGAACCAGAAGCCCTGGTTGCAGTATAAGGGTCCCCAGCAGAGTCGCCAAGCTGTCGCTCCCAAAGATTTGCATCCCGGTACAAGCGCGAACGGTCGGCGAAGGGAACAGTGAGAACACACAGCCGTGAACTCACTGGAGAATGAATAGAGTCGCCAGCTAGGCATTTTTATCCCGGAGGAAAGGTAATGCTGCATAAACCTAGAAAGATACGGATAAGACGGTTTGCGAACCAGAGGGACTGAGAAAGGGGGTTGGTTACAACCTGGGAAGGTATTAGCACCCAGATTGTCCGTCGTACTCGACGGGATCCACGCTTAAAAGATTTGTGTTTTAAAGGGGTAGTGTCAGTGCAATTTGTGTGTCAAAGAGCTGGAAAGAATGTACAGGTGTCAGTGTAAAATAAGTGTGAAGTGTAATATATACAGTGTCAGTGTAGGAATGAGAATGAATGCTCAAGATCATGAGGCTTAAAGAATAATGCTAGAAGGAGGGGGAATATACAGAGACTTTTGTTCGATAACTGTTAAGTTATGCCTACGTATCCTCTCGTGCAATGAGGAAGTCAGAACACCGTAGTTCGACCCAAAGAGACTGATAGATGAATTGACTTGTGAACTGCTTGCTTGTCTATGCTCAAGTGTATGACCTGTCTGGCCCAGGTGCGAACTGTCTTGCATTAGACGGAAGAAGCAAGTTCCCGTTTGTGAGTGAAGATGATGAGAAAAGAATCCCGGAGGAGACGATTATTGTTTGTTTTTGAGTTTTCAGTCTTTTATTGCTTTTGAAAGTTTGTCATAAGTTAATGAGCTTAAGCCTAAACCAATGGATTAGTAAACTCATCACATCCTCCCTCTGATCAGGGGTAATGAGAATACCTTAAGTGTGAAGTCAGATTCTCACACTTAATCACCTTTTGATGTAGGATTAAGATCATTAACCTACTTGTGATTATTTAGATGTTTTTGTGATTTTTGTTTAGTGTTGAGTAATGAGGTTAAGCCATAATCAAGGATTAAACAGACCCATTACACCATCCTAAAAGAAGGATAATAGATGATAATGTTTAAGTTGAGAAAAACTCCTCAACTTAATCCATGATTAGGGATTAAACCCATGCCAAAACAAGCCTTTATTAAGTGGATTTTAGATTAATGATATGATGATGAAGTGAATTTTATGGTTTGTAAGACAACTTGAGGGGGACTTGTCCATTAACACTAGGGTTAGTCCTTCTTAACCACTTAAGGAAGAATTAGAACCCTAATGCAAGGCCCAAGTTACAAGTGTGATGTCTTGATACTTATTAAATGAATTGATTAAGAGATTTAAACACCTTAAGGGTTTAATACTTAGGATTAAAGTTATACACTCCATCCTAAAAGAAGGATACAGGCATAACCCTAATCACAAAGTCTTAGAGCCTTGAGGGTTTAATCTCTGATTATGAGATGAGAAGAGAGACACAAAGAGACATAAAGGTAAGAACTATGGGGGACTAATCAAAACCCTAATTCATTATCATGCTTGGTTGGTCCTAAGGTTTGTGAGGTTTTCAAGAACAATCTTCAATGGAACCACCAGGAAGCAGATGAACAGGATCCAGAGAAGCAAAGTGACTTGCTTCATTCAAGAAGTCAAGTCACTTGAAGAAAGAAAGTGGGAGAAGCAAGAATGGGCCAGCTCAAACTCAAACACATGTATAAATGCAGCATGCTATGCAAGAGAGATGAGAAGAAAAGTTATGAGAAGTGAAGGCAAATTCACTTCTCAAGTTTACTTACCACCTGAAATGTTAGAAACAAATGCAATGCAATGCTAAATGAAATGAAATGACATGATGCTAGGCCAAACCAGAAGCATGCACATGATGACTATGATGTTATGAAGTGCTGCAAACATGAGACAAGGCATAGGGATGTTCATACAAAGTCATGGGTGCAAATGATGCAAGTTAAGGAACATGAATAAACATGAAATGTCATGAAGCATACAAGACAAATGGCATGGCAAAGATGTAATGCAATGATCAATGATGCTTCATACATGTCTCAAGATGTCAAATGAATCATAAGAATGCACAAAATGCAATGGCAAGTCATGTTATGCAAGGAAATGCAAGAAGGATGCAAGAGAAAGCCCAAATTAGGGTTTGTGGATCAAACATCAAACACAAACCAAAAACAGAAGCAAACCCTAAGATAAAAAATGGAAAATGGCACCCAAAGAAACCCTAGACCTATGATGAATCCCTGCCCAAAGGGGAGCTCTCAACTCTCAACCAAACTCAAGATATGAATTTTGCAAGTTTTTAGGGTTTTCTAGGGTTCTCATCAAAACAAATGCCAAACAATTTGGAAATGCAAGAACAATTCATGGCCTTTTTATCCTTGAAAATACATGTTAAACACAAGACAAAGCAAAAAGAATCAATGTCTCAACCTTCACCAAGAGGCAGAAATGAATTTTCAAACATGTGATCAAAATAATGCATAAAAAATGATTTAATTCAATGAAAAATTCTCAAAATGCATCAAGATCAAAAAAGAAATTTGGTTTGAAGGTTGGACAATGTTTCTAAATGTCTTAGAACATTTCATGAATTTTTTTTGTAATTTTTAAATACCTAAAAGTATTTTTAATTAATTAATTCCCATTAATCAATTAAAAATAATCTTTTAAACATTTAAAAATATTTTTTTAATGATAAAAATAAAATAAAAATATTTTTGGGTCTTAAAAATTAATAAAACTTTAAAGAAAAAGTTTCATAATTTTTAAGAATTTTATGCTATTTTAAATTAATTATGCAATTTAAATGAAATAAAATGAAATAAAAAGTAAATAAAATGGAAAGTATTTCAATCTGATGGTGGAGATTTGAACTGGGGTGGAAACCATTGACCGCGCGCGTTTATGAAGGGTCCAGATTGCTTCTGACTTTAATTAAGTTTTATGAAATAATTAAATGAGTTAATGATGATTAGGGCACAGTGGACCCATCTGCACCACTCATCCACGCGCGAAGTCAAACAAAGTCAGATGATCCTACGCTCAAGATTCAAAGTTGCTTAATTAACCAGGCTTAACCCTAATTACACTCAGGCGACCGGAGATGAGCTCCGGTCGTCTTCTCCGGCCATACCAAAACCCTAGTTTCTCATCCAGGCCACCCCATGTCAAATTAACTGCCCAGAAACATTCCCCACACTCCTTACAACCCAAATCCATGATCAAACATCATTTTACCAACAAGAACAACTTGAATCGAAGCAAAATAAAAATGGGGCCAAACTTTCAGACGCTCACCAAATGCTCATTTTCCCACCATTTTAAATTCTAAACACATCACAGTGATCCCCAGAGCATGTACTTTCAATTTGTAGCAAAAGAAACAAGCTTTAAAAGTTTGAAATTTGAGACTACCTGAGATGAAGAACTGGTGAATGTGAGCTCTTTTGGCCTTGCTTTGATGCAGAACAACTCCCCTGAACCCCTTGAAGCTAATGGAAAGCCTGGAATGAGCTTAGGCAAGCTGCTTTGAGAGATTCACTTCTGGTGTAGCAGGAAATGCACTTTGTGTACAGGCTGTTTCAGTTCAAAGAAAAGGGTGGTTTTGACTCCTTGTGGTATGCTTGACTTGTTGGTGAAGAAAAATGGAGTGTTTGATGGCTGTATAGTGAGATTCGAAGGGAACTGGTTTGAAAGGTGAGAAATGGTAGAGCTCAGGTCAGGCTTGTTTCAGGCTTGAGCTTTGGTGGTTTGAGGCCTATGGAGTGTGTTGAGTTGGTTGATGAAGAAAGTTTTAGTGTTTCTTGGCTGTGGAGGCAGATTCGAAAGTTTTTGCAATGTGTAGTGTTTTTGTGAATGTGTGTAATGTGATAGCTTCAACCTTGTGTGTCTTATGTTTTGGCCAGCATTTGGATAGTATAAACAATTGCAAGTGGCTGGGAGATGTGACATGTCCTTTATTGATTGGGATGTTTACTTTTGCAAAATGTCAACTTGGTTGTAAGAGAGGCATGGGCTCAAAGTCTAGGCAAGTACAAGGTTGGTTCTGGTGCAGCATGGTGAGAGAGGTCTAGCAAAGCTCAGCACTCAAGGCTGCAGGTTGGTGAGAGGTGATCATGAGCTTTTTGCAACTTGTTGCTTTTTGAACTTTCATGAGAAAAGTCAAGTCACATGAACTATAACCAAGGGCATTCTTGGTTCAATTCTGATTTTATGACTTAGAGAAATGTTTGTGTACTGGTTTGAGAGGAATTAGAAGTCACATAAGGCATTTGTTCATGACTTTGCAAAATTTCACACTTGGTGCATACCTTGAAAAACAATGATTTTTGGCAACTTTGCATGGTCATAACTTTTGATCCAAGAAGAGTTTGATCATGTTCTTGTACTTTTTGAAAAGGGAAAGATGAGATCTACAACTTTCATGACCAAAGTTTTTCCATTTGAAGCCTTTTTGGATCATGAATCAAGGCTTGAAAAATGACCTAAAATGAGGCATTCTTGAAAAGTCAACTATGCCCAAAAAGTCAACATTTGCAAAAAAACCCTAAATTCCTGATTTTTATGAACTTCAACCTTCTTCCATGATCAAATAAAGATCATATACACTCAAAATGATGAAGATCACCCATTGGTTGGGTCATTGGGGGCCTCAGATGCCCTGATTTTGCACTGACTTGTCTGAAAAGTCAACCCTTGATCAGATGACTTCCCCATGGAATTTCTTCATGAAAATTGATATGCATACTCCCTATACCATATAGAGATCAATGGAAACAAGAATGACCAAAAAATTTGAGATTATGGCCTCTGAAACCAAAACCCTAATTTTAGGTCAACTGTGCAGTTCAACCTGGCTCTGCATCCACTCAAACCCTAGTTCTTGTGATTCCTCTGCAATTTTGACTCTGTGAGGATGAAATATGATATAAGAACACACATGGATCCCTTTGAAGTGATTGGTTGCCTTTGGAATGGCTCAAGATGCTTTGGGATTGCTCAGATCACAAACCCTAGGTGCAGATGCCTTGAAAGCTATGCAGTGAATCAAAAATGAGGTGTGAGATGACATGATTGTGTTTATGCATATGAGAAAGATCACAAGCCATGGTGTGAATGGGTGAGGGCAAATTTGGGGTGTTTACACAACACTTACCCAAGAACACTGGTTCGGGGAGTGTCTTAGAGTACACTGAGAAAATGTCGCGTGTTGTTTCCTTTGTCCTGCTTAGAAGGAACTAGGCGCCCGATCCGTACATAGTTTATCTTGATCATATGGCTGTTGAGGATATTTTTTATGACGCCTATGCCAAGCACCGAGTGACGCACGCATTTGATGAGGCATCTATGTTCTCAAGATGGTTGGCATGCAGTTCAACCATCACTGCTCGATACCTGCCAGAGCGCGTCTTGCATTAGTTTAGTTACTTTCAGACCATCCTTATGATGCCTCTTGAGTCATCTCTTCTTGGCTTGACCCGCATAGAGATTGGTGAGAGATATACTGACTTCCATAACCATTTGGTACCGGAAGAGGTTCGGGCGACCAGGGCCCCTAAAGACTAGGGCGTTAATGTAAGGTACATATCTTGGTTCTATAGAATCTCACACCCATTGATGGTGACACTGTTGAGGGATAACCGCCCATACCTACTCATTAGGAGATATTAGAGGAGCACTAGTCTCAGTTGGACCATACGCAGGATGTCCCACCTCGCTGCCGTGAGATAGAAAAGATAACGCGGGAGGCCATTGCGGAAAGTTACTTCCTTGAGGGCTCTGGTGAAAGACTTGCCATGGACATGATCCTTGAGATTGGTCGTGGGGCACTTCAGTACCGTCAGCATCGATCTAGGACGACTAGTAGAGGCAGAGGAGCATGGGAGCCAGGAAAGATCCTTAAGGATACGCTGTAGTTTTTGTTTGATGTATACTATTTTATTTTATTTTACATTTTTGCATTGTATTTTGATAGGATTATGATATATATATATATATATATATATATATATATATATATATATATATATATATATATATATAACATTTTATTTTATATATGGATATTTTCGAATGTATATTGAGTTGCGACGATAAATTAACATCCGCGACAAACCATAAAAACTGATTTAAAAATAATAATAATAATAAAGGTCTGGTATTTTTCCGGATGTGCAGATCCGGTTGAGGTTTCTAAATATGCACATCCGAAAAAAATCTAAAATTTTGTAAAAAAGTGGTGCGTCCGGATGTGCACATCCGAAAACTTGGGGCATAAAAGGAAATTTGCAAGGTGTCATAGAAACTCATGGGGTGTATTAAGAAATGTTCAAAATGAATTGTATTGTATTATTTTGACACATAAATTTATTTTAAAATTTGATAATATAAGTAATTAACATAATTTATATATTTAGTTAATGATATGATATTTAATGAATGATTAATTATTTTAAAAAATCATCACAATTTATTAATTATCAACTAAACATGATAAACTATAGTTTTAAATATTATTAATCACAAGATTATATGTTCATATATATAAATATATATATATATATATATATATATATATATATATATATATATATAATAATAATAATAATAATAATAATAATAATAATAATAATAATTCAAAGTACAATACAAAAAAGTGTGATTTTTAAGTGCTTAAATATACTGATCATGATTTTCAGACTTCTAACCCTCAACCTTCTTGTAAAATCCTTTCTGACGTTATCTCCAGTCTCATGGAAATTGCAACTATAAGAGCTCAGAAACTTTATGAGAAATCTGATTCTAGTCATGAGCCTTTACTTCTGAAAGAAAGATGGGATGAGTTTAACAAATGGTTTATGGATAAAGTTCAAGAGGTAAAGAATTTTTTTGATCAAGTCATAGAAAAGTTTGTGAGACAAGCAGATACAAGGATAAAAGAGAAGTGGCTCTATAAGAAGTTGCTAAGAAGCTTGCTTCTAATCAGTTGTTGCCTTCTACAACAACCCTCATGTTGTTTATGTTGAAATTTTTGGCAGATGTGCATAAAGCTCACATAAGTGTTGTAGGAAGATTGGACAATCAAGATGAGGTTAATAGTACCATTAAGGATATGTTAACCCAACATCTTGCAAGAATCCCTCCTCAACCCTAGGCATCTTAGGGTCCTTCTTTCACTGCTTTCTGGCTCTTGTTTGTTTTTCTATCATGTATCTTTGTTTTTTTAATATAAAATATTTTTGATTATGACAAAAAGGGGGAGTAAACATAGAAATGATTTTGATAAATATCTTCTCTCTACATTCTCATGCTTACATTCTAACAATACACACACACACATACACACAAATATGTATGTACGTGTGTGTGTGTATGTGTGTGTGTGTGTGTGAATGCATTCAGGAACACTATGATAAGAAGCTTCTAGATGAAAGCCTTAGTAAAATTGCAACAAAATTCTGATAATTCAAGCTCAGAAAGAGTAAAATCAGAATCTCGCAAGTTACAAACTCAGGGGGAGCTAGTCTATCTCAGGGGAGACAACTCTAAACTTAACTCTGATGACTTTTTCACCTTAACTGCATATATATATATATATATATATATATATATATATATATATATATATATATATATATATATATATATATATGATTTTATCATCATCAAAAAGGGGGAGATTGTTAGAAAAAGATTTTAGTTTTGCATATAATATTTAGTTTTGATGATAACAATGCATATATTGTTTATGTAAAAAATTTGTACAATAATCCTATCTCAAGTGTTCAGATATATCATTTGGTTGGATTTTGGACAATTCTCATTAGAATCAAATTATGACACGTTCAAGAAAGCTCTGGAGAATATCAAAGCTTCCAAGAGGCATAAAAATGTGTATTTCTCAATAAGCGCATAATTATGAAGTCTAAAGATATTTCTCAAGAATTGTGTGTCTTTGAAGACTAAAGGTTATGATCAAATATTCAAATCAAGAGCATGACATCAGAAGATAAGATTCAAAAGATAAAAGTCCAAAGCAAGACGTGAAGGTCAAGAATCCTTACAAAAAACTCTTTCCTAAAAAGATTAAAGTAGAGATTGCATTCAGAAATGACCAGAAAGATAATATAGCTTTTATCTCATTTGTTCTTCATAGGATTCTACCGTTGAGATAACTATCTTTGACAAAATACTCTTATATCCTTTAACATTCTCTTTTGAGACTATAAATAGAAGACCATCCTGCAATACAAAAATAATAATTTACAAGTCAAAAACACTAGAAACAAAGCTCAGAAAAGTTATCTAAAAACACAAGAGTTGTTGCTCATATTTGTGTTAATATTGTTCTTCAATTTGTTTCCACCCGATTTTTAGAAGAACTATAGTAAACATTTGTAATCTTTTTAAAGACTGTTCCTTGAGTGACTAGGGTTTTAGTCAGAAGAATCGGGAGGGCTTAGTTGTTATTGAACAACTTAGAGGTTGTTTATAATCTTGTTGAAGATTATTCCTTGAGTGGCTAAGGTGTTAGTTGGTAGACTCGAGAGGACTAAGTTGTTGTTGAACAACTTAGAGGTTGTAATTCTTGTTAAAGATTATTGGATTAAGACCTTTTGAAAAGGCAAAATCACCTTGGCGAGTGGATTGGACTAGCTTTGTTAATAGTAAACCAGGATAAACAAATGTGTCCTTTCTACTTTCATGTTCATATTGTTGTTTGTGTGTGTTAACTAGCTAAACGAAAAAGTTTCCAAAACCAAATTCAAACCCCCATCTCTTGTGTTTTTATCTACCTTTAGATGATGTTTTGGATGTGTAGGAATACTAGTTATGTTGGGATAACATATATAGTAAAAAATGTGAAAATTAGACTTGGGTGATTTGAATACGTAGAGAGAAGATTTGTAGATCACCACAAGAAAATTGGTAAATTGCGATAGTTTTTTTTAAAGTTACGACTATTAAAACCGCCGTAATTTGCTATTCACGACGGTTAAAGCATTGTCACAGAAATGTGCGTCGCGAGGCCATATCGCATTGGTTGCAAAAACCGTCACACCAAACGTCGTTATCTCTCACGACAAGTAGGAAATTGACGTAATCTGCATATTGTGACGGTTTTAACCGTCGTATCTTTCTATTTGAATTTTGTTTTTTATTATTGATTATGACGGTTTCAACCGTCACAACTTTTTGTTCCACATGTACATCTACAGGTAAATCCGTAGGAAATTTCCTTTCCACATGTAAATCTGCAGGTAATCTATTTTTAAAATTAAAAAAAAAAATTGGTTGTAGAAATATGCACAAAATATGGCAGAAAATAACATATATTCTTCATTCAACTAAACATATATATTATATCACATTTATACAAGCACCATGTCACTTTATATGTTAAAAGCTTATCATTTTACAATTAAATTCAAATAAGGAATCAAATACAATGAGGAATATTTTTGTAATTAAAATCTATTAGGCTATAATTAAGCAGAACTAAGCCAACTACAATACCCATTCTCAACTAAGGAAATCATTACAAAGTTGCCAAGAAACCAACAAGCCTATTTTCATCTCCAAGACCTATTTTTGAAAAATAAATAGCCCTCATTGACAAAACAATCTTTTTGTCAATTTAAAACTACAAAATCATCAAACTTCCTAGTATATTCCTTGAGTGGTTTTGTGATAACTGTCGCAACTCAAGTGTTGCAAATTTCCTTTTTTCTTGTAGTGGATTATATAGTAAGGAGGATATATAAGATAGAATGTAACTAATGTGCTAAAGATGTAATAAAATTTAGAAAAACTATAACCCTACACTTGCTAATATTTGTCATATATGTATAATTTGGTTGATAATGATAAAAACACTAATATCCAATTTAAATTTGAAAATTTTCACTCTCTCCGCAGTCAAAATTAAGTTATAGCCATTACACTAATTTGACTAGTTTTGTTATTTAGGAATTGTTGAACGCACCTTATGGATTGCTTCTCCACCCTCGTTAAAAACCAAAACTACCCCTAGAATATGGAAATGCATCTCTGAACGCACCACAAACATATTGTTCTTGAATAAATCCATAAGGTTATGCAAAAAATTACGGAAATGCATCTTCGCGTAACTTATAGAGGTGCGTTTTCGAGTGTTGTTTTAATTAAAAATGTGTCAGACCATTTCTCCTTCCCCACATCTTAAAATACTCTCTCAACTCATGTCCTCTTAAACTCTTACAACTTACTTCAAATCTTCTTCCATCAACATCCAATCGACCAAAAAGCTTACTCAACATCAAACTGCACTCGCATTTGGTAAAAAAATTATTTTTATAAACGTATTCTATTTCTACATACATATGTATAAATTGAGCATTAGTTTATCTAATAGGTAGTTTAGATATGTTATTTAAATTTAAAAAAATGTGTTTGATAGGTAGTGTAAATGACTAATGCATTATTTTGGATTTTGGAATGAACTACATTTCTGCCAATGTTGTTCATCTGAGTTACAAAATCTTACAGAGATGCTTCTTCAAAATTTTACAACATTTTGATTTCCAGAATCTGGAGATGCATCTCCGAAATTTATCAGTATGCATTGTTTGGCTTGACCTCATTGTGTTTCATCTGTATAATACTTGTGTAGTTTACTTAAAAGCATTATATCTTATATGCAAGATATACTGAGGCACAAAATAGTTGTGCATCAAGCATCGGTTCATAGGGACAGAGCTTGATCATCACATACACTTATCTTTTTTACCCCAGTTGATGCGAAGGCATCAATTTTTGGGCTCATGCATCTCCGCCTTTGTCTTCCTGTAGAAGGCATGTGTCACCTACTCGTGCACCCGAGGCACCCTAGAGGTTTGGAGGAGGCATGTCTGACTTATTGTTGCTTCCTCTATACCTGGACCATGCTATCAGACATGTTTGGATCGGAGAAGTAAAATTAAATTATATATATTCTTTGAAAAACATGTTTGTTATAATGTTCAAGTTTTAGATGATACTTTATTTTTTTGTAGGACCGTGATGCATTAAAATGCACAAATTAGGGCTGAAAGATTACTGGTATGTTACCCCCTGATGAGTTGTGGTTTCAGGATATGGTGCAACTATATGGGATGAAAGACTTGTGTAGAAATGGTTATGTTACAATTAACCATGGTATGTTTCCTGTGTCTATAGAGAGATGGGGATTATATACTTCATCGTTTATCCTTCCACACAATTAAATGTTTATCATAGTGGATGTCGCATCGTGCTGCTGCATCTTGAAATCAGTTGGAGACTGTTACACCAAGGTAGGATTGACATAGGTGATGTAGTGGTTATGATGGTAAACTATCTAGAAGTTGACCCATGAGATTCATTGAAGGAGTTAGAAGCCACCCAAGGAGCATGTGCTGCGTTTTTATTCCTATAGAGGTTGTATACACAACAGGTGCAAGTGGAAAATGAGGTTGTTGGTGATAATGAACAGGTTGTGCAACATAGAGCATATGTTTTAGGAACATACATGTTATATTTAGTTGGGGCCTCCATTTTTGTGGACAAGACTACCACTTATGCGGTCGTGGTCTACTTGAGATACTTTGCTGACTTGAAGTGAATCCATGAGTACAACTGTGAGAGTGTTTTTTTGGTCTATCTATACTCCAAGTTAGTTGAAGTTAGTATGTGGAGGTCCAAACATATGAAATGCAACATTACACTATTGATAATAATATTTCTACATCTTTTAGTGTTTGTATGTCATTTTCACACTTTTGTTACGCCATTACTAATGATTTATATTACCATTTTTAGGCGTGAATCCTCCCGCACTTCCTGTATACGGTTGTTCTTGTGTTTCAACCTACACTGAGGAGATGCCATGTGCTTCTACATTCCTCCTGCTTAGAGGGAATTAGGAGACAATGTCGTATAGAGTGTATATATAGCGCTTGGTAGCAGAAGATACACGCTTTCATACATACATAACTCATCGTGAGACATAATCTTCTCCTCTTGATGGTTGGTTTACGGTTCACGTTTGATGTTTCCACACCCGCCTGAGCGCGTCATGTGGTAGTTCGACTACATGCAGTTTGTTCCCAGAGACCTTTTTGAGTTTGCTCTTTCCTCTATGACAAATAGAGACATGGGTTCCATGTATGATGATCACCTTAATCATCTAGTACCAGATGAGACATGAGGTACCATAGCTCCTAGCGAGTGGAGTGTTGCATGCAGCTGCATCTAGAGGTATTTTAGAGTCTCACATTCTTATATGACATTGAATGCTCCGGGAGACCTACTTATGCCACCCTATTGGGAGATACTAGAGGAGGAGCAGGTTAGGGCATATCATGTTACTGATATGTTGCATATATATCGTCGTATCATGACGCTTGGATAAACAAGAATAGACTGGGGTTTTTTCGAATGACTCTGAGGTGAGGTACATTTTATATATTATCATGGGTAGGGATGGCAACTGGTCGGGTCGGGTGCGGGTTTCACACTACCCAAACTTGCACTGGAAATCATCACCCGAACCCAAAGGCTATCGGGTGGCAAAATAACACTCACGCCCACATCCGTTGGATTCGGGTTTTTCCACTCAAACCCGTAGCAAAAACACAAAAATACATCATTGACATTTTGAAACACAGGAATTCCATCAAGGTCTCTCAAATAAATTAAGGAATTAAATTACAACTTTCCATCAAGTTTGGTAACATTACAATTAAAATTAAGGTTTTCAACATCTTAACATTACAATTAATTTTAAAGTCTACAATTAAAATTAAAATTAAAGTCTACAATTAAAATAAAAATTAGAGTCTAAGCGGGTGTGGTTTCAGGCGTGAGTTTAACACTACCCAAACCTGCACGTGAGATATCAGATGGCACCCGAACCCATTCAACTCGGGTTTTCATCCGTTTACTCGAGTTCTGATGTAGGTGGACCCCGCGGGTTTGGGTCTGCATGACATCCTTAATCATGGGGGAGGCACTATGATATAGGAGGCAATGTAGGAATAAAGGGGTCTAATTCGACATATGCAGTAGTATATAGTATTTGTATTAGGAGCACTATTATCGGTTATATTCTATTTTGAAGTCACTGTGTATTCGGAATTTATTAATATATATATATATATATATATATATATATATATATATATAAATATATATATATATATATATATATATATATATATATGTCATTTTCATATTATTATTTTGAAAGTGTATGGTTCAATTTATATAAAATAGAATATGATAATATAGTTATAAAACATCGTGAATTTCGGCAATGCATCACTAAAACAAAGCCAACAATTATTGTCTGATTTGAATATGGAAATTCATCTCCAGATTATTTCTGGTGTGAATACAGAGATACATGTCTGAGTCCATTTTTGTAAAAAAAATTTACCTCATACCCCTACATTTATACCGATATCCCTACATTTTTTTAAAAATACTAATTTTACCCTTGTTTATTTTTAATTATTTTATTTTTTACTTTTTATTATTTGTGTCAGACTTCCGAAAAGTATACCCTAGTAAAGTCGCATCGGAACACTTTCTAAATGTCATTCGGTAGGTAATTTTTATACACCAGAAGACTTGCCCTAAGAGTCCGGTTCAGAACAAAATATGTATCAGAAGTCTTACCAAAAGAGTTCATGTATTTATACGTAAACATGACACTACCGGAACACAGTTTGCAAGTATTATGGTTTGGTTATTATGTGTACCACAACACATTTATCATGATGTCTGGTTTATACATATAGTGTACCTGAACACTTAGGTCATGACTTTCGGTTTGCTAATGTAAAAGGAGGTGGTGCACCAGGGTCAAATTGTTGTAACTTCTTCACAATACCCTATATTTCTTCTTCATTAATATTAAATCTTGAAGGCGCAGTCACTTTCGACTCCCACACTCTAGCCTTAAACCTAAGATTTAAAGATACCCTTCTTTTTTTTTAATCCAAACTTTTGAGTTTTATGAGATGAAATTGCACTTGTTTTTGGTTGAGTGTATAATACGGAAAGTGGCCTTAACCCACATTCTGATAAAAAAAATGTTGCTATTGATGAAATTGTGACCTAAAGGAAGCTTTTCGGTTTTAAGGGGTGAATTAGGATATGGTGGTGAAAGCTTCAGGGGTTTGACTAAATTTTGGTAAAACATATTTATGTTGAAGATGAAGAAATCTAGGAGGAATTACTTGAAGAAATATGTCAAAGACAAAGATGTCGAATGCGATGACCTAGCATGAAGATTTGACATCCTGGACAGTTATAAAAGAAAGTTTAAATATTCGCCAAGATTCTATCCTTCTAACCAGCAGTGGATCAACGAATCAGAAAAAAGAAGATTGAAGCCCATGGAGCCGCTGAAGGCTATTTAGGAGACTTAAACTTAGGGTTTAATATCTTTTTTGTAACCTATTTCTTCTTTTGAATGAATAAGGGTTTAGGGTTTTAAGATTCGTTGGCTCTTTAGGATTTGTAAGTCTCCTTTGTATCGGGTTGATACGTTGTGGTAGGTATAGGTATGATACATATTCATAAGCTTTTAGGTAATGGATTGTATATTGTTCTTGGATGAAGCTTTGAAGCAAATCCGAGTTAACTTGTTGGTCAAGAATGCTTGGCAAAAATTTGTATTTACAATAGTGGATGAAGATATCACAGGTTGTGATAAAGGGAGTGAGAAAGGGTTCTCATATCAAAGATGTATTTCTTTGATAAAGATATTCACTGGGTAGTGATTATGAGATAAAGTTGTAAATTGGGGAGTCTAGCTTTATGATAATACCACATATAGTGAAGTCTTATTCCTGGATTGGCATCCCCAAACTAGGTGAATTGCACCGAACTGGGTTAACATATTCTGTGTTATTTTATCTTCTATAGATTTACATATTTTGTTATTGTTATTGATTAACATGATGAGTCAGATGTTGGAACATCTGATATCTTTATGCACTATTTTTGTTGAATATTAGTCTGCACAACTGACCCTTGTTTAACTCATAGTATAAATCAATGTCCCGACATGTGGTTAGGACATTTTTTATATGCATATCAGAATTTCAATTGGTATCAGAGCAGGCATCCTGTCTGTTATTGGATGAGATCTTTGGGAGATACTTTATGGTGTTATATAAGGAGGAGTTTATATGATCATTCACTCTGGTATAATTGAATGGTATTGATGGATGGGATGAGTGTTCTAAGTCAAAGGAAATAACTATTGATGGTTGTTCAAATCTTCTATGAATTTTCTATTGCTTGTGGTGTTTGTTGATAATGTCCGATAAGATGTGTTGACATCTTTCTTGATGGATGTTGAAATTGTTCATTAGTATTTCTGTTGCTTGTGTTTTTGATTGGAAGAAATCTTGTTGTTATTGAATATCCGATGTTGTTGGTAAAAACCTATTCTTAGGGAATATATAGAGATGATTGTTGTCCAGAAAGAATATAAGGTGAAATTTATTCTTGATATTGCATGTGCTCTTGAAGATATTAGCATCATAAAAAACTTAATCATTCTAAAGACATGTGCAAAGGAATAAAGAGGGTTATTGATAATGTTATCTTGATTCTTGGAAGGGAGATTTTGTCATGTATCCTGAAGTCGGATTGGAGGAAGTTGAGTTGAGTTCTTGCTTGTCAATTCTTAGTCTGAATTGGATAAACAACATGATCATGAAGGAAGATTCCAAAGATACTTGAGACTTCTCTCAAGTCAACTCATAAAGGTAATTTATAACCATGACCAGAGGTATATGATCTTGGTCTAATGTCAATCTGAAGATGATGTTTCTTTGAAGGCGTCTGGTTATTTGGAGTATAAAGGGTGGAGATCGTAAACTTGAAGAAAGTGGAGGTGATTTATTTTCACCATCCACAACTTGCAAGGGAAATATTTTTGTTCAACCTGAAGGTTGGTCGTGTCTGCAAGAAAACTTCAATGCAGTAGAGGGAGATCCTCATTGAATATGAAGACAAGATAGTAACTAAAGGCAAGTTGGGTCAAGGATTTCATATCTGATGTCTCAACATTGGAGAAGATGGAGTTTATCTACCATCAAAAAAATGTTGAATATGGATTTAAAATCAATTTCTACTTATGAAAGTCACAAGTATTTAATTGATTATCCTTACATCTGGAGCTCGTGGTAACTTAAGATAATATGGATCATCAGGAGGTACATAATCTCTAGCTACAACCTAGAGGATGAGTATAGTCAAGATCATCTTGGAAGACTTCAAAAGTGGACAAGTGTTAAGTCAAATGTTAAAGCATCTCTTCAATCCAGTATATGTAAACCCCTATTGACTCAAGGAATGAGTGCTCATATCAAAGGGAAGGGGTTGCATATATTCTAAAGACCAAACCCTAGAATTTTGACCAAAGGTGTTGGTAATCCTCTTCAGATAGATATAGCAAAGGCGTGTGATCTACCCATAGAGTTTCTAAAATAGAAACTGGTATGGTTCATAAAGACTCTTGGAAGGATAGGTCAGTCCATCTCTCAATTGAAGGATACCACTTGGATTAGTTTATTTGTTATCTAAGAGTATTGGTGTCAAGGCTCACTTTAGTCATGCTTAAATAAGTCAGAAAGGCTCTTCTTAAGGATAACTGGACTTCAATATGATTCTACAAAGTTGGATAGAGGTTGTCTACTCAGACTTGATTAATGAATCTAGTTTGTGAGAGCATGGAACTCTTGTTTTGTTAAAGGAATGAGGTTCTCCTATGTGGAAGAAGGAAGGACTGAGTTCATCATTTGTATGTCATATCAGAATGTTTTGACATCAAGCTAACCATCAGAGTCTCAATTGGTGGTGTGGCACTTTAGCTCAAAATAAGTTGATCTACTGAGGAATGGGAATTATGGATGCTTCAAATATCTATCTCATATCAATTTGCGAGAGCTACAAGACGAAGAAAACGAAACATGTTCGAGTCTTAGTGAATCTAAGAAGCAAGTGGACAATGGGGTCTGATCAAGTTTCACTGGTGAATCAGTATATCTTATAAGAATTCTGAAGAAGGGAGAGTAAATCAAAGGTTCTCCCTAAAGATATTTAGATTGGATTACTATGTTATAGTAAGTCCAATGGGAGACATATCAACAAACATGGTGTATGGTGTATGTGATGTGAGAAGGATGTTCTAACTGATGTTAGAACATCGTCTAGGTTGGTTACCATTGTAGTAGGACTCTAAGCTCTATGTATGGAACTGGATATTCACCAGTTGAATCAAAAGTATTCCAGCTCATCATATGGGAGTATGACAAAGGAATGAATGTCTTGGATTATGGGGTGTATATCTAGATGATTGACTCAGGTTGAGTTCATACATTTTGTGGAGAATATGTTGCTTCTATTACAAGTCATGCTAGAGAGAAGGGGATTAGTTTGACAAGCTGAGAAAGTCTAAAGCATGTGTTTGATATCTGACATCATGAAGAAACTAACAAACTAAGAGGTATGATATCTCTTTGAGGAGTGTGGAGCATTCCAGAGTCAATTGGATTTTATCTCAAGGAACATGTATAATTATGTATGCGAATCCAAGCGGAATTTGTATGGTGTGTGAATAAGTTCAGGAAGATAGGGATCAATGTTGTAAACACCCCAAATTTGCCCTCACTCATTTCACCATGGCTTGTGATCTTTTCATGTGCATAATGTAACACGGTGGGAGAACTGACTTTAGTTATGTTGTGGATAGCAAGAGTCGCCACCGACTTTTATTTTATCCAAAGGAAAGGCATAAAAGAACAGGAAAGACCTTTTAAAAGATTTTTGGGTCCGGGGGGTAGGTTATGTAAAGGGAAGGTGTTAGCACCCTTTACATCCATGGTTATCCATGGGCTCTTAGTTACTTAGCTCACTTTAAAATGTTTTTGAAATGTGAAGTGTGTGAATAGAAATTTTCTTAAGAGGTTTATAATGATCCATGTACGGATGCGTAAAAAACCTTTGTTTTGAAAATTGTTTGAAATGTGTGAAGTGTTTGAAATGTTTTTGAAAAGTGAGAAAGTATCTAAGAGGAACCTACCCTAAGTTTAAATCTTTTCTGTTCTTGAATCCTTTAAATGGTAAGACTATCCCTATTATTAAGGAATAGGTAGTCATTACCTTGGATGTGAGGGACAAGTGAAGGGACATCTGTTTATTTAGGAAACTGTGGGGTGTATAAGCAATTCGAAGGGACTTATCATCTTTATTCGAAAGGGACAAGATCATTACGAAGGCAACATTCGAAGGGACTTGATCTTTTTATCTGTTTAGGGACTAGATGATGTGAAAATGAGGGACTTTGCTTTATACACCCTACTTGACCTTTTGTTTAGGCAACATGAGAGGTATCCTTAAGGAAGTGAGATGGCGATCCAAGATCGACTTACGTGTGTGAGTGTACAATTTTAATATTTATCTTTAAATTTGATGAGCTAAATTAATTTTAAACATACAAACATGTTACACTCCCTATTTTACTAACCATAGCATAAAATAAATATTAAATATTACTACTAAAATATTACATCAAAGAGACAATTACATAATAATAATAATTAAAGCAAATTAAATAAATAAGCAAAATATAAATAATAATAATAATTGGGTTAGTATAATAATAATGGAAATAATACAAAGTTAAATGGGGTTAGTAAAAATAAAAGAAATATCATATAAACATAATTAATAATATTAACATAATAATTAAAAAAAATCAATTTTTTATAAACAATTATTATTTAAGACTAATAAGAAAATATAAGCAATTATACTAATTATCATAAAGTTTTTAAGTTAAAAATTAAGTTAATTATAAACATATTATGAAAATAAAATTATAATTACGAAATTAAATTAGCAATTTTTAACTATTTCTAAACATATATTAAAAATTATTTATACACAAAAATTAAATTATAAACAATTTATGTCATATTATCATATTAACAAAATTAAATTAAGAATTTTAATTTTAAACATATTTATATACAAGATTTAAATTATAAACAAATTAAAAAAAAAATTACATGATTAAATAAAATAGGATTAAGTTTTAAATAGAAGAAAATTAGGGTTTGATTATTAAAACATTAAGATTTATTTATTATTAAAAATATAAACAAGAATTATGAAATTAAAATAAACTAATAAACTAATATTTACAATTAGGGTTTATAGAAAATTAGGTTTTATGAAAATGTTTTAAGATTTATTAAATTAGGATTATAGTTTTAATTAAATTTAATAATAATAAACAAAAACAAATAATGGAAGAAAAGGGAAAAAGGAACTTACCTGGGCTGGGATTCGAACCCAGCCCCTTAGCTCTCACAACTTCCAGCCAACAAGATCAACCACTGGGCCAGCGCGCGCTTGGTGATAAGGAATGAACTTCATTTGTTTTTGTTGCTTAATCCTGGAAAAATCATAGCAAATATAAAAACAACATAAAAGGGCCTGGGGGGATTCGAACCCAGGTCCCTTACACAACACACAAACGTTCTTTCCATCCAGCCGGGAGGGCGCTTCTGATAATATAATGGCTATAATCAATTATATATTAAAACTGATGAATATCATGAAAAACAATAAAAAGATGGTGCCTCCAGGATTCGAACTCAGGTCTCACACCATGCTGCGTATATGTCAAAACCACCAGAGCACCTGCGCGTTTGTGATAATAATATAAAACAAATGAATAAAATATAAAGATAGAAATTTAAAATTATATTTCGCGCGCAGGACTTCTTCTTCTTCCTCAAAATTTCGCAGGTTTTCCTGCGAATTTTGCTATGCATTTTGTTGCGAATTTTCCTGCGTCCCTAAACCTGCGAATGCCATATCTCAACAAATACATACAGTTTCATCAAATTGATCGTACCAATGTGATCCTTACATCATATACGATTCAACCATGTTGTTAGAATTAATTTATATTACCCTAATCATAAATCCCCAAATCGGGAGCTTAAACCCTAACAATGGTGATCTTTGATACCTGCACAAAAGCTTCAAACAAACCAACCATAAACAATGTATAGAGCACGACAAACATCATACAATCAACAAAATCCAGTGAAAGGTCATAAATCTATGTGTTCGAAAAATTCAAAAACACACAACAAATGTGATTCGGTTTATGCATATGGGCCTGTTTCTGATGATGATAATGATTGGGATGCATTCAGTGATGATCAAGGAAACGATTGAAGTTCTTATTTCACCTGAAAAGTTACAAAATATCAAAATCCGAATTTGAAAAAAAATTGATGAATTTGAAAGTTTGAAAGTTGTCTTTGAGGCCAGAATTTCGTGTCTTTGCATTAGGGTTATGTTGTATACTTATAGTACAATAGAACAAGGTCAAAATAATTGATTGTTGTATGAAGTTTTTGATTGAAAAAGATTGAAAAAGATTAGGACTTAAACTTCAAATATTTGTGAATTCAACCTTTCTATTTCAAGCCAATCACCATAATTCTTATATCAATTTGATCCAAACAATCTTTATGACTTTCTAGAAGCACAATCTCATTTAAATATTTGATTTTTTCTATTTTATTTTAATTTAAAATGATTTTAAATGAATAAAATCAAAATAAATAAAATAAAATGATAAAAAATCTGAATAATTGAGAGTTGGGTCGTGCATGAAGTGTTTGTATGGATTGGATCATCACATGGCAAGCCCATTTAGAAAAAATTGGTTTTAAACCTCCATTTTCTTCATAAATCAACCAAACATTTCCCAAATTTGCAAGGGCACACATCCTTCAATTTTAATGCTATGAGGGTGTTCTTGGACATTTTGGAAAGCTTGAAGAGTCCTCTAACCAACCCCATTGGTTTCATGTCCATATCATTTACCATTCTCAAGTTATGCCCTTTTGAAGTTGTTGACTTTTTGTTGACTTTCAAAAGGACCTATAATGTCTTAGCTCATACCTTCCAAATGAAGCATTTTTGGGCTTGGCTTGTGAGACACAAAGTTGTAGAGAATTCAATTTCCTTCAAAATGAGCTTTGGATGGGAAAAATGTGATGAATCATGTGAAAGTTATGGCTGGTCAAAGTTCAGTTGACTTTTCCTGAGGAAACCCTAATTTAGAAACCTCTGATTCTTGATGATCTGAAATATCCTTGATGAATCATGATCAAACCTTGATCAAATGATGAATTTTACTTCATATAATTGATGGTGGCAAAAAATCATGAAGTTTGACTTTGGTTTGACCACAGTTGACCTCAGTTTGACTTTTTAACTGCTTTGACTGATTTTGACTTATCTGATCATTTGACTGAGCAAACTTTTGAGAAAAGTCTTGAAACTTGTCATGGGGGTTCTTAAACACATATAAGATGTTATGAAGCTCACTTGAAGTCTTGGAAATCCATTTAGCCTGATTAAAGTTAAAACCCTAGTTTTGGATGCACTGCTTAGGAGGATGCATTGTCTGAGGGAATTGTCAAACTTTCTGACTATTTGTGAACTTTGTGAACCTTGTGAACCTCATAAGATGTCTTGTGAATATTGTGAACCTCATGGAAGGTCTTGTGAACCTTGTGAACCTCATAAAGTGTCTTGTAAACTTCATGAACCTCATGAAAGGTCTTGTGAACCTTGTGAACCTCATAAAGTGTCTTGTAAACTTTATGAACCTCATGAAAGGTCTTGTGAACCTTGTGAACCTTCTTAGCACACAAAGTCTTGTATTGTGAGGGTAAATTTTGGGGTGCAACAGCTGCCCCTGTTCAATTTTCTGAAACCTGAGGGGTTAGATTGGTATATTTGCCAGTCGTAACTCGGAAGGTTGAAGGGGATTGAACACAAAAGCCCAAAAATTTGCACTCACCGGTGCATAGAGTGATACTGATGACTAGTTGAATATGCTTGAGTGGGCTTAAAGATGCCACTTGGAGAAAAGTTCTTCAGATACATTTCTTGGAGGATATAGCAGTCCAAAATATGAAGATATAATGATAGCTTTCAGGAGGATAAACAACGTCCTGAGATAATGATATGCTTTCAGGAAGATAAACAACGTCCCGAGGAAATAATGGCTTTCAGGAGGATAACAACGTCCCGAGGAAATAATGGCTTTCAGGAGGATAACAACGTCCTGAGGAAATGATATGCTTTTGGGAAGATAAACAACGGCCCAAGGTAATAATATGCTTTCAGAAGGATAAACAACGTTCTGAGGTGATGATGTAACCTTTGGGAAGATAAATAACGGCCCAAGGTAATGATATGCTTTCAGAAAGATAAACAACGTTCTGAGGTATAATGATGTAACCTTTGGGAAGATAAACAACGGCCCAAAGTCTTGATATGCTTTCAGGAGGATAAACAACGTCCTGAGGTATAAGTATAACTTTTGGGAGGATAAACAACGGCCCAATAGTCATGATATGCTTTCAGGAGGATAAACAACGTCCTGAGGTATAAGGATAACCTTTGGGAAGATAAACAACGGCCCAAGGTCATGGTAGCTTTCAGGAGGATAAACAATGTCCTGAGGGAATGATAGCTTTCAGGAAAATAAACAACGTCCTGAGATAATGATAACTTTTGGGAAGATAAACAACGGCCCAATAGTCACAATTTGTTGATGAAATTTGCTTGCTGGAGAATTAATCCTGAAAAACAAGATTATAACATTCTGTATGATAATATTAGTTTATGCATTATGTATGCATGTATAATATGATGCACTTAAGGAATGTATTATGTATTTTATGGATATGTATGTTATGGTATAATGTAAATGATGTATGTATGCATCATGCAGCCTGAAGCGTCTGGATATCTTCGTATAACAACTGCTGGCCAGGGAAAATAAATCCCGATTTGTTGCTGGAGAAAATGAGGAACCCGTTTCCGTCTCGTTTGATACTATAGTGAAGAATATGAGGAACTCGTTCCCGTCTTTGTTTGATAATATAGTATATATAACCTCCCGTCTTCGTTCGATAGTAAGGTATACATAACCTTCCGTCTTTGTTCGTCGTACTCCTATTGGAAGAATAAATTCCCGATTATCCGTATGAGGATAAAAGAGATGGATATAAATTCCAGGGGAGATGTGACTCGAAGTACTTATGAATATGGATTTGTCCTACTGGGGGATTTGTAGCTGTCTTATTGGGAATGAACCGGCAAAGCTTCGTTGAAATCCTTCCCTCGTTCGTCCTTAGTAAATACTATTACTGCATTTTCATGCATTTCTGGTAAACATCAATCATATTAAGCATTTATACATTTCTGGTAAACATCAATCATATTCAAAAGCATACATACATTCAAACACAACCAATGGACGTTTCGCTTATGTAAATAGGGTAAAAGTAAATCTGGATTCAAAGATGGAATTTTATTTATATCAAAAAGTGACCTATACATAGGTAGGTTTGTACAAGGAGACAGAAATCCTAGTAAGAGGAATTCGTCGTAAATTTTTTTTACAAAACAAAGAAAATCAGCTATGTGAGAAATAATCCTATTGAGTTTCAATTCTACTATTGCCATTATCTTCAAGTATCTCATCTTCTGTTGTCGAGATGGAAACAATTGGATTGAGCTTTATCTGTTCAAACTTGAGTAAGTAACACAACTGGTTGCAGTTTCATGAGTGATCCAAACGAGACATAGTCATACGCTTTAATTCCTAACTTTTGCCTGGATTGCCCTTTCAGGTTTTCAATCCACCGGGATACCCTTTTTTGCCCAAGCCGCCTTTTCAGGTTTTCGACTTGCCAGGTGTACATTTTTTATATATATCCCTAATTTTTGCCCGAACCCTTTTGGTTCGCCGGGATGCCCTTATTTTTGCCTAGGCCAGTCAACCTAGCGGGTCTCTTTTTATGCGTAGTATTTTTTAACTATGTCTGCGTTTACAGGCTGTGGGAAATCTTCACCATCCATAGTAGTAAGTATCATGGCACCTCCTGAGAAAACTGTTTTGACTACAAATGGTCCTTCATATGTAGGAGTCCACTTGCCCCTAGGATCACCCTGTGGTAATATGATACGCTTGATTACCAAGTCACCAACCTGATATACCCTCGGCTTAACCTTCTTGTTAAAAGCTTTGATCATCCGTTTCTGGTACATCTGGCCATGACAAACTGCTGCTAGCCTCTTCTCATCAATCAAATTTATCTGGTCAAGTCGAGTCTGAATCCACTCATCTTCATCCAAGCCTGCATCCTTCATAATTCTCAAGGAGGGAATCTGAACTTCAATGGGCAAAACTGCTTCCGTACCATAGACTAAGGAGAATGGGGTTGCCCCTGTTGAAGTACGTATTGTAGTACGATAACCATGAAGAGCAAATGGTAACATCTCATGCCAATCCTTATAAGTCACAGTCATCTTCTGTAGAATTTTCTTAATATTCTTATTAGCAGCTTCAACTGCCCCATTCATCTTCGGACGGTACGGAGAAGAGTTGTGGTGCTTAATCTTGAACTGCGTGCAGAGATCAGTAATCATAGTGTTGTTTAGATTAGAGCCATTGTCAGTAATAATCCTTTCAGGGATGCCATACCTACATATGAGATTATTCTTAATGAATCGAGCCACAACATTCTTGGTAACAGATGCAAATGAAGCTAACTCTACCCACCTCGTAAAGTAATCAATAGCAACCAGGATGAAACGATGCCCATTAGAAGCATTAGGCTTGATCTCACCAATCATATCAATGCCCCACATGGCAAATGGCCAAGGAGCAGTCAACACATTCAATGGTGATGGAGGTATATGTACTTTATCAGCATAGATTTGACACTTGTGACAAGTTCTGGAGTGTTGATAGCAATCATCTTCCATGGTAGACCAATAGTAACCTACTCTCAATATCTTCTTTGCCATAGTATGACCACTAGAATGAGTGCCAAAGATCCCATCATGCATATCTTCCATAATCTTTGTTGCTTCCTTCTTATCCACACAACGAATCAAAGTTGAATCATGATTGCGCTTGTACAAAATCCCATTACTCAAAAAGAACTTAGCAGAAAACCTTCTCAGAAACTTCCTATCTTTGACAGATGCCCCTTCATGGAACTCCTGAGCTTCAAGATATCTTTTCACTTCATAAAACCAAGGCTTTTCTTCTGCTTCTTCAGTGCCAATCTCATTGCAGTATGCAGGCTTTTCAAATCTATCAATAGTAATCTTGGGAGCTTCATCATCCCAACTGATCTCAAACATGGATGCCATGGTGGCTAAAGCATCTGCCAACTGATTCTCTCTTCGTGGAATATGTCCAAAGGTAATCTCTTTGAAATGTGGGATCAAAGACAACACATGTTCTCTGTAAGGAATGAGATTATCATGCTTGGTATCCCAATCTCCTTTGATCTGACTTACTATCAGGGCTGAATCTCCATACACGTCAAGGAACTGAATCTTCATATCAATGGCAGCTTGGATACCCAGGATACATGCCTCATACTCAGCCATATTATTAGTGCAATAGAAACAAAGTCTGGCAGTAATCGGGGTATGACAACCTTCAGGGGAACTAATCACAACACCAACACCATTACCAAGAGCATTAGAAGCTCCATCAAAAACCATAGTCCATCATGATCCTTGTTCAGGTCCGTCATATTGTCCAGGTTCTTTAGTGATAATCATAATGTCTTCATCAGGGAACTCAAAACTCATTGACTGATAATCATCCACTGCTTGATGAGCCAAATGATCAGCTACAACACTTCCCTTAATGGCCTTCTGAGTAGTATACTGTATATCATATTCTGTCAATATCATTTGCCATCTTGCAATTCTTCTGGAGAGAGCAGGTTTCTCGAATATGTACTTGATTGGATCCATCTTCGAAATCAACAAGGTAGTATGGGTCAACATATACTGTCTTAGTCGGCGAGCAGCCCATGCCAAAGCGCAGCAAGTTTTCTCGAGCAGTGAGTATCTTGTTTCACAGTCGGTAAACTTTTTGCTAAGGTAGTATATTGCCTGCTCTTTTCGACCAGACTCGTCATGTTGCCCCAATACACAACCCATTGAGTTGTCTAACACTGTTAGGTACATAATCAAGGGTCTTCCATCAACTGGTGGCATCAGAATTGGTGGTTCTAGCAGATATTTCTTGATTTCATCAAAGGCAGTCTGGCACTCATCATTCCACTCCATTACCTGATCTTTCTTCAACAACTTGAAGATTGGCTCACAGGTAGCAGTTAATTGGGAAATAAATCTTGCAATGTAATTCAATCGTCCCAAGAAACCTCTGACTTCCTTCTCAGTACGGGGAGCTGGCATTTCTCGTATAGCTTTCACTTTTGCAGGATCCACTTCAATACCTTTTCCACTGACAATGAAACCCAGGAGCTTACCAGATCTAACTCCAAAAGTACACTTGTTTGGGTTCAATCTCAACTTGTATTTCTTCAACCTCTCAAATAACTTATGCAAATGATCAAGATGTTGTTCTTCATTCTGGGACCTGGCTATCATATCATCCACATATACCTCTATCTCATGATGAATCATATCATGAAACAAAGCCACCATAGCACGCTGATATGTTGCCCCTGCATTCTTCAAACCAAATGGCATCACCTTATAACAAAAAGTGCCCCACTGTGTAACAAATGTTGTCTTCTCCATATCTTCAGGTGCCATCTTGATTTGATTATAACCAGAGAAACCATCCATAAAAGAGAATACCTTGTGCTGGGCAGTGTTGTCTACCAGAACATCAATATGAGGAAGTGGAAAGTCATCTTTGGGGCTGGCCTTGTTCAGATCTCTGTAGTCCACACACATACGTACCTTACCATCTTTCTTAGGAACCGGTACCACATTTGCAACCCACTTAGGATAAGAAGTCACAGCTAAGAACCCTGCATCAAATTGTTTCATTACCTCTGCTTTAATCTTCTCTGACATTTCAGGACGCATGCGACGAACCTTCTGCTTCTTTGGACGACAATCTTCTTTCACTGGTAAGCGGTGAACCACAATGTCTGTATCCAACCCTGGCATATCTTCATAAGACCAAGCAAAGATCTCCACATAGTCACGTAGCATCTGAATTAATCTGCTCTTGACACTATCCTCTAAATCAGCCCCTATCTTGACTTCTTTCCTGTTTTCTTTAGTTCCTAGATTCACAACTTCGACTGGCTCTTCATGTGGCTGTATAGCTTTCTCTTCTTGTTGTAACAACCTAGCAAGCTCTACAGGTATTTCACAATCGTCCTCATTTCCGTCTTCAGCTTGATAGATCGGATTCTCGAAATTATAATTGGCAATAGTAGAACTGTTATCAACAGGATCCAGAGTGGATGAGGATCTGCATTTTAGTGATGTGGGTGTGTGTAAGAACACATAGCTGATAAAACAAAAATAAAAGAAAAGAAAGACAAGGAACACAATATTTACGAAAACGAAACGTCCACTGATTTTTATTGAATGAAGTATGCAAATGAAGTGACATCCCGTAGCAAGCACACCATTGTGCCCCGGGTAAGGCACAAGGCTTAAGAATTTAAATTGTTCAAGGCATTACAAACTTTAAAAGTAATAACACAGTAATAGTATTTACTCCTGACTAAAGGAGATAGGAATAACATCTTCAGCTTTCCAATTATTGAGCCCAGCACCCACAGTAGGAAAAATCCAAGCATCCAAGTTGTAGTCTTCATCATAGTCATCCACAGCATTGATCTGGTTCTTCATAATCCCCTGATTGGTGATGCGAACAGCACGAGCACGACGAACAGCCTTCTGGGACTCTGCAGTGAAACCCAAACCAAATTTGTCAGACTTGTAAGGGATATCAGGAAGCTGACCCCAAATAGTACATCCACCTTCATCCACCACAGCTCTAGCATCTTTAAGGGAGGCCATTGTTGGAGGTACTCTGGTGATCACAGGAACTTTCTTAACAACAGGAGGAGCTTCATAATCATTAACAATCCAAGGAACCACTTCAAATGTCTGACACGGAGTTTCAACATATTCACCTTCTACTTCAAGATATTTAAAGGTGTTCACATGGCTAACAACATATCCTTCCTCTCCATAAACAGTGACAACTTTCCCTTCTACTGGATATCTCAGCTTCTGATGTAATGTAGAGGTTACAGCACCTGCCCCATGGATCCAGGGACGCCCAAGCAAACAAGAATATGACGGACGAATATCCATGACATAAAAGGTAGCATTGAAAACCTGAGAACCAACTTTGATTGGGAGATCAATTTTTCCATGCACCACTCTTCTCGAACCATCAAAAGCCTTCACCACTATATTACTGGGTTTCAGCACAGCATCTTCAGGACTCAGCTTATTCAGGACTTCTTTGGGCAACACATTCAGAGAGGAACCATTGTCTATTAGCACATGTGACAGGGTAGTGCCCCTGCATTCAATTGAGATATGCAGAGCCCTGTTATGATCCCTCTTGGTAGGAGACAAATCAACATCAGAGAAACCTAACCCATTATCATAGGTCAAGTGTGCAACACAATTTTCAAACTGGTCAACAGAAATTTCATTGGGTACATGAGTAGTCTTCAGAAACTTGATCAAGGCCTTGGCATGAGCCTCAGAACACAACAGCAAGGACAGCATAGAAATCTTGGAGGGAGTATGCCCCAACTGATCAACAATGTCATAATCACTCTTGCGAATGATTTCCAATACTTCTTCCATCTGCTTAGAGAGATCATCAGCAGCTGGCACATCAGTAGGTATAGGTTCAATAACGGGACCTTTGCCCCGAGCATCAGTGGTGGAGGTAGCAGCCGGAGTAACTGCATTCTTGGAGGTAATTGGAGGAGAGAAAACTCTTCCGCTTCGTGTGATCTTACTAGATCCAGCAATATTATCAACATCAACAGGTATATCAGCTAAGGGTTCCTGCTTAACACCATGGATATAAACATCAGACCCATAATACCAAGGCACAACTTTATCAGAAACATACAGAATAGGACCAGAAGTGGTAATGATCATAGGAGCCACTCTAGCTTCAGCAACAATCTTCACAGGGCCTTCAGCAGTAATCTTAATTGGACCCTTATGGGTGATTTTGACAGGTCCCTTGGAAGTAATCCTCACCGGTACTCTATCAACCATATCCACCTCTTCAATCTTCTTACCTTGAGTTATATGATCCACCATACTCTCCACAGAAGGTGGAGTCCTCTCAAATACTATGGTATAATTATTCATGAGACGTTGAATTCCATCTTTCAACCTCCAGCAGCTATCTGGCTTATAGGTACAATACAGACAATCTTCACGACAACCTGGAAAGAACCCAGCTTGTACTAACTTCTTCTTGATAACAGACAATGGTGTAGTCAACTCTGCAACTGAAGAGATATGTGAATCTTCATCAATGGCATTGACAGTCTTCTCATGATTTGGCATGGGAGCAGTAATCACATTTGGAGTACCCGGAGGGTCAAACTCAATCTCTCCAGCCTCAATCATATCTTGAATTTTATTCTTCAATACCCAGCAACTATTGGTATCATGTCCCTGACAATTCGAATGATATGCACATCGTGCATTAGGATTGTACCTGGGAGAGGTAACATTGGGATTCTGAGGGGCATCTTTCAGAGTGATAAGTTCAGCCTTCAACAATTGTTGCAATGCTTGAGCCATTGACATGTTGATCTTAGTGAACTGCCTTCTAGCCCTCTGTTGGTTGCCCTGTGGCTGCTCTGGTGTTGTAGGAGTTGGATTTGAAATGTGAACTGCACTCACAGACTGATGCCTTCTATTACGATCAGGTTGACCATAAACAGCATTTGACTCTTTCTTCCCACTGGGAGGCTTCTTTGCAGCACCTGATGAAGAAGCACCCACTTGGATCTTGCCACTCCTGATACCACTTTCTACACGTTCTCCTGTCATTATCAACTCAGTGAAGCCAGATGATGAGCTTCCAATGAGATGACTGTAAAAAGGACCATTCAACGTGCACATAAACATATCAACTAACTCCCTGTCAGTTAGAGGGGGTTGCACTCTTCCAGCCAAGTCTCTCCACTTCTGAGCATACTCTTTGAAACTTTCTTTAGCACCCATGGACATGCTTTGCAGCTGCATGCGAGTAGGGGCTAGATCAGCATTATATTGATACTGCTTATAGAAGGCTTCAGCAAGATCATTCCAATCACGGATGTTGACACTCTCCAACTGATAGTACCATTCGAATTGAGCTCCAGATAAGCTCTCTTGGAAGAAATGGATCCATAACTTCTTATCAGCAGTATGGGGTTGGATTCTCCGGACATAAGACCTCAGATGCAGCTTGGGACAAGAGACACCATCATAAACAACAAAAGTAGGAACCTTGAAACCAATGGGTATAACCACCCCAGATATCAAACTCAGGTTTTCAAAATCCAGCCCAGAAGATTTCTGTAATTCCATAGCATCCATTCTATCCACCAGCATCTTGAACCTGTCCTCATTAGGCTCATGATAGTAGTTAGCCTCAGAATCAGAGTCCCCCATTGTATAGTGGAGACTGCCTACCTCTTTCTCAGACTCTTCAGACTCATAGTCTTCAACTTGTTCCTTGGTCTTGACAGGACCTCTGAACCTTCTTCCCATGTTGATCAGGCCTCCTGACCTTCTAGTCTTCTTAGTCTTCTTGGCCAGCAGTGTCTTCAATTCATCCTGCCCCTTGGACAAGTTCAGGATCAGCTCTTGGAACTGTGCATTTTGTGCCTGGAGATCCTTAACTGTTTGTTCAAGAGCCATTGCTGAAATAAACAGCGAGAAAATGAGAAACCTGTGCACAATAAACCTGTGATGCAATGATATGGAATGTAAATGCATATGCAATGTTTTCAAGGACCACAGGATTTAAATTTGCTTTAACAAACAAGAAGGTAAACTTTTATTAGTAATAAATTTGTTTTGCCTCTTGGGCTTACAAAATAAAATGTAATAAATACAAGAGATGGGGTTTTAAGTCTCCCATGGACGCTTCCTCTTTGTGTTAAGGTATGAGTTGAGATTCCGTTCCTCGTGAAGTTGCTTTGTTAGTTCCAGGATTCTTTCTTGGCTTGCTTTGTAATGAGCCTCGAAAGTATCCCTTTGCTCCTTCAACTGGATCCAGGATCTCTGTAAGTCTTCCATGTCAGTAGGCATGTCTGGGTGAAGGATAGTATAAGAAGTATCTCCTTCAGCAACAGGTTCCATGGTAACTGGCAGGATAGCAGGATATGGCATCATGAGAGTCTGAGCACGAGATCGCACCCATCTGAGATAAGCTTCCATAGGAATAGTGTACTTAGGCTCCAGAGTCTTGCTGTCAACCTTGTTCACTTTTCCCCATGCTCGTATGAATCTCTGACGGTAACCTTGAAGATCATTGTCGTAGTCAAATACAATGCCCTGAATCAACATGTCATGTGGACCGTCACTTCGAGCGTAACCAAACTGTCGTAAAGCTAAGGAAGGGTTGTAAGCAATGCCTCCTCTTATGCCTAGAAGTGGCACATTAGGAAATTCCCCACAACGATCAATGATGGTGACATTCTCCATAGATCTAGAGCACCAATGGATATCTGAATGAGAGAGTGACATAATCCTCTTGGACCACTTGAACCCTTGTTCATTCTTCATTACTGAGCGAGGAAGGTGAGAAATAAACCACCTAGATAGCAAAGGTATGCAACACATCAAAGTTCCTCGTGCCTTTGTAGTACGAGTATGAAGAGAGTGCAGAATGTCTCCAAGCAATGTAGGCACTGGATTGTGACTCAGAAATATGTTGATGGCGTGAACGTCTATGAACTGATCTAGATTGGGGAACAACACTAAGCCATAAATCAGCAAGGCTAATATCTCCTCAAAAGCATCATAACTCATAGCCTTCAAGAACACTTGAGCCTTTTCTATCAACACCTTAGCAAGAATACCCTTAACTCCGCTTCTCGTTTCTAAAACAATGTCAAACTTCTTCAGATGTAGAGCTGCAGCAATAACCTCTGGTTTAAGCTCCTTCTCCAAGCCTGTGAAGGGTCTTTGATCAAGAACAGGTATACCCAGAAGTTTAGAGAACTCTTCCATTGTAGGAACCAGCTGATAGTCAGGGAATGTGAAGCAATGGTGCTTAGGATCAAAGAACTGAAACAGAACACTCATCATGTCTTCATTGAACCCTGAGGTGACTAGATCCAATAGGTGACCATGTCTCTTGATAAATTGGGAATGATCAGATACTTGAGAAACCAACTCTTTAAGCTTAGGAGGTATGCCCACAAAGTTGATCCTGATAGTGTTTCTACGAGCAGAAGCCATGACCTGCAACAAAGAACAAAGATAAATCCTTTGGTCCTTGAAATGGTTAGTGAAAATGCTATGCTTATGATGCATGATGATGCTATGATGTTATGCTCAATCACAAACATGTGGCACACACAAACAAGTCACACAATAGCCCTAGGTTTAAAGGCTTGCATGAGGTTCAAAGGTAAGTAACCTCCCCTGAAGTTTAGATGGTTCATCCTGTCCTACAAAAGTAACCAGGTTCTAAAGGATATCAATATCATTGATCCTTCACAAGGGTGGTTGTTCAGTAGGCAACTTACTTGCCAACCAAAACCCTCCAAGTTTAGAATCTCAATGAGCGTAGCATCGAGTATCAACCAACTTCAGTCTTCACCAAAGTCGGTTATCTCACTACTTTTCTAAAGGCCAAGATGGGATAACTAGGGTTCTAAAAGTTAGTTAGTGTATTGACAACGTATGGCAGCCTCATATTATCCTCAACTTGACTTAAGGAACATAAGCATCAACCAAGAAGTCACACTAACTATGGCCACCAGATCAACCATATCGGTATACGCCGTACAGTTTCCTTGGTCTATTGCCATTTACCTAAGGTACACTAGATCCGGGTTAGGATCTTTCACACATAAGAGCACCCAACAAGTAAAGTAAAGCAAACAAGGCAAACAATTTTAAAGTGATCTAATTCCTAAGGGTACCCCTCTTTTATTAAATCCCCAACAGAGTCGCCAGTTCTGTAACACGGTGGGAGAACTGACTTTAGTTATGTTGCGGATAGCAAGAGTCGCCACCGACTTTTATTTTATCCAAAGGAAAGGCATAAAAGAACAGGAAAGACCTTTTAAAAGATTTTTGGGTCCGGGGGGTAGGTTATGTAAAGGGAAGGTGTTAGCACCCTTTACATCCATGGTTATCCATGGGCTCTTAGTTACTTAGCTCACTTTAAAATGTTTTTGAAATGTGAAGTGTGTGAATAGAAATTTTCTTAAGAGTTTTATAATGATCCATGTACGGATGCGTAAAAAACCTTTGTTTTGAAAATTGTTTGAAATGTGTGAAGTGTTTGAAATGTTTTTGAAAAGTGAGCAAGTATCTAAGAGGAACCTACCCTAAGTTTAAATCTTTTCTGTTCTTGAATCCTTTAAATGGTAAGACTATCCCTATTATTAAGGAATAGGTAGTCATTACCTTGGATGTGAGGGACAAGTGAAGGGACATCTGTTTATTTAGGCAACTGTGGGGTGTATAAGCAATTCGAAGGGACTTATCATCTTTATTCGAAAGGGACAAGATCATTACGAAGGCAACATTCGAAGGGACTTGATCTTTTTATCTGTTTAGGGACTAGATGATGTGAAAATGAGGGACTTTGCTTTATACACCCTATTTGACCTTTTGTTTAGGCAACATGAGAGGTATCCTTAAGGAAGTGAGATGGCGATCCAAGATCGACTTACGTGTGTGAGTGTACAATTTTAATATTTATCTTTAAATTTGATGAGCTAAATTAATTTTAAACATACAAACATGTTACACTCCCTATTTTACTAACCATAGCATAAAATAAATATTAAATATTACTACTAAAATATTACATCAAAGAGACAATTACATAATAATAATAATTAAAGCAAATTAAATAAATAAGCAAAATAATAAATAATAATAATAATTGGGTTAGTATAATAATAATGGAAATAATACAAAGTTAAATGGGGTTAGTAAAAATAAAAGAAATATCATATAAACATAATTAATAATATTAACATAATAATTAAAAAAAATCAATTTTTTATAAACAATTATTATTTAAGACTAATAAGAAAATATAAGCAATTATACTAATTATCATAAAGTTTTTAAGTTAAAAATTAAGTTAATTATAAACATATTATGAAAATAAAATTATAATTACGAAATTAAATTAGCAATTTTTAACTATTTCTAAACATATATTAAAAATTATTTATACACAAAAATTAAATTATAAAAAATTTATGTCATATTATCATATTAACAAAATTAAATTAAGAATTTTAATTTTAAACATATTTATATACAAGATTTAAATTATAAACAAATTAAAAAAAATGTACATGATTAAATAAAATAGGATTAAGTTTTAAATAGAAGAAAATTAGGGTTTGATTATTAAAACATTAAGATTTATTTATTATTAAAAATATAAACAAGAATTATGAAATTAAAATAAACAAATAAACTAATATTTACAATTAGGGTTTATAGAAAATTAGGTTTTATGAAAATGTTTTAAGATTTATTAAATTAGGATTATAGTTTTAATTAAAATTAATAATAATAAACAAAAACAAATAATGGAAGAAAAGGGAAAAAGGAACTTACCTGGGCTGGGATTCGAACCCAGCCCCTAAGCTCTCACAACTTCCAGCCAACAAGATCAACCACTGGGCCAGCGCGCGCTTGGTGATAAGGAATGAACTTCATTTGTTTTTGTTGCTTAATCCTGGAAAAATCATAGCAAATATAAAAACAACATAAAAGGGCCTGGGGGGATTCGAACCCAGGTCCCTTACACAACACACAAACGTTCTTTCCATCCAGCCGGGAGGGCGCTTCTGATAATATAATGGCTATAATCAATTATATATTAAAACTGATGAATATCATGAAAAACAATAAAAAGATGGTGCCTCCAGGATTCGAACTCAGGTCTCACACCATGCTGCGTATATGTCAAAACCACCAGAGCACCTGCGCGTTTGTGATAATAATATAAAACAAATGAATAAAATATAAAGATAGAAATTTAAAATTATATTTCGCGCGCAGGACTTCTTCTTCTTCCTCAAAATTTCGCAGGTTTTCCTGCGAATTTTGCTATGCATTTTGTTGCGAATTTTCCTGCGTCCCTAAACCTGCGAATGCCATATCTCAACAAATACATACAGTTTCATCAAATTGATCGTACCAATGTGATCCTTACATCATATACGATTCAACCATGTTGTTAGAATTAATTTATATTACCCTAATCATAAATCCCCAAATCGGGAGCTTAAACCCTAACAATGGTGATCTTTGATACCTGCACAAAAGCTTCAAACAAACCAACCATAAACAATGTATAGAGCACGACAAACATCATACAATCAACAAAATCCAGTGAAAGGTCATAAATCTATGTGTTCGAAAAATTCAAAAACACACAACAAATGTGATTCGGTTTATGCATATGGGCCTGTTTCTGATGATGATAATGATTGGGATGCATTCAGTGATGATCAAGGAAACGATTGAAGTTCTTATTTCACCTGAAAAGTTACAAAATATCAAAATCCGAATTTGAAAAAAAATTGATGAATTTGAAAGTTTGAAAGTTGTCTTTGAGGCCAGAATTTCGTGTCTTTGCATTAGGGTTATGTTGTATACTTATAGTACAATAGAACAAGGTCAAAATAATTGATTGTTGTATGAAGTTTTTGATTGAAAAAGATTGAAAAAGATTAGGACTTAAACTTCAAATATTTGTGAATTCAACCTTTCTATTTCAAGCCAATCACCATAATTCTTATATCAATTTGATCCAAACAATCTTTATGACTTTCTAGAAGCACAATCTCATTTAAATATTTGATTTTTTCTATTTTATTTTAATTTAAAATGATTTTAAATGAATAAAATCAAAATAAATAAAATAAAATGATAAAAAATCTGAATAATTGAGAGTTGGGTCGTGCATGAAGTGTTTGTATGGATTGGATCATCACATGGCAAGCCCATTTAGAAAAAATTGGTTTTAAACCTCCATTTTCTTCATAAATCAACCAAACATTTCCCAACTTTGCAAGGGCACACATCCTTCAATTTTAATGCTATGAGGGTGTTCTTGGACATTTTGGAAATCTTGAAGAGTCCTCTAACCAACCCCATTGGTTTCATGTCCATATCATTTACCATTCTCAAGTTATGCCCTTTTGAAGTTGTTGACTTTTTGTTGACTTTCAAAAGGACCTATAATGTCTTAGCTCATACCTTCCAAATGAAGCATTTTTGGGCTTGGCTTGTGAGACACAAAGTTGTAGAGAATTCAATTTCCTTCAAAATGAGCTTTGGATGGGAAAAATGTGATGAATCATGTGAAAGTTATGGCTGGTCAAAGTTCAGTTGACTTTTCCTAAGGAAACCCTAATTTAGAAACCTCTGATTCTTGATGATCTGAAATATCCTTGATGAATCATGATCAACCCTTGATCAAATGATGAATTTTACTTCATATAATTGATGGTGGCAAAAAATCATGAAGTTTGACTTTGGTTTGACCACAGTTGACCTCAGTTTGACTTTTTAACTCCTTTGACTGATTTTGACTTATCTGATCATTTGACTGAGCAAACTTTTGAGAAAAGTCTTGAAACTTGTCATGGGGGTTCTTAAACACATATAAGATGTTATGAAGCTCACTTGAAGTCTTGGAAATCCATTTAGCCTGATTAAAGTTAAAACCCTAGTTTTGGATGCACTGCTTAGGAGGATGCATTGTCTGAGGGAATTGTCAAACTTTCTGACTATTTGTGAACTTTGTGAACCTCATAAGATGTCTTGTGAATATTGTGAACCTCATGGAAGGTCTTGTGAACCTTGTGAACCTCATAAAGAGTCTTGTAAACTTCATGAACCTCATGAAAGGTCTTGTGAACCTTGTGAACCTCATAAAATGTCTTGTAAACTTTATGAACCTCATGAAAGGTCTTGTGAACCTTGTGAACCTTCTTAGCACACAAAGTCTTGTATTGTGAGGGCAAATTTTTGGGTGCAACACATAATTTCAATCATAGCATCCCATATTGCATTCCAGATTCAATTGGATTTTATCTCAAGGAACATGTATAATTATGCATGCGAATCCAAGCGGAATTTGTATGGTGTGTGAATAAGTTCAGGAAGATAGGGATCAATGTTGTAAACACCCCAAATTTTCCCTCACTCATTTCACCATGGCTTGTGATCTTTTCATGTGCATAAGTTCAATCATAGCATCCCATATTGCATTTTTGTTTCCCTGCATTGTTTCTAAGTCATCTGCATCTAGGGTTTGTGATCTGAGCCATTTGAGCCACTTAAAAGGTCATCAATCACTTCAAAGGGGTCCATGTATGTTCAAGCATCATATTATATCCTCACAAGGTCAAAGAAAGTCAAAGAATCACAAGAACTGAGAGAGGCATGGAAGCAGAGCCAGGTTTGACTGCACAGATGACCTAGAATTAGGGTTTTGGTTTCAGAGGCCATAACTCCAAATTTTTTGGTCATTCTTGTTTCTATTGGTCTCTATATGTTATAAGGATCATGCATATCAATTTTCATGTAGAAATTCCATGGGGAAGGCATCTAATCAAGAGTTGACTTCTTGAGCAGGTCAGTGCAAAATCAGGGCATCTGAGGCCCCCAATGACCCAACCAAAGGGGATTCTCCACTATTTTGAATGTGTATGATCTTTATTTGATCATAGAAGGTGTTAGAAGTTCACAAAATTGAAGAATTTCAAGCCATTTGCAAAGTTGCCTTTTTGGGAAAGTGACTTGTAATGAAAACTTGCCATTTTGGGAAAGTTTTTCAACCCTTTCTTTTTTATTCAAAAATACTTCAAATGAGAAAACTTTGGTCATGAAAGTTGTAGAATGGATCCTCCCATTTTCAAAAAGTACAAGAACTCATTCTAATTCATTTTGGATCAAAAGTTATGGCCTTGCAAAGTTGGATAAAATCACATAATTTCAAGTTTTGTACCAAAGAGGCAAAGTTGCAAAACCTCATGCCAAGGCAAAATGCGACTTCAAATTGATTTCTATGCATTACACAAACATAAACCATGACCTAAAAATCAGATTGCACCAAAGAACCTCCCATTTTCATGACTTGTGCATTAAGAAACTTCAAAAGGGCCAAACATTATGAAAATTGCAAAAACTCACACAAACCCTAATCCACTTGCTGCATTGCCTCAAATTCATTTCCATGGATCTCCTTGATTCAAGCCGCAGCCAAGCCATGCCTTGTACCTTTACTGAAATGGCCCATACCTCTCTTACACAAAAAGTTGACTTTATGCATTTTGCTTCATACCAATCACACTGCTCCACAACAACTCTCTGACCTATCAAGGATTGATATGTGTACCAAAAGCAACCCAACACATAACACAACACAGCCTGAAACATCTCACAAGCCATAGTTCCCAAAACTCACCTCTTATGCATTTTGTTTCGAAACTCATCACACAAGCCACAAACATCAAAACAAACTTCATAGAATCACTCAACATGTTCCTCTGATCATTTCCCAATCCTCATTTGTCCCTGAAACCACCCCAAGCAGAAATACGATTTCTCACCCCTCCTGAACAGAACTCTATCAATCTCTCAAACCAGCCAAAAGAAATTCCAAACAAGCATTGCAAGCTTCTCAGGAGGTTCATTAGAGGCGTTTTGGATCAAAGAGGCAGCCAGAAAGTTCCAAAGATCAAAGCTTCAGTTCAGGTGAGCTCAAGAACATTTTTTTCCAGAAACTTGTTTTTAAGTTACTAAATGATTCTTTATGCTTCACTGATCATGATGATATGTTTTGTTTTGAAAATGGTTGAGAAATGAGTATGTATTCGTGTTCTGAAACTTTTTGACCTAAAATTGTTTTGATTCGATTCTCATTGTTGATGTGTTTTAAATGTTGTTTGTTTGTTGATTCTTGATGTATGATGTATGGGGATCATTTCTGGGCAGAGAAATTGGATTTTAGTGACCTAGGGAAGAAGTTAGCAATTTTCAGGGAGGGTTGTGGCCGGAGAAGATGACCGGAGGTCATTTCCGGCCACCTGAAGGTCATTAGCTCATTAATCACGTTTAGGGTTCAGTTTGAATTTGGACCATAGATTTAGTTGACCAGGGTTGACTCCCGCGTGTTTGAATGGCCTGGATCATTTCATTAAACCCTAATCTGTTTTTATTAATTTAATAAATCACATTTAAGTTAATTAAGCCAGAAGAGATCCTGACCCTCAACTAGCGCGCGCAGTCAACCATTGACCCCCAAGTTTGAATCTCAGCCATGGATCTTGCATACTTCTCATATTTTCATTTTTTATTCATTTATTTTATATTTAATTTGTGAGAATTATTTAAAATAGCAAAACACCTTTAAAAATTCTGAAAATTTTTGTCAAACATTTTATTAATTTTCAGAACCCAAAAATATTTTTATTTTTATTTTTTGCATTAAAAATCATTTTTAAATCATTTAAATGATTATTTTTAATTAGTTAATGAGAATTAATTAATTAAAAATGCATTTAGGTATTTAAAAATCACCAAAAAATTCACATTGCATTTAAAAACATTTAGAAACATTATCAAACTCTCAAAGCAAATTTCATTTTGGTTCTTGATGCCTTTTGATCATTTTCATTGGAATTAAATTCATTTTAAGGCAATATTTTTGTGCAAACTTTGAAAAATCCATTATGCCTAACCATTGAGAGTTTGATGATGGTTCTTCTTGCATTGCATCCTTCATAGCATGTAGTTTATAGGATAAAATTGGTTTGATTTGATCTTCCATTTTCAATTTGTTTTTGCATTTTTCATGATGAGGTACCTTGAAACCCTAATTGACTTGAGAAAATCATAACTTTCACTAGGTTAAGAGTTAGGTCCCCTCCTTTGGGCAGCGAACTTGTATAGGTTTAGGGTATCTTTTATTGCATTTTCAATTTTTTATCATGTCATTTGCTACTGATTTTGAATTTTGCTTTGTATGTTGCATGTAAACCCTAATTTGTGCCTTCCTTTGCATCCATCCCTCATTTGCTTGCATCCAATGACTTGCTATGACATTTTGTGCATCCACATGATTCATAATACATCTTAGGACATATTAGAATCATGTTTGATCATTGCATCTTTCATTTGCCATGTTATATGTCCATTGCATTTCATAAACTTTCATGAACTTCCATGGTTCAAGCATGCTCCATCTGCATCCATATCCTTGTATGATCATTCTCATGTCTTGTCTTGTGTTTGCATCTTCTCTTAACATCATTAACATCATGTTTATGCTTCTGACTTTGGTTTGCACCATGGCATTTCATCTCATTTTCATTGCATTTCATTTCTTTTGCTAACTTTTCAGGTGGTAAGTTGTTTTGGGAAGTGAATTGGCCTTCACTTCTCATAATCTCTTCTCATCTCTCTTATGCATCATTGCTGCATTTTACCTTTGTATTAGAGTGAGCTTTCTCATTCATTCTCCTTCCCACTTTCTTTCTTCAAGCAACTTCTCTTCTTAAGTGAAGCAAGTTGTCTGGTTTCTCTCTGCTTCTTCCTCCTTTCATCTGCTTCTTCCTTGGTGGCTTCTCTCTTGAAGATATTTTGCAAGCCTCATAAACCCTAGGAACACCCAAGCATGATAACAATTAGGGTTTTATTAGTCCCCCATTATATTTACCTTTGAGTTTTCTTTGAGTCTTCTCTTCTCATCTCATAATCTAGGACTAAACCCTAAAGGCTTTAAGGCTTTGTGATTAAGCTTATGCATGCATCCTTCTATTAGGATGGAGTGTATAACTTTAATCCTAAGTGTTAAACCCTTAATGTGTTTAAACCCTTTAATCAATCCACTTAATAATAACTAAGACATCAAGCTTGTAACTTGGGCCTTGCATTAGGGTTCTAATTCTTCCTTAATTGGTTAAGAAGGACTAACCCTAGTGTTAATGGACAAGTCCCCCTCAAGTTGTCTTACCAATCATAAAATCCATTTCTTTCATCTTACCATTAATTAAAATCCATTTAATAAAGGCTTTGTTTTGTCATGAGGTTAATCCCTAATCATGGATTAAGTTGAGGAGCTTTCCTCAGCTTAAATGTTCTCATCTATTATCCTTCTATTAGGATGGTGTAATGAGTCCATTAAATCCCTGATTATGGCTTAAACTCATTACTCTACACTAAACAAAAACAACAAAAACATCTAAGTAATCACAAGTAGGTTAATGATCTTAGTCCTACATCATGGTGATTAAGTGTGAGGTGTTTACTTCATGCTTAACGTATTCTCATTACCCCTAATCAGAGGGATGATGTGATGAGTTTACTAACCCTTGGTTTAGTCTTAAGCTCATTTTCTTATGACAAATTCCAAAAGCAATAAAAGATTGAAAACACAAAAACAAACAATAATCGTCTCCTTCGGGATTCTTTTCTCACCTCATTCACTCACAAACGAGAACTTGCTTCTTCCGTCTGATGCAAGACAGTTTGCACCTGAGCCAGACAGGTCATACACTTGAGCATAGACAAGTAAGTAGTTCACAAGTCAATTTGTCTTTCAGTCTTTTTCAGTCGAACTACGGTGTTCTGACTTCCTCATTGCACGAGAGGATACGTAGGCATAACTTAACAGTTATCGAACAAAAGCCTCTGTATATTCCCCCCTTTTTCCAGTATTATTCTTTTAAGCCTCATGATCTTGAGCATTTCACTCCTGTGCTTACACTGACATTTCTCTTATACACTTCACATTTCTTTTACACTGACACTTGCATTCTTTTCCAGCTTTGATACACAAATTGCACTGACACTACCCCTTTAAAACACAAATCTTTTAAGCGTGGATCCCGTCGAGTACGACGGACAATCTGGGTGCTAATACCTTCCCAGGCTGTAACCAACCTCCTTTCTCAGTTTCTCTGGTTCGCAACCGTCTTATCCATCTTTTCTTAGGTTGATGCAGCATTACCTTTTCTTAGGTTCATTGCTGGATCTGTTCTTCTGTCTTGGTGGGAGGGGTTCCATTGAGAGATTAAGGTCCTATACCTGGGACCTGAGTGACACCTAGGCTAGAGTGGTTCATGTTCTTTCCCATTCCATTTCGGTCTGGTGCGGGAATATGAAACACGGTTCAGATGTGGGTTTCTTCTTGAGAACTCTGTGCTACAGATTTCCTGTAGTGCTAGGGCTATTTGGGAAGCCTGCTAAGTCTGGATGACCTTTATTATGACCTTCAGAAACTGAGGTGAATTAGGGGAGGATCTTTTATGGTTATTGTAAACACTGTACCTCCGGGTTAGAAGTGTTTACACTTCTCATAACTGATCCAAGTCTGAGGATCCTTGTTTTAGAACACTACCTGTGAGGGGGTTGGGCTGTTTACAAGTTTGCAGGTACCCTTGGCCACATCATACCCTGTTACTGATTTTGTTTAAGAGTACTCCACTTTGAACAGTTCTTGTGATTTAACCCTGGACATGTGACTCTTTATTTGAGTCCCCCACCCTGGTTACTGGATTTTTGAACCTCCATCTGGACTTCTTGAACATACATGGGCCTTATATATCAAGACAGACAATCAGATCCAGCTTGATCACAAACCCTTGCATATCATTTGCATACATCATCATTGCATCATTTAACATTTGTTTATTTGTTTTTCAGGGTATCCACATCATATTTGGCTTGGTTTTGACCCCTTCATCTGCATAGACCTCTGTTTCATCAGGCATCTGCTTCAGCCATCTTCATCAGTTACCTGCTTCAGCTGTCTTCATCACCAGCACCAGCCTATCAGTGGCTCATCTCCAGTATCAGTCTTGATCCTCATCAGCACTTGTCTTCAGCTCTTCATCAGCACTCATGTCTGCACCCAGGAAGAGCAACATTTCATACCATTTCTTTGAGCCTGTGTTGACTGGTATCAGGCAGGTCCAGGCACTTATCACTCCAGACCACATCCCATTATTCAGAGAGCATTATGGAGGCATCCTTGATATGGTTATGGACCTGGATCCTTCTCAGAGGAGTATGATCCACACCTGTCTACAGTTTTATGACCCTCCTTTGAGATGCTTCACATTCCCAAACTTTCAGCTGGGACCTCTGCTGGAGGAATTTTCATCATTGATTGGAGTACCTGTCAGGGGTGGTGTCCCCTTCAACCCAATGATGACTTCTCCCAGCAATGGAGAAGTAGCAAAAGCACTGTACCTGGAACCTGCTTTGATTGAGCAAAGCATGACATCAAAGGCTGGGATCCCTGGTTTGCACTTAGACTTCTTGATTTCCCAGGCCATCCTGAAGGCCTCCTTGGGAGAATGGAGGGCAGTTTGTGCATTGTTAGCCCTCAACATATATGGGGTTATACTGTTTACAGATGAGCCCAAATTTATCAGCAAGAATTCCATTCATCTTTTCCTTCTGAGGAACCCAGTACCCACATTGATGGGAGATTTCTATTATTCCATTCATCAGAGGAATGAGAAACAGAGAGGGAAGTTTGTGAGGTGCTGTGCTCCTTTGTTTCACACTTGGCTGCTCAAACACTTACCTAATACAGATGCCTTCCTGAATCCTCACCAACAGAAGAATTGGGCTAAGAGACTTATTGCTTTGACTTCAGATGACATCAGATGGTGCACCCAGAACACCAAAGGCAAGGACATCATCACCAGCTGTGGGCAATACCCAAATATACCTCTAATAGGAGTGAAGGGTTGCATCAACTACAATCCTTTGCTGTTTAAAAGACAACTGGGCTATGCTTTGGTCCATCCTCCTAGAGTGCAAGATTTAGCTGAGACCCTGTATTGTGAGATAAAGCCTAATCTAGCTGTTGTCAGACAAGCATCTTGGGCTTGGGACAACATCCAGACAAAGGGGGTGGCTATTCTTGGGAAGTGTAATAATGTTGCTTCAGCCCAGTACTATGAATGGTCCCATGCTAGAGCTCAGATCACTGGAATGCCCTTCACCATTGAGGACACACCTGGACCTTCTACAGTACAGCCAGCAGCCACTGTCAGCCTGGAAGAATTTGAGAAGCTGAAGGAAAGGAATGAGAATCTGTCTCAAGCTCTGAAGAAAACCCTCTGGGAGAGGAGTGATGGTTGTCTGGACATTGAGAGGTTGGAGAAGCTTAGGGTGGAGCATCTGGCCAAGATTGAGAAAACAGATGACTACATTAAGAAATCAAGAGCTGGGGAGTAAATATTGAAGAATGCCTGTAAGGAGGCCAAGCTTCAGAAGGCTAGAACTGAACTCTATCTACAAGAAAGTCAGGCTAGGTGGGTCAGGATCACTGAAGCCCGGACACAAGAAGATAAGAGAACTCAAGCCAGGATTGAACAGTTAGAGGCCAGTGAAAAGAAGCAGCAGGAAGCTTTGCTGGCAGCCCAGAAGGAGATTTCAGAATTGAAGTTTAGGGCTGGTTTGAAGAGGTCAAAGGACCAGGGCAGGCACAAGAAGCTGACCACTGCTATTGCCACTAGGAACCTCCTCATCAGGACCATTACAGGGCATCCAGCTGGTCCGGTGACTGAGGCACTTCTGAAGGAGGTTAAGGAGGATGAGTTTGGACTTGATGTCTGACTTTTTGTTTGTTGTTGCTTTCATTTGATGTACTTTTCTTTTATGTTGTATTTTGACCCTTCAGGGTCATGTGTTGTAAAAAACAAACTATGTATGATTCACCATTTGTAATATATCTGCTAGTTTGTTTCCATTTGGGTTTTCTTTTCTCAAGCAACATCAAAGCATCTTCCTCGAGGTCTGGAAAGGTCAAAACCAAGAACCAAGCCGGATACCTTGGAAAATAAATAAGCATACTGCATTGCATACTAACTTTTGTTTTGTTTTTTGTAGGTTTTGTTATTATTTTGTTTGTTTCTAACTCTGTTGTGGTTCAGGAAATATTGCTCGCAGAAGAGTGTTCCCTGTCAACCGTGCACACCGGTATCCTACTCGCAACAACCTTCCGGGTATCATAATGGAGCAAGTACAGCAAGACCTAACCGAGGTCAGAACCCAGATGGCTAACGAAAGAGTGGAGATGAGGAACCAAATGGCCCAATTCATGACTGTGATGACTGGTTTGGCTCAGACCCAAGAAAGGCTAAGGGCATTGGTAGAAAGACAGACTCCCGAGGAGCCTCATCCTAGGACTGGAGGAACAAGTAATAATGAGAGGGGATAACCTCATGTTAATCCACCTGTATTTGGGCCTCATCTAGATCCGGAAGTTAATGTCCCGGGTAATGTGCAAGGAAATACTACTGGGGGGAGGATCTTACAAGAAGACCCCCAAGAGGAGCAATTTACTGTCATGGGAGCTGGTGATGAAGTCTATGACCGAAGGTTTGACGAAATTGCTGAGAAGTTGAGATCTTTGGAGTCTCAAAACTCTTTAGGTTTTGATGTAATGGATATGGGGTTAGTAGATGGGGTAAGAATTCCCCACAAGTTCAAACCCCCGTGCTTCGAGAAATACAATGGAACCTCTTTCCCACGAACTCACTTGCAGTCTTTTATGGGAAGACTTAAAGCATATACCATGGATGAAAAGCTGTGGATGTTCTATTTTGAAGACAGTTTGACTGGGGCTTCAAGAGAGTGGTATTCACACTTGACCAGAGCTACTATCAGATGCTGGAAGGACCTAGCTGAAGCTTTCATCAGACAATACCAATACAATCTGGATATGGCTCCTAACAGGACCCTCTTAATGGGAATGTCTCAATCCTCCAGAGAAAGCTTCAGGGAATATGCCCAAAGGTGGAGACAGCTTGCTGCTGCTGTCCAGCCACCCATGTCGGAAAGAGAAATGGCCGACATGTTCATGAATACTCTGCAAGGAACATACATTGATAGATTGGCTGCCTTTTCTTCTACCAGCTTCGCGGACGTAGTTATAGCCGGTGAAAGAATTGAAAGTCTGCAAAAAAATGGGCAAAATTTCTGATAATGGTGCAAGTTCGTCCAGTAATCCCAGGAAGCCTTTTGTGGGACTTAGAAGAACCGGTGAGACAAATGCCATTCATGCCAGCAGAGGCAGGCCTCAGTATGTCCACCGATCAGTAGCAGCTGTCACTAATCCAGCTCCGATTCCTCATCAACCAGCATATCAGCAACCACAACAACCACATTATAAGCAGCAAGTTCAGTATCCGCCACAGAGAACATACAACAACAATAACAACAATCAACAACAAAGACCCTTCCAGCAAAGACCATCACAGGCAAATAGGGTGATTGATCCTATCCGTATGCCTTATGCTGCCTTATTGCCACAAATCCTGAAGCTTAACTTGGTTGAGCTAAGGACATTGGCACCACCAGATCCCTCCAATCTCCCAAAGAATTATGATGTCAACGCCAGGTGTGCTTTCCATTCCAATGCACCTGGCCATAATACTGAGAAATGCAGGGCTTTGCAAATGAAAGTTCAAGATATGGTGGATTATAAAGCCCTCAACTTCGCACCTCCTCCAAATGTCAACAGAAACCCTATGCCTAATCATGGTGGGCCGAGGATTAATGCCATTGAGGAAGACAAACCATCTACTTTGATCACCATTGTTGCACAAATTCGAACACCTCTGGTCGAAATTAAAGCTCAGCTTCTAGAGTGCCAGGTGTTTCCCGGGTGTGAGCTCAGTTGTGGGTATTGCAACATCGCAGTCAATGGGTGTGATAATTTGAGAAGTGGCATAGATAGTCTTATCAAGGATGGTATCCTTCAGATCTCAACAACGGCGCCTACAAATCCAGCAATCCCTTTGACAACAATTCCTGATTCTTCTACAACAGCAGCAACAATCATTCCAACCGATTCATCAATATCATCAACAATGGCTTCATCCATCACTTCAACAAATCAAATGTCAACAACCATTTCTTCTATAATATCAGCATCCTTTTTACCAGCAGAATCTTCTACAACACCAACAGAAATTAATGAAGATGTCTCAACAGTCACCATTTACTACGATCCATCAGATGTCCCTCCAAACAACAATTTCCAACAACAAGCAGTGGCACCTCCTGCCAGATCACCAGTCACAATTTACTATGATCCGCACACCATTACAGTACCCTCCTCTGCAGCAGTCAGTCCAGTTACCATCACGGTGCCTGGACCAGTTCCCTATGAAAGCAGTAATGCCATACCTTGGCATTATGGCTCCGATCTCTACTGCAACGGGGAGAAAATCACTTTGGATTCTTCAACTTCTTCTCCATAGATTGATAATGTTGGGGGAGGCGGAGGCTTCACCAGAAGCGGACGCCTTTTTGCCTCACAAGTACAAAGACCTAATGCTGAAGCAGAAGCTGCTGTTAAAGCAAAAGGAAAGAGTGTGGTGCTTGAAGAGCCGGCTGTCAAAGAAACTCAGAAGACATCTTTTGAACAAGATGTAGACGAGTTCATGAGAATCATAAAGAGAAGTGATTACAAGGTGGTGGACCAGCTTCACCAAACTCCCTCAAAAATCCCCATATTATCCCTGTTGATGTGTTCTGAAGCTCACAGGAATGCATTATTGAAAGTCCTGCACGCAGCATACGTGCCAGAGGAGATCACTGTTAATCAGCTAGAAACTGTGGTGGCAAATGTCAATACCAGCCATGGGCTGGGCTTTACCAATGCTGACTTAACAACAGAGGGACGTAACCACAACAAGGCTTTACATATCACCTTGGAATGCAAGGGTGCTGTTCTATCTCATGTACTGGTGGACACTGGGTCTTCACTCAATGTTCTACCAAAGAAAGCCTTAGTGAAGCTTGAGTATGATGGCTTGGCACTGCGACCGAGTAATTTGGTGGTGAGAGCATTTGATGGCTCTAAAAGATCAGTGCTTGGAGAGATTGATCTGCCTGTGATGATTGGCCCGCAGACCTTCAAAACTACCTTCTATGTGATGGACATTCAGCCGGCCTACAGTTGTCTGTTGGGTAGACCCTGGATTCACGCCGCTGGCGCTGTTACGTCTACCCTTCACCAGAAGTTGAAATTCGAGTGGGAAGGCCAAATCATCACCATCTGTGGGGAGGAAGACATCTTTGTTAGCCATCTGGCTACGTATAAGTACATTGAGATGGATGGAGAAATCCATGAAACTATGAGTCAAGGGTTTGAGGCCCTGAACATTAATGAAGCATCTGCTGTACTAGGAACCTCCATAACATCGTATCAGCAAGCCCGGAAGGTTGTTGAAGAGGTTACTGCCCAAGGCTGGGGCAAGCTGTTGCCTGTGGAGAAGAAAGAAGACAAATTTGGGTTGGGTTACAGACCAACTCAACGAGATCAATCAGAGGCTGCTAAAAAGCCCAGTTTTGTCAGCGGGGGAATGCTCACCCTGGATGATGTAAACAACTTGGAAGACGAGGAGGAAAGCGACCGCAACCTGGAGAGCTGGATACGTCCAAGGATCCCGGGGAGCCAAGTCCTTAACTGGTCTTCCCAGGAAATTATAAGGGTTACTCCTGCAGAGTAATTATTATTTCCTGTATTTTTAAGCATGCATCAAGTCTTGCAGCTTGCCCAAGATGACAAGACTCATTTTGTAATCGGGCCATCTTGTAATTTTGTGCAAATGGATTAATCAATGAATATCGAACATCTTTTGCAAATGAGTCTTTTCCTTTTTCGCTCACTGTTTTTCATTTTTTCTTTTTGTACAAAAATAAAATGGCAATGTTTTCCAAAATGATAACTTCATTTCACTTTTTTCTAAACAAGATTAAAATTGATCACTAAAATGAACAATCTAAACTCTTGCAGAAAGTGCCTTTCAGACTGCACCGACAACAACACTGCTATGACTTCGTATGACTTTGACAATCCAATCAATCAAGCTGATGAAGGGGTTGAAGAAGATTATGAGCTTCCTGAAGAGCTAGCCAGGTTGTTAAGGCAAGAGGAGAAGGTTATCACTCCTCATCAGGAGGAGGTCGAAACGGTTAATCTTGGTACGGAAGAAGACGTGAAAGAAGTTAAGATCGGGGCCTGCCTGCAGAATTCAGTGAAAGAACAACTGATTGATATGCTTCGTGAATATATGGATGTGTTTGCTTGGTCCTATCAGGACATGCCAGGGCTGGACACCGATATTGTCATGCACAAGCTGCCTTTGAAAGAAGATTGCCCGCCGGTAAAACAGAAACTGCGCCGTACTCGCCCAGATATGGCAATGAAGATAAAAGAAGAAGTACAGAAGCAGTGGGACGCCGGTTTCCTTACTGTGACTAGTTATCCGCCATGGGTTGCTAATATTGTACATGTGCCTAAGAAAGACGGCAAGGTGAGGATGTGTGTGGACTACCGGGATCTGAACAGAGCCAGCCCGAAAGATGACTTCCCTTTACCTCACATTGATGTATTGGTTGATAATACAGCTCAGTTCTCGGTGTTCTCCTTCATGGACGGATTTTCGGGATACAATCAGATCAAGATGTCACCTGAAGACATGGAGAAGACGACTTTCATCACACCCTGGGGCACGTTCTGTTATAAGGTGATGCCATTCGGACTGAAGAATGTTGGTGCCACTTATCAACGGGCTATGGTAACATTATTCCATGACATGATCCACAAAGAAATTGAGTGTTATGTGGATGACATGATTGCCAAGTCCCTTACAGAAGAAGACCACCTGGTAAATCTGTTGAAACTATTCAAGCGCCTGAGAAAGTACCAGTTGAAGTTAAACCCCAACAAGTGCACATTCGGGGTGCGATCCGGTAAGCTGCTGGGATTTATTGTGAGCGAAAAAGGGATTGAAGTTGACCCTGATAAAGTTAAAGCCATTCAAGAAATGCCTGCACCGAAAACTGAGAAAGAAGTTCGGGGTTTCTTAGGTAGATTGAACTACATTTCACGGTTCATATTGTTAAAGATTATTGGGTTAAGACCTTTTGAAAAGGCAAAATCACCTTGGCGAGTGGATTGGACTAGCTTTGTTAACAGTAAACCAGGATAAACAAATGTGTCCTTTCTACTTTCGTGTTCATATTGTTGTTTGTGTGTGTTAACTAGCTAAACGAAAAAGTTTCCAAAACCAAATTCAAACCCCCATCTCTTGTGTTTTTATCTACCTTTAGATGATGTTTTGGATGTGTAGGAATACTAGTTATGTTAGGATAACATATATAGTAAAAAATGTGAAAATTAGACTTGGGTGATTTGAATACGTAGAGAGAAGATTTGTAGATCACCACAAGAAAATTGGTAAATTGCGATAGTTTTTTTTTAAAGTTACGAGTATTAAAACCGCCGTAATTTTCTATTCACGACGGTTAAAGCATTGTCACAAAAATGTGCGTCGCGAGGCCATATCGCATTGGTTGCAAAAACCGTCACACCAAACGTCGTTATCTCTCACGACAAGTAGGAAATTGACGTAATCTGCATATTGTGACGGTTTTAACCGTCGTATCTTTCTATTTGAATTTTGTTTTTTATTATTGATTATGACGGTTTCAACCGTCGCAACTTTTTGTTCCACATGTACATCTACAGGTAAATTCGTAGGAAATTTCCTTTCCACATGTAAATCTGCAGGTAATCTATTTTTAAAATTAAAAAAAAAAATTGGTTGTAGAAATATGCACAAAATATGGCAGAAAATAACATATATTCTTCATTCAACTAAACATATATATTATATTACATTTATACAAGCACCATGTCACTTTATATGTTAAAAGCTTATCATTTTACAATTAAATTCAAATAAGGAATCAAATACAATGAGGAATATTTTTGTAATTAAAATCTATTAGGCTATAATTAAGCAGAACTAAGCCAACTACAATACCCATTCTCAACTAAGGAAATCATTACAAAGTTGCCAAGAAACCAACAAGCCTATTTTCATCTCCAAGACCTATTTTTGAAAAATAAATAGCCCTCATTGACAAAACAATCTTTTTGTCAATTTAAAACTACAAAATCATCAAACTTCCTAGTATATTCCTTGAGTGGTTTTGTGATAACTGTCGCAACTCAAGTGTTGCAAATTTCCTTTTTTCTTGTAGTGGATTATATAGTAAGGAGGATATATAAGATATAATGTAACTAATGTGCTAAAGATGTAATAAAATTTAGAAAAACTATAACCCTACACTTGCTAATATTTGTCATATATGTATAATTTGGTTGATAATTATAAAAACACTAATATCCAATTTAAATTTGAAAATTTTCACTCTCTCCGCAGTCAAAATTAAGTTATAGCCATTACACTAATTTGACTAGTTTTGTTATTTAGGAATTGTTGAACGCACCTTATGGATTGCTTCTCCACCCTCGTTAAAAACCAAAACTACCCCTAGAATATGGAAATGCATCTCTGAACGCACCACAAACATATTGTTCTTGAATAAATCCATAAGGTTATGCAAAAAAATTACGGAAATGCATCTTCGCGTAACTTATAGAGGTGCGTCTTCGGGTGTTGTTTTAATTAAAAATGTGTCAGACCATTTCTCCTTCCCCACATCTTAAAGTACTCTCTTAACTCATGTCCTCTTAAACTCTTACAACTTACTTCAAATCTTCTTCCATCAACATCCAATCGACCAAAAAGCTTACTCAACATCAAACTGCACTCGCATTTGGTAAAAAAATTATTTTTATAAACGTATTCTATTTCTACATACATATGTATAAATTGAGCATTAGTTTATCTAATAGGTAGTTTAGATATGTTATTTAAATTTAAAAAAATGTGTTTGATAGGTAGTGTAAATGACTAATGCATTATTTTGGATTTTGGAATGAACTACATTTCTGCCAATGTTGTTCATCTGAGTTACAAAATCTTACAGAGATGCTTCTTCAAAATTTTACAACATTTTGATTTCCAGAATCTGGAGATGCATCTCCGAAATTTATCAGTATGCATTGTTTGGCTTGACCTTATTGTGTTTCATCTGTATAATACTTGTGTAGTTTACTTAAAAGCATTATATCTTATATGCAAGATATACTGAGGCACAAAATAGTTGTGCATCAAGCATCGGTTCATAGGGACAGAGCTTGATCATCACATACACTTATCTTTTTTACCCCAGTTGATGCGAAGGCATCAATTTTTGGGCTCATGCATCTCCGCCTTTGTCTTCCTGTAGAAGGCATGTGCCACCTACTCGTGCACCCGAGGCACCCTAGAGGTTTGGAGGAGGCATGTCTGACTTATTGTTGCTTCCTCTATACCTGGACCATGCTATCAGACATGTTTGGGTCGGAGAAGTAAAATTAAATTATATATATTCTTTGAAAAACATGTTTGTTATAATGTTCAAGTTTTAGATGATACTTTATTTTTTTGTAGGACCGCGATGCATTAAAATGCACAAATTAGGGCTGAAAGATTACTGGTATGTTACCCCCTGATGAGTTGTGGTTTCAGGATATGGTGCAACTATATGGGATGAAAGACTTGTGTAGAAATGGTTATGTTACAATTAACCATGGTATGTTTCCTGTGTTTATAGAGAGATGGGGATTATATACTTCATCGTTTATCCTTCCACACAGTTAAATGTTTATCATAGTGGATGTCGCATCGTGTTGCTGCATCTTGAAATCAGTTGGAGACTGTTACACCAAGGTAGGATTGACATAGGTGATGTAGTGGTTATGATGGTAAACTATCTAGAAGTTGACCCATGGGATTCATTGAAGGAGTTAGAAGCCACCCAAGGAGCATGTGCTGCGTTTTTATTCCTATAGAGGTTGTATACACAACAGGTGCAAGTGGAAAATGAGGTTGTTGGTGATAATGAACAGGTTGTGCAACATAGAGCATATGTTTTAGGAACATACATGTTATATTTAGTTGGGGCCTCCATTTTTGTGGACAAGACTACCACTTATGCGGTCGTGGTCTACTTGAGATACTTTGCTGACTTGAAGTGAATCCATGAGTACAACTGTGAGAGTGTTTTTTTGGTCTATCTATACTCCAAGTTAGTTGAAGTTAGTATGTGGAGGTCCAAACATATGAAATGCAACATTACACTATTGATAATAATATTTCTACATCTTTTAGTGTTTGTATGTCATTTTCACACTTTTGCTACGCCATTACTAATGATTTATATTACCATTTTTAGGCGTGAATCCTCCCGCACTTCCTGTATACGGTTGTTCTTGTGTTTCAACCTACACTGAGGAGATGCCATGTGCTTCTACATTCCTCCTGCTTAGAGGGAATTAGGAGACAATGTCGTATAGAGTGTATATATAGCGCTTGGTATCAGAAGATACACGCTTTCATACGTACATAACTCATCGTGAGACATAATCTTCTCCTCTTTATGGTTGGTTTACGGTTCACGTTTGATGTTTCCACACCCGCCTGAGCGCGTCATGTGGTAGTTCGACTACATGCAGTTTGTTCCCAGAGACCTTTTTGAGTTTGCTCTTTCCTCTATGACAAATAGAGATATGGGTTCCATGTATGATGATCACCTTAATCATCTAGTACCAGATGATACATGAGGTACCATAGATCCTAGCGAGTGGAGTGTTGCACGCAGCTGCATCTAGAGGTATTTTAGAGTCTCACATTCTTATATGACATTGAATGCTCCTAGAGACCTACTTATGCCACCCTATTGGGAGATACTAGAGGAGGAGCAGGTTAGGGCATATCATGTTACTGATATGTTGCATATATATCGTCGTATCATGACGCTTGGATAAACAAGAATAGACTGGGGTTTTTTCGAATGACTCTGAGGTGAGGTACATTTTATATATTATCATGGGTAGGGATGGCAACTGGTCGGGTCGGGTGCGGGTTTCACACTACCCAAACTTGCACTGGAAATCATCACCCGAACCCAAAGGCTATCGGGTGGTAAAATAACACGCACGCCCACATCCGTTGGATTCGGGTTTTTCCACTCAAACCCGTAGCAAAAACACAAAAATACAACATTGACATTTTGAAACATAGGAATTCCATCAAGGTCTCTCAAATAAATTAAGGAATTAAATTACAACTTTCCATCAAGTTTGGTAACATTACAATTAAAATTAAGGTTTTCAACATCTTAACATTACAATTAATTTTAAAGTCTACAATTAAAATTAAAATTAAAGTCTACAATTAAAATTAAAATTAAAGTCTACAATTAAAATTAAAATTAAAGTCTAAGCGGGTGTGGTTTCAGGCGTGAGTTTAACACTACCCAAACCTGCACGCGAGATATCAGATGGCACCCGAACCCATTCAACTCGGGTTTTCATCCGTTTACTCGAGTTCTGATGTAGGTGGACCCCGCGGGTTTGGGTCTGCATGACATCCTTAATCATGGGGGAGGCACTATGATATAGGAGGCAATGTAGGAATAGAGGGGTCTAATTCGACATATGCAGTAGTATATAGTATTTGTATTAGGAGCACTATTATCAGTTATATTCTATTTTGAAGTCACTGTGTATTCGGAATTTATTAATATATATATATATATATATATATATATAAATATATATATATATATATATATATATATATATATATATATATATATATATAATATATATATATATATATATATATATATATATATATGTCATTTTCATATTATTATTTTGAAAGTGTATGGTTCAATTTATATAAAATAGAATATGATAATATAGCTATAAAACATCGTGAATTTCGGCAATGCATCACTAAAACAAAGCCAACAATTATTGTCTGATTTGAATATGGAAATTCATCTCCAGATTATTTCTGGTGTGAATACAGAGATACATGTCTGAGTCCATTTTTGTAAAAAAGAAAATTACCTCATACCCCTACATTTATACCGATATCCCTACATTTTTTTTAAAAATACTAATTTTACCCTTTTTTATTTTTAATTATTTTATTTTTTACTTTTTATTATTTGTGTCAGACTTCCGAAAAGTATACCCTAGTAAAGTCGCATCGGAACACTTTCTAAATGCATTCGGTAGGTAATTTTTATACACCAGAAGACTTGCCCTAAGAGTCCGGTTCAGAACAAAATATGTATCAGAAGTCTTACCAAAAGAGTTCATGTATTTATACGTAAACATGACACTACCGGAACACAGTTTGCAAGTATTCTGGTTTGGTTATTATGTGTACCACAACACATTTATCATGATGTCTGGTTTATACATATAGTGTACCCGAACACTTAGGTCATGACTTTCGGTTTGCTAATGTAAAAGGAGGTGGTGCACCAGGGTCAAATTGTTGTAACTTCTTCACAATACCCTATATTTCTTCTTCATTAATATTAAATCTTGAAGGCGCAGTCACTTTCGACTCCCACACTCTAGCCTTAAACCTAAGATTTAAAGATACCCTTCTTTTTTTTTAATCCAAACTTTTGAGTTTTATGAGATGAAATTGCACTTGTTTTTGGTTGAGTGTATAATACGGAAAGTGGCCTTAACCCATATTCTGATAAAAAAAATGTTGTTATTGATGAAATTGTGACCTAAAGGAAGCTTTTCGGTTTTAAGGGGTGAATTAGGATATGGTGGTGAAAGCTTCAGGGGTTTGACTAAATTTTGGTAAAACATATTTATGTTGAAGATGAAGAAATCTAGGAGGAATTACTTGAAGAAATATGTCAAAGACAAAGATGTCGAATGCGATGACCTAGCATGAAGATTTGACATCCTGGACAGTTATAAAAGAAAGTTTAAATATTTGCCAAGATTATATCCTTCTAACCAGCAGTGGATCAACGAATCAGAAAAAAGAAGATTGAAGCCCATGGAGCCGCTGAAGGCTATTTAGGAGACTTAAACTTAGGGTTTAATATCTTTTTTGTAACCTATTTCTTCTTTTGAATGAAAAAGGGTTTAGGGTTTTAAGATTCGTTGGCTCTTTAGGATTTGTAAGTCTCCTTTGTATCGGGTTGATACATTGTGGTAGGTATAGGTATGATACATATTCATAAGCTTTTAGGTAATGGATTGTATATTGTTCTTGGATGAAGCTTTGAAGCAAATCCGAGTTAACTTGTTGGTCAAGAATGCTTGGCAAAAATTTGTATTTACAATAGTGGATGAAGATATCACAGGTTGTGATAAAGGGAGTGAGAAAGGGTTCTCATATCAAAGATGTATTTCTTTGATAAAGATATTCACTGGGTAGTGATTATGAGATAAAGTTGTAAATTAGGGAGTCTAGCTTTATGATAATACCACATATAGTGAAGTCTTATTCCTGGATTGGCATCCCCAAACTAGGTGAATTGCACCGAACTGGGTTAACATATTCTGTGTTATTTTATCTTCTATAGATTTAAATATTTTGTTATTGTTATTGATTAACATGATGAGTCAGATGTTGGAACATCTGACATCTTTATGCACTATTTTTGTTGAATATTAGTCTGCACGACTGACCCTTGTTTAACTCATAGTATAAATCAATGTCCCGGCATGTGGTTAGGACATTTTTTATATGCATATCAGAATTTCAATTGGTATCAGAGCAGGCATCCTGTCTGTTATTGGATGAGATCTTTGGGAGATACTTTATGGTGTTAAATAAGGAGGAGTTTATATGATCATTCACTCTGGTATAATTGAATGGTATTGATGGATGGGATGAGTGTTCTAAGTCAAAGGAAATAACTATTGATGGTTGTTCAAATCTTCTATGAATTTTCTACTGCTTGTGGTGTTTGTTGATAATGTCCGATAAGATGTGTTGACATCTTTCTTGATGGATGTTGAAATTGTTCATTAGTATTTCTGTTGCTTGTGTTTTTGATTGGAAGAAATCTTGTTGTTATTGAATATCCGATGTTGTTGGTAAAAACCTATTCTTAGGGAATATATGGAGATGATTGTTGTCCATAAAGAATATAAGGTGAAATTTATTCTTGATATTGCATGTGCTCTTGAAGATATTAGCATCATAAAAAACTTAATCATTCTAAATACATGTGCAAAGGAATAAAGAGGGTTATTAATAATGTTATCTTGATTCTTGGAAGGGAGATTTTGTCATGTATCCTGAAGTCGGATTGGAGGAAGTTGAGTTGAGTTCTTGCTTGTCAATTCTTAGTCTGAATTGGATAAACAACATGATCATGAAGGAAGATTCCAAAGATACTTGAGACTTCTCTCAAGTCAACTCATAAAGGTAATTTATAACCATGACCAGAGGTATATGATCTTGGTCTAATGTCAATCTGAAGATGATGTTTCTTTGAAGGCGTCTGGTTATTTGGAGTATAAAGGGTGGAGATCGTAAACTTGAAGAAAGTGGAGGTGATTTATTTTCACCATCCATAACTTGCAAGGGAAATATTTTTGTTCAACCTGAAGGTTGGTCGTGTCTGCAAGAAAACTTCTATGCAGTAGAGGGAGATCCTCATTGAATATGAAGACAAGATAGTAACTAAAGGCAAGTTGGGTCAAGGATTTCATATCTGATGTCTCAACATTGGAGAAGATGGAGTTTATCTACCATCAAAAAAATGTTGAATATGGATTTAAAATCAATTTCTACTTATGAAAGTCACAAGTATTTAATTGATTATCCTTACATCTGGAGCTCGTGGTAACTTAAGATAATATGGATCATCAGGAGGTACATAATCTCTAGCTACAACCTAGAGGATGAGTATAGTCAAGATCATCTTGGAAGACTTCAAAAGTGAACAAGTGTTAAGTCAAATGTTAAAGCATTTCTTCAATCCAGTATGTGTAAACCCCTATTGACTCAAGGAATGAGTGCTCATATCAAAGGGAAGGGGTTGCATATATTCTAAAGACCTAACCCTAGAATTTTGACCAAAGGTGTTGGTAATCCTCTTCAGATAGATATAGAAAAGGCGTGTGATCTACCCATAGAGTTTCTAAAATAGAAACTGGTATGGTTCATAAAGACTCTTGGAAGGATAGGTCAGTCCATCTCTCAATTGAAGGATACCACTTGGATTAGTTTATTTGTTATCTAAGAGTATTGGTGTCAAGGCTCACTTTAGTCATGCTTAAATAAGTCAGAAAGGCTCTTCTTAAGGATAACTGGACTTCAATATGATTCTACAAAGTTGGATAGAGGTGGTCTACTCAGACTTGATTAATGAATCTAGTTTGTGAGAGCATGGAACTCTTGTTTTGTTAAAGGAAGGAGGTTCTCCTATGTGGAAGAAGGAAGGACTGAGTTCATCATTTGTATGTCATATCAGAATGTTTTGACATCAAGCTAACCATCAGAGTCTCAATTGGTGGTGTGGCACTTTAGCTCAAAATAAGTTGATCTACTGAGGAATGGGAATTATGGATGCTTCAAATATCTATCTCATAGCAATTTGCGAGAGCTACAAGACGAAGAAAACGAAACATGTTCGAGTCTTAGTGAATCTAAGAAGCAAGTGGACAATGGGGTCTGATCAAGTTTCACTGGTGAATCAGTATATCTTATGAGAATTCTGAAGAAGGGAGAGTAAATCAAAGGTTCTCCCTAAAGATATTTAGATTGGATTACTATGTTATAGTAAGTCCAATGGGAGACATATCAACAAACATGTTGTATGGTGTATGTGATGTGAGAAGGATGTTCTAACTGATGTTAGAACATCGTCTAGGTTGGTTACCATTGTAGTAGGAATCTAAGCTCTGTGTATGGAACTGGATATTCACCAGTTGAATCAAAAGTATTCCAGCTCATCATACGGGAGTATGACAAAGGAATTAATGTCTTGGATTATGGGGTGTATATCTAGATGATTGACTCAGGTTGAGTTCATACATTTTGTGGAGAATATGTTGCTTCTATTACAAGTCATGCTAGAGAGAAGGGGATTAGTTTGACAAGCTGAGAAAGTCTAAAGCATGTGTTTGATATCTGACATCATGAAGAAACTAATAAACTAAGAGGTATGATATCTCTTTGAGGAGTGTGGAGCATTCCAGATTCAATTGGATTTTATCTCAAGGAACATGTATAATTATGCATGCGAATCCAAGCGGAATTTGTATGGTGTGTGAATAAGTTCAGGAAGATAGGGATCAATGTTGTAAACACCCCAAATTTGCCCTCACTCATTTCACCATGGCTTGTGATCTTTTCATGTGCATAAGTTCAATCATAGCATCCCATATTGCATTTTTGTTTCCCTGCATTGTTTCTAAGTCATCTGCATCTAGGGTTTGTGATCTGAGCCATCCCTGAGCCATTTGAGCCACTTAAAAGGTCATCAATCACTTCAAATGGGTCCATGTATGTTCAAGCATCATATTATATCCTCACAAGGTCAAAGAAAGTCAAAGAATCACAAGAACTGAGAGAGGCATGGAAGCAGAGCCAGGTTTGACTGCACAGATGACCTAGAATTAGGGTTTTGGTTTCAGAGGCCATAACTCCAAATTTTTTGGTCATTCTTGTTTCTATTGGTCTCTATATGTTATAAGGATCATGCATATCAATTTTCATGTAGAAATTCCATGGGGAAGGCATCTAATCAAGAGTTGACTTCTTGAGCAGGTCAGTGCAAAATCAGGGCATCTGAGGCCCCCAATGACCCAACCAAAGGGGATTCTCCACTATTTTGAATGTGTATGATCTTTATTTGATCATAGAAGGTGTTAGAAGTTCACAAAATTGAAGAATTTCAAGCCATTTGCAAAGTTGCCTTTTTGGGAAAGTGACTTGTAATGAAAACTTGCCATTTTGGGAAAGTTTTTCAACCCTTTCTTTTTGATTCAAAAATACTTCAAATGAGAAAACTTTGGTCATGAAAGTTGTAGAATGGATCCTCCCATTTTCAAAAAGTACAAGAACTCATTCTAATTCATTTTGGATCAAAAGTTATGGCCTTGCAAAGTTGGATAAAATCACATAATTTCAAGTTTTGTACCAAAGAGGCAAAGTTGCAAAACCTCATGCCAAGGCAAAATGCGACTACAAATTGATTTCTATGCATTACACAAACATAAACCATGACCTAAAAATCATATTGCACCAAAGAACCTCCCATTTTCATGACTTGTGCATTAAGAAACTTCAAAAGGGCCAAACATTATGAAAATTGCAAAAACTCACACAAACCCTAATCCACTTGCTGCATTGCCTCAAATTCATTTCCATGGATCTCCTTGATTCAAGCCGCAGCCAAGCCATGCCTTGTACCTTTACTGAAATGGCCCATACCTCTCTTACACAAAAAGTTGACTTTGTGCATTTTGCTCCATACCAATCACACTGCTCCACAACAACTCTCTGACCTATCAAGGATTGATATGTGTACCAAAAGCAACCCAACACATAACACAACACAGCCTGAAACATCTCACAAGCCATAGTTCTCAAAACTCACCTCTTATGCATTTTGTTTCGAAACTCATCACACAAGCCACAAACATCAAAACAAACTTCATAGAATCACTCAACATGTTCCTCTGATCATTTCCCAATCCTCATTTGTCCCTGAAACCACCCCAAGCAGAAATACGATTTCTCACCCCTCCTGAACAGAACTCTATCAATCTCTCAAACCAGCCAAAAGAAATTCCAAACAAGCATTGCAAGCTTCTCAGGAGGTTCATTAGAGGCGTTTTGGATCAAAGAGGCAGCCAGAAAGTTCCAAAGATCAAAGCTTCAGTTCAGGTGAGCTCAAGAACATTTTTTCCAGAAACTTGTTTTTAAGTTACTAAATGATTCTTTATGCTTCACTGATCATGATGATATGTTTTGTTTTGAAAATGGTTGAGAAATGAGTATGTATTCGTGTTCTGAAACTTTTTGACCTAAAATTGTTTTGATTCGATTCTCATTGTTGATGTGTTTTAAATGTTGTTTGTTTGTTGATTCTTGATGTATGATGTATGGGATCATTTCTGGGCAGAGAAATTGGATTTTAGTGACCTAGGGAAGAAGTTAGCAATTTTCAGGGAGGGTTGTGGCCGGAGAAGATGACCGGAGGTCATTTCCGGCCACCTGAAGGTCATTAGCTCATTAATCACGTTTAGGGTTCAGTTTGAATTTGGACCATAGATTTAGTTGACCAGGGTTGACTCCCGCGTGTTTGAATGGCCTGGATCATTTCATTAAACCCTAATCTGTTTTTATTAATTTAATAAATCACATTTAAGTTAATTAAGCCAAAAGAGATCCTGACCCTCAACTAGCGCGCGCAGTCAACCATTGACCCCCAAGTTTGAATCTCAGCCATGGATCTTGCATACTTCTCATATTTTCATTTTTTATTCATTTATTTTGTATTTAATTTGTACGAATTATTTAAAATAGCAAAACACCTTTAAAAATTCTGAAAATTTTTGTCAAACATTTTATTAATTTTCAGAACCCAAAAATATTTTTATTTTTATTTTTTGCATTAAAAATCATTTTTAAATCATTTAAATGATTATTTTTAATTAGTTAATGAGAATTAATTAATTAAAAATGCATTTAGGTATTTAAAAATCACCAAAAAATTTACATTGCATTTAAAAACATTTAGAAACATTATCAAACTCTCAAAGCAAATTTAATTTTGGTTCTTGATGCCTTTTGATCATTTTCATTGGAATTAAATTCATTTTAAGGCAATATTTTTGTGCAAACTTTGAAAAATCCATTATGCCTAACCATTGAGAGTTTGATGATGGTTCTTCTTGCATTGCATCCTTCATAGCATGTAGTTTATAGGATAAAATTGGTTTGATTTGATCTTCCATTTTCAATTTGTTTTTGCATTTTTCATGATGAGGTACCTTGAAACCCTAATTGACTTGAGAAAATCATAACTTTCACTAGGTTAAGAGTTAGGTCCCCTCCTTTGGGCAGCGAACTTGTATAGGTTTAGGGTATCTTTTATTGCATTTTCAATTTTTTATCATGTCATTTGCTACTGATTTTGAATTTTGCTTTGTATGTTGCATGTAAACCCTAATTTGTGCCTTCCTTTGCATCCATCCCTCATTTGCTTGCATCCAATGACTTGCTATGACATTTTGTGCATCCACATGATTCATAATACATCTTAGGACATATTAGAATCATGTTTGATCATTGCATCTTTCATTTGCCATGTTATATGTCCATTGCATTTCATAAACTTTCATGAACTTCCATGGTTCAAGCATGCTCCATCTGCATCCATATCCTTGTATGATCATTCTCATGTCTTGTCTTGTGTTTGCATCTTCTCTTAACATCATTAACATCATGTTTATGCTTCTGACTTTGGTTTGCACCATGGCATTTCATCTCATTTTCATTGCATTTCATTTCTTTTGCTAACTTTTCAGGTGGTAAGTTGTTTTGGGAAGTGAATTGGCCTTCACTTCTCATAATCTCTTCTCATATCTCTTATGCATCATTGCTGCATTTTACCTTTGTATTAGAGTGAGCTTTCTCATTCATTCTCCTTCCCACTTTCTTTCTTCAAGCAACTTCTCTTCTTAAGTGAAGCAAGTTGTCTGGTTTCTCTCTGCTTCTTCCTCCTTTCATCTGCTTCTTCCTTGGTGGCTTCTCTCTTGAAGATCTTTTGCAAGCCTCATAAACCCTAGGAACACCCAAGCATGATAACAATTAGGGTTTGATTAGTCCCCCATTATATTTACCTTTGAGTTTTCTTTGAGTCTTCTCTTCTCATCTCATAATCTAGGACTAAACCCTAAAGGCTTTAAGGCTTTGTGATTAAGCTTATGCCTGCATCCTTCTATTAGGATGGAGTGTATAACTTTAATCCTAAGTGTTAAGCCCTTAATGTGTTTAAACCCTTTAATCAATCCACTTAATAATAACTAAGACATCAAGCTTGTAACTTGGGCCTTGCATTAGGGTTCTAATTATTCCTTAATTGGTTAAAAAGGACTAACCCTAGTGTTAATGGACAAGTCCCCCTCAAGTTGTCTTACCAATCATAAAATCCATTTCTTTCATCTTACCATTAATTAAAATCCATTTAATAAAGGCTTTGTTTTGTCATGAGGTTAATCCCTAATCATGGATTAAGTTGAGGAGCTTTCCTCAGCTTAAATGTTCTCATCTATTATCCTTCTATTAGGATGGTGTAATGAGTCCATTAAATCCCTGATTATGGCTTAAACTCATTACTCTACACTAAACAAAAACAACAAAAACATCTAAGTAATCACAAGTAGGTTAATGATCTTAGTCCTACATCATGGTGATTAAGTGTGAGGTGTTTACTTCATGCTTAAGGTATTCTCATTACCCCTAATCAGAGGGATGATGTGATGAGTTTACTAACCCTTGGTTTAGTCTTAAGCTCATTTTCTTATGACAAATTCCAAAAGCAATAAAAGATTGAAAACACAAAAACAAACAATAATCGTCTCCTTCGGGATTCTTTTCTCACCTCATTCACTCACAAACGAGAACTTGCTTCTTCCATCTGATGCAAGACAGTTTGCACCTGAGCCAGACAGGTCATACACTTGAGCATAGACAAGTAAGTAGTTCACAAGTCAATTTGTCTTTCAGTCTTTTTCAGTCGAACTACGGTGTTCTGACTTCCTCATTGCACGAGAGGATACGTAGGCATAACTTAACAGTTATCGAACAAAAGCCTCTGTATATTCCCCCCTTTTTCCAGTATTATTCTTTTAAGCCTCATGATCTTGAGCATTTCACTCCTGTGCTTACACTGACATTTCTCTTATACACTTCACATTTCTTTTACACTGACACTTGCATTCTTTTCCAGCTTTGATACACAAATTGCACTGACACTACCCCTTTAAAACACAAATCTTTTAAGCGTGGATCCCGTCGAGTACGACGGACAATCTGGGTGCTAATACCTTCCCAGGCTGTAACCAACCCCCTTTCTCAGTTTCTCTGGTTCGCAACCGTCTTATCCATCTTTTCTTAGGTTGATGCAGCATTACCTTTCCTTCGGGATAAAAATGCCTAGCTGGCGACTCTTTTTCTTTTCTCTTTTCGCCGACCGTTCGCGTCTGTACCCCTTCTGACCAGGTGTCATTTGGTGGGAGCGACAGCTTGGCGACTCTGCTGGGGACCCTTATACTGTAACCAGGGCTTCTGGTTCTTTTTGTGGGTTCCTCCTAGCGCTTGTTTGATTTGTGTTTACTGGGGTGTTATGTGCTAATTGTGTTCATATAGTTGCTTTATTTATTGCTTTATGTACAGCTTTATTTATTGCTTTCTTTACAGTTTTTCATATTTCATATTGTCATTATCATTGCTGGATCTGTTCTTCTGTCTTGGTGGGAGGGGTTCCATTGAGAGATTAAGGTCCTATACCTGGGACCTGAGTGACACCTAGGCTAGAGTGGTTCATGTTCTTTCCCATTCCATTTCGGTCTGGTGCGGGAATATGAAACACGGTTCAGATGTGGGTTTCTTCTTGAGAACTCTGTGCTACAGATTTCCTGTAGTGCTAGGGCTATCTAGGAAGCCTGCTAAGTCTGGATGACCTTTATTATGACCTTCAGAAACTGAGGTGACTAAGGAAGGATCTTTTATGGTTATTGTAAACACTGTACCTCCGGGTTAGAAGTGTTTACACTTCTCATAACTGATCCAAGTCTGAGGATCCTTGTTTTAGAACACTACCTGTGAGGGGGTTGGGCTGTTTACAAGTTTGCAGGTACCCTTGGCCACATCATACCCTGTTACTGATTTTGTTTAAGAGTACTCCACTTTGAACAGTTCTTGTGATTTAACCCTGGACATGTGACTCTTTATTTGAGTCCCCCACCCTGGTTACTGGATTTTTGAACCTCCATCTGGACTTCTTGAACATACATGGGCCTTATATATCAAGACAGACAATCAGATCCAGCTTGATCACAAACCCTTGCATATCATTTGCATACATCATCATTGCATCATTTAACATTTGTTTATTTGTTTTTCAGGGTATCCACATCATATTTGGCTTGGTTTTGACCCCTTCATCTGCATAGACCTCTGTTTCATCAGGCATCTGCTTCAGCCATCTTCATCAGTTACCTGCTTCAGCTGTCTTCATCACCAGCACCAGCCTATCAGTGGCTCATCTCCAGTATCAGTCTTGATCCTCATCAGCACTTGTCTTCAGCTCTTCATCAGCACTCATGTCTGCACCCAGGAAGAGCAACATTTCATACCATTTCTTTGAGCCTGTGTTGACTGGTATCAGGCAGGTCCAGGCACTTATCACTCCAGACCACATCCCATTATTCAGAGAGCATTATGGAGGCATCCTTGATATGGTTATGGACCTGGATCCTTCTCAGAGGAGTATGATCCACACCTGTCTACAGTTTTATGACCCTCCTTTGAGATGCTTCACATTCCCAAACTTTCAGCTGGGACCTCTGCTGGAGGAATTTTCATCATTGATTGGAGTACCTGTCAGGGGTGGTGTCCCCTTCAACCCAAAGATGACTTCTCCCAGCAATGGAGAAGTAGCAAAAGCACTGTACCTGGAACCTGCTTTGATTGAGCAAAGCATGACATCAAAGGCTGGGATCCCTGGTTTGCACTTAGACTTCTTGATTTCCCAGGCCATCCTGAAGGCCTCCTTGGGAGAATGGAGGGCAGTTTGTGCATTATTAGCCCTCAACATATATGGGGTTATACTGTTTGCAGATGAGCCCAAATTTATCAGCAAGAATTCCATTCATCTTTTCCTTCTGAGGAACCCAGTACCCACATTGATGGGAGATTTCTATTATTCCATTCATCAGAGGAATGAGAAACAGAGAGGGAAGTTGGTGAGGTGCTGTGCTCCTTTGTTTCACACTTGGCTGCTCAAACACTTACCTAATACAGATGCCTTCCTGAATCCTCACCAACAGAAGAATTGGGCTAAGAGACTTATTGCTTTGACTTCAGATGACATCAGATGGTGCACCCAGAACACCAAAGGCAAGGACATCATCACCAGCTGTGGGCAATACCCAAATATACCTCTAATAGGAGTGAAGGGTTGCATCAACTACAATCCTTTGCTGTTTAAAAGACAACTGGGCTATGCTTTGGTCCATCCTCCTAGAGTGCAAGATTTAGCTGAGACCCTGTATTGTGAGATAAAGCCTAATCTAGCTGTTGTCAGACAAGCATCTTGGGCTTGGGACAACATCCAGACAAAGGGGGTGGCTATTCTTGGGAAGTGTAATAATGTTGCTTCAGCCCAGTACTATGAATGGTCCCATGCTAGAGCTCAGATCACTGGAATGCCCTTCACCATTGAGGACACACCTGGACCTTCTACAGTACAGCCAGCAGCCACTGTCAGCCTGGAAGAATTTGAGAAGCTGAAGGAAAGGAATGAGAATCTGTCTCAAGCTCTGAAGAAAACCCTCTGGGAGAGGAGTGATGGTTGTCTGGACATTGAGAGGTTGGAGAAGCTTAGGGTGGAGCATCTGGCCAAGATTGAGAAAACAGAGGACTACATTAAGAAATCAAGAGCTGGGGAGTAAATATTGAAGAATGCCTGTAAGGAGGCCAAGCTTCAGAAGGCTAGAACTGAACTCTATCTACAAGAAAGTCAGGCTAGGTGGGTCAGGATCACTGAAGCCCGGACACAAGAAGATAAGAGAACTCAAGCCAGGATTGAACAGTTAGAGGCCAGTGAAAAGAAGCAGCAGGAAGCTTTGCTGGCAGCCCAGAAGGAGATTTCAGAATTGAAGTTTAGGGCTGGTTTGAAGAGGTCAAAGGACCAGGGCAGGCACAAGAAGCTGACCACTGCTATTGCCACTAGGAACCTCCTCATCAGGACCATTACAGGGCATCCAGCTGGTCCGGTGACTGAGGCACTTCTGAAGGAGGTTAAGGAGGATGAGTTTGGACTTGATGTCTGACTTTTTGTTTGTTGTTGCTTTCATTTGATGTACTTTTCTTTTATGTTGTATTTTGACCCTTCAGGGTCATGTGTTGTAAAAAACAAACTATGTATGATTCACCATTTGTAATATATCTGCTAGTTTGTTTCCATTTGGGTTTTCTTTTCTCAAGCAACATCAAAGCATCTTCCTCGAGGTCTGGAAAGGTCAAAACCAAGAACCAAGCCGGATACCTTGGAAAATAAATAAGCATACTGCATTGCATACTAACTTTTGTTTTGTTTTTTGTAGGTTTTGTTATTATTTTGTTTGTTTCTAACTCTGTTGTGGTTCAGGAAATATTGCTCGCAGAAGAGTGTTCCCTGTCAACCGTGCACACCGGTATCCTACTCGCAACAACCTTCCGGGTATCATAATGGAGCAAGTACAGCAAGACCTAACCGAGGTCAGAACCCAGATGGCTAACGAAAGAGTGGAGATGAGGAACCAAATGGCCCAATTCATGACTGTGATGACTGGTTTGGCTCAGACCCAAGAAAGGCTAAGGGCATTGGTAGAAAGACAGACTCCCGAGGAGCCTCATCCTAGGACTGGAGGAACAAGTAACAATGAGAGGGGACAACCTCATGTTAATCCACCTGTATTTGGGCCTCATCTAGATCCGGAAGTCAATGTCCCGGGTAATGTGCAAGGAAATACTACTGGGGGGAGGATCTTACAAGAAGACCCCCAAGAGGAGCAATTTACTGTCATGGGAGCTGGTGATGAAGTCTATGACCGAAGGTTTTACGAAATTGCTGAGAAGTTGAGATCTTTGGAGTCTCAAAACTCTTTAGGTTTTGATGTAATGGATATGGGGTTAGTAGACGGGGTAAGAATTCCCCACAAGTTCAAACCCCCGTGCTTCGAGAAATACAATGGAACCTCTTGCCCACGAACTCACTTGCAGTCTTTTATGGGAAGACTTAAAGCATATACCATGGATGAAAAGCTGTGGATGTTCTATTTTGAAGACAGTTTGACTGGGGCTTCAAGAGAGTGGTATTCACACTTGACCAGAGCTACTATCAGATGCTGGAAGGACCTAGCTGAAGCTTTCATCAGACAATACCAATACAATCTGGATATGGCTCCTAACAGGACCCTCTTAATGGGAATGTCTCAATCCTCCAGAGAAAGCTTCAGGGAATATGCCCAAAGGTGGAGACAGCTTGCTGCTGCTGTCCAGCCACCCATGTCGGAAAGAGAAATGGCCGACATGTTCATGAATACTCTGCAAGGAACATACATTGATAGATTGGCTGCCTTTTCTTCTACCAGCTTCGCGGACGTAGTTATAGCCGGTGAAAGAATTGAAAGTCTGCAAAAAATGGGCAAAATTTCTGATAATGGTGCAAGTTCGTCCAGTAATCCCAGGAAGCCTTTTGTGGGACTTAGAAGAACCGGTGAGACAAATGCCATTCATGCCAGTAGGGGCAGGCCTCAGTATGTCCACCGATCAGTAGCAGCTGTCACTAATCCAGCTCCGATTCCTCATCAACCAGCATATCAGCAACCACAACAACCACATTATAAGCAGCAAGTTCAGTATCCGCCACAGAGAACATACAACAACAATAACAACAATCAACAACAAAGACCCTTCCAGCAAAGACCATCACAGGCAAATAGGGTGATTGATCCTATCCGTATGCCTTATGCTGCCTTATTGCCACAAATCCTGAAGCTTAACTTGGTTGAGCTAAGGACATTGGCACCACCAGATCCCTCCAATCTCCCAAAGAATTATGATGTCAACGCCAGGTGTGCTTTCCATTCCAATGCACCTGGCCACAATACTGAGAAATGCAGGGCTTTGCAAATGAAAGTTCAAGATATGGTGGATTCTAAAGCCCTCAACTTCGCACCTCCTCCAAATGTCAACAGAAACCCTATGCCTAATCATGGTGGGCCGAGGATTAATGCCATTGAGGAAGACAAACCATCTACTTTGATCACCAGTGTTGCACAAATTCGAACACCTCTGGTCGAAATTAAAGCTCAGCTTCTAGAGTGCCAGGTGTTTCCCGGGTGTGAGCTCAGTTGTGGGTATTGCAACATCGCAGTCAATGGGTGTGATAATTTGAGAAGTGGCATAGATAGTCTTATCAAGGATGGTATCCTTCAGATCTCAACAACGGCGCCTACAAATCCAGCAATCCCTTTGACAACAATTCCTGATTCTTCTACAACAGCAACAACAATCATTCCAACTGATTCATCAATATCATCAACAATGGCTTCATCCATCACTTCAACAAATCAAATGTCAACAACCATTTCTTCTATAATATCAGCATCCTTTTTACCAGCAGAATCTTCTACAACACCAACAGAAATTAATGAAGATGTCTCAACAGTCACCATTTACTACGATCCATCAGATGTCCCTCCAAACAACAATTTCCAACAACAAGCAGTGGCACCTCCTGCCAGATCACCAGTCACAATTTACTATGATCCGCACACCATTACAGTACCCTCCTCTGCAGCAGTCAGTCCAGTTACCATCACGGTGCCTGGACCAGTTCCCTATGAAAGCAGTAATGCCATACCTTGGCATTATGGCTCCGATCTCTACTGCAACGGGGAGAAAATCACTTTGGATTCTTCAACTTCTTCTCCATAGATTGATAATGTTGGGGGAGGCGGAGGCTTCACCAGAAGCGGACGCCTTTTTGCCTCACAAGTACAAAGACCTAATGCTGAAGCAGAAGCTGCTGTTAAAGCAAAAGGAAAGAGTGTGGTGCTTGAAGAGCCGGCTGTCAAAGAAACTCAGAAGACATCTTTTGAACAAGATGTAGACGAGTTCATGAGAATCATAAAGAGAAGTGATTACAAGGTGGTGGACCAGCTTCACCAAACTCCCTCAAAAATCCCCATATTATCCCTGTTGATGTGTTCTGAAGCTCACAGGAATGCATTATTGAAAGTCCTGCACGCAGCATACGTGCCAGAGGAGATCACTGTTAATCAGCTAGAAACTGTGGTGGCAAATGTCAATACCAGCCATGGGCTGGGCTTTACCAATGCTGACTTAACAACAGAGGGACGTAACCACAACAAGGCTTTACATATCACCTTGGAATGCAAGGGTGCTGTTCTATCTCATGTACTGGTGGACACTGGGTCTTCACTCAATGTTCTACCAAAGAAAGCCTTAGTGAAGCTTGAGTATGATGGCTTGGCACTGCGACCGAGTAATTTGGTGGTGAGAGCATTTGATGGCTCTAAAAGATCAGTGCTTGGAGAGATTGATCTGCCTGTGATGATTGGCCCGCAGACCTTCAAAACTACCTTCTATGTGATGGACATTCAGCCGGCCTACAGTTGTCTGTTGGGTAGACCCTGGATTCACGCCGCTGGCGCTGTTACGTCTACCCTTCACCAGAAGTTGAAATTCGAGTGGGAAGGCCAAATCATCACCATCTGTGGGGAGGAAGACATCTTTGTTAGCCATCTGGCTACGTATAAGTACATTGAGATGGATGGAGAAATCCATGAAACTATGAGTCAAGGGTTTGAGGCCCTGAACATTAATGAAGCATCTGTTGTACTAGGAACCTCCATAACATCGTATTAGCAAGCCCGGAAGGTTGTTGAAGAGGGTACTGCCCAAGGCTGGGGCAAGCTGTTGCCCGTGGAGAAGAAAGAAGACAAATTTGGGTTGGGTTACAGACCAACTCAACGAGATCAATCAGAGGCTGCTAAAAAGCCCAGTTTTGTCAGCGGGGGAATGCTCACCCCGGATGCTGTAAACAACTTGGAAGACGAGGAGGAAAGCGACCGCAACCTGGAGAGCTGGATACGTCCAAGGATCCCGGGGAGCCAAGTCCTTAACTGGTCTTCCCAGGAAATTATAAGGGTTACTCCTGCAGAGTAATTATTATTTCCTGTATTTTTAAGCATGCATCAAGTCTTGCAGCTTGCCCAAGATGACAAGACTCATTTTGTAATCGGGCCATCTTGTAATTTTGTGCAAATGGATTAATCAATGAATATCGGACATCTTTTGCAAATGAGTCTTTTCCTTTTTCGCTCACTGTTTTTCATTTTTTCTTTTTGTACAAAAATAAAATGGCAATGTTTTCCAAAATGATAACTTCATTTCACTTTTTTCTAAACAAGATTAAAATTGATCACTAAAATGAACAATCTAAACTCTTGCAGAAAGTGCCTTTCAGACTGCACCGACAACAACACTGCTATGACTTCGTATGACTTTGACAATCCAATCAATCAAGCTGATGAAGGGGTTGAAGAAGATTATGAGCTTCCTGAAGAGCTAGCCCGGTTGTTAAGGCAAGAGGAGAAGGTTATCACTCCTCATCAGGAGGAGGTCGAAACGGTTAATCTTGGTACGGAAGAAGACGTGAAAGAAGTTAAGATCGGGGCCTGCCTGCAGAATTCAGTGAAAGAACAACTGATTGATATGCTTCGTGAATATGTGGATGTGTTTGCTTGGTCCTATCAGGACATGCCAGGGCTGGACACCGATATTGTCATGCACAAGCTGCCTTTGAAAGAAGATTGCCCGCCGGTAAAACAGAAACTGCGCCGTACTCGCCCAGATATGGCAATGAAGATAAAAGAAGAAGTACAGAAGCAGTGGGACGCCGGTTTCCTTACTGTGACTAGTTATCCGCCATGGGTTGCTAATATTGTACATGTGCCTAAGAAAGACGGCAAGGTGAGGATGTGTGTGGACTACCGGGATCTGAACAGAGCCAGCCCGAAAGATGACTTCCCTTTACCTCACATTGATGTATTGGTTGATAATACAGCTCAGTTCTCGGTGTTCTCCTTCATGGACGGATTTTCGGGATACAATCAGATCAAGATGTCACCTGAAGACATGGAGAAGACGACTTTCATCACACCCTGGGGCACGTTCTGTTATAAGGTGATGCCATTCGGACTGAAGAATGCTGGTGCCACTTATCAACGGGCTATGGTAACATTATTCCATGACATGATCCACAAAGAAATTGAGTGTTATGTGGATGACATGATTGCCAAGTCCCTTACAGAAGAAGACCACCTGGTAAATCTGTTGAAACTATTCAAGCGCCTGAGAAAGTACCAGTTGAAGTTAAACCCCAACAAGTGCACATTCGGGGTGCGATCCGGTAAGCTGCTGGGATTTATTGTGAGCGAAAAAGGGATTGAAGTTGACCCTGATAAAGTTAAAGCCATTCAAGAAATGCCTGCACCGAAAACTGAGAAAGAAGTTCGGGGTTTCTTAGGTAGATTGAACTACATTTCACGGTTCATATTGTTAAAGATTATTGGGTTAAGACCTTTTGAAAAGGCAAAATCACCTTGGCGAGTGGATTGGACTAGCTTTGTTAACAGTAAACCAGGATAAACAAATGTGTCCTTTCTACTTTCGTGTTCATATTGTTGTTTGTGTGTGTTAACTAGCTAAACGAAAAAGTTTCCAAAACCAAATTCAAACCCCCATCTCTTGTGTTTTTATCTACCTTTAGATGATGTTTTGGGTGTGTAGGAATACTAGCTATGTTAGGATAACATATATAGTAAAAAATGTGAAAATTAGACTTGGGTGATTTGAATACGTAGAGAGAAGATTTGTAGATCACCACAAGAAAATTGGTAAATTGCGATAGTTTTTTTTAAAGTTACGAGTATTAAAACCGCCGTAATTTTCTATTCACGACGGTTAAAGCATTGTCACAAAAATGTGCGTCGCGAGGCCATATCGCATTGGTTGCAAAAACCGTCACACCAAACGTCGTTATCTCTCACGACAAGTAGGAAATTGACGTAATCTGCATATTGTGACAGTTTTAACCGTCGTATCTTTCTATTTGAATTTTGTTTTTTATTATTGATTATGACGGTTTCAACCGTCGCAACTTTTTGTTCCACATGTACATCTACAGGTAAATTCGTAGGAAATTTCCTTTCCACATGTAAATCTGCAGGTAATCTATTTTTAAAATTAAAAAAAAAATTGGTTGTAGAAATATGCACAAAATATGGCAGAAAATAACATATATTCTTCATTCAACTAAACATATATATTATATTACATTTATACAAGCACCATGTCACTTTATATGTTAAAAGCTTATCATTTTACAATTAAATTCAAATAAGGAATCAAATACAATGAGGAATATTTTTGTAATTAAAATCTATTAGGCTATAATTAAGCAGAACTAAGCCAACTACAATACCCATTCTCAACTAAGGAAATCATTACAAAGTTGCCAAGAAACCAACAAGCCTATTTTCATCTCCAAGACCTATTTTTGAAAAATAAATAGCCCTCATTGACAAAACAATCTTTTTGTCAATTTAAAACTACAAAATCATCAAACTTCCTAGTATATTCCTTGAGTGGTTTTGTGATAACTGTCGCAACTCAAGTGTTGCAAATTTCCTTTTTTCTTGTAGTGGATTATATAGTAAGGAGGATATATAAGATAGAATGTAACTAATGTGCTAAAGATGTAATAAAATTTAGAAAAACTATAACCCTACACTTGCTAATATTTGTCATATATGTATAATTTGGTTGATAATTATAAAAACACTAATATCCAATTTAAATTTGAAAATTTTCACTCTCTCCGCAGTCAAAATTAAGTTATAGCCATTACACTAATTTGACTAGTTTTGTTATTTAGGAATTGTTGAACGCACCTTATGGATTGCTTCTCCACCCTCGTTAAAAACCAAAACTACCCCTAGAATATGGAAATGCATCTCTGAACGCACCACAAACATATTGTTCTTGAATAAATCCATAAGGTTATGCAAAAAAATTACGGAAATGCATCTTCGCGTAACTTATAGAGGTGCGTCTTCGGGTGTTGTTTTAATTAAAAATGTGTCAGACCATTTCTCCTTCCCCACATCTTAAAATACTCTCTCAACTCATGTCCTCTTAAACTCTTACAACTTACTTCAAATCTTCTTCCATCAACATCCAATCGACCAAAAAGCTTACTCAACATCAAACTGCACTCGCATTTGGTAAAAAAATTATTTTTATAATCGTATTCTATTTCTACATACATATGTATAAATTGAGCATTAGTTTATCTAATAGGTAGTTTAGATATGTTATTTAAATTTAAAAAAATGTGTTTGATAGGTAGTGTAAATGACTAATGCATTATTTTGGATTTTGGAATGAACTACATTTCTGCCAATGTTGTTCATCTGAGTTACAAAATCTTACAGAGATGCTTCTTCAAAATTTTACAACATTTTGATTTCCAGAATCTGGAGATGCATCTCCGAAATTTATCAGTATGCATTGTTTGGCTTGACCTTATTGTGTTTCATCTGTATAATACTTGTGTAGTTTACTTAAAAGCATTATATCTTATATGCAAGATATACTGAGGCACAAAATAGTTGTGCATCAAGCATCGGTTCATAGGGACAGAGCTTGATCATCACATACACTTATCTTTTTTACCCCAGTTGATGCGAAGGCATCAATTTTTGGGCTCATGCATCTCCGCCTTTGTCTTCCTGTAGAAGGCATGTGTCACCTACTCGTGCACCCGAGGCACCCTAGAGGTTTGGAGGAGGCATGTCTGACTTATTGTTGCTTCCTCTATACCTGGACCATGCTATCAGACATGTTTGGGTCGGAGAAGTAAAATTAAATTATATATATTCTTTGAAAAACATGTTTGTTATAATGTTCAAGTTTTAGATGATACTTTATTTTTTTGTAGGACCGCGATGCATTAAAATGCACAAATTAGGGCTGAAAGATTACTGGTATGTTACCCCCTCATGAGTTGTGGTTTCAGGATATGGTGCAACTATATGGGATGAAAGACTTGTGTAGAAATGGTTATGTTACAATTAACCATGGTATGTTTCCTGTGTTTATAGAGAGATGGGGATTATATACTTCATCGTTTATCCTTCCACACAGTTAAATGTTTATCATAGTGGATGTCGCATCATGCTGCTGCATCTTGAAATCAGTTGGAGACTGTTACACCAAGGTAGGATTGACATAGGTGATGTAGTGGTTATGATGGTAAACTATCTAGAAGTTGACCCATGGGATTCATTGAAGGAGTTAGAAGCCACCCAAGGAGCATGTGCTGCGTTTTTATTCCTATAGAGGTTGTATACACAACAGGTGCAAGTGGAAAATGAGGTTGTTGGTGATAATGAACAGGTTGTGCAACATAGAGCATATGTTTTAGGAACATACATGTTATATTTAGTTGGGGCCTCCATTTTTGTGGACAAGACTACCACTTATGCGGTCGTGGTCTACTTGAGATATGCAACTTATGCGGTCGTGGTCTACTTGAGATATGCAACTTATGCGGTCGTGGTCTACTTGAGATATATATATATATATGTCATTTTCATATTATTATTTTGAAAGTGTATGGTTCAATTTATATAAAATAGAATATGATAATATAGCTATAAAACATCGTGAATTTCGGCAATGCATCACTAAAACAAAGCCAACAATTATTGTCTGATTTGAATATGGAAATTCATCTCCAGATTATTTCTGGTGTGAATACAGAGATACATGTCTGAGTCCATTTTTGTAAAAAAAAAATTACCTCATACCCCTACATTTATACCGATATCCCTACATTTTTTTAAAAATACTAATTTTACCCTTGTTTATTTTTAATTATTTTATTTTTTACTTTTTATTATTTGTGTCAGACTTCCGAAAAGTATACCCTAGTAAAGTCGCATCGGAACACTTTCTAAATGCATTCGGTAGGTAATTTTTATACACCAGAAGACTTGCCCTAAGAGTCCGGTTCAGAACAAAATATGTATCAGAAGTCTTACCAAAAGAGTTCATGTATTTATACGTAAACATGACACTACCGGAACACAGTTTGCAAGTATTCTGGTTTGGTTATTATGTGTACCACAACACATTTATCATGATGTCTGGTTTATACATATAGTGTACCCGAACACTTAGGTCATGACTTTCGGTTTGCTAATGTAAAAGGAGGTGGTGCACCAGGGTCAAATTGTTGTAACTTCTTCACAATACCCTATATTTCTTCTTCATTAATATTAAATCTTGAAGGCGCAGTCACTTTCGACTCCCACACTCTAGCCTTAAACCTAAGATTTAAAGATACCCTTCTTTTTTTTTAATCCAAACTTTTGAGTTTTATGAGATGAAATTGCACTTGTTTTTGGTTGAGTGTATAATACGGAAAGTGGCCTTAACCCACATTCTGATAAAAAAAATGTTGTTATTGATGAAATTGTGACCTAAAGGAAGCTTTTCGGTTTTAAGGGGTGAATTAGGATATGGTGGTGAAAGCTTCAGGGGTTTGACTAAATTTTGGTAAAACATATTTATGTTGAAGATGAAGAAATCTAGGAGGAATTACTTGAAGAAATATGTCAAAGACAAAGATGTCGAATGCGATGACCTAGCATGAAGATTTGACATCCTGGACAGTTATAAAAGAAAGTTTAAATATTTGCCAAGATTATATCCTTCTAACCAGCAGTGGATCAACGAATCAGAAAAAAGAAGATTGAAGCCCATGGAGCCGCTGAAGGCTATTTAGGAGACTTAAACTTAGGGTTTAATATCTTTTTTGTAACCTATTTCTTCTTTTGAATGAAAAAGGGTTTAGGGTTTTAAGATTCGTTGGCTCTTTAGGATTTGTAAGTCTCCTTTGTATCGGGTTGATACATTGTGGTAGGTATAGGTATGATACATATTCATAAGCTTTTAGGTAATGGATTGTATATTGTTCTTGGATGAAGCTTTGAAGCAAATTCAAGTTAACTTGTTGGTCAAGAATGCTTGGCAAAAATTTGTATTTACAATAGTGGATGAAGATATCACAGGTTGTGATAAAGGGAGTGAGAAAGGGTTCTCATATCAAAGATGTATTTCTTTGATAAAGATATTCACTGGGTAGTGATTATGAGATAAAGTTGTAAATTAGGGAGTCTAGCTTTATGATAATACCACATATAGTGAAGTCTTATTCCTGGATTGGCATCCCCAAACTAGGTGAATTGCACCGAACTGGGTTAACATATTCTGTGTTATTTTATCTTCTATAGATTTACATATTTTGTTATTGTTATTGATTAACATGATGAGTCAGATGTTGGAACATCTGACATCTTTATGCACTATTTTTGTTGAATATTAGTCTGCACGACTGACCCTTGTTTAACTCATAGTATAAATCAATGTCCCGGCATGTGGTTAGGACATTTTTTATATGCATATCAGAATTTCAATTGGTATCAGAGCAGGCATCCTGTCTGTTATTGGATGAGATCTTTGGGAGATACTTTATGGTGTTAAATAAGGAGGAGTTTATATGATCATTCACTCTGGTATAATTGAATGGTATTGATGGATGGGATGAGTGTTCTAAGTCAAAGGAAATAACTATTGATGGTTGTTCAAATCTTCTATGAATTTTCTACTGCTTGTGGTGTTTGTTGATAATGTCCGATAAGATGTGTTGACATCTTTCTTGATGGATGTTGAAATTGTTCATTAGTATTTCTGTTGCTTGTGTTTTTGATTGGAAGAAATCTTGTTGTTATTGAATATCTGATGTTGTTGGTAAAAACCTATTCTTAGGGAATATATGGAGATGATTGTTGTCCATAAAGAATATAAGGTGAAATTTATTCTTGATATTGCATGTGCTCTTGAAGATATTAGCATCATAAAAAACTTAATCATTCTAAATACATGTGCAAAGGAATAAAGAGGGTTATTAATAATGTTATCTTGATTCTTGGAAGGGAGATTTTGTCATGTATCCTGAAGTCGGATTGGAGGAAGTTGAGTTGAGTTCTTGCTTGTCAATTCTTAGTCTGAATTGGATAAACAACATGATCATGAAGGAAGATTCCAAAGATACTTGAGACTTCTCTCAAGTCAACTCATAAAGGTAATTTATAACCATGACCAGAGGTATATGATCTTGGTCTAATGTCAATCTGAAGATGATGTTTCTTTGAAGGCGTCTGGTTATTTGGAGTATAAAGGGTGGAGATCGTAAACTTGAAGAAAGTGGAGGTGATTTATTTTCACCATCCATAACTTGCAAGGGAAATATTTTTGTTCAACCTGAAGGTTGGTCGTGTCTGCAAGAAAACTTCTATGCAGTAGAGGGAGATCCTCATTGAATATGAAGACAAGATAGTAACTAAAGGCAAGTTGGGTCAAGGATTTCATATCTGATGTCTCAACATTGGAGAAGATGGAGTTTATCTACCATCAAAAAAATGTTGAATATGGATTTAAAATCAATTTCTACTTATGAAAGTCACAAGTATTTAATTGATTATCCTTACATCTGGAGCTCGTGGTAACTTAAGATAATATGGATCATCAGGAGGTACATAATCTCTAGCTACAACCTAGAGGATGAGTATAGTCAAGATCATCTTGGAAGACTTCAAAAGTGGACAAGTGTTAAGTCAAATGTTAAAGCATTTCTTCAATCCAGTATGTGTAAACCCCTATTGACTCAAGGAATGAGTGCTCATATCAAAGGGAAGGGGTTGCATATATTCTAAAGACCTAACCCTAGAATTTTGACCAAAGGTGTTGGTAATCCTCTTCAGATAGATATAGAAAAGGCGTGTGATCTACCCATAGAGTTTCTAAAATAGAAACTGGTATGGTTCATAAAGACTCTTGGAAGGATAGGTCAGTCCATCTCTCAATTGAAGGATACCACTTGGATTAGTTTATTTGTTATCTAAGAGTATTGGTGTCAAGGATCACTTTAGTCATGCTTAAATAAGTCAGAAAGGCTCTTCTTAAGGATAACTGGACTTCAATATGATTCTACAAAGTTGGATAGAGGTGGTCTACTCAGACTTGATTAATGAATCTAGTTTGTGAGAGCATGGAACTCTTATTTTGTTAAAGGAAGGAGGTTCTCCTATGTGGAAGAAGGAAGGACTGAGTTCATCATTTGTATGTCATATCAGAATGTTTTGACATCAAGCTAACCATCAGAGTCTCAATTGGTGGTGTGGCACTTTAGCTCAAAATAAGTTGATCTACTGAGGAATGGGAATTATGGATGCTTCAAATATCTATCTCATAGCAATTTGCGAGAGCTACAAGACGAAGAAAACGAAACATGTTCGAGTCTTAGTGAATCTAAGAAGCAAGTGGACAATGGGGTCTGATCAAGTTTCACTGGTGAATCAGTATATCTTATGAGAATTCTGAAGAAGGGAGAGTAAATCAAAGGTTCTCCCTAAAGATATTTAGATTGGATTACTATGTTATAGTAAGTCCAATGGGAGACATATCAACAAACATGTTGTATGGTGTATGTGATGTGAGAAGGATGTTCTAACTGATGTTAGAACATCGTCTAGGTTGGTTACCATTGTAGTAGGACTCTAAGCTCTGTGTATGGAACTGGATATTCACCAGTTGAATCAAAAGTATTCCAGCTCATCATACGGGAGTATGACAAAGGAATTAATGTCTTGGATTATGGTGTGTGTATCTAGATGATTGACTCAGGTTGAGTTCATACATTTTGTGGAGAATATGTTGCTTCTATTACAAGTCATGCTAGAGAGAAGGGGATTAGTTTGACAAGCTGAGAAAGTCTAAAGCATGTGTTTGATATCTGACATCATGAAGAAACTAATAAACTAAGAGGTATGATATCTCTTTGAGGAGTGTGGAGCATTCCAGATTCAATTGGATTTTATCTCAAGGAACATGTATAATTATGCATGCGAATCCAAGCGGAATTTGTATGGTGTGTGAATAAGTTCAGGAAGATAGGGATCAATGTTGTAAACACCCCAAATTTGCCCTCACTCATTTCACCATGGCTTGTGATCTTTTCATGTGCATAAGTTCAATCATAGCATCCCATATTGCATTTTTGTTTCCCTGCATTGTTTCTAAGTCATCTGCATCTAGGGTTTGTGATCTGAGCCATCCCTGAGCCATTTGAGCCACTTAAAAGGTCATCAATCACTTCAAATGGGTCCATGTATGTTCAAGCATCATATTATATCCTCACAAGGTCAAAGAAAGTCAAAGAATCACAAGAACTGAGAGAGGCATGGAAGCAGAGCCAGGTTTGACTGCACAGATGACCTAGAATTAGGGTTTTGGTTTCAGAGGCCATAACTCCAAATTTTTTGGTCATTCTTGTTTCTATTGGTCTCTATATGTTATAAGGATCATGCATATCAATTTTCATGTAGAAATTCCATGGGGAAGGCATCTAATCAAGAGTTGACTTCTTGAGCAGGTCAGTGCAAAATCAGGGCATCTGAGGCCCCCAATGACCCAACCAAAGGGGATTCTCCACTATTTTGAATGTGTATGATCTTTATTTGATCATAGAAGGTGTTAGAAGTTCACAAAATTGAAGAATTTCAAGCCATTTGCAAAGTTGCCTTTTTGGGAAAGTGACTTGTAATGAAAACTTGCCATTTTGGGAAAGTTTTTCAACCCTTTCTTTTTGATTCAAAAATACTTCAAATGAGAAAACTTTGGTCATGAAAGTTGTAGAATGGATCCTCCCATTTTCAAAAAGTACAAGAACTCATTCTAATTCATTTTGGATCAAAAGTTATGGCCTTGCAAAGTTGGATAAAATCACATAATTTCAAGTTTTGTACCAAAGAGGCAAAGTTGCAAAACCTCATGCCAAGGCAAAATGCGACTTCAAATTGATTTCTATGCATTACACAAACATAAACCATGACCTAAAAATCAGATTGCACCAAAGAACCTCCCATTTTCATGACTTGTGCATTAAGAAACTTCAAAAGGGCCAAACATTATGAAAATTGCAAAAACTCACACAAACCCTAATCCACTTGCTGCATTGCCTCAAATTCATTTCCATGGATCTCCTTGATTCAAGCCGCAGCCAAGCCATGCCTTGTACCTTTACTGAAATGGCCCATACCTCTCTTACACAAAAAGTTGACTTTATGCATTTTGCTCCATACCAATCACACTGCTCCACAACAACTCTCTGACCTATCAAGGATTGATATGTGTACCAAAAGCAACCCAACACATAACACAACACAGCCTGAAACATCTCACAAGCCATAGTTCCCAAAACTCACCTCTTATGCATTTTGTTTCGAAACTCATCACACAAGCCACAAACATCAAAACAAACTTCATAGAATCACTCAACATGTTCCTCTGATCATTTCCCAATCCTCATTTGTCCCTGAAACCACCCCAAGCAGAAATACGATTTCTCACCCCTCCTGAACAGAACTCTATCAATCTCTCAAACCAGCCAAAAGAAATTCCAAACAAGCATTGCAAGCTTCTCAGGAGGTTCATTAGAGGCGTTTTGGATCAAAGAGGCAGCCAGAAAGTTCCAAAGATCAAAGCTTCAGTTCAGGTGAGCTCAAGAACATTTTTTCCAGAAACTTGTTTTTAAGTTACTAAATGATTCTTTATGCTTCACTGATCATGATGATATGTTTTGTTTTGAAAATGGTTGAGAAATGAGTATGTATTCGTGTTCTGAAACTTTTTGACCTAAAATTGTTTTGATTCGATTCTCATTGTTGATGTGTTTTAAATGTTGTTTGTTTGTTGATTCTTGATGTATGATGTATGGGGATCATTTCTGGGCAGAGAAATTGGATTTTAGTGACCTAGGGAAGAAGTTAGCAATTTTCAGGGAGGGTTGTGGCCGGAGAAGATGACCGGAGGTCATTTCCGGCCACCTGAAGGTCATTAGCTCATTAATCACGTTTAGGGTTCAGTTTGAATTTGGACCATAGATTTAGTTGACCAGGGTTGACTCCCGCGTGTTTGAATGGCCTGGATCATTTCATTAAACCCTAATCTGTTTTTATTAATTTAATAAATCACATTTAAGTTAATTAAGCCAAAAGAGATCCTGACCCTCAACTAGCGCGCGCAGTCAACCATTGACCCCCAAGTTTGAATCTCAGCCATGGATCTTGCATACTTCTCATATTTTCATTTTTTATTCATTTATTTTGTATTTAATTTGTACGAATTATTTAAAATAGCAAAACACCTTTAAAAATTCTGAAATTTTTTTTCAAACATTTTATTAATTTTCAGAACCCAAAAATATTTATTATTTTTATTTTTTGCATTAAAAATCATTTTTAAATCATTTAAATGATTATTTTTAATTAGTTAATGAGAATTAATTAATTAAAAATGCATTTAGGTATTTAAAAATCACCAAAAAATTCACATTGCATTTAAAAACATTTAGAAACATTATCAAACTCTCAAAGCAAATTTCTTTTTGGTTCTTGATGCCTTTTGATCATTTTCATTGGAATTAAATTCATTTTAAGGCAATATTTTTGTGCAAACTTTGAAAAATCCATTCTGCCTAACCATTGAGAGTTTGATGATGGTTCTTCTTGCATTGCATCCTTCATAGCATGTAGTTTATAGGATAAAATTGGTTTGATTTGATCTTCCATTTTCAATTTGTTTTTGCATTTTTCATGATGAGGTACCTTGAAACCCTAATTGACTTGAGAAAATCATAACTTTCACTAGGTTAAGAGTTAGGTCCCCTCCTTTGGGCAGTGAACTTGTATAGGTTTAGGGTATCTTTGATTGCATTTTCAATTTTTTATCATGTCATTTGCTACTAATTTTGAATTTTGCTTTGTATGTTGCATGTAAACCCTAATTTGTGCCTTCCTTTGCATCCATCCCTCATTTGCTTGCATCCAATGACTTGCTATGACATTTTGTGCATCCACATGATTCATAATACATCTTAGGACATATTAGAATCATGTTTGATCATTGCATCTTTCATTTGCCATGTTATATGTCCATTGCATTTCATAAACTTTCATGAACTTCCATGGTTCAAGCATGCTCCATCTGCATCCATATCCTTGTATGATCATTATCATGTCTTGTCTTGTGTTTGCATCTTCTCTTAACATCATTAACATCATGTTTATGCTTCTTACTTTGGTTTGCACCATGGCATTTCCTCTCATTTGCATTGCATTTCATTTCTTTTGCTAACTTTTCAGGTGGTAAGTTGTTTTGGGAAGTGAATTGGCCTTCACTTCTCATAATCTCTTCTCATCTCTCTTATGCATCATTGCTGCATTTTACCTTTGTATTAGAGTGAGCTTGCTCATTCATGCTCCTTCCCACTTTCTTTCTTCAAGCAACTTGTCTTCTTAAGTGAAGCAAGTTGTCTGGTTTCTCTCTGCTTCTTCCTCCTTTCATCTGCTTCTTCCTTGGTGGCTTCTCTCTTGAAGATCTTTTGCAAGCCTCATAAACCCTAGGAACACCCAAGCATGATAACAATTAGGGTTTGATTAGTCCCCCATTATATTTACCTTTGAGTTTTCTTTGAGTCTTCTCTTCTCATCTCATAATCTAGGACTAAACCCTAAAGGCTTTAAGGCTTTGTGATTAAGCTTATGCCTACATCCTTCTATTAGGATGGAGTGTATAACTTTAATCCTAAGTGTTAAACCCTTAATGTGTTTAAACCCTTTAATCAATCCACTTAATAATCACTAAGACATCAAGCTTGTAACTTGGGCCTTGCATTAGGGTTCTAATTCTTCCTTAATTGGTTAAGAAGGACTAACCCTAGTGTTAATGGACAAGTCCCCCTCAAGTTGTCTTACCAATCATAAAATCCATTTCTTTCATCTTACCATTAATTAAATTCCATTTAATAAAGGCTTTGTTTTGTCATGAGGTTAATCCCTAATCATGGATTAAGTTTAGGAGTTTTCCTCAGCTTAAATGTTCTCATCTATTATCCTTCTATTAGGATGGTGTAATGAGTCCATTAAATCCCTGATTATGGCTTAAAATCATTACTCTACACTAAACAAAAACAACAAAAACATCTAAGTAATCACAAGTAGGTTAATGATCTTAATCCTACATCATGGTGATTAAGTGTGTGGTGTTTACTTCATGCTTAAGGTATTCTCATTACCCCTAATCAGAGGGAGGATGTGATGAGTTTACTAACCCTTGGTTTAGTCTTAAGCTCATTTTCTTATGACAAATTCCAAAAGCAATAAAATATTGAAAACACAAAAACAAACAATAATCGTCTCCTTCGGGATTCTTTTCTCACCTCATTCACTCACAAACGAGAACTTGCTTCTTCCGTCTGATGCAAGACAGTTTGCACCTGAGCCAGACAGGTCATACACTTGAGCATAGACAAGTAAGTAGTTCACAAGTCAATTTGTCTTTCAGTCTTTTTCAGTCGAACTACGGTGTTCTGACTTCCTCATTGCACGAGAGGATACGTAGGCATAACTTAACAGTTATCGAACAAAAGCCTCTGTATATTCCCCCCTTTTTCCAGTATTATTCTTTTAAGCCTCATGATCTTGAGCATTTCACTCCTGTGTTTACACTGACATTTCTCTTATACACTTCACATTTCTTTTACATTGACACTTGCATTCTTTTCCAGCTTTGATACATAAATTGCACTGACACTACCCCTTTAAAACACAAATCTTTTAAGCGTGGATCCCGTCGAGTACGACGGACAATCTGGGTGCTAATACCTTCCCAGGCTGTAACCAACCCCCTTTCTCAATTTCTCTGGTTCGCAACCGTCTTATCCATCTTTTCTTAGGTTTATGCAGCATTACCTTTCCTTCGGGATAAAAATGCCTAGCTGGCGACTCTTTTTCTTTTCTCTTTTCGCCGACCGTTCGCGTCTGTACCCCTTCTGACCAGGTGTCATTTGGTGGGAGCGACAAATGTCAATTTTGATCTTAATCTAAGAGTTTGTTGGTTATAGGGTGGTGATCCTAATGTGATCTCACAATGACTATGTGTAACACGGTGGGAGAACTGACTTTTAGTTAAATGTTGCGGATAGCAAGGGTCGCCACCGACTTTTATTTTATCCAAAAAGGAAAGGACATAAAAGAACAAGAAAGACCTTAAAAATATTTTGAGTTCGGGGGGTAGGTTATATAAAGGGAAGGTGTTAGCACCCTTTATATCCATGGTTATCCATGGGCTCTTAGTTACTTAGCTCACTTTAAATTGTTTTGAGAAAGGTGTAGTGTGTGATTAAAAATTTTCTAAGTACTTTATAATGATCCTCGTATGGATGTATATAAATACTTTGTTTTGAAAATTTGTTTGAAATGTGGAGTGTAAAATGTATTTTGAAAGGTGTGAGCAAGTAATTAAGAGAAACCTACCCTATATTAAGTATTTATTGTTCTTTATGTCTTTTAATGGTAAGATTATCCCTATTATTAAGGAATAGGTAGTCATTACCTTGGATGTAAGAAGGGACATGTGTAGGAACAATCTGAATGTAGGCAATTGCAAGGTGTCTTTAGCAATACGTAAGGACTTATCATCTTTTATTCGAAGGTACAAGATCACTTATCGTAGGCAACCTCGAAGGTACTTGATCTTATAAACTGAAGGGACTTGATGATATTTATGAAGGGACTTTGCTTAAGACACCCTACTTGACCTTAGTAATAGGCAACATGAGAGGTAACCCTAGAAAGTGCAAGATGGCGATCAAAGATCGACTTACGTGTGTGAGTGTTTATATTCAGGTATTTATCTTACTTAAATTAATTTTCTAAATTAATTTTAATCACAAACATGTTATGCACACCCTATAGTTACTAACCACACAATTAATATATTTACAATAAAAATAAAGCAAAAATATAAACCTAAACTATTACAAAGCTTTGGGATAGTTACAATATTAATCGGAAAAAATAATAATAACGATAAAATAGAAAATAAATAAGCAATAATTTAAATGGTTAGTAATAATGAAATAATAATAATAACAAAAGGGTTAGTAAAAATAAAAATAAAAATTTAAGAGAAAATATTGTTTTTAAGTTGAATAAACATTTAGAATATTTTTAGAAGAAAATATAACAATTATGGTAATAATAAACAAATAATAATTACTTATAACAAAAAATGATTAATTATTTAATTATAATTTATAACAAAATTAAGTTAAATATTAAAGTTAATAAAAATTAAGGTTAAAAAATTAGGGTTAACAAAATTAAGTTTTTAGAAATTAGGGTTTTTATTTTATTCAAGAAATATATAATTTACCAAAATATAATAATTATACATATTTACATATTATAAAACAAATATAAATTTTATAGATTTTAAGAAAATAAATTATGATTTTTTAAGAATATAAAAAAATATTATAATATTGTTTAGAAATTATTTTTATAATTTATATTTACTAATTTAAACAAAAATAGAATTAATATAAGAAAAGAAATTAAAATAAGAAAAAAAAACAAGAAAATTGGCCAAAAAGAAAGGACCTAGGATTTGAACCCAGGTCCCTTACCTCAACAACAACCCTTCAAAACCAACTGAGCCAGCACGCGCTGGTGACTACCAATGGCAACGCAATCACTTTATTACAAACCTGCAAAAATCCTGAAAAATAAAACAAAACAAAATGGCCTGGGGGGATTCGAACCCAGGACCATCAACATTACATACACGCACACTAACCAACTGAGCCAACGCACACTTGTTGAAATAAAATATAAACAATTTAATAAAATATTTCATCAATATTTGAATTCCAAACTGGCGCCAGAACTTCATTTTCTTCCTCTGAAATTCGTAGGTTTACCTGCGAGTTTTCCTGCCACCGAAACCTACAAAATGCATACTCTCACAAAAACGTACAATTTCCACAAATTGATCATGCCAACATGATCTATACAATTAATTAGGTTCAATTATGGTCTCATACATCATTTATAGGTCCTATTTCATGAAACCCTAAAAGTTTGGCCGAAACCCTAGCAATGGCCATATACGATTTAGGTCATGAAGCTTCAATTTAATTATCCAGAAAGCTTGCAAACTTCATTCTAAACACAAATCAACTACCAAAATCAGTGAATGATGCATAAATAATGAAAATCGAAAATCATAAGTTCAAGAACAATCTTGATTCGGTTACGGCTTATGATCAAGTTTTTGATGTATATGATGATTGAAATATGATCAGTGAACCTCAAGGAAGCTAAAGCAACCTTCAAAAGTTATTGAAATTGCTTGAAAGTATGAAACCGAATTTCAAATTTGGAGTGAAATTTTGACTTGTGATTTTGTTCTTGGAGGCAGCCAAATTTGTGTCCTTGCATTGCTTTATGTTATACATATATAATAGGACCTAATTAGGTCAAAAACTCAAATCCCACTCTGAACTTTTGGATAACTTGAGATTGAAGAAAGATATGCTTCAAATTATTGAAAAAATTTGATATCTTCTTACTATTTTTGGTTAATCTGATCTCATATGATTTCAATCATCTTTAATTGGTGTTTATGACTTTCTAGAATCACAATCTCATCCAAATATTTGATTTATATATTTTATTTTGATTTAATTTGCATTTTAATGAATGAAATTCAAATAAATACTAAATAAAAAATAAAAAATCAGAAAATAATTGGATTGGATCGTGCATGATGTATTTGTATGGATTGGATCACAATATTGCAAGCCCATTTGGAGAAATTTGGTTCTAAGGTCCCATTTGCTTCATAAACCTCCCAAAAATTTCCCAACTTTGCAAAGGCAAAAATCCCTCAATTTTAAGTTTATGATGGTGTTCTTGGACATTTTGGAAAGCTTAGGTAGTCCTCTAACCAACCTCTTTGGTCTCATGTCCATATCCTTTACCATTCTCAAGTTATGCCCTTTGGAAGATGTTGACTTTTTGTTGACTTTTGAAATGACCTATAATGTCTTAGCTCATACCTTCCAAATGTGCATTTTTGGGCTTGGCTTGTGAGACACAAAGTTGTAGAGAATTATATTTCCTTCAAAATGAGATTTGTATGGGAAATTTTTGATGAAGCATGTGAAAGTTATGGCTGGTCAAAGTTTAGTTGACTTTTCCTGTGAAAACCCTAATTTAGAAACTCCTGATTCTTGATGATCTGAAACTTCCTTGATGAATCATGATAAACCCTTGATCAAATGATGAATTTTACTTCATAAACTTGATGTTGGAAAAAAATCATAAAGTTTGACTTTAATTTGACCACAGTTGACCTCAGTTTGATTTTTTAACCACTTTGACTGATTTTTGCATATCTGATCATTTGACTGAGCAAACCTTTCGGGAAAGCCTTGAAACTTGACATAGGGATTCTTGAAGCCATATAGGATGTTATAAAGCTCACTTTAAGCCTTGGAAGTCCATTTAGCCTAATGAAATCCAAAACCCTAGTTTAAGATGCATTGCTTAGGAGGATGCATTGTCTGAGGGAATTGTCAAACTTTCTGACTAATTGTGAACCTTGTGAACCTTGAGAGGATACTTGGGACACATTGCCTTGACTAGGTGAGGGAAAATTTTGTGGTGCAACAGCTGCCCCTGTTCAATTTTCTGAAACCTGAGGGGTTAGATTGGCATATGTGCCATTCGTGACCTGGAAGGTTGAAGGGGATTGAACACAAAAGCCCAAAAATTTGCACTCGCCGGTGCGTAAAATTACACTGATGATTAGTTGTATATGCTTGAGTGGGCTTGAAGATGCCACTTGGAAGAAACTGGAGATGGGCTTATAGATGCCATCCAGAATATTAGGAGGTGATAATATCTTTATGTTGATACTGGATATCAGTACTAGGTCTTCGTATAGGTCGTCTCTGAATCGTTTATGCAACATGGCTTGAGTTGAATGCTAGCACTAGATATTCGTATAGATCGTCTCTGCATAATCTCTGGGGAAAAATAATACCCTTCATTAAGTGTCAGGGCTTAGATCTTCGTATAGATCGTCTCTGAACCATATCTAAGAACATACTTTAATTTAAGTATCAGAACCAAATCTTCGTGGCGATTTTTTTCTGAATTAAGTATCAGCACTAGACCTTCGTATAGATCGTCTCTGAACTGTTTTGAGTTGTTGAATAGACCAGTAGAAATAAATCTTTGTAACGATTATCTCTTCCGGAAATATCATGGATTAGGTAATAGATCTTCGTATAGACCATTTACCCCTCCAAGGATGACTTGAGTATTGATCATCAGAAATGAATCTTCGTAGCGATTATCCCTGAATTAAGTATCAGCACTAGATCTTCGTATAGATCGTCTCTAAACTGTTGTGAATCGTTGATAGTGTTTTATCTGCCTGCAACTATCCTGCAAAGAAAAGGTTAGTTCATTCAATATGTATGCATGTATGGCATGATGCATCTAAGTATACGTATTATGCATTTATGGATATGTTACGGTATGATGTGAATGATGTATGTATGAATCATGCATCCTGAAGCGTCTGGATATCTTTGTATAACAACTGTCGGCTAAGGAAAATAAATCTCAATTCGTTGTTGAGGAATATGAGAACCCCATTCCCATCTTGTTTGATAGTATAATACCTATAACCTCCCATCTTCGTTCGTCGTACTTCTATTGAAGGAATAAGTTCCTGAGTATCCTGACTGAGGATAAAAGAGATGGACATAAATTCAAGGGGAGATATAACTCGAAGTATAGATTTGCTCTGCTGGGGATTTGTAGTTGTCTTGTGGGGATGAACCGGCGAAGCTTCGTGGAACTCCTTCCCCCGTTCGTCCTTAGTAAATACTATTACTGCGTTTTATGCATTTCTGGTAAACATCAATCATATTCAAAAACATAGATACATTCAAACACAACCAATGGACGTTTTCGTTTAGGTAAACAGGGTAAAAGTAAATCTGGATTCAAAAGACGAGATTTTATTTATTTTTAGAAAGTGACTTATACACAGACAAGTTTGGACAAGGAAACAGAAATCCTAGTAAGAGGAATTCGTCGTGAAATTTTTACAACACAAAGAAAGACAGCTATGTGAGAAATAATCCTATTGAGTTTCAATTCTACTATTGCCATTATCTTTGAGTATCTCATCCTCTGCTGTCGGGATGGAAATGATTGGATTGATCTTTATCTGTTCAAACTTGAGTCAGGTAACACAACTGGTTGGAGTTACATGGGTGATCTAACGAGACATAGTCGTACGCTTTAATCCCTAACGTTTGCCTGGATTGCCCTTTCAGGTTTTCAATCCACCGGGATACCCCTTTTTTGCCCAAGTCGCCCTTTCAGGTTTTCGACTTGTCGGGTGTACATTTATATATATATATATATATCCCTAATTTTTGCTCAAACCCTTTTGGTTTGTCGGGATGCCGTTATTTTTTCCTAGGCCAATCAACCTAGCGGGTCTCTTTTTATGCGTAGTATTTTTTAACTATGTCTGCGTTTACAAGTTATGGAAAATCTTCACCGTCCATAGTAGTAAGCATCATGGCACCTCCTAAAAATATCCTCTTGACTATAAATGTTCCTTCATATGTAGGAGTCCATTTGCCCCTAGGATCACCCTGTGGTAATATGATACGCTTGATTACCAAGTCACCAGCCTGATATACCTTTTGCTTAACCTTCTTATTAAAAGCTTTGATCATCCGCTTCTGGTACATCTGATCGTGACACACAGCTGCCAGCCTTTTCTCCTCAATCAAATTTATCTGGTCCAGTCAAGTCTGAATCCACTCATCTTCATCCAAGCCTGCATCCTTCATGATTCTTAAGGAGGGGATCTGAACTTCAATGGGTAGAACTTCTTCCATACCGTAGACTAAGGAGAATGGGGTTGCCCCTGTTGAAGTACGTATTGTAGTACGATAACCATGAAGAGCAAATGGTAACATTTCATGCCAATCCTTATACGTAACAATCATTTTCTGTAGAATCTTCTTGATATTCTTATTAGCAGCTTCTATTGCCCCATTCATCTTTGGACGATACGGAGAAGAGTTGTGATGCTTAATCTTGAACTGCGTGCAGAGATCAGTAATCATAGTGTTGTCCAAATTAGAGCCATTGTCTATGATAATCCTCTCAGGGATGCCATACCTGCATATGAGATTATTCTTAATGAATCCTTCCACAACATTCTTCGTAACAGATGCAAATGAGGCTGCCTCCACCCACTTTGTAAAGTAATCAATAGCAACTAGGATATAACGATGCCCATTAGAAGAAGTAGGCTTGATTTCACCAATCATATCAATGCCCCACATGGCAAAAGGCTAAGGAGCAGTCAACACATTCAAAGGAGCTGGAGGTATATGTACTTTATCAGCATAGATTTGACACTTGTGACATGTTCTGGAATGTTGATAGCAGTCAGCTTCCATGGTAGACCAATAGTAACCTGGTCTCAATATTTTCTTTGCCATGGTGTGACCACTAGAATGAGTGCCAAAAATCCCATCATGCATGTCTTCCATAATCTCAGTTGCTTCCTTCTTATCCACACAACGAAGCAAAGTTGAATCATGATTGTGCTTGTACAAAATTCCATTACTCAAGAAGAACTTAGCAAAAAACCTCCTCAGAAACTTCTTATCTTTGACAGATGCCCCTTCAGGGAACTCCTGAGCTTCAAGATATCTTTTCACTTCATAGAACCAAGGCTTTTCCTCTCCTCCTTCAGTATCAATATCATTACAGTATGCAGGCTTCTCAAATCTATCAATAGTGATCTTGGGAGCTTCATCATCCCAGCTAATCTCAAACATAGATGCCATGGTGGCTAGTGCATCTGCCAACTGATTCTCTCCTCGTGGAATATGTTCAAATGTAATCTCTTCAAAATATGGGATCAAAGATAACACATGCTCTTTGTAGGGGATGAGATTTTCATGCTTGGTATCCCAATCTCCTTTGATCTGACTCACTACCAGGGCTGAATCCCCATATACGTCCAGGAACTGAATCTTCATCTCAATGGCAGCTTTGATACTCATGATACATGCCTCATACTCAGTCATGTTATTGGTACAATAGAAACAAAGTCTTGCAGTAATCGGGGTATGACAACCTTCAGGGGAGGTGATCACAACACCAACACCATTACCAAGTGCATTAGAAGCTCCGTCAAAAACCATAGTCCATCGGGATCCTTGTTCAGGTCCGTCATATTGTCTAGGTTCTTTGGTAATAATCATAATGTCTTCATCAGGGAATTCAAAACTCATTAATTGATAATCATCCAATGCTTGATGAGCCAAATGATCAGCTACAACACTTCCTTTAATGGCCTTCTGAGTAGTGTATTGTATATCATATTCTGTTAAGATCATTTGCCATCTTGCTATTCGTCCGGAGAGAGCAGGTTTCTCGAATATGTACTTGATTGGGTCCATCTTGGAAATCAACAAGGTAGTATGAGTCAACATATACTGTCTTAGTCGGCGAGCACCCATGCCAAAGCGCAGCAAGTTTTCTCGAGCAGTGAGTATCTTGTTTCACAGTCGGTAAACTTTTTGCTAAAGTAGTATATTGCCTGCTCTTTTCGACCAGACTCGTCATGTTGCCCCAACACACACACCATTGAGTTGTCTAATATTGTTAGGTACATAATCAAGGGTCTTCCATTAACTGGTGGCATCAAAATTGGAGGTTCTAGGAGATATCTCTTGATTTCATCAAAGGCTGTCTGGCACTCATCATTCCATTCCATTACCTGATCTTTCTTCAATAACTTGAAGATTGGCTCACAGGTAGCAGTTAACTGGGAAATAAATCTTGCAATGTAATTCAGTCATCCCAAGAAACCTCTAACTTCCTTTTCAGTACGGGGAGCTGGCATCTCTTGTATAGCTTTCACTTTTGCGGGGTCTACTTCAATACCTTTTCCACTGATAATGAAACCCAGGAGTTTACCAGACCTAACTCCAAAAATACACTTGTTTGGATTCAATCTCAGCTTGTATTTCTTCAACCTCTCAAATAGCTTATGCAGATGATCAAGGTGTTGCTCTTCATTCTGGGACCTGGCTATCATATCATCCACATATACCTCTATCTCATGATGAATCATATCGTGAAACAAAGCCACCATAGCACGCTGATATGTTGCCCTGACATTCTTCAAACCAAATGGCATCACTTTATAACAAAATGTGCCCCACTGTGTAACAAATGTAGTATTCTCCATATCTTCAGGTACCATCTTGATCTGATTATAACCAGAGAAACCATCCATGAAAGAGAATACCTTATGCTGAGCAGTGTTGTCTACCAGAACATCAATATGAGGAAGTGGAAAGTCATCTTTAGGGCTGGCCTTGTTCAAATCCCTGTAATCTACACACATACGTACCTTACCGTCTTTCTTAGGTACCGGTACCACGTTTGCAACCCATTGAGGATAAGAAGTCACAGCTAAGAACCCTGCATCAAACTGTTTCATCACCTCTACTTTAATCTTTTCTGACATTCATGACGCATGCGACGAACCTTCTGTTTCTTTGGACGACAATCTTCTTTTATCGGTAAATGGTGAATCACAATATCTGTGTCCAACCCTGGCATATCTTCATAAGACCAAGCAAAGATTTCCAAATAATCACGTAAGATCTGAATTAGTCTGCTCTTAACATCATCTTCTAGTTCAGCCCCTATTTTGACCTCTTTCTTGTTTTCTTCAGTTCCCAGATTCACAACTTCGATTGGCTCTTCATGTGGCTGTATAGCTTTCTCTTCTTGTTGTAATAACCTAGCAAGCTCTACAGGTACTTCACAATCTTCATCCTTTCCATCATCAGCTTGATAGATCGGATTCTCGAAATTATAATTGGCAATAGTAGAACTGTTATCAACAGAATCCAGAGTGGATGAGGATCTGCATTTAGTGATGTGGGTGTGTGTAAGAACACATAGCTGATAAAACAAAAATAAAAAATAAAAGAAAGACATGGAGCACAATGTTTACGAAAACGAAACGTCCATTGATTTTTATTGAATGAAGTATGCAAATGAAATGACATCCCGAAACAAGCATACCATTGTGCCCCGGGCAAGACACAATGCTTAAAAGTTTAAATGTTCGAAATTACAAACTTAAAATAAAGACACAGTAATAGTATTTACTCCTGACTAAAGGAGATAGGAATAACGTCTTCAGTCTTCCAATTGTTGAGCCCATCACCCAAGGTAGGAAAAATCCAATCGTCCAGGTTGTAGTCTTCATGAAAGTCACCCACATCATTGATTTGATCTCTTATGACCCCTTGATTGGTGATACGAACAACACGAGCACGACGAACAACCTTCTGAGATTCTGCAGTAAAACCCAAACCAAACTTGTCAGACTTGTAAGGAATTTCAGGAAGCTGACCCTAAATAGTACAACCACCTTCTTCAACCACAGCTCTAGCATCTTTAAGGGAGGCCATTGTAGGAGGTACTCTGGTAATCACAGGAACTCTTTTAACAACAGGGGAAGCTTCAGTAGTAGGAACGACCCAAGGAACTACTTCAAATGTCTGGCAAGGAGTCTCAACAAATTCACCCTCCATCTCAACATATTTAAAAGTATTCACATGACTGACCATGTATTCCTCTTCACCATAAACAGTGACGATCTTTCCTTTCACCAGATATTTCAACTTCTGATGTAAAGTGGAAGTTACAGCACCTGCCCCATGGATCCGGGGGCGCCCAAGCAAACAGGAGTACGCAGGGCGAATATCCATTACTTAGAAAGTAGAATTGAAAACTTGAGAGCCTACTTTGATCGGGAGGTCTACTTCTCCATGTACCACTCTTCTTGAGCCATCAAAGGCCCTCACCACCACATCACTCGCTCTTAACACAACATCTTCAGGACTGAGCTTGTCCAGAACCTCTTTGGGGAGCACATTTAATGAAGAACCATTGTCCACCAATACATGAGACAAGGTAGTGCCCCTACATTCAATGGAGATATGCAAAGCTCTGTTATGGTTTCTCTTGGCAGGAGTCAGATCAGCATCAGAAAAGCCCAGTCCATTATCATAAGACAGATGTGCCATGCAATTCTCAAATTGGCCTACAGAAATCTCATTTGGCACATGAGCAGTCTTCAAGAACTTGATTAAGGCTTTAGCATGAGCCTCAGAACACAACAGTAAAGATAACATGGAAATTTTGGAGGGATTATGCCCCAACTGGTCAACAATATCATAATCACTCTTGCGAATGATCTTCAACACTTCTTCCATCTGTTTAGAGAGATTTTCAGCAGTTGGTGTCTCAGCTTGCACAGGTTCAACCACAGGACCTTTGCCCCGAACATCAGTACTTGGCCCAGAAGTGGAGGTAGTAGTTGGAGTAACTGCACTTTTGGAGGTATCCTGAGGAGATAAAATTCTTCCACTTCTATTGATCTTACTAGATCCAACAATATTATCAACATCAAGATTATCATTGGTAATAGGTGCATCAGCCAGAGTTTCTTGCTTGACACTATGGAGGTAAACATCAGAACCATAATTCCAGGGTATAGCTTTATCAGAAGTGTAAGGAACAGGACCGGGAGTGGTAATGATCATGGGAGCCACTCTAACTTCAGCAACATTCTTCATAAGGCCTTCAGCAGTAATCCTGATAGGACCCTTAGAGGTGATCCTGACAGGGCCTTTGGAGGTAATCTTCACTGGCGCTTTATCAACCATGGCCACATCTTCAAGCTTTGTACTACGAGTTAGATGTTCAACCATACTTTCCACAAAAGGTGTCCTTTCAAACAATATAGTGTAATTGTCCATGAGGCGTTGAATACCATCTTTCAACTTCCAGCAACTATCAGGTTTGTAAGCATAATAAAAACAGTCTTCATTGCAACCTGGAAAGAACCCAGCCTGCACCAGCTTCTTCTTGATAATGGATAAGGGAGTAGTCACATCTGCTACTGAGGAAACATATGAAACTTCATCAACAGCATTAACAGTCTTCTCATGATTGGGCATGGGAGCAGTAATCACATTTGGGGTCCCAGGAGGATCAAATTCAATTTCCCCAGCTTCAATCATGTCTTGAATCTTGTTTTTCAACACCCAGCAGTTGTTGGTGTCATGTCCCAGACTATTAGAATGATAGGCACATCTTGCATTAGGATTGTACCGAGGAGAGGAAGTATTAGGATTTTGAGGATGATCCTTCAAAGTGATGAGTTCCCCTTTCAACATGTGTTGCAAGGCTTGGGCCAGTGACATGTTGATCTTGGTGAATTGTCTTCTAGGCTTCTGTTGATTGTTTTGTGGTTGTTCTGGTGCTGCAGGAGTAGGATTGGAAATGTGAACTGCTCCCACAGATTGATAACTTCTGTTACGACTATGTTGACTATACACAGCATTAGACTCCTTCTTTCCACTAGGGGGCTTCTTAGCAGTGCTTTATGAAGAGGCACCCATTTGTATCTTACCACTTCTTATACCACTTTCCACATGTTCTCCAGTCATTATCAGCTCGGTGAAACCAGATGACGAACTTCCAATGAGGTGACTATAGAAAGGACCATTCAGCGTACTCATAAACATATCCACCAGTTCCCTGTCAGTCAGAGGAGGTTGAACTCTGCCAGCCAGGTCTTTCCACTTCTGGGCATACTCCTTGAAACTCTCTTTAGCACTCATAGACATGCTTTGGAGTTGCATGCGAGTAGGTGCTAAATCAACATTGTATTGGTATTGCCTATAGAAGGCCTCAGCAATATCATTCCAGTCACGAATATTAACACTCTCCAGTTGATAGTACCATTCCAATTGAGCTCCAGATAAACTCTCTTGGAAGAAATGAATCCATAACTTCTTATCAGCAGTATGTGGTTGAATCCTCCGGACATAAGATCTTAAATGCAGCTTGGGACATGAGACACCATCATACACTACAAAAACAGGAACCTTGAAACCAATAGGTATAACCACTCCAGAAACTAAACTCAGATCTTCAAAATCAAGCCCAGAAAATTTTTGCAATTCCATGGCATTCATTCTATCTACCAGCATCTTGTACTTCTCCTCACTAGCATGATCATGATAATAATTCGCTTCAGAATCAGAATCTCCCACAGTATCATGGAGACTACCTCCCTCTTTCTCAGAATTTTCAGACTCAGAATCCTCAATTTGCTCCTTAATCTTGATAGGACCCCTAAACCTTCTTCCCAGATTGATAAGGCCTCCTGATCTTCTAGTCTTCTTCTTCTTCTTAGCCAGCAGTGTCTTCAACTCATCTTGCCCCTTGGACAAATTCAGAATCAACTCTTGGAATTATGCATTCTGAGCCTGGAGATCTTTGACAGTCTATTCAAGAGCCATTTCTGCTGAAATAAACAGCGAGAGGATAAGATACTTGTTCATAAGAAACCTGTGATGCAATGATATGGTATGTAAATGCATATGCAATGTTTTCAAGGACCGCATGGTTTAAATTTGTGTAAACAATCAGAAAGTAAACTTTTATTAGTAATCAATAAACTTGTTTGCCTCTTGGGCTTACAACAAAAATGAAATGAATACAAAAAATGGGATTTTAAGTCTCCCATGGACGTTTCCTCTTTGTGTTGAGGTATGAGTTGAAATTCCGCTCCTCGTGAAGTTGTCTTGTTAGCTCCAGGATTCTTTCTTGACTAGCTTTGAAATGAGTCTCAAAAGTATCCCTTTGCTCCTTCAACTGGATCCAGGACCTTTGTAATTCTTCCATGTCAGTGGGCATGTCTGGATGAAGAATGATATAGGAAGTATCTCCTTCAGCAACAGGCTCCATGGTAACTGGCAGGATAGCAGGATATGGCATCATAAGAGTCTGAGCACGAGATCGCACCCATCTGAGATAAGGTTCCATAGGAATAGTGTACTTGGGTTCCAGAGTCTTGATGTCAACCTTGTTCACTTTACCCCATGCTCTTATAAACCTTTGATGGTAACCTTGTAGATCGTTGTCGTAGTCGAACACAATACCCTGAATAAGCATGTCATGAGGACCATCACTCCGAGCGTAACCAAACTGACGTAGAGCTAAAGAAGGATTGTAGGTGATTCCCCCTCTTATGCCAAGGAGTGGCACATTAGGGAATTCCCCACAACGGTCAATGATAGTAACATTCTCCATAGATCTAGAGCACCAATGAATATCTGAATGAGAAAGTGACGTAATCCTTTTGGACCATCTTAACCCTTGTTCATTCTTCATCATTGATCGAGGAAGGTGAGAAATAAACCACCTAAACAATAGAGGTATACAACACATCAGAGTTCCTCGTACCTTCGTAGTACGGGTATGAAGAGAGTGTAAGATGTCTCCAAGTAATGTAGGCACTGGATTGCGAGTCAGAAATATGTTGATGGCGTGTACGTCTATGAACTGGTCTGGATTAGGGAACAACACTAAGCCATAGATCAAAAGGGCTAAGATATCCTCAAAAGCATCATAACTCATAGCCTTCAAGAACATTTGAGCTTTCTCCATCAACACCTTGGCAAGGATACCCTTAACTCCACTTCTTGTTTCTAAGACACTGTCTGATTTCTTTAAATGTAGGGCTGCAGCAATGATTTCAGGTTTAGGCTCTTTTTCCAAGCCTGTGAAGGGTTTCTGATTAAGGATAGGTATACCCAGAAGCTTGGAGAACTCTTCCATTGTAGGAACCAACTGATAATCGGGGAATGTGAAGCAATGATGTTTAGGATCAAAGAACTGAAATAAGACACTCATCATGTCTTCACTGAACCCTGAAGTGACTAGATCCAATAGGTGACCATGCTTCTTGATGAATTGGGAGTTTTCAAAAACTTGAGAAACCAATTCCTTAAGCTTAGGAGGTATTCCTACAAAGTTGATCCGGATAGTATTCCTACGAGCAGAAGCCATGACCTGTAACAAAGGACAAAGATAAATCCTTTGGTCCTTGAAATGGTTAGTGAAAATGTTATGCTTATGATGCATGATGATGTTATGATGTTATGCTCAAGCAAAAACATGTGGCACACACAAACAAGTCACACCATAGCCCTAGGTTTAGAGGCTTGCATGAGGTTTAAAGGTAAGTACCTTCCCCTGAAGTTTAGTTGGTTCATCCTGTCCTATAAAGTAACCAGGTTCTAAAGGATCTCAATATCATTGATCTTTCACAAGGGTGGTTGTTCAGTAGGCAACTTACTTGCCAACCAAAACCATCCCAGTTTAGGATCTCAATGAGCGTAGTATCGAGTATCAACCAACTTCAGTCTTCACCAAAGCCGGCTATCTCACTACTTTCTAAAGGACAAGATGGGATGACTAGGGTTCTAAAAGTCAGTTAGTGTATTGACAACATATGGAAGCCTCATATTATCCTCAACTTGCTTAAGGAACATAAGCACCAACCAAGAAGTCACAATAACTATGGCCACCAGATCAACCATATCGGTATACGTCGTACAGTTTCCTTGGTTTATTGCCATTTACCTAGGGTACACTAGATCCGGGTTAGGATCTTTCACACATAAGAGCCCAACAGGTAATATAAAGCAAACAAAGCAAACAATTTAAAGTGATCTAATTCCTAAGGGTACCCCTCTTTTATTAAATCCCCAGCAGAGTCGTCAGTTCTGTAACACGGTGGGAAAACTGACTTTTAGTTAAATGTTGCGGATAGCAAGAGTCGCCACCGACTTTTATTTTATCCAAAAGGAAAGGACATAAAAGAACAGGAAAGACCTTAAAAAGATTTTGAGTTCGGGGGGTAGGTTATATAAAGGGAAGGTGTTAGCACCCTTTATATCCATGGTTATCCATGGGCTCTTAGTTACTTAGCTCACTTTAAATTGTTTTGAGAAAGGTGTAGTGTGTGATTAAAAAATTTCTAAGTACTTTATAATGATTCTCGTATGGATGTATATAAATACTTTGTTTTGAAAATTTGTTTGAATTGTGGAGTGTAAAATGTATTTTGAAAGGTGTGAGCAAGTAATTAAGAGAAACCTACCCTATATTAAGTCTTTACTGTTCTTTATGTCTTTTAATGGTAAGACTATCCCTATTATTAATGAATAGGTAGTCATTACATTGGATGTAAGAAGGGACATGTGTAGGGACAATCTGAATGTAGGCAATTGCAAGGTGTCTTTAGCAATACGTAAGGACTCATCATATTTTATTTGAAGGGACAAGATCACTTATCGTAGGCAACCTCGAAGGGACTTGATCTTATAAACTGAAGGGACTTGATGATATTTATGAAGGGACTTTGCTTAAGACACCTTACTTGACCTTAGTAATAGGCAACATGAGAGGTAACCCTAGAAAGTGCAAGATGGCGATCAAAGATCGACTTACGTGTGTGAGTGTTTATATTCAGGTATTTATCTTACTTAAATTAATTTTCTAAATTAATTTTAATCACAAACATGTTATGCACACCCTATAGTTACTAACCACACAGTTAATATATTTACAATAAAAATAAAGCAAAAATATAAACCTAAACTATTACAAAGCTTTGGGATAGTTACAATATAATCGGAAAAAATAATAATAACGATAAAATAGAAAATAAATAAGCAATAATTTAAATGGTTAGTAATAATGAAATAATAATAATAATAATAACAAAAGGGATAGTAAAAATAAAAATAAAAATTTAAGAGAAAATATTATTTTTAAGTTGAATAAACATTTAGAATATTTTTAGAAGAAAATATAACAATTATGGTAATAATAAACAAATAATAATTACTTATAACAAAAAATGATTAATTATTTAATTATAATTTATAACAAAATTAAGTTAAATATTAAAGTTAATAAAAATTAAGGTTAAAAAATTAGGGTTAACAAAATTAGGTTTTTAGAAATTAGGGTTTTTATTTTATTCAAGAAATATATAATTTACCAAAATATAATAATTATACATATTTACATATTATAAAACAAATATAAATTTTATAGATTTTAAGAAAATAAATTATGATTTTTTAAGAATATAAAAAAATATTATAATATTGTTTAGAAATTATTTTTATAATTTATATTTACTAATTTAAACAAAAATAGAATTAATATAAGAAAAGAAATTAAAATAAGAAAAAAAACAAGAAAATTGGCCAAAAAGAAAGGACCTGGGATTTGAACCCAGGTCCCTTACCTCAACAACAACCCTTCAAAACCAACTGAGCCAGCACGCGCTGGTGACTACCAATGGCAACGCAATCACTTTATTACAAACCTGCAAAAATCCTGAAAAATAAAACAAAACAAAATGGCCTGGGGGGATTCGAACCCAGGACCATCAACATTACATACACGCACACTAACCAACTGAGCCAACGCACACTTATTGAAATAAAATATAAACAATTTAATAAAGTATTTCATCAATATTTGAATTACAAACTGGCGCCAGAACTTCATCTTCTTCCTCTGAAATTCGTAGGTTTATCTGCGAATTTTGTTATGAAATTTCCTGCGAGTTTTCCTGCCACCGAAACCTACAAAATGCATACTCTCACAAAAACGTACAATTTCCACAAATTGATCATGCCAACATGATCTATACAATTCATTAGGTTCAATTATGGTCTCAAACATCATTTATAGGGCTTATTTCATGAAACCCTAAAAGTTTGGCCGAAACCCTAGCAATGGCCATATACGATTTAGGTCATGAAGCTTCAATTTAATTATCCAGAAAGCATGCAAACTTCATTCTAAACACAAATCAACAACCAAAATCAGTGAATGATGCATAAATAATGAAAATCGAAAATCAAAAGTTCAAGAACAATCTTGATTCGGTTACGGCTTATGATCATGTTTTTGATGTATATGATGATTGAAATATGATCAGTGAACCTCAAGGAAGCTAAAGCAACCTTCAAAAGTTATTGAAATTGCTTGAAAGTATGAAACCGAATTTCAAATTTGGAGTGAAATTTTGACTTGTGATTTTGTTCTTGGAGATAGCCAAATTTGTGTCCTTGCATTGCTTTATGTTATACATATATAATAGGACCTAATTAGGTCAAAAACTCAAATCCCACTTTGGACTTTTGGATAACTTGAGATTGAAGAAAGATATGCTTCAAAATATTGAAAAAATTTGATATCTTCTTACTATTTTTGGTTGATCTGATCTCATATGATTTCAATCATCTTTAATTGGTGTTTATGACTTTCTAGAATCACAATCTCATCCAAATATTTGATTTGTATATTTTATTTTGATTTAATTTGCATTTTAATGAATGAAATTCAAATAAATACTAAATAAAAAATAAAAAATCAGAAAATGCTTGGATTGGATCGTGCATGATGTCTTTGTATGGATTGGATCACAATATTGCAAGCCCATTTGGAGGAATTTGGTTCTAAGGTCCCATTTGCTTCATAAACCTCCCAAAAATTTCCCAACTTTGCAAAGGCAAAAATCCCTCAATTTTAAGGCTATAAAGGTGTTCTTGGACATTTTGGAAAGCTTAGGGAGTCCTCTAACCAACCTCTTTGGTCTCATGTCCATATCCTTTACCATTCTCAAGTTATGCCCTTTGGAAGATGTTGACTTTTTGTGGACTTTTGAAATGACCTATAATGTCTTAGCTCATACCTTCCAAATGAAGAATTTTTGGGCTTGGCTTGTGAGACGCAAAGTTGTAGAGAATTCAATTTCCTTCAAAATGAGCTTTGGATGGGAAATTTTTGATGAAGCATGTGAAAGTTATGGCTGGTCAAAGTTTAGTTGACTTTTCCTATGAAAACCCTAATTTAGAAACTCCTGATTCTTGATGATCTGAAACTTCCTTGATGAATCATGATAAACCCTTGATCAAATGATGAATTTTACTTCATAAACTTGATGTTGGCAAAAAAATCATGAAGTTTGACTTTAATTTGACCACAGTTGACCTCAGTTTGATTTTTTAACCACTTTGACTGATTTTTGCATATCTGATCATTTGACTGAGCAAACCTTTTGGGAAAGCCTTGAAACTTGACATAGGGATTATTGAATCCATATAGGATGTTATGAAGCTCACTTGAAGCCTTGGAAGTCCATTTAGCCTGATGAAATCCAAAACCCTAGTTTAAGATGCATTGCTTAGGAGGATGCATTGTCTGAGGGAATTGTCAAACTTTCTGACTAATTGTGAACCTTGAGAGGATACTTGGGACACATTGCCTTGACTAGGTGAGGGCAAATTTTGGGGTGCAACAATATGACGGTGGTCATGGGTTATAAGGTGAGTGAATATTGTCAAAAGAAACAATGATGCAAGAGATAAGTGTGTTTAGCAGGTGGGTTGAACAAAAAGTGAGCTCTTGAAGACATGAAGATGCGTCTTGTGTTTTCCATTCATCAATAAAGTGTTCATTGAAGAAGCACTAGTTATCTTAGACAGGGAGAGTTGATATTATGTCTAAGATGTATTGCTGCAAGAGTGCAGACCTTAATCAAGTCTGGTTGAGGGTCAAGCATATAGTGAGCATTTGTGTTCATATGGGAGTGAGATGTCAAGAATGATGTTGTTACATCATGCAGCTGCTTCAGGTCATGGGGGACCTAGAAGTTGTATTTGAAGTCTGTCATGAAAAGTATATAGAGAAAATCTTAGTCATACTTGCTTCTTGGTAATATTTGAGGAATTGATTCTTCACTGTAGGATGTTTGGAAATGTGTCTGTGATTAATAGAACAAGGAATAACTCTTTGGTTTTCTATTTGAGTTAACTAGACAATGTCTAAAATGATGTAATGACATTGTTCAAGATATTTGGCGGAGTTCCTTGGATAGATATAAATGTGCGTGTGCAAAAACACTTTTCTCGTTCTATGTGTTATTGGACGGTTCGCATTAAAGAAGTCATAGTCAAAAATTGTTGGACAGTGCCTTTTAATCATTGGTATAGTTAAAGTTCCAATCTTTGTCATTGTTTTCTTCAATGGATCATTACCTTCTATGGAATTGACTGCCTATATACAGGGTTCAAGCCTTCTTCTTTCTTCAAGACAAGGTAAAATGTGTTGTGTTTTGGCATTCATTAGAATTTGATCAACATTGTATGGGTTTGGGTGTGTAATGGCCATTCTTGTCAATTTTTGGCTAAAAAAGGGGAGAAATCCCATGTGTGTTATGTACCGATTTCTGTCATAAGTACCATCCTTTGTAGTTGTCTTTGCAAGGATGTGGGACAATATGTTTGAATATCTTGCCTGCTTGAGAGTGTCATTGTGTCTTGTGATCTGAGTTTTGGATGCAGTTGCATCCTATGACCTAAGTTATTAGGAACTGAGGTCTTCTCCTATGAGACCTCAGGAGAATAAGGGAGGGTGGTAAGTTGGAACTGGAATTGAGGGAGAGTATTCTACATCTTCTTTATTATTGGCATCCATAGTTTTAGGAGTCTCCTATCTCAAGGTGATCTCAGTTTCCAATCATATCCACCACTCCCTAGACCAGAATCATCACTCATCTTCGTTTCCAGGATGGAACTTGCGGAGTAAGACAAAAGTTCTAGCAAAAAAAATTCAAAAGGGGGAGATTGAAAGCTCCAGTTGTTTGACTAAATTTTGGTAAAACATATTCATAATGAAGATGAAGAAATCTGGGAGGAATTACTTGAAGAAATATGTCAAAGACAAAGATGTCGAATGTGATGTCCTTGCATGAAGATTCAACATCCTGGATAGTTAAGAAAGAAGGTTTAAATCTGCGCCAAGATTCTTTCCTTATAATCAACAATGGATCAACGAATCAGAAGACAAAATATTGAAGCCCATAGAGCAGCTGAAGGCTATTTAAAGGAGACTTAGACTTAGGGTTTAATATCTTTTTTGTAACCTAGTTCTTGTTTTGAATAAATAAGGGTTTAATATTTTGAGAGTCGCTGGCTCTTTAGGATTTGTAAGTCTCCATTTGTATTGGGTTGATACATTGTGGTAGGCATATGTATGATACATATTCATAAGCCTTTAGGTAATGGATTGTATATTGTTCTTGGATGAAGCTTTAAAGAAAATCCGAGTTAATATGTTGGTCAAGAATGCTTGGCAAAATTCTGTAATAACAGGAGTGGATGAAGATATTATAGGTTTCGATAAAGAGAGTGAGAAAGGGTTCTCATATCAAATATGGATTTCTTTGATAAAGATATTCATTGGGTAGTGATTAGGATATAAAGTTGTAAATGGGGGAGTTTAGCTTTATGATAATATTATAGATAGTGAAGTCTGATCCCTGGATTGGTATCCCTTAGAGTAGGTGAATTACACTGAACTGGGTTAACATATTCTGTGTTATTTTTATCATTTGCAGATTTACATATTCGGTTATTGTTCTTGATTAACATGTCGAGTCAGATGTTAAAACATCTGACATGTTCATGCACTAATATTGTTGAATATTAGTCTGCGCGATTGATCCTTGTTGAACTCATAGCAGAGATCAATGTCATGACGTGTGGTTAGGAATTTTGTGATCTGCATACCTGAATTTTAGGTGGATTCTAAACTCTTGTTAAACTCATAGCAGAGAATAATGTCCCTACATGTGGTTAGGACTTATGTGGTTTAAGAGGTTAGAATGGGAAATTGAAAAGGGGGAATTGAAAATGTGTGAACCAAAATTGAAGGATTGAGTTAAATAGAAGTGACTAAAAACAAAAACAAAAAAAGCAAAAATTATAGTAGTTAGAGAACTAGGTAAGGAAATGTGTGTTTGAATGAGAGCCATTAGGTTTGTGTTGTGAAGCGTGCTTGTTCCTAATTTAAACTTGTAGTTTATTAAATTTGGGGGGAAATCAAAAGTTTAATAGGGTTAAGGCTATTCCGGAATCATTTTCATGCATGAGGATTTGGATTGTTTGTGTTTAACAAACACCATTCCCACACAATGAACATATATTTACAGAAAGCAAACCGGAAGTCTTGGCCAAAGTCTTCTGGTGTATAAATATTATGTATCGGATGACATTTAGAAAGTGTTTCGATGCGACTATATTAGGGTGTATTTTTCGGAAGTCTGTCACGAACAGTAAAAAGTAAAAAATAAAATAATTAAATATAGGGGTATCAGTATAAAGTTTCTGTATCAACAAAACAAAATACACTTTATCTTGTCGATCAGGCGACACCCATATTTGAACTGTAGAAAAGGAGTTATAGTCCATCGTCTTACCCCTCGGCCATGTCGCCAAAATGATACCAAAAAAATAGATCATAATATCCAAAAAAAACAACGTATACATTTTCAACCACAAAAGAAAAGTAAAAATTTTGGGATAAATAGCAACCGTTAACTAAAAATTCCGGAAGAATTCATGAATCTTCATTTTTTAGAATCCTTATCTATTTCCATTATACAAGGAACTGTTAATATATGTCAACTCCAGAATATCCATTTTCATTATTACACATCATCTAATCGGGTATCTTCAGGGTATGAGGTAAAACTTTCAAAAAAAGTGTTTCAACGGAGAATGCATGGGTTGGTTTCGCAAATGCATCTTCAGATTAATTTTAGAAAAAATGAGAGTGACTCAGTTGAAGTATGTTTCAATCAAACTCCGAAAATATATTTCTAAAATCTGAGAATTATTTTCAAATTTTCATAGTGTTTTCCCACCGCTTAAAGTATAATTGCAATTTTTTATGGTATAACATTGTGGGGGATGTCAATATATAGAGAATCTCTTACCTCACCCCTTTGGGTTCTTACGCACCATGTGCGCTTCCAAAAATGCCCCTCTATTTCCGGAGATGTTTCTCCGGACGCACCATTTTTTTACTTAACGTGGGTTTGTTCGAGAGATATATCTACGAAATGTTTCCATTTATGTATCTCTGAAACATTTTTTGATACACTTCGCGCCAAATCCTTTCTCATCCCTCATTCTTCACTTTTCATCTTCTTCCTTCAAACTTCTCCCTAATTCTCTCAAACTCTCCAAAAATTCCATTTCCACCAAACTTGTTTTTTTCCACTCGAGTTCGACACAGAGCATCAACTGCAACGATCAACACACTTCAAATCATCCATAGGTCAATATAATCAGTAAGTTTTCGAGTTTTCAATTTTCTGAGTTATTTTCGAGTTTTCTCTGTAGTCGATTTAGAATAGACTTTTAGGTGTAGAAATCGTTAGATACTTTTAGAAACATAGTTTATAGACAATGTAGGTATTGTTTGTTGGCTTAAACGGAAGATCAAGACATCAAAAAGTCGATTTTCAAAGGTTGGTGACGATTACGACATGACTGTTTGAAGTTGCAGAAGGTTCCAGAGGTGCATTTACGGAACAAATTAACGTTAGGAATGTTTCGTAGATGCAGCTTCAAAACAACCCAGACATTGTAAATTTTGGGTGCTCCCGTGGATATATTTACGGAAGTCTTCCATATGTATACATTCGGAAACAAGAAAAAGTTTTTTTTGTCTTTTTGTTTTTAAATTTATTTGTATCTACTTATAATTTATTGGTTATACCTTGTAGACTTTGTGGATGATAGAGACTCTTGACTGATACATAGACGGGTTGCACATCATGCATTTGTCTAACGTGCATGAACCCAGACAGATGCACATCCTACTACACAATCATCGGGATACTACTGAGGGTTCATCACAGACCTCGGCCTCCCACATGCCTCGTTAGGATAGTCCTGTTCCACTTCCAGAGCATGATGTTGACCCGGTCCCACCTCCAGATGGTGATGAGCTTACATAGGAGGATGTCGGTGACAATGATGATGCGCCTGAGGGTTTCTCGAGGGATCCATTTGATATGTGTCTACTAACAAGGTACGCTGAGTATACTACCAGACATGTTTCGGATGAAGAGGTAACATTACTCAGATTATTTATTTATTTTCATTGCGAAATTATCATGTGTAACATTATTTCTTATTAACATTGTTTTTATTGGAAATATTCAGATGTGTGATGCCCAGAAGTTCTATAACCATAGGAGGAAGATATTGAAGTTTTCTCAGCCACAGGAGGATTGGTTCCAAACTATACTTATTGACTCTGGTCTGAAGGACCTTTGTTAGATCGGGTACGGCCAGATCCACAATGGGATGTTGATGGATTTTGCGGAGAGATGGCACCCTGAGACGTACTTCTTCCATCTACCGAATGGAGAGATCACGATTACACTTGACGACATCTCATGTCTATTGCATATACCGATCAGGGGGTATCCTCCTCCGTCACGGTAGGATGACGAAGGAGGAAGAGATAAAGCTTATGGTTGATGAGCTTGGGGCTGATCCACTGGATGCGCTAAAGGAGATGGATAAGACTTGCGGCGCTCATGTGAGGTTCTCCTTTCTATTACGTAGATTTACTGAGGCGCTCGTTGATGCACGACGGGAAGATGGTGATCCAGTTGAGGTTGAGATACACAGACAGCGTGTGTTGAGGTGTTACTTTCTATATCTTATAGAAATTGGAGTTTCGTTGATGGCTACATCATGTGGTATTTTATTGTCTCACATCCCTACATGATGCCGACTGTAGAAGGATCACCGCCCATACCAGCTCATCAAGAGATATTATAGGAACAACAATCTAAGTTGGACCACACGCAAGATGTGTTGCCTCGCTATTGTGAGATAGTTACCATTGGGCGGGCAGACATTGAGGTTGGTTTCTTCCCTAGGGGTCTGGTGGCAGGCGTATAGCGGATGACATGATTGCGGTGGCAGATGGGGCAGTTATGTACCACAGACATCGCGTCAGGACGACTAAGATCGATGGCCGAGGACGCAGACCGAGCGGTAGAGGCAAATGAGACGGTAGAGACATACATAGGCAGAGGAGAGGATGCAAACATTGTTCGACACACAGTAGTGATTATGGTGTTTATTTTGATGTACTATATTTTAATGATGTTTATGACTTCTTTTATATATATATATATATATATATATATATATATATATATATATATATATATATATATAATTTTATTTATGAATGTATGTTATTTTATATCTATCTGCAATAGTTAATTTGCATCTGCGACTAATATAATTTTTTTATATAAAAAAGAAAAAACTGTTTTGCTAAGGTTTCATATATGCATTTACAAAACTTCCTCCAAAAATACATATTCAAAAATATTCGACGTAAAATGAAATTATATATCCGAATATATATTTCCGAAAACAGAGGACATAAATGAAAATACATCAGATGACTGAGAGTATCATAATGCCCTCTAACTCTCAATACAATTAGCCCAAATGATAAGGGATATTTGCAATGTTGTTGTTAACATTCAATTATAATGACCCAAAAAAACAATTTAGAATTTCTACAGTTTTCTCAATTTTTAATTCAATTTTTCTCCAAATTATATCTTGCTGCAGCTCCTTTTTTCCTTTTTTAACCCACCGTATCTACGATCTTTGTTCTTTAGATGATCAAAAGTATCTACACAGCTTAAGTCTTTGTATTCGTTATGAGATTAATCATTGAGTCGGCAACTTGACGGTTCGGTTCTTGAAACCAAATTTGTTTTTTTAATTTATTTATAAAAGTTATGTTATCAACCTAACATCAAGTTGGTATAAAATTCACCTCTTAACCCCTCCATTTATGAAATAGCTTAAATGCATAGTGAAATTTTAATTTTTAGTTGCGCCAAAACTAAAGCTTGAATCACAATCTGGAAACTGAATTTCAAAATGCATAAATCCACGTTCCAGAAACTATGTTCTTAAATAAATTATATTTTGTTAAAGAAATGTTATATAAAATTTCTTTTACCTTTTTGCACATATTTTGTACAGTTTCTTAAAATATGAAATCGTGTTGTAAGCAAATGTTTTCAAGAAAACAACATAAACATGGAATCTACTTAAAAGACTCAACAATATCTTTTCCTTTTCTGAACCAACAAAATGAAGAGCTCATCCTCTGATCTTCACTAATCTTAAGACAAGATCATTATAGCAACCAGCAATTTTTTTGTAGGTGAAACTAACATGGAGGAAGCTTGAAACTACTATATGTGATGGAAGAACTTATTGAAGGCTATTATTAGGATCTAATCTAAAAAGTGATGAGAAATCTAATTTCCTAACCTTTGCTTGTAACTCAAGTCACCAAATGAATCAAATATTCACTAATTTGTTCACACCTTTATTAGCTTCTATTATCTCCAAATGTAATAGGGTTTGCTTTGTTCCTAATTAACCACACAAATAAGAGTTTGAAGTCAACTCAACGGCCACAAATTCTGCAGTAAAGGTTGAACAATGAAGTACCTAATCAACAAGGACAATATATCTTTAAAACCCAAGACAAATACATTCTGTTCAAAACCATGACCTTTGTGTTATTCTATTGATTACAGGAAGAGAACCTCTTTTTTGGTATCTTCTTTATTGATCGGCATTATGCCATCCCTTTGTGCAAGGAGGAATGGCCACAAACTCATCAAATTCATTTACATGAATATCGCAGCAATTCCACTGTAAGATACCAAAATATACTAAGAAGTCAGTCATATCATAACTACAAAATATACTAAGAATATTTAGTTGAATATATAATACTAACCCCTTTCACCCGATCATGAAAAACAGCAGGTCCGGGATGGTAACTGCAAGCGGAGTCATGATTATCCCTTTCCTTGAATGTTTGACCGCATCCTTTATTTTTGCAAACTTGGGGCTCATTTATGTCAACTATTTTTTGAGGAGGTTTTGAAGCCGTAACACTTGAACTGCTTTCAGTAGATACATCTCCAGAAGGATTTGAAGGTTTGTCTCCAATGTTAGTTACAGGTTTGCCTTGTGAGCCTACAAAACAGGAGAGGGTTGGTAGAAGAAAATTTAAACTTGGAAGCATGATTTAGGGATTACACGAAAATAACGATTAAGAATTAAGACAGTGCCAAAAGCAAACACAGATGATTACCATGATCTGAGCAAAAGAAACCCTGCCGACACCTAGAACAAGAAGAGTCCTTCGTCGACGCATTGGTTGAGGGAGCTGCAGTTGGAGGGGGGCCAGGCTTCTTCTTAATCGGTGCAATTACTTGCTTCTCTGTCGTATGTTTTCCTGTCTTACATCTTCATTGTAAAGAAGTTTCTAATCAATAGATGCAGGGCATTGTAAAATGATATGAAAAAAGGAATAGACAAGCGTAACTATTTTTTGAGTAAATTACATTTTCCTTTTCCTAAGAAAGTGTAATTATCTTATTTACACTGTCCTCCACTTTAAATCTAATAAAACCTATAATTTCCTTCTTTAGGAGATGAATACATATTACTTGCAGCATTTTATTCTATATGATCCTTTTACAGGCGGTGAACATCAACAAAACAAGCCCCGCAATAATCTTCTGCATGCAACTTTCAAGTCACTGGTAACTAATATTAACATTTTATTATTGATGTTAAGACTTAAGAAGAAAAGTGAAGTTCTAAATACCTATTTTTATAATGTTTTGAAACTTAGCCTAAAATCTTTGTTTTATCTTCTTATATCCCAACAACCAATAAACCAAATTTGGAAAACTAAAATGTGGAAAATTCAAATGATACATACGCACAAAACAGAATGTAAGATCTAAAACTATAAATAAAGGTTTGGAAGAGATAGTTAGATAGAAGCACAACCAACATTGGGAGAACTCAAGATGCCCTGAGAAGCAGCAAAGAATCTCACTTGCAAATATTACAAGAGTAACGCTATTTAGTACAGACAAAGTGTACGCATGTCATGTGTGAGAAGTGAAAGGGAGAGATAAAAAAGGAAGACTTACTTTGCAACCAAAGGTTAAGCAAAAAGTATAAATCACTTTTGTAACAAGGCATTAAGCATTATATTACACGAAAAATTTGCAAAAAAATTATTGCTAAGGGGGCGACCCCTCTTCTGATTTCTATGTCATTATTATTACATTTAGAAACCCATGTTTTGGTCATATATCATTTAATGCCACAAAAAAAGTACACCTTTAAGATATGAATTCACATTGGACAATGGACTCATTATACAAATGAAACACACAATGATTATAGATTTTGAATACAGTTCATTGTTCTTAATTCAGTTAAGATTTGAAGTGATTATTGTAGAAATCAACCCATGCAGAAGTGGCAAATAAAATCTATCTTATTTAGCACAAAACATCCATACTCCACATTGCAAAATCCTCAGCCTTCTAAACAAGAAGAAATCAACTCTACGACATATCAATACATTCATAAAAGTGGACCCTTAATTGAACAGTTGAACAATTCCTCATTATTCTAAAACATCAGACTAGAGAAAAGGAGCAGAGGAGATCTTACCCTGGAATTTCCAAGAACAAGCTAAAATCATGACTTCTTTTCTTGCAGCAACTCCATTCTTTCATTCCATCATGAAATAGAGGCTGGAAATTAAAGTGAAGTTATGAGTTTATGATTTTGCAATTGTGATATCTAAACATTGTTCAAAAGATATAAAAAAAAAATGAAGAGATAGATTAATAGGCATGGACTTACTCCCTGAATAAATCAAGATGCCCATCAACAAATCCAAGCCCCAAATATGCCAGAAGGAAAGTGAATCAGTAAGATTGCACAAGGGTCATAACTCATAAATCAACAAAATGGATACAATGTCTTGCTTAATTCATAAAAAAAGAATGTCATCAAAAATCATAAAACAACAATGTTCGGTAAAATTTAAATCAAGATTCTGTAGATGAACATATTTCTCCAAGGTTAAACAATGGATAAAAAAAATAACTCTCCCAAAGTATTGAGAGAATTATATTAAGGACATAAACTAAGTATATCATATATGAATTTCAAAATGAGACATGACTCATAATGACAACCAAAAAAATACAGTAGCTAGCCGAGCTGCACAAAGTTCAATTGTTCCATCCATTTGACATCTGTCTCCTTTTTCTTCTCTGTCTAACCCATTACCACCACTAATAACACAGCAGGCAGCAAGTTGTAGAGAGAGTCATGTCTTTGAACAAGACAAGGGAAATCAAAGAACAGGGTAAAAAAGAGGATTAGTGAGGATACCAACACTCTGTAGGAAAACAATAGGCATGGGGTATGAGGGAGTGGGAACAAATATGTAATGTGCTAGGGCTGTATCATGCACATCTGATTCGAGTAATTTGTAGGGTTTGGTTTCAGAAATTTCTACCCATTTGAAAAAGGGAAAAAATGATTAAAAAAAGTAACCCTAGGCCATTTCAGAACTGGGTTGCGCAACCCAGTCTATTTCTTGGCTCACCCACTGCAGTTTTATCATAACAACGTCACGAGACCCGGTCCATTTCTTGACGCACCCACTATGCTGGTTTTTCGTATATCTGTTTGATCTTCATTACAGTTCAGAATCGTGTGGCAGTGTTGTCGATGGCAGTCCATGGAGGAGTGCCAAAATCCCACCATACCGGCCGCTTTGCAGTGGAGTGCCAAAATCCCACCATGCAGGCCACTTTGAAGCGCCGTTGTAGTGGATTATGGCGGAAAACCCGCAATATCAGCCGATATTTACCATTACAGTAAACCCAAAAACCGCCATATATATCCGCCATAGCGGCCATTGCGCCACTATTTGATAACACTGCGTGTCAGTCCTTTAAGATGCATGATTCATTCAATTCAAGATATTTAAAAACTAAATTAAGATGAAACATCAATTCATGCTGAAAACTGTATTCGGAGCCATCAATTTCATTGCATATCTAGATGCGGTCGGACAATACCAATTACACTTATAACAAAAAGGAAAATGAACCGCATATAAAGAATAATATGATCAATTATGCCAACAAATTGGGAAAAAATCAAAGACCGAAGGGTTGGTTATTAACAAATAGAAACTATCTTTTTTTTTTGCTTGGGCATAGAATCATTGATAATTTGTTAATATTGGATTCTAGCTCACAAGCTCAAATAACAAAAAATACAACTACCATGGTGCACTTATTGCACACAGTTTCCTTCCAAACAAGCCTTGATTAGAAATCTATTTCCAACTTCATGAATCTGTAGTAATAATAGTATATGTGTATATGTACAGTTTGAATCACATCCCAAGTGAGTGAAACTATTGGCAGCCTAACATATTTTGAAACCTCAAGAGCAGGGCAATCGAGATCAAGTTCAGGGAAACCAAGAGCCAGAGTAGGGTAATCAATATCAAATGCTAGAGACCGTAAGATCCTATGTGCCAAGGATGCGTGGCACTAGCAGTGCTACGATTAGAGAAAGATCATTTTCAGTCATCGGTGTGGTCAAAATCGGGCTTTTTGAAGCAAGATCGTAAACAAAAATGTGTCGGGCCTATTCTTTGGGTCTGAACTATAATTTTCATGTTTTTGTGTATGTGTGTGTATAAATATATATGAAACTACCATTTTTCCCTTCAATAAGATCTTACGTGCTGTACCAACGATCAAAGTTTTACAATCTTTCACAAGCCGGCCCATCCTACTTAAGATCTCGTGCTTGACTACATTGCTCGAGAGAGCTTCAATGTGAAGTCTTTATAACTAATAGAGGGTCATAGAAAAATCAAGGGACTTCAAAAGATAAATGCTTCTTTTGCTCAAACAGGAATTGAACTTCAATCCGAACAGAAAAACAAACAGATTACCAATAAGCTAGGATATCTAACTAAGGATGCAAGTTTTATCGTAGTAATCAAAATTAAATAATTGTTCGAAAAACGCAAGGGCTTTAACCAGTCTTATACTTGAACCAACTCTAGTTACAATTTCAAAATTCTTGGTTGTCATTATCATTATTCAGTAAATAAGTCCTAGCTCACATAAACTTGAGCAGCTATTACATTACATTGGTTAACAATTCCATGGATCTAAAATACTACTACTGTAACTGTCTTCTGGGCTCCTAGGTCAAAGTCATAAGCACAACTTGAACAAATACAAATTGTTACTTCTAGAATGATCTTGATAAGTCCAAGGCAAGAGATGAAAAGAATTAGGGCAAAAGAAGATAGAAAGAGAGTAGTACCGATTCATGGTATTGACAGGAATCATCAAGATTGTCGTCATCGGTGAACATAGCATTGCAACCAATCCTCTGGCATTGAACTTTAACATCGCTTTTCTCCATAAGAACCCTAATCACAAGAACTTTATATTCGTTACACACACAAAACGCAAACAGAGATTTGAAGGGGGTAGGGTTTTTGTTAAAGATAAAAGATGAAGGAAAGTAAAAGAGACAGAAGCTTTACAGATTGCACTTCACTTTGAAAGCTCCAAAGATTAGGGTGACAATGAACACCTTTTTCTGTCTTCGTCACTTATTTTAATTTTCAAAACAAGTACACTTTATTTTTATAGCAAAAGAAAATTATCGATCAATTTTTTACTCAAATAATCCAATTTTTCAAAAATTTCCCAAAACAACTCATATTTCAAAAAACTTTCCAAAATAGCCCCGTTTGTTGATTCATTACTCGTTTGTTGAGTCATACCGGTCACCGATTCCACATCCCTAACTATCATTATTCGTTATCATCTTTTTTGATTCATTTCAGATGTTTGGGATTTGAGGTCTCAAGAACATCCCCAGCAGGATCGCCAAAAAGTTCTTGCATTTCTAAGAAGTCTTATGTAAAGAGCGATGCACTATCGAAACTGAGTTTGCGACCCATGTCAGAGTAGTTAGGTTCTGTTGAAGGGCCATTAGTGTGCGGCCTAGACGATTGAAGGGGGCATTGGTGTGAACGATTTGTTAGTGAAAGGTTGAAATGGTTGTGGTGTTTTGAAAGCCATAGGGTTGTTATGATGTTTGTGTGTGTTGGCTATAGTGTGATGTTAGAGCGTTTTAGATATGGTACGATGTTTGAGCGTTTTGGCTATGGTATGATGTTTGGGCGTTTTGATTATGGTATGAGGAAAAGTTTGTGTTATATTTTCCTTGGGTGTTTTGGCTATATCTTGATGTTTGTGTTAGAGACATATGCATTTTGGGTGTCTTGATAATAGCTAGTTAGAGTTAAATATGTATAAGGTCCCTGAAAATATCCCAATCTCTGAGTTTAGTCCCTCTAAAAATTTCCTTCAAACTTTGGTCCCTCAATATTTTTTTGTCCCTCCCGTTAGTTTTCACTAACGGGGGATGACATGGCACGCCAACTGTGTAATCTTTGAGTGTCAAGTGTGTTTTACATTGAATCCACATCAAATTTGATTCAATAATGGTACATGGAATCTCTAATTTTGCTTCTTCATAAGAGACTCGTTTTGACCTAACAATTATCGTCTTCATCCTTACCCTTTTCATTTACCTTCTTTCTGCAACCTTCTTCTTCTTCCATAATCGTTCACAATTAGAGACGGAAAATTTTTGGGGGGGGCAAAGTTTGAAGGAAATGTTTAGAGGGACTAAACTTGAATTTTGGGATATTTATAGGGACCTTATACATATTTAACTCAGATAGTTATCTTATTAGTGATGGTATGAGAGATGTTCTTCGTATTATGGTTGGGTGTCTAACATGTTTTGACTGTGGGTTTGTGGGTTTATCGGTTAGTAATTTTGTTTGGTAAGGGTTGTGAGTAGTAGGTCTGATAATTTTCTAGGGGGTTAGACGTTGAAGTTTCTTGCGTGTAAGTGGTTTATCGTGGGTCGTATAAATACCTATTTTCGAAGATAAACCCAGTTACAACTAATTTTTACCAAGAAATATAAGTATTAGTTGGTCTAGACAAAATTGCCATCAACGGGTGACGTCAGACATGGGCACGACAGTTCCTCCATTTACGACACTCAGATTTAGCAAAATTCTTCCAGTCGGGAAAATTCCATTGTTCATTAATTTTTAATCAGTGTCATTTATTGAGGTCGGTCGGGAGATTTGTGATGTTTTAATGCATTTTGAACTGTAGTTTGACACAATCGTCGTGGTGCATCTCCATAGTGGTGAATCTGATGATCGACACACATGCAATCCAAACAGTTGCATCTTTTTCTCTGACTTCGTGTTGGTGTTCTAAATTTAGATATGGACGCCAAATGAACTGTAAAATAAAAAAGATTAGATCATAAAATGGATGATATTAAAAATAAATTGGTTCGTTTAGTGGTATTACATCTCCAGGTGTAAGGTGATCCAAGAGATTGCGATATTGAACGATATAATGTCTAGGACATCTATTGTAAGTCATATCGTGAGTCGACCATCCAAATAAAAAAGTTCAAATAAATTAGTTAGAGACAATAATCAGTAAAGTAAATTAACTAATATGAAGTTATTAACATACTTTTGTGCATACATTAATGAGAAGTTGTTGTGGTTAACGGGCTAGGGATGACAATTTATACCAACCTCGTGCTTTGAGCAAAATGACACATCCAGAACATGTATATGTGTTTTTCATTTTGTTTTTACACAAATAACTATATAAATAAGACAAACAAGCAGAACCACAATTATATGTTCCTATTTTATCTAGGTGTCGTAATAAGGGCAGATATATAACGTGTATACTAGAACCACTACCTTCGAGGAATAAAAATAAACCAATTAATAGTGTGTGGTAGATTGTTCTAGAATATTTCCTTGGAATAGCTTGAATGAAGTGCAAAGTTAAAGTGAAAAGTGTGGAAAATCCCTCCATGTTGAAAAATGAATTTTTTAGCCAAAATTGCACGTGATAACCGGTTACTCTCAGGGTGGTAACCGGATACTTAGCACAAAATTTTAATTTTTCCTTTTTGGTGAGAAATCTTGGATATCCGGCTTTGGTCATTCGTTCTGAGCTTATTTTTCTTCTGAGACTTGATAATTGATATTATCACCAAATACCCCTTGATCACATGCATTGGCATCAATCAATGATGTATGCTTTATTTTTATTATTTTTATTATGATTTATAATCTGAAGGCAATGTAATGTATGAAAGGATATGCTAAATGATGTGGAAATGAAGCATAAGCTACTTGAAACTAGTAATAAATAAGATGACAAATTTTGGGGTGTTATAGTAAGCAAACAACTTTGACATTACATTTGTAAGTAATGTTTATGTGAATTCTAAAGACCTTTCCATTTAATTTATTAAATTAAATTTGTCTAGTAATTTTGGTTGGACAAGTTGAAACAACAAGTTGCAAAAGCAACCTCTGTTGTTTAAATTTGATTCAATTAAAATTACAAAAGATGTAGTATGTAATTTTTCATGCGAACTGTTATGTTCGGCCAAAAGGAAGTCACAGTTTGACCGAAAATTTGAATACCTGTGATGGTAAATATGTAGTAATTATCAAGTTTATCCATGTGGCTAATGATTGATGTCAAAGGCATCCATTATCTGACAATACTTATTACTAATGTTTGATCGTTACGTGAGAGTATCGCTTACAATTAATTCTTACAATCAAAGATGGAGAATTGATGGTGTTTTTTGGTATCTTTTGTATGTCTTATTTAATTTGCATATAAAGAATATTGTGCATGTCTATATGGTTATTTGGCATGCCTACTAATGTTATTATATGTTTGTTGTTCTTTTAAATGGATCCAGTTATTGCTACTACTGCTCTAAACTTTGTGTCTCAGAATAACTTTATTCCTATATTGAGTGGGATGAACTTTAAGTCTTGGAAAGAATTTGTGGAGATCGATCTTGGATGCATGGCTTTAGAATTATCTTTAGGGAGGAGCGTCCCACCGCCACAGGTGAGAACCCAAATGAAACTAAAATAGAAAAATGGGACCGATCTAACCGAATGTGCCTTATAATGATCGAAAGATCTAATATCGCATCAAAACTAAAGGCATTGAAGTTAGAACTTCACGAGGATTTGATTGTACACTTGGTTTTGATCTCTCTCCTAACACACTTTGGGCAATTCAAAGTGAGTTACAATACTCAAAAGGACAAATGGTTTCTCAATGAGCTCATGTCTCACTGTGTGCTAGAGGAACAGAGGCTAAAGAGAGAGAGAAGAGACTGAAAGTGCACACTTGGCTACCAATTCTCAGAATAAAAGGAAGAAACCTGCGGGAATTTTTTCTCAAAATAAGAAGGCAAAGGAGCAACCTAAGGAGACCACTTTCTTCTTTTGTAATAAGGTTGGACACATGAAGAAAAAGTGTTCCAAGTATGCCGCATGGTGTGAAAAAAGGGTAATTTTCTCACTTTTGTTTGTTTTGAAATTAATTTAGTTGTTGTACCTAAGGATACTTGGTGGGTAGATTATGGTGCTACTACTCACATTGGTATGTCCATGCAGGGTTGACTGTGGAACCATCCTCCAAGTGATGCTAAAAGATTCATCTATATAGGAAATGACAATAAAGTTGTAGTAGAGGCTATAAGGACTTTTAGATTATTATTAAAGTTCAGTTTTCATTTGGATTTGATTGAGACTTTTGTTGCACTGTCTATTAGAAGAAATTTAATTTCTATTTCTATTTTGGACAAATCAGGTTATATTTGTTCATTTGGAAATAATAAATTTAGCCTCTCATATGATTCAAATGTTGTTGGTTACGGTTCTTAGAATGATAATCTTTATATGCATGATATTTAATGTCCTTATAACGAAATATTGCAAATAGAGTCGCATGGTACAAAGCAAAAATTAAATGAGAATCCGCCACTTTGTGTCAGAAAACCCAAAGTCCATGGTTTGCAAACTTAAGAAATCCATATATGGCCTCAAACAGGCTTCCCGTCAATGGTATTACAAATTTCATCAAGTAATATTCTCATTTGGTTTTGAGGCTAATCCGGTTGATAACTGTGTATACCAAAAGTTCAGTGGGAGTAAATTTGTTTTCTTGGTACTATATGTAGATGATATTCTTTTGGAAAGCAACAATATAGGCTTATTGCATGAAACCAAGAGATTTCTGACAAATAAATTTGAGATGAAAGATCTTGGGGACGCCTCCTTTGTCTTAGGAATTCAAATACTTAGAGACCGTTCTTGAGGTATTTTTGGATTGTCACAAAGGAGCTATATTGATACAATTCTAGATAGATTCTCCATGAAAGATAGTAAACCAGGAGACACACCAGTTGCTAAAGGAGACAAGTTTCGTCTCAAACAATGCCCCACTACAGATCTTGAAAAGGAAGAAATGTATAAGGTTCCATATGCTTCAGATATGGGAATTCTTATGTTTGCTCAAGTTTGCACCCGTACCGACTTAGCATTTATTGTAGGAGTTCTTGGCATATATCTAAGCAACCCTGATATGCAGCAGTGGATAACAGTAAAGCATGTAATGCGCTACCTAAAGAGAACAAAAGACTTTGTGCTCACTTATTGGAAGTCAGATAACTTGGAGATCATTGGGTATTCTAACTCGGATTTTGCCGGATGCCCGGATAACAGACGTTCCATATCTAGTTACATCTTTCTCTTGACTGGAGGAGTCGTCTCATGGAAGTCTTCAAATAGACTTTAGCGGCTCCCTCCACCATGGCAATAGAGTTTGTGGCTTGCTTTGAGGAATGAAATCATGCAATTTGGTTGCGAAATTTTGTCACAAGCCTACGCATCGTTGGGAGCATTGAAAGGCCCTTGAAGGTTTATTGTGACAATAATGCAACTGTGCTCTACTCCAACAACAATATGAGTTCTACAATCAAAATTTATTGATATCAAGTATCTTGTTGTGAAAGAAAGAGTTCAGGAAAAACAAATTTTGATAGAACATATATGGACAAACTTAATGCTACCTGATCCATTAATCAAAGGTTTAACACCTAAGGCTTTTCATGGGCATGTTGCTCATATGAGTCTTGGTTTTGAGATTGTCTTAGATTAGTGGGAGTTTTGCTTTTCCCTTAATTTTATATGTTTTATGCTTTGATTTTATTTTGGTATAAACTTTATGTTATGTTTAATTTTCTGCAGAAATAAAAACTTATGAGGTATTATTGTTATAACAATATCAAGTTATTTTTTGTTATGTGCAAATATTGTGACTTTGAATTGCACATAAGGAAGTTCAGTTTGATCTCGCTAAAGACTCTAGTAGGACCAGTTGGAAATATGCATGATTCAGAGATCACATTGCATAAAGTTTCCATGCCACTCATCCATATCGATCTATGTCATCAAGTACGTTGATGTGGTGGTCGTCAGGGTTCTGTCACGTTATACATTAGTGACGACAACCACGATGGTCCCACTATTAATGTATGAGGTGGACCAGACTGTAAAGTTAAAATCTCAAGATAAATAGCATCAGATGCACGCCAAAAGAATTATGATATAATTATTAAAATATATGTCAAGTGGGATATTGTTTGAATATTTTACTGATTTAATATTATATTTGTATTCAAATAATTATATGGCTAAATATATATTTAATTATATTAGCTATTTTATCAAATAAAGTGCCTTGAATAAATTATGTGATCAAATGATGTTAAAAGGCTATTAGATTTTATTTAGGAATTAATTAATTAATTAATTAATTAATTAATTAATTAATTAATTGAATATGGGTTCAAATATGAGTGGATGTTAGAATGACCCATTTGATTTATTAACTGATTTATGCTTTAATATATGTTCAAAATTTTGGCGGTATATTATGAGCATGGTTGCAGCAAGATCCCTTTCCGTTGGTGCGGGTATGCATATCATTGAAGTGAAACTTCATTCCTACCAAAAACTTCGTCCGATAATCTGCACTTCAAAATTAGGCTCAAACAAATTAAGATACTGCTACTTAGATATTGTCACACGTTTAATTTTTCGAATTTGATTAGGCTCACAACTTTAATTCCTTAATAACTTTGTTAGGTTGTAGACCATAAACTACTTACTTTTGTAGCCTGAATTTAGAACAAAGGTAGTTACTTTGGAACTCTTATAGCCTTGCCCAAGAGACTTTATTAGCCTTAAAATTGAAGAAATGTTAGTAGCCACTGTTATTGCAACAATGACTTTTCAATCAAAAATAGGTCCACCGTGTGGAGTTTCGCAAGAAGATACACATACTGCTGAGGTAACTGTACTACTTATGGTGTATGTGAAGCAGTCACTACAGTCTAATTGTCAATCAAATAAATTTTTGCAATATTGATTCCATTCCATTCCATCAGGTGACTGTTTTGTCGAAGAAGAATATTTGAGAAATGCATTTCGATGGAAAACTTGCATTGGACCTTGGGAGGAGAGACCATGACAATTTTGTGATGTATGGAAGTACTAAACTGATGATGGAAGATTCATTTACTGTTCTGCCATATGTTTTTAACATATATTCCAATATACCAACTTTTTCATCAAAAATACCAATATGCCATGATTTCAAAAAAAGTTGAAATTTTTTTTGCCTTTGCCGCCCATTGAATGGGCGACAGTGTACAAATGTTTTTAATCTCGCCCTTTGAATGGGCGGCAGTGTTGTTCGTTGATTCAAAAAAAAATTTTATTTTGTTTTATATTTTTAGTAGATAAATAGATTATTAAATAATATAAAATATTAATATTAAATAATAATAATAATATAATAATAATAATATTAAAAAATAGTAATATTATAATAATAATATTAAAAAAAGAAAAAAAAAACACGTTTACACTGTGCCGCCCATTCAAAGGGCGGTTGAAGAAATTTTTGCACTCTCCCGCCCATTCAATGGGCGGCAATGACCAAAATAAATTCAAAAGTGTGGCATATTGGTATTATTGCTGGAAATGAGGGTATTATGGATAATAGTCTTGAAATGTGTGGCAGGACAGTGCATTATTTATGATGGAATTGTCTATTTTGACTTTCTTTAAGTAATTGCTCCTTTTCAATTTTTGATTTGGACGACTATGGTGGTCGTAGATATTGTAAATTAAAATGTTTTCGATTTATGTTATGCAAGAAAAGTACTATCTTACTGTTTTTTCTGTTACTAGATTTATACTGGCGCAGATGACTTGTTTTCCATATCTAAAGCATTTAATCAAGTAACACGAAGTGGTCCAAAGGTTTTACATACTGTCTTGAACACCCCTCTATTTTGATCGTTTATTGGCATTTGTTTTTATGTTCAATTTGGTCGAACACTTTACAGAAATTTGTTAGTGAGTATGCGGTGGCGGGAAAGGATGTCGAGCAAGGAACTCTTTTGGCAGCCCTATTTATAGTTGGATTACTTATTGTTCTGTCTTTTTTAATGCACACTTATATATATATAATTAAATTGATTGTTGATTAATTTATTTATATACAAGAAAAATATCATTATTATAAACAAGTACAATTTTAATTATTCTAAGTAGTGAATATTATAATTGAAAAATGTATGAACAAATTAATGGAAAATATATTATTATTATTATAAACAATAACAATTTTATTTAAAATTACGAAAATGAAACAATTATAACAGAAACGTGGAATTATTACTCAATATATTGAATAATAATGAGAACAATTTTATTATTGGTCAAATATTATTTTTAAATAATACCAAAACAAAAATAATATTTATATAAGAAATAATATATTATAGATTCAAATATTTTTATATATGAAATAAATTATAGACACTAATTTATTATATCTTTTAAAAATAAAAACTTTTTTGGTTGAAAAATTTAATTTTTTTAATATTATTTTTATTATATTTTGGAAAAGATATGCGTATTATACCAGTATCCGTGCAAATGCACGGGTCTCTCACTTGTTTTGTTGGATTTGAAGAATGACGTCGATTTTATAGTGATTCAGATAAACCCAACATGATACTCGTTTAATATGATTCAAAGGTTTACAACATATTGCTATGCTTAAACTAGAGTCAGCCAATTAACTAGATTCGTTCTAATTTAAAAAAAAAATACAATTATAACAATTAAAAATGACCCATAAAAAATATAATTATATATTAATAAAAAATATAATTATAATTATTTTAACTTTCGATAAATTTTATCTTTTTATATATTAAATATTTATAATAATATTTTTTAATTTATTAAATTTTCATTATAACATCTTTTATATCTATTAATATTAATTGAAAAAGAATTGAACTTTCTAAAATTTGGAACCACCCAAAATTTAGGATCATGTGTTGAAGAGCTGGTTGCTCTTTGTCGTACCTCGAAAAAACACGATCCTCACGATGGATGCGGAAAAAACAACAGACACCACCTAATTCTATTTATTATAACGAGAGAAAAGGAAGATATAGATAAAACCTAATAAGGAAAGGATATGGTCAATGAAACCAAATTCTAAGTTCGGGAGTCGGTTACGCAAGAGGAAGATATTAGCACCCCTCACGTCCATTGTACCCAACGGGAACCTCTTAGTCTAATATGCGATTGAATGTTGACTTATGCTATTGTCTTCTTCTTAAAGGTAAATGTTTGCTAAGATCGTTTGTTTTAAGGGAAATGCATATTTTTTAGTTATTGTTATTGTTATGGAGAATAGGTTAATTTTTTATTAGTGTGCTCGCCAAGGGTTGAAATCCTTGTGCCTACGTATTCCCTTGTGCAATGGGAAAGTCAAAGTTTTGTAGTTCGTGGGACTATGGTTTGTGGGTTTGTATTTTTTAATGAACAAGTGTTTAGCTCGCATGCTAACTGCTAAACATTGACTTGTCCGCTCTCGGGGGGCTCAAGCACTAGTTTATATGCGCGCTAGCAAGGATCTAAACAAAGTTCTTTTGAGAAAGATATTTGATCTTGGTTAAAGTGTTTTAGAGACGAAAGAGTGAATGAATCACAACCCAAGGGCTAGCCTCAAGAGCGATCATTCAAGAATTCAAGGAATGCGAGACTCCAGAACTCAGTCCTTTCGTTAATTAATTATGAAAAATAATTTGTATTTGTTGGAGAGATTTTAAGTTGAGTTTAAAGAAAGAGACAAGTCATCATCTTTAAGGGAGATATCCCACCTATTCCACCACAAACATTTAAGGGATGAAATAAAAGGGGAAAAGGCTTTAAACTTGGATATATGATCCACAAGTAATTGCCACATTCTTCCTTGAGAGAAATTGTTTGAAAAGATTCATTTATGTTTGTGGGGATAAGAGAAATGTCTTTCCTATATAGATGAATCATGTCCAATCTCTTTGGGGAAGTTGAATTGTTTTAGGATGAAAGATTTGAATGAATCACAACTCAAGGGCTAGCCTCAAGAGCGATCATTCAAGAATTCAGGGAATGTGAGACTCCAAGAACTCAGTTCTTACATTATTTGTTTAAGAAAGTAAATTGACAAGTTAATTATTTTAGGAACGAAAGGTTGGATAAACCACAACTCAAGGGCTAGCCTCAAGAGCAATCATCCAAGAATTCAAGGAATGCCAGACTCCATGAACTCTGTTCTTTCATTATTTGATATGTGAATTAAGATGTTTTAAGTACGAAAAGGCGAATGAATCACAACCCAAGGGCTAACCTCAAGAGCATTCATTCAAGAATTCAAGGAATGCTAAACTCCAGAACTCGGTTCTTTCGTGATTTGATTACGAAAATAATTTAAGTATTCGGATTGGAAGAGTTTGATTTAGATTGGTTATTTGCATTGGTTTAGCGTCGATGGTTGAGTGAATTTTAAAGACGAAATGGAGAATGAAACACAACTCATGGAGCGAGCCTCAAGTGAATTTCATTCAAGAATTCAAGGGAGACTCCAGAACACAGTTCTTTCGTAATTTAATTTTGAAAGATTAGATAAAAAAATCGTATTCGTTTTTAGGGTTTTAGAATAAAAATTAAACTAAGAAAGAAAATAATTAAGTTAAAAAAAGATAATTAAAAATTAAAACCTAAATAGATTAATTAAAATAAACGACATGGATTAGCAAAAACAAATATAAAGGTTAAGAAAAATAATTTTTATTATTTAGGTATATTAAAAGAAATAAAAAAATTAATTCTTAGATAATAATAAAAAAAAAATATTAAAATAATTTTTTGTTGGAATTTTGGATATATTAGATGAAGATAATAAAATGGAAATTGTTAGAAGAAAAAAAACCTAAGTACTAAATAAATATTTTTTATATTTTTAGAAATTAAGAAATTGATTAAACAAGAAATAAATAACCAAATCAAAATTTAAAACAAAAAAATGGGCCTGGAATAATAAGTAAAATAGGGGGTGTGTATAAAAAATGAACCAGGCCCAATGCCTAACAAAGCCCATACGCTGGGGGGTTCTACCAAAACCCTAGTCAACTCAGCTGACCTTGGGGGATGATCCCAAGCGTTGGATTAACATAAAGTCACAACAGAAGACTCATCAGACGACTGAAAAAACAAAGGTGCATGGTAAGATGGGGAAAACCTCACATGGTAATACACAAGGAATCACTTGGCCGATGACACCTGTCCTGGGTCGTGACAAGTGTCCTCGACCCACCATACCAACAAACACAACTAACGATAAAAAACAAATAAAAACAAATCATCAGAACATTTATTCCTCACTCACCGTCTGTCTCTTTCACTCTGAATTTCTCTCTCTCTCTCTCTCTCTCTCTCTCTCTCTCTCTCCCTCTTCTCACAAAAAGAACTCCGGCAAACCCCATCGGAAAAGACGGTGGTTGGAGACCAAGCATGGCGGCGCCGCCCCATCTTCTCCGTTCAACCACCAAAACCAAACCTAAAACCAACATAAAAACAACCCTAAAGCTCGAATCCGACCTTAAAATCCCCAAAATCCTCACCAAAAGTTCAAACCGAAATAAAAAGAAATCTTAGATCCACAATATCAAAACCGCAAGCAAAAAAGTAAATGGGAAAACGAAATCACGACATGGAGTGATAGATACTAGCTCAAATAAATCACCAAAAAGGAAATAGCTAAAGAAGATAACAAAATAAGATAAGTTTTCAAATCTCTCCCATTGTAGACTAATCCCTTACAATATATATCTAGGGTTACTAGAGACTAATTGGGTTGGGCCCAAACAATAAAAATATAACTACTAAGACTTTTAAAATAAACTGATAATAACACCCTCATTAATGGTAATAACCCTTCAGCCAAATAGTTTCCTTCTTCTTTCTAATGGGTCTTTCACTCTTCATAACAATACTATTGGGCCTAATGAGAACCTTGTCCTCAAGGTTCAGTGTTGGAAATGGGGTGCAGCGCTGGAATATGGGCCATGCACAACCGGGTTTGCGGAAATGGGTCCATTCAAAGGAGGGTCATAACTTTTAGGGAAATTCAAAGGGGTTAGGTGGGAAACGGTAAGGGAAATTTCTTGAGCCGTGTGCGAAATTTTTGGGAAAAGGGAATCAGAGTGTGGGAAAGTGGGAAACGTGGGAAATAGGGTAAAGGGGCCACCTGTGTCCCTTATAGGAGTGGAGGTGTCAGCATGCATGTGATTGCTTTGGAGACGTGGAGGTAGAAGAGGAAAAGAGGGGGGCCGGTGGGATAAGAAGCAAAAGTCACGTGGGGGGGGGGGGTCTGTTCATTTGTACTTGGAAGTGAAAAAGGCTGATAAGATATATTTCCTTTAGATTCATTTTCCACACTTACCACTTTGTGCATGTTGTTTCTTTCTCTCTCTTTTTCCTCATCTTCTTCACGGTGTATTTTCTTCCACACTTCTCTTGTGTTATCAGCATGTACATGTTCATCACCGTCGTGATTAAGTGACTCGGAAACAAAAAGGTCCGGTGGGAGGGATGAAGGAAGAGTGGTTGCGCCATTAACCTGGATAGTTCCGTGATATGGCTTCAACAATGAAACGTGGACCACCGGATGAATGCGAGATGAATATGGCATGTCCAGAAGGTAGGAAACCTCCCCAACAGGCTTGAGGATCTTAAAGGGGACGAAATAACATTTACACAACTTTTGTGATGAGCGGCGATTCACGGTGGTTTGTCGGTAAGGCTGTAACTTTAATAAAACCAAATCATTTTGTTTGAAATAAAAATCTTGTCTTGATTTGTTCGCTTGCTTCTCCATCTGTTTTCGACTTCGTTTGAGGTTGTGCTTGAGCTGAATCAAAAGTTGATGTCGGTGTTGCAGGGCCATGGTTAAAGAGTCGGGTGAATCTTGTGTCTCCACATAGTCCGAAATTGAAGGTGGATCGCGGCCGTATAGTGCTTTGAACGGCGACATCTGGATGGCGGAGTGGTAAGAAGTATTATACCAGAACTCCGCAAGATAGAGGTACTTGTACCATTGGCGAAGATGGTCGCTCGTGAAATAAAGAAGGTACGTTTCCAAAGATCGGTTTACTACTTCCGTTTGCCCGTCTGTTTCTGGATGATAAGACGTGTTGTACTTTAATGTAGTGCCTTGAGCTTTGAAGAAAGCCTTCCAAAAGGAGTTGAGGAAGAGAGGGTCTCGGTCCGAAACAATAGACTTTGGGTTACCATGAAGGTGATAGATTTCCACCGTGAAGCGAGCAGTAAGGTCTTTGGCTGTGAATTTGGTGGGAAGAGCAAGGAAATGCACAAACTTGGTGAGACGATCACAAACGACCCAGATGACCGTATGGCCGAAAGAGTTCGACAAATGTGTTATGAAATCCATGGTGAGGTTATCCCAAACTTGATTTGGTATGGGAAGGGGTTGCAAAAGGCCTTTTTTATCTGAGTAATATATTTATTGTGCTGACAGTTTGTGCAATGTTTGACCAGGTGTTTGACATCAAGATATAAGCCAGGCCAGGAGAAAGAAGCTTTGATGCGAGCAAGCGTAGCCTTAACACCAGAATGGCCTGCTGTGGGTGTGGAATGATATTCGGTGAGCAAATCTATTCGAAGATTTTGGATAGGAGATATAAAGATTATGTCTTTGTAGTATAGTAATCCTTGATACCATTTGTAAGATTTCTGCACACTCTGATTGACGACCAATTGCTCAGCTAACGATTTCCCGACATTGTCTGTTTGATAAAGCACCCTGAGTTTGGAGATCAGATATGGAATAGGCAAAGATAGAGACATCAAGACGGAGTCATCAAAATACTTGCGGCTCAAGGCGTCAGCAACCTGATTTGTCTTGCCAGGTTTGTAAAAAATTTCGAAGTTGAAGCCTTGTAGTTTTGCAACCCATCTTTGATGCTCTGGTGTTTGAATTTTCTGTAATAACAAATTCCTCAAACTCTTCTGATCCGTATATATGTGGAAATGCTGACCCACGAGATATTGACGCCACTTTTTGATGGCTTCTGTTACAACAAACATTTCTCGCACGTAGACTGAAGCAGCCGGCATCCTAGAAGACATTTTCTTGCTGAAGAATGCTATGGGATGACTATCTTGCGAAAGAACAGCTCCAATGGCCACACCTGAAGCGTCCGTTTCAACATTAAATCTTTTTTTGAAATTTGGCAAGACAAGAACCGGCATGTCGGTCATCTTGGTCTTCAATTTTGTAAAGGCTTTGGCCGCTGCTGTATTCCAAACAAACTTAGTGGACTATAGTAAATTGGTGAGGGGAGCGACGAGTGTGGCATAATCACGAACGAACCTACGGTAAAAAGCAGTGAGACCTAAAAAACTGTGTAAATTCGTGAGTGATCGAGGTGTCGGCCAATCCAAAATGGCCCTCACTTTCTCTGGATCTAGAGCAACACTCCCCGAGGAGATAACATGGCCTAGATAATGAATGTTTTCAACTGCAAAAACACATTTAGCTAGTTTCACAACAAACACATGTGATTATAAGAGATCAAAAATAGTTTTTAAATGGACCAAATGATCACTGAAATTGGAACTATAAATTAAAATATCATAAAAAAAACCAGAATAAACCGACGTAAATGGGGTCGCAATAGGTCGTTCATTGCTGATTGGAAAGTGGAAGGGGCATTTGTCAGGCCAAAAGGCATTACGAGAAATTCGTAATGACCATCAAACGTTCGAAAAGCTGTCTTATAAGTATCCTCGGAAGCTACCCGATTTTGGTGATAACCTGAGCGGAGATCTATCTTAGTGAAAATTGTTGCATTTCCCAATTCATCTAAGAGCTCTTCAATAGTAGGTATTGGAAAACGATTATTAACCGTGATAGCGTTAAGAACTCTATAGTCAACACAAAAACGCCAGCTACCATCTTTCTTTTTAACAAGCAGAACGGGAGAGGAAAAAGGGCTATGGCTGGGTATTATGATACCATCATGAAGCATGTCTTTAATTATTGAAGACATGGCCTCTTTTTGAGAGTGAGGGTAACGATAGGGTTTAATATTAACAGGCTGAGTATTTGGAATGAGGGGAATGTGGTAGTCGTGAGGACGGGGTGGGGGAAGGCTGTGAGGATTAGAAAAGATATCGGGGTAGGTAAGTAGGAGTTTTTGGACATCTGGATGGATGGAAGGTGGAAGAGAATTTATGGTGGAGGGGATAGGATCAGGATGGGAGATATGGGAATTATCAAGAAAAGTCATTAGGTGAAAAGAAGCAATTGAATCGGTGTGAATCATATGGCAGAGTTAGTGATAAGTGGTGGGTGCAAGGTGTGATTTAGGGTCGCCCATTAAGGTGATTGTGGTGTTGTTGTGAGAAAAAGTGTTTGAGGGTATTGAAAAATCTACTTGTATTGGACCAAGGGTACGCAACCATGCCATACCAAGAACAACATATGCACCTTCAATAGGGAGTAAGTAGAATGGAAGTGAAAAGGGTTGCCCTTGGAGTGAAATTTTGACATCTTGACATACCCCTTGGCATTGTAAGTGGGATCCGTTGCCGATCATAACAGAAAATTGAGGTGTGGATGTTGTGTGAAGTTGGAGGTGTTGTGCTAATCTTGGTTGTAGATGTTGTGGGTGCTTCCAGTATCCACAAGAACCATAACCGGGAGTTCGCCAATGAATCCTTGGAATTTGAGTGTTTTTGGAGAAAAATGGCTCGTTAAGGCTTGGGTGGATAGTTGGAAGTAAGTGTTATCCATTTCTGTCTCAATAGTATCTTTTTCTTGAGGAATGTTAGAATGTTGATCTGATTTGAATTCTTCATCGGCTAACAAGAGCAAAAATCTGTTTGTAGTGCACTTGTGTTCGGGAATAAATTTTTCGTCACAATTAAAGCAAAGACCTTGGGCTCTACGCTCTTGTAGTTGTGAACTTGACAAACAGCGTATAGGAAATTTTGAGGATGGTTTGGATTGGGATGTGGTTTGTGTTGCTGATTGTGGAGATGGGGTTGGAATAGGGGGTGAAGATTGGGTTGGCCGGCTGTAGTTGTTAGAATATGGTTTGTGAAATTTGGGTTTGGCTTCATGGATTTTGGATTCAATTAACTTGGCGAGGCCAATAGCTTGGGAAATAGAAATGGGTTTAAGGATAGCCATTTCATTCTGAATATCTTGCCTTAAACCAGAAATAAAGCAATTTATGATGGCATCTTGAGATAATCCAATTACTTGGGTGCCCAATTTTTCGAATTTTGCTTGATAATCCACAACAGACCCATCCTGGCGTAATTTAAACAATTCTGCTTGGTGGTTTGTGTAAGTCGACGGGCCGAATCTTAATTCCAAGGCTTTAATAAAAGAAGCCCAATCAGTTAGTAAGCGGCTTTGATGCATCCACTTGAACCAACATAAAGCCTCACCTTTCATATAAAAAGACATCATCGCTAAGCGATTTTCCATTGGCAAATTGTAAAATGTAAAGAATTGATCCGCTTGAAACAACCATTCTAATAGGTTGGATCCGTCGAACATAGAAAGTTCCATCTTAGGAGAACGAAAGGGTGGTAATTGAGGGTTTTGAGTATTTTGTGGCTGCTGGGAATTTTGAGGGAATGGAAATTGGGGATATGGAGGGAGAGTATAGTTGGGAATATGGTTGGGTGTATTAAGATAAGGTGGGTCCATGTAATTGAAAGAGGGGTAAAATCTAGGAATGGTAGTTTAAGTTGGGACTGCTGTAGTAGTAGTAGTACGCAGGGGTAATGTGGGTAGTGGTAGGGATGTGGCAGATTGGTGTGGGAAAGGGTTTGTGTGGCTAATGAATGGTGGACTGTGTGTAAGGATTGGTGAGCTGTGTGTAGGTGTATAAGTGGTTACAACATAATTTAATTGGGAAGTAGCCATAGGGATTGAATGAGGATGTTTATTTATACATGAAGACTTGCAAAATTGATATTTGGAGACCCTTGTTGCTGTTGTTCTTGCTGCAAATTTGCATTTTTCAGCAAGCTGACTATAGCTTCAAATCGAGAGGTTTCGAGCTCCTTATCGTTGTTCATGCGATTGTGAAGCTCACTCATTTGCTGGACAAACTCAGCGGTCACCTTGTCCAGCTTCTCATTCATTTGGGAATGGGTTTCTTGCATAACATTGTCAATGAGGACTTGGGTAGTGTGAACAACCTCCTCTGTAATTTCTCTAGGAGAAGGATTAGGTGGTTTTGGGGGGGGCATGAGTATGGAATGAAATCACCAATGATAGATACTAGCTCAAATAAATCACTAAAAAGGAAATAGCTAAAGAAGATAACAAAATAAGATAACTTTTCAAATCTCTCCCATTGTAGAGTAATCCCTTACAATATATATCTAGGGTTACTAGAGACTAATTGGGCTGGGCCCAAACAATAAAAATATAACTACTAAGACTTTTAAAATAAAATGATAATAACACCCTCATTAATGGTAATAATCCTTCAGCCAAGTAGTTTCCTTCTTCTTTCTAATGGGCCTTTCACTCTTCATAACATGGAGAAGTGCGCAAACTAAGGTATTAGAAGAATCAAACAAACGAAAAAAAAGGTAACATTTAGAGGAGTTACCAAACGAAATTCAAGTGTACGTGCAAATAGTTCCTCTGAGAAAGGTATCCTAACCAAACCCTCTTCTTCTCATTCTTTATGCTTTTGTTTACTTCTTCTACTTCTTTCATCCCTATTGTGCATCCTTTTATTGTTGGTGTCTTGATGAGTATGACGGAAAGGCTTAGTAGAGCTTCAACGTGAGGCTCTGTTAAACCTTAGAATGAGCTTTTAGAAAAACTAGGGAATGATTTTGACAGAGCTACCATATGAATTTTCAATGTTTTCTGTGTAGGCTGCTAGGTTTTTTTTCCTATGTATATTCTCTGTGTTCTCTCTTAGGTGTTCTTGTATGCAGTTAAGGTTCTTTCTTGTTATGTGTTTGTTGCTGATATTTATTGGTGAGTAGGTCGTGAGTTGAAATGCGGTTTGTGAGGTGTTTTGTAGAAATGAAGTTTGGGTTGTGTATTTTTGTTTGCAGGTTTGATGTGAGGATCGATGAAGGGCTAGTTAGGGAGTAAGTGGTGTTAGAGATATGAAGATGAGTTTTGTAGATGTTTAAGAATTGGCAGAATTTTTGACCAAACAAGAAATGTTAAATTCAGTTCAGAATGTCCTATCAGATGTTAGGACATTATTAAACAGAGTATATGAACTTATTTCAGGATGTCCTACCAGATGTTGGGACATTGTGTAAATGACTTAAGTTCAGTTTTTCAGGATGTCCCAACAGATGTTGAGACATCTCAAACCTGCTTCCAGAATTAATTATTGATTAACAGATCAGAGATTTTTAAGGAGAGTTATCTGGAATTAATTAATGATGGATAAAAACAGAACAAGGCGCATCTGTAGGGAGTTTTATATTGAAGATTCAGTTTAAAACAGAAGACCTAAAAGCACCTAGAATCTAGGAGGTAACAAACCCTAATTCAAGGTGGAAGCTGCTGCGCATTAGGGCTGGATCCTCTACAGAAAGCCCAAAATTCAGATACCTATTTAATTAACAGAAACTCATAGTATTGGGTACGGATTTCAGAAGACCAAATAGGGTGTCTAGTGTTTTTAATAGCAGGTGTTTTTATATGTACCACTTTATGAGCTTTTAAGCAAAAGTGCATTTGTGACTTGATTGAAACTGTGAAGTAAGATCAAGCTGTATTGTTTGAAGGATGTCTTCAATTTCAGTAAACTTGTAAACTTGATCACTGTGTGATTGAGGGGGAGTGAGTAGGGTACTCTTATCTAAGGTGTGTCTTAGGTAGAAATTGCATTGGGTAGTTATTAAGTGATAGATTAAACAGGGTGGTTTAAGTCTAGAATTAATATTACTTATAGTGGATTTCCTCCTGGCTTGGTAGCCTCCAGATGTAGGTGTGGTTATACACTGAACTGGGTTAACAAACTTCTGTGTTGTTTACTTTTATTGCTATTTAAGTTTTGGTTAAATTTGTCAAGTGTCCTATCAAGTGTTGGGACATCTCTTAGGACATCTCATACCTGATCACAGAATTTCAATTGGCATCAGAGCAGGCACCCTGCCTGTTTATACTGGGTGAGATCTAGGGAAAACAAATTCTGTAACATGGACAGAGATATAGGGTCAGTAAATAGACCACCTATACTGGATGGATCTAATTATGACTACTGGAAGCCAGGAATGATTGCATTCTTAAGATCACTTGACAACAGGGCATGAAGAGCAGTCAATGTTGGATGGCATCATCCTGTCCAAGACACCAAAGATGGAACAAAAGTGCTTAAACCTGAAGAAGAATGGAGTAAGGAGGAAGAAGATTCAGCACTAGGCAACTCAAAAGCCTTAAATGCTTTATTCAATGGCATTGATAGGAACATTTTCAGACTTGTTCATCATTGTGAGCTGGCCAAAGATGTTTGGGACACTCTCAAAACAACTCATGAAGGAACATCAAAAGTAAAAATGTCAAGACTTCAACTTCTCACCACCAAGTTTGAAAACTTGAGAATGAAGGAAGATGAATCAATTCATGAGTTCTACATGAACATCTTGGATATAGCCAATACTTCTGGAGCTTTGGGAGAAAAGATGACTGATGAAAAGCTTGTAAGAAAGATTCTCAGATCTTTGCCAAAAAGATTTGACATGAAAGTCACAGCAATAGAAGAAGCTCAAGACATATGCTCCATGAAAGTTGAAGAACTCATTGGCTCCCTTCAAACTTTTGAGATGGGAATGAATGACACAAATGTCAAAAAGAACAAAAGCATAGCATTGGTGTCAAATACTGATGAAGAAGAAGATGATGAATCAGAAAATGGTAAAAGCTTATCAGAAAACCTAGCTATGCTTGGAAGACAATTCAAACAGATTCTCAGAGGAATGGATGGCAAATCCAAATCCAGTGGAAAATACACAAACTCTTCTGAGAACAGGAGACCTTATGATGCTAATAAAAAGTCAAATTATGCTGAAAAGACCAGTCAAGAAAAAGTCAAATGCCATGGATGTGAAGGATATGGACACATCAAGAAGGAATGTCCTACCTTCTTAAAAAGACAAAAGAAGGGACTATCTGTAACCTGGTCTGATGAAGACTCAGGAGGAGATACAGAAGAAGAATCAGCTAAGCATATTACTGCTTTAGCTGGACTGTGTGAATATAATAGTGATTCCAGTTGTGGAGAGCTTACTTATGAAGAACTTGAGCAAGCATTCAAAGATCTATACAAAAGAAGCTCTGAAATATGCAGTGAGGTTATAAAGCTAAAGAAGCAGAATGAGACATTAGAAGATGAAAAAGCAAATGATCAAGAAATCATTGACACCTTGAAAAGTGAAGTAAGTCTTCTCAACTCCAAGTTGGAACATATGTCCAAATCTGTTAGAATGTTGAACAGCAGCTCAAATACACTGGATGTGATTCTCAACAACAATAAGCACTCAGGGGATAAAAGTGGACTGGGATTTAACAGAGCAAATAAAGATGAAGCTAGCTCTAGCAAAACAGCTTCAAAATCCATACAGTCTAACAAGATGTCCCAACAGATGCTTCAACATCATGAAAGAAACACAAAGTCAAACATAATGTTCCAACAGATGTCTCAACATTCTGAAAAGAACAAAATGAAGAAGAAGTATCAAAGATGGAGATGCCATCACTGTGGAAGATTTGGACATATCAAACCTCATTGTTATAAGCTACATGGATATCCAAATCAGATGTATCAGCAACCTTCCAAGCAGAAAGTAGAAGGTACCAAGAAAGTGCTGCATAGACATCAAAGAAATCAGCAATCTCCTAAGCAAAAGACAGAGGTCATCAAGAAAGTGTGGAGACCAAAAGCCAACATTCAAACTGATCAAAGTCACATACCCAAGAACAAGATCAACAATCAATCTTGGAGATCAGCTGATAAACAACACACAGGGCAGAGGCATCAAAAGAAATCTCAACTCATCTGGTCAAAGAAAAATACTGCATACATAGCACATACATCACTGAGAGTATCAGCTAAAGAAGACTGGTACTTTGACAGTGGATGTTCAAGACACATGACTGGATTGAAGAATTTGCTAGTAAACTTAAAATCACATTCATCCAGGTATGTGACCTTTGGAGATGGAGATAAAGGAGAAATCAAGGGAGTTGGAACCTTGGACTGTCAAGATGTTCCAAGACTAGATGATGTGCTGCTTGTTAAAGGTTTAACTGCTAACCTGATCAGTATAAGTCAGTTATGTGATCAAGGGTACAGTGTAAACTTTACCAAAGCTGAATGCATAGTGACTAACAATGAACAAGAGGTTGTAATGAAAGGAGCCAGATCTAAAGACAACTGTTACATGTGGGAACCACAAGACTTCAGTCTCACTTCAACCTGCTCTCTAGCTAAAGAAGAAGAAGTGAAACTGTGGCACCAAAGACTAGGTCATCTTCATTTCAGAGGCATAAAGAAGATCATATCTATGGATGCTGTAAGAGGTATTCCTAAACTGAAGATTGATGATGGCAAAATATGTGGTGAATGTCAAATAGGCAAGCAAACCAAGATGTCCCATCCAAAGCTCCAACATCTGACAACTTCCAAAGTTTTGGAACTTTTACATATGGATCTTATGGGACCTATGCAGGTTGAAAGTCTTGGTGGTAAGAGGTATGCTTATGTGGTGGTTGATGACTTTTCAAGATATACATGGATAAATTTCATCAAAGAAAAGTCTGATGTATTTGATGTATTCAAAGAATTATGCCAAAGATTACAAAGAGAAAAATCCAGCTGTGTAATCAGAATAAGAAGTGATCATGGAAAGGAATTTGAGAATCAAAAGTTCTTAGATTTCTGCTCTTCAGAAGGAATCAATCATGAATATTCTTCACCAATCACTCCTCAACAGAATGGGATTGTTGAGAGGAAGAATAGAACTATTCAAGAATCTGCAAGAGCTATGATCCATGCCAAAAAGTTACCTCTGTACTTCTGGGCTGAAGCTATGAACACTGCCTGTTACATTCATAACAGAGTTACCTTAAGGAAAGGAACTTTGTCCACAATATATGAAGTCTGGAAGGGCAGAAAACCCACAGTTAAGTATTTCCATGTATTTGGAAGTAACTGTTATATTCTGGCAGATAGGGAGCAAAGAAGAAAAATGGATCCTAAAAGTGATGAAGGGATTTTCCTTGGATACTCCATAAACAGCAGAGCATATAGAGTATTTAATTCTAGAACCAAGGTTATCATGGAGTCCATAAATGTGATAATTGATGATGCTCCTACAGATGTCCCAGAAGATGTTGGAACATCTGTTGATATCAAGATTGAAGCTGAAGAAAAGAATGATCAATATAACTTCACTCAAACTGATACAAGGACAGAAGAATCCAGCAAACCTCCCTCCATCAGAATACAGAAGGATCATCCCAAAGAATTGATCATTGGTGATCCCAACAGAGGTGTGAGCACTAGATCAAGAGAAGTGATTTCAGGTTCTTGTTTTGTTTCCAAAATAGAACCTAAAAACATCAAGGAAGCCCTCACTGATGAATACTGGATTTGTGCTATGCAAGAGGAATTAGGTCAATTCACAAGGAATGAAGTGTGGAATCTTGTTCCTAGACCTGATGACATAAATGTGATTGGAACAAAATGGGTGTATAAGAACAAATCAAATGAACAAGGAGTTGTTACAAAGAACAAAGCTAGACTTGTAGCTCAAGGATACACTCAAATTGAAGGGGTAGACTTTGATGAAACCTTTGCACCAGTAGCAAGGCTTGAATCAATCAGACTGCTGTTGGGAATTGCTTGTATCTTGAAGTTCAAGCTATTTCAAATGGATGTGAAAAGTGCCTTTTTAAATGGCTACCTTAATGAAGAAGTATATGTAGAACAGCCTAAAGGATTTGTTGATCCAAGCTGTCCAAATCATGTATACAAACTAAAGAAGGCACTTTATGGTTTGAAGCAAGCTCCAAGGGCATGGTATGAAAGACTGACCACATTTCTTATCAAGCAAGGATACAGAAAAGGTGGGATTGATAAAACCCTGTTTGTTAAAGATGAAGAAGGAAATGTCATGATTGCTCAAATATATGTTGATGACATTGTGTTTGGTGGGATGTCTGATAAGATGGTCAAACATTTTGTCAAGCAGATGGAATCTGAATTTGAAATGAGCCTAGTAGGAGAGTTAACCTACTTTCTTGGTCTGCAAATAAAGCAAATGGAAGACTCAATGTTCATTTCCCAAAGTAAGTACTCCAAGAACATAGTCAAGAAATTTGGAATGGAAAATGCTTCTCATAAAAGAACTCCTGCCCCCACACATTTAAAGCTGACTAAAGATGAAAAGGGTGAGAATGTAGATCAAAGCTTATACAGAAGCATGATTGGAAGCTTGTTATACTTGACTGCTAGCAGACCAGACATTGCATTTGCAGTAGGAGTTTGTGCAAGATATCAAGCTGATCCAAAAGTCAGTCATCTCAATCAAGTCAAGAGAATTCTTAAATATGTTAATGGTACTTGTGACTATGGCATAATGTACTTTCATGGTTGCAAACCAATTCTCACTGGCTTCTGTGATGCTGATTGGGCTGGAAGTGCTGATGATAGAAAAAGCACTTCAGGAGGATGCTTCTTTCTAGGAAACAATTTGATTTCTTGGTTCAGTAAGAAACAGAATTGTGTATCCTTATCTACAGCTGAAGCTGAATATATAGCAGCTGGAAGCAGTTGTTCTCAGTTGGTTTGGATGAAGCAAATGCTCACTGAGTACAATGTCCCACAGGATGTCATGATATTGTACTGTGACAACTTAAGTGCAATAAACATATCAAAGAATCCTATCCAACATAGCAGGACCAAGCATATTGATATCAGACATCATTTCATCAGAGATCTTGTAGAAGAAAAGGTGATTTCATTGGAGCATGTAGCTACAGATCTGCAGTTAGCTGATATCTTTACCAAAGCATTGGATGCTACACAATTTGAGAACTTAAGGGGCAAACTTGGAATCTGTTTATGTGATATTTAGCAGTTAATGAGATGTGCCAACATGTCATATGACATTGTATGGCATAAGTTCCAGATGGCAAAACCAGTCTGGACAAGATCCTTGGGAATTCCATTCCTAATCATTTGTACTGTAACGGCTACTTATTTAGTAACTATTTATAAGCAGCTATCAAGATTCTCATCATACTATCACAAGCGAATCACATTAACTAGCTATCCTTCAGAAATCATAAACCCTAAAGCTGTTCATCCATCTTCCTCAACAATGTCTCAAAACCCTAACACAACTGAGGAAGTTCTCAACAAGGAAGACGTAGTTCATGCCACTCCCATCTCTGTGGTACCAATGCAATCAACACCATTGGACGAACTCAGGGGAAGCGTTTCTCACACTAAAAAGGCCTCAAGTGAAAGTGATAAAGAAAACTCTGAGGATCAGATCAAAGCCTCAAATGAAGATCAAATCCCTGCTGATCAAACAGCTGAAGAGGAGACTGCTCAATCTCCTCCAGTGGTCAACCTGGAGCAGGACTCTGATGCAGAAATCATAGCATCTGTTAAACCTAGCATAGCCAAAAGGCTCAGGTCCAGGAAAGGCAAGATGCAAGCTGAAGCAGCAATTCCTGAGAAGAAGAAAGCCTCTCCAAAGAAAGGCAAAGCTAAAGCCACTTTTGGGCCATCAAAACCATGGAGTAAAGTCCAAACTCAGAAAAGGAAAGCTGTCACCCCATCTGACTCAGATGTTGAATCAGATGTCCCAACATCTCCTCCCAAGAAGAGACCAGCCCCATCTAGGGCTTCAACAGCTGTTCCAGAAGCTCCATTAGATAACATATCTTTCCACCATGTCTCTAGTGTGAACAAGTGGAAGTTTGTGTACCAAAGAAGAGTTGCCCTAGAAAGAGAACTGAGCAGCAATGCACTTGAGTGCACTGAACTGATTGACCTCATCTCTGCTGCAGGACTATTCAAAACAGTCTCAGACCTCTTTCCCTGCTATGAACTTCTTGTCAAAGAGTTCATTGTGAATCTTCAGGAGGATTGCTCAAATGGTAAGTCATCTGAGTTCAGAAAAGTGTTTGTGAGAGGTAAGTGTGTTGAGTTCTCTCCTCAAATCATAAATCAATACCTAGGAAGAGAAACTGATGGACCCAATGAGCTAGGTAAGACAAATAATCAAGTCTGTAAGGTGATCACTGCAAACCAGGTCAAGGCATGGCCTGTGAAGGGAAAGCTCTCAGTGAGCATGCTTACCAGAAAGTATGCCATGCTGAACAGGATTGGTACAGCTAACTGGGTGCCTACCAACCACACTTCTTCAATCTCCACTGGTTTAGCCAGGTTTATATATGCTGTGGGAACTCAAACCAAGATGGACTATGGAGCTTTTATCTTTGATCAAACCATGAAGCATGCCAGCTCCTCTGCAACAAAGCTACCAATAGCTTTTCCTTCATTGCTATGTGGTATAATATTAAGCCAATATCCTGGGATTTTAACTGAGAAGGACACAGTCTGCAAGAGAGAAAGCCCCCTGGCTTTTCACTACAAGTTATTCCTCAGTCATCATGCAGCAGATGTTGAAGCACCTTCTGGGACATCTGCAGGTCCTTCAACTGCTAAGAATCCAATCTCCAAGAAGGCTTTAATTGCTGAACTCAAAAGCACCTGCAAAGAGCTTGAAGCTAGAAAGCAGAAGCTTGAGGAAATCATTAAAAGGTTGGAGAGTGAAGAAGACCAGACAGCTGCCTCTGATGAAGACAGTAAAGCTGATGAAGACAGTGAAGCTGATGAAGAAACAGAAGCTGATGAAGAAACTGAGAGTGATGAATCTGAGTGATCAATGTATGTGAGGCATATGTAATGACAGCAATGTATTTCTGGAATAGTGTCTTTGGCCCCTAATTTTGTGTCTACCAAGGGGGAGAACAACAACAAATTGTATTGCTGTTTAATTATGAATGAAAAAAAAATTCTGTTTGTTTGCTTCTGAACTGAATAAGTTTTTCTGTTGGAACAAGACTGGATATATATATGTTTGAGGGGGAGTAATCTCAAATAAGAATCAACAGAAAAGTAATGCTATACTCTGATAAAAAGAACTTCTGCTGCACTCTGAAAACCAGAAAAGATGTTAGCCAAAAATTAGCCAAAGGGGGAGTTTGTAGATGTTTAAGAATTGGCAGAATTTTTGACCAAACAAGAAATGTTAAATTCAGTTCAGAATGTCCTATCAGATGTTAGGACATTATTAAACAGAGTATATGAACTTATTTCAGGATGTCCTACCAGATGTTGGGACATTGTGTAAATGACTTAAGTTCAGTTTTTCAGGATGTCCCAACAGATGTTGAGACATCTCAAACCTGCTTCCAGAATTAATTATTGATTAACAGATCAGAGATTTTTAAGGAGAGTTATCTGGAATTAATTAATGATGGATAAAAACAGAACAAGGCGCATCTGTAGGGAGTTTTATATTGAAGATTCAGTTTAAAACAGAAGACCTAAAAGCACCTAGAATCTAGGAGGTAACAAACCCTAATTCAAGGTGGAAGCTGCTGCGCATTAGGGCTGGATCCTCTACAGAAAGCCCAAAATTCAGATACCTATTTAATTAACAGAAACTCATAGTATTGGGTACGAATTTCAGAAGACCAAATAGGGTGTCTAGTGTTTTTAATAGCAGGTGTTTTTATATGTACCACTTTATGAGCTTTTAAGCAAAAGTGCATTTGTGACTTGATTGAAACTGTGAAGTAAGATCAAGCTGTATTGTTTGAAGGATGTCTTCAATTTCAGTCAACTTGTAAACTTGATCACTGTGTGATTGAGGGGGGGTGAGTAGGGTACTCTTATCTAAGGTGTGTCTTAGGTAGAAATTGCATTGGGTAGTTATTAAGTGATAGATTAAACAGGGTGGTTTAAGTCTAGAATTAATATTACTTATAGTGGATTTCCTCCTGGCTTGGTAGCCTCCAGATGTAGGTGTGGTTATACACTGAACTGGGTTAACAAACTTCTGTGTTGTTTACTTTTCTTGCTATTTAAGTTTTGGTTAAATTTGTCAAGTGTCCTATCAAGTGTTGGGACATCTCTTAGGACATCTCATACCTGATCACAGAATTTCAAGTTTCAACAGGAGATTGGAATCACAAAGGTTTTTCTATGTCTGTGTATGTGACTATTTTCCAGAATTTTTCTCTCTATTATGATGGAGGCTAGTTTTTTCCTGTTGTTCTGTCATTTCTTTGGTATGATAGAGCTAGTATTTGAGTGTGGCTATTTTTTTAATAACCCTTGGTTTCTATGGTTTTTTGTGACGATTGTTGCTTTTTTGATGGTTTATGCGGCAATGGTTCTTGTTCATGTCTGATGAATGAAACAATAGTGTTATATAGCACTAGGATTAAGGTTTTCCATTTGAAATTCTGAAAACTTGTTCATGAAGGGTTTGAAAATAGGGGCCCAAGTCTGATAATGGTAGTAGTGGGATAAAGACTGGGTTGCGAATTGCAGGTCTGCTGCTGTAGCAGAAAAAAGTTTGTTGGTTTTTTGTCTGCTTGTGCAACACTAATACGGTCCCTACTGATTGCTTGTTGTACTGCCTCATATGAAATTCTACTTTTTGAAAATCCTTGTGACATTGAAAATGTAATGCTAATGTAATGAATATGCTTGATAAAAATGTTGAATGAATGTTTGAAATATGGATGATTTGCTTTGAATGTTTGAATGCTTTTTTTTTTTTACTGAAATTGTATGTGAAATTTGATTAAATGATGTTGTATGATGCATATAGATGAATATGATAATGAAATGATGCTTGCAAGAACTTGCTATGAATTGAATATGATAAATTTTAAATGAATGGTTTGGACGAATTAGATTTGGTTGAAATTGGTAGTTACCATGAATGCCATGATGTATAATTTTAAATGTGAATGAAACTTGAATAATGATATGAATTGTAATGAGATGATAATGGTATGAATGAGTTATTTTTTTGCACTAAACTTAGTTGCATCTTGATTTTGTAGATTGGTCAATATGAACCATGTCAAGGGAAAAAAAGGATTGAAGATGAACATAATGGAAGCTTGGAGTCTTGGTGTTGATGTTAATGATGTGAAGGAGCTTGGAGTTGAAGAAAGGCTTCAATCATGAAGTGGTGCAAATAATTCAACAAAATATCTTAGATTCAAACTTGCTTCTTTCTTTTGTAAATCTTTAGACTTAGAATCCATGTAAACTTGTAATTCTTGACATTAGGCTAGGAATGGAATTGGAACTTTTGTCATGAGTTGGGATTTCGAATAGAATCTTGAAATGAAATTTTGGAGTTGACTTTTTGAAAGAAAATTGGAAATTTAGCACTTGAATTTGGAAGAAATTTGAAGAGTGTTTATGAATTTTGTACTTGAATGGGATTTGAAATGAAATGAATTTGGAAATTTAAGATTGAAATTTGTATAGGAATTGAAACTTTGAAATAGAAATTGGAATGAAAAATTTGAAATAGAAATTGCAATAGAAATTGAAATTGAATTGGTAATAAACTTAGGATAGAAACTTTGAACATGAAATGAAAGCTTGAAGTGGAATGACTTAGAACTAAAAATAAAACTTGGAGTTAGAAATGGAACTTTGAAGTGAATTTTTGAAATGTCATCATGAAATTGAAATTTGGACTTAAACTTGAATATTCTTAAATTGAAACTTGGAATAGAATTTGAAATGGAAGAGAAATTGAAATGTGACAATTAATTTAGAAAATGATAATTGGAAAAGAGAATTGCAAAAAAAAAGAAGTGAAAATTACGTTAGAACTTTGAGAAAATAACACTTGAAATAGAGATTGAAATTTGAAAAAATGAAAATTAATTTGAAGACTTGAATTGACATGAATTGAACTTGCTAGGCATGAAATTAGAAGTTGAACTAAGACTCGAACAATAATTTGGAATGGAAAATGTATCTAGAATTTGAGATGACTTAGAAACTAAAAAAAATGAAGTTGGAATTTGGAAAATAAGTAAATCAATGAGAATTAAAAATGGAAAATAGAAAAAATAGGATGGAAATTAGGATTTGTGGAAATCGTGAATAGAAACGACACTTTGTCCTTGAATTTGGATGGGCAAACTTAAGAAACAAACCTTAACCCACAAACGACAAAGCATCCAAATTCCAAAACCCAATCCTAAGCAAAACCTTCCTTGACATTCTCTTCCAAACCACATGCATGAGTATGCACCATGGTATGATAATGATGAAATGAATGTGTAGTATGAAATGTTAGGGGTAACATTTGGGGTGTGACACTCTTGTATATAATCGATCCTAGTTTAAACATATATCTTCCTGGTATTTGGTGTTATTATGGTTGTGTTTTACATTATTTAAGTCTTCAAGAATATTGTGTTTATTAACTTTGTTTATGTATTCAATTGTTAACTTTAAGTTTATGTGTTTCTTTTTTTAAATTATCTATCGGTTTATCTTTCAATACTCTTGTAAACCATTTTTGTTTATTTTATTCTGCTACTTAAATACCTCAATTTCATAACCTTTAACATTTTGTATATGTTGTTTTGTATCCGCGATTCAACTTTTATGAATTTAAAGCTCATATTTTGGTTCAACTCGACTATGTATCAGATGAACTCGTCTTTAATCAATATACATATCATTTATCATTAAATTTTATGTGTTTGAGAGACGAGTTCATGTTTTAAAGTTGGCCTAGTTAAAATTTAGAATGGAGTTAGTAAAAATAACTTGATAATTGGATGTGGTGATCTTTTAATAGGTTATACGTGTGAGTGGTTTGGAGCAGTATGTTATGTTTGTGGCCAAAGGATTTGGTCAAATACCTTTTAAACTGATTTTTGAACAATATTATATTGTTGTACTCTATGTCGTTAATCTCAGAAAGCGGCGTGACACGGACAACCCTAAAATAGGAGTGGAACGGAAGCGGATAGCGGCACGGGCACTATTATAGCGACGCGATTACTAAAAATATACTAGAAAATAAAAAAAAAAACTCAAATTTCATGAAGTCTTAAGCAATAAAATACTTTCAAATATATAATAGCATACTTCCAATTCTATAACTCTTAACAAAGCATTCCAACATACTTCTTAATAGTAATAAATTTCAAGAAAACAAACACTTAAGCATCTATTTCTTCATCATCACTTCCTTCACCACTAGCATCCCATTCATCCACTTCATTCATTACCACTTCCTTTTGCTTTTGTCTTAGATCTAGATGAAGAAGGTGGAAGTGGTGAAGGTGCAACTGCCTTACGAATTGCTTCAACCATCAATTTGAAACTTTCTGAATTTGCAACATTGAAATCAATTTCATTTTGATAAAAGAAATGGGCTATGTATGCTCTTCCTTTCTTATCACAAGCATCATTCATAGGAGGAGGAGGAGTTGTCATGGCTATTGGAAGTAAAAAACAGAAAAATAGATGATGATAGCTACATGAATAGATGATGAAAAAGAACATAAAAAATAGTAGAACACAAGAACAAAAATATTAAATCACAATTATTAGTTACAACATATATTATAAAAAAACATATATTGTTCAAAAACTTATATTATTAAATCACAAATACTATAAGTGTTAAACATATATTATAAAAATATATATTATTAAGAAAAAACATATACTGTAAATGTTAAACATATATTATAAGTATTAAACATATATTATACTATATTGTTAAATATATATCGTAAAAATAACATAACATAATATATATATATATATATATATATATATATATATATATATATATATATATATATATATATATATAATATTATTAAAAAGAATATAGTTTGAAAAAAATAAAATGAAAAAATAGCGCAAACCTGGTGAAAGTAGGAGACGAAAGTTTTACAGGATGATGGAGAGAGTAGCAAAGCTGTGTAGGAATAGGAAGAAGATAGTTGAGAGAGTAAAGAAGAGTAGCGTAGAAGAGTCGTTAGAAGGAAAGAAGTTTCAGTAAAAAATTAGTTTTTTTTAAGTTTTAAAAGAATGGGCCAAAAAACAAGTCGACCTGACCCGATTGAAAAATCGGCGCTTCCGCACCGCTAACATGCCGCTTCCGCACCCAAGAAACCCACTGTGATTCCCGCTATACCGCCGCTATCCACTATCACACCTTACCGGTTATGCTTGTGACAACTCTGCCGATTTTGATGCGGTGCGCCAATATAGCGACCGCTCCCACCGCTATTAATAACATAGGTTGTACTTGAATCCTTGTGGATGTTGTATGTTTTGTATGAGACGAATTATGAATAAATATATAGGTTTCTCTTTCATGTCTTTTTGCCATTTTGTTATATGACGATTTATCATTGTTCCCTTTTTTCTATGTTTCCTTATTACTAATTGGATTATGTTATAATTTGTTGTTGGGCAAAATTATAAAAAGTCAGACAAAATTCAAAGGGAAAAATTATAAAAAGTCAGAAAAATTTCAAAGGGCAAATTTCTCCTAATTTTTGTGCCCATTTAAAATTGTGTTGTTTATTTCATGCATAACTTAGTTTCGTAAGTCTGTTTGAGGTGTCGTTAGTTACGTTAGAAAGATAACACAATAATCGATTTTTGAAGTGGGGAAATTGGGTTAATGAGTGTCACCATAGTAGTAGTTTGCTTATTTTTATTTCAGAGGTGTAGTAAATTTCAATCTTGCGTTGGTTATTATGTTTCACGCGTAACTTGAGTTTCGCAAATTTGTTTGAGGTGTCGTCAATTGTGTTATAAAGCTAACACAATAATCTTTCTTTTAAAGTGGGGAAATTGGGTCTAGGAGATGAAGTTAATTTCAATCATGCATTGGTTATTATGTTTAACGCGTAACTTGAGTTTCGTAAGTTCGTTTGGGTAGAGTTCAGTTTTGTTAGAAAAAAAGCTTAATGTGTAAGCGGAAAAATTCAGTGATCAATTATATGAAATTAGAACATCAATACTTACTTGTTGTAGACATGATTTGGTAATAAGAATTGTCGTTCTTGTCATATTGATTCGAAATCATGAAAGATTAGTGATCAAATCTTCCTCCTTATCTCACACTTTTGTTCACAACTCTCAATGGGGCAATTTATGGAGCCGTCAATTATGTTTCTGATTTTATGATTACATATGAGACCTAGTCATATAATTAAAGCATACACTTTTACCACACCAATAAGCTTTCAGATGTCCAGCCTTTAATTAAAAAGATCACTTAACCAATAAATGAGCTTATTTATGCACCCCATCAGAATCATGATTAATCAGTTTTTCACAAACTAAAATAACAATTGATTGTAGCCCATAAAATGTCAGATAAATCTAACATTTTCCCACTTGGGAAAAAAATAATTGTGTGATTTTAATTTTTAAAAACACTTTTTGAAAACTACTATCGGGTTAGTGACTAATTTCTTAAAACGTGGCCGCATTTTAAGAAAATGCATAATTTCAGGTGCAATATCTAAATATGACTCCATCCAACAAAATTCAAGCAGTATCGAATCATGACAATTATTATATCCTTCATTGAATAAAATAACTAAATTACTATTTTCTTTGTCAGTCCTTAGTAATTTCTCTCAAATATCTTAAAGCCAAATAAATTGTATCACAATAAAGTAAAACGTTTTATTATTTTTAGAGTAAAACACAACTGCATTGTTATCACAATAAAGTTTTAGTGACCTAGCAATGGAATCAACAATATGAAGTCTAGTTATTAAATTTATCAACCAAACAACAAGAGTGGCAACAACATAACAAGCAATAAACTTTGTCTTTATAGCATGAGAGACGACCAAAGTTTTCTTTTTACTCTTCCAAGGTATTGCACCTTCAGCCAGCATAAAAATGTAACAAAGTAAATTTACTATCATCAATACACCCAACAAGATTATAGTCAGTATACCCAACTAGTTCGAAGTTGTTTACTCTCTTAAAAACAAACATATACTTTTTCGTTCTATACAAATATCTCATTACTTTCTTAGCAGCAATCCAATGATCATTTCCAGGATTAGATTGATATCGTCCCAAGACGCCATATATGAAAACAATGTCAGGTCCAATGCATACTTGAGCATACATCAAGCTTCTCAATGCACTGTCAAAGGTTTTTTCCTTCATCTCTTCCCGTTCAATCTTATTTTTAGGACATTGATCTTTACTAAATTGATCTCTTTTAGTAATTGGAACATCTCGTGGCTTACAGTTTTACATATTGAGCATCTCGTGAATTTGTCTCTTTTGATATGTTGTTGATGTTTTTTTTTCTTTTCATTTTCCTATTTTGGTTTTCACATTTCTAATAACCATTCTGATTTTATGATTTTTTTCTTGTATATTTTTGTAGGTTTGATGATTAGATTCACTGCAACAACACTAAAAGTTGCTTACAAAGAAGCAGGATCAATGAACATGAAAGTTATGATTCGTTGTGTTGTGTTATTAAATTTATATTGGTTGTGTTAATGTGTTCATGTTAGTGCATATATTTATTTTGGCTACTTAGAGCAAATATTTATATGCTCAAATATTTATATTATAGTTTTTATAAAGCTACTGAATTTGATTGATAATTGAGTTTTAATTAACTCATATTTAAATCCAGATTTTAAAAGATGAATGAATTCAAATAACTCATATTTTTAAAATAAAAATAGTCAGATATATAATAGTAGTTTTTCAGAAAAGTAAATTTTTGAAAAACTCAATAAATAAAACATATATTTATGACAAAAAAGAGAATATTTGAACATATTAAAAATTGGCCCATTATTGGCCCAACATGTAATAAAAAATGGATTGATTTTCAAAATGGTCCATTCATTCTTAAACCCGGAAAAAAAAGAGTCACGAACCCGAAAATTTTGTATCAGAAAAAACCAAACTTTGAACTAGACGAAATTGGGTTTGTTATTCTCATTCGATGGTTTAGTTGGTTTGAGGTTTTGGACCCAAAAATTGGACCGACACGACCGATGTCCACCCCTAGCCCGGGACATAAGTTTGAACTAATCTAATCGATTAGACAAAGGACCTAATCAATTATATAAGCTAAAAGTTTCCCTCTAGCTATTTTAACAGCTCCTAAGTCATTTGGCATAAATTCAAGAGATTTTCGAAGATGTTTTATTTGATAAAACAGTTTGAAATATGTTTTATTGTGTGTTTGCTTTTGGCCTTATACTTTTACGATAAAATCATTTTTCCTTACAATCATTCATTTATTGCTAAAATAGACGATCACTAATACTAAGTTAGGAGATCACCATATATTGCTTTAAGCCTTTTGTCAGTTTCTTCTCTTTATGTTGACCCATGCTTGAATGGCTTTAAGATGATGCTTTAGATTATTATTTGTTTGCCATCATCGTATCGTAAAGTTAATTAAACCCTAAAGATAAGTTTGCATATTTATCCATTTAATCGTTCATGCTTGACTTATCGTAATACTTTAGATGTCATCATCTAAAGTTATTGTCCTTGTTAAAAGCATATCACTTGTAAAATAAGGTTCCACACAATATTACTATTTGGAAATTGAGTTTGGTTCGTGAGATAAACCAGTTATAAAATCTATTTTTTGGTTCCAGGAATTTTGCAGGAAAAAATTATGTTTTGGTTATTGCGATAAGTCTGAAAATATCTAAATAGATCGTTAGCTTAGCCTGGGGTAAAAGCTATATTTAGTTGGGGATGATTGTAAACTCTCGATATTTTATTGTATTAAGGTTCACAAGCATAATTTGTACAAACTCAAATTTTATAGTCAAAATCTCAAGAAGATCTCTTGGGGACATGAGTAGGCCAACGATCAACCAAAAGTGGATAAATACCAGATGCAATCTCTCTAACACTTATCTTTTTTATTTTTTGCTATTTATTCTTACCGTCTTTATTTCCATTTCTATTTACTTTATACTTAAGAAACTACTAACACAAGTTCAAGTATAATTTACAAAACCACTAAAGTAATCGTGAATTTTAACTATTATAACTCACCCCCTCTTATGCTTGAGGTCAATTGTCCAACAGATGTGACCCTCGTTGTGTTGGGGTTGGTTGAAAATATACATGTTGAAGAAGTCCCAGATCGTTTAGTTTTGTGAAGGAAGAGAGCTCTTCGTTACAAGATACACCAATTAAAATCACTTTAAACATGTATTTGACTTTTTTTGTTCTCTTATACTCTTGTGTTAGAGTGTTGTGAAAATTAGTTAAATATTATGTGTTGTAACATTTTTTACATGATGTTATTCTCTGGGTTCTATTTGACAACAACCGTGGTTTTTTATCCGGTTATGGAAGTTCCATGTTATGTCCTTGGGTTGTGATTGTGTTTATTTTTCTCTTTGTTGGTTTTTCCCAACAACTGGTATCAAATCTTTTGGTTCAATTAGGAGATAGAAGTTCTTAGTATGTTTTGTGGTTGAAGCTTTGTCTGATCTTACACACCAGAAAAGGGTGGTGTTGTGAAATAGTTGTGTAGCTGTAGTCACAAACTCCACTATGCAGTTTGGACTAGATAACATTGATGGAATAATTGTTTTTTACACGTGGTGAATTCAAGTCAAGGATGTGTTGATACAATCAAGATTACACAAGATTTTTTTCTTGATTAGTACACGTGAATTGATTAATATTGATGCAAAGTGCACCATGAGATTATGTTGGTAGCTGAAGAGCTTCTTGGTAACATGGAAGTTGAACCATACATTTTCAGCCTGATTCTCGAGGTGAAATTCTTGGAGTGCTTTTGCTTCAAGTGAAGTATATTCTTCATGTAAAGTATATAATTTTCGGTGATGACTATGTGAAATTCTTGTAGTGGGTTAACTTCACAAGTGGAATATATTATTCTTGGTGGATTATGATAGTTATTTTGAACTATGATTCTTGGTGTAGAAAATGTAAAAATTATTGAAGTGATGTAGCTTCAAGTGACTATACTCTTTATGGTGGAGTATGATTATCTGTATAAATAATGTGAAAATTCTTGAAGTGAGGTAGCTTCAAGTGAATATACTCTTTATGGAGTATGATTGTCAATGAAGACAATGAAAGTTAATGTATTATTTTCAATCAACGTGAAAATTGTTGGAGTTAGTTGAAAATATAGATATTGAAGAAGTCTCACATCGCTTAGCTTTGTGAAAGAATAGGGGGTCCGACCTTTGTAACACTAGACACTAGACATAACGTGTGTGTGAAAGTGTTGGTTCGGTAAATAGATTTATAAAGTAATCAAAGTTATCACATCGCAAAGCCGCAAAGAGAATCCCAAGATTTGTGAATGGCACCATTGATCATGGTATCCTTATGCCTAACAATGGTAAAGAATTAGCCTTTGGCCATTCTCATTCAAATTGGAAGGAGATCAAGACGATAGAAAATTGACAACCGAATACTTGTTCAAGTTAGGTAAAACTCATATTTCTTGATGTTCAAGGAGGTAAAGATATTGTTGCATTATCCTCATTTGAAACATAGTATGTTGTGATTTCATTTACACCATGTCAAACTCTATCGATACAAATGTTATTTGATGCGCCCAAGATATATGAGACTACAAGCATGAAATTGCTTGTTGAGAATAAATCATGAAATAACTCGAATTATGTGGAGAGTTAGTTACTTGTTTTACAAGTTGGTTAATTAAGAAAGCTTAAGCAATAAGTAATCATTTTTCTCAATATATGTGATCATTTTTCATCTATCAATACATTCCCTTGATTTCATCATATTTAACGTGAACATGCTTAGAGCATCATTAGCATTCTTCATTAATACTACTATTATGGAGTGGTGCGACATATGTAATGCTGTTATATTTCTGGTTAATGATTCCTTTTCCATGATTGAAATATGGGATGCAATGGAAGATGATTCATGTGTTGTGTCGGAAACTTCGGCGAATTTAAGGTTAAAACTCGTGACCAACAGACAACTTTGCTTGTAGCCGCAACACATTTATTGCCAAACCATGTTGACATGTTCATTTCTCTCTATACCTAATAATAATTGGAAATCTATGGTGTACTAAAGAATCTGAACTAACTATGAATCTATAATCACATACACCAATATAATTCCCACGACAACACGATGTATTAATGTAAGTCTCATAATAATCATGTTTATTTTTCAGCACTGTAGACTTTGACCGGAGACAACCAATTACAACATTGTCCTTAAGAGATGTAAAGCGAATGTTAAATTACAGTTTTGTATTTCCTGTTTTATCAAACTCACAGTTTTAGTTTTCCTATTTTCTTTTTAAACAGTTTTGGTCCCACATCTCAATTTTGGTCCAAAAAAATGTTGACTGTTTATGTATTGTTCATGAACAGTACATGAATAGTGCATGGACAGTACGTGAGTGGATCAAAATTTGGATGGAGGACCAATACTGTTTTAAAAGAAAATAGGAGGACTAAAACTGTGAGTTTGATAAACAGAGATACCAAAATTGTAATTTAGCATAAAGCGAAATATCACACATATTCAAAATTGACACGTTTAAACTCTAATTTCAAAAAAATTCATAAGCATTTTTTCAGTTAAAATAGAACTTTTATTTAATTTATCGCACTTAAAACATAACTAATCTACACAGAATTTTCAAAAACTTAGCAACATCCTTACAATTTGGTCTATAAACATTTTTTAGAGTAAAAATGGTAAATTAGATGCTGTGAAAAACGATACCGAAATAACAAAGTATATTTGGTTTCTTGAACACCAAGAAATCCACAATGGTAGAAAAAAGGACAAACACACAAAATTCTATTAGGGTTCACAAAAGGAAGAGAAAAGAGTAAGAAGAATAGAGAATATGTTAAATATGTTTTACTATTCACTTTCTCAATATGATTCAAAGACTAAAAGTGAATACAAACAATTAACCTCTCTCAACCTAATAAGGATTTGTCACACTTTGCCACACCTTATAATGAGAGACTAGTATGCTATTTGTAATAAACCTAACATACTAAACTAATGATTTTTTTAACAATTACCCGTTACAAGCTAACTTAGGGTACAAGCTAACTTTAACAATTGGATCCATAACACAAGGCCCAATTCAACAACAACATGTGAGCAGACTTCGACGACATGCTAAACCTATAGTTCATTCCAATATCTCACAAATCTCCACCTTGGAAAAAATTCTATAACAACAAGAAACAAACTAGCTTTCTTCATGCAGCTTTATCAACCACATATAGTGGAAAAACTTGCAGCTAGACAACGTCTTGGTGATCATATCGACAACATTATGATATGTCGAGACCTTCAGTATTTGGACTTCTCCACGCTCGATTACCCCTCTGACGAAATGCAACCTCACATCAATGTGCTTGGTTCGCTCATGATAAGATGAATTCTTCGGCAGGTGTATTGCACTTTGATTATCACATTTAATAGTGATAACTTGACCTTGAAGTTTCAGCTCCTTTGCAAAAACCTTCAAGGCACAATGCTTCTTTCACAACTTCAGTTATGGCGATATATTCTGCTTCAGTGGTTGATAAGGCAACAACCTTATGAAGTATTCCTTTCAACTAATTGTTGTTCCAAACATAGTGAAAACATATCCAGAAATAGATTTTCTGGAATCTATACAACCTACATAATCAGAGTCGACATATCCTTCGATTATTGCTTTACTATCTTCACCCAAGGCTCCACCATAAATTAGGACTCTATTCTGAGACCCATATATGTACCTTGGAATCCACTCCAATGCTTGCCAGTGAGCCTTTTCAGGATTCTCCATATTTCTGCTTACAAGATTTATTGCATATGCTATGTCGGGTCTAGTACATACCATAACATACATCAAAAAGCCCATTATATTAGCATATGGAATGTTATTCATATAAGCTACTTCAAAATCAGTACTAGGACGCTGATCTATACTTAGCTTGAATTGAGGGTTTGTCAGAGTCATAACAGGCTTTGAATTCAACATACCAAACTTTTCGAGAATCTTCCATAGGTGTGCCTATTGAGATAAGCATAATTTCGACTGCTTTTTATCTCTTCATATGTCAATCACAAGAATCCTTGACGCAACTCCCAAATCCTTCATGTTGAATTCCTTATTGAGTTCAGCCTTTACCCTCCTTACATATTTGACATTTGTTGCTTGCTATTAGAATATCATCCACATAGAGCAACAAAATGAAAAATGAATTACCAGGTCACAATCTGAAGTAAACACAATGGTCGAACTAACTTCTGCTGAAACTTATGGGTGCCATGAACTTGTCGAATCTCATATTCCACTATTAAGGAGATTGTTTCAGCCCATATAAATATATCTTCAGTTTGCACACATAATCTTCCTTCCCCTTTTCGACATACCCTCCAGGTTACCTCATCAGGATTATTTCATATAGATCACCATACAAGAACACAGTCTTTACATCCATCTATTCCAGTTCAAGGTCAATTTGTGCCACCATGGAAAGCAACATTTGAATGTATATGTGCTTTACAACAGGATATAACACAACATTGAAGTCAACACCTTCTTTTTGAGTGAAACCCCTTATGACCAACTGTGTCTTGTACCTCTTCGACGTCACTCATTCGACTCCTTCCTTAACTTTGAAAATCCATGTATAGATGACTAACCTGGCTCCACCAGGTTTCTTGATCAGTTTCCATGTGTTGTTATCATGAAGAGATTTCATCTCATCATCCATGGCTTTCAGCCATTCAGTCTTATTCCAACTCCTCATAAATTCCTTATAGTCTATAGGTTCTTCGTCTAGAACCTCACTTATAGAGATTAAGGCATGAGTTATAAGATATGCATAACCAAGTCTCATAGGTGGCTTGATGAATCTTCTCAACCTGTCTCTTGCCAGCAGATAGTCATTATCAGTCTCCCCATCTTCAAAAACAACTTTTGCTTCTTCTTCGACTTTATCTGGGTCATGCAATTCAACAACACTATACTCCACCTTAACAGGAATTTTTCCCTATTCCAGCTCTTTGTCAACATCATCAGTTTTCTTGAAAGTCATCTCAACTTCATTAAAAATTACATCTCGACTGGTGATACACCTCATGTGACCTGGCTCTAGGCATCATAGCCTATAATATTTTACTCCTTCTGGGTATCCCATGAACATGCATTTCAGCGCTCTAGGTTCGACCTTGTCTTGACTAATATGAGCATAGGCCACACATGAAAATACTCTCAGTTTGTCGAGATTTGGTGGTTGTCCCGACCAAACTTCTTCAGGTGTCTTCATATCTAACGCGGTCAAAGGACATCTGTTTTCAGATATGTTACTGTAGAAACATCCTCAGCCGTAAACACCTTATTCAATCCAGCACTAACCAACACGCATCTAACCCTTTTGAGTATTGTTCGATTGAATCTATCAGCTAGACCATTTTGCTGAGGAGTACCTGCTACAGTCTTATGCATTGCAATCCCGGATTCGACACAATAATTGTCGAAAGATTCATTGCAGAATTCAATGCCATTGTCGGTTCTCAACCTCTTGACCTTTTTGCTTGTTTGAGTTTTGACCAGAACCTTCCAACTGTTGAAATTCTCAAGAGTTTCATCCTTAGTCATATGAATGAATACCCATAACTTTCTGGAATAGCCATCAATTATGGATAGAAAATACCTTGCACCTGAATGTGAAGGATTCCTTATAGGCCCCCAAAGATCAACATGGATGTAATCAAGGTATCCATGTATTATTTGTTTACCTTTGTTAAACTTCACCCTACAAGATTTACCAAATACACAAGGTTTACAAAACTCTAACTTCTTGACTTTGTCACCACCTAGCAGATTCTGATTCCCCAATTTGACCAGGCCTCTGTCGTTGACATAGCCCAATCTCATGTGCCATAATTTTGTCTTTGACACAGGTTTCGTGGATACTAAATTTGTCGAACCACTTACAACCTCAGTCTCGAGGATATAGAAGCCTTGCTTCTTCACGCCTCTCAAGACTTCCTTCGACCCCTTCAAGACTCTGAAGATACTTTTCTCTCCTTGAAAAATATATCCCTTCTTGTCGAATTCACCAAGAGAAATCTAATTTCTCTTTAAGTCAGATAGATACCTAAATTCATTCAATAACTTTATTGACTCATCATGGAGCTTGAATCTCACAGATTCGATACCTGCAATTTTGTAAGCTTTGTTGTTTCCCAGCAACACCGATCCACCTTCTTGATCACATAGTTCCTCGAACAAATATTTTTTTGGATTCATGTGGCAAGTGCAACCTAAATCCATAATCCAATCTTTTCTTGAGTCACCGCTTGAAACCACGAGAACATCAGATGAGTCGAAATCATCTTGAACAATGGTTGCATTGCCATTATCCTTTCCTTCATGATCTTTCAGGAGTTCGAGGCACACCTTTCAAATATGACCCTTCATCTTACAATGATAATATCAAAAACCAAATGTTTCACCTCTATAAGACTTCTGCTGACTTTTACCCTTCTTCCTAGCAAACTTGGCATCCTTTCATAAAAGTTTTGCCTCAATGGCTAAACCTTCACCAACCGTCGAAGGTTTATACTCCTTTTGTTCATTTAAGTCCTTAAATTACAAGGCAAATTGAACATCTTCAAATTCCAGGGACTCTCTTCCATACAAGAGGGTTTCTTTGAATTGAGCATGTGTTTTGGGCAAAACGCATAACAACAACATCGCTTGATCTTCATCATCGATTTCCTCATCAATATTTTCAAGATCAAGAATCAACTTGTTAAACATATCCAACTGCTCAACCAACACTTTGTCTTCACTCATTTTGAATGAATACAATGCTTGCTTCATGTAGAGTCGATTCACCGACGATTTAGTCGTGTACAAACCTTCAAGTTTCAACCATAATATTACCCCAAATTTGCCCCACTTGTATCATTTTATTTCTGTCTAACCATATTCACAAAAACAAAAATATGTCATTGATTGAATTCAGGTTTTATGCGGAAAGTCGGGGTTTCGTTCAGGTTTATCAGGTCAGGTGTGTGTGTGTGTGTGCAATGATGTTTCAGTGGAAGTTCGTTAATATTGATCAGTGTATTCAGGGTGTGGTGTGACGGCGATTCATCCATCTTTCGATTTTGTCCATAATCATCCATATTTTTGTTATTATCCATTTTTAATTCACTTTCAATCCATTTTATCCTTTTTCAATTTTGTTAATTCTTATCCACATTTTCTAAAATCTATTTTTAAGCTCATTACCATTTTTCCTCTAAAGCCCATTATCTACACAAAATTATAATTTTTTATTTATCATTATCATTATTATTACTATTATTATTATTATTCATTATTATCATTTCCATTATTAATCATTTATTATTATTATTACTATTATTAATTATATTTCATTATTATTATTATACACCAATAGTTACACAATTAATATCAGGTATTCACCATGACTCAGACAAGTTTCCCCCACCTCCACTAACATTACCCAGTCACACATTGAGACATCACGCTAGCTGCTAGCCTTTCCACTTAAGCCACTTGAAGTCATTCTCTGCTCAAAAGTCACGACAAGACCATAAGACGAAAACATTGTAAAACAAATTGATACAATCCATGCACATCCCAGTTGCAAGTCACTCACTCAAGCCATCCAAATCAAATTACGCAGCATGTACAACGTAAAACGACATCCTACAACTATAGAAAATGGTAAGTCACGCACAAAAAACTGAAAACGGATTACTCATTGCACATGCCAAAATCACGTCCAAAAATCAGTAGCATTTTCCCTCATTATTCCTTCTCAATCTTTATCCCCATGTCTCCCTTTTATACCATTCAATCTCTCCTATATAATGACCCCTATTTCCTCTCAATAACCAAGCCTGGAGAGCATCATAAACCGATGCAAAAATTCCTCCAACTTCAAGCTTCAACCCTCCTTTAACACAATCCTGCAAAACCACAAATAAACTCAAACTTTAACAATATTAAACCTGCAAAAAAAAAATCGATTCAGAATAACCTTCTATCATTGTTTTCACAACCACAAATTGCCATTGATAAATACAAACTACAAAGCCATAACCGAATCTCTTTTTTTCACAACCTTAAATACCGTAACTCACCCCCATCCTTCAAAAAACAATCAAACTGAAGCAATTATTCACTTCATATCCAAACCTTTAAACACCCTTCACTTTCAACCACAAATAACAAACCTGCAGAAACCATATCACTACTCACCGCCGCTAGAAAAAAATTGAAAAAAAAAACAAAATGAAAAAATAAGAACCGCAGAGAGATAAACCAAAAACAAAATATGATATGAGAGAGAGATGAAAGAAACCGAAACGGTGAGAGTGAGGACGCGAGCAAGTGAGATCGATTGAGGTGGAGAGAGCGTTGATCGAAAATGAAATCGAAAGTGAGAACCGTGACCCATTGTCGAAGAATTTGAATCGCGAGGGTGAGTGCTCATTTGTTCTTTCCTATAAGCCGCGTTTGAGGATAACTTTTTCCTCAAGTTTTTTATCGAGAAAATGATTATGGTGCTGAAGAATGAGTTTATTTACGTTTTCTGCTTTTCCAGACACATTTAAGAAACATTTTTTCTTTTTCTTTTTTAATTAAAGGATGGATTACGAGCTTAGCTCATGTTGGTTTCTTTTAATTACACCACAGATTCATCACTGACTCCCACTTTTTTTATTAGTTCTCTTTTCTTTTTATGGTTTTTTATTTAGTTATTTTATAGTAACTTTTATTATTTTCACGCACATCAATTTTATTGTTGAATCTTGTGTTTCATTTTTTTTATCATTATTACTTTTTTCATTTTTTTTTACTTTTCTATTTTGGACCGATCATATTATAAAAGGTTAAGGAATGTTTGATTTCATTAAATTGGCAACACTTTGATCAATATGAGGCCATGTAGATTAGTTTATTTTATTTGCCATTTTATTTTCGATTTATGGTCGATGAACATCTAGATCTTGAGATGCTTCACAAGCCGACTTGAAATCTTGATTAAATGATGAGACCATTTTATTTCCCTGTTGGAAATTTATTTTATTGCACTTTCTTTTATTTTTAGCATTTAGTCGATGAAAGTCTAAAAATCGAGATTATCGTAACTCTTGGTTAATACGAGACCATTAATCAGTTGCCTTTTGCATTGTGAAATCGAAATTAAAATTCAATTTAATTTTCGAAATCCACCCCGATGCATAAATCGACGCTCGACTTCTCATAGAACGATTCTAAAATTGAATCAGTCCTAAGATAGTTAAAGAGCTACATTTCGATGCTTTCTATTTAATTTCAAGCTCCAACGACTTCATATAGCTTATGACACGTCATACACGCTTCCTCTTGGGCCCATACAATGAACCCCTTTTTTCGTGCAATCCCGTGAAATTTACTTTGTACCCCTCGCCCATTCATATGTACGCAATTTACTTTTCCGCTTTATTTATTGTGTCGATCGCTAGGAGCACCCTTAGGGACTAGTATCGATCTCGTCTTAGTTTGTGAACCCTTGGTCCAACTCCAAGTGGTTTCACTCGCATACTCGCACTTTATTTTTCGGTTATGGGTTGGTTTAGCTAGGAGCACCCATAGGGACTAGTAATCAGATTCACCTAACCAATAAAACAATAAAACTCCATTTGCATTCACCTGTAAGTCGAGTGCCTCGCGCGTCACCATCAAACCAAAAAACCAAAACGTCTATTTTAGACCCAAACCCTTGATCCAATGTCAAGCGGTCATATGTAATAAAACACTTTAATAATACAGGAAAAATTGTATGCCACGAGCCTTAAGTGGTAGAAGGAGGATAATGGATATCTCGTTACTTACTCTGATTATTTCGACGCAAGTCACTTGACTTATTGAGCAGAATAATCACTTTTACCCATAGTCTTTAGTGTAGTTCGAATCCTAAATCCTTTTTTAAAAGAAAGGTAATAAGATCAACAACCAACCAACCGTAGTAGGCCGAACTACGAAGCTCTGACTTTTCCATTGCACGAGGGAGTATGTAGGCACGAGAATCTCAATCCTTGCTGAGCACCTAGGATCAATCAAACTTATAATCAAACTTTTTCCCTTAGCAAGTAACTCATTAGGCATAGACATCCTTTCTCGCATGATAACTTAGATGGTTCCCATTGAGTAAAACGGACGTGAAGGGTGCTAATACCTTCCCTTTTCATAACCGACTTCTGAACCCAAACACTGGTTACAATGACCTTTGTCTTTATCCTCTTGTTAAAAGGGTTTTATCTATATCTTCACTTTCCCATTTTGGGAATAAATCAAAATTAGGTGGTGACTCTCATGTCAGCCCAGCTCGTGGTCTTTTATTGCAAGAACGTATTTTTTGAGGTGCGACACCTGACGGCTCTGCTGGGGACTAGTTCACCCCTAAGCAAGTTAGCCTTATTCTAGGTTGTTTCAAGCTTGTTTGGATGTATGTCTTTATGTTTTACTTGTTTATTTTTATCGCATTCCATATTATATATCTTGTGTCTCCTTGGTATTATGATATTGGATCGATACTTGGATTGCAAATGAAACTTGAGTGAAAGGCTTTATACTCGAGCTTATAAGTATAAACATATGATTAAAAGAGGTTGCATAGTATTGGCTCCCGAGAGAAACACTCTCATGGACGGTTGATACGAAGACCTCGCTTGGAGTAGATTCTGATGCAAATGCTAACAATCGTCATATTTATGGCATGGACAATCAATGTTTTCATTAGGACCTTCGACTCTAAGAACTTTAAAACCTTAAACTTCTTGGCCCAAACAAAGGGTTGATGGTCGTGTAGTATAGGGCACCGAGGGGTTACTGTCGTATAGTTTGATACGAAGATCTCACTCAATATAGACTTTCTCAATGGAGTTGACTGACTGTCAAACGGATGATACGTCCAGCAAACAGTTGATAATAGTCTGCAACTCTGAGACCTTTGTTTGAAACCATGTGTCAATGATCGCATAGTATGGGGCACCGAGAGGTTTTCTCTCGTGTAGTTCGATACGAAGATCTCATCCAAAAGATATTCATATGAGGGAGTCAATCAACCCCCATATTTATGGCATGTCTGATGAACAACCATATAGATTTACAACTTTGGGGTTCCTTTAAACTTTAGAGCCAACCCGGTGAGACCCATGTGAGGATAGTGGTCAACCTTATCCTTCATTCTTACCTCGGACTCATGCAATCCCATGATCAAAGATTTTGGTCATTAATTGGATTAACTCCAGACTCAGATCCTATGATCCTGGATTCTGACATTGCATCCATATGCATAACATTTAATATTGCATTTGCATCAATTGTATATTTTGAATTTCATCCTAAAAACCCAAAAATCACCAAGCTGATTCCTCGACACTCCCACGTTGCTCAAGCCAACACTATACGAGTAATGGATCAGATTCAACAAAGACCATGTCGCCACAAATAGCCCGTTAGTGAAAACTTTTGAAGAGGTTGTCGAAGACCAAGTAGAATAGTCTCCAACTTTGAAGAAGCCAGTCATTTAAGAGAAGTTCAATTGCTCAAATGAAGGCCATCATATGCCCTTTATCATTTTGCATCCTTGTATTTTGTCTTGTTTGTTTAATTACTATTTTCTTTGAACATTGTTATTCTTATTTGATTTTTCTAATGTTATGTTTATGCATGTTTTGAATCAGTCATTTCGCATTCGCTCATCATTTATCATTTAACAGCAAATCACAAAAACTTTGAATCACTTCACTTTCTTATCAAACTGATTATTTTAGAAAATATTGGAGGGAGGATAATGAAAATTGAATACTCATGACTGTTGTGGTATGCTTTCAGATAAAATCTCGTCAATGATGTACATGCATTTTTCAAATCCCCAAACACTGTGGAGATAAGAAGTTAATCCCTAGTCAACCACTTCGAGCCTAGAAGTGGGGATTTCTTTCGGATACAAACCCTTACGCTTAACCCAGAGCAGGGTAGTCGTTCAGTTAACCTGACTGCACCTTCAAATCGTAAGATGAGACATCTCGTCAGAGGACCATCGACCAATGACTTGGAAGTCACAACGTTCAACAAAAATAGAGAAGAAAATCAAAGAAAACCGCTAAGTTAAGCATCCAAATGAGACTTAGTAAAAAAAGAATCATAGAAAATCTCAATGGACCAAGTGCTTCATAAAGCAGTCCAGTTAAATCCAGATCAAAGACAAAGAAAAAGAGGAGCTCAAATCCTCAACAAAAACAAAACAAGGATCATGTGAACACCACAACAATAATCAAAGGGTCACCGACATCTAACATCGACCAACAAAATAAGATGAATGCCACTTCAAAGCGAACCTTGAAGCTCCATCTTCACCTTACACTGTCATATCCCTTTTGGAAGACGAAAATATGTAGAGTTAACTTAACATAGGACTAGAGATCATTACGAAGAAGGGGTGGGTAAAATTCAAACTTTTAGCCTTATATCCTTTATTTCAATAACCATGAGCCATACCACGTTACAAACCTCGAAAGACCTAATTAAGGCAGGGTTTATTCTGAAAGCATGCTACCAACAAGGTTGTGTAAACTGACTCCTAGAGATTTGCTAATCTTCAATCTTGATAGCATATTATTCTTGTTGTATCTCACACACTTGTTAAATCAGTACCACGTTTGGACTAATGGTCTATTCACCTCACACTATCACATCATTCAAATAATTGATTTTTTCAAAACTTGCATGAATGTTGCATTAACACTACCATTTTTGTATGAACAATTTAATTGCAAATCAGTGCTTGACATCAAGACATCCAAACAAGGGGAAATCCAAAGAGGAACTCAAACTTTCGTTGGTGCTGACCCGAATCAAGACTATCTCAAAATCCTTTCAATTAGAGGCAAGACCCTCATCTCAATAGCTCAATCAGGGGCAAATCATCTTCAACAACTCAATCAGGGGAAGACGCCTACCAAATCTAAACACCGAGGCAGATCATTTTGTGGTCGCTCTTAAAGTTTCACCACCAGAATTCTTTCAAACACCCTACAGACAGGGGCAAGAAAACAAGGAGCAAGTCTTACTATCTTTATTCCCCACCTAAACAAGCAGATCTTTCCAGACGTTGGCAACCATTCAAAGAAAAAAGCAATCTTCATGCATTAATTAAGTCGCTTCGCTCATCAGCAAGTGACCAAACTTGGAGCATCCAGATCCATCTTCTGACCATACATTGTCGAAGATCGAGTGTTAGGGAATCGAACCCATCCACCCACCCAAAGTCCAATCATTATTGGCAACTACCAGACCAAAGTCCACCAAGATGGCACCTTTCATCAAACTTATTTCAATCAGTCATATGAATCATTATGCATCATAGGTATCAATACTTCATATGCATCGTTATGCATCATCAACATCATACACATCATTTGCATTACATAAACAAATCAACTTTTTCATATCCCCAACATTTACATTTCTACTTTGCATCTCATTGCATAAACATTTGCATTGATTTCCATCATAATGGAATACCATTTCAAACAAACATGCATACATACATACATACATGCATATGTCCAGATCCACGATTAATCAAAGATTCCAGGCCGATCCTTTAGCAAATCTAGTGGGCGTTCCCCATGAAGCTTTTCTCTTCTACCTTTTGTTGATAAAATTATTCTCCTTATCAAGTTTAGTGGGAGTTCCCCATGAAATTGTTCTCGTCAAACTTTTGTTGATGAAGCTTCAATCAATATTTCTCCAAGCAAAGTTCTTACCAAGTGTAATTCAGTGGGGGTTTCCTATTGGATCATTTTTTCTTTAACCTTTTGTTGATCCCCCAAGCAATCTGACTCAGTTATACCAATATTCCTTAACCAGTTTGTCCTTCATCCTTTTGATGATAAACATTTATTCAGTTTTGTTTACCTTCATCCTTCTAGTGCCAGGAATCGCCTTATCATCCTTTTGGTGGTAGCGATTTATTTAATTTTCAGTTCACCTTCATCCTTTTGGTGTTGGGAATCGCCTTATCATCCTTTTGGTGGTAGTGATTTATTTAATTTTCAGCTTACCTACATCCTTTTGGTGTCGGGAATCGCCTTATCATCCTTTGGGTGGTAATTATCTATTTAATTTTCAGTTTACCTTCATACTTTTGGTGTTGGGAATCACCTTATCATCCTTTTGGTGGTAGCGATCTATTTAATTTTCACTTTATCTACATCCTTTTGGTGTCGGGAATCGCCTTATCATCCTTTTGGTGATAACGATTTATTTAATTTTTCAGTTTACCTACATCCTTTTGGTGTTGGGAATCACCATATCATCCTTTTGGCGGTAGAGAATTATTTTATTTTCAATTTACCTACATCCTTTTGGTGTCGGGAATCGTCTTATCATCCTTTTGGTGGTAGCTATTTATTTAATTTTCAGTTTACCTACATCCTTTTGGTGTCGGGAATTGCCTTATCATCCTTTTGGTGGTAGCGATTTATTATATTTTCAGTTTACCTACATCATTTTGGTGTTGGGAATCACCATATCATCCTTTTGGTGGTAGCGAATTATCTTATTTTCAGTTTATCTACATCCTTTTGGTGTCGGGAATCTCCATTTCATCCTTTTGGTGGTAGCAAATTATTTTATTTTAGTTTACCTACATGCTTTTGGTGTCGGGAATCGCCATATCATCCTTTTGGTGGTAGCGAATTATTTCGTTTCATTATTATCTTCATCCTTTTGGTGTTGATGTCCACTATCCTTTTGGTATTGGAAAATTCTTTGTCAGTTATGTCATAATCCTTATCCTTTTAGTGTTGGTGATCTTTAAAGTCGTATATGTCTACTATTACCTTTTTGGTGATAGGTTTGTCATCCTTTTGGTGTCGATAACTATTTATTCTTTGGTTTGTGTATCATCCTTTTGGTGAATGGCAACCTTTAAAATCAATGTGTGTTTTGTTATTACCCTTTTAGTGATATCGAGTTTGTGGCCTTTCTGTCATCCTTTTGGTGTCAACAGTCTTTCCAATATCAGTTTTATCGTCATCCTTTTGGTGTGTCAGCTTTTGTCATTAATCTTCCAGTACATTTTCTTTCTTTTCAGACAAATTCAGAGTCTTTTTAGTATCTAATTGACTTATACCTTGAAAGTATGAACGCGAGCCAGTTCATCTTACTCGGTTTAACCCCAATTCGATAGGGGCAACTATCATACCCCAAATTTGTCATACGTGTATCATTTTATTTCTGTCTAAAAAACCAAAGCTATGTCATTTATATAGAATTCAGTTTTTGTGCGGAAAGTCGGGATTTCGTCCAAGTTTATCAGGTCAAGTGTGTGTGTGCAGTGATGTTTCAGTGGAAGTCCGTTAATATTGATCGTTGTATTCAGGGTATGGTGTGGCGACAATTCATCCATCTTTCGATTTTATCTATAATCATCCATATTTTCGTTATTATCCATTTTTAATTCACTTTCAATCCATTTTATCCTTTTCCAATTTTGTTATTTTTTATCCACATTTTCTAAAATCTATTTTTAAGCCCATTACCATTTTTTCTCTAAAGCCAATTATCTACAAAAATATATATTTTTTTTATCATTATTATTATTTTTTTCATTATTATCATTTCCATTATTAATCATTTTTTATTATTATTACTATTATTAATCATATTCCATTATTATTATTATTATCATACACCAATAGCCACACAATTAATATCAGGTATTCACCATGACTCATACAAGTTGCTCCCACCTCCAATAACATTACCCAACCACACATTGAGACATCATGCCAGCTGCTAGCCTTTCCACTTAAGCCACTTGAAGCCATTCTCAGCTCAAAAGTCAGGACAAGGCCATGAGACAAAAACGTTACAAAATGAATTGATACAATCCACGCACATCCCAGCCGCAAGTCACTTACTCAAGCCATCCAAACCAAATCACGCAACCTTCACAATGTAAAACGAACTCTCACAACTGTACAAAATGGTACGTCACTCACAAAAAAAATGGATTGCTCATTGCACATGCTAAAATCACGTCCAAAAATCAGCAGCATATTCCCTCAATATTCCTCCTTAATCTTTATCCCCAAGTCTCCCCTTTACACCCTTCAATCTCTCATATATAATGACCCCTCTTCACTCTCAATAACCAAGCTTGGAGAGGACCATAAACCACTGCAAAAATTCCTCCAATTTTAAACTTCAACCCTCCATTAACACAACCTTGCAAAACCACAAATAAACTCAAACTTTATCAACATTAAACCTGCAAAAAAATTGATTCAAAATAACCTTCTATCATTGTTTTCACAACCACAAATTGCCACTGACAAATGCAAACCCCAAAGCCATGACCGAATCTATTTTTTTCACAACCTTCAATACCTCAACTCACCCTCATCCTTCAAGTGAGGGTCACTCTAGTGACTAGTGTTGTGCGAGCTTTGAAGTCTAGAAAGCTCACTCCGCGTTTCATTAGACCATATCAGATTTCGTAAAGGGTCGGGGAGGTAGCATATCAAATTGCATTACCATAGTCGCTTGCGAATTTACATGATGTGTTTCATGTGTCACATTTGAGGAATTACATTTCAGATCTGTCGCATGTTATTCAGATGAATGATGTCCGAGTAAGAGATAATTTAACTATGGAAGTTTTGCTAGTACAGATAGATGGTAGAGAGATGAAGTAATTAAGAGGTAAAGAGATTACCTTAGTGAAGGTATTGTAGGGTGGACCAGCTGGTGATAGTTGATGAAGGAATCGTATCTGACGCTGTTTGCTTCAGCTACATTTTCGAGGACAAAAATTCTTAAGTGGGGGAGAGTTGTAACACCCCAAAGTTGATTTTGATTTATTGGATGTATTTGTTATGAATTTTAAGGATTTCTTGATGCTATGATGTTGTGATGGTTTAGATTAATATTTTGATAATATTGATTTAGAAGTAGTGTGACATTATTTAATTATTTGAGATTAATTAAATAAAATAAGGAAAATAAGAAGAGTTAGAGGACAATGATAGTATAGTCTTTTGGTAGAAGATGAGTGAGGGTAAGATGGGAAAAGTCTAATGAGGTCCTAAGGGTAAGATTAACTAAGAGGATAAAGTTTGAATAATACGATCATACTTTGGGAGAAGATAAAGATAGCTCTAAATAAAAGCTAGAGGTTGAAGGCTTGAGGTTTTGCAAGAAGTTATCGAAATAATTCACGGAACCTAAGGTATGTGGAGTAATTTTGTTCGGTATTGTAATGTAGAGAAAGGATTTGGGGTTTTGAGGGAGAGTCTTAGGGTTATGGGGTTTTGTTGATGAACTTGTTATATGATGATGATTTATGATGAATTTGATGATAAATAATGATGTTTGATGATATGTTTGATGATACCATGATGAATGTGGATTGTGTTGATGATTTTCTGGTTTATTGCTGTTGAAAACTGGTTTTTAGAGGGACTATATGGCAGAGGAGAGATATGAGATTACAGGATTTTCTTGAGGAATTGTGATGCTCTCTTAGCGAGCAAGTGGAGATTTTGGAACTCTCAAACCCGAGAGTTAGTCACTTAGAAAGGGGTAGCTCGCTTAGCGAGACCTGACAGTTTCCGAAATATTATTTTAATTCTAAAAAATATTTAATTAATGTGCCTTGTTGCTATAAGATGTTATGATGTTTTAGTGAAGTTTATGTGGTGTTTAGAGGCTAAATTTGTAGGAATTTGTGGTAAAATGATGTATGATGATTTGAGTTGTTTTATGAGCCTATGAGGTATGATGACATGACTTAGAGGAAGATGTTAAATGAGTGAATAATATAATGAATGTAGATGCCATAATTTGAGTTGTTACGATGTGTGTTTATATTCTGTCTTGCATTCATGGCATAAAAATGAGGGGACTTTTGGTCCGTTGGTAGTTTCAATACCATCGTGCGGATTGAAGTGATATGATGTTATGATGTGCTTCCTTGTGGAAGGTTGATGGCCCAGTGTCTATCCATGAGGATATTTTGGTACCACATGCATAATAAGAGGATTGTATATTCATTCTAAATGACATAACATGATTTGCATTGAGTTTGTGTTGTGATGTGGTGTAATTGACGTTGTGTATAGATGAGTTTTGTGATGAATGATTTCGTTTTTTTAGTATATGTTTATGATTCTCATTTTTATATTATTTTATTGAATATGAATTTACTCACCCTGCCTGCCTTTTGTGATGGTCTATTATGCCATCCTGCAGATACTCAAGGTTAACTCGGTGTGTGATCTAGCATGGAGTTAGTCTATCGTCATTGTTTAGTTAGGTGTGAAATCCCACTTTGTGTCCAGTAACATCGGGATGAGATCGCTTGAGAACTTTGAGTTTATTTGGTTTAATTGATTTAAGTATTGGTTTTTTCATATTTGAGACTTAATGATGTTTTGGATTAAATTATGAAAATTTCTTTTAATTAAAGACGAGAAGTTGATGTTTTGTTTTTCCGCTGCGTAAATGTTGAGTTTCAGATTTGATGTTCATGATTTTATAACCCGTGTTACGGGAAAGGACTTACAATGAGGTTTATGATGTCTGTTTTTGAAGAATGTGATACCCTTTATGAATTTACTTTAATTTAATTATGTTAAATTCGTGATGGGGTAGAAAGGGTATTACATTAGTGGTATCAGAGAAGGTCGGTCTATCCGGTCGTATCGTGTGTTGTTAGTCGTGTAGGTTATTGCGTATGAGTGTAGTATGGTTGAGTTTTTCTTTGATGTTGTTGGTGATTTGCATAATGAATGTGAATCGTGCTCTTGCGAATGCGGTAGTTGCACTTGCTCAAGCTATGACATAGAACAATGTTCGTGACGAGTTTCATGCCTTGAGGGCATTTCAGAGGAATAATTCGCCTAAGTTAACGCAACCAGATTCATCTCTAATAGGCATTGTAAAGTTTGCGACATTGGTGTGTTGATTTTGGTAAACTGTCTTTTGTGTTCCTTGTCTTGAGGCAAATTAAACCTATAAGACCTTTTTCCTTTAATTGAAAGACTATCAGTAATAACCTGTCTCTTTCCTTCTCTAATCCTCTTCTTCTTTTCGACCAAGTCATCTTGTTTCACTGGAGGTTGATTGATGATTAGATTCCCGACTCCGTTGTCTTGAAGTTTATTGACGAAGACTCTCAGCTTTTCTTGTCCCTGGGCTAAGTTTTGGATAAGAGTCACCTGACCATTCATCTGGATTCTCATCTCTGCCATTTCGGCTTGCAGTTGTTCCAACTGACCATCCTTGATGTCTTCAGGATTCTTCTTTTTCATGTCCTTAGTGAGGAGGGCTTTCAACTCTTCTTTCCCCTTGGACAAATTTAGGATCACTTCTTGAAATTGAGCATTTTGGGTTTGGAGATCTTTGACATTCAGTTCGAGAGCCATTTCAACTGAAATAAACAACGAGAAGATAAGAGACTTGTCATGGAAACCTGTTATGCAATGGTATGGAATGTAAATGCATATGAAATGTTTTCAAGGACCTCGTAGGATTTAAATTTGTTAAAGAAAAACAGAAACAAAAATTTTATTAGTAAGTTCAAAATATAACTGCCCCTTGGGCTTACAGTGAAAGAAAAATGTTTTTATTACGAAGAAAATAAAAACATTTGAGACTCAAGTCTCCCATGGACGTTTCCTCTTTGTATTGAGATATGTATTGAGGTTTCGCTCTTTGTGAAGTTGCCTTGTTAGCTCCAACACTTTATCTTTGCTAGCATAGAACTGAGCCTCAAAGGTATCCCTTTCCTCCTTCAGTTGGATCCAAGATTTTTGTAGCTCTTCCAGGTCAGTAGGCATGCCTGGATGAAGAATGGTGTAAGGAACATATCCTTCAATAATAGGCTCAACAATCACCGTTAGAATAGCAGGATATGGCATCATAAGAGTTTGAGCACGATACCACACCCATCTGAGGTAAGGCTCCATAGGGATGAAGTATTTTGGTTCCATAGTGTTGTTATTAATCTTATTCACCATGCCCCAAGCATGTATAAACCTTTGACGGTAACCTTGAGGATCATTGTCATAATCGAACATAATACCTTGAATAATCATATCATGAGGACCGTCACTCCGAGCATAACCAAATTGACGTAATGCGAAAGAAGTATTATAAGTAATGCCTCCCCTTATGCCAAGGAGTGTCACATTAGAGAACTCCTCATAGCGGTCAATGATAGTGATGTTTTCCATGGATCAGGAATACCAATGTATATCTGAATGAGAGAGTGACGTTATCCTTCTAGACCACCTCAAACCTTATTCATTCTTCATCACAGATCGAGGAAGGTGTGAAATAAACCACCTTGATAGTAGAGGTATGCAACACATTAGAGTCCCTCGCACCTTCGTAGTACGAGTATGAAGATAATGCAAAATATTTCCAAGCAAGGTAGGCATAGGATTATGAGTCATAAATATGTTAATTGTATGCACATATATGAATTGGTCCGGATTAGGGAACAACACCAAACCACATATCAACAGGGCCAAGATCTCCTCAAAAGCGTAGTAACTCACAACATCTAGGAATAACTGAGCTTTTTCTATCAAGAGTTTAGCAAGAAGACCTTTAACTCCACTTCTTGTTTCCAATACAATATCTGACTTCTTCAGATGCAAAGTTGTTGCAATAATTTCAGGTTTAGGCTCCTTCTCTAGACCGGTGAAAGGTTTTTGATCAAGAATAGGTACACCAAGTAGCTTAGAAATTTCTTCCATTGTGGGTACCAACTGATAATCGAGAAATGTGAAATAGTGATGTTTAGGGTCAAAGAACTAGAACACAACACTCATCATGTCTTCATTAAACCCTAAGGTAACCAAACCAAGTAGACAACCATGCCTTTCGGTGAATTGAGAGTTCTCAGGAACTTTTGAGACTAATTCCTTAAGCTTGGAAGGTATCCTTAAAAAATTGATTCGGGTAGTGTTTTTGCGAGCGGAAGCCATAACCTGCAACAAAGAACAAAGATAAATCCTTTGGTCCTTGAAATGGTTAGTGAAAATGCTATGTTATGATGTCATGATGTTATGATGTTATGTTCAAAACAAGTAAATAACAAACATAAACAAGTCACACAAGGGCCTTAGGTTTAAAGGCTTGCATGAAGTTCATAGGTAGGTACCTTCCCCACTGAAGTTTAGTTGGTTCAACCTGTCCTAGCAATAGAAACCGGGTTCTAAGGAATCTCAATATCACGGATTCTTCTCAAAGTTTATTTCAGTGTGGCAACTGCTTCACCAACCAAAACATCCCAAGATTAGATTCTCAATGAGTGTAGCATCGAGTATCAACAAACTTTAGACTGCACCAAAGCCGGCTATCTCACTACTTTCTACTGGCCAAGATAGGTCAATTAAGGTTCTAAAGGGAAGTTAGTGTAAATGACACCACATGGTAGCCTGATATTATCCTCAACTAACTTGAAGAACATCAATATTAACCAAAATGTCACACTAACTGTAGCTACCGGATCAACCATAACGGTATACGCAGTACAATTTCCTTGGTCTATTGCCACTTACCTAAGGTACACTAGATCCGGGTTATGATCTTTCTCACAGTAGCCCCAAAATAAGTACCCTTTAAAAATAAATCATATAATTCAAACAAGTAAAGTGATCTAACTCTAAGGTAACACCTCTTTTTAAGAGTCTAAAGTCCCCAACAGATTCGTCAGTTCTGTAACACGGTGGGAGAACTGGCTTTTAATTTTTGTCGCAAAATATGTTGCGGTAAGCAAGAGTCACCACCGATTTTTATTTCATCCAAATTGGGAAAGGTATAAAAGAACATGAAAGACTTTTAAAAGATTTTGAGTTCGGGGGGTAAGTTATACAAAGGAAAGGTGTTAGCACCCTTTGTATCAATGGTTATCCATAGGCTCTTAATTGTTTATCTCACTTTATTTGTTTTGTTTGAAAAGTGTAGTGTGTGAAAAATATTTTCTTAAAGATTTAACTTTGTAATGATTCTCGTATGAATGTATACAAAGTGTTTACTTTGATTGAAAGTATTTTGAAAAAGAGTGGAGTGTAAAAAGTATTTATTTTTGAAAGTTGTGAGCAAGCATTAAAAGTTACTTACCCTAAGTTGTAAGGTCTTTCTTGTTATTTCATTTCCTTATGAATAAAACTATCCTTACTATTAGTTAGTAAGTAGTTTTATCCTTGGATTTGGAAGGGACATGCGTAGGGTCATCGTTATGGTCATAAAAGGCAACATGTAGGGATACCTTATCAATTTGAAGGGACTATCATCATTTTCGTAAGGGCGAGATCATTTATTCGAAGGCAACTTTTAAGGGACATCGAGGGACTATGATTTTTTTCGTAGGGCCATCGATGGACTAGATCACTTATTTGTATGCGACTTGAAGGGTCATCGAGAGACTGTGATCTTTATATCGAAAGGTAACCATGATGATTTATTTCTCTAGGCAACAAGTTAAGGTATCCCTACGTTCGAGGGACTTGACCATTATTTCGTAAGGCAATAAGAGAGGTCACCCTAAAGGTGTAGGTGTGTAAGGTGTGTTATTTTCAGTTATTTTATCTTTTATTAAGGTTTTTCTAATTTGTTTTTAATCTTGCCATGCAATCCTATTAACATACATCTAAATAGTTTATATAAGTGCAGGAAGTAAGTGCGAAATATAAAATCCTAAACTATTACAAGGCTTTGGGGAAATTACATAATTGAGGGGTATGCAAAAAGTAAAGTCATAATTAACTATTACAATCCATAAGCAGATACATAATTGAAAAAATGCGAGAAAATAATTTACATGGCTTTTGAATCCTATATACATTTTCTATGAATTTAAATGACGGAAAAATAAAATCGGGAGAAAAAAAAGATATTTTTGGAAAAAGGGAAGATATTTTTGGATTGTGGGAATATTTGGATTTATGAGAATGTCTAATTAAAAAAAATATCTAAATTATTTTTAATTAAGAAAAAATCAAAGTCTAAATTATTAAGTTAATCTTGATTAATAATTAAGTCCTAATTCTAAAAAAAAATATTCAACTAATTATCTTTTTTGTAAAAAAAAAAAATTAATTAGTCTTTCTGATTTTTTTCATTGGTTATAAGTTATTAAAAGTTATTATTAAAAATGTTTTAAAAATTAAAAAGAAAAATTAAAAAAAAATTAAAAAGAAAATAAACTAAGAAGAAGAACATGAAAAAGAAATTGGGGGATTTAGAAATCAAGAATGTGCATGAAAGGGGCCACCAATGAATAAAATCAGCGTGATGTCTAGATGGTGAAATCATCGGGCAAAATTAGTTTTGTAAAAAATGTGTGAAAAAGGTTTAAAAATCGTTGATAGTGAAAATGTGTTTGTGAAAGAGTGGAATGCTGAAATTGTTGTTGATAATTATGGTGTGAGAGATGAGCCTCTTATGTGTAAAACAACATATATTTATAGATTTAAAAAATTAGGTTAAAAAACTTAAAAGGAAAAAAATCAGTCTTAATCCCTATTGATAAAAAAAATTTGAAAAATCAAATAATATCTAATTTTTACTTGGTCACCAAGTAGAAACTAAGTTTGACACAAAAATGACATAAACTGACCAATAGAAAACGAGTATACAAGAAAATAAATGTTTTTGGTATCTATTATGATTTTTTTATAGAATTTTTTCATAAAATAATGATTTTAATGAAAAATCATATTTTTAAAAATGCATTAAATGCAAATACGAAAATTAAAAATTAAATAATAAAAAATGCTATTTTTGTGAATTTTTTATAAAATAAAAATAGAAAAAATTATTAGTAAAGGAAAAAAAATTAAAAAGAGCGGAATGTGGGATTTGAACTCACAACCTCTCACATTTATATCCCTTATACCCATCTTTCTACCAATTGTGCTATTTTATTTATTCAAAATAAAAAGGCACCAGAAAGCATATGAAGCGGGTCAAAATTTGGGGTACGACAAGTGTGAGGAGACCTTTTGAATCAATTTGTCTCAAATATGTGAGGGTAAATTTTGGAGTACAACACATTGACAGAGTCGTCGGGGCGAGCCATTGAGCGAGTTTAACGGTGATGTTTTGATTTTCACGATCTAAGGATGAGAAAACAGGATAACACAAGTTCCCACAGACGACGCCATTGATCGTACCTGTGATCAGAATCTACAATGACTGCGGACACTGACATGGATGCTGAAGTCTTTGCTCGTTCGTCGAGGAGAATGGGGGATGTACATGCAAGGTACTCCGATGCCAAAGTAACAACGGACAAAAGAGTATGCAAGTACGAGTAAAAGTGTTAAGGGAGTGAATATTCGATACCTGACCCTCTCATGTGAGAGGGTTTATAAAGATCCCCAGCGCTTGACCATTGGTCCCTATTTTGGGTCTGGATCATGGATCCCCCGAAAATAGGTAACTGCTAGAAACTAGCCGTTGGGACACGCATACCTGGTTGGATTGGAAATATGTCTTGCACAGGGATATCCGAGCATGGGTTGTCTTCGGCTGAATCTGAGCGACTCCTGCGGGCGTCGGGCAGAAGTCTAGAAGGAACGGAGAAATCTGACCACGGGTAACCGTGGTCGATAAGTCCTTCTCGGCTGAAGGACATAAAGCCAATGGGTCCTCCTGACATTTGGGCTATTGGGTCATCCTATCAGCAGGAGTGGATTGGGCCATGCCTAGTCAATGAGCTAGTCCGGAACATAATTCATCTAAAATAAACATTCAATTTAAAGTAATACCTAAATCAATTACCTAGACCGAAATTATACAAATAAAATTAAAAGGCAAATACAACAATAACTAATAACAATCCAACATTGTCTCGTTATGTGAGATCGACTACATGAACTTTTGCCATAATGTTCTATCTATGATCATATTTCTATTCAAATCCTTAATCTCAAGATCTTTTTAAATAACTTCTCTTATAGTTTTTCTCTCTAACTATTTGACTCTTATCCATATGATGTACTCTCCTTACCACATAATCTATAAGTCTTCTCTCTACATGTCAAAACCATCTAAGTCTATTTTCCACCATCTTTTCTACTAAAGGTGTTATCCAACACTCTCTCTAATATTGTCCTTACTAATCTTATCATGTGTAGTCTTATAACACATCCAACGGATTATCATCATTTATACTACACTAGATTTATTCTCCTGTTGATTTTTAACTTTCCAATATTATACTCAATACAACATTGCAGATCTTACCGTAGTCCGATAAATTTTTCCTTTCAACTTGAACGATACTTTTCTGTCATATAAAATCCCTTAAGTCATCCTCCATTTCAGTCATCCCGCTTGAATTCGATGTTTTACACCCCTTCTATTTCTCCATCATTTTAAATTAAAGACCCGAAATATTTATAAATTCGATGATAATAATTATAATTTCGATCCTAGAAGAGGAAAGCAAATCCTGAAATAAATTCATGACTAGAAGAAAATGTAATTTGCAAGATTCCTTAATGGAAAGAAGAAAAAGTGAGTGTTGGATTTTGGTTGGAAGGAAGAAAAAATTTCATTAATACGCGTAGTTTGATATATGGGGCAGCACCGGCACCGACGTTTCCGTTGCTGTAGGTCCCATCTCTTCACACTGTTTTGTTGCCATATCATCCGCTGCACCTATCAGTACAACTTGATTTAACTTTTTCTAACAATGGGTGATACCAATACAGCTAGAAATTAGAAAAATTAAATTGTTTTTTCTAATGAAGAAAGATAAAAATGTAAATGGACCACATAGAGAAAATGATATGTATCAATGTTTTTTATTTTTATTTTAAATTCATTATGATGATGTAATATAAACGGTGGGCTGGGATTTTGGGATGAGGTAATCCGGTCTTTTATCGTTTTATAACTCTGAATTTTCACTTAAATTTAAAATGGTTAGATAATTTTTTTATATTTAAGTTATATTTTATTTATTTTGGTTTCTTAAAATATTTTATTTTAACTTTTTTTGGTATAATAGTTTATTAACTAACGTAATATTTTTAAAATTAAATAAGTGAATGTTGTCATTCAAGACTTCACTAATTCAAACATTGTCCCACGACACCTTAAAAATAAATGGCTAATCTGTATATATAAAATTAATAGCATGTGTTTATTCTATCACACGTCTTTAGGAAAGAGAATCATTATACATATAAATTAATTTCTTTTGGTCTATTCATTTAAGTTTTTGTTTGGTAGAATGAAAGTCTTGTATTCTTTAGATTATAAGTACCTTATTTTTACTTTAGTTAATTAAGAGGGTTTTGGTATTGGTCTCCCATTTTGTATCTCCCTTTGGAAATTATACTATGTATCTTTACGTTTAGCTCGATACTTTATAAATTTTTTTAATTTCAATTTTGTTCTTTTAATATTTAAATAAAACGTAAAATTTTTACCGCGATGTCAGAGTAAATTTTTTTTTTTTTTTAATTTGGAAAAGACGAACCGGAACTAGCTTTGTTGCGTTTTCCAGTTCAGAAAAATAACGAACCGGAACTAGCTTTGTTGCGTTTTCCGATTTGTACTTTCTTAACCGGAAGTAGCCTAGATGGGTTTTCCGGTTCGTAATTATTATTATTTTTATTTTTAAATTTTCAATTTTTTTTAGGAGACAAGGAACTGCCTTTGATGATATGCGCGAATGATGACTAAAAAGTAGATACTACAGATATATTCTCTACTACACAAAAATTTCCTACAAAAGAAGAGACGACTCGATGGATCAGGGAGGTTGGACTCAGAAATATGGTTACTATTGTAATCACTCGCTCGGACACAAAGACAGGGAAGAGAGGAAGAAGTGACAAAGTTATATTTGGCTGCGATAGAGGTGGAAATGACAAAGAACGAGAAAGCGAAACACAAAGTGCTTCCAAAAGATGTGAGTGCCCATTCAAAGTTAGATCAACACCTTCAAAGGATGGTTCTGGTTGGAAAATCGATGTAAAATGTGGCGTTCACAACCATGGTTTACCGGATAGATTTGAAGGTCATGCATTTGTTAGCCGGCTCACTGAAGATGACCAACAACATATTTTAGATTTGACAAAATGTCATGTTCCTCCAAGACATATTTGGTTGTCTTTGCAAGAGCGAGATCCAAACAATGTGACTTGAATCACCCAAATATATAAACATAAGAGTAAGATTGAGGAAAAAATTAGGGGAAGTAGAACAGAAATACAACATTTGCTTAAGTTGATTGATGAATCGAATTATGTTTATTATAGTAGGAAAATAGATGAACCAGAAGTTGTGAAAGATATCTTCTGGGCTCATCCAGACTCTATGAAATTGTTGAATATGTTCCCGATTTTGTTGATTATGGATAATACGTATAAAACCAATAAGTATAGGCAACCTTTGTTTGAAATAGTTGGTGTCACATCAACAGAAATTAACATTTGTTGTTGCATTTGCCTATATAGAATTTGAGCAAACAGAGACTTTGTGTTGGGTACTGGATAAACTGAAACAGTTATTCACGAAACAAGGGTTATGGCCACAAGTAATTTTAACCGATAGAGATCTTGCTTTGACGAACGCAATTGAAACTGTATTTCCAACGACAGTCAATATGCTTTGTCGATATCACATAACCAAGAATGTGAAAGCGAAGTGCAAGGAGTATGTTGTGGACGATATGCGAGAACCGATAGAGAAACTTTTCTACGAACTTATTGTGGCTAGTGATGAGGTTGAGTATCATCAAAGATTGAAATTATTTGAGAATGCTTGTTTGGATTTTGGACCTTTTATTGATTACGTGAAAGACACATGGTTGACACCTCATAGACATAGATTTGTTGAAGCTTGGATCAATAAAGTAATGCATTTAGGCAATGTCACGACTAACAGGTAATGTGTTTGTTTTTTATGGGTTTAGACATAGTTGTTTTGTGGTAATAGTAATGAAATTTGATTTTTTTTTCTTTTTAGAGTTGAATCTGCGCATTGGAAGCTGAAACAAATGTTGGAGAACAGCTTAGGTGATCTGGTCAAATGCTGGGGGGGCTATGAATGGCAACATCAAGGTTCAAGTGGGCAATATTAGAGCTTCGTTTCAGAAGAGTTTTTACGAGGTTGAGCGTGTCCATAAAGGTCCATTTTATGTGAATTTGGTTAATTCAGTATCTAGAGCAGCTTTGCATCATATTGATGAAGAATGACACAGGGTTGACATGGTGGGTACAAACACCCAGATGTGCAAATGCTTTCGTAGAACAGTTTATAGTTTACCATGTGCATGTGAGTTAGGAAAATACAGATTGAGAGGTGAACCAATACCAATAGATGTTATTCATATCCATTGGGGGAAACTAAGTATGGAAGGTGAACAAGAGGTGGACACAGAGGAAGGATCAGAGTTGGATATGACAGCTGCAATTGAGGCACTGTGGAAACAGTTTCATTCATTAGATGTTGCAGGTAAGAGAGCATTAAAAAGTAGGGTGTGTGAAATAGCTTACCCCAATACAACAAAGATGGTACCACCACCTGAGAAGATAAAGACCAAATGAGGAGTGAAGAGAAAAGGGAAAAAACATGTTGGGTATGATGTTTATCGTGATCCTTTGTATCATGAGTATGTTGAACAATCACAAAACAATTCTCCGAAATCGTCCAAGAGGCCATGTTCATAGTTATCACAGACGTCAAAGAAAAAATCGTCTCACAAGTACATTGCACAATTTTCGACACATATCAGACCTTTTATTGACGACATTGTTGATGTTAAGGATGATGGAAATTGTGGGTTTAGAGCCATTGCATCAATGCATGGGTATGGTGAAGATGGTTGGTCAATGGTTCGTCGTGATCTGGATAATAAAATCAGAGGACCTATAAATAGTATTTATGCGAAATTATTTGGTGATCGCTTAGGAAAAGTAAGAGAATCCTTGTTGATATCATCTGTAGGTTCTCAGTCATATGATAAATGGATGACACTACCAGAATTAGGTTATGTCATAGCAAATTGTTATAACATCGTTCTTGTATCCTTAAGTTCTCTTAGTTTGACGTTCTTCCCTATGACGACTAAACATAATCCTAATGTCTCCATTTACTGCATTGGTTTTGTAAACTCAAATCATTGGGTTCAGGTAATTATATCTATTCATTTTTGTTATAGGTTAACGTTATATGTATGCATTTTTGTTACAGATAAACATTATATCTATTCATGTGTGTAACAGGTTAACATGAACGAAGGATTTCCTTTACCACCCGTCACAGTGGATTAGCTGGATAATCGCACACCAGATGCAACATCTTGGATAACAGGATTCTCTGGACGGTTACAACATTGGCACAAGCTTACCCCGATTATCCCAAGCCATATTAAATTATAATATGGTTTATTTTTTTCTATATGGGTGTCAATCCATCTAACTGAGCTCTGATCTCGTCAACCTTCGTCGACGATTGCTTGTAGCACCACTTCATCGCCCTCGGAAGCCGAGCACCAGCACCACCAGACATCTCCGAGAAACCTCTCTTCCCAATACTCGGGAAATACTCGTGAATCCAACACTGTAATCAAAATATTATCATGTAAACGTATTATAAATTACATAATATGAATATTATAAAGTCACTTGAAATAATAAAGTAAATTAAAATTAAAATTTTGTACCTGTAGAAGAGTGGCATATCCACCAAGCTGCTTGCACGAATAAAATGGAGCATCTCTGAGGTGTCTATAAAGTGTGACAAGTGCAGCAACTCCCCATCAGTATCTGCCACATCTGTCCAGGTCCTCAAACAGAGGTAAATACTTTGCCTCTACAAGAGTAAAGGTCTTCTCCGTAAGAATAGTGCAGCCAATTATCAACAACATATACACCCTGGCCGCACAATCAAATCTCTCCTCAGATCGCAGACGAACAAAATGAGTCTTCAACCACTCAAGTCTATAATATGGACCTCTGCATGCACGGACCTCCTCGGCTGCATCCTTCAGCGAAATACCCATCAGACGAATAGCAAGACTGATGGCATATGAGTTAGTAATGCCTTCTACCGGGATAAATAGCTCTCCTCTAATAGGTGTGTGAAGGAGGCAAGATACATCGTCCAGCGTGATGGTCATCTCGTCAAAGGGCATATGAAAAGACGAAGTCTCAGGATGCCATCTCTCGACAAATGCAGATAAGAGGTTCGTATTGATCCCGGATAAGCTGGTCCACTGAAGAGACGCTAGACCTGACTGAGACATCCACTCCTGTATCTGAGGTGGGAGCATAGATGGAACCCATCCTATAAGTTTGTTGCCATGTGCAGCAACCTTAAGCTCCTTCTTCGGTCGTCTCTCCTGAAAAAAATACATATTATATGTTATTATCAACTAAAGATTAAAATAAATGTTATTCATTATTGAAAGTTTATATGTTCTCTTACCTTGCCAAATGGCGCGCAACATGATTCTGGTACCTCACCAAAAGTAAGGTATCAGAAGGTCCTCCGGGGAACGGTGGATGTGGAGGAACATGAGGCGCAACAGGATTATCAGCCTGTAGTGCGTCAAATTCCTGCTGGTATAAATGCGTAGGAATTGTCCTTCCATCGGGCAATCGCCGATGAATATGCTCGTCGCGTCCTCTGATTCGAGACACTGTAAAGAAAACAAAAAAAAATTATTATAAAAAAACAAAAACACAACAGGAAGTAGCTCATTAGCTACTTCCGGTATGTAAGAACCGGAAGTAGCAATGACCCTACTTTCGGAATGCAAAAAAAAAAAATGAGAACCGAAAGTAGCTTACTTAAGATTTCCGATTGGCAAAAAACTGAACCGGAAGTAGCTACTCTGGGTTATCCGGAATGAAATTTTAACTGTGCGAATTTTTCTCCAAAATTTTGTCTGAGGCGAAATGAGGTGAAAAAGTTAAAATTTTTGAAATATTTACTATTTATATGAGGATAAAATCGTCCAAATTTTTTTGCCGTAAGCGTACAAAAATAAACATGGTACAGTGGAATACCAGGTATAATTTTCTCTCCCTTTTTCTTCTTTAATACATTTTGTCTTTATAAAAAAACTGAATTATTTTAATTGAACAATACTTTAAATTATAAATGTTTTATAATTTTGTCTTTTAATTCTTTCTCTTAAATGATTATTTATTTTATAAAATAAACATAATTAATAATATTATATTAATAATAATGTTGACAAGGTCCTAATATAAATTCCCGAAATCTAAAAAATTTTGTATACTCTTTTTATATTAGTGAACTAGCCCTCTCTATATAGGGTACAAAGTAGTACCTTAAAAAGACATTTATACAATTATTTATCATTTGACATTTAGTAAGACTTCTATACAATTATTTATCATTTGACATTTAGTAAGACTTCTATAAACAAATCTCTACTTGTCATGACACTAATCACTAGGCCATGTTCTCTATATATGATGTGCTTTTTCTTCTCTCTTCTCTCTTCTCTCGTATTATTTTTATCACAAAAAAGACACGATGTCTATAACAACAACAATAGAAAAGGCAAAAGAAAATTAAAATAGATTGATGCGTAATTTAAGCATTCATTCAAATTAAAATATGATTAAGCTTAATATATCTACTATATATCTAAGATTATTTATTATTACTAGTAACACATTTAGACTAGTCCTTAGTTTTTGACACCTCAAAAATTAGAAGCTGATTTGTATTTCTCACATTTTTAGATTTTTATTTATATCTTCGAGCTATATATGTTACATGGTGGATCTTTCCTTGTGTTAATCAAATATATTTTATATCTTGGACCAATCTCTTATATTTATAGAGAAAAGAATATATATGTAGTCTCCCTTGCTAATCTAGGTATTACTATTACTTGTTGTGCAATGATATCAAAAAAAATGTATAATTGATTTCTTAATCAATAAGATAATCATAAGGTAAAGGAAAAGATAGAAAAAAAATGAGAGACAATTCAAAATAGTTTAAAATAGGGATTTTTGATTCAATTACACATTAAATAACAATGTTTACAATTGAATTTCAATTATACAATTTTCTCTCTCTGATCAGGATTATCAGGGATTGAAAGAGAAGTGATAACTAATATGCTATTTATAAGAACGTGAAGACTAACCACTCCAATGTCCTTGTTTGTGGAGAGGAGACTAACTACTTCAATCTACTGTATGAAGAAATGACTAATCGCCTTGATTCACCAATTAGAAGAGTATACTCAAACTCAAACTGCTATATTCTGAAGTCTTGTATTATTTGGTCAGATGTTAACCAACGTTTCCTTGTATAAGGGGGTTTGTGGGTCTTTCATACTAAAAGCTCTCAATATTTATTGGATACTCTCAAGATCAATTCTTGCGGAGTGAAGTATGTCGTTTTTTTGTTTGACTGAATCTCTATCTATTGTGGTATTCATCTGTTTCCCTTAGCTCTTTTTATTTTTCTGCTATTTATTTTCTACAAAATATTTTTTCTACGGCTAATTATTTAAAATGTCTTAAAACTCTGATTTTACTTACTAAAGTTTTTCAAAATTACTTTTTTCTGAATCATATAATTCACCCTCCCACACCTCTTATGTGTGAAGTCTCAAGTCCAACAAACAATTCATATAATTGTCACATCTATTTAAAATTAAAATTAATAAAATCTTATCTAAAATCCACATTGTCATGGATGACTTTAATATTGATTAAAAAACGTTAAACAAAATCGATTATAATAATTTAATAAATTATTTTGCATCTCAAAAAATACAAAAAAAATTAATAATATATTTTATCTTAATTTTTATTATTAATTTTAAAAAGAACTCACTCTTAGAGTTCATTATAGATCTCAATAATGATTAAGATGGCTCTACTTTATATTAACTAGTATTTCATTCGGTGTTTTAAAAATCAGACCAAACTAGACGGTTGAACTAGGAAACAAAGAGATAATTGGTCTGATTTGATTACTAGATCATGTAAGCTAATGAACTAGTGGAATCAGCCAGATCCGATAAAAACTAATAAAACACACGAATCGACGATTTTGAAAAATCAACGGGTTAAATACTTGTTTTTTTTCCCTCAGACATAACGATGTTATTTTGATAAACCTTGTTAGAACAACTTACATTTCTTGGAATTAAATTTATGAGATAATGCAATTATTTTGTTATTCCATTTATGATGTGATTATACTTTATTGAAACTAGTTTATTTAACCAAAGTTTAATTCAATTTAATCATATGATTCGATCAGTAATTTAGTAATTTAATCAATAAATCAATAATTTGGTTTCCTCTTCGTTTTTTAAAACAAAAAATAAATTTGTATTGATATTTTAAAGTTAATACATTTTTATTTATAAAATTATTTATAATTTAAATTAGAAGTAATATAATTTTATAAAACATTATGTCCATTGTTTTAAAAATCAAGACAAATAAACTATTTAATTGTTAAAAAAATCAACCAATTTAATCTTTTTGAATTTGGAATCCGACAACTAGTTCGTTGGTTAGTTCATGCATTTCTAGTTATATTTGGTTGAATCAATTGAATCGAATTAAACTAATACTAATGGTTAAGCTAGTTTTTTAAAAATATGTGTTAGTTATAATTTAATCGATTAAATAATAATGGAGAGGAGTTTGGATATATATTTATATTTATCTCAATATATATATATATATATATATATATATATATATATATATATATATATATATAACCCAAAAACTTAAGTATAATAATCACCAATTACTTTTGTAAAAAAAAAGTATAATTTACTACTTTGTTTGGAATTCCAACATGATGATTACATCACATGTAGTCAAAGTTTCCTTTTCAAAGTTAATCATGGACCCAATAGCTCAACTATTTTTTAATCAGGGTTTATGTAAGACATCCATATTGCATTAGTTGGTAGACAGCATAAAATAGCATTTTCTTAAAATGTTAAAAGTGTGATAGACCCCATCTCTATTAGTGTCTCGACTTGCTAAAGCCTAAAAGTATATTGAATGTAATATCACTAATGTAAAATCAGTAAAGCTTTGTAGATGATTTGATTTTTTTTTCTCTTCAATTTTTTTAGGGGAAAAGACTTCATTCATATCATTAATAATTAATAATAAACTCTTAAATACATGCTAGGATATCAATGAAATTATAAAAACTTGCATGAGAAGAAGTCATCCTTGCCAAAACATGAACAATTTTATTAGTTTGTTTTCTGATGAACCTAACATGAGGAGTTCATAAAATAACGGTCTGATAAGTGTTTACATTTCTTGATAATCTTGTCAAACTCTGACAAATTTTATTGTTGGCTATTCATGTTATCTACTACATTTTTCTGAATCTACTTCAAAATTCACTCTATCTAAACTGAGCTCGGACACCCATTTTATGGCAGCTAGGAGGCCTAAAGCCTCTCCGGTATCTACCTCAGTAATAGGAGACACCCACTCTGGTTTAGCAACCACAAAATGCCCCTCTTCATCACGAACACAAATACATATACCAACCTTGTTGGAACTCATTGAGAAAGACGCGTCTATGTTACACTTGAGACGACATGCAGAAGGTTTTTTCCACATATTGTTCGTGGAAGCTTCATTTTGACTAGAGATATTCGAAAGAATATGTTGGGCATTTCTCCATCCCAAAAGCAGATAAGAGGCACATTCACAAATTGTTTCTGCTGACTCTTTAGTGTGATTCCAAATATAATTATTCTTACCCTTCCAAATACTTCAGATGATGGTTAAGACCAAAGATGGTTGGTCTTTACTTAATACCTAAATCGATTAAAAATTCCCTTAAACCAACAAACACACCAATAATCAATTAATTTTGTTTTAATTCAATTAAAATATAAATATAAAATATTGGGGTGTTACAAGTGTCTCGCCTTTCCCATACATTTTAAGTCATCTTTGAACATTTCAAGGGACTTAAAGTGGGTGTATTGAGTTCTAGGCTATTTGGATTTATGACTCTCTGCATTTTTATTGTAAATCATTACTTGGAGAGTTCATTTAACCTCGCCATAGTTTTCTTGTTCTCATTTTGAAAATCAAATTTTTTTCTCTTGGTGATTATTTTGAGGGCCGAGAAGCCTTTTGTTATGAAAATGAAGATAAATTGTATTATAGCTTGCCCGTTAAGTTTTTCAACAAGGTATTTCTTTTAGTTTTATTTCTTTGGGCAACTTTGTTTGCTTTTTGTTGACTGGTCATTTGGAAGTGTGATTACAAATTTTATTATTTTAAGCTACCTATATACGTCTCGAGTGAGGTCTTACTCCACATATGCTAACTTGTGACATGTACACAACAAGATATTACACTATGAACGAAATATAAATCAAGTTTCATCTCAAGATCAAACAAATGTCTACAAGAATGAAACATTTGATAAATCTTGAAGTATATGAAAGTTTGCCTTGATACGCCTAAGTGAATATGTACTATAAAAGCATAAAGGTTATCGTAAAGTATATGGCTAATAACAAACACACTCAAACAAGTTTTCAAACATATTTTTCTTAAAAAAACACTTCTATAAATTCCTTGAAGTCGTGTTAGATGAGTTAGAAGCTGCCAGAAAAGCTAAGGGAAATTTTTGTTCTTACCAATCGATTGGAAATTATGTCCAATCGATTGGACTAGTTAAAATGGCACCCTAATCGATTGTGACAATGCCTTAATACATGATAACGACTAAATATGTTTTCTTACCTTTAAACTTATTAATCAATTATTTTAAGGCCAGCCAATCAATCAATTGGAGCATTATAACAATTGACTGGCTCATCATTATTGGCCATACAATTTTTGTGTGTGTCAACCTCTAGCCTATAAATAGAGGTCCATTCCCATATATTTTCACATCCTGAAACGTGAGCTCTCATTCCTCACTCTTCACTCTCTCTCAAAAATTGTTTTGTTTTCTTTCTCTCACTAAAGGTTAGGCGTAACACTTTTGAGAAAGTTGGTTTGTGTTCTGGACTGGGCCATGACGACATGGACGTCACGGCCCAATACTTGTCGGGCATGGGCCCAAACGTCCGGGCTGGTGAACGCGTCGGACAAAGGCCCCAGACATCCGAGTTGATGATATTCCACCCTGACATCCTACTACGTGTCGGGCAGAGACACGCGCACCCCTCCAGCTGACCTTCCCTCACATGTCACCTACCTATACCACGGGCACATGAGCTGTGTCGGGCAGAACCATGTCTGCCACCTCATCTGTCACGTGACCCAACTGCCCTGCATTATCTCCTGAGAGATAGGGGCAGTTGGACCAGGGAGCAGACCTTTGGACTAGGTCTTCATGCTTCTTACGCGTCCCCTGGCAGCTCCTCCTTGGGCCTAGCTAGATCAAGCCCATTAGGAGCCTTGGCCCAGCGCTGGGGGCTCAATATAAATACCCTTTCATAACAAAGGGTCAGGTATTCTAACTTACTCTGAAATAACCTTAACTTTCTGTACCTCTTCTGACTTAAGCATTGGAGCACCTTGCAGGTACACCCCCTCACTCATCTCACTCTCTGGCCCAGTCCTCAAATCCTTGGAAGGCCCTCCTGATCAGGTAAGATCAGTGGCGCCGTCTGTGGGAATTAGCTATCCCCATCTTCATCAACAGAGGATCAAAGCTCATTCATTCATGTCCTTCCAACATGGCCGGAGAACAACCTAGCGAGCGCAGCCGTCCCCTCGTCGACTACACTATGGATGATGGCCCGCAACCCCATGAAGCAGACGCTCGAGACGGTCGTCCATCTACCCCGTCTCCAGAGCCTCAAAACAACGGGGATGTCCCTCACGCCCAAAACCAAGGGGCCGAGGCATTTCATCCCATCCCCGTCCCCATCGAAGGAGACGCCACCATGATTGCCATGGTGAATGCCCTCAACCAGGCCGGCTCTATGCTCTACCAGCAGCACGAGAGAATCATGGCCCTCGAAGCTGAACGGCAGGAGGTCCGACCCCAACAGGAGAGGAGGACGCAACAACGTCCAGAAGCGACAAAGAAGCGAGGACGTCGTTCTCCAGAACCTCACGTCAGTAGGGCAAGCGCCCGCCGTGACAACAATCGATCGGGAACATCACCAAGGCGCAGCCCCGACAACAATGAACTGTCTCCATTGAGGAGCGACGAGGAAGACCTGCATTGTCCCCTATCACGGGCAATAATGGAAGCCCCTCTCCCCAAAGGCATGGAAAAACCGCCCAATCTGGCTGTGTACGATGGGACCACCGATCCCGACGATCATGTCGACAACGTCAACGCGATGCTCGACTACCGCAATGATATCACCGGTCACCTCAAATGCCGGCTATTTTCAACAACCCTCAGGAAATGGGCCATGGCTTGGTACAAAAGCTTAGCCCCCGAATCCATCACGTCTTGGAGAGTCATGAGGTCCATGTTCACCAGGCACTTCACGGCTTCCCGTCGTCACCCCAAGACAGAGGCAACCCTTGAAGCCATAGTACAAAAGAAAAATGAAACACTGCGCTCATACATCGAGCGATTCAACCAAGAAGCCGTCGAGGTGGATACCACCGAACACATGAAGAAGTATCTCCTCGAAAGGGGACTTTTGCCCGGCAGCGAACTCAGCAGAGCTGTCGGGATCGAGCCTCCCCGCACCTTGAACGAACTCCTGCACAAGGCCCAAACCTATATCAGATATGAAGAAAAACAGGTAGCCCACAACGCCCGCAGCGGCCGTAGTGCCGGGGATATCGATCACCTCAAGCGCGAGGATCCAAACATCCCCCATCGCAACGGGGACAAGCGAAGGGAAGAAAGACCCTGCGAGCTTCGAGAGGGAAGAGGCCCCGCAGGCCGATACAGCGAGTACACCTTACTGACATCTCCTCGAGAGCGCATCCTCGCGGAATGCATCAACTCTGAATTTAAATAGGGCAGAGTAAGGTTCCCAAAACCATCTGCGCCAAAGCCTCACACCGACAAATCCAAGTACTGTCGGTTCCACAGGAACCACGGGCACGTGACCGAAGACTGCATCCACCTGAAGGATGCAATAGAGATTTTAATCCAAGAAGGGCACCTAAAACAGTATACGAGGAGGAACGAAACCCCCAAACATGACGAGGCAGAGAAGAAGAGACCCCGGGAAAACACACCCCCCGACAACTCTCCTTATCAAGTGGCCCTCTGCGTGTCACGCCCGGAAGATTTCATCCTACCCGAGCCACTGCCCGAAGGTAGAATCACTGCACTCAGCCCCTGGGAAGATTTCCCGACCGCACTGGTTATATCAGGTGGAGGGATTAACGGTGAAGCCGATGCCCTCTCGGTCAAACGCAAGTTCGACGAACTCCTACTGACTGCACCCGAGCAAAAGGCGACGCTGACAAAATATCGGGGTAAATCCAACCCAATATCCTTCTTTTTGGAGGAACTTCCGGGCAGATCCCCGAATTCGGGCATCCCACTATTGATCAGGGCAAAGATGGCCCAATTCGACGTCAGGCGCATCCTGGTTGATCAGGGCAGCTCGGTGGATATCATGTACGTCCACCTCTTCAAGACTCTGAAATTAGACAAGACCAACCTGGCCCCCTACGTCGGATCCGACCTCCAGGGATTCAACGGAGCAACAACAAGGCCATTGGGATATGTCGAACTCCTCGTCACCTTCGGGGAACAGGAAACGGCCAGGGAAATCAAAATCCAATTCCTGGTCGTGGACTGTCCATCCCTCTACAATTGCATCTTCGGACGCCCGACATTGGCCGAACTCACCGCGGTCCCATCCACCGTCCACCTGAAGATGAAATACTACACCAAATTGGGCCGCGTAGTCACCATCCACGGTGACATCGAAGCTGCCCGACGGTGCTACGACGCCGCGGTAAAAGGACAGGCCATGGTCAACACAAAAAGTAGCAACAACAACAAAAAACTCAGGACCGAGGATCCTCCCCCCCGGGGAGTTAACGCCATCGACCTCGACTGCCGCATCGGGCTAGACGAAACTGAAGAAGGGAAGCCCACCGAGGAACGATCTCTCGAACAACCGTTCCGACCAATCCCCGACGGAGAGTTCGAACTCATTCCTCTTGGGGACGATCCGGAAAGGACAGTGAAAATAGGCAAGGGACTGCCCGAGGGAACAAGGGAGAAGCTCGTGGCATGCCTCAAAGAGAACTCTGACCTCTTCGTTTGGAATTCCGCAGAAATGCCCGGGCTGGATCCTGAGATCGCGTGTCACCAACTAGCTTTAGATCGGGCAGTCAAGCCCATAGCACAGCGTAGGCGCAAACAGTCCCCCGAGAAGGCGGAGGCTGCCAAGCGAGCTGTAAAAGACCTCTTAGAGGCAAATTTTATTTCTGAAGCTCAGTACACAACCTAGCTCTCTAATGTAGTCCTCGTTAAGAAAAATAATGAAAAATGGCGCATGTGTGTTGATTATACTGATCTTAATAGGGCTTGCCCGAAAGATGCTTTTCCCCTCCCTAATATAGATATGCTAGTAGGCAATTCTGCAGGTTTTAAACTCTTGTCCTTCATGGACGCATATAGTGGATACAACCAAATCCCTATGTCGCCCACAGACAAGCGACACACGGCATTCATGACCCCAACGGGAAATTACTATTACAACGTAATGTCGTTCGGGCTCAAGAACGCCGGTGCCACGTACCAACGCATGATGAACAAAGTCTTCAAGGAAGAAATAGGGGATATGCTCGAAGTATACATGGACGACATGATCGTCAAGTCACACGAGGAGGTTAACCATGCTCGGCACCTAACCAAAGTTTTCGAGCAGGCGAGGCAATGCAAAATGAGGTTCAACCCTGAAAAATGCACGTTCGGGGTACGGGCAGGAAAATTCCTAGGTTTTTACCTCACCGAAAGGGGGATCGAAGCCAACCCCGACAAATGCCGGGCGTTCTCAGAATTTCCAACCCCGAGGACCAAAAATCAATCCAATCCCTCAACGGAGTGCTCGCCTCACTCTCCCGTTTCATCGCCAAGTCCGCCCAGCATGCGCTGCCATTCTTCAGACTCCTTCGCAAAGAGGCCAGCTTCGACTGGACCGACGAGTGCGAGCAGGCATTACTCCATTTAAAAAAGGTTCTCTCCGAACCCCCGGTCTTATCACGACCATTAGAAAAGGAAACCCTATACCTATATCTGTCCGTGGCGACCGAGGCCGTCAGCGCCGTCCTAATAAGGGAGACCGACGAAGGACAAAAACCCATCTATTTTACGAGCAAAGCGCTCCAAGGTCCTGAGCTCCGATATCAGCAAATTGAAAAGGTCGCCCTGGCCCTCATTAATGCGGCGAGGAGGCTACGTTATTACTTCCTCGTGCATACGATAAAAGTAAGGACCGACCAGCCGATCAAACAGTTGCTTGGGCGCCCGGATATGGCCGGTAGAATGCTCAAGTGGTCACTGGAACTCTCTGAATTCGACATACAATATGAAAATAGAAAGGCCTTGAAAGCCCAAGCACTGGCCGACTTCGTCGTGGAAATGACCCACTGCTCAACACTGGCAGACGGTGCCCATAAGTGGACGATCTTCGTCGACGGCGCCTCCAGCACATCAGGCAGCGGAGCCGGGATCATCCTCGAGAATGAGGATGGGATCTTGATCGAGGTCTCATTAGCACTAGCTTTCCCGACATCGAACAACCAGGCCGAATACGAGGCTTTCATCGCTGGTCTGAGATTAGCCGAGGACCTAGGAGCAAAAGAAGTAAAAATATCCACAGACTCCCAACTCGTGGCATCACAAGTACGAGGAGAGTACCAAACCAAGAACGACAACCTTGTCGAATACTTGTCCCTTGTCAAAGAAAAACTCGAAAAATTCGAGAAGTGGGAAGTACAACACGTACCTCGCGAGCACAACACACGGGCAGATATCCTCTCAAAACTGGCCAGCACGAGGAAGAAGGGCGGAAACAAATCCGTAATTCAAGAAATCCTTCCTCGACCTAGCATCGAAAAACTACCTCCTCCATTTGAGATCAACGTGATCGGGGACGCTCACTGTTGGATGACACCCATCTACAATTACCTAACAAAGGACGAACTCCCCGTCGACCCAAA